>CM036538.1:8967484-10294984 GCA_020745685.1 Tautogolabrus adspersus | reverse complement strand
AAGTGTTTACAAAGTTCCACTTACAATTGTGATCAAATGTGTCTATTCAAAATTTAAGACATTTTCATTTAAAATATTGTTTTAAATTAAAAACAACTAGGCTGTCATTTCACATCAAATGTAAATTTCCCCGTTGTGGGATGAATAAAGGAATATCTATCTTGTCTTATCTTAAATGGATTTGAGCTTGTACAGCACTTTTCTAGACCTCTGAAGACTCAAAGCGATTTTACAATGCAGATCACACCTACCCATTTACACATAAAGGGCATCGTCCATCAGAATTAATTAATCACATTGAAACACATTCATACGCCGCCGACAAAGCAGCGAGAGCAACTTGGGGTTAAATGTCTTACCCAAGGACACATCAGACATGTGGCTGCTGGAGCTGGGTATCGAACCCAGGACCTGGAAGGTCCAAATCAAAGCTGGCTTGTTCATTTAGCATGAGACTACTTGCGATGGCAGTAGGTCTACATAGCTGGTTAATGCAATCTGAACTTTGTTCATACTTGTTTCAATATCATGGCATAAGGCTTGGTATATTTTGCATGTGGAGGTAGATTGTATTGCAACTTTTCTCATGGATTTCTTTGACTCGGCCAGTTTGTGAAGAGGTAGTTTTACGCTGCTCCATAGCGCTGTCTATGGTGCTGTTATAGGCTTAGCGGAGGCCATGTAATCTTTCATTGTTTTCCAAGTATGGAGAGAGACTAAGGCTATTTTGATATCCATTGACATGGATAATATATACTCTGGGTGGTCAGTTTTATATTTCCATTTGTTGACTGAGCCACAGCCACCCTAAGAAACTTCCCGGTTCAAATTCCCCACCACATTCTGTGTTGAGTTTGCATGTTCTCTCTGTGTCAGTGTTTCCCTCCAGATACTCTGGCTTCCTCCATCAGTCCAAAGACTTGCTCGTTTGGTTATTTGGTGCCTTTAAATAAACTGTATAGTTCAGTCAGGAACACTTTGTCAAAATGGATACTTTGACGCACTTATTTATATTTGGCGGTATGGCTCTGTGAGGGATCTCCCTGCCCTTCCACATGCTTACGTGGAAAGCATTAGGAAGGGACAGCACACATTCCCACCCTTCCCGTGCATACAAGGAAAGCTATAAGGCAGGGAGATAAGCAGCAAACCCCCCCCAGAGCAAGCATCAATGACAAGCATGACATTGATTAAGTCAGAATATCATTAAGGAGGAGCAGGGGAGGAGGAGGGTTGCAAATGCGGCATGCAGAGGGAGCAGAGAAGCATAGGCAGGCTAGAGCAGTTTAAATAAGGCGGCATGAGAACTATTTGGCCAATAGGATGCTTTCAGCAGATCAGCTGGCAATCAGCTGATGAGGCTTGCGTGAGATCAGCTGACGCGAACTCTGGCACAATAATAGAGCGTGACTCCGTGGCCTGCCTGAACTAACGCGAGGCTCCATGTTTGAATGTGAGGGTGAATGTGAGGTCTCTCTAAACTCTGTGATGGACTGGGGACCTGGCCAGAGTGAAAGCCTCTCACCTGATGACAGCGAGGCTTCGATCCAGCCCACCAGTGAGCCCAAAGGGGACAAGCAGATGGATGTATATTCTTTGATCATAAAAGATTTGCTTATCTGTGTGATTATGTGTTCATGAGTATAACTATAGTTAAGTAAGCATCTTAGGACAAATAACTACTGCAGACAAGCACATACATGAACAGTCAGATGTTTATCTGCTGAGAGTTAAAGTACTAAAAATTGCACTTTTACTTCTGCACGGTTTATTGTCTATTGTATTGCAAATGTGTTTTTATTCTCTGTTTTTTTTCCATTTTATTTCACTTTATTGTATGACATGTTATGATGTGAAGCACTTTGAGTCTGCCTTGTGTATGAAAAGCGCTATACAAATAAAGTTGCCTTGCCTTGCCTTGCCTACTTTAATCTTCTGTTTGGAGTGTGAAAGTGCAATGTATATTTCATGAAAATAAACAGCTACAGTCACAACCTCCTGAGGTAATTAAACATAATGTGTTGTACTGTTGCTGTCATGGAAAAGTAATGTACTTAACCAGTAGAAACCAAGCCATCAACTGCAAGCTGCATCTTCCACATGTATTCAGCTGTCTGGTTGCATGTCAAAGATATATCAGCCAGACTCATCACTAAGATCCTCACTTACTGTCACGGCACAGACAGGTGGGCTTTTAATGTGTGCCATTTCCCTGCTCACACTGGTGATCACTGCCTGAGCTTCAGCAGCATGATGTAGAACACAGTGTTCTCCTCACTACAACGGAAAATAATTCAACCCTTTATCAGTGTGGGGGAGGGGGGGTTTGAAAAATTGCTAAATAGCGTTTCCGAAATACTGCTTTAAATAGCCAAAATCATTTTTGTCATTAGTATGAGACAGTCGGCTATAGAAGGAGACGAACGAAAAGTGGGAGAAACTGTAAAACTGAGCAGAGTATACTGAAATAATAAGCTGCCATGTTGGAATTATTTTGAAAAACAGTAATTATGTACACAGTGTTCAAGTCATATCAGACGTATTGTAGTAGAGAAAGAGTGAAATGAAGTCCTGCCACACCAGGGCTGAAAACAATTAATCAGTCTCCATTGACTCTGTATTGTATGAAGGTGATTGCTTGTAACTATTGCTGTTTGGAAAACAACAGCAACATGTCTGCATAGTGAGATGCACTAATGGAGCTCAGCGTAAGTTCAGACAGGAAGACTGGTGTTCGTGCACTCATTCATTCACCTCCTCACTTAACTTCAAACTACTCCCTCTATCTCCTACTCTGGTGATCAGCTGAACACGGGCGTGTATCAATTAAGTAATTAAGCCTCAACCTTTCTCAACCAATCACCCTGCTGTGTCAAATGCGTAAAACAGCTTCTCTCTCCCACAGCCACCTTGTTGTTTCAGTGCAGCCGCTGCACGACACACTTGCTGTGTGTTCATGCGGGCAGCGGGATAGCGCAGCCTAAATCAGTTTCAGCTCAAAAAAGAGAAAGTCATCTCCACTCGAATGTCGCCAGCCTCACGGGCACCGGCTGGACACGCTGGTGCAGGAGCAGCCCGATCATCTAAAAACAGTCTGGTAATCATCTAAGCTGACTCTCGCAGGCTCCACTCTCGCATTAATATCCCCGTCTCACCATCGGCGACAGCGTCCCTCACGGTCGCATGTCTGCTTCACGAATCATGTTCACTCAACAGTGAATCCACGCAGCTGCGGGCTCCGCTGGTCGGCGACACAGGCGGGCAAACATCATCGTGTTTCTGTCTCAGGTAAATCGGGAAACTCCCTGATTCCTTTTTCGTGACGACAGAAAAGCGGGCATTATGGTTGGCACTAACTCTAGGCTTATTTTTAACTAATAACGTCTTTATTTTATAATTAGGATCAAAACTTATATCAGCGTTTTTCTCATCACTGCTACCGGCCTGAGCCTGTCCCTTTAAGTAGGTGGCTTATAGGTAAATGTAGGCGATGAGAAGTAAACAGGAGTCTCCCGCTACGGTACGGAGTATGTGTATGCAGGCGCAGGTGTGTGATTAAAGTGAGCCGGTTAAGAGAAATGTACTCTGCCTCTCCTCCTACTTTGTGCGCCGAATAAACGGGACTGCCTGTTACCAGCCCAAAACGAGCCAAACAGCTGTCCCGTACTATGGTTAGGGACGACGAAGCTGACGAAAAAGGTAACACTGCGGTTAAATATTTTAACTGTTTATTTGCTTTTATTGGTTTCAATCACTACACGGCTCGTCGGAGCAATCACGTGTCTCACCACGCAGGTGTTCAGCCGGCATACTCCGGTGAAGCAACCGGTTACAACGAGCTGCAGCCGCGGCGCATATTCCTTCCGCATATCCATTAACAGTTCGAGTAAGACTCTGTTCTTTCAATGTTACTTCCCCACACTGTGTTCCGTCGTTCAGTTACTTGGTCCAGTAGGGCATCATATGTAATTCAAATCAGCTACATGGGCTGATCATTCAATCTGGATCTTTAATCCTCTATAGGGCACTTATTGAAATACTTTGAAATTCAAAACATTCAACCTCAGAGTGTTATTGAAGGACATAACAATACTTTATTTCTGTCGTAAAATTTTCAATGTCATGTAGAAAATCAACATCAACGAAGTTACCATATTTGGTTCCTTGCCCTTTAAGGGGTTAAGTAATTGCTCAGCTTCACGTGCGTCGGGGCTCATGGCGTCAATCATCAATGCATTTCCTCGACTACTTTTACCCTATTACAATAATTATTTAAATCATGGGGGGGAATAGTAATAAGGGCAATAAAGCAGTAGGAATGAGCATACCAGGTCTGTTTAATAATAAGAGTATTTCGCATAATTCAACTTCATGCTCTATTTCCTTAAAGGTAAGCCTAGATCTCATAGAAAAGTCCCCTTTAATCATTGCACAACGGGCATTAATTGACCTGAGCGTTTAGACTTTTTGTTCACTCAGGGTGTTCTAAGCATTTTATTCATGGAAAACGTCAGCCAGTCATATTAAAAAAAAAAAAAAAAAAAAAAAAAAGTTTTTCCAGCATGAATAGGCTCGTAGTCTATTTCTTCTGCCCAGCGGCTTGCTCTAGCCTATATACATGCCGTACAATTTCAATGTATTCATCAGATTGAAGTCATACAAGGGCTGCATAATTAATTGCACCGTTCCTGATATGAGGATTTGCCATAATCACATTATGGAGTCTGGAATTATTTAAATGAATAAATAGGTAACATGTTTAAATTAACAAGCTACTTGTTACTTGGCATGCCCACAGTTTACCTGGGGTGACACCCTAATTAAAACTGACCAGACGGTGTAGAATTATGTCTACTAATTCATGCAAACAAGCTCATCACTTAGAAATCGACTTTTCAAGCGATAAAATACCTGGACACGTCAATGCCGACAAAGAAGTTATACAGTCTTGAAATGCTTTGTTCGCACAAAGGAGACTGCGATCCAGTAGAAGTCGCCTTGGGTACCAGCATGAAACCAAAACAACTCGAGCTGCATCGTCGAGTTAGCAGGCTAATGGTAGCGCTGGAGTCTGCTCATAGCTTTACTTTGCACGTAAATTGACACAAAATTACCATAATAGATGCTTGCAGTTATCAAGTTAGCAGTGAGTACAGTATGTTATTCCCCTGTTCTATAGTCCCTCAATTAATCAACTTCATACGCAAGGGGATGAGCCAGTCGGCCGTCCAGGTTACTCAAACACGATGTTGATACGGCTCAGACAACATCAGAGACAGCGGGACTCGGGTGTCACACTCATTGCAAACAGTCAGGACCCAGAGACTTTGTACCCAGGATATACTTGAGCTCTGATATATTCTGGCAAAAAATGTCGCTCAATCAGCTTTCAAACCATGTAACAGCCAGACTATCATGGTAATCCAAAACAGCACCACAGGTGGTGACTCGTTATGTTTTAGTTTTAATTGGGAGTCGTTACACTCTGACAACCATTCTGCTGGCATGTAAACCGGGAGAGCACTCTCTAATTCAGCAATTAGTCGGCGCAGGGTAGTATTTATTACTGCTGAAGTACAAGTGATTTAGCATGCGCCACGGAAACCTGACATGGTATGGTGATGTTAATATTGTAGGATGAGTGCCATGTGGAATTCCCACTATATCGTCATTCAACGATCTGAGGCTAACCAGCTATCTAGGATTTCTGCTAACGGCTACCTGCTTCCGGCCCTCCACCCGTAACAGCAACTTAACAAATCAAACAGCATCACAGTTCTACGAGTTGCAAGTGGGAACAGTAGGTGATGGTCCTATCAAGGCAAATCACTAGACGTGTAGATAGGAGCAGCTTCTACAGACTGATGGGCTTTCATGGGAATGTCTAATCCCGAGCTAAATCGAGGATCTATAACTTACTATTAGACGTAGGTCTCATAGCCTCGTCATACTAGTCATGGTAATTTGACTTCATTCAGCGTTCGTGTCACGGTTCTCCCCTTAACATTTAATTCCAGCGGGCGTTGCGACAGCTACATAAAGTCCAATGGTAACCAATCGTCATATTTTCCCAGGGATGCAGTCATCCCTAGATTTTGGGGGGGAACTGCACTCCTGTATAGTCAAGGCAGACTACATCCAAGCATTTATGCAAAACGAACAATCGCAACATGACTCGATGAGTCTGCGCATTTTGCAAGTTTATCATGTATATGCTGCAGCGTAAACATCAGTCACCGTGACAATAAGATTCTCAGTCATCATGGTGGCGGATCTGTCATTCATTGCTATAGTTCACATCTAGCACATTTCCTAATCATCTTACCATGAAAATTAAAATCATGTATCCTGGCCATCAACTCGTTCAGACTCTGCCAGGACCTGCAATCTTCGTATCAGAGGGTACTCTGGTGCCAAAGACGTTACTAATAAGGCTAACATGGTTTGCATTTCTACAGCATCTCAACTTGATATCACAGGTTCCTCGAGCGTCAAGGACGTGACTTATAGTTTAATGCAGCTCGTATTACATCATTTCTACATCATCATTGCGGGTTAAATGTTTACATTTTCAAGATCACTGCTGCATGAACGTAACATTCTGCAGCAATTGCTTCCACGCATTTTGCCATGCTTAAGTGCTTTGGATAATTTTCTGGGCTATGCGGCCTTGCTCAGGAAGTCCTGGTCAGCTGGCACGTGCTGGCTGGTAGAATCACATTTCACTAAGGTCAACCAGACCTACGGCATACAGGCCACGTCAGGTCAATCACGGGCCTCAGAAAAGCCAGGCACATGGCAAATTTCAGGTAATTCCTTTTAGAATAGTCACTGCCACAACTGCAGCCAATCAAGGCATTCCATCCTCTTCTCTTCGACATCTCGGAGGATGGTCTTCCCCTGACTTCCAGTCCATATTCATCCAGATATCAGTGCGGTTCTGGTAAGCCAAAGATAACTAAAACCTTAACTACCGGTAAGAAAGCTCATATAACTGGTGGTGGTGAATATTATGGTCATTCGAATACGTGACTGGTGTAAACTTCTCCTTCCTAATTACTGGGGTCACTACCTTCGTGTTCAATTGTCACAGTCAGGCTGGCCACGTGTCAGGTCGACGGACCCAGACACGCCGGGCCAGAAGGCTATAGGTCGAGGCATCAGCAGTCATGGCTGGCCACATGTCAGCGGTCGTCGGACCCAACATGCCGGGCCTCATGACTCCAGGGCAGCTTAGAAGTCACACTGGCCATGAGGCGGTCAACGGACCCTCATGCTGGGCCACAGACTTTAGGGCTTAGTCATGAGGAGCCACGTGTCAAGGCAGCAGTCCCATACATGCCGGCCTCATGACTACACGCAAGCACAAGTAGTCGCGACAGGCACACGTTACGTGGTCGACGGACTTAAAACGTGCCAGCCTACGACTATAGGTCAGTCTTCAGTCAGTCATGAGGAGCCGCGTGTCAGGGCAGCAGTCCCATACATGCAGGCCTCATGACTACACGCAAGCACAAGCAGTCGTGACAGGCATACGTTACGTGGTCGACGGACTTAAAACGTGCTAGCCTACGACTATAGGTCAGTCTTCAGTCAGTCGTGCTGGGCCTCATGGGGTCGTCGGACCCCATACACGCGGGCCACGACTACAGGGCAGTTTAGCGGGTCATGTGAGCCAATTGTCAGGTTAAGACCTCGACACAGCGGGCCTCATCACGACCCAGGTAAGTCCCTATATGCACAGGGTGAATGTCCTCTGATGTTAGATCAATCCCTGTCACATCATTATATCTAACTCTAACTCTCCCCACAGTATCCATGCAGCCAGCAAGGTAAAACCATGTTAAATGTCTACCTTCGTCTTTCTCACTTTCTTTTGGGGGGTATCCTATCAGGCGTCGGCCTCACGACCCCCTCCGTGTACAGGAAGTCGTCACGATGGAGCCTAGCCCCCCAAAGACTTTGCACATTTCATTCTAAAATTGTCGCACATTTCATCGTTAATAAATAATTGTTCATTCTCAATTAGCCTAAGTCTCTCCTGATTGAAATGGAGCTCAGCGTAAGTTCAGACAGGAAGACTGGTGTTCGTGCACTCATTCATTCACCTCCTCACTTAACTTCAAACTACTCCCTCTATCTCCTACTCTGGTGATCAGCTGAACACGGGCTTGTATCAATTAAGTAATTAAGCCTCAACCTTTCTCAACCAATCACCCTGCTGTGTCAAATGCGTAAAACAGCTTCTCTCTCCCACAGCCACCTTGTTGTTTCAGTGCAGCAGCTGCAACCCTCCTCCGCCCCAGTCACCTCCATCCAGCTCAGCAGAGTCCAGATTCTGGCGAATCCCACTCCTCATCACAGCCTCCATTCCTCTTCACCACCACCAGTGTCTAGACTCCATAGGGGGGTATCCTATCAGGCGTCGGCCTCACGACCCCCTCCGTGTACAGGAAGTCGTCACGATGGAGCCTAGCCCCCCAAAGACTTTGCACATTTCATTCTAAAATTGTCGCACATTTCATCGTTAATAAATAATTGTTCATTCTCAATTAGCCTAAGTCTCTCCTGATTGAACTAAGAGGTTTTAAAAAAATATATATAAGTGTCCAAAACATCAGCAAGAAAAATGAGAATATGATGGGTCCTGACACTAAGTCAAGAGGTCAGATATGGAGATGAAGCTTTCCAGGGTGAATCAGTCACATAGTTTTAGAGTATTTCACTTCTGGACGTTCATAATTTTTTCTTAAAAATACAAGGTAAGGAGACGAACACCAAGAAAGACATTAATGAGTTTGTTACATCTTTTTTTCTCTGATAGATAATTATCCTTTAACGTGGTGAAAATCATGTTTTTGAAAGGAGCAGGGTTTATTTAGTTTCACAGCGCTAGGCCTCAAGTTGATGCTTTGACTGTTTTCACCCACAGGGGACATGGTTTTCAGAGACTTGTTGCACTCTGGCACTATTACCAGTTCTCAACCTGTAATTAGTGTTCAAGTCAACATCAAAGTTGTAATTAAAATTGGAAGTTCTTAGAAATTAAAGGGCCACTGAGAACTAATCATCCACTGAAAACCGTTTTTAACGGTGGCTTCTTCTGTGGCTGTGGAGGATCTTTCCAGATTCTCAAAACATCCCAGACGATGTTATTGGGTTCATCTCAGCTTGTGTTTAAAAGCTTAATATTAGATATCAAAATGCCAAAGCATTGTATTACCAGAGGAGTAGGATCATCACACCACCATACGGTTTTGGGAATAAAACACATTTTCAAGGACTTTTATCTCAGTCTCTTTTATGATATTAGTGTTTTTATACAAAGGGAGTGAACCCACAAGTGGAGTTTAAGATGTGTTTAACAGAAGCAAAAGATAAAATAAATGACTTATCAGGGATAATACATGCTGCTTTCAATATGGCATTTCTTTTGACAGTTTTCTTTGGTGAGTTCCCCGACTTTACTGAAGTGCAATGCTGCATCATCAAAGTAACTCTTTAAAGGTAATGTCAATGTACCTACCTTTAAAAAATGCTGTGTATCCAACAAGCTGGTAAATTCACAAAGAAGCTTCATTGTGTGAATGAGCACAAAATTAAGCCTCATCACATTTTATAAACAAACATTAAACAGTCTGGTTATTACACATATTACACAACATCATTTCATTTCAAGCAGTGTTTTTTTAGGTCAGGAGAGAGGATTGCTGACTATATGCAGGTTTTTTTTTATTAAAGGATGGGAGATGCATGTTGCAAACTTGCTTGGTTGCTGTGATGGATACTGGTAATTACTTTTAGTGATCTCATTTAACCCCTACACACGCGCTCACGTTTAATTGCCTGGAACAGAAAAACACAAATCTAGGTTAATCTGGTGTAAGGGGATCTCAAGTGGAGAGAGTCCTGAGAAGTGATTGGAGTGGGGAGGCACTTCATCTCCGCAGATGTGCCATGGCTGAGGTCTACTATAGATTCTGAGGGAAGATTACAAGACTCTAAGTAAATAATCTTAAAACTATTATAAGTTTTTAAGATTATAAGACTTTGTATTTAATCCTGAAGGTACCACATGGGTTAGGAAGCCACATGTTGGGCAAATACATATCAGTGTGTATCATGAATACAGGTTGTAAATCTATGATTAAGTGAATCTGCTGATTAAATCATGTGTTGTATAATATAGTTCTGCATCCACAATATGTAGATAATCAAACAGATATGTTTTCAAACACCACATTAATATAAAAAGTGAAACTCTAAAGTGAGTGTAAAAAAAGGTGTGTAGCTGTCAATGGTCTGATGGGGAGCTGACATGTTTTAAAAGGTGAAAATAAGACATGTTTGTGTTCATTGCTTCTTTAATAACCAAAGCTTTTATTGTACAGTATGTCCAAAGATAGTGGATTTACCTGATTTTCACATGTGACACTTGTTGGAAATCTTTTCTAAAACTCTGGAGTTGTAGGGAATGCTGTAGGGAATTGTTGACCATGGCAGACAGAAGAACATTTATGAGGTTTGACACTGATCTTGGGTTTGAAGCATGGCTTGAAATCAGGTGTTCTTATCCCTCCATGGTGTTCAGTGAGGTACAGGCCAGGGCTCTGTGTAGGGCAGCTGAGTTCCTTTACACCAAACTCGTCAAAAGCATGGAGCTCAGCGTAAGTTCAAGAAGGAAGACTGGTTATATTCCTCACACATTTGTTCAATTTCGTCATTCAACTTTGCCACTGCGTCTCTACCACTTCCTCAGTCTCCCTGCTATGGCGATCAGCTGATTTGGGGCGTTTATTCTTTAAGTAATAATCCAACCAGATTCTGCCACAACCTCTCTCAACCAATTATCCTGCCGTGGTCAAATTTTAAAACCTGTTCTCTCTCTTCCACAGTCAGTTAGTCATTTCAGTGCGATCGCTGCGACCCTCGTCCACGCCCAGTCACCTCCATTCCACTCAGCAAGTTTAGATAACAGCTCAGAAAACCACTCCTCATCACATCCTGCAGTCTTCTATCATCACCACCACCACCAGTTGTCTAGACTCCATAGGGGGGTATCCTATCCTGCTGTCGGCCTCATTTCCCCCCTCCGAGTTACATGAAGTCGTCATGATGGAGTCTAATCCCCCAAACTTTGCACATTTATTTCCAATATTGTTAAACAAATAATTGTTCATTCTAATTAAGTCTCTCCTGATTGAAATGTCTTTAGACTGCTTTATGTGGAAAAATCACAGTGGAACCATTTCTCTGTCTACCCCTAACAAATCAATTGGAATTATCCAATTGTCTAAATATTTCTTTGTATCCTGTAACAAAGAAAGACTGTGACGAGCCTTTGCACATTGCATTTCAGTAGGTAGGTACAATTCTCCAGGCGTACTTCAAACAAAAACTTCATGCATCCGACTGCCAGAAAGTGAAGTGTGATTCCTCTCTCCAAAGAACAGGTTTCCACTTCTCCAAGTACAGCTGTGGTGTGGTTTACACCACTCCAGCTGCCAAAACTTTTCATTTGAAGCTTGCGTTCAGCTGCTGCCTCCTGAAACGCATTTCAAGAAGCTCCTAATACAAAGTAAACATGTTGATCTTGCCTCCAGGGGATGATTGGAGTTCTGTATTGAGGGATACAACCAGGAGTGTAGTGGTGCCTTAAGAAGTGGGTATTCTCTTAAATTTCCCCCCAAATGTATTTTTTTCTTTGAGGGACCCATCCAGCAGAGGATTAACAGCCTCTGTTATGAACAGTTACATGTAAGACTACTCTTGCATTTTTAATTAGTGCATACATCCCTTCACCATCCTAAACAATAGCAATCGGTCATTGGTGTGAATCAGATGAGATTTAGAAGTGGGTATACCCTATGGAGACTGAATAATAAGTGGGTATACCTCCATATACCTGTGTATACCCTGCACTAACAGATTAAAGGTGACTTTTGATTTAGAAAAAAAACAAGCAACAAGCCAAATTCAACAGAATGCATGCTTACTTCTGTGACTGAATTTTGGGAATGCTGCTGTTGCATTGTTTAACATATTGTTCCTGTTATGAGTCCTGTAGGACAAACTTGAATCCTATTTGAATTCATTCTTGCACAAAGTCATGTATGAAGTTTAACTCAGGTACCCTGGCTATAAAATGTAACCCAGCAATTAATTGTTACTGATGATGTACATTGTTGAATTTTCATAATTCAACTTAAAACTATTTACCCTTCCAAATCACTCCAGACTGTTTATCAACATACAGGCGTATGTGCCTCACAGAAAGTGACCTGCTGTGGCTAACATATGAATCCAAATCCCATATCATTGATCATCACTGTCATCTGCAAACTCCTCTTTGTTGTTTAGTTGCTGACGTCTGACAACTAGTTAATAAATAATCAATGCACACATGCAAACCCTTTGGAAATAAATTGAGCAATTTGTTGTGTGCGGTTTATCAATGGCCAATATGACAAAGAATACACGGCCGCCAGTAGATAGATGATATTCATTAATACTTCATGAACTGACAAACATTTGTGCCCAGTCAGATCGTATCTGTGCGATGACTGATGTCATCCTGCTTTTCTTTCACCATCCAATCTAACAACAGGAAATTAAGAGAAACAAGAGCCAGATGAAGATTCCTGCCATGTTTGAGTTTTATTTCCAGTGGATGAAGGTCAACAAGGACTCATTGGCTTCTCGGCTGGGATTCTTAAGGTATGTAAGCAGAAAAGCTTTAGCATACGTAGGTTTGAAAGGTATGTAAAGCAATTACGAAAAAATACTTTCATTGTAATCATTTAGAAAAACTGAAGAGAAATGTAAACCTAAGAAGCTTAGGCTTTGAAAAACTACAAATAATTATCTTAACCTGATTGAAATACTTTTCTACAATTCACTACACTCCTCCAATTTCTCTGCAGTGACAACTCTTATTTGTTTATTTCATCACATACCATCTAAGTTGTACCAGGGGACAGCTGGCATAAACCAGCTAACAGGGCTAATAGGGCTATGCAACACCCCCCACCCCCCTTTCCATACAATAACAATGAGAAAAATAGTTATTCATGTAACTTACAAAGGATTTCTTTAAAGTTTGGTGAAACCTACACTAACAGCCCTATATTACAGAAGCAACACATGATTTCTCTTAATGGGCTTATTTTTATAGCCCAAGCATTGTAGCCTCCTCCTCCATCCACTATCTTAGAGTAAACGAGTGCCAGGTGCTTGTTTTACTGATCATGTGGGCTATATTCAATCAGCCCACAGACCGCCTTCTCTTGACCAGTGACACAACTTTAGTTTAACAGTCTGTAGAGATGCTGAAAAAATGACTTAGCATCTCTTAACTTAAGAAACAATCTATTTCACTTAAATGTTAAGTAAAATGGACTGTTTCTTGAGTTACTATGACCACAACCGCAATGCTAATTCTGTAAGCCTGTTAATGTAAATGTCTTTTAAGTGTTAGCATCAAGCTAACAGATGTGAGAAATTCCCCTCCCTGGAGATTAATGCACCATGGACCACTGCTTGTACAGGGAATCAGTGATTGACTCTCTCTCTAGTCTGGACCAATGGGTGAAACTGACCTAGAGAGAATATGTTAACCGACAATGTATCCAAGTATAATTCACATTACGTTTTTATCAAAGCAGCACATAAAGAAACAGTACGGCAGCTTTCTGTAGCAGTTAACGCTTCCTTATTTTTTTAATTTTATTTAACCCTGTAAAGCCCAAATATAGAAAAAACATTAGCAAAAAAATGTTTGACCTTTCAGATGTTGTTGTAGGAGGCCTATGGTGTATAAATGAAAGAGTTTTTACATTTTTTACATTTTGGTAAGTTTTTAGGGAAATGTTGTAATATTGCAACGTTGGGCCTAGTTGGTAGCAGAATTTCTGTATTTCTACTCACATTGTCTGAATAAATATATTGAACAACCAAGGGTTTATTTGCAGGATTGATTGCTTACTTAGCCCCATATCAGTATATAGCATGAATAATAATCACACATCAGTTATATTTTTCTGAATAGTCATTTATTAAAAATAATAATAATAATAATAAAAAACAGGATAAAAACGTATTTACAAAAGGACATTCGTCTTAATCCAAGTGTTTACATTTCTTGAGTTAGACTTGTTCATGTGCAATGGTAGTCCCACAAACAGTTCCTGTCCTCTGAAAAGCACAGGTGGACGTCACATTTGCTGTATTGTGTGTTATACCAATATACATACCAATCGGTTTCTCAATTTCCTATGTGTTGGTGTTTATGGATGTTCCATTCTTTTTGAAAGCTGTACTCATTAGTGCTGGTTGCCAGAGCCTGTATCATGTCTTCTGAAACAAACTTCTGGAAGTACTCCAGTGGTGTGTGAAGGGAAATGAAATCACCTGTGATATCTGGACCAGAAAAATCAGTATTAGGACTGATAAAGCCAGCGATACCTGTCACGGGACCTGGTCTGTTTGTTTGATTGGGTCTCGATGTCCACATAATCACTGACTGGTCGGTCATTGGGTTGGTGGTTTTCTTTATCAACTTGTCCACAGGCATCTTCATCTGCCTCGTCTTCACTCATATCAGTGTCACTGTCATCCGTTTCCTTCTCAAAATCGCTTTCTCCTTTTTGGATGGCAGCAATCACATCCTGCACACTGATTCTTGGACCTCTCTTTGCTGGTGGCATTCTGAAATGGAAACAGTAATAAGTAAATAAACATATACAGTATGTATAAATAATACATGTGCATTTTATATTGTAATAGATTACTTGAAGGAATAGAGAGGTTGGTGGAACAAGTGTTCATTCTGTCTGGCTTAGCCTATTATCAGCATGCACCACCCCCTTCCAGGTGTCCCGATGCAACAAGCATCTGAATCCTATTTACATTGAACACTTAAGTCACACAATAGTACCTGGCTTATCTTATTATCATACTAAAAGGAATACATACACCCTCACATGCAGCTAAGCCAATGTAACGAGCATCACTTAAGTCACACAATACTGTCTGGCTAACGATGATAGGCTTATTATCATACTAAAAGAGAAACATCCAAGTGTCCCCAAAACATTCCAGGGAACAAGAGTTTCTGCCAGAACCAGAGAAGAGTTAAATGTATTTTTTAAGCTGATAAGATAAAGGTAGAGTTTAAAATATTGCTACAGATAGTGTCACATACTGCTTTCAGAAATAATGTTTTTATTTATTCAATTCTGGTCTTAATTCAAAATCTTAACAGAGAAGACACATTTAGAACTTAGTTATAGTGAATTATCAATGAAATTATATTTCTATTTGTGTTTTATTTCCATATATGAACATATAAGATGTGTGATGTCCCCATGTAATGTGTAAGGTGCACATGCTATTTTGACTACCACCCTGACCCAGCGTTGTATAATTGCAACAAAGACATAAGCAGCTCTAAATTTAATGCGATGACTGTATTCCACAATAACTAAATATATACATGTTCTAGACATTGTAATAATCACAAAAAAAATATTTGAGGCATTTTACTTACTTGAATCTGACAAATCCAGCCCATTGAAACAAAGAGATGTTGCTTGATCGAAGATTTGGAGGTTGTGTGAGTTTGTGGCCAAAGGGCGGGACCTATAAACACATTTACTACCCAAAAACCTTGTGAGGCTGAACAACAGGACCCATTGACTATGTTAATGTGGACTTTAAAAAAAAAAAGCATTGACTGACTTTTTTAGGATAGCCTAAAGTTATGTTGTAAAAATTACAACGTGGGGCCTTACAGGGTTAACCTTTATTTAACCAGGAAAGAAACTCATTGAGATTAAAAATCTATTTTTTCAAGACGTCCTATTACAACTATAAAATGAAGGATTTCTCTGGCTTTGATGACTGATGGAAGATTAGATATTCGTTATAATAAATAAAGGTTTAGGCCATTTTTCATTTGATATTTTAGTGTAAACATTAGACATGTTGTATCTTTGAGCACCACACATGACAAATAACCCATTAAAACAAAGATTCTTCCATGAGGGACAACTAAAAGAAAAAGCAACACTCTCTTCCTCATCATACGTAATGTCTCCACACATGTGGATGAAGTGTCGACAGCCATGTACTGATTTAACTCCTGGTTATAGTAATTATAGTGATGTTAAAGTCATATTTACAGGTGATACAGAGGTGGAACTGTTTAGCTGCAGCGGAGCCAACAGGCACTCTATATTCATACATTTATTCGCAGCCAATGTCAAACAGCAAGAAAAGAGATTTTGAGTGATTATAGTGAAAGCTCCGATGTGCCCCAGGCTCTGTGCACTTTTGATGCATTCCATGACTTTTTTGTGTCCTCCTGCACTTCTGGAACAGCACTCTCTCTGTTCTCCGGGACTTCAGGATTTTCAAATTAAGCACTGCTTGTTAAAATGGGTTCTTAAAAGTGTAATGGAGCTCAGCGTAAGTTCTAACAGGAAGACTGGTGTTCTTGCACTCATTCATTCACCTCCTCATTTAACTTCAAACCACTCCCCCTACTACTCCCTCTATCTCCTACTCTGGTGATCAGCTGAATAGGGGCGTGTATCATTTAAGTAATTAACCAACCAGACTCTGCCTCAACCTTTCTCAGCCAATCACCCTGCAGTGTCAAATGCGTAAAACAGCTTCTCTCTCCCACAGCCATTCTGTTGTTTCAGTGCAACCGCTGCAACCCTCCTCCGCCCCAGTCACCTCCATCCAGCTCAGCAGAGTCCAGATTCAGGCGAATCCCACTCCTCATCACAGCCTCCATTCCTCTTCACCACCACCAGTGTCTAGACTCCATAGGGGTGTATCCTATCCGGCGTCGGCCTCATGACCCCTCCGAGTACATGAAGTCGTCACGATGGAGTCTAGCCCCCCAAAGACTTTGCACATTTCATTCTAAAATTGTCGCACATTTCATTGTTAATAAATAATTGTTCATTCTCAATTAAGTCTCTCCTGATTGAAATGGTGTAATGCACCAAACATATTTTTCCTCATAATGTCAAGGTTATAAAAAGAGAATATGATGAATAAATGCCTTTCTGAATTCCCTTTTGGTCAATTTTGTGACTGGTTGGCATCATTTAATTTGCAATTTTCTTCTATTATAATATCTAACAGCCACAGCCAAGCTTTCTAAGTTTAGATAAACAAACTTAAATCTCCTCAAATCAAGCTGAAGAAATCTTTCAGGCAGATCAAATGTGATTTTTGGACTGGGAAATGGCATCACCTCCACTCAGCTGCGTTTGTTCTTTAAGGTCCATTTCAACCAGAGAAGGTTCATCAGCGATACAGAAATGAGAGAACCTGACATTTTCCAATGTTTCTGCATCTATAAGCATCATCGTAAAGGTCCATAATCATGCATATTTAATTATATTCCTCAAATCATGAAGGTCACTGCTGGTGATCTCTTCCCATAGATCAATATGTCTGCATGACCTGGCAAGTTAATATGATTGCACTCATCGTCATGTTTGCCAATGATTCTGTCTCGGCCGTCATTCATCTGCTGCCAATAAAGTTATCCCAAACTCTCTCCTCTGTGTGGACTGCACATGAAACTTGGCGAGAACTTTGAAGGAAGTTATCAGGTTAATGATTATTTTCTTCTTAATTGGTGAGTTATATGCATTTCAGACTAGAGCGTATGTACTTTGCATTAATGCTGATGCTTCACATGTCTTCTTGTCGACATCTCAGATATAAATTTGATAATTTCTTCCTCTCTAGGCCTGATTGCACAGTGCGACTGCCATCTTTCAAGGGCTGTCTTATTTTCTTAATTGCAGACTTGAAATGACCCCCCATATATGAAATATGGTAGGTGTTCCTCCTTTCAATGCAATGATGTATGATTCCCTGCAGAGTGGGCATGTGTTACCTATAGACTTTAGGAAAGATCAATACTGGAGCCAGCAGAGCTTGCATCCAAAGTATAAATCTCCAAGACATCTGAAGAATGGAGCAGGAGCGCAAACTCCCCTCACATCTACTGTGATTGTCAAAGCCTTCATTCTCACACACACACACACACACACACACACACACACACACACACACACACACACACACACACACACACACAACACACACACACATACACACACACAAGCACACACACACACACAAACCCCCATGATCAGTGCTCCCATCACACCACCCTTCTTTGACATGGAGTGAGAAATAAGATCCAGTTCACTCCCAAGGTCACCGTCACAGTCTCTCAGGCTCCTGTGATGATACGATACACTTCACACCGTCTCTGAGAGTTAAATGAATCTTCAAGTGCACACGTACAAGGGAGAGATCCAGCGATGTTCCAGACTTGACAATAAACAACATATCAGATGGTGAAAGAAGTCGAAGATATTGATAGCTCTGTCTGCAGAGGCTCTGTGCTGGAGCTGCTGGATGATCCTTTCCAGTTTTCAGACTCCCAACAGCACAGTGCATGCTTTTAAGCCCAAAGTAAACTTTGGATTTTTTTAACGTCAACAGTGTATAGCGAGGCCTCGAGGAGATATGTCACCCGGGCTCAAACTAAATTATAAAACAGCAAGGAGGGGAGAGAATCTGCCTGAAGAAAGAGTTTATAACAACACCAGTGCAGACTGGTTTCCATCAATATTTGATGCCTCAGTCCTTGAGTGCAAAGTGCAGCACATTATTTAACGTCCCTAATGGTGTCCACTCCTCTGCTGATGTGAATGTGAGCTGTTAAATCTCAGAAATCCCTCTCTCTGTATTGAATTGTTCCACCAAAGCCGGTCTCTTTGTTAGTTTTCTCTAGGAATAGAAGCACTTTGAAAAGTACATTTTTCAACTTCACGCAGAGGTGTCTTATTACCTGTGCACACTTTTTCTTCTTTTAATTAAAACATTCAGAGCTGAAATGGATTTTGAAAAGCCGAGGCATACGTCACAGGGAGGATTATGAGAATCTAACATGGGAGAGGAAAAGGTGCTTAACTGTGGAATTACAGCTGAAATGAGTTTTTAATCATGCGGTTAATGTTGGGGAAATGTGAAGCCCAGAGAAGCAAATTACCTCCATGAAGGATAAGACGCCATCATGGGAGCCAAGTGGACAGATTATTTTATATCACACTGCATCTTGGTGGAAACAATAGAATTAAAGGAGTGTTTGTAGATCATTTACCTCCTCTATTTCCTCTAAAATTAATATATTTGGTATTTGAGGCATTAAATGTGCAAATTATAATAATTTAAAGGTTTGCAAACAAGTAACCTCAAACACAAGACCAGCATAAATTTCAGCTTCTACTTTTTTGTAGAACATGAAATCCAAAGGTCACATGCTATCATTAGCCTCAGTTAATCCTATTTTAGTTTTTAATGCTTGCATTGCTTCATTACAACCAAAACTGACACCCCCTTGTTTTTTTGTCTTCAGTGGAGGAGCAGGAGAGCTGAATGTTCTCCCGTTAATGAGATACTGGTTATCTTTATAGCCCACTGCCTCCCACCCTCTCCACCACTGCATTATTGTGCATCAGAGAGGAACTTTCAGTGTCATTAGTGTTGAAAGAGGGTCATGGAACAGAGCCTACCAAGTTCCATGAGGGGTTACCATGACCCATTGGGAGTAAAAGGCCTGGATGGAGAGGTCTGATTATGTGGGATCTAGTATGTAAAAAAACGACGACTGAAATAAAATGGAGACACATTGTTCCCGTGCTTCGTACCCTTTCTCATTCGTCTACTAAATGAATGGATCACAGTGAGTGATTGTGAACATGATCCGCCTTGTCATTGGCTTAGAAAAGTTCTCAACCTGAGACATTTTAAGGCTCATTTGCAGCATAATGGGAGCGCAAGACTCCAAGTCCATCTTCCTAAGAGAACACCTTGCTTATGCACAAACGTCTGATGAATACTGCCATGATTAGAGATTCATCTTTCATCACTGTGGCCTTAGACACAAAGGTCCCGTGAGCAACGAGTCAAATGGCTTGTGTAATGTTCAGCTTGGAGAGCTTGTTTCCTTTTAATTCTGACAGAGAAAGTCAGAGAGGGAGAGAGAGCAGCCTGCTGAATTGTAATTCCCCTGAGCATTTCATTATTTCAGTCTGTGCGATAACATCTTTAATTCCATTTTAAATAGGTTTATATGTCCATCATAAAGTACTCCCTCGTGGGTTTAATTATCGCTGTAAGATAAGAGACGCTATGGGAAGGGAGCATGGACAAAAAGCGAGAAAGTTATTTGTAAAGATGGAGACAAAAATTATCTAGCTTGGTGTCTGATGGTGTCCTTGTTATTGCTTATCGCTTGTGACATCACTTCCTGTAGCTTTCATTGCTTTGGCTTTATCTTGTCATCTATTCAGCACTGACAATGGAACTGCGGCATCTGCTATGAGCCAGACACAAAGAGGCTTATTATGGTGAAATTAAGTGTAATCTGAAATGTCCTGTTTCAAGAGGCTTTTGACACAGTCGCAACACTGTAGATGTTAGAAGCATCACAATTCACAATTTAACTCACAATACTTTCACCTTTGCTTGCTTTGTCCACAATGCTTTATGCATTACCCACTATTAACACATGAGCGTGAATATCGGCTGCAATTTTAGAGAGCAGCTTTCTTTGCACATGTACACACACACACACACACACACACACACGCGCACGCACGGCACGCGCACACACACACACACACACACACACACACACACACACACACACACACACACAACACACACACACACACACACACACACACGCACACACACACACGCACACACACAACCAATGCAAATCCTGTGAGGCTTGTTTCTGTGTTATTGAGGTACTTTAACCTCCTGACCATACTATTGCAGTCTCGAAATTTCAATTTCATCCATAAGACTACCTTTGATTCAAATTCATTTCAGCTACTTTTAAGGTCTATTCTATTTTGCACAAACATATTCCAGTGAAAGAGCTCATTTCTATATTTTTCTGTTCTTTATTCTTTTTTCAAAAAAGTAAAACAATTGGTGGTTTGAAGCTCCAAAGAATGTGTTGCATGGTGAAGCAGGTAATCTCTTAATCTGTCTTCTTATCCGCCCATGATGTTTTTCTGAACTATTCTCGCTTGACTCGCGGTAACCTCCATTACTCCCACATACTCTCTAACAGTAAGGTAAGCTGCGTTTACCACTTCATCTCCTGCGGGAAATGATCACCTCTGAGAGTCTGCCTGAAGAGACAGAAGTGAGACATACTTCTTAAAACTTCACCATGAAACTTAGCTCTTTTTCTTAGGATAAAAGACACAGGAGTTAGCGAACAGTTTTCCTCCTCTGAAACAACACCTGCAGTGACTTGTTTCCCCTTCTTGCAACAATCTTAATCAGCACCTCTTGCTGTCGCAGCCAGATGCAGAATGGGAGTACAGGAGAGATTCCCTCATTGTTAGAAAACCTTTAAACGTAGTAACTTTATATAGATGAAATTCAGAACCTGCTAAAGGTTACAATTAGCAGTGAGTATCTGCTGCAGTTTGAATTCTCCTGGCTGTATTGATTGGGTGTCAGTTGAAGTCAACAATACTGATGGGCGCTTTATTACTCCACTTAATGAATGATGTTTTATTAATGGCCATGTAATAAGATTACTGTTATCTCAATGAAAGCCATCAATCTTTGCCCCCTGCTGCACACTGCTGTGCACATTCATTAAGATCAGTATAGATCTTGTTGTCTAAACCTGAAGGGGATATACTGAGTCCCAAAACCTGCATAATACAAAACTGCTAATAAACAGATAGCTTATTTGAAAATCAAACAACTATTGATAGAAGATGTTATAAATGAATGATTTATTTAAAAAAATTATCATTTCACAAAGTTGTTCATTAACTTTTTCAATTAACAAACAAATGAAACACACTGCAAGAGGGCTCACAGTCAAACAATAACAAAAGATGACGTCGAGGCGTTTTTATCACAGCAGCACATACAGCAGCAGTGTGGCAGCTTTCAGAAGCAGTTCCCGCATCCTTATGTTGCAGTTTCTGATGTAATATCCGGTGTTTCCATGGCAATGATAAACATGTCGTGTCTGTCATGGCGGCTCTGTCAATGCTGCCGTCGCGACAAGACACGTCCCGTTACAACTACAAAATTACGTATTTCTCTGGCTCTGATGACTGATTGAAATATTTGAGGTAATTTCAGTACTCAACAAAAAAAATATTTAAAATAGGTTTAGTCCATTTTTTATTAATTTAGATATTTTAGTGTAAAAATTCTACATATTACCCCTTTAATCTAAAATAAACTATGTGAACATACAAAATATAATATACAATTCAAAATAAAATATGTGCATTGACAGGTTTTCTATTCACAGAACAGGCTGACTGGCTTTGACCCTGATTCTACCAGAATACAGAACCACTTGTTGATCTTAATTGTACTTTTATGACACTTGACTTGCAATTTCATAACTTTAAGTATTATTCCATCCTTAATGCACTTAATTTGCCCTTGTACTGCACTATAGTGTTGTAATTGCATTGCTTTGCCACATAGTGTATTTCTGTTTGTTAAGGATTGAGAGTTTTGTGCATTTTATTCAATTTCAAGAAAAGGGTTTGATTACAAGGTTAGTTTCATGAGTAGAGATGAACAGGCTTCATAGTCTTAGTTTCTTCATTGTAAGTTAATAGCAACAATAAGAAAAGGCAGCCAACCCCAACTGCTCTGGTGCTTTTTCATGTGCAGCCTTTCACTCTGACATCTCTCCATTAGTGCATGACCACAGGATTCTGTTTGTGCATGAATTCCCGACCTATATGTGTGTTGCATGTTTGATTAAAAAAAACACTATAAAAATGTAACATCCACTCTTGGATTACAAAAGTATGTCTTCTTCTTTTCTTCTTAAAGACGAATATCACACAGTGGTGACTGGAGACTGATATTACTCTGAAAGTTTACGTGTGCGTTCAAACATTTTAGCTCAGTCAAAATGTGATCATAAGCCGATATATTTGATGAACGGAGTACAGCTGCTCCAGCTCATAATCAGAATCATTCAGTAACTTATTAAGGTAACTGCAAATATCTGAACTGGTTGCTCTGAATAATTCAGGGACGACTGACGTGTTTTGTAGCAGATGTTAAGAAAATATGTTCCTAAGTCCTCTATGTATTCAAGGTATCAGAATGGTTGAAAGAGTAGAAGAAAGTGGTTGGGTGACAGCCTGGCAGTCTTTTGTTTTCTGCATCCATTCACTGTTTCAGTGCTGTACAGAGACGGACAGTAGGCTAGGTAAGAACCTCTGAGGTAAAACTATCTGAAACAATGACAGCCCCTCGCCCTCTCCAGCTTCATCTTCCAGAGGTCTGACACAGGTCGGAGAGATTGATCTCTATTTCACGTTGGCTTGACATCCCCGAGCTCGGGCAAGGCTTGTTTAACAAACGTCATCCTCTGCCAATAAAAAGCACCATTTTCCCCAAAGGCATCTCACAGGGCAGTGCCTGGCGTATATATTAGCTATAACTTTTTATAAAGCTGGATTTATAGACCTCAGAGTGGGGATATATGGCAAAGCATGGGGAATTAATTATTCCAAAACAATTTGATATATCTGATTATTAATTCTGGGACACGAGCTCGCTTAGAGCAGAGACTGCTTGTAAAGGTTGGATTTATCATGTTGACATTTTGTTGCAGCCATTGCTCTCTCTCTCTCTCTCTCTCTCTCTCTCTCTCTCTCTCTCTCTCTCTCTCTCAGACAATGCAGTTGTTCAAAGCTTTGCCCTACAGTTTCTTTTTTTCTGCTGCACAAAGTGGCAGAACACAAATATGCCCTTTTCATCTGTCTTCTGCCTCTTTCTCAATGAGAAAGCTTTGGATGTTTTAGTCAAAGATTACAGCAGGCACACGAACATATTGCTTGCACACATCAGCTGTTGACAAGCGTTCCCTGTACTGGTGCGCCATGCATGGCGGAGCACGCAAATGAAAGGTCAGGCCCATCAACATCCATCTCCCCCTCAAACGGCAGAGACACCAACCTAATCCAGCTGTATGAACAACAGAGAAGCGAGAAAGGAAGAACTCCAGTAGATGCATCAATCTGAACGCATTAGAGAAGGTTAAGCTCCTCTATTTGTTCAGCAAGCACTCAACAGCAGCTATGCACTCTCAGCTAAAATGCATGCAACTGAACAAAGGAAAATGTTAACATTAAGGTTGTACTGTGTTACAATTAGAGGGTTACATGCACTAAGTGTGACACTGTCTACTGCTGTGAGCTTCATTGTGTGAACCTGCATACTGACCTGCTGAGTCATCACAAGTGAAGCGCTGATCTCAACATACTTTTGAGATTGACTAAAAGCCAGGCATGAGCTCCAAACCAAGCATATCAACCTGGCAGATTGTTTCTGGTCAGAAAAATGTGAACCTACATTTTAGATGTGTTTGATGGTGTCCTATGATATTTTGTAAATTGGAGTTTTATGTAATGTAAGGTAAGGTAACTTTATTTGTACCCGTAGGTAGATTTGGTTTGCAGTGTGTTTAGGACAATTGCTGTGGAAAAGGTTGTCAGTGTTTGCAAAAACTCATGTCCAGGTCCAGTTTTTGACAGCAAGCACTTGAAAGTACTGCACAGCTCCAAAAGTCACTAAGACAACTACAAAAGTTGACAAAAAGGGACTACAATGAGCTACAAAATGACCACAAAGAGACACAAAACATCAACAAAGTGGCAGGAAACAACTGTAAATAGTCAAAAATAACAAGTACAAAGACATAACAACCTTAAAAAACTACAAAGAGATGCAAAACACAAATTAAAAGTAAAAAAGACTAAGAAATCATGTAGATGTGGACCTCTGAGTCTGAGTATCTTGATACAATGCAGGCAGTTTGGGAGATGTTTGTTCTCGGGGGGGGTTCTCATAATCCATCCATGGCAAGCCGAGAGTGCCAAGCGCAGACACATCACATCACATAACAGCATGAGTGACCTTGAAAAATTATTTCAGCCTTTTCCTGGTACATCATTAAAGCAATCCAAAAACACACACAAAAGCCATTTCCCAGAGCTCAGTGTTTCATTACCCTTTGCTTTCCTCAGTCCTATTCTGGCAGGCTCTGCATGTGCCCTTGATGTGATGAGAAATTTGAGTTTCTACTCATGACATATATCGTACTGTACCATTCTGCCCAGCCTGACAGGCTGCTACAGTCATCATATACATCCCACTTCAACATTTCTCTCTGTCCTCTCTGCTGCTTTTTTTTCACACACTTGCTGGCACATAAGCAGGCTAAAAGCTCTGTCATTACTCCATCACACTCTTAAAAGGGCGGATCTGACCCATTAGAGTGGGCTGGTGGGAGTAGGGCTGTGAAATAATGATCGCTAAGATTTCTATAAAAAGAAAACTGGCGCGAGCGTTTGTTAGTCACAGTGGAGCAGCGATTAAGGCAGACTGATTGAAAGCGTCCCATGTGAGCCACCGTGTCAGACTCCAAGAAAGTTTCGAGATCGTGCGTAATGGGCCAAATATCTTCTCCGCTTGGCTCCTCTCTCTCCTCCACTCTGCAACGCTCTGCTCAATTAATCCAGAGCCTCTAAATGACCCTCGAAGGTGACTCCCAAGATAAGTGCAATTACACTGGAAACAAGGGTGCTGCCAATTAGTCCTCAAGTCTCCCTCCATCTTTGTGGCGCAGGCTGAGCACGTCCCACCGGGTCAGCCTGTTTGTGACTTCATTAGCAGCTTTCTAAAAGGGGAAAATGAGCACCTGGCCTGGATCACACTTCTGTGGGCAGGGATCAACACTGTTTGAGATGTGTTTGTCATAAAAGGTAAGGAATGACAGAAGAGGCATGAGTAAACGGCAGGACATGAAACCTTTAACATTTCCCAATATCTTAACATCTCAAACTAGCCTCAAAGATTTGTGATATTTCTGCACAGGTAGAGGCTTACTGTACTTGTGTTATTTTAGTCATAAGACCCAAGGGAAGCAAGCTGATGTATAATACCAAGAAGTGATAATGATGCTGATGTTGAGAATGATGATGAATCAAGTAACAGCAAAAAGGAGGTCTCTCTCCTCATCCTTCCTTTCTCTGTCTTAATTTTCATTGCTTGTCTCTAATTGCTCCCCCATCGTCCCTTCTTGAGCAAATTGTTAATGTGAATTTCCTGCTCTGTGGACGTCAGGGCCA
This sequence comes from Tautogolabrus adspersus, assembly GCA_020745685.1. NCBI lineage: Eukaryota > Metazoa > Chordata > Actinopteri > Labriformes > Labridae > Tautogolabrus > Tautogolabrus adspersus. The sequence continues at coordinate 10,268,732 of CM036538.1, read as the reverse complement.
CACTCACTTGTTGTCTGCCAGCACAGAGTCTGTGAGTAATGGGTGTGACTAATGCTGCCTGGCAGCTTCTGCGCTCGTCCCTCCCTGCCATCTGTCCCCTGCCACCCCTCTGGGTGCACTGGGGTGCTCTCAGCAGGTCTCAGTAATCATACACACACATACATGCACAAGCAATTCCAGCACATTTGACAACATCCAAGGATTTCAGAAATGATGTTTACCAAATCTGTGAGTTTCCCTCACACTGTGCCTCTGCAGCATGAGTCACCTTCAAAAAGAGTAAACAACCATTATTCTCCTTAAAATACGCACGACTCGATTAGTGTTTTGTGTTTAGCAATTAAATATGAAACAAGAACATACCACTCACTTGATTTAAAATAACAGTTACTCAAATGATCACAAACATTTCTAATGTCTCTTCACAGAAGAAAGTTCTAACCCAGCTTGTGAAATATTTGTTGGCATGTCTGTTTAAATTATTTCCATTCATATAAAAAACACACACACACACACCTGCAATTGGAAATGAGATGTGTGAATGAGTGGAGGACAAATGTGTGCAGGATGTCAGTGCAGTCTTAAGATAGCGAGCAGCAGCATGAATCTCATTACGAGGGCCCCTGGACCTGCCCCTGCAGCCAACTGAATCACTCTGAGTGACTTTAAATTGGTGTCCAATGAAGTACGAATTGATCCTTGGCCCTGTTCTTGTTCTCTGAGGCCGTTTAGACTGTAATTTTTAGAAGATGCTGCGTTTGGTGGATTAGTGGCAACTGTCTATATAGTTTCAATGGAGTTGAGGGAATTTGAGGTATGGAAGATAATTGATTTGCAAAAAAATATTGTTTTTTATGATTTTTTTATGATTATGTAGCAAAGGCAGGTCAATCTTTTCCAGTTTGTTCTGTTCTGATCGTTTTCTATTGTTCCTTTTAACTTAAATAAAAACAGTATTACCAACATAAATATGAGTGGGTTGCAGTGAGAGCATTTACACTTGGCAACAAAGCAGTGGAGGAGTCACTGGGGATGAAGTTTGCACTGCTCAATCAATCAATCAATCAATCAATCTTTATTTGTATAGCGCCAATTCATAACAAGTGTTATCTCAAGACGCTTTACAAAAAGCAGGTAAAGGACCTTACTCTTTGTCTATTAATATTACAAAAGAGCAGGTAAAAAGACCATACTCATTGTGATGTTACAAAAAGCAGATAAAAGACCTTACTTATTGCTATATTACAAGGACCCAGCTTAATCCATCATGAGCACTTTAGCAAAGCAGCAAAAGTTACATTGGTCAGAAAAAACTGCCTTATTAAAAGGCAGAAATCTTCGGCATGACGAAACAGCCTTCACAGCCTAGACTGCGCCGGGCTTGGAAAGGGATAGGGGGAGATGGGATAAGATGCAGGAAGAGGGATAGGGAACAAGGGAAAAAGGGGGGGGGGGGTTGTTCAGGTAGACCGTCCACCTACGATCCCGAAGGGAGGGGGGGGAGGGTTGTTTTGGCAGGCCGTCCTGCTGCAGGATAGGTGGGATTCTTTTTATTCTCTGAACAGCCAGCGTCGTAGTTACTCTTATTCTGAGCGGGGAAAATGTTGCCCCCTAAAATAAACCAGTTATTATTGGTGGTTAAACATTACAAAGACTTCAAGCTTTGTACCTCGTTTTTGGGGTCACAGTTCGGGAGAAAAGCAACAAAAGTCCCAAATGCATAACACTAGTTTGAATTTATTTTGAACCAACAGTATTGCAAGTTACAGTTCCATTGTGTGTTGTTAAGAACTACATGCAATAGTTGATACAGCCTGTAGTGTAAAAAATATTAAACAAAAAGAGTAATTATAATTATAAAATACTTTCCTTACAGGAGCAATGTATCATCTTAACTTGTGAGTCTGTTCGATTACAGTATAGACTGTCATGAGTTTCTGGTTTAGTTTTGTATTTCGTGATTTCAGTGTTTGGATTTCATTTCCTGTGATATTGTTTCCCTTGTGTGTATTTTTGTATTTCTTTATTCCCAAGTTGACTCTTTAGTGTTTCCTGTTTTATTTTGTCATTTCTTATCCTCGTGTTCCTCTATGTCCTGTGTGTATTGTTACTGTTACATTTTTGAGTTCTCTGTGTGTCTTTAGTGTTTCCTGTTTTATTTTGTAGTTACTTGTCAACAGTGTTTTGTGTCTTGTCTCAATTCCTCCCGTTGTCTGGTTTCCCTCCATTTTGATTGCCTTGATTGTCTTCACCTGTGTCATTAGTCTCACCTGTGTTTGATTACCCCTGTGTCTATTTAGGCCTAGTCCACACGTAGGCGTGTATTTTTGAAAAGGTAGCTTTTTCTGTGCATTTTGGCCTTTCGTACACACGCAAATGGCGTTTTAGGGCACTAAAAACGCACCTTTTGGAAAACGCCTTCCAGGGTAAAGATTTTCAGAAACTCTGTTAAAGGTGTTTATGTGTAGACAGGAAAACAGAGTTTTGGGCTTGTAACGTCACGCTGTGCGCCAGTTTATCATCCGTTTGACATAATTGTGCGACGCTGTCACTTTAAGTACGCTAGCAGACGTATCCAAACAAGTGTTGGGTTAACGTTGCTAACTGGACCTTTTACACGCTTACACATACATACATAGTTGCTCTCCCACTATGTTGACGAGTAGAGGCACCTGAATGGACAACTTTGCAGAGGAATGGCGAGAACATTTTAGCATTTTAAGGTTTTTGACTTTGCATGCTCATGACAGCCGTAACAGTACGTTTTGGGTTTTCATGTGGACGAAGATGTTTTTGGAGAACTTAGCGTGTGTGGACGGGATTCATTTTTGAAACGGAGAAGGAAAACCTCAGTTTAAAAAATACCCGGCTACGTGTGGACTAGGCTTTAGCTTCAGTCTACCTTCCCTCTTGTTGTTGGTACATTTTGCCTAACTGCTCCTGTGATACGTCTCTTACCTCCCAGTGTTTTCTTGTGGCTCTTTTTAGACTTTTAATGGACTTTTGAAAAGTAAGCCTTATTTTGCCTTTCACCTTTGTTAATTCAATACTTGTGGTTTTCTGCACTTGGGTCCTTGTCTTAGTTTTTTTACTACATGACAGACTTTTTAGGGCAGAATCATTGACTCAGAGTAGGGGTAGTTTATTATTTGAAACTAGCACCTAACAAGTAGAATGGATAGCAGTTGTTGAAGCCAGTAAGTTCATACAGTCATGGTTGACTCAATGGGTTTCAATAGTGTATTGATATTGAGGAGAGACTTTGAAGAACTGAACCAAATACAGTTATCCAACTGTGACCTCACACAGTGAACTACAGCTGGATGGATGAGAAAAAACATTGGCAGCACCTAAAATACACAAGAAACAAACATCACTTAACTTCGGGATTAGTTCAATTCTTGCCAAACTGTAATCTTAAAAACATTCTCCTTCATTCTCATTGAACAGAACACAAACCACTTTTATGCTCCACCGTATGAGCAATACAAACTCTGCCATGCATCAAGAAATGGATTTGCTATGGATATTTTCAGGGTCACTCTGTTGGGCCATAATCTCATTTGGAGTGAATGAAATAAACATATCCGTGGGAATTGGACACAGTTAATTCTGAAGGGTGCAAATTGATTTTCTGCAGAGCTGGGCATGGAGAGCAGTTGTGCAGAATGAGGACACTCCAGAAATGAAAAGCTCCATCTTGTTTTCTTGTTATCAGGCAACCTTGAGAAGAGAATTTTAAGTCCTTCAAAGATATGAATGACTGATACATTTTTGAATCTACAACCTGTCATATACTGTCATTATATTAAGTAAGGACGCAGTTTTAATGTTACTGCTGAACTTGGCTGCAGAGAGGAAATTGTGTTTTTTTATTTAGGAACACCATGTTAGAGTGCAGCTGCTGCAGACAAATCCATCATATATTGTGTTGCTAAAAAAGCTGCATTTTAAAAGTGGATGCATTTGATTGGCTGTGTGTGCTTTAGCATTAAAATCAGCTTTGTGTGTTGTTCCCTTGTAAGTCTCAACAACCTGGCAAAATCCAACTGATGTGATCAGTCTGTTTGTTTCGCTTCCCTCAACAAAGATGACAAAGACTCCCTCATCAAGAGCACTTCAAACTTAACTTTATTGGAGTCTTTGAAGGGCGGCTGCTTTGGCAATTAGTCCAATGAAATTCTCTTCTCAGATCACAAGAGATGTCTCTGTACCTCCTGAATGTTTGGACGTGAAGGTTCTTTGTAAACATGCAAATGTGTATGGAAAGGTGCAAAGTACACCGTCTTTGTTTTTCAATGTAAAGATTCAATCCAGTTTGTTTCCATGGTTACTGATCATGGGGCATGAAAAGATAAGACAAAAGCTATGTTTTAATCAAGAATGTTTTTTGTATGTCTGTCTGTCTGTCTGTCTGTCTGTCTGTCTGTCTGTCTGTCTGTCTGTCTGTCTGTCTGTCTTTGTCTTACAAGATTTCACGTTAAACTGCACTCTATTAAACTTCCCCCTTTTGATTTTTTTTTAGCTCCGCCATCTCTTCATTAAATCGTCTATGAATAGTTTTATGTACCCATTAAGCTTTCAAAGTCTGCCGATTGTGGAGCTGAAAAAACACAAACGACAGGTTTATGACTTAATAATCTCTCTGCATACACAATCCTGCAGAGAAGAGCTGAGGCAGCCTCCTAAATTGCTGGAATCAATAGTTATTCAGTGGGAGCCAGAGGGAAGAGAGTTAATTATCTCGAGGTTCTCAGGTATAATAGAACAGATGTGTTTTGAAATTGGTCAGCTCACCATTGCAATGCCAGTGGTAATATCCTTCCCACACCAGCATGGTCTGCCATGCAGAAATCAAGAGAGAGAGGAGAGGAGATAGACAGAATTAACGTATCTTCATTCAATCCGGTTGCAGCACACAACAGTCCACCCAAGAGACTGCTGGAAAGGCAATTAACCTTTGACCCCTCTTAAACACTAACCATACGCTGCATTAGACTACCTAGCTTAAAACTTTTAACCTTACAGGACCTTGATTTGCTGTAGTTTGAGCCTGTTTGAATTGCGTTAGCACAGCCCTGTCATACATCATTCATAGCCAGAGCGTGCTTTGGTGGATACCCTGTGGTCTCAGCACCAGCGCGGTTCTCATCTGTGTGTGGCCCTCCAGCCACAGGCTGCTTCTGGTGATAAGAAGATGGCAGGGCTGGCCCTGATGAGTGGCATCTTCCCTCCATCACTTCTCTCATTTCATTTCCCTGCTTTAAGAGGAGACATCAGGATGCACAAGCCCCAGGCTGCTACCTCAACTCGGCTTCCATGATTCACTCTCTTCTCATGCCACTCTCCTTCTAACCCCCCCAATACTTTGCCTCTCTTTCTCACTCCATCTCTGTCCTACTCTTTCTCTCTCTCTCTCAGGAGGAAAAAGGTGGAAGGATCTTTGGATTCAGATGTAAAGAGTATTTTTGTTTGTATGTTGAAAGCTCGTCTGAAGCTAGATTTCAAATATTTCAGTTTGACGAACAATTTGGAAATGTTTGAAGACACTTGGTGCATCAAACGTGTTTTATGCTCTGTTGAGAATGATGATTTGGTTTTTGGTAATTTTTTGATTTGATTTTGGTTTTATTTTGGTTTTATTTTGAGTGTTTGCTGTTTGTTATTTATGTTTTTTTGAGAATGCTTCAAGCAATTAAAAGAAGTTTGAAAAATAAAAAAAATCAATCTCTCTCTCTCTCATTTTAGCTTATGTCCTTTGTTAGTGTCAAACATTCTGCCGTTATTAAGCACAAAAAAAGGTAACTGCTGAGAAATCTTAAAGGTTTATATGAACAAATAAAACCTTTTTACTCAAATACTCACAATGAATGCCCCTGAGTCATAGGCTGCTATTGAAAACTCAATCAATACAGCATCAGCCCACAATGTAAGCTCCAAATGTAGCTAATTTCATTCTATGACTGTTTTCTTTGGATTCTGCCACTCCAGGAGCTGTGTCATATAATGTCTTTGTTTTCTTTCAACATTATGCATGATGCTATTTTCATGTCAGTACATAAAGATACATTAAAATGATGGAAGAAGAAAGAAAGCTATGTTTTACTGAAAAGATCATCTGCATCAAACTGCATTTACATTTTGCACTGGATTGCCATTTTGATTGCGATCCTTTCCAATTCTATATTCCAATTCTACTAAGAATTTTACCAATTGTACAGTATGTCTCACAGAACCTCCGCACAGTGACATTGGAGTTTATTTTATTAATTTTTAAACTAATTTTGTGTAGCATTGCAAGAGACCTCTTAAGTGTTTGTATTCAGATATAACAGAGCTGAACTGGTCGCACAATGTGACACAATGTGTGCAGAAGTAGTGTTGTAAAGGTGAAAACCAACACCAGTTTTACCAAATAAAAAATGAATTATCCAGATGCCTCCTCACATTATAAGAGGTTGCAAGCAGAGAAAATGTTTTCTTACAGAGGCTGATTCTTAGCAAAGGGGAGAGCTGTACGTGTTGATGGACTTACATTACAACAATTCCAGCAGACTTTCCTAACTCTCTTAAGTCGCATCACTGTCACTTTTTAAAAATTGGTCATTCTAAACTAAAAGGGATCAAGGAGTTTAGTTATCAGAGAAACAAGCTAACCAAACATTAATGTTTTTTTCAGCTCTTGGCATAATGTCTCAGTAACTGTAGATTAAGGGCATGTGTCAATTTATGAAGATAAGTGTTTTCACTGCTCAGCGTCCTGAGCAAAAAACGCCTTCAGCGTCAGCTCTTTTTTGCCGCTGCGCTCGCAGTGCTCTCAGTTTAAAAATGTTTAACTTTTGAAACAACTCGTCAATGTCCTCACTCCCTCCCCCACCTATCAGAATAAAGAAGGGGCAGGACTACTGTTATTAGCTTTGTCAACGCAGTGGCGGAGGAGGAACTAATCTAACTCATCTTTTCCAGGGTCAAATAACCAGGTCTAGAGCTTCTGCTAATGCCAGGACAGTACTGCTTTACATTAGTTCTATGTTTTCTAGGCGATATTTTCTTGAATAAAAGCAAATATTTAGCATACAGAGCTTTTAAAAACAGACCTACTGTAAATGTCACTACAGAGAGATGTGGAAGTTCACTTTCGTAACCTATAGCAACAATAAGGTGAGAAGCGCTCTGAAACTGAGGTTGTGAGCGTTGTTAGCACAAAAAGCGCTGTCAATGGACACAGGCTCTTAAATGCTTTATTCAGAGCTGTTACTGATTATAATTACAAGATCCTATAAGTGAACAATATCAGAAGTATTGTTTGTGTCATCATGCTATCATGTAGCTTTTTACTGCAGGTTAGGTTCAAGTTCAAGCTAAATGTCAAAGCTAGCATCATGGCCTGCCTATTATGCTTCAAGGGAGTCTTCTGTGATGACATTTCTTTATAATATTGAACATCTCTATGTATCTCGAGCCTAGCATGCTACAGCCCAACAGGACACTTTAAATAGAAGGAGTTACGATTTTTGGAATGGGGTTGTACAGTATGAGGTCCTTATCAAAAGTGGGAGTACTCCATGCAGTAGAGGAGGGTCAGCACAGCCCAAGTATGGAGAAGCTGACTCTGAGTTGTGAGAGACATGTACTTTAGCCAGTTAAATAAAGTATAAGAAATACATATTGGTTTAAGTGTAAGCTATTTATTTTAGTTAGTTTCATCACTTCAACGTATTGTCAGACAGCCCTTTACCCCACGTGTTTTCATCCAGTTCTGTATTTCTACTCCTGCCTCTGGAGTTTGTTACTCATTATCAGCTATTTGGGTCAGAAAGTGGCATGGTGAGCACAAACATAGATCAAATACAAGTTTTCTTGAAGATATCACAGTTGGTGCGTGCTCCTGTTTTGTCCAGAATAAACATTAACACTGCGCTACAGTGTTAATGAGACCACTGCACTTCTGCAGCGATCATGTTTCTTAAAAGGATTTAGATGAAACAACACCAAATTATCAAGCCAGAAGATTACTGAAGAGCACTGCTGTAACCAGGGATGGAGCACCCCCACCATTAATGTCATCTCCTGTTTATGAAGCTCTAAAAACTGCTCTTTGTCATGCTTTAATTTCTCCTTTGTTAGTACTGTAAGCCTGAGTCTCTTTATTTCTGGTTTCTTATAAAAATGTACATTTATTTTGAAAGGCTGCAAAGGGGACTTCCACTACATAATAAAGTTACGGTAGTGAATTAAAACAGCCAATAGAATGACCTAGAAGTAAAAATGCTCTCTCTGGCCTGGTGGGTTGGTCGAACAGCTGTGATTGGCTGAATGGCCATTCAATAAATCTGACTTAACCACTAGCTTTTATCAATGAATCCCTCAGTAAAAAGTGTGAGGGATTAAATTATGTATCAGTGAGAGTGTGGTTGTCGCAACACCCACAACACCCACGGGTGTGATGCGCCTGGCTGTAACTATGTAATCAAGAAAGCAAGTGCTAAATAATTCAATGAATGAAACTCGTCTCCAAACAACAACAGAAGTTTTCCCCTGTCTTTATGTCAGCCAGTCTCATCTGTCAAAGGTATTCCACTGAGTTCTCGAGTAGTCCATAAGTATCCTCTTCTCTTCAGACAGTGCTTGGCCTTGCAAATCAACCTTTTCTTTATCCTTTTGATTTCTAAGACGAGTCAGGTAAGAACGTATAGAGTTCATACAGCAACAAACTAAGTAAATCTGTGGGCAAAGCACAAAGAGGTTGGATTAAGTCACTTGATTATACAAAGGTGAGATTTGGATGTAACATGAATCGAACAAATCAGATTTGAGCAGATTTGATGTTGATCTTAGCTTCTTAAAGTATGGGCATCTGTTCGCCTTCCTTTTAAAACCACTAAGTCCCTCTCCACTGATGCTACTTTCACTCAAGGATCAGGTGACGTGGGTAAAAGCTTTCAGAGATGTGTGGGCTGAGAGGCGGCAGTAAGGATATCGTGAGTTGATGGTACACAAATGTACATTTAGATGTCTGTACACAAAGAACACATGATGTTAGTCATTGAAAGGGTGGCCCTTAATGTCATTTCATCATGCTGCTGAACATATTTTGGCTAAACAAAGAAAATAAATTCTCAGTTTGCAGTCAAAGATTTGACACGGATAGAGAAGTATAAAACATTTCTGTTGATAATGTTTTGTAGTGTATACTATTATGGGACATTGTAACATAAAATAAAGCTATAATTTGTCTTAACTATGAGTAAAACTGAGTTTTGGGTGAAATACATCATGAGTGGCTTCTTCTCCTTTCATGAGCTGGTTCTTTCCTCTAAACCCTGCTTCGCTTCAAACATCTTCGATCTTTGTAAGATTCTTATATCCTCCATGATACTCATCAGCAATTTGGCCAATTAACTCCCACTGACCTCAAAAACTTGTGCAGTGGAGTGGGGTGACATTTTGTGTTAAGCACAGATTTTTAATTACTTTGTATGTGTTTTTCATGATGCAGCCACGAGGGACCTTTTAATAGAAGAGCTCTCCTCATTGATTTTTTTTTTACTCTTTTACTCTTCTTTTATCTGCTCCAATCTAGTGCTGCAGGGTAAAAAAAAGAGTCTGAGCTGTAAATAGACAACAGACGTTAGTGTGGGGTGTTTATGCATGTGTGAGTGTATGTGCGAAGCCAAGTGTAATTATCATGAGGCTTCTCATGTATCACTTGCTTCCCTCTGTTAATTGCTGATGCAAAACAAAATCAAACAGAATCCACAAGATGCATCCAGGGTATCCTATATCCAGCCAAAAAAATGAGCCCACAACCAGGAAAAAACTCTGCTTTCAGTGAACAGACTCACTATGTTCTTTTCCCTTGCTCCCCTTCTCTTGCTTCCTAATAAGGGTGATCAGAGCTGAATGGCCTAACAGGCTGACCCTCATTATAACCCAAAGTAATAAGGATAAGACACCAGTGAACCAGGCCTCATTAGGCCTAAAGCTGGAGTACTCGTTGGAGGTCAGCACCCTGGACGTCTTGCTCACGACTCTTGAGCTTTCACATTGTCTCCCTTTTGTTCTCCAGCCAACAGCATCCACATTAAACACAATGAATTACTGAGACGTCAATGGTTTGGGATATTCTGCTCTTTACTGCTTTTAAGATAAAGTATTTGTCCTTCCCTTACTGAGAGTGTACAGACTGTTAAGCAGTACCCAATTTAAAAAAATGCATGAGGCATAGCTGATGTTTAACAACCATTTTTGTACATGCACTGTTCATAATAGGGGCCTGAATTCATTGGTTTGAATCATGTTAACTATGGGCGATGACACACGGACATCTCTGTTAATGACACATTTCGCTTCTGTCTCACACAAACCCCATACTGTAAGCACACAACAGGTGTAGCCAGATATCACATTTTATTCTGCAGTACATTTTCATCCTGTTAAATGTAAGCAGAGTCTTATTTGTAAAATATTATGCACAAAGTGTGTGCTCAGTACAGTAAAAGCTGCAGGAGTTGCAGGAGCTGGATTTGTTGTCATGCTAAATGCAAAACTCCGGATGTGGCAATATTTCGGATTGAACTTTTAATACTTATAAAGGACCTAATAACACTGATGAGGCAATCATAGAAAATGATGTGTGTCATCAGTAACATCGTTTTTCAGATGTCCTCACTGTAGCACACAGGTGATTGTTCTCTGTTCTACTTTGAATAACACTCTCAATAAGTTACACCACCTACTGCTCTGTCAAATTGATCACTTCTAGTTCTGATCAGCATTACTTTTACACCCAAGCATACATCCATTTCACAACAAGCTGTTATCGAGCTGATTCAAGAAGTTTGCTATTTTGTCTGATTTTCTGCAACAATCGATCCCTCAATCACTCACTACTCAAGCACAAAGCTGCCACTCAAAGATTACATTCCTGACAAAACACCATTCATTTAATTGGCATAGCAAATTCTACAATAAAAATGACCGCAGATGACTGCATATTGAAATAGCAAGAAAAACTCCTACAGATATGATTACAGAGCATTCTGTAGACAAAGGTGTCTGACTAAGAGCGGAGGGGTTTTTGAATAAACAAACGTAAGGTGTGTGAGACACCATTGTACTAAGAAGAGGAGTCTTGAAACTTGAAAATCGACCACTTAACAAGGCTATCCTTCAAATAATAACATCCCTTGAAGATCACAGGGTAGAGACGACTCTTGAGACTGTAATTATAAAGGCCTTACAACACGTTATGGAAGGGTGATCATTAGCACAACAATAGCTTGAATCTCCATAGATCATTATGATTACATATGATGTAGAGCTGCAACTAACAGTTATCATCATCATCTACCAAACTGCCAATGATTTTTGGGGAATATTTTATTTTCAATATTGTTGAAAATTAGAAGAAGAAAAAATTAAGGCCCAATTTATTCATATACTGCCTTTAGTACTTTGACCATCAAAACCAAATGACTTTCAATAACAGTGTACAAAGAGCAAAATCAGCAACTCTTACTAATCAATAACTTGAATATAGTACGATATACATGTGCTAATAATAACTTGTGGTCATATCTTAAGCAAGATTTCCTAACCCAGTAAATAAAAACTGAGAGGTCGGTCTATGTGTCATGGTAATACAAGGGAGGTTCTGCTATTACCTGTTGTTAATTTATTTGAAATCTGTTTAATTTGAACTGAAGCATTATGATCTGTGGCTTATAAAGATTAGGATACTGCTTTCGATTAAAGAGTGTGCTCAGTCAACAGAGAATGTTAGTGCAGTGTCAGGTCTCTGTCCATGGTGCTGAAGTTGATGCAGACTACAGCAAGTCGGTCAGCTCTTACTTATGCTTTCTTCTTTTATCAAATCAGGTTGTATAATACCAAAACTGCTTGCTGGCTGCTTGTGATGGCATGCTCATGAGTCAATGCAAATTAATAATTCCATAAAACTGTGAAAATCAAACCTTCTTATATCTTCATAGTTTTACCTATTTACCTACCAAACTGTCATTAAGGTTGGACTTCATCACCAGACCTGAGCTTCATTTCATCAAAAACATATTTACTTTAAATGTCATACATGGCTAAGTCCCAACTGCTCTACTCTATCAGGTTGTATCCTCAGTACTTTGTGGTTGTGGCTCAGTTGGTAGAAGGTTCGATCTCCAGCTCCTGCAGCAACATGTCCGATGTGTCCTTGGGCAGGACACTTAACCCCGAATTGCTCCTACTGCTTCGTCGGCGGCGTACGAGTGTGTATAAATGGGATTAGTTACTTCTGATGGTCCCATCAGTGTGTGAATGGGTGTGAATGGGTAGGTGTGACATGCGGTATAAAAGCGCTTTGAGTAGTCAGAAGACTAGAAAAGCGCTATACAAGCCCAAGTCAAGTCCATTTGTCAAACATTTCTATTTTCACACCAGTATTATTGTATTTTATAGTCAACACTTTTATTTAGCGCCTAAATATAAGTGCATAGAACCTCTTCAAAGAAGGAACAATTGATTGATAGTGTACTGGATTATGGCTTCTTGTTACTTTCACCAAGACACTTAACCCATATAATATGCAGCTTGTGTGCTCATGCTTGCAAGATGTGTGCTCTGCTGGGATGGCTGAATAATCGACCAAGTGGATCTCAGCACAATCCCTGAGGACCAAAGCCAATGCTGATGTGACAGAAGTCAATGCAGGTGCTCAGTGTTGACACACACTGTCCAATCAACAGTGCTCGTCCAATAGTCTTTTTGAAGACACAAACATACACACAGAAACATGTCTGGCTTTGTTCGCGGGTCTCCTTGATTCCTGGTGCTCTAACAATGGCTTGCATTTCTAACCTTTCCCCTTTATTGTTGGATGGGACGTTCGTTTTTAGTTTAACTTTGTCAGTACAATTTAAACTACAACATCAGGTTGTGGACTGTGCTCTTTAAACTAGATCTTAATATAGTATTTACCTTAATTTAATCATAAAGAGAGTGCTGTAGAGTCCTGCTCAATGTGAAAAGTTAACTTCTGTTTACTTTGGCACTTTATACATAACAAATTCAGACCTGAATCCTTAACTAAGCATTTCAGTGGAACAGTTTTTGTCCTCTGTTCCTCCTTTGGTACCCACCCAGAGGTCCCTTCACAATATGTTGTTTTAATGTGAAACATGGGGCAACAATCTACAACAATCAATTTTTCCTTTTTGTTGTATTTTTACAGAGGAATGTTTTTATTTTATTTAAAAAGCTCAAGCTTTTTGTTGCTTACCCCTTTAGCTCTTTAATGAAACACTGCCTGGGTTAACTAAAGGGGGGAAATGTTTGTTTCCTAGCACAGATAGACAAGTTTAGTGCATGTAAACCAATGATGTACAGATAAGTATGTAAATGTGTCTTTTTAATGTTAATTTTATCGATGTATTGTTACTTTGTTGTTTTTAACTCTTCTTTGTAAGGTGATCTTGAGTGCTTTGAATGGTGCCTTTAAATAAAAAGTATTACTTTTATTATTATGTTATTTATTTTCTTCTTTTATTATTGTTAATTTTTTTTTTTTTTGGGGGGGGGGGCATTTCTGCCTTTATTAGATAGGACAGCTAAAGAGTGACAGGATATGTTGGGAGGATAGAGTGGGGGATGTCATGCAGCCAAGGGCCGAGGTCGGATTTGAATCCACGGCCGCTGGGACAAGGACTTTAGCTGTGGCTCAGGTGGTAGAGTTGTCGTCTCTCAACCGGGACGTCGAGGGTTCGATACCCAGTTCCTGCAGCAACATGTCCGATGTGTCCTTGGGCAAGACACTTAACACCAAATTGCTCCCGCTGCTTCGTCGGCGACGTATGAATGCGTATGAATGGAATTAGTTACATCTGATGGTCTCACTACATAGCAACCTCTGCCTTCAGTGTGTGAATGGGTAGGTGAGACTTGCGGTGTAAAAGCGCTTTGAGTAGTCAGAAAACTAGAAAAGTGCTATACAAGCGAAGTCCATTTACCATTTACCATTACATGGGGCGCATGACATAACCACTAGGCTACCCGCCGTATATATATTATCTCTGACACAAGATAGATGTGTGGGAGACATACAATCAAACCTTTGTAATGTATCAAATGTCAGGTTATACTTCCAATTATTCTTCAGGATGTGACTGTGTAAGCTTAGGCTCTTCCATATTACAATTGATTCTATCACTTTGAAGTATCAAATGTGTTAATGTTGTTCAGTGCATACACATATTTATCTTCTCTACCTTCCCTGTCTCGACCTTTCACGGGATAGATAAAGTATTTTCAGATTTAAACACAACAATTTAGTTTCTTTTGTTCTGTTAACTGGAACAGAATAGCTAGCACTTTATTTTTCCATTCAATACTTTACTTGGCTGTTGCTTCTCAACTTGGCATGCAGCTTTATAAGGGGCCCCAATAATAAAATGTCACAAACTGCCTGCTTTACTATACAAATAAATTCTGCATCTATAAACACATCGCAGATTTTATATTACCAGCGTGGTTGCAGATGGCCCTCCTTTTGTCAAACAGCCCCCCTCCCATCTGCAAAGCTGCTGTCCCACAAAATAACTTGTGTACCTGCCATTGTTTTCTTGATTGCTTCCTGTACCTCTGACTCTGGCCTAAGGGGAGAGATCGATTAGGAAAAGACCACACTCGATCTATAATTATTCTGTTTTTTCCTCAGCCATGCTCTGTTCTGCAAGCTATTCCCGAACCACTGGAGCCAATTAATGTCCAAACAGATGTGCAATGCTGAGAGCTAAGCTTTGCTGCAGGGTCAAGCAGCCTGAATCTAATCTCCTCAACAGAATTACATTTCAACCATCATGGCTCCAAACCTGCTGCCCTGCTCTCAGGCTACGAATGCTGACAGCTTTACCGTAATCACGTGTTGTCATTGCAGCGGAATAACTCCACAGGACCTGAGAGGAGCATAGTGTGGGATACTGTATTGGACTGATAGCATGAGCAGAGCAATGTTTCGAAAATACAGAAGGCTGCAACGTTTAACGCGGAGAAGTGCCCCAGCTCTATTTGATTCTTAGTGTGTCATATAATCATGACTTTGATGTGCATTTCCATGTCCCCCCTACCACTTTTTTATTCTGATTTTGTGTTTGTGAAGAGAGAAAAGGGAGATACAAACACAGAGAAATGAAGTACCTGAGGCAAAAGGGGGACTTTACACTTGAAAGTGGAAAGCATTACTTATGCATTAGGTATGTCTTTGAAGAAACCAAAACATGCATATTTCCCTCTTCTTTTCTCCAAAATAATACAGATAAAATCAATTATTCATTTAGAAATGTTTATTTCACTTCAAAAACAAGTGTGACACGGGCCTTGATGTTGGAAAAAGTGTTCCTGCGGTAATCCACACTCACGACGTCCTCATTGAAACTTCTGTTTTGAAGTTCTACAGAAGTGTCCTACAGCAATGAATTGAATAAACAGTAATTACCAGCAAATACATGGAGTCAGCTAATGTTTATATAAATGTTAATGTTATGGACCACATTATTGACTGTGGTTAGAATGACCTCTGAAAAAAGTTAATGTGTGACAACATTTTGCTTTAAAAGAGAGTTCAGGAGTTCAAATGTAGGTCAGAACTTGTGGTAGCAAACATTTTCTTTGCTGTGTATTAAGTTATTACAAGTTCTCTAGGTATAAATGTTGGATTATTATCAATATGTTAGGAGCAAACTATCAAAAATACTCATAATCTCTGTAAATTACATGTACCACTTTTATTGGTAAATTCCTGCAATACAGAAAACAAACAGTACAAACTAACTTATTCTCATCCCAGAACCTGATGACAACGTAACACTTGTTTGAGGATAAATGAGCTATTTTCCCCCTTAAAAACACAATAACAATCAGTTGAACTTGTGAATTTAGCCGTGGAAGCTTTTTGCTAATTTATTTAACAACATGAAAACACAATAGGAGCTGCTGATGAGGGTCTTCAGGTCTGCAAAGATAAATGAAATATCTGTGCAGGGAAACAAGGTTCAAACCCTGATAGTGGACTACTTTGGATGCTCCTGGCACTTTACAGCTCCCTGATAACTGATTTTTTTCTATTTGTAAATTCCAGCACTAGGGGAAGGAAGGAGAGGGAACGTCTGCAGCTAGAACCTTTAATTAAACAGATATACTGATACACCACTGGAAGGATTTTTATTATTATTATATTTGTATATTTTAACAGGGACATTGTACAGCCACTTAGCTGTACTGGAGTTAGCTATGAGCTCATTTACATCTGTAGTCCCTGAGCACGAGACAGAGACAACGTCTCTGTTAAGAAATACAATCTACACGAGTTTTACTGAGTCTATTTAGGTTAGCTGTTTGACTTATGAATTATAATTGTGGTACACCCATCACTCTGCATATGACCATCTACACCAGTTCTGCAGAAACAGTTGATCATCTCTTTGTTTATAATTGTTTGTGATATTTAAAGCATGACCTAAATCTTTACCTAACCCTCACCACATGTTCATTAATGTAGCTATAAAGAAGAAGTCAACTCTGGCTCTAAACCAAACCAAAACTTCACCAAATTCTGGTCAAATGAAAACACTGATTTACTCATAAACTTTGATGTGAGCGGTTTTGAAAGACAGACAAATATAGTGCTTCTTTCGACAGGGATGCCAGATCGGGAAACACTTCTTTGACTTGTTCTGAAGGGCTTACAAAACATTTTTTATTGAAAACTTGTCGCTCTGGGGACCCTGAAATAGCAGCCCTTTTTCTAAACCACGTCCAGGCTGGACTGGTATTAAATGTCAGAGTTGCAGTAGTATCATTTTTACTCTCTGTCGTCAAACTATGCAGCTTTCCCATCTAAAGAAAGAAAACATTCACTGCCTCATCTCTCCCATCAATGACAGACTGTTCCATTGAGCGCCCCTATAGACCTGGAGTCCTTCTGTTAAAGACTGGATTTGCAGCGTTTTTCCTAAAGCAGATGTTTTCTGAATATTTTTTTTTTTGATCGTGTCCATTATGTATGAGCAGCATGTTTAATTTTAATGCAGTTGTTTCCACTTGAATGCAGCACATTTCTTTCATTTGCAGTGAGTTTCAGTCGTTTTTGGACACTTGCATCTTCTTCTGAATTATATTTTTGCTGAATTTCTAGCACGTTTTTCCTAATGTAGTCGTTTCAGCTGTTGCAGGATGGTTGCTCTTGTCAGCCAGCATATATAACACTCAAAGGAAACATATTTCTGCACTTTCAGTTAAAGTAATTTAAGTTCAAACTTATTACTAAGTGACATACTTTGAATGAAAGACTTCTCATTTGTAGGTGACTATTTTCACAGTGTGGTAATAGTACTTTTTTCTCTGGCTTACACTAAAGCACATAGAGCTAATGATTTAACCTATCAAACAGTTTTTATACATCTTTGTAAAGGGAAGACTTTGTCCCGTAAAGTGACTAATTATATGATACAATAAAGACATAACTCACTCACTGCTTAGTGCTTAGTCAAACTATGCTCTATCTGTCGCTCTGCTTCAATATCACACACAAACACACAGATACAAACATACACACACACACACACACACACACACACACACGCACACACACATGCACACACACGCACACACACATACACGCACACACACGCGCACACGCACGCACACACGCACGCACACACGCGCGCACACACACGCGCACACACACACGCACACACACGCACACACACACACACACACACGTTATCTCCCACTGCTCTCTGCCTGGCAGTGCCACTCACCTCTCTTCTCCCCTGCATGTATTTTGACAGACAGATAAGATGCACAGTGGGGTACAATATCATGGATTGTAAACGTCAGACAGCCCATCACTTGCATTTTAGTCCCGTCTGATCACGTTTAGAAAAACAAGACCTAAGTGTTGTCAGAGATTTTTTTTGGATTTTTTTATCAAAGATCTATTTCTATGCCTTTTGATGTGTCATCTTGGTCATGGAAAACTTCAGCCTCTATGAGAGAGTTCACTCTATTCACTGATTTTATCAGCTTTAAATCTGTGGACTTATTCAGTCATGCCAACTAAATATTAGGGATGGGTACGAGTACTTGAGTACTCGCCATTGACCTATTTATTCGAGTAAAGTTCTGTTACTCACGCACCTGTGCAAGCGCTGCTTTTGGCTACAAAACTTGAACTCATACAGCGTTACATGTGTGACCCAGCTTTTTGTTTTCGCCTAACTGAATATACTAGGTAGGACAATAATTAACGGGATACAAACATATGACTTCTCCGGCCACGGCTTCAGCTTTAGTACACACCGAGTCAGATTTCAGCAAAAACAACTGTTTTACGGCAGCTACGGCAACTCTCTAGGAACAAATTATTACACCGAAAGCAAAAGCACGACCAATACAGAACCGTCTGCTACACCTGCGACATGTCAGTCAAGAAAAGTGATGTCTGGAAGTACTGCGACAAAAACGATGAAGTTAATGTGCAGTGCAAGATATGTGGCGTTAAACTTGCATACCATAGAAATACTAGTTCGATGCTTAACCACATGCGCTTAAAGCACAAGGAGAAAACAGCGGAGACAGAAACGTCATTTGCTAGCCCTGTTAGCACACGTCGCTGTGACGAAACCAGAGCGGAGAAGATTAGCCTGCTTACAACCAAAATGGTAACTGGAGATATGCTCCCATTAAGTTTTGTGGAAGGAGAAGGCTTCAGAGAGCTGATGGCATTTGTCGAGCCGGAGCACAAGCCACCATCACGGAGAACAACAGCTACGAGAGTGGAAAAGATGTATGAAGATAGGGCAGCAGAACTGAGGGTTGATTCGCAACGTGTTGACAAAGTGGCTGTTACTACAGACTTGTGGACAACTCTTACCACTGAGTCGTATATAACCATAACATGCCATTATATTCAGAACTGGGATTTGAAGACCGCGTCTTACAGACCCGCAGCACTGATGAGCGGCACACAGCAAAAAACCTGGCCGACCACCTAAAAGCAGCTACCGAGGAGTGGGGCGTGTTGGGCAAAGTTTGTGCTTGTGTACATGACAACGCCAGTAATATGGTGGTGGCAAACAAGCGTCTACTTGAGTGGGAATCGGTGCCGTGCTTTGCACACACTCCAGCTTGCCATAAACGATGACTTCAAGGTAGTGAATGTGAATAGACTCGTTGGCGCATGTAGCAGGTTGGTAGCTCATTTCCATCACAGCACAGTGGAAACAGCAGCCCTGAAGAGGAAGCAGGCAGAGCAGAACCTGCAGAATCACAGACTGATCCAATACTGCTGCACTAGGTGGAACTCGGTGTATGAAATGAAATATGAAATTCAGACAGGCACACAACCAAGCTCGCTGATGCAAGAACCCTCGAATTGACTGACGATAACTGGCAAACACTTGAGGATATCTTGCCTGCACTTCACTCTTTGAAGTGTGCAACAACAGCCATGTGTAGCGAATCCCATGTCTGCATCTCCTTGGTGCATCCAGTCACCACCAGCTTCCTCTCCAGGCATCTAAAGCCAAACGATGGAGAGTCAGCCAAGGTGACTGAATTCAAGACTACAGTGGCCAAGTCCTTGCAAAAGCGTGTGTCCCCCAATAGTACGACTAACCCTGGTAATTATTTGATCCACTAAACACACACAATAACAATTCATAATCTTATGAAAGTACAGGTAATTATATGGCACACTGCTGCCATCACCAGGCTGAAATGAATATGACTGCATCTAATCATTTAACTCGCCAATAAATTTATGAAAAATATTGGATAAATAAATAAATGTAATTTTATAGGCTATAGCTTTAATAGCAACAATTCATTTTTCACAGGCAAAGCAGCGCTTATTGCCTCTGCTCTGGATCCCCGGCACAAGCACCTCCGTTTTCTGGAGCCAGCCATGCGTGTGAACGTCCGAGAAAGACTCACTGAACTTTATGATAGCATCCCAGAACAGCCCAGTGGTGACATTGTTCTGCCCCAGACAGACGGACATCGTCCAGCATCCTCCCAAATTACAAGCGCCGCAGCACTTGACACTTTGTTCGGGAATGATTACTGCACAGTCGGCACTGAGGCCCATCACGAGTTGGATCAGTACTTCAAGGAACCGTGCATCCCATCCGACCGAAACCCGCTGCAGTGGTGGCAAAAAAATGAGACCAGGTACTGGAAACTCAGTGTGCTGGCGAAACAATACCTTAGTATACCTGCTACCTCCCTACCAGCCAAAAGAGTATTCTCAACAGCGGGCCTCATTTTAAATTGCCTCCACACTCGGCTGTCGCCTGAACACGTTGATATGCTTATCTTTTTAAACAAGAATAAGTAAAGTCACTTCATGTCTGTCTAGTGTCTACCATAAAACGTAATATATGGACGGTTAATTTATGTTGTTGCCAGTAGCCTACTTGTTTGCTATTAAGCTATAGCCCGTTTATATTAATGTAGGCTATTCAAATTATTAAGTTGAGCAGCTCATCATTGTGTGATGTTATTTTTATTTTTTGCCAAGGGAAACTGCAGGCTTAAAAACAGAATTTTAATTGTTTAGCCTACTTTTTATTTATTTTAACAATGAATGTATGATTTAGGCTGTTATTTGAGAGTGCAACACAGAATGAAGTCCATATACGCTGCTGCGGTGACATGACAGCAGAATGTTAAACAAAACGTGAATTGAAGCAGCGGTTGAAAAATAAATGCATTTGAAATTGAAATGGCTTTCTGTTGTTGGCTATTTATTTATATTTATGTTTAAATATTGGATGAATATGTCATTTTAAAGGCATAAAGTCTACAATTCCCTTTTTTTATGTTTACGGTTAAAGAAATAAAATAATAATCTGCGGGTACTTGAGTACTCGTTCATTAGGTTATTCGAGTAATCGAGTACAGGGATTACTGTAAATTCCCATCCCTACTAAATATGTAAAGGAAAGTAGTGTTGTAGTACTCAAAATCGGTCTCGGTCTGGACTTTTTGAAGTTCTCCGTCTTGTCTCGGAATTGAAAGCATTTTTACTCCTACTTGTCTCGGTCTCAGACTGGGCGGACTCAAGATTTTAAATCAAGACCACCACTGAAAGGCTATTTTTCCACGGCATTACTGTAATTAGAAGGAAATGCCTTTATCTAAAAGAACAAATAACTTCACTGCATTTTAAGTTAGATTTTTATCACCTTGTCACGGCCGCAACCTTCCCGATGTTACGGTCTAAGTAAGTGGCACGCCCGCTGCACACAAGTTGGTGATTTTTTCATTAATATTTATGGTCTTGGTCTTGTCTCTGTGTCGCCCTGCCTTTGTCTTGGTCTTGACTCGGTCTCGATCCCTAAATGTCTTGGAGTTGTCTTGGTCTCGGAGCACTCTGGTCTGGGGTATGTCTTGGTCTCGGTTAGTGTGGTCTTGGCTACAATACTACAGACAAGTTCAATGTCACCACTTAATTTGAAGACGAGAGGCAAAAAGACCACTATCATTATCTACAGTTACAGTCCACAGATACACAGTTCAGATGTATCTCAAACTGTTTTGTCCATTTCAGCCAACACAAACTGGTCCAGTTTGATTGTTTAACAACCTCATAAGAGGGGCTGTTTTTTAGAACAATCATTAATGCGCAGTTTATTTATCCATCCAACCATTATCCATACCGCATTTTCCCGCAGGGGGGCTTGAGCCGATCCCAGCTGTCAATGTGCGAGAGGCGGGTAACACCCTGGACTGTTTACCAGTCAATCACAGGGCTGACATATAGACAGACAACCAGTCACACTCACATTCACACGTCTGGGCACTTTAGAGTCACCAATTACCCTAACGAGCATGTCTTTGGACTGTGGGAGGAGGCCGGAGGACCCGGAGAGAACCCACCCATGCACGGGGAGAACATGCAAACTCCACACAGAGGCCCCGTCCAACAGGGAGTCGAACTAGCAACCTCCTTGCTGAGAGGCAACAGCACCACTGCACCACTGTGCAGCCCCAGTTTATTTATACTTAAATGATATTACAATGAACAACAACATATTGCATTATTCAGTTCTTATGATAAAGAAATCCAGTCTGGAATTCCAAAAATACAGCTCCGTTCTACCAGCAGGTGTCTCATCCATTATTTATAAGTACTTAAATCACAGGCAAGGTGGTAGGGTAATAGAAGCTAAATACCAGGGATGGGAGCTCGCACATAAAGTGACTTAGTTGGTCATAACAAGGCTATTTCAGTCAGCACGACAGTTCATTTTCTTCCGTAAATGTTTCATTCCACAATTCATCTCTGACACATAAATTGTATTTGAGCCGGATCTTCCAAGGGCTAAAGTGAAGTCCCTCCTCTGCAATGTTAAATGACCTCTGGAACAATTTGATTATGATGTCTTGCTGACAGACAGATTTATCATGGCAGTGGAGCCATGAAATGGATATGAGCAGCGCTATGGTGACAGGAGGGAAGACGGTGGGAGTGAGGGATGAAGGATGGAGAAGTGGAAGCAGCAGAGAATGGACTCTAAAGCCTGGCTAAGTAATCCATTTACATGTATGTCATACGATAAATAAATGACAAATGACTCTTTTTTTCCGTAGCCCTGGTAAAGTTGAATTATGGTTTTAAAGTAGCACCGGCATGTTAACTTCACTCAGAGCAAATGGATCCTCAAGGAGCACTTCTGCTGCAAAACTGTAAACACTGATTACATTTATGACCCTGTTTTGAAGCCGGAGTGCTGCACATCAGTCCTGGAGAGTTGCTTACTGATATAACCAATTATGTTGCAACTCTGCAGGTCTAATGAAGCAGGATGTGTTTTCTCTAGCTCCAGCCTGTAAGCCTGACACGTTGTTAACAGTGCTGACATCTCTCTAGACACTGCACTGGGGAATTTAAGCCACAGTTTAGCACTGAGGGCCAACAACAAAACAAGCATTTTCAAAATGTCACCATCAGGGCTTAACTCCTCTACATTCACCACATCTTTCAGGCTTCACCAATTGTCTGTCAGCACTCAACAGAACTCCACAACACTACGCACAATGAAAATACAAGGAGGAGTGACTCCAGTGACATTTGTTTGGAGACCTATGTGATGTCTGGAGTCTGTCCACGATGGATGGAGGACCTGTGTTAACTGTTCCTCTGATGGAGACCTCTGCCAGGCAACAAGTGCTGACATTATTCCTCTGCCTGCGCTTTTCTTATCAATCACAGTCGCCAAGTGTTTCCACAGAGACTGGAGAGGACAAAGGTGAGCTGAGGAGGGGGGAGTGTGTCAGGACAGCTTATCTGTCAGAAAGTGTATCAGGACAGAAGAAATAATTTGACAGGCTCTGACAGACCTTTCACTTTGCCTTTCTCTGACACAAACTGCTGTCAAACAGACGGCAGATTTTCTTCCTTGCGGCGAACTGAGGAAAGTCTCTGTCAGATAAGCGTCATTCGTTACGGAAACAAGTAATGATACCAGGGCAAAAATGCATTGAATGAATAAGTAAATGTGAAACCTCTGATTTTTTAACAGGATTCACATAACAGGAAACATAACTCCACAGTTGTGTCTTTAAGTCCAGGTGCCGAGAAAGTCTTGATGTTTATAAGTGAAATTAAAATATATTTATCTTCCTGAGGGCCACAAACAGCAATAAGTCCAGTTAGCTCAGAATGCTAACACAATATGCAAAGTCAGCACAAATAGTAAAGAAGCTGTCATGATTTGGTCTTTGTTTAGTTGTAATTTGTATTTTCAGAGTTTTGATTTCTTATCTTGTTTTAGTTCTCACTTCCCCTAGTGTTGTTTCCCTTGTGTGTTCTAGTTTAGTGTTTCATTGTAACCTTGTATCCTAGTGTTTCTTTATGTTCTAGTGTGTTTTTTGTTAGTCGTCAGTGTTCATGATTTCCATAGTGTTTCTGGTTTTGTGTTTTTTGTGGTTACACCTGTCTCTGTGTTTCCCCTCAATCCTGAGTTGCCCTGATTGTCCTCACCTGTGTCTTGTTAGTTTCACCTGTGTCTTTTGTCTCACCTGTGTCTAATTACCCCATGTCTATTTAGTCTCTGTGTTTCTTCCCTTCTGTGTCGCATCATTGTATTATGTCAAGCGTCTGTGTTGTATGTGTCTCCCAGTCTCCCAGTGATTCCTTGTGGCTACATTTTTGGATTTTCTTTGTTTTTTGAAGTAAGTTTTGTTTGCCTTTTTGTTTAATTAAAAGATCTTTTTGTTACTGCAATTGGGTCCTCCTTCCTCATTCCAGCCGTGACAGAATGATGCGACCAGATATGGACCCAGCAGAATTTGATTTGGACAAAATGGACTGTTTTGAGAAAATCAATTATTTTCAAAATATTTTTCGTTGGGCCAGGAGCACTGCTGTAACAGAGCAGTCTCCTTGGACAGGCACCCGCTTGGCCATTTTTCCTGGTCGTCGTGGAGGAAAAAGACAGGGCACCCGTCGTCCTATCCTGTCTCCACAACCTAGTACCTCAGAGCCTCTATCGGTGTACCAACCCACGCCTCAACCCAAGCCTCAGCCCAAGCCTCAGCTCAAGCCTCAGCTCAAGCCTCAACCTCAGCAGCCTGTCTACCAGCCCAAGCCACAGCCTCAGTCCAGGCCTCAACCGAAGCCTCAGCAAAAACCTCAACTCAGGCCTCAGCCCATGTTGCTTCCCAGCGCACCAGAGTCTTCGCTTCCCAGCGCACCAGAGTCTTCGCTTCCCAGCGCACCAGAGTCTTCGCTTCCCAGCGCACCCGAGTCTTCGCTTCCCAGCGCACCCGAGTCTTCGCTTCCCAGCGCACCCGAGTCTACGCTGCCCAGCTCACCCGAGTCTACGCTGCTCAGCTCACCCGAGTCTACGCTGCCCAGCTCACCCGAGCCTACGCTGCCCAGCTCACCCGAGCCTACACTGCCCAGCTCACCCGAGTCTTCACTGCCCAGAGCTCCAGTGACTTTGCCCCTGTGCTCCCCAGTGACTTTGCCCCTCTGCGCCCCAGGGCCTCAGCCTCACTGCGTCCCTGCAGAGCGCCCTCTGCTGCCTGTGACTGCTGAGCTCCGTAGTCCCCCTGTTGAAGAGAGGGGGATTCCTGCGGATTCCCTGTCGGCGGTCCGGCCGACTCCTGACGTCGCCTCGGCGGTCCGGCCGACTCCTGACGTCACCTCGGCGGTCCGGCCGACTCCTGACGTCGCCTCGGCGGTCCGGCCGACTCCTGACGTCACCTCGGCGGTCCGGCCGATTCCTGACGTCACCCCTGACGTCACCTCGGTGGTCCGGCCGATTCCTGACGTACCCTCGGCGGTCCGGCCGATTCCTGACGTCACCCCTGATGTACCCTCGGCGGTCCGGCCGATTCCTGACGTCACCCCTGACGTCCCCTCGGCGGTCCTGCCGACTCCTGACGTCCCCTCGGCGGTCCGGCCGACTCCTGACGTCCCCTCGGCGGTCCGGCCGACTCCTGACGTCCCTCCTGACGTCCCCTCGGCGGTCCGGCCGATTCCTGACGCCCCCTCGGCGGTCCGGCCGATTCCTGACGCCCCCTCGGCGGTCCGGCCGATTCCTGACGTCCCCTCGGCGGTCCGGCCGACTCCTGACGTCCCCTCGGCGGTCCGGCCGACTCCTGACGTACCCTCGTCGGTCCGGCCGACTCCTGACGTACCCTCGGCGGTCCGGCCGATTCCTGACGTCACCCCTGATGTACCCTCGGCGGTCCGGCCGATTCCTGAC
Organism: Tautogolabrus adspersus; assembly: GCA_020745685.1. Taxonomy (NCBI): domain Eukaryota; kingdom Metazoa; phylum Chordata; class Actinopteri; order Labriformes; family Labridae; genus Tautogolabrus; species Tautogolabrus adspersus. Next base: position 10,242,963 of record CM036538.1, on the reverse strand, counting down.
GTCACCCCTGACGTCCCCTCGGCGGTCCGGCCGACTCCTGACGTCGCCTCGGCGGTCCGGCCGACTCCTGACGTACCCTCGTCGGTCCGGCCGACTCCTGACGTACCCTCGTCGGTCCGGCCGACTTCTGTGTCTCTGTGGGAGGCCCTGCCAACACCTGATTCCAAGTTGGAGGTCCTGCCCACTCCTGTTTCTCGGTGGGAGGTTCTGCCCACTCCTGTTTCTCCGTTGGAGGATCTGCCCACTCCTATGTCTCGGTGGGAGGCCCTGCCAACACCCGTTTCCAAGTTGGAGGTTGTGCCCGCTCCTGTTTCTCCGTTGGAGGATCTGCCCACTCCTATGTCTCTGTGGGAGGTCCTGCCAACACCTGTTTCCAAGTTGGCGGATCTGCCCACTCCTATGTCTCTGTGCGAGGCCCTGCCAACACCCGTTTCCAAGTTGGAGGATCTGCCCACTCTCGTGTCTCCGTCAGAGGTCCTGCCGACTCCACAGCTTCCTGAGCACTCGTCTGGGGTCCTGCAGACCCCTGCGCCATCGTCAGAAGGCCTTCGGACTCCCCCTGAGCTGGTCTCTGTGTTTGGTCGGCCTCCTGGCCGCCCCCCTGAACTGTTTCCTGTGTTTGGTCGGCTTCCTGGCCGCCCACCTGACCAGCTCACTGTGTTTGGTTGGCCTCCTGGCCGCCCACCTGAACTGTCTCCTGTGTTTGGTCGGCCTCCTGGCCGTCCCTCTGAACTGTTCCCCGTGTTTGATCGGCCTCCCGGCCGCCCCCCTGAACGGTGCACCATGTCTGGTCTGCCTTCGGGCCGTCCACCTGAACTGTTCTCATTGTTGGGCCGGCCTCCTGGCCGCCCTCCCGAACTGTCCGGGCTATGTGCCCTGCCTCCAGGCCGTCCGCCTGAGAGTCCGGAGTCCCTCCTCCGCACCCCCTCCACCCACCCTGTTTTGGTTTATTGACTTTTTTGGAACGTCTGGGATCCGTCCCTTGAGGGGGGGGTTATGTCATGATTTGGTCTTTGTTTAGTTGTAATTTGTATTTTCAGAGTTTTGATTTCTTATCTTGTTTTAGTTCTCACTTCCCCTAGTGTTGTTTCCCTTGTGTGTTCTAGTTTAGTGTTTCATTGTAACCTTGTATCCTAGTGTTTCTTTATGTTCTAGTGTGTTTTTTGTTAGTCGTCAGTGTTCATGATTTCCATAGTGTTTCTGGTTTTGTGTTTTTTGTGGTTACACCTGTCTCTGTGTTTCCCCTCAATCCTGAGTTGCCCTGATTGTCCTCACCTGTGTCTTGTTAGTTTCACCTGTGTCTTTTGTCTCACCTGTGTCTAATTACCCCATGTCTATTTAGTCTCTGTGTTTCTTCCCTTCTGTGTCGCATCATTGTATTATGTCAAGCGTCTGTGTTGTATGTGTCTCCCAGTCTCCCAGTGATTCCTTGTGGCTACATTTTTGGATTTTCTTTGTTTTTTGAAGTAAGTTTTGTTTGCCTTTTTGTTTAATTAAAAGATCTTTTTGTTACTGCAATTGGGTCCTCCTTCCTCATTCCAGCCGTGACAGAATGATGCGACCAGATATGGACCCAGCAGAATTTGATTTGGACAAAATGGACTGTTTTGAGAAAATCAATTATTTTCAAAATATTTTTCGTTGGGCCAGGAGCACTGCTGTAACAGAGCAGTCTCCTTGGACAGGCACCCGCTTGGCCATTTTTCCTGGTCGTCGTGGAGGAAAAAGACAGGGCACCCGTCGTCCTATCCTGTCTCCACAACCTAGTACCTCAGAGCCTCTATCGGTGTACCAACCCACGCCTCAACCCAAGCCTCAGCCCAAGCCTCAGCTCAAGCCTCAGCTCAAGCCTCAACCTCAGCAGCCTGTCTACCAGCCCAAGCCACAGCCTCAGTCCAGGCCTCAACCGAAGCCTCAGCAAAAACCTCAACTCAGGCCTCAGCCCATGTTGCTTCCCAGCGCACCAGAGTCTTCGCTTCCCAGCGCACCAGAGTCTTCGCTTCCCAGCGCACCAGAGTCTTCGCTTCCCAGCGCACCCGAGTCTTCGCTTCCCAGCGCACCCGAGTCTTCGCTTCCCAGCGCACCCGAGTCTACGCTGCCCAGCTCACCCGAGTCTACGCTGCTCAGCTCACCCGAGTCTACGCTGCCCAGCTCACCCGAGCCTACGCTGCCCAGCTCACCCGAGCCTACACTGCCCAGCTCACCCGAGTCTTCACTGCCCAGAGCTCCAGTGACTTTGCCCCTGTGCTCCCCAGTGACTTTGCCCCTCTGCGCCCCAGGGCCTCAGCCTCACTGCGTCCCTGCAGAGCGCCCTCTGCTGCCTATGACTGCTGAGCTCCGTAGTCCCCCTGTTGAAGAGAGGGGGATTCCTGCGGATTCCCTGTCGGCGGTCCGGCCGACTCCTGACGTCGCCTCGGCGGTCCGGCCGACTCCTGACGTCACCTCGGCGGTCCGGCCGACTCCTGACGTCGCCTCGGCGGTCCGGCCGACTCCTGACGTCACCTCGGCGGTCCGGCCGATTCCTGACGTCACCCCTGACGTCACCTCGGTGGTCCGGCCGATTCCTGACGTACCCTCGGCGGTCCGGCCGATTCCTGACGTCACCCCTGATGTACCCTCGGCGGTCCGGCCGATTCCTGACGTCACCCCTGACGTCCCCTCGGCGGTCCTGCCGACTCCTGACGTACCCTCGGCGGTCCGGCCGATTCCTGACGTCACCCCTGATGTACCCTCGGCGGTCCGGCCGATTCCTGACGTCACCCCTGACGTCCCCTCGGCGGTCCGGCCGACTCCTGACGTCCCCTCGGCGGTCCGGCCGACTCCTGACGTCCCTCCTGACGTCCCCTCGGCGGTCCGGCCGATTCCTGACGCCCCCTCGGCGGTCCGGCCGATTCCTGACGCCCCCTCGGCGGTCCGGCCGATTCCTGACGTCCCCTCGGCGGTCCGGCCGACTCCTGACGTCCCCTCGGCGGTCCGGCCGACTCCTGACGTACCCTCGTCGGTCCGGCCGACTCCTGACGTACCCTCGGCGGTCCGGCCGATTCCTGACGTCACCCCTGATGTACCCTCGGCGGTCCGGCCGATTCCTGACGTCACCCCTGACGTCCCCTCGGCGGTCCGGCCGACTCCTGACGTCGCCTCGGCGGTCCGGCCGACTCCTGACGTACCCTCGTCGGTCCGGCCGACTCCTGACGTACCCTCGTCGGTCCGGCCGACTTCTGTGTCTCTGTGGGAGGCCCTGCCAACACCTGATTCCAAGTTGGAGGTCCTGCCCACTCCTGTTTCTCGGTGGGAGGTTCTGCCCACTCCTGTTTCTCCGTTGGAGGATCTGCCCACTCCTATGTCTCGGTGGGAGGCCCTGCCAACACCCGTTTCCAAGTTGGAGGTTGTGCCCGCTCCTGTTTCTCCGTTGGAGGATCTGCCCACTCCTATGTCTCTGTGGGAGGTCCTGCCAACACCTGTTTCCAAGTTGGCGGATCTGCCCACTCCTATGTCTCTGTGCGAGGCCCTGCCAACACCCGTTTCCAAGTTGGAGGATCTGCCCACTCTCGTGTCTCCGTCAGAGGTCCTGCCGACTCCACAGCTTCCTGAGCACTCGTCTGGGGTCCTGCAGACCCCTGCGCCATCGTCAGAAGGCCTTCGGACTCCCCCTGAGCTGGTCTCTGTGTTTGGTCGGCTTCCTGGCCGCCCACCTGACCAGCTCACTGTGTTTGGTTGGCCTCCTGGCCGCCCACCTGAACTGTCTCCTGTGTTTGGTCGGCCTCCTGGCCGTCCCTCTGAACTGTTCCCCGTGTTTGATCGGCCTCCCGGCCGCCCCCCTGAACGGTGCACCATGTCTGGTCTGCCTTCGGGCCGTCCACCTGAACTGTTCTCATTGTTGGGCCGGCCTCCTGGCCGCCCTCCCGAACTGTCCGGGCTATGTGCCCTGCCTCCAGGCCGTCCGCCTGAGAGTCCGGAGTCCCTCCTCCGGACCCCCTCCACCCACCCTGTTTTGGTTTATTGACTTTTTTGGAACGTCTGGGATCCGTCCCTTGAGGGGGGGGTTATGTCATGATTTGGTCTTTGTTTAGTTGTAATTTGTATTTTCAGAGTTTTGATTTCTTATCTTGTTTTAGTTCTCACTTCCCCTAGTGTTGTTTCCCTTGTGTGTTCTAGTTTAGTGTTTCATTGTAACCTTGTATCCTAGTGTTTCTTTATGTTCTAGTGTGTTTTTTGTTAGTCGTCAGTGTTCATGATTTCCATAGTGTTTCTGGTTTTGTGTTTTTTGTGGTTACACCTGTCTCTGTGTTTCCCCTCAATCCTGAGTTGCCCTGATTGTCCTCACCTGTGTCTTGTTAGTTTCACCTGTGTCTTTTGTCTCACCTGTGTCTAATTACCCCATGTCTATTTAGTCTCTGTGTTTCTTCCCTTCTGTGTCGCATCATTGTATTATGTCAAGCGTCTGTGTTGTATGTGTCTCCCAGTCTCCCAGTGATTCCTTGTGGCTACATTTTTGGATTTTCTTTGTTTTTTGAAGTAAGTTTTGTTTGCCTTTTTGTTTAATTAAAAGATCTTTTTGTTACTGCAATTGGGTCCTCCTTCCTCATTCCAGCCGTGACAGAAGCACAGGAATATGAAAACCATGAATTGTTTATGAGGGATAGAAATGCTCCTCATAACCTCAATTTACAACACATGTTAACTTTATGAATACCAGGTACCATATAAAAGATGTAGCTGAGCAGTGAGCTAGGAGCATATCAAAACAAAGACAGAGGGATGAGTTCATTTAAATAAGCAAATAAGCCAATTTAATATGCCAAACAATATGGTGCTAATTGTGAAACAGTCTGACAGATAACATATGCTGCACAGTATCACTGTCAGTTCGTTTTTTATTTTAGAAAATTATCAAAAAACGTACCTAGAGTTGAAATACATAGAAGCTACTAAAATAATAAAATTCATGCTGCACACACATCATCTTTGTCACCTCAAATCAGTTTTTGGGGTAATTTCATGTAGACAATCTCTCTTTAAGTCCCTGTCTCTCCCCATGTTAATAAACCTTGAAGTCTTCAAAACTTCACAGAAGTCGTAAAGTGACCTTCAGTTCACACCAGTTAGTTGAATCACTGTCTATCTCAAAAAGACAGAGATGTCTAACTCTACGGGGTTTTTTTTACGTGTGATGATTTACTGCCAACGTTTTTTTTTAATCCTTTGTGGAAACAAAAATCAAGCTGCTGAAAGTGAGATTATTATATTAGAAGTGGAAAAGTGAAAAGTGCTCATTGTGATAAACTATCTGCAGGAATGCTAAAGAGTTGTTTAAGGATCCCAACTCATGCTCTCACTATCATGGTGTCAGTCACACAAGTCTCACCAGCATTTTTTTTTACTTCTGGAACCACTAAATGTTGGAAATGCAAACCCACCCCAACAAACCACACACGACTACTGGCTGTGACACGTCATACAGCTAGCAACTAGCTAAGGAAGATTATATAGTATTTAAGGAAATATAAAGATAGAAAATCACTGAAGAGTTATTGGAGTAAAAAATTAGAGCAAAATAAAGCTGCCTGTTTGTTCAAAATTAGAACTATAAGACATTTTTGTTTTTAAAGTTATTACACAGCCCCAAAAGTTGTAAAAATTCACTCAAGGCAAATTTACAGAGTTAACTCAATGATTACAAAATCATCATTTTAGTTTCCTTAAGCAACCTCTATCATTTGATGCAAGCAGCAGGAAATTATATTCAATTGAAGTTTTTGAGCTCACACAGTATTCTTTTTAGGGATTCACAGCACCCTGTCATATCCAATATCATGAACGTGGTGATTCTCAGTTCCTTCATGTGACCAGGCTCAATCACGACAGGAAATTCAGTAAAGGATTCTGACGAGCAATTTTTTAAATTTGAATTTATGTTTTCTCCTTTCTTTGATGGCATCAGTAATAATCAAAATACTTAAAGTAATCAGTGACATATTCATTTCTTTGAACTTCCTACAGCAGGAAGATAAAGATTTAATAACCCTGCTTTCTAAGGAAATCCATCTTGTTTACGCGCTGATGTCATTACAGTTTGATGTTGATAAAATATTAAATTTGAAGTTTTGAATCTTCTTACATGTGTCTTTGTTGTTACCTTAATAAATCATCATCATGAATCTTCTATAGAGAGAGACTACTTTGAGCGCTCTCCTTCAGAGAGGATAGTGATGACTTTAACTGAGAAAAATGTAGCTGTCATCAATACATGAACCCATGAGGAGTAAACACACACGCATGCACTTAATTGATGGATTTTTCTCTTCAAACAACTTTCACATCGTCAGTCATTTTATGTTTATTGACCATGTATCCTAGCTGTTTATTTACTCCTTCACTCCTTCTGCTCCAGCCCCATCAGTCTAACATAAAAACATCCTCTCATGAAAATACTTCTCAGCAAAATTAATGACTGCTATGATGCAAGTGTTTTGCCACTTTTGCACAGAAATTTCACACATTTCTTGCATTGACAGTTTTGTGGGCTTTCAGATAAATTTGATTTAATGACTTACCCACTGAAGTGAAACTTGCAGTTGATGGGCTGCAGTCATCGTTAATAATTGTGTGTTTGTTAAATGGCTCCGGTGACATTTCAGCATGCGACAGTGTGCCATGATGCCCGCCTTCAGCTGCACCAATCATCAGGAAATAAATTAGTAGAGACCACGCACCTAAAAAAAGTTCTTTTTATTTGAAGATATTTATCATTACTTGATTACACAGATCAGTTAATCGCCTCACAAACTAAACTATGCTCTGAAGTGTACAATCCAGAGATACAAATGTTAATTTCTAAACCCTCCACTTCAATCTACACACATACTGTATACAGTAAAACAACCGTTTAGATGGAAGTCCTCTTGATGTTGCCCCTGTTTTTCCTTCTCACAGCCAGCGAGACTGCTGACACGGCAGCTGGCCCAGATTTGGCTTCCCCATGCAGCAGTATGATCAATAGATTGTAATTCATGAGGACCAGTGAACAGCAGTGTGATACTGCACCCTCTTCCCCCTCCCTGAATAGCCCGTTGAGGGGAAAAAATCAGTCAATTATGTTCAGAAGAAAATGTACAAGAGATTGATTAACTAGGTAGAAGTGGGCCTTTCAGCACTTTCACAGGTCACACCAAACATGCACCAAACACAGGAGTCAATACAGCAGAGTGCAGGGTGGCCACAACACTCAATTTTCCTAAAGGGCATGCAGTTCTTGGAAGAAATGAGTTACCAACTGCATGCTCAAAACAAATTATGTGGTGTATTTATAAAAGCCAGTTGACCTGCAGATGAAGAATGGCCTGCATGCAAATACAGGCATATTCAATAAGAGTCAGATGGAGGAGTTTTCCTGGTGTTGTGTTTAATGACTAGGGTGCACTTCAAGTTCAGTTCTCATGGGGTCGGGTTGAAGCCCTGGTGGTTTTTGTGGTTCTGTCATAGAGTTTCTCTTCTGTTCCTTTCACAAAGCAAACACAGATGGGAATTTGTAAAGTTGGCTACAGGTCTGAGAAATTACTCATTAAAAGGTAGAGTCAGTGTTTGTTCTTCTTAGACTTAGAAAATATAATCATAGTGATGCGAAACGTAGAGTGGATAAAGCGCGTTCCAAAACAAGGGTTTATTTGGATCCCCATTAGCCGCTACCTAAGTAGCAGCTACTCTTCCTAGGGTCCACTCAGACAAACATGAATTAAAATCCACACAAATTAAATTATTAAAAGTCCAAGACGGAACAGAAAAAGACAAAAATAGAAATAGATGACAGCACAATAACAGGCGAAGTACAAATCAAGAACACCAAGATGAACCTATTGCAAAACAAAGAGGTAATCTCTCAAATGTTATATCTATGCAATCAATAAAATACAGTGTTGGTCAAATCTTATCATTATTGATTCTACTTAAAACAATGCATAGTAACTAAACAATGACATACAAGTCAAATATACATACACATACACGCATATACAGACACATACATAGAAACTCTACGTTACTGATCAAATATTGGTATAACACTTGATAAGTTCATGAGAGTTTCTTTGGCATTAGATATTTCTTTAATCTCTTTTTAAAAACAGTTTTACTGGTTAGACTGGTAATCTCTGATGGATCTCCACATCTTCATGCCTCGATACAGAACAGTACGTTGTGGTACATTAGTGTTTGAGGGTGGAATTGTAAAACAACCTCTTGAAGCATGCCTAGTATTGGAATCATGACCATTACAGCTAAAAAACAATTGATTAAACATTGGACAAACAAATATTGGGCATTTTAGACATTGAAATATTTCTAAAAAAGCAAAGCAGAGAAATGATCGTCCTTTCTTTCACCAAGGACCAACCTAAAGTAAAGTGCATTTTCGTGACTAATAAATCAGAAGTCCGTGGCACACTGAAGATAACTTCTCTTTATTTTTATTATGCGCGAACAACGCGTTTCGCCTGTTGCTTCCTCAGGTTCGCCCAGCACAATCACCTGCATTTTCATGATATTAGCTCTCCTGCCACAGGTCAGCGCCAGTCTTGCAGCTCTGTTCTGGACTAACTGTAATTTCTCTAAATCCTTAATTGATGCACTTGACCACACTGCTGGGCAATAGTCTAAGTGAGCTAGAACAAATGTTTGTATGACTCGACAGATGCAGTGCTGTGGTAAATACTTTGTGCATCTCCTTATAACTGCCAGACCTCTCCCCATAACTCTGACACTTTTCTCAATCTGCTTAGACCACTTCAGTCCGCTGTCTAAAATCACACCAAGGAGTTTCACTTCTTCGACTTGTTCCACAGGCACTCCTTTTACAGATAACTGTAACTGTGGCTTATCTTTTAGTCCAAAATTAGTTCCAAATAAAATGCTCTTTGTTTTAGATAAATTAAGAATTAACTTGTTACCCCATGCCCAGTTTGACCTTGGGTTGGCTTTCACCCGCAGACTCAGAGTTGGTCTGCTTTCTGTTGGACAGGCAGGTGCAAACACCAGCGTTTAGCCTATGATAGCTTGCTAAATTATCCATTTCAACAAATGTGATATTCTAAGGTATCTTCAGTATAGGTACAAGCAGTAAATGTACACACTAAGTCCTGCAGTGGGCGTGTGCTTCTGGTGGCGATCAGTAGGGGCCCAGTTTGAATGTTGTGTGCTACAAGCTGCAACACACATTTCTACTGACTCTACCAATGCTCATTATTGCTTCGTTATCCTAAATTATTACACTTCTGCATCCTCAGTCAAAATAAATGCTGCTTCTAAGGTGAAGTAAAACCAAGACAATTAGAACAGAGCTGGGAACTTCAAGTAACGTTGCTTTCTACCCAGGTGGTGAAACCAGATGCCTTCTGCTGTGTTTGCCTGCTTACAGTGACACAAAACACCAAATACACCTCGGTAGGACACTGAATATGTCATATAACTAAGCTTCTGCTCGTCTTTCCTGAGTGTGTTCTACTTTAATAGAAGACAAATGGGGAGTAGTAGCTTTGTCTTATTAGGAGACTATATAATTTAAAGGCAGCTCCTTTGGAAGTATCATCCTGATGTATATCCTTAAGACAAATTGAGAATTATACCAAAGATATCTTATAGCCACATAGCAGCTGCAAAGTAACAGGATACAAAAAGGGTTAAAGAAAGTGGTGCAATTATGAACAATTCATTATGCACACTGACTGAGCTGCTAGCCTGACACAGTGGTAGGAAAATAGCAGCTCATGGGCTAAATATAGCCCTGAGGAAATGAAGTTTGGACCCCAAACGAAATGTTTAACTTTCAGAGAATGTATGCACGCTGTTGTACAATGTTTAACTACTAGAACTAGCAGTGTAAAATACATAGTGTCCCCTTTCAAAGTGAACCAAACAAGTCGAACATCCATTTGATTAAAGTGGATCCTTGACTTAACCTTCTTTCTGAGTGTTGAGTGAGTGATGCTCATCAGATTATAAGACAACACAATGGACTATATTTTACATCGCTGGTAATCAGTCATATTCCGGCAAAACGTAACAGCTTCCTTTTAACCAATGTTTACATTTTAAACCACAATCTTGCTAGTGTGTCTGTGTTGTTTCACGTTATACTCATACTGTTTCAGGGCAGCTTTGGTGGCTCAGAGGTAAAGTGGAGCTGTTTTTACATATGCACTCCTTTAGAGAGAATTTAAGGAGGACTGCCCCTCAAATCCTCCTAACCTGGTTGTTCACACTTGCACCTCACAGCGGGAGGCTTTCGCTGTCAGACAGGAGGGGGGGGTGTAATTATGTAAAACGAAGCAACAGAGTCCGCTATACAACGCTATAATGAGAATATCTGCCTTTATATCTATGCTATGTGTAGTTCGACAGAATCACAATGTCAACAAAAGAGCGGAGAACAGAAAACACAATGTAGCAGTTTAATTACCTGCACAGAGTTTGCATGGTTTCATGTATAGTCTATGGTTGTTCACCAATTGCCGTCACTCTGGGCAAATTCTCCTGATTATATCCTGCTGCGTTCTCACATTAGCTCACTCTGACTTTCTGTGGAAGAAATACTAGGGGGCTGGCAGGAAAAAATCCAAAAGAAGTCAAGTGCAATTTAGCTGTTTGCGTTCACAAATGCAGCTCACCCCAAAAACTTCAGGAATTTTTCAGGAGTTTTGTGCAAGTGTGAACAAGGCTTGGGGGTTTATCTCTTAAACAGAAGTTTGGCGGTTCGGTCTCCAGCTCCTGTAGCTAACATGTGTCCTCATGCAAGTCACTAAATCTTTAATTGCTCCTGAAGACATAACATATAACATAACATAATAATGGACAGACTGCCACTTTGCATAGCATCCTGTGCCACCAGTGAATCAATGTGTGTGTGGAAGGTAGAATGTGAAATGTGAGAGTGCTTTGAGTGGATGTAAGACTACAAAAGCAATATGTTAGTGCACTCCATTATCATTTAATGTTGTCCTACCTCATAAATAGACCCTACTACTGGAAAGTACACAAATGTGAGTTGTAGACACTCTGACGTGCATTAAAACTGCTGCTACATGAACTTTTGTCAGAAAATGCTTTCTTTACATACTTTAGTTTGTTCAGGCATGTTATGCCTCTTGGCCCGTCTTTAATCAGCTTGTGCTTAGGAAGGTCATAGTGTCAACCAATGTTGAAAATGTGAAGTTTGAATATAAAAGTTTGCATTTCCAGCCTGCAAAGTGCTTCAGGCTACTCTGGTAAAGCTCCGACATGAGGGCTGATGTAGTTAGCTCAGAGGGATTCACTCTCTTATCTCTCCGTGTAGAAAGAGTGCAGTGAAGGTGATGCCTTTTGGTTATTTTGGCTGGCACAATCTGAGAATGCAAAGAATCTTTACTGGGTTACGCAGATGTACATGTGAACATAGTTTTCACATAACTCCATACATTTATTTTTTCCACATGCACTTTGTTCACAGTCTTTATGAATTAGCTGAAACTCACAACCACTTTGAGCAAACTAGTCCAAAGGCAGCTCACTCTGGGTGTTGTACTGTAGAGCCTCTTGTGGGCGGAAGCTGAGAGGTTGGAGATGAAAGGTCAGCAGAATGCAGGAGGTTGCAGCATGAAAGGATGACCTTAAGACCGATCAGGGCCACTCTGACAAAAAGAACCTGTCCCTTGGAAAGCAGAGCTCTGGGACAGCCTATCTGGACAAGTTTATTGGTCAGTCATGATAAAGCCATCAAAAAAACAACTTAATTCCTTTTTATTTTCCTTCTGTAGACCCAGCACAGCTGTACTCAGCGATATTTCCACAGTTTTACTCCTCAGGATGGTACTTCCCTTTGAATTGCCTAATTACAGAAGGTCATTACAGTGCTGCATGCAACCATAGAATATTGAAACATTCTGCCATATACATGTACTGGATCTTGTGATTAAACTAAGCCATAACGCTCTGCAGTCTTCTTTGTGTTGCATTTGTTCAGTAATCTTTGCCAATGTTTCTGACCAGACTTCTCAGACATTAACAGACGATGTGGAGTCAGTGAAACAACTCGCACATATTAATGTTAGCTGCTGGGCAGAGGTCTGCTGAGTTCAGCATCAAATGTATAACTGATGTAAGTGCAAGACTTGGTTTATAAATAAAATAATCAATGTCTTAACTTATATACTGATGCCCTGGTAACTTTCACATGAACATTTTCTGACAGCTTAAACTTTGAATATATGAGTATTGATGGACTGTCTTAATCAAGTTCATTCTCTAAATACTGTTGATAAATATGCCAAAACACTGTGTAAATGTTATATGAGGATTATTAGTGTCTTATCTACACTTTAAAGTCCTTCTCGCACACTAGTGTTCCCCTTCCTAAACCTGGGGGAATAATAATGCTTGGTTGCAATTTTTCACTGAAGCTATGATTTCTTTCATGCATACACAAAACTGTTGAAAATTGGCTGTTTTTTTTCAGGGTTAGCTGCATATACCAATTCCAACGGACAATCTAGCCCCCCTTATCATATTTCCTCGTGAAACCGGGGTGCAGTCAATGGAAAATTCAATGCGAGTGAGTGAGCGGGGGATGATTATGATGATATTTAAATAAAGCAACAGGTGAGCGACCAGGGAAGCTGCTCCCCATTTTTTTTGCTTTATGCTCATTTGCTGATACTGTGAATATGTTGTACGTCTGAGAGGGAAAGTCAGACAGGAGTTTGACGGAAAACTTTAGGGCAGTCTGTCCTGTGCATGTGTGAAAAGACAATGACATGTCAAACATGTTAAAGCATATCATAGCCGAGCTTCATGATTAGTAGAAGGAGAAGCACATGTTTAAAATGTTAAATTTAGGTTTTCATTTAGCTGCATCAGTTTCTGAGTAGGGATGTAAAGATTAATCGTGAGGCAGTTAAAAATCGATTCAAAGGTGTCAAGGTTCAAATCGGTACTCTGAAAAATGAATCGCGGTAATATCGTGAGCGTCAGCAGCTGTAGAGCAGAGGGGATTGGTTGTAATAAGCAGGTGTTATCATGGCAGTGGAAACATTTTTGCTTCCCAAGACAGAAAATAAAAGAGGTGAGAAGATAACAGACGAGACAAAAACTGTGCAAATATTGCAACAAGACAGAGAACTACACAAATAGCACAACCAACATGATGCAGCATTTAATCGACACCACAATGAGAAGCTCCAATCACCTCCCGATTCTCTCAAAATAAATCGTGAGAGAATCGTATCGTGAATCGTATCGTATCGTGAGTTGAGTGAATCGTTACATCCCTATTTCTGAGGCATGCACAGTTTTTGCATATAGGCTCAATGTAACATTGTCCTGACTTATTTGATGTCATTGTTAATGTCACACTTATCCTGTTAACCTCACAACATTTACAGCATTCTTCCACCTTTTCCACCTGAGCAGCGTTTAATACATCAAAATAAGAGAGCCTGTAAGTTACTTACAGTCTTTGGTTTCCTTCACAGTTCAGCTTGTTGTCTGTGGCCTCATACATACAAATTATGCAGGTGCTTTCCTGGATACTACCACCAACATTGCCCCCACCTGGTGACGGCTGCCACACTATGCCTGCCTCCTGTCTTTTTTTTCTCCCCTGCCAGGAACACTGTGTATGGTGTCTCCACCCTCTGCTATGTTGCAGGTTGTTGCCTCTGATGAGGAAATCATAACTTTTCTCTTGTGCTATCCTCCTGTTGCAATGTAGGTTGTGCTTTACAGAGCTAGAGGGCTATGATATGTAATCCTGTATTGTGGATTCAATAACACCCAGTTCAGCTGTGAGTGTACCAGTCAATGTGCTGGTTGTTGAATGGTATCAGACTGCATTTTTATTGTAAAGCCTTAATGCTCAGGAAAGTGTTTCTACATAAAGTTCCACTTTTGTGCCGTGAACATGTGCATATTATGGATTTTTTTTCTAATAGAAGGCTACCTTCATTATTATAATGTCTCTAGACTAACGACAAAAGAACGTACATTTACACAAGTCAATATACATGAAGTGTATATTCACTGTGTCTTTCTTCAGTGTGTCGTCTCTACGACGCATCACAGGCCCTCAGAGAGTTCAACTGCTTTCATTTCCTACTGAGCCTGCAGACAGGCTTATGCTTTCCATTTTCTCTCTTCTACCCTGCACTCTCAGTTGCCCCATCTTTCTGTGTGAGTAAATGAATTCCCCCCTGATGGTAGGGGATGTGATGTGCGAGCAACGATCGGGGCACTTTAATCTCACAGATCCATCCTGGAGGTTTGTGCCCCGCCTCGTCGCTCTCTGTTCAAACACTGAACTTCCCTACCAAGACGACAAGGATTACAGCGCAGCCATTCGCTTGCTGCTTCTCGTCTCACTCCATCTACCAACCTTTAATGCTCTTGCTTTTTTTTATACCTCCCCATCTCCCTCATACCACTGCATTTTTTAAAACACAAGCTCACAAAAACTTTCTGTGAATGTCTGTGACTCAGAGACAAAGGCAAATAATAAAACGAATCTTCACACAGATATGCCTGTTTCCTGATCTGATGATGAACAATACTGTTCACACATAAAATCACTATGTGCACATTTCACTGAGGGGTAAAACAATACAAACAACTGGAGATCTGATTATTGGTACAAAGCACAAAACGCTGTTTTGATGTCATCTTGAAAAATGAAATCAGTGAGAACCATGACAAACGACACAACAGGAGTGCAGCACTCAAATAAAACCCCATGAGCTGTGAAATTATGTTTTCAGACATCTGCACCATCTAAATGAGCCAGATAGAGAAAACTGTTTATGAATGAGATGCTACAATTCATGTAAACTCCTGTATGTTTGCGTGTCTGTGCATGGCTGTTTTGAACTCGTGTTAAGGTATGTTGAGCGTGATAAGAATATTCATATGTGAGATGTGTAAGCTAGATAAAAATTCAATTTCCTTCTAGTGCTGCAATGCACAACATTGTATAGGCAAATGGAAGTTTGTAGGCATGTTGTAATTTCCTTTTTAAGGTTCACCACTTTTTCTCTCTCAAACAAGCTCAGAGAGGAAGTCAGAGTGTGCAGTGCTTCATTTGTTTGAGAGTTGCAAACCGAGGTCGACCAAACGACATTTTTTTAATCTTACATTTAATGGCTTTTTACAGTCACGATTGCTGTTTTTTATCATCATCTGTAGGTTGAATGGTAAATGGTAAATAGACTTGAGCTTGTACAGCACTTTTCTAGTCTTCTGATTAATCAAAGAGTATTTACACCGTAGGTCACACCTACCCATTCACACCACTGATGGCAGAGGCTGCTCTGTAAAATGACCATAAGAAGTTACTAATCCCATTCACATACACTCATAAGCCGCTGATGAAGCAGCGGGAGCAACTTGGGGTTAAGTGTCGGACATGTGGCTGCAGGAGCTTGGGATCAAATCCAGGTGAGAGACGACTAACTCTACCAACTGAGCCACAGCTGCCTCACCTCTATCATTAGAAAGAGAAGAAGGAGAAAGGGACGTTTGCAGCTGTATTGAAACCACTGAAATGACAAATACGTTGTTAACTTATGGAATGCCATTTTATTCAATATTAAATAAATACATAAATAAATAAATATGCCTATGAAATAAATAAACACATAAATTAATTAATTTGCCTATGGGGCCGTCACTTTGGGTCCAGGCTCTGCCTCCTCTGCCTCTTGTATCGGAGGCGGCTTTCTGAAGCCCAGACCTTCCTCAACCTACAGTAGTGATCTCCTGACTGGTGAGACACAGTTGACTGTCTTCCTCCAGCTCTTCCTGAGGGCAGTCAGCCCTCAACGTTTGGGGCTCTTTGTCCTTTTGGAGCCCCTCCACCTCCATCTGCAGAGCATAATTGATCTTCTTCTGTCTTTTCAGTTTGGAGATGAGCTTGATGCTGCTGCTGGTCTTTTCTTGGAGCTGTCTTTACAAGATATCCAGCTGCTCTGCATAACGCATGTTGCTGCTGAATAGCTCTTCTTTGAGGACCTTCACCTCCTGCTCCAGGGACTCTTTCTCCTCAGTCTCTCTACCAGCATCAGGTCCTTTTTGGCTGACTCCAGATGCTGATGCCTGACTTGCTCCATTTCTCTCTGGAGGTTGTCTTTTATCATTTTATGGTGCTGCCTTTTCTTTTTGGAGTCTCTCAACTCCTTCTGCAGCCCAAGATTGACCTCCTCCTGTGCATCCAGTTTGGAGGCAAGGTGTTGCCGGCTTTGTGTTACTTCCTCCAGCTTGTTCTTTAAGGCGATTGTCTTCTTGGCGGTCTTGATGTCCCTGCTGAAGGTGTCTTTCTGCATGACCTTAATCTTAGCAGCGCGTCATTTTCAGCTTTCATGACGTAGGATGGATTCAGGTGCTTCAGTTGTTCTTTGAGCATCCTGATCTCCTGATCGCATTGGAGTCTCTCTTCTCGCTCCACACTCCACTTTTCTTCCATCTCCTGGATCTTTGTCTCGCTGATGGCGTATCTCTCACGCCCTGCCTTGCTCAGCTCTTTCTCCTGTTTCAGAAGAACCTTCACCCCCTCCAGCTCATTTCTGAGATCTGCAACTACCTGCCATTGGGGTGGGCGTCTCTGAGGCAGTGCACGATTGGGTACATCTTGGTTCTTGGAAAACATAAACTTAAGTTAGTAATAGTTGCTTAGGATTTTTTTTGCAACTACTAGAGTGAAATGTGCTTAGGGTGAATACAATGACATAAAAATGTATTTACAAGAACTCTTCAGGTCCTGCGTGGGTGGATTCTGTGATTGATGCAGCCGTGAGAGGGGACAGAAAGGGAACATTTCCATTTTCAAAACATTTCTAGAAACTCAGTGACAAGCATTAAAAACAGCTATGAGTTGTGTATCCTGCGGCTCATATGCAGCTTCAGATCTCTTTGTCCTCTCCTCATACCGCTCTTAGTCACGTACTGATGTCCTCACTGTAGGACAGCTACTGATTAATGTGAAGCTGAAATTAACAGCTCTGTTAGTCAGAGAGCTAATAATAAAAATCATCACACCTACATCTGAAGTTATTATATTTGTTGCTTGGGGGCAAGTATGTTATTAACACAGAACCCATCAATATACTGGATGTGTGTTGTACCCCTTATATAACAGCTGACATTTTCTTTTTCAGGCCAAGCGATTGTTTTTCTTCTGTTATTCTCATTTTTCCCTACACAATGTATTTACATAATCCAAAAAATTAACAATTAAATAAATCAGCCATTATGAAACCAAGTGAACAACACTTCAGCCCATTTCAGAGAGAGAGGTACATTAATTAGGAAACACTTAATTATTTCTTGCTTAGCCCCACATTAACTGCTGCTATGAGTAATACACACGGATAATGAACAAACCCCTGAAAGTACTTCACCTCTCAGAGCGCCTGTTAAGGCAAGGCAAGGCAAGGCAAGTTTATTTGTATAGCGCTTTTCATACACAAGGCAGACTCAAAGTGCTTCACATCATAACATGTCATACAATAAAGTGAAATAAAATGCAAGAATTAAAAGACAATTAAAAAACAGAGAATAAAAACATAAAAGTTACAGTGCAGATTGATTAAAATTGTTTGGTTAAAGGCAGAAGTTAAAAGTGCAATGTAGGTAAAATTTAGCAGAAGGCTAAGGTGAACATAAAAGTTTTCAGTCTTGTTTTAAAAGTGGTCAGAGTTGGGGCAAGTCTTAAATCTTCAGGAAGTTTATTCCAGCTGTTTGTTGCATAGTAACTAAATGATGCTTTCCCATGATTTGTATTTACTCTGGGAATCACTAACAGATTGGTGTCAGAAGATCTTAGTGATCTTGAAGGCTTATGTAGTGGAAGCATATCAGTGATATACTTTGGCCCTAAACCATGTAGTGATTTATATGTGAGCAGTAGGATTTTGAAATTAATTCTCTGACATACAGGGAGCCAATGTAAGGATTTAAGAATTGGTGTAATGTGCTCACATTTTTTGGTCTTTGTTAGAACTCTAGCAGCAGCGTTCTGAACAAGCTGGAGCTGCCTGACAGTTTTTTTTTGGAAGACCTGCAAGGAGACCATTACAATAGTCTAGCCTACTAGTTATAAAGGCATGTACAAGTGTTTCTAAGTCTTGAGCTGACATGAGCCCTCTAAGTCGTGCTACATTTTTGAGATGATAGTAGGCCGATTTTGTTACTGATTTGATGTGACACTCCAAGTGTAAATCTGAATCCATAATAACCCCCAGATTTCTGGCTTTATTTGATGTTTTCAGGGACAGAGAGTGAAGGTGTTGGGTTACTTTAAACCTTTCTTTTTTAGCACCAAATACAATGATCTCAGTTTTGTCCTCATTTAGTTGTAGGAAATTTTGACACATCCAGTCCTTGATTTGCTCAATGCACTGGCACAGAAGATCTATGGGGCGATAGTCGTTTGGTGAGAGCGCTACATAGATTTGGGTGTCATCAGCATAGCAATGGTGGTCAATTTTATTATTTTGCATGATTTGTCCTAGTGGAAGCATGTAGATGTTGAATAAAGTCGGCCCTAAGATTGAACCTTGGGGGACTCCACACGTTACGTCGGTTGGTTCTGATACGAAGTCACCAATGGAAATAAATAGTTCCTGTCTTGTAGATATGACCTGAACCAGCTTAAGACTGTGCCTGAGAGCCCCACCCAGTTTTCCAACCTGTCCAAAAGTATTGAGTGGTCGACAGTGTCAAATGCAGCACTGAGGTCTAATAGCATTAATATTGAAGTTTTGCCAGAGTCTGTGTTAAGACGGATGTCATTTACAACTTTAATCAGGGCCGTCTCGGTGCTATGAAGAGGTCGAAATCCTGACTGGAAGTTGTCGTGGCAGCCAGTTGAAGCCAGGAAGTGATTTAGTTGTTGTAGGACAACTTTCTCAATTATTTTACTTATGAAAGGTAGATTTGAAATTGGTCTGTAGTTGTTGATAATAGAGGCATCTAGGCTCCGCTTTTTTAGGAGAGGTTTAATAACTGCAGTTTTGAAGGCTTTTGGGAAATGGCCTGACTGAATAGAGTTATTAACTATTTGCAATATGTCTGTTGCTAGGCAGTCAAAAACAATCTTAAAGAAGTTGGTAGGTAGAGCATCAAGACAGCAGGTGGATGGTTTTAGATTTGTCACCGTTTCCACTAGAGTTTGAGAGTCTATGACATTAAAGCTTGTCATCATTGCTGTGTTACTTTTGCCTAAATAGGGTGGTGATCCAACATTTTTGTTTGAGATATTGATGGCGCGTCTGATGCCTTCAATTTTATCAGTATAAAAGAACGCAAACTCATTGCATTTCTGCGTGGAATGGAGTTCAGGTGGTATTTGTGTTGGGGGGTTGGTCAGTCTGTCAACAGTTGCAAATAGGGTTTTTGCCTTATTAATGTTGTTGTTAATGATGTTGGAGAAGAATGTTTCTCTAGCACTTTTTAAGTCTAAATTGTAGGCCCGGAGGCGCTCTTTATAGATGTCATGGTGAATATGAAGTTTTGTATTCCGCCAGATTCGTTCAGCCTTCCTGCACTCTCTTCTCTGGGCTGTTACAACAGCAGCTTTTCTCCAGGGTGCTTTTTGCTTACCAGAACTGGTTTTAACCGTAACAGGTGCAATGTCATCTATAACATTCAAAATTTTGGAATTAAAGTTGTTCACAAGATCATCAGCATGACATGGGATTAGAGGTGGTAACGAGGAGATGGCATTTTTAAAGAGTACATTAGTATGTTCATTGATGTACCGTTTTTTGACAGTATTTGATTTTGTTTGTGTGTCAGGAATGAAAGAAATATTAAAGAAAACACAAAAGTGGTCAGACAATGAAGGATCAGTCACAAAAACATCAGAAACATTGAGACCTTTTGTGATAATCAGGTCCAGGGTGTGTCCCTTACAATGAGTAGCCTCTTTCACATGTTGAGACAGTTCAAATGTGTCTAAAATAGTCAAAAGTTCTTTTGCACCCTTGTCATTCAAATCGTCAATATGAAAATTAAAGTCACCAGTTATAACTAGACAGTCAAAGTCGGTGGAGATGCTAGACAATAATTCAGTAAAATCATCGAAAAAATGTGCAGAATATTTAGGTGGCCTGTAAATAATTAACAGCAGAACTCTGGGAGAACATTTCAATACAACACAAAGGTATTCGAATGATGGAAAATCACCAAGTGACATCTGTTTCCCCTGAAATATATTTTTAAATATAGCAGCAACCCCTCCACCTCTTTTTCCAGATCTAGATACATCAATAAAGTTATAGTTGGGGGGTGCTGTCTCAATCAGAATGCTTGCACTGTTATTTTGTTCTAGCCATGTTTCAGTTAAAAACATAAAATCAAGTTTAGAAGTGGTAATAAAATCATTGACTAAAAATGATTTGTTATTAAGAGACCTAACATTAAGCAGAGCCATCCTGATGCTGTTATTCACAGGCTTTGGGGTTGACTTTGAGCTGGAGAGAATAGGAATGAGATTTGTTAGATTAGCAGTGTGTCTAAGTTTCACAATGTTTACTCTCTTGGTAGTCACAACAGGAATGCAGGAAAATGAGTCCCAGATCTGTGTGTATCAACCTGTTCACATGTTCCTGATACAGGGGGAGAAGGAGTCATATGGTCTCACACTTCATCGGCCATTAGAAAGTGACACTTGACTGAAATTAAGTCAAACCTCCTACATTCCAAAAGTCTGGAGTTAAACAGCACCCGGCTAATTTCACTCAGGTGCCAGTGGTGCTGTTAGCTGCCTCAGAGAGAGCTGAAGTCTGAGAATCCATGGGTTATTTTATATAATTTACCAGAGCAGTAGTTATTTTACAGTAGGATACAAAAACGCAAACAAGTACACACATTTGTGAAGGACTTACTGTATGCCTTTAACAAAGGAAAGGAGACATGAGCCTTTTTTAGCAAGTTGTCTTTATTATATGGATTCTAGGGATGCAACAAGTCTCTGTATAATATTGATCCGTTTGGTACAGCATCCACGATTCAAACACGCTTTTGAATTGCAGTTTTTCGGTTTGTGTACGACTAGCTTCAATGCATTGTATTTCTCTCTGGCTCTGTTTGAGTGTGGCTGCAAGTCCACGTGCTGGGATAAGGAAGACCATCCCCCTGAGGTTATATTCAATCACTATGCACTAAAGTGGGGGGAAGCCACCAAAACTGGTGTCAGATTACAGACAATACTTTTACATGGCGAGCGATGAGAGGAGGCAGCAGTATGAGGATGGGGATATTTTTGATTTAGCGTTGAGTATAATGACAAGGAAGAGAAAAAAAAACATTTTACACGTGTTGCCTTTCTCAAATGGAAACACTTACGGAGTTGGGCTAAGTTTACAGCAACAGACTGCAGCAGGCTGTAACGTTACTAACATGAAGCTACAGTACCAGCTGATACCTGCATGATGCACACGTGGTGAGAGTGAACAGATTAAAGACGAAGAAGCTTTTGAAACAAAGTTAGCGTACCCGTAAGTTACGGGTCTGTGTGAAAGTATATATACATTTTATATTTTTAAAGCTGAAATGCCTCACTATTTGTACAGCAGGTCTACATGGCACGACTTAAACTCAGCCTTCTTTTCACTGAGACTATACAACATACACCAGGAATGTGTATAAATTGAAAAAGTTGTTTTGCTTACAAGTAAAATAAATAAATTCATAAAATAACGTTTTTTCTTCTCAACTACTTGCACCTTGCTGTTCCTGTAAAAGTTACGTTAAACTCCAAACAATGGAATACATAGGAAATAGCCCAGGCCGTCAGAGCCGAACCAAAAATCATGACCAAAAAACAGACGTACGTTTTGAACCGTGTGCTGACTGTATTGTTGCATAAAGGATTCAATTACTTGTAAAATATTGCACTCAGTCTTTCAGTATAATGCTGCTCTAACCGCCTGCCAAAATAGTTCATTCAGTAGCTTTATTGGACCAGCCTGTTGCCCTATCAACTGATCCTCTGCATGCATAAACTCATTTACAAAACATTACATGTCTAATCAAATCTCCTTTGGCCATTTAACCTTATAAAAATGTCACTTCAACCCATTTTACAGCGTAACTGTAGTGCATTGACCTAAAAGAGAACCATTAGTATTGAAATAAGTGTATAAACAAATCATTGTGCT
Source organism: Tautogolabrus adspersus (assembly GCA_020745685.1). Classification (NCBI taxonomy): domain Eukaryota; kingdom Metazoa; phylum Chordata; class Actinopteri; order Labriformes; family Labridae; genus Tautogolabrus; species Tautogolabrus adspersus. The sequence continues at coordinate 10,220,791 of CM036538.1, read as the reverse complement.
CTTTATCAACCACACTTGCCTTGTTAATGTTCGCACAAACCTGTGCCAAAGGCTTTAGGTGTCACAGATTGGATAAAAATCTAAATACAAGACAGTGTGGACAGTTTGTAATTGGACAAAGCATCATGCAGGCAGGCCTTAAAAAATCAACTGTTGGATCAAACACACCGCTGATATGTTTTCTAAAGGGAGAGAAAGAGAACTGGGGTGTGCAGCAGGCTGTGGAAAGAGTTCAAAGCTTTTGAAAGAAGGGATAATTTCTAATGTGATATATGGGGATACTGGGGAATCAGCCTGGAGGACAGAACATATCTTCATACCATCATCAGAGCAGAAGATATCCCCTATGTGACCATCCCATCATCATAACTGAGGAGGTGTGAATGAGAAACGGAGAGAATTGTGTCTCTAAAATAGAGCAAAATGTGCCCAACCCGATTAAAGTGAGCATATAGATGCAAAGAATCAGTGGATAAGGAGATAAGTGAAGCCTAAAGAGCCCCATTAGAGCGGGATCTTAGAACCCTTAAGTGTCATATTATCCCAATACTTGTAAAGTATTCAACATCTTTATCATTTACACATTATTTCCAAGCTAAATCCTGCTCTATATGAAGCAGAGCTGAGTAACATTAATCCAGTCTGATAGCTCTCTGGAGTAATCCTCAACACAAAAATCATTCAAATCATTTTGTTATGACAACTGCATGGTTGAGTTTTGTCAGAAATAGTTTCATCATCTTTGCTTCTTTTACTGACTTGCAGAAAACCCACACCACTGTCATATCTATGTGTAAGGTGTATCTACCATCGGCAATCAATCAATCAATTCACCTTTATTTGTATAGTGCCAATTCATAACAAATTGTTATCTCAAGACACTTTACAAAAAGAGCAGATCTACACTGTACTCTTTGTTAATATTATCTAATAAGACCCCAACATGAATCCATCAGGAGCACAGCACTAAGCAACATTTTCACAAAGTTACAGTGGTGAGGAAGAACTGCCTTTCAGAGGGCAGAAACATGTTGAACAGCCATCTGCTGAAACTGTGTTGGGGTTGAGAGGGGACAAAGGAAGATGCAGAAAGAAAGAGACAGATCACAATGAGTAAGATAGATTTATACAATGTCAGTAATAATGGTAAAAATAGATGTAGTATGAGCAGTAGCTGCTAAGTATGATAATAGACTGATATGTCTAATATTAACTTTAACAACTGCAGTGATAATGAAATGGGAAGAACTGATTATGTTAATTAAAGAAATTGAAGTTCAGCAGCTCTAAGATTCACTTTAGCACTTATAATAATGATAATAGAAGAAGTCTGATATGAATAGTTGTGGGTCTTAGATTCACTGATATTAATAGCCAGCAGACAGTTATCTTTGCATAGTGACTGGAAAAAGCTAGCCCTTTAGCTTGGCACAACCAAATCCCACTTAATAACATGTTACATCACCTTCATTTAATCTTTCTGTTGACTTAAACGTACAGTATGTAAAATCCGCCGCTAGGGGGCTCTCAATCAAAACAATAACAAAAGATGACGTTGAGTCTCGCGGGGTATTATGGGAGAAAACGAACAAACTCCGTGTTGAATCAATACGAACGGGCGAAACCGACCTGAGAAAGACAATATGTGTACTGACGATGTATCCAAGTATAATTTACATGATGTTTTTTATCACAGCAGCACATACAGCGACAGAACGGCAGCTTTCAGTAGCAGCTAGCGCTAGCTTATGCCGCGGTCTTTGCCGGTGTTTCCTTGACAACGATCAACATTTCGTGTCTATCGTGGCGGCTCATCATGGCGGCCGCCTGCAAACACGTACCGTTACAACTATAAAATTACAGATTTCTTTGGCTTTGATAACTTTTGGAAATAATTGAGGTGATGTAAGTACTCAACTAAAAATATAACATGGGTTTAGTCAACTTTTAATTGAAGTTAGATATTTTAATGTAAACATTAGCATGCGATTCTACATACCCTTAAAGTGTAAAGACCACATGTTAGGGTTTTATGAGTTGTAATGTGACAGACAATGACTCTCATCAGATAGGCTAGCTGTATTAGCTGTATGTTACCAGTCTTTATGCTAAGCTAAAACGACTTGCTTTCACCTGTAGCTTCACATTTACACAGAAGATACATACGTGGTAAAGGTGTGCCACAAGACGATCTTAGATTGTGAAGGATTAGAATGTGTTGACGCTCTGCCAAAGCAAAAAGATTGTAGTATTGGGCTACAGTGTTCATTCTATTGGATGCAGTTCTATAGACCTACACAGGTGCTTCCTCTTTTGCTTTGCAGCTGAGCCGTGCGGAGCGGTATTCATGGCTAAAAATGAAATCAAAACTTAGGAGTAACTCTGAAAAGTACTCCATCCCGGTTAACTTGAACTGTCTGAGATTTTTCCAAACCTACAGGGCGCGACAACAATGAATTGCAGAGTTTGCACAGTTTGGTTTACACTATGGATGGCAACACAACAAACCCTTTAAATGAGCCCCAGAGACGTTATCCTAAACAGTCTGCTAAGAGTCAATCAGAGAGGAGCTCAGACAAACAGTCAGCAATAATCCCGTGGTTTAAACTTTTGCTGCCAGTGTTTTTCTGCTCTCTCTCGATTTTGTAAGTAACTAACAAACCTCTCCACTCGAAGCTCATCTGTTGTGAATGCAGAAACGAGAATGAGATGATGTCATAAAACGGAGGGAGGCGATGATATCAGTAAGGTCCGGACCTCGGTTGTTAAAAAATATATATTTTGAACCTTGAACAATCATTTATTTCCATGCATGCTGCTTGAAGTGATGTCAGTCAGCGGCTCTCTTTTCTCCTCTTGTTCAGTGTGTAACAGGAAGGTGAGAGTGAGTAACCATGGTGACTGTCTGACAATCAATTATTTCCCGCCCCCCCTATAATGAATAAAACTCACTTACTATGACCATGCGTCATGGAACTAACACATTCTGGATCGTGTTTGATTGTCTTTGTCATTACCATTCTCTAAACAAAACTAAAGTTAATCCAGTAATGTCATAAAAACAACACAGCCTATGAACAAAGGCTACTGGTGTAAACAGTTGTAGGATTCTGCAGGGCTAAAATAGTACAAAAAAACAAGAATTTGAACATCCACATTTCAAATGAATGCATCACTGTGTGAAAATGTACCTGATGAACACTAAAATAGATTTAAAGACACAAAAGAGGACACAATACTAAATCGTATTTTTTTTTTATGTTGCAGAAAGTGATTAATTTGTGCATACAAATTGATCAGAATGCAGGGAAAGCCCTAATGGTGCCAACTATTGGCAAATATTTACCTATCTCATGTATTGACCAACAAGTTGTTGCTGACGACAAAGACATTTTTCAAATAGACTAAATGTATAAGCACATTTGTTAAGCATTTATAAACTTTATATGGGAAATATGTATGATTGTAGTCTTTAAGATCAGTATGAAAAAGAATTGTGATGATGGTGATCCTGCCATAAAAAACTCATAATGGTATTTTTCCCGTATCGCCCACCATTAATAGATTGATTGCCCATTTTCTGGATGACAGATAAAGTCTGTTTAATTCAAAGCCTTCAGAAAACAAGATATACACATTTTCAATCTTTTAATGTCATAAAAAATCAAAGGAGAAGTACATTTTTAATTTTTGCGCCGAGATGGCGGGGCTTTAAACAATACAACTAAACCGAACGAAGCAAATGTCTGAGCTAGTATAGAAGCCAAACTGAGGCACAAACTTATCAAAGAGTTGAAATATGTTCAGAAGCTCCTGCCCAAAACTAGAAACCATTAGTGAATATTAACTTATCACTAATAGTAAAATCTGCTTTGCTTCTCAGATACACAACCATAACATTGCAGTAGACTAAATGTCCGTGTGTAAGGTCATGATGTAATATCATAATAGCCATGTCTTCTCTTAAGCCTTATTCAGACTGCCGTTTCAAGACGCGATATGTATGCCCTGTGACATCTTCAAAATGAATGTCCCGGATGCGTAACGGAAGGATGAAGTGATCCAACCTCTGTATCGTTATTAGAAATAATAACAACATAAGTTCTGGGTCGAAGCCAGCGCTGTGGGTCTGTACATGAGTGTGTGTGTTTTTGAAAGTCCTGCTGTTTCTGTGTGTACGCTGTTCTAGTCTTCTGACTACTCAAAGCACTTTAACACCACATGTCACACTGATGGTAGAGGTTTCTATGTACAGTGTCCATCAGAAGTTACTAATCCCATTCATACACGCATACACATTTATACACATATCATACACTACCGACTAAGCGGCGAGAGCAATTCGGGGTTAAGTGTCCAAGGATATATCGGACATGTTGCTGCAGGAGTTGGGGATCAAACCCCCAACCTTCCAGTTGAGAGATGACCGACTCTACCAACTGAGCCACAGCTCACGTGGTGCTTTCACAACACCATTCACAATGTGGACTGACAGACATGCGACACCAATATTACCCCATTGCAGAATTAAACTGAAAGTACAAAGAGGAACGACGGCGGAGCTTCGTTGCGGCGCTGTTGCAAATTCGCAATCTGAAAAAGGCTTTGTGCTATCAAACAGTATGACAAGCAACTGTATGTTTATACTTAATCATTACAAAATGCAACGATGTTTGAATTAGTTTTATGCAATAAGCAGTGCGTACGGTTGTTCATTTAATATGTTACCTGGTTATTTGTTCTGTAGTTTTTCATTAAAATCCTTAAATTGTTGAAATCATTTTGCAATCAGATTCACTTTATTCAAGCAGTCTTCTTTCATCAAGCTCAGAGCTCTTCAAGCCATGATATTTGGCAACAATTTTTGTCCAGAATATGAGGCAGAAAAAATATTCTTCACAAGGTTTACACCAATATGAGGGTGGAATTTTTCTGTTTTTACAGAGTGCCTTTTCATCCAAAACTCAATTCCTCCCTATAATGACCAAGTTCATATTATTATGACAGCAGTATCATATTCATCAAATGAGCATCACTCAGCCAGTTCATCGTTGCACTGAGTTGAACAGCGGAGGGGGAGAAAAACAATAATGTTTCTGAGCTCTAAATTGTGTTTGCTGATAGCACTACTGCTTGGCTGGCTGTTGATGGATATTACTTTCCATGCCGTTCCCTAGGCCGCCATGTGAAGCAGTGCCTTTTGAAATGAGCGATTGTGTGATGCTCTTCTTAAACTAGTTCAGCATGGCATCATTCATCATCTGCAGCAGTGCCAGCAGGGAGCTGCAGCGTCCCCATGTCTGCCAGTCACAATGGGGTTACTCAGAGAATTGCTATCTGCAACCTCACAGTGCTGAGCTTTTCAATGGGCCACTGAGGTAGCACCAGCTCCAGATTTCATATACATTTTTTAAACAACTGAACTACAGAGGTAGCTATTTTTGAAGCTATTTTAAGTTCTGCCACCCTGCATCTCTCCTGTATTAACACCTAAGGATTTACCACAGAAGCTTCTCCAGAGGGCCGAGAACAGCTCAAAAGCAATGCATCATTTACGCAAATAAACTGGAACTAAAACATCTTTTACAACATCTTGCTGTTACTGAATATACGTAAGTATATATTGTATGATGTCCAAGTCTTTGCAATCAAATTTCAGCTCAGCATATTGGCATGAGAAAGGTTTTTCTCTCCTAACACCTGCTGTTTACCGTTTGAGTCAGTTTGTTGTGCTCCAGTTTCAGGCTGTGATTACTTTGCAGCTCTGCTTTTCTGCAACACGTTCAAAATCCGCACCTGTCAACTCTTCTGTCTGTGTGTGTGTGTGTGTGTGTGTGTGTGTGTGTGTGTGTGTGTGTGTGTGTGTGTGTGTGTGTGTGTGTGTGTGTGTGTGCGTGCGTGCGTGCGTGTGTGTGTTATTTGCATAGGGAGCAACATATAGCAGTTAATTTAAGGCAGACTTGGGATCTGCTTCAATCGGACAGTGCTGTATTACCTAAAGTGTATAGGCCAGAGCTGATCTCAGCATTTTACAGGCTTAGCAAAATGTAATTATTTAAACTTTTTCGAGTGACTTTTCACCACACTTTTGTTTCCGAACATAATAGCCTCGACTTTCCTTAGTGCAGCTGCTTCACCCAGCAGTTTACTGAACACATGAAGCCACAGCAACTGACATAGTGACTGACATTTAATGAACTAAGGTTTGTTAGTTAAAAAACAACGTTTATTTAGTAGAACAGAGGATTTAAAGCAACAATATGTAACTTTTCCACCTTAAAATAGTAGTAATAATAATAATAGCACTATGTTACTTTAGCAGCAGGCCGGGGTCATCTCGCGAGTAGTGCGTACAGCTCTACCGTAATAGTTCACACACCAACCTTCAGCTAAAAAGAAGCCAACTTGTCAAGTTATCTTTGTAAGGTGGCAGCTGTGGCTCAGTTGGTAGAGTCGGTCATCTCTCAATCTGAGAGTTGGGGGTTGGATCCCATCCCATCCTTCATCTTGTTTAGGACTACCCCTGTCATCCTGACACTTACAATCCAATTTTGCATAATACATAGGTTTTGAGGTGTCTGTAGCCGTCACCATGACAATGATATTGTCTGGATTTCATTATCTACAAGGAAATGAGCTGTAATGGTTAAAACTGCGCTCCTGTGATGCAGAGAGGATTAACAGGGTCTATACAGTTTTGTGAAGGGATGTGCTTGAAACAACTTTGTGTTTGTTGCATTGATGCATTCACTGGCATTGTATTTGTACTACCAACTAATAGATAAGTAGGTTGACTTTTAAGTTTAGCTAAAATTCAGCAGCAAATGCTTTCTGTTTGTTGTAAGAAAGACAAGCAGCAGGCAGAGTCTTATCCCAGCTTGATTATGATACCTTCGGCTCAATGTCTTCAGTCATTAGACACAGCTCATCATGATGCTTTAAGGTTTTTCAAGTTGTCATTTCTTTCTGACTCACCCTGTTCCTTGTGTGGGATGAAACTCTATCCACTTTAGATTCAGTCACTTGCTTGTCTAAGACTATCTTTGACATGTTTTTTTTTCTTCTTTATTAAAATATTTTCATGAGCCCGAGTGCTGAACCCCAGTGCCATCTTGGAGCCATAACTTGAAACTCAGGTTACTTATGTTAAGGGTGTTGCTTCTTTAGCCAATTTTATTCACACTTTTATCGCAGACACTTTTTTTATTGTAGATATAAGGACAGTGGACAGAGTTGGAAATCAGGGAGTAAGATAGTGGGGAATGACATGCGAGAATGGAGCCACAGGTCGGATTGGGACCTGACAGGCTTTACATGGGGCCCACACCAACCACTAAGCTACTGAGCCCCTATTGCAGACACTTTCCACACAAAAATACCATGATTCATAGTCATCTCCTTTAATACCATTGGTTGTGACTAGGGTTGCAAAGGGGTTGAAAGTTTCCGGTAAATTTCCGGTAAATTTCCGGAAACTTTCCATGGGAAGTTAAGCTTGGGAATTTTGGAAATATTCCAAATCGGAAACTTTCAATGGGAATTATGGGAATTTATGGGAATTACGGGAATTTATGGGAATTTATGGGAATTAACTGGAAATAGAGGGTAATTTAATCGAACTGTATCATATCCAAGCATAAATATAAACATTTTGTTTTGTCCTAAGCAGACATCCATGCAAAATAATACAATTAAAAAAACATTTCAACAGATTTACATCACAATTTTAAAATATATTACCCCATAATATCATCAAGACTTACTTCCCTTCACGTAGTCCACGGGATAAAATGTGTGGCTTCAATAGTCTTGAGCTTGTGTGGTTCTAGAAATCATCTGTGCATGTGATGGAGGAATGCACAGTGCATGTAGGGGGCGTGGCCTCAATAGCTCTGCAGCTATGTGCATGTGATTGAGGAATAGCATAGATATTCAAGTGTACTTGCATGGAATCTGGTTGTTTAAGCCCAACTATATTTAAGTTCCCAGTTAAGGGCCAACCTTCAATTTAGTAAATTCCCAGTTTATTCCCGTTTATTCCTGTTTATTCCCATAAATTCCCAATATTTCCCGTAAATTCCCGTTAATTCCCATGGAAAGTTTCCAACTTTGAAAATTCCCGGAATTTTGCAACCCTAGTTGTGACATGGCTTCGACATAAAGCACTTTGTGAACCTTTGTTTTTAAAGGTGCCATATAAATATAGTTATTTGTATTATCTTTATTAAACATTAATTGTATGAAGCAGGTTGTCGTTCCCTACAGGAAGGCGGGCAAACAGGAAGACGTATCCAAATCGACAGGCAAAAGGCAACGTCCAAAAAACATAGAAAAAACTAACTGACAACACAAAGGATTACTGGAACACAAGGAAACAAACACGCACGGGGTGCACGCTACACAGAGGCTATTTACTCTAGTTGAATCGTGTTAAGTAGATGCAGGTAAAAAAAACATTAGGGCAGATTATCACACAGTCCAGGAAGTGAAGGATCTTAAAGCAGATATTAGGTGAGTATCAAAATATAACAGGAAACATAAGACATGGAACATAGGGTAACAAAAAGAAACTTAAGAAGCCCAGAGACGTGACAAGGCAAGCAATCTTTTCTTCAACTTATTTTCATTACTCTACAAATAGTGTAGGGCGGTGCAAGTATTTAATTGTGTGTACTTTCAGTACCAGGAGTACATTTGTAAGATAAAGTCATCAAGAATTTCTCTCCAGGGTTATATTTAGCACACAGCTCTGCCACTGACTCTGATATCCCTCAGCTAACCCTGTAGAGCAGGAAGCATTTGATCAGTGTATAAGTGGTGTTCTGTATCTCTTCTCATTAAATTATATAAAAGAAAAATGTCATCCCTTATCAGATGTGCATAAAAAACGTTTTCTATCAGGTGAAAAAGAAGCCAGTAGGGAGCGAAGACATCAGAAGCAGCTACGGCCTGTGTTTTTATTTCCCCACATCACATGTGAACGTCTTTGGCATTTTCACTTTCTATAGGTCTTTGAATAAAGAGCTCAAAAAAAGATTGTTGCTGGACTTTGATTCATGTGGGCAGATACACGTATATAGAATATTATAGTAAAGTATAGTATTATAGCTGCGGTCCACAAAGATCATTTGCAGCCACTCTGTATTATTTACCATCTATTTTGTGCGAGTGTAATGTCATTAAATGTAATTTTCTTTTCTGCATTACACTGGATTATAATGCGCACACACACAAACAAACATTAGTTGTCAGTGGTTGCATGGTTTAACAATTAGTGTAATTATCAAGCTATAATTCAAAGCAAAACCGAAAACTATTCTGAAATGTATTCACCTTATGTCATATTGCATTTAACACAACTTACATTTGATTATGTCCAATCTGAAGTTAAAGTACTAAGAGCCGCCATCTGACAGCTGTTGTGTAAAGAAGAAAAGGACACACACTTTACATCCACGGAACTATACCTCTAAAAACACGAACAGAGAAAAGATGTGTAGTGATGGTCTGAGTGTATCAAAAACAGGCTGGGGACCAAAAAACTCATTACTTCAATCATTTTCAGAACCACTTTGCAAGATCAGACCCAAGTGTAATCAAAGGTGATTTACAGTATATAGCACATGCCATAAGCAGATATCACAAAAAGTTTAACTTTCAGTGGGAAGAACAAAAGTAACCTCCACACTTGAAAAAGAAATCAAGCTGAACAAAGCAGTCCAAACTGGAGGTTTGTGAGCTGTTTTTTAACTCTCTTGCAGGAGTAAAGTTCCAAAGTCTGGGAGTTACAACCTCAAAAGAGAGCTCGCCTTTGATCGTCTTAAAGTCTTCAGTGTGATACAAAAAAAGCAAGTCCTGTTTGATGACCTCATATACAATACTGGCAAGCTAGATCACTGTAGTCATGTGAGAAAAGAGACAATGTATAGGCCTAGTCCACACAAATGGAGGTTAAACTGAGGTTTTCCTCCTCCGTTTTTAAAAATAATCCCATCCACACATTTAGTTCTCAGAAAAATCTTCGTCCATGTGAAAACTCAAAACGGGGCTGTCATGAGCACGCCAAGTCAACAACGATGTCCTTGACATGCAAAAATGTTGAAAAATGTTCTCGCCATTCCTCTGCAATGACTGTTAATTTTCAAAGTTGTCAATTCTGGCACCTCTGGTCATCAACATAGTGGGAGAGCAACTGTGTTTGTATGTGTTAGCGTGTAAAAAGTCAGCAACTTTAACACCAGCACTAGTTTGGATACGTCTGCCATTGCACTTATCTTAAATGAAAGCATCGCGCAATGGCATCAAATGGAGGCGAAACCTGCGCACAGCGTGACGTTACAAGCCCAGAACTCTGTTTTCCCAATCTACACATAAACACCTTAAAATAAGTTTCTAAAAATCTTGACCCTGGAAGGAGTTTTATAAAAGGTGCGTTTCGAGTGACCCAAAACGCAGTTTGCGTGTGACCAAAGGGCCAAAAGGCACAGAATAAGCTTTCAAAAATACCCACCTACATGTGAACTAGGCCACAGACACTATTACTGTATTGATAACAGGAATTCTGAATATATTGTGTGGACAGTAAAGGATATCAAGGTAGGATCCAAACATTCAAAGATGCAATCATTTGTGGAGTGTTAGCAGCCTTCAGGGACCAGGGCTGGACTGGGACTAAATATCGGCCCTGGCATTTTTAGCCCAGACCAAAGTTTGTTCGGCCCAAAAGACCTGACAGGCAGAGACATGACTGTTTCTTTGATTCATTGAGAGCAGAGGGCCCAACGAGGAGGGGTGGGCCCAATCTTAAGTGTCACGTTACTATTGTGTTTTAAGCACAGCCAGCAATGGGGCTCAATAGCAACGTATATGTCCTTGCAACACGCTATAGCAACAATAGGCTGCTTGCGACCACTCACTTCGCTTATCTCTAATGCGCGCGCGCGCGCGCGCACACACACACACACACACACACACACACACACACATTATACATCCGTTACCTGCTTTTGTGCTGAATAAACAAACATTAACTGCACGGCGGCAGTGGAATAAACCCATGTCTTACCTGGATTTACATGGCACCAAACGTGGCCTTTCGTTCCAGTGTGTTGCTAATGAAGCGTCTGACGAGGGACGGTATTAGCGGACAACCCGACCCAAAGCCCTACTGAAACCGACTTCGGACTCGGGCCGTGTAGGGCCCGGCTTTGTATTTAAATACATAATTCGGGCTCGCTTCGGGCTTTATTATTTATTTATTTTGGCTGCTCTAAAGTTTATGCTACTTGCGGAAGCACTGACCCAAGCCAAAGTGACACACCTCCCTCATCCCTCCTGAGCTGCCACTCAAAAACCACCAGCCCTATATACGAGCAAAAAAACGGCCCACCGGGTTGCCATATGGCCAGTCCAGCCCTGTCAGGGACACACGGTTGTCTATGTGAAACAAATCAACCTCTCGTAAATGATGATGGCATGAAGGACACAGAGCTGAAACCGTCTAAGCATGAGATTGAATAAAATAATTAATGATCATCTGCTTCTCATTCAAAGAGATAAGTGATATTCGTCAAATGTCACAATGGAAGTGAATCTCCTACTACAGATGTTTCAGTTTGGAAAGTGAACAAGTTTGTGGGATGTTTTGTTAATATTAAAAAATACAGTGACATATCTGCTAGACAAAGACAGGAAGAGAGAGACCTCTTGCTCTCATCTCTGTGTTTAATCACCTCTCCAAGGGATACTCAGCTCCACTGAGCCAGGTTAGCTGCAGGCATGACATACTCAAACACACATACACACACACTAACACACCTACACACACAAACACACTTCCAATTCACTTATATGGACATTCACTGTTGCTTACAAAACATGTTAACCTGATTTTGTGGTTCATCTTCCTTAATTGTGAAATAAACCTCTTGTGAAAGTGTTTCAGTGTTCCATCACATACAGTGAACACAATAGGTCTGCAGTTATTGACTTAGTGCTATTATTCTTGTGGAAAAAGACTTGTTCCATTTTTCATTTTCTGGACAATGTCCTCTGAGCACCACACACTCTGGACTCAAGCTTTTAACAAAGGGGATTCATTTCTTCGATAATTATACCTCCGAAAATAACTCCTGGGGCTTCTCTGTGGTCTATGTTATTGGCCTCTCATTTTGTAAAAAATATCTATCTGATTCAGGTCATTTTTGTGCCAGGCATCTGCTGATGGTTTACTTATGTCACTGCTGGATGATAGTCATTAATGAAATAGTGTTGTTGAAACAAGGCACTATTTATGTCTTTGATCATATTAGCTGATCTCATCAGGTACAAAATGATGTTTCTGAAGTTATACAAGTTGTACATGCTGTAACTATTTTGTTTTGTTTTGTTTTTTTGGGGAGGGGGGGTTGCCATTTAAGGGCAACAGAAACATCCATGCAAAACATTGACACATCATCACATTTAAAGTTTATATAGCACAACCGTTAACAAACAGTTGCTTGTTTGAACATCCAGTCATTTTAGAGAAATATTTATATTCATTTGAGCTGCATTTCTTGGTGAGTATGAGTTCAGTATCCCATTTCTTTTAGTGCTCTCTGGTGTTGATCAACTACTCAGGATAATATCTTACTGTTTTTCTGCCAAGTTAGATAGTTGCTAAATAGTTGCTTACTAATTATCCTCCATCTGGTACGGGTAGCCAACAATGGGCTTCAGAGTTTGGTGTCCAAAAAAAGGCTAGCTATTGCTGCTGAAATGACACTGCTGAGAGTTGTTTCCTGATATACACAAAAAGAAAGAAATTACCATAATTTTCCACATTGCTTTTAAAACAGTTTGACAGTTTTTTGTCACATCGAAAATAAATGTCTGTTCCCTTCCCACGAGGACAAATGAGTGATTGACAGTCATTATTATTAATTATAGTTGACGTTTTTACGGCCTCTTAATCGTTAGTTCAATATTCACTCTTCCCATTTTAAGTCTCCATGTACTGAGGGAAATGTTCGACTGATTCACTGCCAACATTTCCACTTTCACTGTTGAGTTGCTAACTGTGTCTGACTGCTACTTTGGAAGGAGGTCGTGAAGAGTGGAGAGCGCTAAGCGTGAACCAAAATCATAAAGTTTAGGGCCCAACAGCTTTACTGTCAGCTGAGATTCACTGTCAAGTGTAACTAATTAATGGTGAAATTAAGGTGAACATTTTCTGTGGGTTCACAACTACGAGTAACCCTTTGACTATTTCAAGGTTGCAGTTTTCATGTTGTCATAAAAATATGGATTATTGCCACTTTTACACACATTGGCAACAGTCCTTTGATTATCTGTAACTTGAAAACACAGAGAAATAAAAGGCGGCCCATAACATATGTGAACCTTTTCAACTCAATGTGATTCTCTGTGTGAGATCTGAACAGGTTAAAACAAGGGATTGAAATAAGATTTTAATGGTCTCAAGTTTATTCACCATGTGAGCCAGGTGGACTTTACCAGGCACTTCTAAAATGTGTGCTTCATCTGGGGACCTTTGAACAATCATTAATTGAAACTGTGTTTTTTTTATAACACAAAATGTTTTATCTAGGCTACCTTTTAATTATTTTCATAAAGATAATCACTCATATTTAATCATGCTCCCATATTTTACCTCAGATGTAACACAACAAATGAAGATGATGCCCTGTGCCCTTTATGTGGCACAGCTAATCAGATAGCTTCAAAAAAAAGAGCTTCAAAACAAAAGATAAAGCCAGTCCAAAGGCCTGCTTGCATTTCAGTCAGGAGAGACTTAATCAAGAGTTTACAATTACAAGTTTAGAAAAAGATAAATATGCAATGTCTATGGTGATTAGACTCCGCCATGATAATAATAATGATACTTTATTTGTATAGCACTTTTCTTTACAAGTTACTAAGTGCTTGAAATCAAAGAGTAAAAGCTTTTTTGTAAAAGAACGTCTCTGCTAGTCTGATCTCCTCTGGCAGGCTTTTCCAAAGTCAGGGGGCTCTAACAGCAAAACCCCTGTCCCCTTTAGTTTTCAGCATGGACCTTGGAACAGCCAGTAGGGCTCTGCGGGAGGACCTCAGTCTGCGTCCTGGTTCATAAGGGGTTAAAATCTCAGGAATATAGAAAGGGGCCAGCCATAGTGTGGTTTAAAATTAATTAAAAGAACCTTAAAAACAATTCTAAAATCAACAGGGAGCCAGTGAAGGGATGCTAAGATTGGAGTGATATGGGTACATTTGTTTGTTCTTGTTAAAAGCTGGGTGCTGCGTTTTCGATAGTTTGAAGGCGGTGGATTGATTGGTGTACAATGAATTACAGTAATCAAGGCGGGAGGAAATAAAAGTGTGGATGAGTTTCTGCAGATCTTTTCACGACACGAGTGATTTGACCTTGGCTTTATTTCTGAGCTGGTAAAACCAGGACTGTGCAACCTTGTTCACTTGAGGCTCAAAACAAAAACGGTCAAAAACAACCCCAAGGTTCCTGGCTGAGGGCTTCACGTAATGGGCTATTTCTCCTTGGTGTGCAGTAATTTGATTTCGTTTTGATGGCGGACTCAGAGGGTAAATGAGGCCGACAGCAGGATATGATACCCCCCTATGGAGTCTAGACACACTTGCGCCTGTGGCTCAGTTGGTAGAGTCGGTTGTCTCTCAACCTGAAGGTTGGGGGTTCATTCCCCAGCTCCTGCAGCCACATGTCCCATGTGTCCTTTGGCAAGACACTTAACTCTGAATTGCTCCTGCTGCTTTATGGGCGACGTATGCATGTGTATGAATGGGATTAGTTACTTCTGATGGTCACTTTACATAGCAGTTTCTACCATCAGTGTGTGAATGGGTGTGACCTGCAGATAAAAGCGCTCTGAGTAGTCAGAAAACTAGAAAAGCGCTATACAAGCTCAAGTCCATTTACCATTTACCATTTAGACACTGGTGGTAAAGAATGCGGTATGTGATGAGGAGTGGTTTTCTGCTTCTGTTTCTGAACTCTGCTGAGCTGGAATGGAGGTGACTGGGGCGGAGGAGGGTCGCAGCGATCACACTGAAATGACAAATTGGCTGCGGAAGAGAGAGAACAGATTTTAAAGTTTGACAGCAGCAGGATGATTGGTTTAGAGAGGCTGTGACAGAATCTGGTTGGATTTGTACTAAAGAGTAAACGCCCATAATCAGCTGATCATCAGAGCAGGGAGAAGTGGTAGAGAGGGAGTGGATAAATTGGATGAAGAAAATTGAATGAACGTGTGAGAGAATATAATCAGTCTTCCTGCGTGAACTTACGCTGAGCTCCATTTACTTAGTGGTAACATTTTTAACTCTTAATGACTTACAACTGCTGAACAACTGGTAATTGTGTGTTTCGAATAGCAATTGCTACATGTCAACAAAGCTGTTTTATAATTAGGATTTTTCTTTTATAATTAAGGTCTCCTTAATGTTATCTTCTAACATGTTCTTACATTCACACCCATTCAGGCACTTCACCAGACCATTCAGTTTTATAATGCAAAACATAAAAAAGTCTATCACTTTGCCTCACTTTTAAAAACATAAATTCAAGAGATCTCAACTTTCCTTGTGTTAACTGTGTTCGTCTATATCCTTGTTAGAGAGATTGAGTTAGAGGGTCTCTGCAGGTGGTGAAGCCGTTAGGGGACTATGAGCGATGGTATGTCTAAGGCCCATCTTTAATTCAGATGTCTCACGGTTCTGTGGTGGATAGAAAACAAGAGCCTTAAGATACAAGATTGATGCTCTAGTGGGAGGCGTGCACAGCCAGTGTGAGTCACACAGCTGAGGCATCATGCAACAAAACAAGCAGTAGATTTGCAGTTCATATGTCAGGGCTTATCTATCGACTGGAACGTCTGGTTTTGTTGTTTTATTCATAAATCACATCACATGTTGTCTTTCTCTGGGTTTTGTTGTACTGAATAATTGCTGAAAAGTCAATAGAAAAAAAGCAGCTGAAATTAATATTTGAGCATTTGTAGTGTGAAGGGCAGATATGATATAAACATGGCTGGATGTATCCAATAGTGAGCCCTGGGGCAAAAATAGACTGCGGGCTCCCAGTTGACCCCCCTTCAACTCACATTCGTTTTTTCGAGTCATCTTTAAGGACCCATTGAGTAAACTACATTATAACTCATGTCAGTTCAAGGATTCATTCAAAAGGCAACTGGGCCTGGTTGAAGACCATCAGCCAAGTTCAGTTGCCTTTTTAGATCAAGCCTTGAATACCATGACCTGGATGACTGAGGACCTACACAGATAATTCATGTCAACTCAATCCTGAGCCCCAGACAGTTTTCTTACTGTTAGTTTGTGGAAACTTTATAACTGATTCATAAAGCATCCGCCATGAGCAATGTATGAAAGTATTAGAGATGTCTTAAAAAGTGAATGTGTAGATGGCCACTCTTCAAACCAGGGTCTCTAAAAGAGGTGACAACACAGAACACCCCTTCAATCATATTTGTTAGGTTGTGTTTATGGTGCATATTCAAAAGTTATTATATACGAATGACCTAAAGCTTCACTGTCACACACTTAAGGCTGTATTCAAATCGAAGTTAAATTCTGTTTTTCTCCTCTGGCTTTCATTGATTGTTTCTTTTGTTGCATTTAGAGCAACTTACAACATATGACTGCACTGTAAGCTGCACTCGAACTGTTTTAACATTTAACCAATTCAACAAAACTCTTTAATCAATATTATCTTGCTTATCATGTTGACATTGCTTGTTGTTGTTTCAAGTTCTAATGCATCACTTTGTCCTTGTCTTGGCAATATGCTGCCAGATTTGTAAAAGCCTGAATGATGTCCTGAGAAATGCAAAAAGTAAAAAGACTCTTGAGCAAATAAATTGGTAATTTCTGGTCATGAGTCACTGAATTCGTGCAACAAAACATAATGTTGAGCCATGTTGCCATTTAAAAATGGCTATTATAGACATCTCACCCTATTTAAATGGCTAAATTAAAAGTATGTTTCCACACTCTTTATAAACAATTAAACCATATGGATCCATCCGAACTTTACAGGGTTTGATCACATGTTGTGTATTTCTTTATTCTGTTCATCGTTTATGCCAAAGGCTGCAGCTCAGGAGCTTCTAAAAAGCCAGGGTCTTGCTCAAGGGCAGAATATCGACACTAACCAATCTGATATCTTGTATTCCAGTCATCTTGCTCAGATTTGGCCTCAAAGCCCCAACAATGACACGCCTTGGGGGGTAAGGGAAGTGGAAGAAGTGAAATGACTGAATGGGTTCAGGTACAGGATTTTATTATACTTACGAGAATGAATACAGATAATAAATAAGAAACATCAATTCATCAATGTAAATATCTCATTTAAATATCTATAGTGTCAATTTGCAACCAACCACTTAAAATACAGAGCAGGTCTACAGCTAAGCTTTGTCAAAGAAATTCATAGGCCAACTTAGTCTATCAGTGAGCAAGCACTTGGCAACAGCGCTGAGGAAAAACATACTCTTGACAGGCTGACAGGCAGAAACCTGAAGCAGAATCAATAGTAAGAATAATGATCATGATCATTGTCTGTTAATCTTTAATCATGGCCAAACTTTTTTTTTCTTAATACCACATATAAAATGATGATTGGGTAAGTTATGCCTGTGACCAACATAGTATACCACACGGGAGGCAATTATATAGTAATTATATACAGCCTGTTCTGATGTGAAGACAGCTGCAAGGAATAAAAAAAACCCTGCAGGTTCCATCTGTTGTTAAACTGTCAAAGTGGGATGGATGTGTGCTACAGCAATATGTGCATTAAGTATAATGATGATAGCACCCAATAAAGTTGGTGTAGTGTGTGCTTGTGTGTGTTTGTGTGTGTGCGTGCGTGTGTGTGTGTGCGTGTGTGTATGTTTGTGTGTGTGTGCTTATGTGTGTTTGTGTGTGTGTGTGTGTGTGTGTGTGTGTGTGTGTTTGTGTGTGTGTGTGTTTGTGTGTGTTTGTGTGTGTGTGTGTGTGTGTGTGCGTGTGTGTGTGTTTTGTGTGTGTGTGTGTGTGTGTGTGTGTGTGTGTGTGTGTGTGTGTGTGTGTGTGTGTGTGTGTGTGTGTGCGTGTGTGTGTGCGTGTGTGTGCGTGTGTGTGTGTGTGTGTGTGTGTGTGCGTGTGTATCCGTCCATTACTTAGTTTAGCCGTTCAAACCTCAGTACACTCCGTTAACACATCCATTTAGGATTGGCTGTTATGGACAACAATTGTTGCCCCATATTTGGCTCTTGACATGACAATCCAACTTCCACTGCCAAACTAATTTAGTCCTGCCGCCAGCACTCTTCATAGTTGCCTTGGAAACAAACTTGTGGTAGCTTTCCTGTTTAGTGAAAGTGAAGTAATTGATGCATTATATGCTAATCAGAAATAACATTGTGGGTAGGATGATGTGGATGTTCACCCAGTTGGCATACCAAGCAGATGCAGATGAATGGAAAGCTGTCTGTTTCCTGTGCAGACCTTTGATGATGAATACCAGGCGAAGCTCCTCTGATGGATATGTCTGCTTCCTGCTCAGCAGACCAGCAAAGATGCAGTCAATGGAATATTAAAATTATTATATCTGGAAAAGAGAACAACATACAGTGTTGGAGGTGTAAAATGGTTCTGCGATAAACAGCAGCGATTGTTCGAAAGAAAACATTTCATAAGAGTGGATTTTCACAGATAAAGCTGTGGTCCTCAGTGATCAGATGAAATCTCCAACAAACATGGACCAGTACTCCCATCTGTGGTGACTTCATATATAGTCTAAGAAATATATACATACTGGAAAACCCTATCGCAGCAAAAGGCATCACATTAATGTCACGGATGACGCCTTGAAAAGCTAAAAACATGCTCCATTCCCTCGTTGCTTCTCTTAACTGTTATCACTTTTGCCCAAAAGGCGGCTCCTAATGAGCATTACTCCTTTGGAAAAAAAAAAACAGCAGTGTCTCATGATACAGTAGCAATGGTTCGGGCTCCTGACAGTTGACAGGAAGAAAAAAATAAAAAATGGAATAAAGTGAAGTGCAGTGTTGTGAATTATTTAGTGCAGAGGCCGCAGCAAAGATCTGACTACTTGCTCATTTAGGAAGATTAACAGATGTGGCAAATCACTCTGCTGTCAATCTTTTACAGTTCCGAGCTGAAGAACCATGAATAAATCAGGTTTTATATCTCCAATGGGAGCTATTCTTTAGGAGGGTCCTCTTTTCCTCTCTTCCAGCGGAGTACATCTAAAAATAAAAAGGATGCATTTGTTATCCAGCCCGTTCCCAGGACCATTGTGTTGAATTTTCCTTTGTGGCCTTATCTCAGTCATTCAAATTCTGCCCCGACAGCAACTTTTGAATCAGTCTTACTTACAGTAGGGAAACACATTTGTTCAAGTTCTATGTAGAGCTGAACATAATGAGGAAAATGTGGCCCTGCTGCACAGCAGATAAGAGTGACCTGTACGACACTGGTGAGCTACTCTTCGCAGATTGTGGACAATAGACAAATGTCCTCCTCACACAATGATCTCCAAACTCAGCATCTATGTTGTTCTATGCTGCCGAGACTCTTGTGAACCTTAACTTTCATAGGAAGCTTTTGACTTGGTACCAACTCACTTCTTACACCTTCACTCTTTTTAAGCTGTCCTCAAGCAGAGCAGCACTCAGACCCAATGAAGATACTTTCACACGGACATTAATCTGCCACTGGCCACAGCCTCGCTTCATGGCTGCAGATATACGCTCCAAAGGAGAGTGAGAACTCTCCCTCACCACCTCCTCTTCTCTCGCTCTCTCTCTCTCGCTCTCTGCCATCTCTCGCTCCATCTCTGAGACACTGTTTGGACAGGAAGCTGTGTGCTCAGGGAGGCTGTTGTCTTGTTAAATGGTACGACTGAGGAGGAAATGGATAACAGCCACCTTGATAATTTTACATCCTCTGCCTCAGACGGCAGATTGAATCAATGTGAATGATTTTTCTGAAAGGCTCCTATCCTTCTATGCTGCTTTATAAGTTGGAGCTAAATTCTAAAACAAGGGTCTATAGCCCCATGAGCAGCTGAAAGAATGTGTACAAGCTTTGATCTAAATGTTTTTTTCATCATAATCACAATGTTACTGCTGTAAGGATGTTTGGCACTAAGAATACTTACTAATTAGCACTAAACTCCAAGTCTAGCTGAGATTGATTAAATGTTGTTTGTTCTTATTGTATTAGGTCTTTTCTTTAGATCTGATGATGGTTCTTTAGGGGAAGACTTGGGGGTTTAGTAAAGTTTTTACATTTCACCTTTAAGAAGTCTTAAAGAAGATTCTTGCTTCCTGCTTTGCTACAGTGCGGACGCTTTTCTGCTTGCTCTCCCCTCTGCTTGCATTTTTTGCTACTATCTGCTTTTCCTCAATAAGAAACAAAGAGCAGCAGCTCCTGGATACTTACAAAACCAGTGGGATTATATTTTCTTTCAGATAAAACAGGCATTTTTCAATATTTTTACGACTTCCTCAACGCTACGCGAGGAGGCCTACCAAACAAGATAAGCCTGAGCCTGTGCTACAGTGCTAAAGGTAATTAGCAGAAGATGCCTCCCTTCTCTACGGAAGATTACCACACACTCCTACAGAAGATTTTACTGTTGGAAACAAAAGTTAATCGGTTAGAAGTAAATGTAGAAGTAAATGGACTATGTGGGAATAACACCACTCTAGCACTGACTCAAAACAGTGGACAAGAGCATGCTAGAACCCAGCTAACTAGCAATGATGGAACTATGAAGAGACGGGAGGACTCTGTACAGGGTAATAAATCTACCAGCGATAATCCTCCCTGGAACACACTTGGTGCAAAGCCAAAGAGAAGACCACCTCCCTGCGACAAGGGAGAACGGATAACTGGCAGGACCCAGCGGCCCGATATCTGTGATCTGGCCGACTGGCCTGCGTTACCATCCAGGCATAACGCCTCCTCAACCCCAGTGCTTCGTAGAACAAAGCAGCGGACAACTGAGAAGAGGGGAACTACCAAGAAACCTCCCCAGCAAACAGGTGTACAACTACAAAACAGGTTTGCTCCACTGTTGCAGGACCATGGATCCCCTTCTAAATTTCTGGATAACCCTCCACCACCACGCAGCAGGGTAAGACCTGCTAACTTAAAGCCACAGAGAAAGCTAACGACAGGGCCTGAAAATCTGATTGTGGGTGATTTTTCTGTAAAAGATATGAAAAGCAGCAATGACACCAAAGTACTCTGCTTTCCGAAGGATTTGGTGTCTGACTTGGAAGGAAGAATCTTGGAAATTGTGGCTGCACACCCAACTGTGAAAAATATCATTCTGCACATTGGTTCTAATGACATTGAAAAACGACAATCAGAAAAGTTGAAAGAGCACTTCAATAATCTCCTAGAAACAGTCAGCTCTGTGAATGCTGAGGTGTTTATCAGTGGTCCTCTGCCCCCGACCGGGAGAGGAGCTGAGAGATTCAGTAGATTGTTTTGGCTCAACAAATGGCTCTTAACTGCATGTGCAGTTCGTTCAATGCATTTTATTAACAATTTTAGCTTTTTCTGGGACCGCAGGCATCTTTTTAAGACAAATGGACTTTGCCTGAATAAGATGGGAGCAAAGCCATTCATTACCAACATGTTTTACTTCCTGTGTCATCCATCTGTCCCCACTGCCAAGGACACGAGACAAGAAGAGGAGCCCAGAAAGAAGGAAGAGAAAACACGGCTTATCACGCCATTGCCATCCCCCTCTACCCCTCCTTCCATTACATGTGAGGATCCCTCTCCCACCCCCCCAGAGCCCCCATCCAGGTCTACGTCTCCCTCATTCTCCCTCCCTTCAATAAACCTTTCTCCCCCCTCCTCCCCCTTGGAGTTCCGGGAGTTACCCCCACTTACCCCCCGTCCTACTCCCATTTTTACTCCCTTAGATCGACCTCAGTGCCCCCCCCTTCAGCGTCCACCTGCACCAGCTCATCTCAGCGGTGACGCCATCTTACGCCGACCTGCCCCCCCACCTCCACGAAGACGTGCTCCACCTCCACCAATCCATCCCAGCTGTGACGCTGCTCACTCCCCCCCCTTATGCCCACCCCCTCCTCCTCCTGACAGCAGCCCTGAATATTACTGAGACAGAAAAGGGTTCAGCAGTAGACCGCATTATCAGCTGGACCCAAGGTCGCCTACGTCAAAACATGGCACCTTCTGCATTCCTGTTGTGACTACCAAGAGAGTAAACATTGTGAAACTTAGACACACTGCTAATCTAACAAATCTCATTCCTATTCTCTCCAGCTCAAAGTCAACCCCAAAGCCTGTGAATAACAGCATCCGGATGGCTCTGCTTAATGTTAGGTCTCTTAATAACAAATCATTTTTAGTCAATGATTTTATTACCACTTCTAAACTTGATTTTATGTTTTTAACTGAAACATGGCTAGAACAAAATAACAGTGCAAGCATTCTGATTGAGACAGCACCCCCCAACTATAACTTTATTGATGTATGTAGATCTGGAAAAAGAGGTGGAGGGGTTGCTGCTATATTTAAAAATATATTTCAGGGGAAACAGATGTCACTTGGTGATTTTCCATCATTCGAATACCTTTGTGTTGTATTGAAATGTTCTCCCAGAGTTCTGCTGTTAATTATTTACAGGCCACCTAAATATTCTGCACATTTTTTCGATGATTTTACTGAATTATTGTCTAGCATCTCCACCAACTTTGACTGTCTAGTTATAACTGGTGACTTTAATTTTCATATTGACGATTTGAATGACAAGGGTGCAAAAGAACTTTTGACTATTTTAGACACATTTGAACTGTCTCAACATGTGAAAGAGGCTACTCATTGTAAGGGACACACCCTGGACCTGATTATCACAAAAGGTCTCAATGTTTCTGATGTTTTTGTGACTGATCCTTCATTGTCTGACCACTTTTGTGTTTTCTTTAATATTTCTTTCATTCCTGACACACAAACAAAATCAAATACTGTCAAAAAACGGTACATCAATGAACATACTAATGTACTCTTTAAAAATGCCATCTCCTCGTTACCACCTCTAATCCCATGTCATGCTGATGATCTTGTGAACAACTTTAATTCCAAAATTTTGAATGTTATAGATGACATTGCACCTGTTACGGTTAAAACCAGTTCTAGTAAGCAAAAGGCACCCTTGAGAAAAGCTGCTGTTGTAACAGCCAAGAGAAGAGAGTGCAGGAAGGCTGAACGAATCTGGCGGAATACAAAACTTCATATTCACCATGACATCTATAAAGAGCGCCTCCGGGCCTACAATTTAGACTTAAAATGTGCTAGAGAAACATTCTTCTCCAACATCATTAACAACAACACTAATAAGGCAAAAACCCTATTTGCAACTGTTGACAGACTGACCAACCCCCCAACACAAATACCACCTGAACTCCATTCCACGCAGAAATGCAATGAGTTTGCGTTCTTTTATACTGATAAAATTGAAGGCATCAGACGCGCCATCAATATCTCAAACAAAAATGTTGGATCACCACCCTATTTAGGCAAAAGTAACACAGCAATGATGACAAGCTTTAATGTCATAGACTCTCAAACTCTAGTGGAAACGGTGACAAATCTAAAACCATCCACCTGCTGTCTTGATGCTCTACCTACCAACTTCTTTAAGAATGTTTTTGACTGCCTAGCAACAGACATATTGCAAATAGTTAATAACTCTATTCAGTCAGGCCATTTCCCAAAAGCCTTCAAAACTGCAGTTATTAAACCTCTCCTAAAAAAGCGGAGCCTAGATGCCTCTATTATCAACAACTACAGACCAATTTCAAATCTACCTTTCATAAGTAAAATAATTGAGAAAGTTGTCCTACAACAACTAAATCACTTCCTGGCTTCAACTGGCTGCCACGACAACTTCCAGTCAGGATTTCGACCTCTTCATAGCACCGAGACGGCCCTGATTAAAGTTGTAAATGACATCCGTCTTAACACAGACTCTGGCAAAACTTCAATATTAATGCTATTAGACCTCAGTGCTGCATTTGACACTGTCGACTACTCAATACTTTTGGACAGGTTGGAAAACTGGGTGGGGCTCTCAGGCACAGTCTTAAGCTGGTTCAGGTCATATCTACAAGACAGGAACTATTTTGTTTCCATTGGTGACTTCGTATCAGAACCAACCGACGTAACGTGTGGAGTCCCCCAAGGTTCGATCTTAGGGCCGACTTTATTCAACATCTACATGCTTCCACTAGGACAAATCATGCAAAATAATAAAATTGACCACCATTGCTATGCTGATGACACCCAAATCTATGTAGCGCTATCACCAAACGACTGTCGCCCCATAGATCTTCTGTGCCAGTGCATTGAGCAAATCAAGGACTGGATGTGTCAAAATTTCCTACAACTAAATGAGGACAAAACTGAGATCATTGTATTTGGTGCTAAAAAAGAAAGGTTTAAAGTAACCCAACACCTTCACTCTCTGTCCCTGAAAACATCAAATAAAGCCAGAAATCTGGGGGTTATTATGGATTCAGATTTACACTTGGAGAGTCACATCAAATCAGTAACAAAATCGGCCTACTATCACCTCAAAAATGTAGCACGACTTAGAGGGCTCATGTCAGCTCAAGACTTAGAAACACTTGTACATGCCTTTATAACTAGTAGGCTAGACTATTGTAATGGTCTCCTTGCAGGTCTTCCAAAAAAAACTGTCAGGCAGCTCCAGCTTGTTCAGAACGCTGCTGCTAGAGTTCTAACAAAGACCAAAAAATGTGAGCACATTACACCAATTCTTAAATCCTTACATTGGCTCCCTGTATGTCAGAGAATTAATTTCAAAATCCTACTGCTCACATATAAATCACTACATGGTTTAGGGCCAAAGTATATCACTGATATGCTTCCACTACATAAGCCTTCAAGATCACTAAGATCTTCTGACAGCAATCTGTTAGTGATTCCCAGAGTAAATACAAATCATGGGAAAGCATCATTTAGTTACTATGCAACAAACAGCTGGAATAAACTTCCTGAAGATTTAAGACTTGCCCCAACTCTGACCACTTTTAAAACAAGACTGAAAACTTTTATGTTCACCTTAGCCTTCTGCTAAATTTTACCTACATTGCACTTTTAACTTCTGCCTTTAACCAAACAATTTTAATCACTCTGCACTGTAACTTTTATGTTTTTATTCTCTGTTTTTTAATTGTCTTTTAATTCTTGCATTTTATTTCACTTTATTGTATGACATGTTATGATGTGAAGCACTTTGAGTCTGCCTTGTGTATGAAAAGCGCTATACAAATAAACTTGCCTTGCCTTGCCTTGCCTTAAATGTCGACCTCTGGATGGCACAACAAAAGGGTCTAGGATCACTAAACATCTGGGTATTTTGAATGTCTGTACAAAATTCGATTACAATCCTAAATTGCGCCATGAATTTAAGTAATGGTCTTAGCGCTTTTCTAGTCTTCTGACTACTCAAAGCGCTTTTACACCGCATGTCCCACCTATTCACACACTGATTTTAGAGGTTGCTATGTAGGGAGATCATCAGATGTAACTAATCCCATTCATACACATTCATACGCCGCCAACAAAGCAGCGGGAGCAACTTGGGTTAAGTGTCTTACCCAAGGACACATCGGACATGTTGCTGCAGGAGCTGGGGATCGAACCCTCAACCTTCTGGTTGAGAGACGACAACTCTACCAACTGAGCCACAGCCGCCCCTGATGTAATGGCTTCTGATGCAGTGTGACATCAACTCAGGGGGACATTTTGCAAAACAAAATGAAACACAGGGGATAGTTTGACAGTGTCATGTTGGACCGGTAAAAGTCAAACTTCCAAACACTCAAGGGGCTGAAGGAAGGCTCAGGTCATCCTTCTCAGAGGTGAGATTAAGAGCAAACACACTAACTGAAGCTGTTTCATTTGATTGCCAGTTTTTGATTGCTGAAATTTGTATATCATTATTACAGATGTAGACCCATTCATTAAGGTGTCATTCAAACTGTCCTTTAAGACTTAATTTAAAACTGCAATTAATCAAGCAGGGGGATCTCTTTGACACCAAATGTCAAACAGACACAGTGTTAAAGCGTCTGATTGGAGAAGACAACCAGGGAGTAAAAACAGCCTTTTCAAACTGCTCAACACAAGCAGCAAATTGGCTGGAAATTAAAACTAATGAGCAATTACCCCACCAGTGAACCTCTATTAATGTCTGTTTTCTCAATGCTCTCCAACTGAATCCTAATTTCAATTTATTTAATCTATCTGATAAACATGACACTTGTTTTTAGTTCCTTAATCTTTCATCGTGTTCACTGTGAGCCACAGAGGCTGGCTTTTGCATTCTGATGTGCATCCAAGAAAACAGCTCATAATCTCCGAGCTCCCACTGAAAGACTGTGAATACAGAGTACACAGGCAAACATATTCTCCCATGATCAAAACATGGCAACCACTACTGGTTCAGTTCATTTGTACAACCATAAACACCTTATTTGCATGCAGCTGCTATTATGAACCTGCTGCCCATATTTCTGCCATGTTAAAGCTGTTTATCCTTTAGAAACAGAAGAGCTGCACTCTGCATGAACCGAGGGCTCATTTTTCTGATTAAATCTGGAACCCCCAACCAATGTAACTGCACATATAAGAAGACCCTTCAGACGCAGGACATTAATGAGCTAACAGGGTGTGTTCACAAAGAGAAATATCCAACACTATAAATGACTCACCCGCTGTCACTGCCTTCAAACAACTTTGGTACAATTGAGGATTAGCATTGTGCACTGAAAACAGAATTCATCTCTATAATCAATAAACAGTGTGCTGAACGGAAGGTTACTTTTGTATTTTTGATCAGATAGGGCATTGTTGAGAGGGAATTAACATTTAGAATTACAGGTTCATAGATTTGCATTGATTTTCTCTCTGACAGACACCAGGATGTTCAGCTAGCAGAGGTTATTGAAGATTCTCTATTGAAAACAACCCATTTTACCAAAATGGCTGGACATCATTCATGTAGTTTGATACATGTTAACAGATGTGAATATGAGTATGCATGCTTGAGTGAATGCATGAGAACTGTACTTGCATGAAGTGCTGTGTGCTCAGTATTTGGGTGGTCAAAATAGATCACCACCACCCCCTGCAGCTAACAGCCAGTAATAACATCCATTTACTATGAACATAAAATATAGCATAACCTTTCTTATCATCCTTATAGGACACTTCTGAATGGATTCCCACTCAATGGGCCGCAAAAGATGCTTGGAAAAGATTCAACCTGGGTGATGCTCTTCACCACAGTTCTGCATGAGATAACAAAATGGCAGAAAATCATCCTATTAAGGTCTTTGAGTCTGAGTGAAAATGCTCTTCATACTATCAGTTCTGCCTCTCTACTGTGGTAAAGCTCAGTCATCTGTGTAGAAAGTTTGCGGTACTTTTAGGCCAGGAGTTTTTGAACATTCACAGGCACAGATATTAGAGGCATCGCAACAAGTTGAAGTAAAGCCCAGTCCATTTATTAACGTGGTAATCATGCAAATCTGGGCTTTTATCACTTACCTCAAAATGTACCTCAATGTAACAGAAGTGAGACTCATTTTTCTGATATTCGTTTCTCTTGTTAATGCTGTAGACTAACACACATCTGTATGTTGACGGAGAAGCTAGTGCTCACTCATCAATTACTCCAACACCTATTAATACAGAATTATTACAACAATAGGTATCTCTGTCACAGTATATATCATTAAAAGTCAAATACTTACTGACATGTCCACATTCCCCAAACACAATGGTGCCACAAACGAGTCAAGCTCTTGAAACAGTTAAAGTGTCGTCTTCTGTGCTGTGACAGATTCAATTTATTAGCTGTTTCCTCAATTAAAAAATATTAAAAAGCGTCCTATGCGGCAAGCTTCCTATGTGACTCTTACATAGACCAATGCTGCTCCCTAGTGTCAGAAAGAGGAACAAGGGGTAATTAAAGTCACAGCTTGGGTGATTCTTTGTAATATAATGCAAGATCTGTAGTGGTCCTCAAGCTGGAGGTCAAAGTTCACCTTACAATACAAACTATTGAAAAAATAATCAATGAATTTCCAATTGAGCCATCTTTTCTGATACAAAATCAGCCTGAGAACCGCACTCCTGAAGCTTCTCTTTCTTTTCATTGAGTTTTACATCAAGGCAGATGTTTGCATCATTTCAGAAACGAGTCCAGCTGATCCAGTAGATGTTTGAGTTTTTCTAGTACAACATCAAAAGTGAGGTGTAAATTGCTTTTTGATTTGAATGCTACAAAAAAACATCAGGGTGTTTTCACAGTTTGACAGCCTGCTGAAAAAAGGCTGAAATTTAGGGAAAATTACATGTGAGGCTGTAAAGGAAGATAACTACGTATATAATACGAGTTTTTAAGCTATATCACTAAAGTCTAAATAACATTCCTTTTTTACAAATTGAATTTACTACATAAAGCCAGGGCAATCACAATAAACAGATTAAAAGACGAACAGGCAAAATTGAAGCAACAGGTGTTAAGAATTCCTGATTGTTTCAGTTTGCAATGCAGGCTTTCTGGGGTTTTTTCTTTTCTAGATTGTTTTTACCTCAAACCTAAATCAAGACAACTTGATGATGTAATCTCCTGATGATGTCATAAGGGTTAGTTTTTTAGACTTTAGGAAGCCCATTACAAGAAAGAGAGAACACAAAAGTTTGTGAAATTGTTGACGTGGTCCTTTAACCCATCAAATGTGCCATAAAAGGCTTGACTCTGAGTTAGTATTAAATATTACATTTGAATTGTAGTCCTGTGTGAATAAACCACACAACAAGAAGAGTCTTTACAAATTCTCAACACTCTAAATACCTCTTTGTTGACACTATTGTTCATCACAGAGGATGTGGTCTGGGAAATAACAGTTTTGACTATAATTCAAACAGAATCACTGTGCTGTACATAACTGCGGCATGAGGATGAAATATAGAGTAGAGAAATAACCAGGGCGACTGCATTCCTATTACAAGACACCAATAAATTCTGACTGGAGATAAAAGAAAGGTCACAGGCGACAATACTGCAGGAAGTCTGTCACCTTAAATATCAATGGACACCCAACAACGAGTCACTCTCTCTTCTAGCTGATCACACATTTTCTCGAGGTACCATGTTTAATGTACAGTCCAATGTTTGAGTAATGTTTGATAAAATGATTTATATACACCACAAAGTTTACTGTTTAATACATGCTTTAAGCATTTATACTTAATGTAGAAAAATACATAAAGGATGAAAATGAAATGCTAAATGTATTTAATAGCGTTCAATGCTACATTCATGATTATAAAAGCACAGGGCAATTTGCTCCACCAAGAAGAAAATCTGAGGGTTTTATTCTGGACAAAAATTCTAAAACAAAGGCCACTTAAGCATAAGTCACATGTTCAGTGAGTTATAGTGATTTCCTTCTCTTTTGATGATTGTTGTATCCAAGACACAGAGCAGCGCTGCTAGGGGAAGCCTGTGTCGACCCGGTGCAGGAGCTGCAGGAGGCCTGGTCCACCCTGTAGGAGATGGAGCTGTAAAAGACAGGGTTACTGTGGCCGCCCTCCTCGTCAAAGTGAGGCTGAATGGGGCTGTTGTCAATGTCAGTGTCACAGCACATGCAACAGGAGTATAAGAACCTGAGTCTGCTGGGTTCAGAGAGCTCACAGTGCTCAGATAAAACAAGTCTTTGCTCCTCCATATGAGAGGGAAGGAGATTCATGCAGCTGGAGCCTCCCTCCATGGGAAGACTCATGTTATTCAGGCTGCTATGTCCATCGCTGCCTCTATAGCCAATGTCAGTGGTTTCTGCTTCAGCCACCGCCACCTCTTTATCGACCTGTGTGTCCTCAGGCTGCGTGACCTGAACCAGTCCCCCTGCCTCAGGTTTTACATCAGGCTCTTCAGTGCTTACAGTAAGAAACCTCAGGACCACCAGGTTCAGAAAAGCTCCAATGACCGTCAGCCCAACCAAAATGTACATGAAGCTGAAAGCCACATAGGGGGGTCTCTTCTGGAGAGCATCTTTCTTCTGCAAGGCTACAAAATCGCCAAAGCCAATGGTGGTGAGTGTAATGAAGCAGTAGTAGTAGGCGTTAAAGAAAGTCCAGTCCTCAAAGTGGGAAAAAGCTGCAGCTCCAATGCACAGGGTGCTCACGCATGACAGCAGACCCACCAGGACCATGTTTCCCATTGACACCTCTGTAACCTGTAAGCCCAGGCCCCGCTTGGCTCTGCTCAGTAGGTAGCGGACTAAAGTGTTGATTCTCTCGCCAAAGCTCTGGAACATGACGAGTGTCAGAGGAATGCCTAAGACAGCGTAGAACATACAGAAAGTCTTGCCGGCATCAGTGCGTGGAGCAGCGTGGCCATAACCTACAAAGCCACAGTACATTACAAGTCACAAAATGTCAAGGACTTCTGCTTCATGTTGATAGAGAGTCAAAGTCGTCAAAGTTACAACTGTTCTGCTCACTGCATTACTAGATTGTTCACGTCAGCCAAGTTTCAACTCTTGTTCTGAGTTGCAACAACTAGGTCTCAACCACTGCTTAGAGCAAAGGAATTATGCATTCAGCTGAAGTATAGTTGTTCCCATTCACATTTTGATATCATTCATTAGGTTTTCAAATAGCTCTGTACAATAGGAAACTGATCACTGTGACAAAATAATGGAGACTAAAAACAAAATTCTGCATTACACAGAGCTTCTCCTTTGGCCTGTTGTTTTGAGCTAATATTTCAAAAGACTGGGACAAGCTACTATAACTAGTAGTGTATTCAGTGAATACAGTCGAAAAGGTGGATGTTTTGCCACTTAAAGGCAAAAAGGTATTAATGCAGCTTTAAAGACAAATGTAAAGTGAGTAGATAAGATAACCTTTTAACATAGTGCCCAAATAGACTGCAGCTAAGCTGTGCAATATGCAAAGTAAAGTCCATCTTTTGAATGTAAAGCCCTTTCCCTTTTACTCTGGCTTACAACACTGAAGCTGCTTTTGCTATATGCTGCAAACTGTGAAGAGTTGTTCTTTTTTTTTATACAAGTTCTAACCAGACAAATTAAGTTAGAACACCTGAGTGGGCAGACCATGAATGTGCAGCACCTTCATAAACTGACCTTATCATTTGCATAAAGATTTAACAAACCACTATTTTTGATTATTCAATTATTTTTGAATTAACAGCTCGTGCATATGCATATAAATATGGATAAAGCAGAAAAATTAGGTATACTGCATAGGACGTTTTGTGAAATGTTCTTAATGTTTTTATTGTTGTCCATGTTTCTTGTTTGTTGTATAGATATGTTTGATCGTTGTCAAGCACATAGCAACTGTGGGAGACAAGAAGACAATTTTTAAATTTAGATCAAGACTTCAAGTTTACTTTTACCAAATGGGAACACGATGTTTTACTATTAATTGTCTTTCTTTCGTTCTTTTTGGCTGTAAAATCATCAAGTTGTAATGTCATATAGCCATAACGTTGTCCTTTAAACCAGTTTAAATGCACTGAATCCTAAAGTTGCAAAGTTTGGTTCTGAGAATTACTTCAGTGCATATTGAACTTCCACCTGTTCCACAGTGCCCCCAATGTTTGGGCCCATGTGATAGGATCCCCCTTTTAACAGAGGAGCGCCATAAACACCCACTTGCGCGTGACGCATGCACTGTGGCGTGTCCGTATGAAATGGGTCTTGTAGCTACTTGCCGATTGTGGTGATCACAGTAATGGCAAAATAAAAAGATCCGGCGAACTTCCACTGCCTCCCGGCTCGGTGCGGCTCGAAGAGAAGGACTACTCTCTCGACCGTCTTGTAATCATCGTCAGTGAATCCGTACTTTTTCTTCAGCTCGTTCAGCTTGTGCTCCAGCGCCTTCTTCTTTGAACTCTCACTGTCAGACTCCAGAGCGTCAAAGACGGCGGCCCCAATGAGCAGGTAAAAAACCATGGAGAGGATCAGAGAGAGGGTCCTGATGTTCTGCGTCTTCATCCTCTCAACTCCGGAGAGCGCGCGAGGCGGAGAGAGGGTGCTGTTGGTTAGAGGGACGCACGAGGACCCCGGTGTGTGTGCCCATGAACTCTATTAATCTGCAGCCACCTAACGTGCTGACTGGGGCCCCTTTGGACAGCTAGAATTACGCCCATATGATGATTGTTGAAACTCTAGCCTGTTCTCTTACCGCGTCATCATATGAAAGCACAACACCTACAAATTACCTGAGCTGCATCTTGCATTGACTTTCCACAGTTTAGCCTACTTAGGTGCGCATGTGGCCTCGTTTGCCTTCTATGCATGTTTGAATGTTCTTCATGACATCTTCTGCTTACAGCTTGCACTTGTATCCCCCCGATATTTGCTTAATTTCTTAGCCTCCAGGGCCAATGTTGACACTCCAAAAACTGCAGTTCCTCAACTGGCCGTTAGGCGCTGACTCCAGCCTGGGACAAAAAAAAGGAATTGGTCTCTAAACTTATAATAGCTATAATTTGCCTGTTATGAAGAACCAGATGTCTTGTAATTTCTTCAACAAAGCAGAGCTTCTTATTATCAGCCCTTGACATTCCACTAACAGCAGTCTCCAGCATATCGGTCTACTCTCTGTTTACCAAACCCTTATCCAGAAATCTTGGCATTTTCTTGGCAAAATTGCATCAGTCCTGCTTTTTTTCTAGCACCATTTTTTCTGCTCCTGACTTTAAGACATCATTCATGCATCCACCCGCTGGCTTGACTTTTTTCGATTCACTATTTTACCTGCCTCAGTGAGTCCACCCTGTCACATCTTCAATTTGTGTTTAAATATATATATATTCACACTAATATTTTAAGAATTTTTCAAAGAGAGTGATGTAATTATTAGTGTTTTAACTAACTGAATATTTTTGTGGACAATGGATATATTATTAGTCTGGAGGGACTACCCTTTAAAACAATTAATAGCCTATATGTTAAGTAAACAAATCTAATGACATCTTCTCTTGTGTAATTTATGTATGTTGTTTATGTACATGTGTATGGGTGCACAGGCATGCATGCTGATCGAAGAGGATCAATCAATCAATCTGATTTGTAAATCGCCAATTCACAACAAATGTTATCTCTAGACGCTTTACAAAAGAGCAGGTAAAAGACCTCACTCTTTGTTATAGATCTAGTCTTGATAACATATGAAGAGCTTATTTGCAAAAGCAGGTAACTCTGTTTTAAACATTTTCATAAAAGTCATTTATTTGTTGTTAATTTCAGGTAATATCACTCAGACCAAAGCCGTGTGGCTTTGACTTAGCCTAGGCTGTATTTGGTTTTTGCACTAGAACAGATGTTGGATCAGAGGACAGCTCTATTTAAAAAGTGCTAAACAAAAATCTCTCAGGGCATTTTTTCCAGAATGATGTTTATCTGTTTCTGCAAATTAACTCTTCATATTCTTGGCATTTTCGCTTGATATCATTATCACAGACTGTCAGTATTTCTAAATTTCATGATGGGGTTAAGACAGAAAAATTCTAAGTAAGGAATTTTGAAAAGCGAAGCTGGGTATCGGAAGCTGAAAAGTTTAAAGGCCTCTGAATCCAAGTTTCGGTGTAATTTTGGAGTCTAAGGCCACTGCAAAATAAAACATGTTGGTTCTTTTAAACCATCAGTTTCTATTACTCACCTTTTTAAACATCATGTGAAGTGTTTATGCACCAAACTTCTTGGACTGACTCTCCTGGCGGTTAATCACTCAACCATGTGTTTGGAGAGGTTTGAGATACACAAGTGTGCGAGTCTGTGTGTGTGTGTTGTGTCTGTGGCAGCCACAGAGAAGCACAGCAGAAACAGCTGGCCTTTCCAGACTCTACTCTCTTGATTATTTTGCCCTGTGAAGCGTTCATGTGCGGAGTATTCACAATACGCTCAGCTAAAGTATTACTCTGAGCGATGAAGCATTAGCCGCTGGCAGTGCTGACCTTTATCAAGCGCACTTAGTCGCTGAGTGATCCAGCAGGCCTTCGTCATTAACTAAGTTCAATACGCAGAGTGAGCAGGAGAGAGATACAGCCGCATGATTTGTGTGTATCAGTGCAGCAGCTCAGAGGGCCGCTTCATGGAGCCTCTCTGTGGTTTCACTGGCATCTGCTGGGTTTTTGATCAGTGTCATGCTAATTGGGTTCACAGCAGTGCAACCAGAAAATAAGCTGTCTGCCACAGTTCCATGCTGCAAGTTATTTCAGTTTTATATCCTGCATGAAGTTTTCATCTATTTCAGGGATGGAGGGGAGGGGGGCAATTTGTGTGGCCTATTCATGCACTAAACCAGGCCATAAAGAGCCTGAGATCTGTCATTAGGGTCTCATTTATTGCCTCCCTTCCATATAGAACATATGGCCATCTCCAAGCTGTGTTTTTATCTTTCAGGAAAAGCACAGAACCTTATCCCGCCTTAGTAAGCTCATGAATCTATTGCTGAGCAGATGTTAACAGTCTTGATTCTCTCCACTGGCACTGAGAGCACTTACCTGCTTTTGAGAGGAGTCCCTGAGAGATAATTGGCTCACCAGTGTCCATTCAATGAGAGAACACAGAGGATACATCGCTATTATTCAACATCAAAGCCTTCGGTAAATGTGTTACCATTTGTAGAGTAAAATAACCTACAGAAGAAGTTTCTAGAGTGACAAATAGCTATTGTGGAACGACTGCCAAGGACAAGTGACTTTTTAAAATGAGGATCCTTTGGTTTTACAACTCTAGCCATGAAATAAAGCTGCTCCATTATCTGGTTTACTCATCTCATATCTCCCTCTGCTCTACAGGTCGGCTCATGCATCCTTTTATCTTGAACAGGAAGACATTAAGAGCAGGATGTGCACCGACTGGAGTCGAGACACTCATCTGTCCAAGTGCCATACCCAAAGAAGAGGAGGGGCAAATATGCTGCAAATATGATGCTATCTTCTTTCTGATAACAGCAAGTGACAACAGAGAGGATGAACACTATCCTTTTGATGATCCTTTAGTGTAAAGGCCCTGTGCATTTTGTGTCATAAAGGCCAAAGTCTTTTTGAATCCTGTTTAATAATTAATAGTATGAATCTACAGGAACCTAAAATGAATAGTGACAATAATGGAAAAGGCAGCTTCTCTGAACAGGCCTTTGAGCCTGATAAGTCACAGAGCAGAGACGGGCTTCATAGTTTACCTGGGGTGTGGAAATAAAAAAAAAGTTGTTGTTTTTTTATACTAAATGTAACACAACAACAGTACATCGCAGGTGACTGCATTTCAAGTCATTGTGTTGTTTTCTGTTCAAGATGACAGTTAAATATAAAATCTGTCCATGCTTTGGCATCAAGGTTATTTCTCTCTCTAAATGTTGCAGAGGGGACAAACTCGGCTGCAATGCCCCCCTTTTAGAATGTCATGTGGGCTGGAATGGATGGATGGATGGATGGATGGAGGTGAAATGTTGTAAATTGAACAGTCATAATCTGACAAATTCACATAGCTGCCAATGAAAACGGTTAGGTTTCCCGTGATTGTAAAATTGTTTGACGTTTTTTTTTAGTAGCCTATAGGCTATTGGATGAAATTTAGCTTTTGTGCTTTAATTCCGTCATATTTATAGCCTATGCTATTTGCTGATTTAGACCTACTGATTTATGTGCACTGTCCTAATTCAATAAATAAATAAAGGGCAGGTGCTCACGCGCCTTTTTGTCTAAGTGTGGACGTCTCTGGGTTTTTTTTTTAACTTCCATTTCCCGTGAAGAAAGTGAGGAGAAGTTTAGAGAAAATGAAAGTGAAACATAACTATTAGGCTACTTCATGTAGCCTACGATAGGCTGCGTAGAGAGCAGATCACAACTCTGTGTCGGTCACATCGCCTCGGCTGAGAAGTTTTTGTCATGATGCCTAGGTTTAACTTCAGCCGCCTCTGTCATCTTATTGACTGCTTAAAGCACATAGTGTGTTCGTCACTGCGCTGTATCTTTGCAGTCCATCGTGCTCTCATCGGGTCCTTTCCTTTCACTAGAGGCTTGCCGAAAGACCGCGGAAGCACCAGAAACGAGCTTGAAATAAGCAAGAAACTGCCAGAACGAGATCTCATAGAGGTGGTCGAAGAGCAATCTGTCCATGGAGCTGTCGCAGTGGAGAGGCCCGCAGAGCCCGTCGTCGAGCAGCCCGAGTATAGGCCTAGTGAAGAGGATGACGATGAATTTGACAGCGTAAAGTATCGAGTTGAGACAACAGATGATTTCTACTGTGACTATGATTCAAGCTGGGAGATTGAGGAGCCTCAGGAGGGCCCCCTCCTCAATAGTACCTGGCGACCACCAGCACATACATCTGTGAGTAGGCCTACACTAAAACCTTGATATGTTATTATGTCTGCAGATAGCCTAGTCTGGCATTTTGACATGCTATTTTCAAGTACGCCCTGGCCTATTGACTGTGTTTTATGTTTACTAATAGGTTCACTTTTGTAAGAATTCATTATTTAATGTTGGGCCCTCACTATTGCAGGCCTTTTTATTTTTCAACACTATTCCATATGTAGGCCTAACTTGACAACATTACATGTATTTCCTGTTAAGCCTGCTAAGTAGGCTACAAATTGCTTTGAGTTCAAACTAATCTTCAAGTATTTTCTGTATCCCAGTCCAAGTTCAGAAGATTTCAAAGTGCTGCAAGAGACATGCAGAATTACAGACACGACTACCCTGTAAGTTACACACAACTGCATGGACACACAACCTAACCTGCACACACTTTGTATAGGCTACTGTAAGGTCTGCCATGTACAAGTGTAAACCCCACTCACACTCACACTCACACACACCTTGTGTTTTTATGCCTCTCCACAGTCCCAGAGAACGTCACAACCTTGGAACGGGCCAAGATCTGTAAGTACACTTGCACAACAACATAACTGTGTGTAGTCACTGGTCATATGACACATGATGTGACTTGGTTATTATGTAGCCTAAAAAAAAAAGAGTATAAGAATAATGTCAAAGTTTAATTATGTTTTATTGTTTAGGATGCCAAACCTAATTTGAATTTCTACCTGGGACACAGAGGCACTTTACCTGATGGTACGCCTACAGTTACAAACACACCAACATGCTCTCACACGCTCTACAATGTGATTTAATGAAGACAATACTGACGTGTAAATGAACATCACTGCATTCAATTAAACTTGTGCAATCAACTCAAAGTTAGAAATAGATTTATTTCTGTGGACTTACGTTTGTCATTAGGTGTCTACATCAGCACTTTCCATAATGACTGGTTTAGGAGCTATGACAAACTGGAGTATGTGCACACCTATATTCAATGGTAAGTCACTCTATATTAGATGTGATGTTGAATCATCCATTTTTGTTTTTGCAATATGTAATTTAATTTCTCTCTCTTTTAAGGTTGTTCCCACTACCAGAGCCAGGGATGAACTATGAGGCCACTCCACTGACAAAAGAAGAAATTACGGTAAGCAGCCAAATGCACCAAAGTTATCATATCAAAGTGCTTTGTATATTCTGATAAAAATGTCGTGTTTCTGTAGGAGTTTTGCAAAAGCAGCACTGCCAAGGAAAATCTGTTGAAGTCCTACAAACTCATGTTGGACTTCTATGGTATTAAGTTGTGTGATGAGACAACAGGAGAAGTCGGGAGAGCAGCAAACTGGAGCGAGCGATTCTTCAACCTCAACAGGTGACCTTTCAATTTATGATCAAGCAATGTGTTCATTAAGAGCATCAAATATCTCACTAATCTTTTTCTTTTACTGTTTTCATGGGCAGTAACACTCATAACAACTTGCGCATCACCCGCATCCTGAAGTGCCTGGGTATCCTGGGGTTCCCTCACTACCAAGCTCCCCTGGTCCACTTCTTCCTGAAGGAGACCATCATCGATGGAAAACTCCCACGTGTCAAAGAAAGTGTACTAAACTACTTTCTGTTTGCTGTCAGGGACAAGAGACAACGCAGGAGTCTCATCAAGTTTGCCTTTAAGAACTTTATCTGTAAAGATGAGTTTGTCTGGTGCCCAAAGAAAATTCAGCTGATGTGGTCAGGGCAGTCAGATTCAGAGCAGTCTAAGTCCCAAAAGGGAATGAACAGAATGTATGAGTCTGAACAATAAAGATGAAGACAGTACGAGGATAATGCAGCTGCCAAAGTAGAATGAAGGATCGCTGTGCCCCAAATCCAAACCATAGACCAACTCTACTAGTTATAGGTCAGGACCAGGGAAAGAAATGCTTTGTGTCTTAGTAAGTTGTCAATAAAACCACAAACTGGATTTTCACTGCCAAATAGATATCAGACTGTTTCCTAAAACTTAACTTTTTTTTTGGTTGCTTTACTTCCAAGAAATGTTTGGAGTTGCTCAGCACCAGCCCAAAGTTAAATGCATAATGTATAACCATGTGCATCAACAACACGCTCAAAGTCAACCATTTTCAGTAAGCATCCCATCAGGTTTGAGTATTCTTTGTATTGTTGCTTTTCTATACTAATAATTGAAACTTCCCAGAATCAGTTTGTATTATTGATTTAAGACATGATGTAGACTTAAAGCAGCAAAGACAGAGAAGATGGGATCAGTTATCAGAAATGATCCTCCATATTTACAGTCTATGGAATTATCCTGCAGACTCAATCCAGGTACTGCACAAGTCTTCACCTCTAAATTTCCTCAGGAGTTCATAGTTTATCGTGCCTTACACACTGAATCAAGCACTGATTTGTGCTTCTACTTTTAATTTCTTTTAATAACCAGTTTGTTTTGCAGGTGTTGTTGCTTAGTGCTGATGGTGGATTCAAAATGACGGTCTAGACCTGCTCTTTTTGCAAAGTGTCTTGAGGCAACATTAGTTGTGAATGTGAGCGTTACAAAATAAGATTAATATTTTAATCTTATTCTTTGATTTTTACAAAAACAAGTGATGTTCTAGTATTAGTAAAATGAAGGCCTTAAAAATGTGCTACTGTTAAGTCGTCAGGGTTAATTTTGAAGATGAGTAAAGAATTTGACTGTTATCCATAAATTGTTTGATTAAATGTATGAACTTCTTGAGTTATGAATCCACTTTGCTTTGTTTACTAATGTAACTATTTATCGCCACCTTCTTCTCACTGCATTCAGTCTTATTTTCCATACCACTTCATTCTTAATTGTCTCATGTGGCATCACGGTCCTAGAGGAACAAAATGTCACCTCACTGTGTACTTTGTATATGGTTGATATGACAATAAAGAGAACTTGACTTCTTCTTCTCTGCGTCCTGTTGTTTTGAACACGCCAGTGATGTCTCACTGTTGTATTCATTCCAGTGACAGTAATAACTATAATCATCACTACAAAAGTTCAATGGAAGGATCTGTTGATTCACTACCTTTAAATAAACTCCAGCTCCTTCAGAATGCTGCAGCCAGAATACTGACAAAAACCAAAAGCTTTGAACACATCACTCCTGTTTGAACCTGTTCACTGGCTTCTGATAAAAGCAAAGGATTGATTTTAAAATACTTCTGTCTTCGAATCCCTAAACGGCTTAGCCACTTCCTACATTACCAACATGCTCACTCAATACACACCGGACAGAGGTCAAAGGTCTCCTCACTACCAAGAATCCACTCTAAATCAGCCTATGGTGCCTTCAGGCACTAAGGCCCCACTCTCTAGAATTCTATACCACATGATCTAAGGTCTGCTACAACAGTGTCTTCTTTTAAAAGCAAGCTACAAACATCTTTTCTCGCAAGTTTTTATTTAGGTTTGAATTATTTTAGAATATTAATTTTGTATCTTTTATGTTTTTGTTTTACATGTAATACATTCTTATCTCATCATGCTCTTACATTGTGTTTTTGTCGTGTATAATCTTCGCCTGTTATTTTTCTGTTTGAAAGCATATCGAGTCTACGCCTGACGTTTAAAATGTGTTACGTAAATAAACTTGACTTGACGACCTGAAGCAATGTGACCTCATGTAAGGAAAAGTGGAATATTTGCTTATATGTATATATATCATGTCAATTCATTATTTGTATTTAAAGCAAAAAACACATTCTCACACATCATCAAACTAGTTTAATTAGTTGAAACAAAATCAGGACATTTCATAACAACCATAGACGGGGTGTATGCTGTTGGTAGTTGGAGCCTCCAATTTAAACCTGCTGGACATTTAAACAGTGTTTCTTTAACGTTCACATTATTCATGTCAGATATATGGCTTATGATTTCTCTACTTAGAAAAGTATGATTAAAAACATCAGTATATACAAGTACATTTATATTTACATATTCAAAAAGGTGTTAATCAGTTACATTATTGTTTTCTAAAAAAAAAAAAGGTTTAGGCAGAAGAACGGTACATGTTAAAGGACTCAGGAGCGTAAATACACCTCAGTCTCCGGTTTTTGTTTTCTGAATGTCATAGAAGAAACTTTAGGACAAAACAATATACATGTCAAACTTTTTTAGAAGTAACACAACTGTAGAACTTTAACAAAACACTGTCCATCTTAATGTACAATAACGAGTGTACAGTGTCTCTCAAACCAGACTGTAGTGTCCACAAAACAGAGACTAGGACTTGTTCTTCTCATTTTCTGCAGCTTTAACACTCTCCTTGGGTGTGTCATGTTTGCTTTCTTTTTTCTCCTCTCTCTTTTCTCTGCTTCTGCTCCTGTCGCGACGTTCCCTGTCTTTGTCTTTGGCTTTGTCCCTTTCTCTCTCTCTCTCCCTGTCTCTGTCTCTACCCCGATCTTTCCCACGGTCTCTGTCCCTGTCACGTTCCCTGCTTCTGGATCTGTCCCGTCTCCTGTCTCGCTCTCTGTCCCGTTCACGCTCACGTTCTCGTTCTCGCTCACGTTCGCGCTCACGTTCACGGTTTCTTGCTCTATCACGGTCATGGTCCCTCCTGTCAGAATCCCTAGCTTTGTCTTTGTCTCTGTCTCTTTCTCTTTCTCTGTCTCTCTCCCGGTCTCTCCTCTTATCTGTGTCTTGATCCCTGTGTCGCTCTCCTTCTGCTTCCCTGTGTCTCTCGCCCTCCCTCCCTCTGCTGCGTTCTCTTTCTCGGCTACGCTCCCGATCGCGGTCCCTTTCTTTTCCTCTGTCCCACTCTCGCTCTCTGCTCCACCGCTTGCTCTGGCTTCTGTCCCATGAAGGCCTGCCAGGTTGGGGGACTTCTCGCTCTCTGTCCCTTCGTCGGTCATCTGACAGCTCCCTCGGTCTCTCCTCGGGGGGTTGTGAAGGAACAGGGGGAGGTTCTCTGTGCCCTCCTTCAAAGCGACTGAAACGATCTCCGCTGCGGGGTTCTGAGTCATCTCGATTGGTGCTGCTCCTCCTCCTTATTTCAGGAGAGTGGCGGCGCCAGTGGTCATCCCTGTGCAGGTCTGGACTGTGGGCTCCCATTCGACTTGGAGGAGCTAAGGGAGCCTCTGGAGGAGTTGGAAGTAGTGGACCACTATGGCGAACAGGTCTTAGCTCATCAGTGTGTCTATCAAAGCGGTACCGCTCTGATCCTCCAAAGCGTTGTGAAGGGTGGGGTCTATTCTCATGAGGGGGCGGACCTCTTGGCTCGTCAAAAGATCCTCGATGCGGAGGGGAGTGTTGTCTAGAGCTCCCATACTGGTTGTGTGGGCTGAAGTGCTGTCCACCTATCTCACCACTAGATGGTGGGCCTCTTCTGTCCTCATACTGGTTAGGTGGAGGTCCCCGGTATGCTGGACCTTGGGGGGGACCCTGACTGTCTTTAAACATATGAAGAGGGGTTGGATTCTGGTCCACATTTAGCTTAAATGAGTTAGAACTGTCTGTATTATACTGTTCTGCAGGGCCTCGAGGTGGGTCTGCCATTGGGGGTTTAGCCCCGTGGTCACCATACTGTGTTTGTGGGGGGCCCCTTGGCCCTGGGAAGTGGGACGGAGGAGGGAGTCTGTTATCAAAGTGACCAGGAGGTGGTCTTGTGAAAGTTGGAGGAGGACCTCTGGATGCAGGAAAATTAAATGGTGGTGGAGGACTAGTGAATCTTGGAGGAGGTAAAGTGGTCTGTGCATCAAAAGCAGGGAGTGGGGGGAGGCCATGTGGGGGACCCTGCTGTACAATATGTTGAGGGGGGATTGAGGGATCAAACATTTGAGGAGCAGGAGCTCTCTGGGCCATTGGAGGGAATGGTGGTGGTAGTCCTCTAGGTGGCATGATATTCTGGGGAACTGATCCAGGTTGGGACTGCTGATGCTGGGGTGGTGGTGGTTGTTGATTGCCCGTCCACTGGTTCTGATAGGGAGAGTATGCAGCTGGAGGTGGGCCATACTGCTGGCTGCTGCCACCTTGAATTGGTGGAGGACCATGCACATGTGGAGGAACATGGATGGGTGGAGGGGGGCCTGACATTGGAGGAATACCCTGCATTGGTGGTGGCATTGACATAGGCGGAGGCCTCAATATCACGTTTTGTCCCTGCATCAGGTGGGGAGGGGGGTAGTTGGACGGGGGTGGGATGTCAGCTGGAGGTCTGTACTCACTGTCGAAGCCTGATGCTGAAATGTGACGTGGCATGTGATGGGACTGAGAGTCAACCATTGCTGTGCTCTGGGTGAGTACTGGGATTGTCGAGGTTACTGTAGAGGTGTGTGTGGGCTCATTATAATAACTTGATGGTGGTGTATCTTGGCTATTCTCCTCGTACTCTGAGTCCTCTCCAGCTTTTAAAATACTGGCAGCATTTGGCCAAATACTGTACATGTCCGCTTCTTTCTCCGTCTTCATTGGCTCAGCTTCTTCTTCACTTTTAACTTCTCTGTCATCCATGTAGTTGACCTCCATATCGGGTTCTACCTCCTCCCCTAATAAAGGAATTGACACCTCTGTCTTGTTCGACTCCATAAATGGAAGCATCTCGCTTTTCACTTCCTCTTCAGGAGGTGCTGCCTCTGGGTCTTGTGAGGAGTCTGGGAGTTCAGCTGCGTTTGACAGCACAAAGTCTTGAACCGCAGTTTGGATGGAAGGCGTAGAATCCACCAACAGAGCAGATGTCTCCTCTTTCTCTTCATATTCTTCACTCAGTCCCCTGTCAGCCACAGCATGTCGAGGATCCCTGCTCTGTCTAGGGTCTCTCTTTTGGTTGATCAAGGGAGCAACCGATGTTGACTTAACTAGTTCCTCAACTTTTTTGCCAAGCTGCAGTAGCTGAGTGTTGGCCAAAAGGGATTTGGTGGGTTGAGCTAAGAGTGTGTCTGGAAGTGTCAATGAGGTATCAGGTGTCCCTGTTGATACCGTCTGCTGTGATCCCAGTTTCTGGAATGTCTGATCACCAATCTTTTTAAGGCTCTCCAAGATCTTTTGTGGATCAGTAAAAGGTTCTGTTGCAGCCTTAGCCTGACCTGGAACCACATTTTTTACATCTTCAAAAATGGAGTCATCCTCTGGGTCATATGCCACATCATCACCTACACTCGCATCCACCTCACATTGCTTAGAGATATCAGGTTTGCTATCCACCACCACAGGCTTCTTAGGCACATTATAGCCCCTACTGGGGTTATACTCTTCTTCTGGATCATATGGTCGGTCATCTTCGTCCTCTTCCACCTGCTCCTCTTTAGAACTCTGTGCATACTGCCGCACAATTGGGTCTAGCATTGTAGTGTGTGGGACAGAGAGTTCCCCTCCATGATCAGAGGGAGAGTTGGAAGCCGAGTCGTGCTTTTTCTTTGAAAAAAGAGTGTTTAGGATAGTCTGAAGAGGAGTGGAAGCTGTTGCAGAGGAAGAGCTGGATGAAGATGGAGAGTCCTTGCCCGTGGTAGAGGATGTGGCTGGAGCTTTGACAGAGGACAAGATGGAGAGGACGGAGGAAGCAGTCACAGTGCTGTTTGAGGTCTCAGAGGAGCTGGTTGGAGGTGACCCTGGAGGAGTTGTGCTGAAGGGGATTTCAAGGCTCTGCCGTGCGCTTCTGTCTGCTCGGACTGCAGGAGTTGACTTCAGAAGCCCAGTGTCCTCAGCATCTTTGGTTTGAGTCTTGGACCGTTTTTCCTCCGTTTCCAAAGGAGCACCAGCACGCTTTTTGTCCTTCTGGCAGATCAGCAACCCCAAGAGGAGGTTTGGACGAGCTGGCTCAAGCCCTGCAAGATGGAACAAACAAGATTCTTAGGAGCACACACTTTAAAACTAAAAATGTTCCCAAAAAAAAAACAGACATTCATCCTATGAAACTATTACACACATACATTTTGATTGAGAATTTCTGACTCAAAACCCAGGTGAAATGAGAGACTCTTATTTGGAACAACATAAATGTTAAGAACCAGCAGCAAAAACAGTTCCCTCAACTCCCATGTTTAGCATTTTATGCAAAAGATGACA
The DNA here is from genome assembly GCA_020745685.1 of Tautogolabrus adspersus. Lineage (NCBI taxonomy): Eukaryota > Metazoa > Chordata > Actinopteri > Labriformes > Labridae > Tautogolabrus > Tautogolabrus adspersus. Next base: position 10,176,275 of record CM036538.1, on the reverse strand, counting down.
ATGTTAGTCGTATTGGAACAGTTAGGCAAAGTCAGTGATCTTTCCACATTTTTTGTGGTTGAAAAAAGTTGATCAGTATGTTTTTTTTGAACGTCATGTATTTGTAGATATACTGTCAAATATTACCAAGAGATGCTGAATCAGATCAAATCAGTCCAATCATTCACTGACATTACTAAACTGCATCAAAAGGAGAGTCTGCAGTGGATGCTTCTCTAGAATAGTATTCTGGGTAATTTATTCTGTAGTGAAAAGTGATTTGGAAAAATTATCAGCCTGGTAAATGAAACATTGAACAAAGTATCTATCATAAACATCCAAGTTGTCAAATGTTTTCTTTATGAAGCTAGTAAACAATGACAAAAAAACTCATGCCTGTTGTATGCTCCTTCTGTGGCAGAACTTGCAGCAGAGCTGTTAATCGCAGCCTTCAGGGAAGCAGAGCCGTCACACTGAACAAATCTGTACAGTCATGCTGGTAGTGTTTACAGTGTTGATAAATCTCTGATGACCTTTTAAACTACTGATCAGCAGCTGATTCTTGATTTATTACAATGGTGCACTTTGTAACCATATGAATTGATTGGCAGGTTTCCTCACAGAAACTGATTATACAGTTGTCAAAATGTATTAATGTACAAAGCAGTTCTTAAGAAACAACAGGCTGAGACTGGACTTAAATGGCACCAACCTGCGATGCAAACTCTCTTTATTAGAAATGTGATACAGAGCAGAGAAAACAGATGCTGTCATATGCACAGAGGAGACTCATCAAAGAGTGAGAGTGCCCCCTGCAGTACATATACAAAAACAGTCTCATTTCAACCTGGGTCCAAATGCAAAAGGTGATGCTATAAATATACTCACCACATAAAGGAAGACAAAAAAAAAACCCAATTTAATTTCAGAAATAAGATATATAAGCAGTCACATTGATGTCAACACAAAGGTCTATGTAGTGTTTCCCTGTAAATGCTTACCTGGCCCATCAAACGGTAAGAGTTTGGAGGGTAATGGGTCCTTTGAGCCAAGTGGGATGAGATAGAGGTCTTTGATGCGGCGGTTGTTGTTAGCCACCACGCCAAATCGTTTCCTGCTGCTGAAGTAAGAGAAGAGAGAGACATATGCCACCTCCTCTTCCTCTGTGGCTGGGTGGAAACGGATCAGACACAGTTCCTGTAAACGAAGACAAAGAAGGAAACAAAAAAACAGTTTGTTAGTGATCCTGGACCTTTAAATGGATGTTGAGCTATTTCAAGCAAATCGACTTGTCTCTTTAACAAACCTTGGAAAGGGAGCCTTTCAGTTTCCCAACATAGTCCCACACCGTATTCGGAGATATGCGTCCACCAACATGAATGGTGTCTGGCAAATCCTGCACAACATTGACAGAACTATGGGTTACTCTTTTGCTTGATGTTATCCCCAAAACTTTTACATTTAATGTTCTTTATGTTTGAAATCTAGTACGATTTTAATAACTAAGAAGAAGTACTTACCTCTTTTAGGTGTTCAAAGGATCCTGACACCAGATAGGCCTTGGTCACAAACTTAGCTACAGACTGCATGTTGATAAATCCTTTCCAAATCTTCTCTTGACCATGGAGGAAGATTGCCGTCTCTCCCTCAGGAGGCTCAGATGAACTGTAAAGACAAGACATATTCCTTCAAGACAAAAGCAGATATCAACTTCTTTTGCAATTGATATAATTGCTTATACAACACAATTTCACAAACGGCTAACTTATAAATCATGCTGAAATCAAGCACCTTGTTTTCGCAGGTTTGGACACAGCTACTGAAGTTGGTGGAGCTGGGGGCATTGGCAGTGATGCTTTGGGTCCAACCTCAACAGGAGCACTGACGGGAGCTGGGAGTGGTTCTACAGTGTTAGTAATCGGTTTTTCTACAGGAGCAGTGTAGGTTACAGTTACGGCAGAGCTGTGCCGGGCCATGCGTGGATCTCTCCGGGTGATGCTGACAGACGACACAGTTGGGGTCATGGTCGCAGGAGCCTGGACCGGGAGGTCCTCCTGATATAGATGTGACTGTGATTCTGGGACCGATGGCTCCATGTTGGACTGGTAGGATGGAGGGATTGGGTGTTGGTAAGCTAAGGGGTCTTGATGCTGGTAAGCTGCGGGGACCTGTGATTGGCTGGCAGGAGAAACGTCTCCTGACTTGGAGGAATGCAGCTCTTGTCTGGGTGACTTGATTTCAGGTTTCTTCATCAGTTTGGCCTTTTTAGCAGCAGGCTCATCTTCTGTCTTTTGACCTGTAGTGTAGAAAAAAAAAAAGAAAACTCTAAGAAGTTATCTTTAACAATCTAATAGCTTTAACCATTCGTGCTGTAGCCAATTGGATGAATACAACCCAGACGCTACATAGAAGCATCTCAATTACCTGTACATATTTTACAGTTAAGGTCAAATAGATGAGTCCTGTGTTCAGAAGTAGTGTCTTTAAGCATGTTACTGAAAATGTCAGGCATGTTCCCCTCCACAGCAGACGGCTGAGTCCCAGCAGGAGTGGAGCCAGACTCATCTTGGTCCTGTCGACAGAAAAAAGCATCATCATTAAACTGAGGTGTACTTGAACTGATAAACAAACACATAAAACACTTTTTTTGTATGTACACCACTATCATTCTGTGGCAGGTTAAAAGAGTAGAGGCAAAGAAGGCTATTAGCTCAGAAAGAAGAAAATCAGGACAGTTGGCAAGATCACTAAATTGGAACATCTTTACATTTGTCTTTTGATTTTTCAAACAGTTTGTGTAGGCCTACTCAAGCAAAGGTGAAAAATAAAAGTGTGAAAGTTGAAAGACAGCATGCCACCACTTACTGCAGCAGAAGCCATGCGAGTAGATGAAGTGGTGGTAGAGATACATACATCTGCATCAGATGTTGGTGGAGCATCCTCCATGTCCATGCTATGTGAGCCCGAGTCATGCCTGTTCCCCTGTTTTAAGGGCAACGAATGCATCCTGGAACTGGGAGAATGGGCCTGGAGAAGACAACCATATTCGGACTTCAGCCATTTCAAGTATCTTGTAGACAAGTTAGTTCAAATAAAACTCAACAGGGAGCTCTTTGAACCTGAAGCAGGCCTGTGCGTAGTAAGTAGATGGGAAAAATTTACCTGTGGAGCCTCGGGCTTCCTCCACTCAGAAATCTCTTTGGAAAGCAACTCTTCAGCACTAAGTCTCACCAGTCTGAAGGGACTAACCTCACCACCCACCACCCTGTAGAACAAGCCCTAAGACAAACATAAAACAGCATTTTAACATCTCAGCTTTAAGTGAACACAGGACACAAATGCTTCTCAGGCTGTGGGGATTGCCTCTAAATGCACAAATAAAGACAAGATGTGAACTTGTCAACAGACCAAAGTAAGTGTGCTGACTCACTTTGTTTTTAGGATCTTTCAGGTTGAACATCAGGGACCTGTATTTGTTCTTGTACTTGCTGTCAGTGCTAAGGCAGAGGTTGAACATTTCCTTTTCAATGGCAACTGAAAGCCTTCCCACCTCGCTTTCAGTCATCTTCAAATCGTCACTGTCGCTCACCCTGGTGGCAAAGGAACAAAACAAATGGTTTTTTTTGTGTTTTTCAAGTTTGTTATGTAGAAAAATGGTTTCGTGGGACTCTTACCTCTTAAAGAGGATGTCTGTCAGTGAACGTCGGATGTTTTGCCTCATCTGGTTGTTGGGTGGAGGCGGCATGGGGGACGCAGGGGGCGCTGAAGCAGCTGGATGTGGAGGTCTGGAAGAGGAGTGATGGGAGGAACCTGAAGAAACTGGAGAAGATGGGACTCTTGAGGATGATGAAGACTGAGTATGTGATGGCGCTTCCTTTTGCTGTGACTGCTTCTTAGGAATGGTGAAGTTGGACTTGGTGACTCTCAGCGCTCCAGTGACATGGATCGGACCTGGAGGAAAGGGAGATGGGGCAGGAGACGTGCCTGGTTTCTTGGATCTTGTTGTGGTTTTACTTGGTGGTGTAACAGGTCTCTTGGATGCCTTAGAGCTCGTAGCCCGAGGGGACGGCTTTTTGCCCTTCGGGGAAACCTTGGCTGCTTTACTGGTCGGGGTCTTCTTGTTTCTTTTGACCGGCGTTCTTGTCGACTCTGGCTGAGGTTTCTCCGGAGCTGGGGCTGGTTCCTTTTCTTTCTGATCCTTCTCACTCTGCTTCTCTTCTTTGGGGGGAGCTGGAACCCAAGCACAAGATCAAATCTTTAAGAATATGCCCTCATTTACCTTCTCAGCAGATGAGACATGTAGTGTGGCAGTGTTTCTCCACCAATGCAAATACATATATTTCATCTATAATTCAGACTACAGTACAAAGGAAAAGCCATATACTCTTTTAAGAGAACAAGTATAAACTACACAGCTGATACAGTAACATTTAAACAATGAAGCCCTCACTCATAACTTGCCATCACATTGTGCAATTCACACTGAAATAAACACAAGAGTGGACAACATGGCAGCACAAGGACCCCTCTTTATTTTAGGTAGTTACAATGTGCTGGTTTTTTTGCAGATCCATTTGGGAAATAAGTGCTTCCTCCCCAAACATCATTTGGTTGTAGTGATCTCCATGAGTAGTCTGCAAGTACCTCATAAGACAGCAACTGGTGCAAACTTTTACTGCCAATTTCAAATGAGCAGTTAATGAAAGAAGTCAACTGCCAGGTTTGCTCAATGAAACATCACGAACAGCGTCCACCATTAATTCAGTGGCTACAACTTTTTAGCCCACCTTTTTCACTTTAAAAAAAAAAAAATCAATAAAATCAATCTTCAGATCCTTTCTATGCATGAAATGTGTGGATCAAAATACAAGCAATAGATTGCTAAAGGTAAAGTGAATCATCTCTTCAATATCAAACAGTTAATTCAAGCATTCATTAACATCACCTGCAGCTTAAAACTCTACCCAGTATCAATATAACCAGTTTAAAGTCTCATGATTGATTAGGTGCATAAGTAATAGAAATGCTGTTACTATTTATTATTTTTATAGAAAGAAAATGTTAGAACAAGTGTGCACCAATGGCAACGCACACACTTGTAAATTGTCTTCTCAAAAGAGGCATCTGCATCTGCTAGTGCCTCGGGTCATCATGGTTGCATGTTAAAGCTGCAGTAGTATAAGCATTTCGCCCACTTAGACTTACACACAACATACACCTACTAAAATGTTCAAACTTCTGTCTTATGGATGGAGACCAAAAGCAGCAAAGTCAACACACTTCTGAATGGTCGGTCACAAGAATCATTTTATCAAACAGCAGAATAGAGGCTATGAAAGCATGAATCAATGAACCATAACTTCCTCTTTCAGTGGTAGCACAAATCAGTGGTCCTACTGATCCCATCCTGAGGTAGTTCATTAACTTTAGATAAAAACGTCTCATCAGTAAATCTTTTTAATTCTGATGTAGCAAAGGCGAAAGAAAGTTAAATTTCTTCATTTCAATTCAACCAACGTTCTATAAACATCAGGTCTCATTAGTTGTGAAATGTGTAAAAAAAAAACTTTTGAGCATGGTGTCCCTCTTCTGAATGTGTGTGCTCAGCCCAGGTCTTCAGCTTCCATCTTCTACTTGGCTATTCAGAACTTCACTGCAGTATCTCCAGGTGGTCTGGTCTCTGCCGCAGAGCTTCTTTCTTCCTGCTTTTCACCATCTGGGGAGCAGGGGGGGTAGGCAGGGGTCTTGGGAGTGTCACGTCTCCATGGTGTGTGTAGATGTGAGTTGAACACACTTGTTCGCTTTACCGGTTATGAAATCAGAAATCCTACACCAAGCCAACACTGCTCACATAATCAATCGAGGCATCCTAAAATCTGTGATATCACCTTTTATTTTAAAGCCAGTTTCCCACGAGAAGAGATGCATCAAATTCAATATGAATGAAAAAACTTCAGTCTGTTCTACACAAACTTGATGGCAGAAAAAAAACAACTCAACTGTTGTGCTTAACAGCTGATATTATCTGCTCAATATGAGCTTTGTTAGCTTCATCAGTCCACATAAACATGGGGTAATTCTGAGACACCTACCTGGTGAAGAAAGGGAGGAAAGAACCTTTTGGGGTCAAGCAGCTGAGAAGAGGTACCCCCCCAAAGTGGAGAGACTAGTGCAGGTCATTTGAGCCACATGTATACACTCAGTAGCACCAGCCAATTCATTACAACAATACATCTGAAAGCTAAAGAAACACTCTCTTCTGAGGACTCTGTTTGGACTCTTCTGTCTCAGCCACAATTCCTTTACAGGTTTCATCAGCCTTGAATTAGATTGAGGTATTCAAAAGGGATACTCCAGCTATTCAATATCGCACAAATGTTGAAGTAAATCAGACTTTAAGAAATAAACGATGAAACTTAATTCAGCAGAGGTATTACGTTTGTGCAGTTTGGGTCAAGCTCTGAAAAAGAGACACCAGCTGAATCCTACATTTCCCATAATGCATGGGTACCAGTTTTAAACTAACGCCGGGAATTCCCTTCAAATTCCTGTCTCAGTTAATAGCTCTGGCTTTTTGTTACGGGTATAGTCTTCAAGCCCAAGCCCAGACAGCCCTGATGACATCATCATCGAGTTATTCAGTCATTATGAAAAACTCTTTACATAAAAATGATTTGTATCAGTGCAAACTGTGGAGTGCCTCTTTAAAAGCAAGGTTTACTGGATGATTGGATACTTACCCCAAGCCAAAAGTAACACTTACCTTTCCAAAGCTGCAACTATTTCATGGAGTAACAAAATCAAAAACACTGTGCAAATCATTTTAGAGTCTAGCACACAGCCAAGTTCTTCTCCAAAGCACTTATGTTGTTCCCCAAATGTGTGGATCATTTCTAAAATATGTCAGAAACATAGGAACCACATTCATAACTGAAGAACAACAATGTGGTTTCAACAACAAGCCAAGACCTTTAAAGAGATACATACACTTTTTGTTTAACACTGTTGGTGATATGGGTGTAGTCTTTTCTGGTGTTACTGCAATGTAATTATGGTCGCTGGACCAGGACGCAGTGGCCGGCGGGGGTGGTTGTTCCTCAGCATGCTCATCTTCATCGTCCTCATCTGGATCAGTACTGTGATCTTCCTCACTGTCGGACTCCTCCTGGCTCTTCTTCTGTGTCTTCTTACCACCAGCACCGCTCTTCTGGATAGACAGGAACAGACATCAAATCAAGTGTTTAATTAACAGAACTCAGCAGGGATTATTTGATCCAAAAAAAGGGAACTTTAAAAATAGATCCCTCAATGAAAACCGGAAAATGCCAGGACAATCTTATTTGAAAATGTCTAAGCTCTGCATGCTTTGTTTTTGGTAACCACTATACCATACTGTGTTAGTACAAATCAGAGCTACTTTATAGAATAGCTACACCAGACTGTGAACTGGCAGTATTTTCCCCTGGCCTGCATCTAGCATCTGAGTTTATAATTGGACACATTACAGTGAAAAATATCCAAATTAATCTTGGCAGGTAATGGTTCATGCTAGTAGTGGGCAACAAAGTTCTTCACAGGAGGCCCCAGAATTAAAAAAACAGGTTCACAATTTTGAAGTTCTCTTCAAGTATGCTCTTTACTTCTGTAACACTTGAATTTCACCACTGTGGATTAAATAAAGGATTATCTTATCTTCAGTAGAAGTTCTTCGCTGTAGAATTTTTGTTTCATACTCTAGGACTATTTATTTTCCTCAACTTACATATCCTTTGAGATAATCAGAGTGAGGCATTCTGGGTGGTTTGTTTGGAGTACATCATTGTTTACCGTCTTCTCCAGCTCTGAAAGGGTTAAACCCACTAATGTCCTTATAACCAATGAGAGCACAGGACTATTTGTAGCAGCAATATCTCATCACTTCTCACGACATGTGCAAAGTTGACTCTTTGTTGTTGTTTAGTTGATTATCTGGTTGTTATCGGGCTCCTAGACTAGATACAGAAATTAACTACACTAAGAACTCAGAGTAGTCCAGTTAATGCGGCTATGCACTGTTCACATCTATTGTTAATGACTAACTGTGCTATAGCAGATAACAGTAACTTGCATTTGATTCATATAGGACATTAGAAACACAGACAGTGTGACTGCCTGGAAACAATTTAATCCATTTGGTATGTAAACACAATTCTATCTACATCAATTATCAAGAGCCACATGTATGTACATACTCCCTTATTAATTAAACTGTTGTATCAACTGCAAACACTGACCAATGGCATCGTATCCACCGAACAATTTCCCATTCATGCAGTCACCACATGTTCTCCGGGGGTGGGGAAAATCAGCAGCCTTTCTTGCACTATTTTTTTTCATCACTGACATGATATATTTAAGCTTGTAAAGTAATTCATGGTGTCCAAACAGATTGTTCTGTTCTTAAAGGACCATTGTTACTTTCATCTGCATGCATTGCTTTTGTCCTACAAACAATCCGGTGGGAAGGATGACTTCTTTGTTGAGCCGAACGGTCAGAAGTCAGGCCAATTTCTGAAGTTGATCTGAGAAACTGTACTTAACCTTTTCCATCGCAGGTTTACCGTCAGAACCCTGGCCCTGTTAAATGTGAGTCAGCTCTGATTGGAGAGCGCGCCTGTTCCATGATAAAAGTTACGAACCAAACACAGTTGCTTCCTCATTCTGACCCAATCAACTGCCAGTGACTATTTATTTAAAGAAATAATAAAACACTTTCAAGTGTGTTTAAATCAGAAACAACACTATCTCACATCAAACCTGCTTTTCTTGTGACATGGTTTGAAGTAGTCGTTTTCCTACTTTCTTTAAGAACCTTAAATGTGTGTTAATATCAGTGTTATGTTTTTTTGCAGTCACAGAAGCATTGCCATGAAACATCATTTTAATCAAGTCATACAAATGTCAATATTGAAGCACATTTTAAAACATGTTAATAATCATGGTGAAGTCAGAGCTATTCACCAGCAGCAATAGTGAAGTAGTTGTCCTCAGGTGAGCACCAGGTACGAATACCGTTAGAAAGCAGTTAAATATTCAGCAAACAGTAAAAGACACCTCAGGAATTATCTCTACGTTGTGATAAGGGAATGAGTTCAAAAGTGAGAGTTCTACATTTCTAAAATACAAAAAGGTCTCAGTAAACTCTTAAGGAATTGCTTTAGCACTACAGTAACTGGTATTACTTTTATATGACCTATTCTAGCACCGCATTACTGCTAATGGAATCTGCATGAACATATTTTGTTTTCAAGGAGAAGCAAAGGGCATGATCATTACAAGTGGTCCGGGTTACCTTTGGTGTAGACTTGGTTTTCTCAGCCTTGGCTTTTTCCTTCTGCTTGGGCTCTTTGACATCAGTGATGGACTTCATGGTCGCAGCAGCATGTCTCAGGATGCAGTCGTTGCCACAGTACACCGAGTCTGGCTGGGCGTTATTGTCACAACCGGGTCCGATACATTTAGGAAGAGTAGAATCCTCCTCGGCCTTCCGCCCAGCCTTCTCGTCTGGCTCCTCAGCTGTTGATGTTGTTTTCACCTCCACATTCGACGCCACTTTCTGCTCCGTGTCTGGATGTGCTTTCGGCTCCGTTGTGGGTGCTGCCTTTTTTTCCACAGTGGGTACTGATTTCTGGTCTGCCTTTCGTTCAGCTTGCTGCTGAAAAGCCTGTCCCAAGTCAGCACACAATTATATTAATAGCTAAATATGGCGTTTTTTTTTTTTTCCCACAAGACAAGCTTTTGGAAATTTCGACTATTTTATTGATAGCAAAAGTGATCTAAAAATAACTGAAGAAACTGGGCTCCACTTTTTAGCTCCTTACATGCCTTCTCTAAAATCACCACCAATTCACGACTCAACAGTTATGGGGCACTCTGCAAGTGTCACAGATTTTAAGACGAAAAATGAAATGTATATATTTTAGGGGAAGAAGGTTCAATTTGGCCCAAGTACAAACTGTATATAGCATAAAATAGTTATCCATAGCATGGTAGTAACATTAGATAATCGGGAATAGCAACTCATTCATTAACAGCACTTGCAGAGACACAGAAACTTGAAATCAGCTGTAACCTACCGGCTGAAATATCTTTATCTTCTTCTTCCCAGTTGGATTAGTAGCTTTCTCTATCCTTCCTTTGATGCCCTGGTCCTCCGATGCCTTGTCTTCAGTTCCAGCAGATGTGGAGGATGGAGGCATCGCCGCAGCCTGAGCAGCTGTCAGACCGGCATCTACTCCACTGGTGTTAGTTTTGTCATTGGTTGCACAAAAAGTCAAAGCAGAAACAGGATGGGCGACATCAGCTCTGGGCTTTCCGATCTCTGGATACAGATTAGATGTGGCAGGTCTGACCACCTGGTTCTTTTTAACGGTGCAATTAGGGCAGATGTAGTCTTCCCCGTTTCTCTCCATCAGGCGTCCCCGGGCCTCGGTGATGCCGACGCAATCTCCGTGGAACCATTCCTCACAGCGGTCGCAGCAGATCATGAACCTTGTGAGTAAAAAACAAACATACATCGAGACACAATTATAGAAAGTTATGCTCAATTGATATTCCTGTGTTGCTTTCTCCTCATGCGTCGAGGTAATAGATGACTACAACATGACAACTAGGAGTTTCCCCGCGTTTGTCGCTACTTGCTTGACAACTAGAAGAGATACGAATAACACTTAAACATGACGATCTACAAGTCAAGGTGGTTAAGTTCATAAAAAGGGCACAATGCATTTTTCTATTAGCAACACGTAGAATGCCCCCATTTAAATCACAGTAGTACGAATGACGTACATAAAGATGTATCAAAAATCACCTCTTGTTGTGTTTCTGACGGCAGATGCAGTACAATGCATTGGGGTCATATCCTCCATCGTCAGACTCAATGGATGATGAAGAAGAGGACGTTGAAGAGTCATCCTCGTCATCATTCTCCTCGTTCTCCTCGTCGGTCTGGTGCTTCTGTATCTTTCCAATCGTTGGGGTAGTTTTAGGCTTCACCTCCCTCTTGACAGGAGGGGTGTTCTTAATGGCAGGCGAAGGAGCTTTAACAGGAGCATTGTTTTTATTCACTACCCTCTTTCTATTGATGTAAGTTCTTATGGGTCCACGTTTTACCATCCCTGCTGCAGGCTTTTCTGCATCGTCCTCATCAGTCTCTTTATCACTGTCCTTCTCGGTTTCCTCTTCGTCATTTTTTTCTCCATCTTCTTTCTCCTCTTCCTCCTCCTCCTCGCTGAAGGCTGTCTTCTCAGAGTCCTGCTCTGGCTGAGGTTGTGCTGTGTTATTGTCCCCTACATCTTCACAATTCTGACCAGTCTTTTCATCTTTTTTCTCCATTAACTGCTCTTTGTTGTCCTCCTCATTCTCAGAACTTCCTTCATCTTTGACTGCTTCTCCATTGCCTCCTTGGGTCTTCCTGCCACCACGGGTCTTCTGTTGGGTCTGTTTCCTTGCGCCACTTCTTGTCCTCCTCTCTGGAGACTCTACCTTGTCCTCTGCCACCTTGGTGTCAGCGTTACCATCAAAGCTGGCCTCTGATGCAGTCTCTGCATCGGTTGGGGTTTGGGAAGGAGGATCTCCACTTTCCACACTGGGTGGGGCGCTCCTTCTTGACCCTCTCTTGGCAGTCAAGAGGAATTCCTCGAGTTTGTCAGTGCGCTTAGACTGCCTGCCACTGCGACGCACAGGACAGCGGTTCTCAGGGCTGTCGATGGCAGCCTCCACTGGCATCTCTCTCTTTGCAACAGTGGACTGTCTGAAACCCCAAGTCTTTTTAAATTCACAGTTGCCCTTTGGAGATTGAGCTTGCTCAGCTATTGCTTCATAAGCCACGTTCTCATTTTCAGGTTCTTTACCGGGGCTTTTCTCCTCTACGAAACCTGTGAATGAACAATCAAACAAGGCAATATGAGAAAATTATGGCAAGCAGTAAGAGTAGAAATAAAACACAGCCAAGAAGCTAATGATTACTTTAGGATCAAGTTTACGAGTTGATTAAAACAAACTCCAAAAGGATTTCTTCACATTGATTTTACTTACCCTACTTTTCAAGAAAATGTAATAATCATCAATGATCATAGCCCAAGCACACAATTTAGGTTGCTACATTTCCCCCACCCCTTATTTATGCAGGACTAGGAGCTAATCCATTGTACCTTGATAGCTGCTATCCATACGTTCCTGGCTCTGCTCTGGCTCAGGGGCTAGAGAGAGCTCAGGGCTCACTGTCTCATCCATAGATGATGGAGTCAATCACTACTTTCAAACTGAATGTCTACAGAAGAGCACAAGAAACAAGCTATAAGTCACTCCTTTCAGTCAGTATCTGTCAAATACTGAAGGCTGCAAGGACTTCATTCATTGGGCAGTGCTAGGATTACTGCATCATAACACATAGATACATAGAAGTATAATATAGTCTTACTCAAGTGTTACAAATAATGGAAGCTCTATTGAGATTACACAATTACATCAAGTTTTCTCAACACTACTACTATTTGACTGCTATGAATGTAGAGAAATGTACACAAACACATGAAAACAAAAGGGACATTAGTATCAACAATGACATGCATACTGTGCTTGGCTCTCAGTTCTCCCGCTTATTTAAAAGCTGTATTTTCCACGGTTAGCTGCTTGCCGATAAGTCACACAAAGAATGCGTACAGAAATAAAAAACAACAACATTGAGCTTATTTCAGGAACATTGTGTCAATGAGGAAATAAAATCAAGGACACATTTCAAATGATTCACCAAATATTTGAAAATACTAGGTAGTGTCCTCCATTTTTATAGCAAACAACTCAACTTTAGTTTACTGGGGGGTTACGGACATGATGATCTAGCTGATAGTGAATTTTGGTGCTCTCTGCTGAATCACAACGGTCTGTTTTTCTATAGATCAGATTTATTTACATTTCAACAAGGTCGGGTGGGGAAATTTACCTCAAGTGAAAGTCTGGAAGACCATCATTTCTAACATGTGTTATGTACCATTTCTTTTGAAAAGCCTAGTTGTTTTATCAGCATCTATAGACAGTCAACGTCACACAGTCAAATCAAATTAAGAAAGTTGAATTCAAATATATTACAACAATGTTTATATTGGACTGGAGGATTTTTATGTTGACCAACAACCGAAACAACTTTGAGGGGACATTCTTGGCACATTGTCGTGCAGTGATGGATTTTGTCAGGATCCTGGTTGATCCATCATATTGGGCTGTGAGTTCATATCATTTTCTGTCCTCAGATTGGATTAGAATGACTGCTCAGAAGATGTGCCCTATGCCTCAAAATGTTGTTTGACATTGACGCATTTGATGATCGTGGTTGATAATGACATATCAATTTGAGAAATAATTATATATATATATATTATATATATTCTTGATTTAAAGGTCTTATTTTGCTGTCTTCTTTCCCTAATGTAAGAGCTCACCATGTCCAGTTTTACCTAACTCACTTGTAGTGCTTTCACACTTGCAGAGCTGTATGCGTGAATGCAAACAGTCACATTTTTCACTAGGACTTTTCCCTAGAGTTTCTCCAGCCAGCCCCCCTAGTATTTTTTCGGCATTAAGTCGGAGTACTAACAAAAGAGCTGAGAAGAATACAGAGAGCATACAGTCTATGGTCATGAGTCGGTTGCAGGATATTTAAATGTCATCACCCGCTTCATTTCGCTCTCAGTGAATGTCTCACTGAATATGTCCTGCTACGTTCACTCATCAGCTCATTCTAACTTCAAATGGAAAATTTACCTGGGGGCTGGTAGGAAAAGATCTGGGTTAGGACAGAGTTCAACATTAGGCGTTTTGCGGTCACACTAACAGCTCATCCGACAATATCAAGAAGTGTTCAGGAGTTTTGTGCACGTGTGAAAGCACCATGAGTTTTTCCTGTGTGCTGACTCTTCTGAGTTTCTGTATTATCACACACACCATATTCACTCGCAATGCCTGGTCTGAGTAAAGGATTTGATTGGCTGAGTAGCATCACATGTAACAGTTGAATGCATTGGTCTGTGAAATTCCTAGAGAAGAGCTGCACTGTTTAAAATAGACTACCGTAAAAGCATCACTAGCTGCGCTGTTAACAATGGAAACCCTCATCAACGTAAACCTGGGTCCATATAAGATGGGTTTGGACCGGAATCCGCCATATGGTCATGCCCGTCATTGACTTAAATGTTTTAATGTGAACAGGTCTGGGGCTGAAACGACTCCTTGAAGCTCTCGAGTAACTCTAGTACTAAAAATACAGCTTTGTTATTTCTGTGCAGACGCCACCCTAACGTGACCTCCCATCCCTCCAAAAGAAAGGCATGAGATACAACTTCATGTGCATTTGCATTTCGCTGTCAGGAGCAATGTCTCTGCTCTGCTCACGTGTTCCTACCGAAGGTGAGTTTCCCTCATTGACACAATCGCACAGAATGACACGCTCTTCATGCTTCGTCTCAGATGAAGCGCCAAGATGAGTTTGGATGAGCCCATTACCATTTACTTTTTCTGATAACATGTTCCATTGGCTTCTTTAAAATGTAATTTGCTGAAACATTTTCAATACCAAGCAGGCTTTTGTTCACCCGTCGACTTTTAAGACCAATTGACACATGTGCGTAAAGCATAGTGTTCTTATAGTGCAAAAATACTATAGATGGTGTGTCGACACGGTGGTGTTTGTTAAGACATGGGTGAATCCAGACTTTTTTTTTGACTGGGGTGGCCCAACCAGTCCCCTGACTTATGCAGGGGTGGCATGAAGTTTGTGTGTATACGAACAAAGGATCATGATGTATTTACTAGGGCTGTCAAATAACACTTTCACTTTGAATAATTATTTTTAGAAAAATAATGCAGCAAAAGAATTGAGGCTAATTAATTCAACTCTGACTTCACACGTCACTGATCATATAACTGTCCTGAGCAGGGTTGAAAACACATGCAACAAATTCAAGGATCTTTTGGCTGTTATTCATTTTCCATCCAAGACCACCATCCAGGGATGAATTAATAAGTCAGTCTTTCCTTGAACTCTCCTCCCATGTCTGCTAAATTCAAATTTTGAATACATCTATTGATGTGCAATCTGTCCCATATCTCCTGTCACGATGAAAGCTTGTAAAATGTTTGTAGAAACATGTATCCACATGGGGTACATTGTGGATACAGAGCGACAAACCGAAAGTGGAGAAAGGCAAGCAGCGCAGAAATATAATCTAACTGCAGGATGTAAACCAGTTCTATGAGTATGTGCATGTGCGTGTGTGTGTGTGTGTGCGCGTGTTGGGGGTCATTCACTCTTACAACATGCTAGGAAAAATAGTGATTTTCAAAAAGGGAAACTACATTATTTGTTGAAGATATTGCTCTGGAATAACTGAAAAGTAATTTGATAAAAAATGGTGAACATGCAATATTTCTTCTTTCATAAACCGCCAGAATAATCGATAGAATACTTGATTACTAAAATAACCGATTACTGCAGCCCTAAACGGGTCCAAACAGTCTGACTATGAGTGCACCACACACACACACACACACACACACACACACACACACACACATTAATATAGAACGTTAAAGCCGTTGTGTTCACTACATAGTTTATCTAGAGAGCGCTCACATGTTTATGCTTCACTGTGTACATTGAATTGTTGATCAGCATCCTAAGACAAATTCATTCTCTATTTGCATGCCAGGCACTATCGAGTATGCAAATACATCTCTAGGCCAACTCCCACTCGTCAGCACTGGAATGTACCAGTCTGGTAAATGGTAATTGGACTTGCGCTTTTACACCGCAGGTCACAACGCTGCGTGTATGATGTGGTTAAACTATGCCCACTCAACTGGAGCAATGCCGTTAAGTGGCAAGGAGGACCTTAGGATACATGGCTAGCATTGCTAACATTAGCTACACTCGGCAAACCAATTAAACATTGTTTACTCAGACACTGGGATCATTTGTTTCGCCATGTTAAATTAATTGTGGCCAATTTTGACTGGTTTCTGATAACTGTTGACCTACTCATCTAGTCTGAATTTAAATGTATTAAAAATGTTAAAAGGTGGATTGTGAGCGTCTGTGTTCAGGTTAGCAAAACTGTTTAGAAGTTCAGTCTTTAGCAATCTGTTTAGTGCATTGGGCAACATCTATTATGACTTATACATTTTTTTTCAATGCAACTATTTAACTGCATGATAGCAGATATTAAGGCAAGCGTCTTTATGTTTCATCAAAGTCGGAGTAAAACCACATTAAACGTATAACCTCTATAGGCCTTTGTTACATTTAAGTTTTCAAAATACAAGAGAATATTTTTAGTTCAATTTACTGTATTAATAATTAATAAGCCAAAAATTGGAATGAAAAGCAGACAACCAAGTTGAATCATTTTGTACTTAACTCAATAATGTCCAGGGACATATTAGCTATGCTTTAATTCTAGAGCACATAACTAGTAGCTTGTGTCTTTACCTGCAGTTCAGCAGCAATGTGTAACAGAGTGCTTCTTAAAACATAACCACGTCTCTTCAGCAGTGATCATTGGTTCTCGTACATGTTAGAAGGATCTGCCAGAGAGAGGAAAACACAAGTAAGGGTCAGAGTACTCGACACTTCTCAGAAAGCAATCCAAGATGTTTGCCAACAAGGATATCTAACAGTTACCCGATGGCTTCATTGAGTTTTTAACTCGGTGTGATTGATGAAAAATACATCAAATAAATGTGAATTTTATTTTAGGGATGATCCGGTACATCTGCCGATATTGGCCCTTTTGACAGACATCGGCAAATAATGCGGCATGAACCGATGTTTAAATGTTGTGCCGAATCAGTTTAATGCTGGCATCTAGTACAACTAACTACTGATTCAGAGAAGATGATTTTTTATTGGGCAGATGGAGTCACATGTCTGACAAACTCTGACTTGTTTTCATTCTCAAACATGAGAGAAAATGGTGGGATTGTGGGAATCGTACACCAAAAGAAGTCATGAAACAAACATTGTTATCGAAATTGGCAATTGGCTAAATTGTTATTTCAAACATCGGTATCTGATTTTCCCAATCAGTGCATCTTTATTTAAATGTAATCCTTAATGTGCCATTAAGCTGACTTCATAGTCTTAGTTAAAGTAACTCACATGGATACGGCTGTGCAAACACTGTCATTGTTAATATATATAAATAAATACATCATTATTTATAAATGAAATGATTGAGTGATACGTGCATGTCACACATTCATATCCAGATAGCATGCACACAATTCTATTATTTAAAATGCACAGATGAGCGTTACACACTGCATCGTCGAAGAGATCTAACCGGAGACTGAAGGTGATTCAAACATCTATTGATGTGATTGCAGTCACGACACCGTGCCACGTGAATGTGAGGGAAACTGTTGCTATGAATGTGGGAGGGGCGCGCTACGAAAATCAAAAACGCAAGAGTCAAAACAAACCGACCAAATCAACTATCTTTCATAAATATATCAAACGACGTGGCATATTGAAATAAATGCTTTGTCTGTAAGTGACTTTAGTTTCCGAACCTTAACAGGGCCTGTTACCGCGTGATTTATAAACTCTTCAAACCATGCATAATTTTTACATGTTAATTGTTAAATTACATTAGTTAATATTTTAGAAACACGCTGGGGCATGTAGAATATTAAAAAAAAGAGTCAAACTGCGTCAACATAGCTACTCTCTGCATCACCGACACAACCAACGATGTCTGCAAACCACTAGCTAAACAGCAACGTTGAACCCGTAAGTTAACCTATTAGCACACTGGCACATGTTGTGATGAGACATGTTATTTGGCGTGGTGCACATAAAAACTCAGTAAATATCAGACGTGTCTTTGTATTTTTCGCCCCCTCTTCTGTTCGTTTTTTACCTGAGTGCTACAACGAGCTAAACGTGCACTTGTAGCTAGCAAGCCTGGCTAACGCTTAGCAACCACGAGCACGGGCAGGCTAACGAAAACCTATCATGCATTAAGGTGACGCCCTGAACTTTAACAGATTACTTATAAATAACGATTATTAGACACCCTTTCGATAGCAAGGGGCATATCTACGGAACCAATGTGGATGACCAGAGTAAAATGTGATAGTTTTGGCTGGAGACACAACTTAAGGTTACAACTCACGTCAAGCGCAGCATATTCAACACGGCTCGATGGCCTTGAGTAGGGCAGTGACAGTAGTCGTAATACACTCCGGAATTAAAACAACCAACTCAATTAAAACGCATACACTGACGTTATCTACAGTAAGATCGTTGCATCCTACCCACCTCAACGCTAGAAATGCCGATGATATGTCCTCGCTCCTCGGTCAATCCTCCATTTTCCATTCCCGCTGGAGCTAACTGACTGCGGCAGATGGCTGACAGTTTACTGAACGTGTAATGTGTCTATAGCGCCCCTACTGGCTGGGAGGGTAAATCAGCGGGCAAAAGCACCGATGGAGGCTCTACAATATAACCTTAATGCGCATCCCTCTAACACAGCCCACATTACAGAAACAAGTGAAACACTCAAACAAATAACGGCCTTGAACAGAAAGAGAACTTCCCTACTCTTGAAAGACAATGTATAAAATATATTTTAGTATATTAAGTATATTTGTTGCAGGGTTTTTTTCCCATATCAGCATGACGATTTATATACGGTATAATAGATAGCAGTTGTGGTGTGAAGATTTCTTGCCTATTTTGACTAAATATCTTTTACATGCCCATAACATCTTCTTCAGTCGTTTGAAATCAGTATTAGTTACAAAGAAAGAAGGCACTGTTTGCAACTAACCATTCTGAAAGTTTTTATCTGAACTTGGTTTTCAGATATCAAGGTCTCTAATAAACCTTTTTAACTGTGTAATGTACAGTTGGAACTATGCTCTTTGATTGTAGACTGCTTCATTGCTTTTATATCACAATGTAACCATAGAAAACAATTTGTTTAAAATGTTTGTAATTATTTTCTTTGTAGAATACAGCAGGCAACATTAAAATTACAAATAAATTAACATAGAATACAAAATAAGTAATTTACAGACATTGCTGTCAACAGTCCTTTTTTCTGAAGCGGGGCTGGTTAAGTACTTAAGCAGTTTAACTGTTGTCCTTTACACTGTGTATGTTTTGTGATACTCAAGCATGCGTCTAAGATTGTTATGCTGACAACTCTTCAGATTGCAAGTGGACCTTTTTTTAAACGGCCCCCTCTAGTGGTTGCAATGCTATACGATGTCTGCGTCTACATTTAAAATGTTGCAATATGGGGCAATACGTGAACTCTGATATGAAGAAACATATTAAGAAAAATATATAAATAAGTAGAGTTTCAACAGTTCCCTTAACACTTTTTTGAACAAAAACAATTTACAAAGACATATCCTTGTAGTGGAAAAAAACATCTAAACATTTACATTTTCAAGTATGTTAGGCTTGGTTAGGACAAAGTGACAGCAACAGTGTCAGTGCTCTTCTCCATGTCACAGTCTTTGTCAGTGGGTGCAGAGACCGGCGTGTCTCTGAGAGAATTAGAGCCACTGCTCGTCTGTCCTAAACCTTTGTTTGGGAGGTCAGCTGTTGACTCAGCCTCAGGTTCTTGCTGCGGGGCTGTGGCTACAAATAAAAAAAAGGGTGAAAAAACAAAACATCACATTTTTAAAATGTGAATAGAAATGTAGCTTCTGATTATTCAGACAGGCAAATATTTGGAGACTTCTAGACAGACTTAAGAGTGGCCTTTAGAAAACTATAGTCTTTATTGTGAGTGCCATCAACAGCATGTTCATTCTGACTCGTGCTGTTACCTGACTGAGTGCAGGACTTCATGTGTTCAGGCCAGTGGGCCTGCTGGCAGGGGTAATCACAGTAGCTGGTGTTCCAGCAGCAGTAGAAGATGGCCTCTTTCCTGCAGTTAGCACACCACTGTTTCTTCTTTGTCTCATCCACTGCTTGCTGCTTCTCTAGCTCCATCTGTTTCTTCACCTCAGACACCAACCGCTCTCTCTCTTGCTCCAGACTTTGCCTCATCTCAGCCATTGTAAGCTCTTCATTGAGGAACACCAACATGAATGAAAACAAGTAAAACTCATTACACAGTTTGGGGAATAGGGACTACATGAATAGAATTTCGCCTACCACTTAAACACTCACCAAGATTGTGCTTCATTTCAGACAACTCTTGTTGATGCAGCCATTGCAATTTTTCTATTTCAATTCTTAGTCGTCTTATCTGAATTAAAAAACAATAGCCATGTTAGTGTAAGTACAAGGTTACATGCAACGCTAAAGTTACAATCTGTACAGAGCTTTTAAAAGGCTGAAAGAGAAAACTTACCTCCGCTATTGTATTCCCTGAAGTGCTCTTAGACAGGTCGTTGTATATTTCTGTCATTGTACCTTTTATTGCATCCATTATCTGAAAAAGTGGACCACAATAAAAAAGAAATTTTTATTCAACAAAAACACTAGTTTGGTTCTTTATCCTGTATTTCAGAGTCTCATTTAATGAAGAAGTCAAAAATAAGTTGTATCAAGAACTGATGTCGACTACAGCTCTGTCTGTCAATTTCTCTGAGGGCTTGTTCTCATTTGTGCTATTTTGCCAGAGGCTGAGCAGTTAGTCTAAAGTTTAGTGGAGAATATATAGCAGTGGTCCTCAGCTGGTCTAGCTTAAGGACCCCCCAATTGCTGAATGAGAAACCGCAACCCAAAATTCTGAAAATGTTCAACCAACAAGCTTTATTTAATGACAAATAGTGCAGTTTGGACCTCAGGTTGCACAAAATATCTGACAGAACAAAGAGATGGCAGAAAACATTTATGTTTTAAAAGCGCTTCATAGACTTTTTGACACCTTTTTTCCATGCACACATTTGCGACCCACTGAAAAGGCTCTGTGACACTCTTTCGGGTCCTGACCAGTTAGAACCAATGATATATAGAATATACTCACTTTATTTGTGTACTTGGCAATGTCTGCAGCCACATCTGCTGAGGCAGTGGGAATATAGAGGTCTGTTGCCACTGGCGTAGATGTAGCAGCTGTGCCTGAACTTGAAGCTGCCATCATGGCAACAGAAGCTGGACTACTGGACACAAGGGTTACAGCCGAGGTGGATGTGCTGATCGGGGTGTCTTTTTGTTGAACAGCTTGAATAAAAAAAAATATATAATCAAAAACAGGGACATTTGTGACCGTAATTGACCATTGTAATTTGATTCCAGTGGTGTAATCCTTAAATATATTTACCCAGGATATCAAACATTTGTAAACTAAACATTCAAAGTAACACAAGGGACCGAGGACATTCATTGGCCAACACACTGAGTATAATTGTACTTGCTAACTGATATGATTTCTACCTTTTACGGCCTGTCTGGTCTGATAGCGTGTGCTTTGTGAAGACTGCTGTGTTGAGGACGAGGATACCGCTGTTGAGCTGTTCCCAGCGGCCTGTGTCTGGGTCAGCACTTGAGCCTGGCCTTGCCTGGGAGAGGAAGCCTGCACCTGTGTAGTTGCTGCCGGTTGCTGGTTCTGTTGCTGACGCTGCACCTTCTGCATGTGCCACTTCTGAGAAGAGGTCTGAAATTTGGCTGTTGTATTCCACACCACAGCTCTCTGCACAACTGGCACTGTCTCTCTGGGCAGCAGAGGGCGCTGTTTCTTCAATGCTGGTGTTGTGGAGGCTGAAGGGGAGGAGGAGGATGAGGGGGTGTTTGCAGTGGCACTGGACACAGTTGTAAGGCTTGCAGTGGCAGGAGAAGGAGTCGTGAAGGAGACCATAGGGACAGGGATTGCCATAGGCGACTGCGTGGAAACATTGGAGGCTGTGGAGGGAGCTGCACTGCTTTGAGAAGGGACTGCTGATGGGGCTTTACCTACAAGGGAAAGCAACTTCATTATTTAGCAGATCCGCCATTAAACGTTGCTGATGTTTCCACATGTGTTAGGTGCTCAAAACTGACATAACATTGAGTGGGATCAGCAGAGAAAAGCACAACACTCACCTTCAAGTTTACTTGCAGATGATTCTTTAGCAGTGTTGTTACTTTTCCTGCTCCTCTTCCTGTCCTTGCCTCCCTGGTCCTCTCCGAGGTCTATAACCAGCTCTCTCTCTGAGTCAGAGTCCTCCAAAGGCTGCTTTGTATCTTCTTTCGCCTGTGCCTTCTCTCTTGGACCAGGTAATGTCGGAGATCCTTCTGTCTTCTCTGAGCTGTCTTTCTCTGAATCTTTGCCTATTTTCACTTTAATTGAAGCATCTTGTGATGTTGAAGAGGTGTTTTCTGCTGAAGACTCGGGTGCCGTAGGAGAATCAGCCTTACCCTCCTTATCTTTGCTCAGGGGATTTTGTTCTTTGACTTTACTTAGTGTGGGCTCCTTCTGTGCTTCTTCATTGGGTTCTGTGTCCTGACCATCCTTAGTCTTTTGTTCCTCATCACTGGCATACTCGCTGTCGCTGGAGTCAGACTTGTCTGAGTCTTCTGATTCACTCTGTTCTACACCTTTATACACATCAACAGAGATCTCATCGATGCCTGCAAAACAAGACAACAGGCGACATATCCTATCACTGTTTAATATGTTCAGCTATAGTGGAACACAAGTTAGCAGGAAATAATTCTAATAAGTCACATCACCAAAATAACATCTATTTTTTCTGATGACTATTAACAATAGAAATACTTTACAAATGACTATTTTTCTATGCAAACCCTACTGACCAAGCTGTGCCTTGCAACTCTCAATTGTTTTGTCCAAGTTCAGCTGGAAACGACTCTTGATTTGTCTTTTTGGAGAGGTGAGGACTGGTTTGGCTTCTTGTTTCTGCTGAACTGTTTCACTTAGCTCCTTCAGGTCCATTTCAGCCTTGCTCCTGTCTGGAAGAACACAAGGTAAAATACATCATACCAGCAGTACCTGCACAGGACAAGGACTTTATTTCTAGCAGACCATGATCAACAGTGAACTATCTTTGCTCACAGAGAATGAACACTGTTCAACACATTCGGGCTGAGTCAGCACATCGTCTATTGAATACTATTTTTTCTACCTAAATTAAGGTTCAGAATGCTGCCAGTCGCTGGTGTTTTCTCCTGCTTGAGGATTCCAGGAGCTGGAGAGTGAAATGGTTTAGGGCTTTCCAAGGAACTGCCTGCAGGACCAGGTCTGGGATTGGCAGGTGATGCTGTTTAGAGATGTTTAATGTTAAAATAAATCTCCTCACATTTTGCACATAAAATAATTCTCGCTATACTTAAATGCACCTAGTAAAGTACCTGCACAGTCCATGGACTCCTCTCCTGTGATGAACTGGCTGTTTGAAGCCTTTGATTGGGACTTGTCTGCTGACTCCTGTTCCCCATCCGAACCCGTGTGGGCAGAGGAGTTGGTGCTCATCGGGGAACGAGGCATCTCACTGAGAGGAAGCCGCCTGCCTGTGGTGCTCCCTCCCACGCCAACCCCAGATAACATGGTCCTGGACAATGCAATCTTCGGCGATGCAGTCATATCAAAACTCAGCTTGATCTTCTCCTGTTTCTCAGGTTTGACAGGTGTTGATGACGGGTTCGAGGGATCCAGCAGCATCTGGAAGTTATTGTCAGGCGTGTAGGGTGTCCTGAAGGAGGCATAGTTAAAGACCCCAAATTTCTTTCTCATGTTTTCCACATAGACCTCCATCTCCTGCATGGCGCTGTTGAAGATGCTTTTGGTCTTCTTCACAGAAAACGGAATCTCTTTTGACATGAGGTAGCAATTGTTTAATGGAACCCAAGCCCTACAGGGGAAAAAAAAACTTCATAAGAAACCCTTGAAATGTTACTCCAAGTCAAAAGTAAATAAGGCTAAAGGGGGCTGATACCTGTCATGCTGACCAAAAAAGCGAGCATCCACCTGTCCATCCTTGTCGCGCAGGGCTTTAGCAGGCCAGAATGGAAATCCTTTCAGTTTAGCCCACACGAGAGGGTGTGGATTACTCTGCAGACAAACAGTAAAACACTCAATCTTTGCGTTGTATTCAAGTGATTCATATGAATGGGTAAACAATCTAGTGCAATCATCAACAAATTACTCAACTAGCTTACACAAGGCTCACAGAACCAGTTGTCTCTCTTCTGGCAAGCAGACAGGTAACACTCAGGACACACTTCAATCTCGTTCATCTGCAATAAATGTAGGTAAAGGAAAGAGCGTTTCAGTGCTAGAATAAATCAACATTCAGAATTTAGCTTGTATATTAAAAGGACTTTTGACTGAAACCACAAACCCACCTCATGTTCACAGATTTTTACTATCACTTTAGCAGTTGCTGTAAGTTTGTGATTGCCTGAGAAAAGGACACAAACATTTTAAACACACATTAGACGGTCACATTTCAACAGCAACAAGCTTTCCAAGTGAAACTGTATTCTAATAGTTCCACATTGTAATTGTTTTACAACTGAATACATGAGAAAAAACAGGAAACACCATGAGGGTAACTAACATCAGACAATCAGAAAGTGACACACAGTGCCAAACCCTGCTAGATTAATCCACACGATAAAACATACCTCCATTGTATATAATACAGTTGTGCAAAATCCATTTTGCATCCGCCAAGAAGGCCTCCGTGCAGCCGTACATTTTCTTTTTAATATTCTATAGTGCAAAAGGAAAAGATGTCTGACTGACAAACTTATTTACATTTATATTATCAAAGAAAGATGTTTTAAATGAGATTTACCTTCTCTAGCGTGCAAAGATCCATAGGGTGAAAAATGTACTCTGCGTAATCTGGATGTTGTTCGAGAGATACAGGTTTCTGGAAGGGTTCGGTCTGTATAATCGTGAAGACAGAAAATAAAGTGAAGGTAGAAAAACTCTCAGGCCAAACTTACTGCAACAACCTCCCCCTCTATCGCACATGAACATGCTACTAACATGCTACTATTAAAAAACATTAAAAGCCGCTTCAAACAAAAGGAGGAAAACACATGGAAGAAAAAATCATGACGGGGTCTTGTTAGTGGTGTAATTGATTACCCAATTAAAAGTCTTTCTCTGCGTGGAAGCTGCATGGGGGGAGCGAGATGACAAGCGGGGATGATCCTGAAAGAGAGTGAGAGGGGCAGCTGTATCCTTACCACCAGCTAGCATATTAACCTTCATGGTTTCCAGCCATGATAGGCCCATTATAGAACAATGATTGTTAGTTCTGTTATTAGAAATCACTTGCACATGCAGATCAGTAATATATCATGCTGGACTAATACTGGGCAGGTAGTATATCAGGGCGCAGATCTCAACATCTGGCACAACTGATGGGATTATGGTGACCACGATAAAGCTTGTCTTTAGGTTGCAATAGTGTTCTAAAAATTATAATTGGCCCAAACAAGAAGCACATGCCAATATCCAAGTGAAAATAATTAGACGATACACATCTTGAATTAGACTGAGCCAACAGCATGTAATCCTTGTAAAGACAAAGGGACCAGAATACTTACACCCGGCTGCTTCATCTTCTGAAGGGCAAACTTAAGAAGGTAAGACAGCTGCTCTATAGTTAGCATCATCATGGCTTTGCTTTGTGTCTCTATACACTCAGCGACTGTTATTTTCTGAAAAACATTAAGAGGAAAAAAGCTGAAACATCGTTCTCATTCTATTACTGCACAGAATGTGTGTAGGCTTAACATGCATTCAGGACTCGCCTCAAACTCACTGAGAAGTCCTCAGTAATCAAACAATTATGATGACATGTTTACACTTTTTTCTTACTCTGGTTTTAACACCTGGGCTGTGTCCGAAATCACTCCCTATTCACTATATAGTGGACACGCCATTTTGTAGTGCTGTCCGAATTGTGAGTGAGCACGGTCATACCCTATATATAGTCCACTCAATGTATCCCACGATGCATTTTGGAAAGTAGTGGACGAGCGATGGTCACCACCCGAGCAATATATACCATCATGCATTGCGGTTCAAAAGATTTTTAGGAGCGGAGAGTGGCGTTTGACTCGACAGCTCTCAGACAGACGAGAGGAGCGACCTGCGTGAACACAGAAACACGAGAAAGTTCATATTTGGAGCGTTTTTACTGAAATCTATGATCAGTTTTAATAAAGAGTAAAAGATTGTTAGCGTTAGTAACAGTAGTTTGTCCTAATGATGATGACAGACGAGAGACCAGAGTCTGTGAGCATAAAGAAATGAGTTTTGGTCCGAAAATATGTTTCATTATGTGTAAAATTCAATATTTTATATGTATTTATTATTTGTAAATGTTTCGTGAACATACACTCAGTATAATAGAAGTTATCACTGAAGTTCATGCCGTTATTTACCGTTATTATTGATCCTCGCCCGTTGCTAAGCTGCACGTTTCGGGTTGCGCGACAACAATGACGTCACTGTCAGCGGCCGTAAAGTGAGCGAGTAGTGTCCGAATTTATTTTATTTCTCTGAGTGAGTGCACTATATAGTCCACTAAATATAACTCACTATATAGTGAGTAGGGAGTAGGGAATGAGTGAGTGATTTCGGACACAGCCCTGTACACTTTACACATTCCTGGGTGAGTACCTCACACTCCGGACAGAACCAGTCGCCCTCGGGCTCGGCTGGTAGTTTGAGGCACTTGGCGTGGTACACCCTGGGGCAGAGCTCACAGCAGAGCACCTGGCCCTCACGGTGGCACAACCAGCAGTAGAAGTCATTCCTGCCGTCCTGCGGTACAACATCAACAGGATCTGTGGTGAGTGCTGGCTGCTTCACATAGTAAAAGGGACCATGTCTTAGTTCTGACTGGAATGTGGGCAAAAGAAACACAAAGTTCGGAGGGGTCAAAATCAGGCCAGAGATCAGAGAAGCCAAGCAGACAAGCATCAACAAAGCGTATATTACAGTTTCAAAAGTCCAAAACACAGGCTGCTTTCTGCCCAGATAGACTAGTGTTACACATTCATCACTGCTTGAAGAGAAAGGCCTGCTCT
Source organism: Tautogolabrus adspersus (assembly GCA_020745685.1). Classification (NCBI taxonomy): domain Eukaryota; kingdom Metazoa; phylum Chordata; class Actinopteri; order Labriformes; family Labridae; genus Tautogolabrus; species Tautogolabrus adspersus. The sequence goes on along the minus strand of CM036538.1, from coordinate 10,149,241 downwards.
GTGACAGGCTGCAAGCTGGACTCTTTTGTAGTGGTGACAGAGAGGAGGACTCTGAACAAACTGTTATCCATTATGGATAATCCTGATCACCCTCTGCACCACCTACTGGAAAGACAGCGGAGCTGCTTCTCTAACAGACTGATCCAACTCCGCTGTCACAAGGACAGGTACAGGAAGTCTTTCCTACCAAAAGCCATAGCCCTGTACAACAGCTCACCTCTTGCGAGCAGAGAACTGTCCTCATGATCATCTCTGTCTCTTCATACTGTAACCTGTTCTGCTCATGTAAAGTTTACTAAGTATCCCTGCACTCAATTTCACTTCGTCTGTCTTGTCATCATTATAGTCAATAGTTTCAGATGATATATGTCTACACTCCTGCACTTTAATATAGGTATAATTGATTGCACAGCTCAGAATTTGCACAGCTCTGGACAGCTCTTTATATCAATACTGCTCTTTTACTACTGTTATCACTGTTTGTTACACATGTTCATCTACCTCCTGGAAAGTCTGTTTACATTCAGCTAAACATGACTTACAAATGTTGTATCTAATTTTTCACATTCTAGACTAGTAGTAATGTTTAGTTAAATCCTGGATGTATATATTTCTTCTTATTCTTATTTTTTTTTTATATTCTAGTGCTTATTCACTTTGTATTTAATATTATATTGTTTTAGTTACTAACATTGTGTGTTTTGATAACCTGCTGCTGTAACGCCACAATTTCCCAGTTTGGGATCAATAAAGTACATCTATCTATCTATCTATCTATCTATCTATCTATCTATCTATCTATCTATCTATCTATCTATCTATCTATCTATCTATCTATCTATCTATCCATCTATCTATCTAAATGTATGAATCAACAACTTGACAGAACAGTCTTCCCCAATGTGCACAAAGGTAAATTGTGTAGGCAGCCTGGATGAAATGGGCAAAAGCTCAGAGGGATAAAGTGACAACTAATCATTTACAAAGACAGACCTAATATGCCATGGTAAGACTAGCAACCATTAATCAACTGTGGATCTGTGAACTGCTTTAAGCACAAAAGCTGCACAGCATGCACATAAAAACAAAAGCTTAAGATAACCATTTGGTAGCCTAACATAAGGTGGCAACCAAAGAGCAAATGTTCAAATCAGAAGCGTATGGATAGCATTTCATCAGAACTCGGTTCTCTCGTGTGTAAAGCAATAAAGGTGTCAATGCTGGGAACATTTATTAAGATTAAGCTATTAGTCGTATACATTGAAGATCAACAATCGTGTGTACGTCAACATAATGGATAAAAATCTAGAAGAAGTCACTGTGAAAGTGCTGACATAATACATACACTGATCATAGTGCATGACATATTGGTCCTAAAACACTTGAATGATAGGAAGTCAATGAGACAGAATAGAAATGGAAATCACAGGATAGCTCATGATGCACTGCAGTAGCCTTCTATCAAATATTTAAGCCATAATCTGAACAGAAATCAAACTCATAAAAACAGCTGGACATTAACAGAATGTTAAACAGCCATAATCTCTCAAAGCCTTAACTCAGCTTTAGTACTGGCACTAGTTCAGCCACACAATAAAGTGTTGCTTCACCCAAGCCAGAATCAACCCGGTCAAAGTTATGAGCAGAAGAAGAAGGTCTATGCACATTAAGCATTATTTTACAGGGACTTACATGTATATATATTGTATATGTTTATATGATGTGTTTCTATCTGCTTCAATGGAAGAGCGAGTTAACAAAAGTTTGGGTTGCACAGTTCAGTATTATGAGTGTTTAAGTGAGCAGGGCGTTAGCTTACGTGCTCAATGAACCCTAGCTAAATAAAGAAAGGCCTTTCAATATTGACACCAAATCAATAGCTGACATTTCTTCTCCATAGCAGAAAGCCAACTTTAACTAACCTCTCTGTCGTGGTATCTTAAACAGATCATTATTTTTTACAAATGCTATCAGAAGTTTCAATTTGAGATGGTGAAACAGACAGTGATCACTGAAGGTTAAAATAAAAGTCCTTATCTGGCAAGTTCAGCTCAGAAAACAAAACACACCAGAATAAGGAACTAAAGGCAAATCAACAGAGAAGCTAGAATGTCTGCTTTTGCATTTGCTTGCCATCGCCAAATAAGTCATTTCCCTCGTTGTTTCCCAAAGAAGGCCATTGTGTCTGTGGTAAAAACAAGGGTCCAGCAATTTATCTTGTTATTCAAATATATCGCTCTTTTTTGTCTGTAGAGCATCTGACTATGAGCAGACCCCTGCCATGGCCGCAGAGTGAACAGGTTAGTGAGGGGAGATGAACCACTAAATGATCCTAGATAACTCATTCTCTCTGCTGGACACATTACATCAAATAATCCATACATAATAAATGTTGGAGGGCAATTCCTTCAGGCATTCTTGAGACATTGCATTCATATGAACAGGATGGAAATCATTTTCCCAGACACTATGAAGTTACCATTTAAACCTTTGGGTCAAAAGAGGAAATCATTTCAACAATCTATCATGTAAGAAATGTGTCTGAAACTGTGTCACACTTGGTGATGATAAAATCATTTCATTATGGAAGCTTGTGCATAAATGAAGGATAGTCCCTTCTGGTGTTCCTGAAACATGTTGGTGCAAACAGGAACACGTGGTTACAGTCACCTTTGACTATAACTTGAAGCACCACTTTGGAATCAGTTCATGCTTCTCGCTATGCTGAAGCTAATGGGGATCCAAATAAACAAACAAACCTTGTGAACAAAGGGGTGTTTGGTCTAAATGTTAAGCCATTTCCTCCAAGATTACTGAGACATCGCAAGAATGAGACGCATCCATTCCTAAGTAGAGCTGTAGAGGCTATCAAAAATGCCTGTACCCAGCTCAGAGTCATAAAATGATTCAGATATATGATACATTGGTACATTTTTCTCTGATGTACTTTCAAATCTTTATTGATCAATTGGTTTCAGAAACAAAATACAAAGCTGGGATCTGTGCCTTGTCAAATTAGGTCCAAACTTGACTTCTATGGCTGTTCTCTTGTGTATCACAACCGAATTTCCCCCTGGGATTTATAAAGTATTTCTGATTCTGATGAAATGCTAGAAGGCTCTTTGTTATTTAAACTACAAACAGAGGGAGAGGAACACAGTAGCTACACGACTGGTAAATAAGAGTTGAATTAGGAATGAATGAACACCTATAAAGAATCATCAACTATTTGTCGACCTTTGGACATGAAGAATCGTTTCAAACATGTGAGAAACAAAACCTTAGTCTTTGAGCACGGCAGTGAGTGAGATTCAAAGTCTGTTTCTAATTCTTATCATAGACGCTCAATAATATGGAGTTGTATTTCTCTGTAATGTAGCACAGTACTCATGAGTTTCTCTTTTGTTCCTGGAACACCATTTTCTGATGCCCCCCTCAAAAACCTTCTTTTAATTACTTCAACATCATGAATGTGCACTGACTACTCAACTAACAGCATAAACTAAAAAAATACCTATCAGCTAGAGAGATCTTTAGCTTGGGCAGCCATCCTGGTTTTACTGCGAGTATGAGGCAAATGTTTTTTTGTGTTTTTGGTGATTGGCCCTTTTAAAATGTAGGTTAATTAAAAGATTATAATCAGATGTGTACTTTGTTTCAGGGTGACTGATACCTGGTCTTTGCTGTTGCCAAGAGCACCTGGTTTCTTCTTCTTTTTCACTGGGCAGGGGGAGGTTTCAGCAGAGGAGTGGCCATTGGATGAGTGAGAAGGACTCGGTATCTTACGTTTATGGGTCATCCTCTCTGTTGACCCTGTGTCTGAAATGGCAGACAAAGGTCAAGGATTACACAAGCCGAGAAGGGCACAGTGACTGCCTCTTTAAATCCGGAATTGATACTGATAATGACACCTTGGATTTCCTGCATTCACACAGTCAGTTGAGGCTAGTAAACATGACAAAGCATAAGCAAATATATACCATTTAAACAAAACAAAATCAACTTTTACATCCTTTCATAAATGACATGAAATGTGTATAGAATTAAAGCTTTGCCAAACTATGGAAAACAAACATTCATAGTTACCTTTGGACCGTGTTGAGATCTCCATTTCTTCTGTTTTAGTCTCAAATTGTCCTTCGTCCTCTGCCACACTGATGAAGAGTAGGGCATCATTAAAGGTTTCATAGACTCTTGATATCTTCTATTTATGCATCAACATTATAGACATTTTTGACTAATCTTCAACAACACTCTTTTCTGAGGTACTCTACAGGTGATGCATCTTTGCAGCAAAGTGGTCTACTCCCCTCATCCTATTACAGTGCAGATATTTGGGATAATAAAAGGCCTGTGTTGCTAACAGGCCTTCCAGTGACGTACACATTTACAACTCTAATCAGATTGTGTGTGGTCTGTTGGGAATAAAAGCTTTATATTTTCATCAGTAAAATCTATTTTAAAACCCATCTTCAAAACATTTCTTCTAGTAAAGTTCAACTCTAAAATCTGAGGTTCGGGTTAAGATTTGATTTCTTTGAATCAATAACTGAGTGCACAAAGTTCAAACAACGAGCAGGTTATGAAGTTGTAATTGTAGTTACAATCGTTTCTGGGAAACGTAAAGCTTCCAAGACCCAATCATTGAAAGATTTCTTTCTTTCTGGGTTTGTGAAATAAAGCACTAGGATGTCCTGAGTCCAGCAGCACCGTGCCCCTGACAACAACAGCATTTGTTTTTCTTCTGAAGGTCACATGACTTATATAGGACATCTGAACACCTTTACAAAATAAACCAATATAGAACTACACTTCATGTGTTGTATTTCTCTCTGTCATATACAGTAGGTACTATATAGACTTTTATTTCCAATGAAGAGCTCCCAACTTTCGTCTCAAAATACTGATCATACATAAATAATATCCTCCAAACTTCACATTAACACCTGAGGAGACTCATCGTGGCCAACTGGCCAAAATATCCGGAAGTCATTCAAAACCAAAATCAACCAGTGCTGGTACAGAGACACCTGTGCAGCGCCGCCTGTCATCCAATTACTGTATGTTGGCACCTTTTCTCCCCAGACAACAGGTTTATGAAAGGGAAGGATGAAAACAATGAACTGTAGAATCTGAAGTGTGTTGACCTTCAGACATCCACCAGTGAACGGCATACAAGTAGACTCCTTCTTTAAACAACCATGTTAAGTCCATGATCAAGTGACCAAACAACAGGCAGCATATCATACGAGATTGCATAATCACAGCCCTAGCTTTGCTGAGAAACATTTCTTGAAATGCAAGCCACCATGAACCACCTTTAATTCAAAATCTACCCAACAGGTTTTTCTCAGTATCACAACAACCTGATTCACCTTGGTTTGCAGGCACCCTGTTGTCGATCCTATTATTGTTGACATTATCTCTGACGCCACAGCAGATGCCATCGGCCTCTCTGCTCAGATGGCTTCAGTTTTGTTCGTACATATATCACAGTTAGGGAATGGCCCCATTTAATGTCTTGTGTAAATAATACACAGGCACACACTGAGAACAAAACATACTGCCTGCATCTCAATATTCATGTTAACCATCCCACCCCCACCCCTCCTCCTCTTCCTCTATCACTAAAGAAGAATGAAATGAGAGAGAGGAACACAGCACATCTGCAGAGATAGACAGGAGTGCAGTGAAATGGCTGTGCTGGCCTCCACAGCTAACCTGTCTGGACATCCTCAGACAATCTGCACCAGCGACATCCTATCCTGTCAAGGGCAGCAAATACAGCAGCAAAACACAAATAGAACATGTACAAGGAGGAAAATCAATGCTGCCCACCCTGAAAAAAACATTCTAAAATCACAAACACAGAGCACATAATACAGACTATTGTAACCTCCTGATACAACCCTTCCCACACCCATCACTGCCGTAACATCCATGCTTCAATGTAGGAAATCAACAGCATACCTTTCTCCTTTCTCACATACAGATTCTTCAGCCTATTCTTTAATCTTTTCAATTATTGAGGGCGTTGGGGAATGAGGGAAAAGATGGGTCCAGGTTTCCCAGAAGGCCTTCTCTCCCTGCTGCTCTCTCCTGCAATTGTCAATCTTTAACCTCAGCTGCAGCCTGCCGATTGGCTTGAGCACCACACGGAGGTGCCTGATTGGGTGCTCAGCTCGGTGTGCCACACAGGCTCTCTTCTCCCCGCTCTCGTCAGACACAGTGCTGCAATGCAGAGAGGACTGCTCCTCACTGTCGCTAAAAAAAACCTTGAAAACCAAAGTCCTCATTCCATTTAAACCCATGCAGACATATACTGGCTGTAGGTTTCTGTCAAAAATTTAAGATACAGCTCTACAGGCTTGACAGGGAGAGGATCACATTCTCTTTCTCGCTGTGCTCTCAGCCAGTGTGTGCGTATGGCATCCATTTTGAACTCTCTCTCTCTCTCTCTCTCTGTCTCTCTCTCTCTCTCCTTCTCTCTCTGACCACTGTGCGCCACAGCACACACAACACACACACACACGGCACCAGTCAAATCTGCCGTAAAGGACCACATGCAGCTTATTATCTGGCTCAGCATGTCGATGTGCAGCATGGGCCCTAATAATGGACACAAAGACAGTGGAGAAAATGTCACAGGCCTCTTGGACAGCAAAGAAGCAATAACCCCCTCCCTCCCTCCGTCTTTCCAATGTTTCTTTTGCTTAAACCTGTGAATGATCTATTTCTGCCATGAGATCAGACATTTAGCAACAGCAGTCTGAAAAATAAAAACATGTTTAGCAAACTTCAAACAAGTAGTACAAACTAATCATGCAAACACATAGGTAAATAAACAATCATACATCATACAAAGAAACACACCCTGGCTGAAATGTCAAAGCCAACTCTATCATGTATACATGTCTGGGAAGGTCAAATGTGGGACATGGACATTTCAAAGAAAGGGTCAAACTAAATATGCTGTGTGCATCTGTGAAATGCAGGATTAAGTTTGCCAGTCCTCGCACCATTGTGGAATGAAGGGATTAAACGAATTACTAGGCACCATTCACTAAACACAGGGGGGGGGGGGGGTGATTTGCAGTTTCTGTGGATGCAGACTAGTCCTGAGCCCTGGTCAAGCAATATTATGTTCACCATTTCAACCAGGCCATAGAGCCCCTGCTCATATGTAAAAAGCACCTTTGTCAGACACTATGATCTAAAAATTACAAAGCACGTCAACTTTAACATAAACTTCACCTGGAGGACATCATATGTTCAAAATTCAAAGATCAATGCTGATAAAACAATGGAAATACACACATCTCTGAATCAAATGTATCTGATTCATTTATACAGAAAAGAATAGCAACACCAACTCCATTGAATAAAAACAGAATTGAATCTAACCTGGTCCACTTCAAACAGGTTTTCAAGCTACTCAGGAGGAGATGTGGTTTTATGCAGAGCCTTTTCAGAGGAAGTCCTTCCCTTCTCCTTTCCCTCTCTCTTACATACAAATACTCAGTGTGCTTGGAGCAGAGGGACAGAAAGGGGAAGCTTTCTAAAATGGCTGACACTCAGAAGCAGAGAACAACACTGGGAGGCAGTGTACACCATTAATATAAGGCAATTCCCCCAACCCTGTGATAAATAAGCTGCTATGGCATATTAAGTCCCAAGATCATTAGCATTTCCAAAAAAAAAATCCTGGTGAAAAGCTTACAGGACAAGGCTAGGTACAAGCCTTGTCTATTATTCACCAAGTTCAAAAAGGGCATTGTGGTGAGGTACACAGGGTTCTGGGTGAAGTGTCGAAAAATTAGGCAACCAGACTCTTAACAGTCGGTTTTTCAATGCCATGTTAGTCTGGCAAACAATTAACAACAGTGCCCTGCTGACTTGCTCTTGCCAGTTTGAGGCCTAAATTAAACTTGCTGTGCTGTCAGTTTACCATCTGTTAATTCCTCTGGGGACTCCACTCTGCACTGTTCCCTGGCTCTCCCATCCTTCCTGCATCCCTCACCAGGCCTGCAATCTTGACAGCATTGGCCTGAGCCTGCCACACAAACACAGTCATTTTTGATCATGACAAAAGAAAAACAGGTTTACTCAGTCAGAAGAATACTAGGAATATACAATGACCTTACACTTGACCTTTGGTCTCCTACTGTAGCTGGGCAGTCTGTTGCACTGTACCATGCTATGCTTTCCTTAAAGGCTCCACTCATATGCTGTGGGGTGACAAACTGTCTTCCCCCTCCCCCAGACTATCTGACAAACCTGTATTATTACTCAGACACAGATCACACAGTGGCTGGTGCCTTATCAACAGAGTAGTACATGTGAAAGAAGGAAAATAAGGCTTACCTCTGTGGATGCATGGCTAAAAACTCTGTGTGATATGTCAATGCTTATTAAAACATGGAGGACAGCCCTGTCAGCCCTCACCCTGCTCAGAGCACAGCCACGGCTCTCCAAGCTGTCCGACTCTCTGCTCTGGTGGATGTAAGGCACTCTGAGACTGGCCAAGCACGCAGGCAAAATGTAAGGCTGCTGCTGATTGGCTAGTGCATTTCCTGGCTGCTTGTCTTTTGTTTAGCACAGGCAAGCTGAAACGCTGTACTCAGAGCAAGAAGAGCTAGGCCCAAAACTAAATAACCCGCAACTGCACAACACCTTTCACCTACAGAGAGGGCTGCATTCAGCTATTTTGTTTTAGTAACTAAGTAAGGTTCGACATTGGTCTGGCTGTGAAGAGTTGTAAGCACATGTGTACTTAAAGAACAGGTCTGTCACTGTATTCTAAAGGAGGAATCTGTGTCACGAGTTCCCACCCTCAAGGTAAACCAACCATCATGGGAGAAATAGAAAAGGCTGCTCTATAAACAAAAGCAGTAGGTAAACTGCACTACTGAACTGAACTCAATGACAATGCTATTATGCAGACTGAAGTACTGTAATGTACCAGCAGTTTGTCATTCACCTGATACTGGCCAATGAACTGGTTTGATCCCATGTTTAAATCTGGTTCCAGATGGGCAAAGGCTATACTGTTTAAGAGACAATGACTTTCAGTTTCTGTTTCATCATTCAACCTCGGAGCATGATACAACAAAATTAACAAAAGATAATCAACAACCTACAAGAAAATATGGTACCTCCTAATACCAGAAACACCGTATTCTGATATTAGGAGCTTCTTTTCTCTCTATTATGACAAATCATGTCAGCTTATATTAACAATGGTGATACTATGCTACAACAGCTTAGCTCTCTGATTTGTTATAGATTGTAATGGATTCATAGATTTAAAAAATGGCTACAAATAAGTTGTGGCTTGTAATTACATTGCATAAATGCATTGTGTACGTAGCATTCACACAGAAAAGCTATGAAAGCAATGAGTACAAAGACATATAACTCTGATTGACCAAAAATACATTTGATTACTCAAAAGGCGAAACCAAAACTCTGCAATTCAAGCAATGTTAGATGGAAATGATTGACCCTCCTTGTCTGTACTCATCCGTGTGTCTGATAATGATTGTGTTTTGAGTCCTCGATCTTCCTGTTTTAACCTTACCTTAACTGTACCTTGATTTTGTCTTGCTCTTTTTTGGTCTAAAGTCTGAGTGTCTGTCGTAACATTGACTTCTGATTACCCTGCCCCTGCTCTGTCTTACAAAAAAAAGCTCTACTCTTGTTAAAGTTGCTCCATAAATAAAGTGATTATAATAACTACAAAGCAATAGCAACACTGGCTTTAATCGTAATCTGAGGTGCTACTCCTAACCTGTTACCTGGTTCATATTCATTTAAATCTATTTTGCAATTAGTATTAGTTGGTAAGTACTTGGAAGACTTGTCCCCCTGCTCTGTATGTGTGGTGCACATCATGTGTGGTATCATGCACTGATATTGATAACAAAATGAAATTGGTGACCTAGTCCTAGTGGACCCTTATTCAAAAACATATGTTTAGGTGACCATATATGGGGTTGATTTGTTTAAGGCTAGAAGCATATAGTAGCTTCTTATAGGTCAGATGTTGTTGTTGGAACTAGTTTGACATCTTGACAATCGTTCTGTACTCTGCCTGGAGTCATTTTGATGTTTTTGGCTTCTGAAGAACAGCTGTAGCCATGTCAAGATCCACCAAAACTGTTAAGTAAATGTATATTCATATTTTAATAAGAGTATGTTATGAGGTGAATGATAATGTAGCAAGTTAGCACTGATCATATTTCCAAGACCATGTTTGTATACATACCCTCTTCGTGTCAACTATATGGTTAATGAATCTATCACAACTCAAGGCATAAGAAACAGACAAACAAATTGACATGAACCTTCAGGTCAATGAGGAGATTTCATGTCTTGCGTTAAATCCAGCCTGCTGTTGGACATGATTGGGTTGACAAAAGTCCTGTAAGTTTGAGTGCAGGCCTGACTGTACATCAGATCATGAACAGCTGTTGTACATTCATGTTAAGGCATAATTCATAGGGGCTTTTTTTTGGGAGGAAAGATCAAATAAATTTACTGCGTTTTAAATGGTTATACTGCTATTAAATTGTTGGGAACTTGCAAATGAAACAGCATGTTGTTTTTATCAACAAAGTAGAAATAGAACATGGCGTAAAATAAAGGGATAGTATTTGGTTAAACCAGAGCTACACGCACAAACTCATGCTTATTTGTGTTCAGTCTACTTGAAACAAAATTAATTGCATATCATTTCGCATCCTACTTTTAAACTAGGGCTATGTTGTGAAATTAGAAGGGTCTCCCCTGCCATGTTAGTTCAAAATGTGCACATTTATGTCGGTTTTGATCAGTTAGTTTAGCTTAAAGTTAGCTAACTAGAGATAACTAATATGCCTCAGGTAGCTAACTACAGATGTTTTAAAAGTATTTTGTTATTCAGGAGCCAACCCCAGCAAAAAATACTATTCATATAGCATATTATTCTCAGTTTATTCTGAACTTTTGTCAGTTTCACAGTGGCCTACCATTTGTCGTCCAGACGTGCAGGCAATGACCGCCAATGACCTGGGAGCAAGACTACTCGCCGACTGCCTGTAAGGAGCCCTGCAAGCCACGAGATGGCGCTCGAGGTAGACTTGCACTGCTCATGCCAGAATAGGCCCCAATTCTTCCGTCTAAAGGCCTTGAATACAGATGGTGTAAATGTCATATCAGAAAGCTCTTTCGTGTTCTCAAGTTGTTTTTGTGTCGGTTTATACGCGTAGTTCTAAAATCCCACTGTTAACTTGCATCTCTTCTTTTGGTAACTGGACGAGCGATAGAGAATAGATATAAAACTTTATTTGCGTGCAATGAAAATGAATCATTAATATTGTAGGCCTATGCATGTTAGAATTAGACATGGGCCGATAGTGTATGCAAATGTCTTGTGTTTTTGTGCATATAACTCTAGCTGCTGAAACAGATTATCCTTAAATCAATTAGGCTAATGGTTCCAACATAAAAGTGTCTAATTTTTCCCGTTTCGGTCAAACTATATGATGTAGGCCTAATCCTAATGGGAATAATCTTGTTGTTGTTTTTTTAAGAACTCCCAAAATTCATCAAGTTTACCTGTACATCTATTTGAATGACTGATATTAGATAAATGTTATTGATAAGAGGAATGACAGCAGTGAAGCCAGAGGGATTACTTTTATTATTTTCATATTTATTAACAACTGTCAGCTTTTCCTTTTTTAAACGCAATGCAAATGTGCAAGCGATTTATTGAACGTTTCACCAAATTAAATTAGGCTATTGAATTTACAGATCCAAATGGTTAAATAAGATGTTATGCAAGATGTTTTTGTCCTGTAATACATTTGCATAGCGTTGACAATTTGGGGGATGGGAATGGGAGACGAACAGAGTATGGCATGCTGTTAGCTGTTTGCAGGTAAACCAATCTGAATACATTAATGATTATTGGGCTATCTCCTGTCTTTTCAAACTGTTATCTCCTGTCCTTTCAAAGTAGAGAGACAGAGCAGGGAGGGGGGAGGGGATAAAGTGTCTCGCACTCGCTGAGGGGGGAGGTCAGTTTGTCATGTTTTGTGGGGGAAGGGGCACAAACAGAGGGCCACCGGGCCCCTTTTTGGGTCTCCATGGAATGTAATTGAGGCTCTGTCACTCAGGCAGACACAAACAGACCAAAAACACACAACATAAATGCACACAGTTTTTAAGACGTTCATGAAACATTAACATTCCTCGAACTATATCTGCATACACAGAGCATTGTGTAATATTATTATATCTTTACATCAATAATGTGTAATATTGTATTTTAATATTATCCATACTCCACGGTTAACACTTGCAACCAGTCTTTATCTTGTCAACACATGTTTCAGAGTAAAACTTTGATATAGCATAACAAATGTTGCCATTTGGTAATGGACTTCACTGCCCTGCAGCAGCTATACAACAACAGCAACAACACAACAACCTAATATTTACACACCCTTTTTTTTCAATCTGGACGTTTTATTGCTTATTGTAGACATAAAAATGTCCTTACAAGAAGGACCAGGTTAGGAGCTATTAACCTATTTTTACTCAGCCTTTCTCTCCTCTCTTCATCCCATAACCTGCTGCTCGAGCTCCATCTTTGCCATCAATCCCGCCTCGGTTGAAAACATTCAAAGCTATATACCTGATATAAACATGGAGACAGTTGTTCATTTTCCTCCATCCTTTGTGGTCACTCAGGTAATTCACATTGACATATCTGACACTGGTCACATATTTGAGGTATCAGGCTGCATAACTTAACATGTCTTTGAGCCCCAGTCACTCCTCTGATACAATGTAGGCTAAAGATTGAAATGTTTAGCAATCTAAACTCAGGTTTTAATATTGGCAGTTCCATTCAAGTGTTGCTTAAATCAAGCCACGTTACAAATCACACTTCATGATGTCAATTTTCCTTGACCAATTTAAATACCAGGAGACATGTTATTGGAAAAAACATAAACATTTATGAATGGTGATGCTTTGGAACTTGCCACTTTTAAATGTACAAGTAGGCCTACGCAAACCTTATATTCTTTGTTTTATATGTATATATAGGCTATAGCCTACATTAAATTGTATTTTATGTAGGCCTAATTAATAGTAGTCTATAGACTAATGTAATATGCTATACTCTAGGGGCATGATAGGTAACCTGCATAAAGCTAATTTTCTGCCAGCCTATAAATACATTTTCAAATCTCTACCCTAATAATATCAGTGACTGCTGCTCATATCACCTATGGGTATTGGTGTACGTGTAGTTCATTCGCAGAACGTGTTAAACAGTTTGATGCAGCTTGCCAACGAAAGCAACTACATTACCCAGAAGTCCTGTCGCTCTGCTCCAAGCTGGCTCCCTCCGCTCGGGGAGTGTTTCGCATTTAAACAAACACGGTCCTGACGAAGATGGCGGAGAGTTTGTAGAGGTGTAAAAGAAACTGTATTACTCAATGAAAGCGACGGAGCCGGTGAGTTTTCTGCTGTTGGCTTAAGGTTTTGATATAGGTCTACCTAAGTTTTGAACTAATGCTCCTGTGTGTTTAAAGGCGCAAATTTGGCACAGAAGCAGTCGGTGTTGCTCCGCTTCCGACCAAGCTGTGGGTTTAAGCTACCGTGATACAATGAACCCACATTACCGCTGTCTATTTGTAATGGGATGTTTAACGATATTACTGACTCAAAAACTGCTAATGAGGTGACGATAACACGAAGCTTGGCTTGGTGATGTGCAGTTCCTATCGGTATTAGTGCTTGGTGGTGTTCCCATTATCCGCTGGCTGCAAAGTTTACGAGATACGGGCTCTCTGGTTCGCTTGTGTGCAATAGCATAGCACTTTATACTCAGCACTATGAGGGAACTCGTTTGTGTGTTAAAACGCTTAACTTCAACTTTAAAGCACCGATAGGCTGTGTTAATTTCCCACAATTCAACTAAATATCTTTGGACATCTTCTTTTTTTTTTTAAATAGACGCTCTGACTTGTGTGCAGTTTAGGTGCCACTGGGACTGCAGGATTTTTATGTATTCACAGCCAACGTGAATTACACCTGAGCAGTTGTCTTAGGGGACAACATCAAAATGAATTTGTTTATTTCTGAATGACTGTGGTGTAGTCTCCACCATGGATGTTATTGATGTAAGACACACTGGAAATTAGTGCAGTCCAAGTTTTGTTCGGGGGGTGTTTTCTTGCCCTTAATTTGCCACACAGATTGCAATAACAAAACAAATAGCAACACAACACTTTAATTCATAGTTCTTAGTGTAATTTTGGAAAAAAGCACTTTCAGAGAAGACGTCTCCCTGTCTTAGCTGTAGCTAATTTTATGATGTTAACTGGCTGCAGGTCATGAGGACATCACTGTCCCCCCAGTGCTGAATGCCAAACTTGAACTGGTCGCTCTGGAGAATCAACAGCATCTGTTATTTATTTGTTTCACTGTAGTGAAATCACCTATCCGTGATTGTTGTGGTTGGTATAATGGTCCATCGCACGATGATACATTTCATAGCTGATCAATCATATTTAGCTAATGTATGTGCGAGAGAGACAGAAAGAGGGAGATGGATGTGTTTTAGTGCAGTGGAGGAAGAACACTCTCAGGGTTCAGGTAGAGTCCATGCTGACTTTCTCCATGCGCAAAAAGGTGAATGCTCAGCACTTAGTTTTTTAAGGTTGTAGGAAGACATTCTTGGAGAACATGCTCATGTGTAGGCAGACAATGAGAATGTAAGTTAGTCATTCCACTGAAACCTTTGAGGTTGAGGTGTGCTGCCTGTCGCTCACTTTGCCTGGGGCACTCCCTACCGATACTTTCAGGGATTTACAGCTGAATGCTTTTTTCCACGTGAGTGTCTGAAATTTTAAGGTGTTATTTATGATAATGCTCAGGTAGGAATGCCTCCGCTTATATGATTTAATGCATACTATTCTTAATATAGGCTGCAATATTACAAACATATGGGCATTACAACTGTTTGTAGATGGCAATGAACAAGTGAGAACCATGCTTCTGTCAGACCTCAGCAGTCAGATGAGCTAACTCGTCTTTATTTTGAGTCTGATGGAATGCCATTACTCAAGTCCACATATGTGGTATTTTTGTAAGTGGTAGAATGACCACTGTGGGAACCTGTCCAATGAAGTGCTTCTGCTCATATTCTTGGCAAATGGAGCCCCCTGTCCCCCATTCTCTTTCCCTTTATCTACCTCTTTCTTTCTCCCTCACACAGGGTGTCAGGCTGCGTTAACAATGAATCAATCTTTGGGGGGATTCTTTGACTGCAGATGGGGTGAAGAGTGACTGGGATGCATGGCTTTCGCTCTTTGTCTGCTGGCCCCTGTGCTCTCAATAATTCATTAACTTATCACTTTTTCTCATGGGACTGGGAGAAGTCTCTGTGTGGTGGCACCTTGTGTGGTTACATCAGATAGTCTGATTGATAATGGGACTTTTACATTTATTGGTGTAACAGATATCAATGTTACACTCATAGAATTAACTTTGGATGTAGAATATATTTACACCCAGTTGGTCCTATCAAAATGTAAAAAATGTAGTCTGTGAGAAAGTTTGACAAACTCTTCGTAGCATGAAACACAAATAATACATACGTGTAATGATACACAACATTTGGATGTTTGTATAGTTCAGGGACATGAAGCTACTGAACTATATGACAATAAGTTTGGTACATTTTTGGATTTTGTAAGTTATGACCTTTATATTCCTCACTGTCATCTTTTCCAAATGCTATTGTACACACCATAAATATGCATGATTGTAGCAGTGCTAGGTAATTTTGAATGACGTTATTGTTATATCAGTTGGATGAATCCAAATTCACCTTTCTCATTGATGTCTTATAAAGTTTGATGTTAATTTTCTGCTCAGTTAAAAAAGTAAGAATAGCCTTTCAAAACTTTATACAACTTAGATTTTGGAACTTGCTTTTGCATACTTATTTAGATTATTTTTTGCTATGATTAGATTTGCATTTGAAGACTGGTAGGAAAGCAGTAAAAAGTGGAGCTTGCTGCTGTTGTGGGCCAGAGGCGCGTTTGATTACTGTCTGTAATCTGTCTTTGTCGAGCTGCATTTTTGCATCACTGATATCTGAATACATGACATTCTTTAAGGGTTTTGTCCGCCTGGTTGCGTTGAGAGAAACTGGGAGACAGACGTAATAAGTTTCGTTACAAGTAACTGCCAATCGCTCGTGTGCTTTTGGTTCTATTCAAGATTAATAGCTGTGTGGGTGAGCTGTGGCTCTGAGAGGACTCCTGTTGACATATAGAGCTGAAAGGAAAGCCTTATTGTTTCCACTAATTGAAATATGACTCCATGGGCTTCATAACTTCATGTTAAGCAGCAGTTAAAGAAGTATTAGCCAAGAAGACACCCCAGACGCTACCTCTGGAATTTGACCTAGAATTTGTAATTCAACTAAAAAGTACCCTTTTTATGAGTTTTTAATTTGTATTTGATGTTCCTCGATCTGTTTTCAAGTCAAGTTGGCTTTCAGCAGTTCTCCAGGATTCTGTGGTGCTTTGCTCTACACTATTTAGACTTGACTCTGACTTGTTGTTGGTGGCTGTTTTACAACCCAAGGTTTAAGAACACAAAAGTTTCCTGTGGTCAGCTCAAGCCGTGTAAAACATCCTGTTAAGCCGTCACAACTCAAGGTCACTCATGCAGTGACTGTGATCTGTATTTGTACATCTTGAGGTGCACATTCACACACTGGTATGTTGGTGTGGTAGGTCTCAACAGGTAGGTTTGCTTTTTATACCTACCACAGTGGAGCTAAATATAGAACACTGCTCAACAAGACAGTCGTGTTTCCACTGCTAAAATATTTACAACTATTTCGCCCAAACAAGTGAGAGTGAAACTGTGAGGCGATGAAACCAGATTTGTATTCACTTTTCAGAGGAAGCAAGACAGCTCAGTCCCAAGTCAAGCGGGGCAGTTTGCACCCTGACTCTATTTGAAGTCACATCTCATTCATCCCCTCAGTCCCCTCTTCCTCAACTCTGAGGTAATACCTCAAGTGTTAGGCTAGCTGCAGTGCCATATGTGAGCCATGCACACTTCTACAGGGCCAACCAGGCAGCCTGAAGCAATCATTGCACCCAATTCCAGTTTATAACCAGCATGGATTTGGAACTCTCTCTCTGTAGTCCTCGTTGATTGGTTGAAGGCAAGAGTTTATTAGGGAAGGGGGTGCCAAGAGCTTTGTCCCCCATCCCCCTTGCCCTTCCTCTTTAACTTCAACTCCCCCTTTAACTTTCGCTCCCCCAGCTGAAGAATGCTCGTAAACCGGGTTCACCTGAACAAGCCAGTGGGAGGGTAGCTCCTTGGCCTAGTTTTGTTACCATTGTAAAAAGTTAGCAAGACCTTGTTTGTGTTTTGTTTAGGGCCCTCTTTTCATTAAAAAAATGCGGCGGGGGAGAGACAGCAAGGGTGAAAAAAAGTTTGGTTTGTGAGATAACTGCTACCAGATGCTCTCTCTGTCTGTTATACAACGTAAAGAGATGAAAAAAGTGAGGCTGGTAAAGAGGGGAAGAGAAGAGACACGCTGTCATGGATGAACTTTTCAACTTCTTCATAGAAAAAAAATGTCTTGTCCAATTTTTACTCTGCCTCCATTAAACAAGGGATTTTACATTGTTTGCAGGTTCTCTGTCTCACAAAGCTCACTTTGACCATCTTCAATACTCCATCCCCTGAAATTCAACAGTGTCAAAATGGTTGGTTGCATGTATTTCCTTTGTTTACCTTGTGTTTCTCTTTTTCTCTCTACATCACCAAGATCAAACAGTGTGATGTTGGACCTCTTTGGCAGTTGGGTGGGGTTTCTGGGGTCTGCTTGGTACAAGAGGCAGCTGTGGCTGGAACATCGCTGCAGTTGCAAGTTGTAAGAGGATACGTACACAGATGTAGCCATGCAAGCAGGGACAGTATGGGCACTGAGGCCCGGTTGACGTGACAATTCCATCTGAAAATGGTAACCCTTTGTTGCATTTTGGCTGTTCATTTACCTTACAACGGTGTTTGGGGTGACTGGAAACATTTTGAAAACGGCACTGTCTACGTGTAAACTGGCAATATGCAGTAGCTCTGAAAACTGAGACTTTTAACACATGAGCTTTACTGTCCTGATAATAGCCATGCACGAGTAGGTGGACTACAACAACAGTGGCGGACTCCCGAGGTCTGATCGTGAACATTTTGACTGGCATCTGGCATGACTCCCAGTCAACATTTTCTGGAAAGGGAAGAGTGTGCATTGTGTCATTACAAAGTCACAACGCCAACTACTGGCCTGGTATGGATACTACAGTGGTTGTAGTCTTTTTCTTTTGCAGATCCAGGTCCTTGTCATCAAAACGCTGTCTTCTGAACCATTTCGTTTTCAGTGGATCGTTTTCATGTAGACGTGGCGTGAGTGTCTCCAATTTAAAGCTCGCCTGTGCATTTTCAAGCTTAAAGAAAACTTCCTTCAGTGTGCAAACACGCTCACAGTACAGTGCTAGACAGCATGAACAGTTTCCACAAGTGAGATTTCTATTGCGTCCTTGAGTTCAAAGAAAAGTCAAGTTCTGAATGTCAGATTTCCAAGCCAATGTGGAGCGCTCCAAACTTACAGCAGCATGTCAACACTGGCAAGGCATGTGCCAGATAATTTACTACCAATCCCTTTTTTCACCATCACTCATATTTTAATTGGACTCATTTTTTCCCTCCTCCTCGCATTTCTGGATAAAGTAGAAAATGTTCCTTTCACCATAAATGCTCTTTGCCGTGCCTGATGACATCACTGCTGTGTATGTGGCTTGTCGTTAAGGCAACACTCCAATCAAAAGGTTGCTGCTCTGGAGCTTACTGTTGTCCCCCAGAATAGCCAAGCCAAAACCAGCCTCCTGACATTGCTGCAAGGTTTGCACCAATGCAGAAATTTATATACCAAAGAACGCTGATAAAGGTTGACCATTACTACTCTATAAAAGAGGAGCTTGTATTGTTGCATTTTACCCCATGTTTCCATATGGCCTGTTTTTTCTGCTCCTCGTATGAGTAAACATTTTTCTACTGTATTGATTTAATTTTCCTGTATCTATTTTTTCTATTGAATTGAATCTGATTGAGTCACTTCCTTCTTGTTTTAATGTCATTGTAATTTAATTAATGCCATCAATGTCTGTTATTTCCAGTCTCTTCCTTCGTGAAGCACTTTGAGCTGCATGTTTTTATGTATGAAAGGTCAGATGGATTGAGATTTGCCATACTTAATCAAACTTTGTGATTGTTTGACTAAAACAGGTGAAGCAAAGGTTTCCCTTCAATAAGCACCTTGTTAGCAGTCTTTACTAATATTACTGCTACTGCTATTGTTACAACTCCACCTCATGGCCCTCCTAGAAGTTAGATGAAATCTTAACATAAATGAGGGAAAATAAAGAGTTAAATGACAAACCGATATTGATTATAAGCCTTTAAACATTTCCTGTGACAGACAAGCACATACATCCTTAGTATTGTAATAATACAGGCAGTAAAGGGTTCATGGTTCAATCAAGCAGCAACCTCCAGTGTTCAAAAAGGAAACCAATGCAGAAGTGCAAAAAACTGCAGTTCCTCTAGTGTTCACTTGAAGCTGGCTGCAAAAGCCAAGAAATCCCCAGTAATTCCAATAGACTGTATAAAGAATGAAGAGCAAAATACTAACTTAAAGTGCAGCCAAAACATTTTCAGCTCCCCTTTCTGACTGAATGCTATATGAGACGGGACATGGGTCAAACTGAACAATTAAAACGCACGTCAGACACATCTTTCTCAAACCCGGTTTCATCATGATAGTGATTGTAATGCCAGTTTGTGTCCAAGTCCTCTTACTTTCTGAGAGGTTTCTTTTTTATTACTTATTTGGTGCTATAAAAAGGTATAAAATGCCATAATTGACAGCTCTTCTGACAAAAGTGTCTCCTTCCCTGCTGTGTGCAGGGTTAGCAGAGTTAGCAAGGTTAGCAGAGTTAGCAGGGTTAGCAGAGTTAGCAAGGTTAGCAGAGTACAGCAGGAATGGCAAGCAGCCTGTTTATAGATTGATGAAAAATGTGAGCGTGCCAATTGAAGAATGTAATCTTGATAGAAGAAGTTTGTTTAGTGGCGAACATCCTGTGAGATATATGATACTAAGATTTGTTTTCCTGGTGATGGGATGTGTAAATACTCAGCAATAATACAAACAACTATGGCCCGATGGATATGAGATTTTTGGGGCCCATACCGATATCGATATTGGGGAGTGAAAAAAATCTGATACTGACATATTGGCCGACATCTTTCTTAGATCTTTGTTCGATCTGTAGAGAAAGATAGATTTAGATATTAACATTTTTTGCGCTGATCCCTCAAATGCAGTTATCAAACACTTGTGGAAAAGACATACAGTACAATGTAGATAAGATGGTCACTTCACTGGAAAGTTAATAGTAAATAGACTTGAGCTTGTATAGCGCTTTTCTAGTCTTCAAACTACTCAAAGGGCTTTTACACCGCATGTCACTCCTACCCATTCACACACTGATGGCAGAGGCTGCTGTGTAGTGACCATCAGTAGAACTAATCCCATTTATAAACATTCATATGACACAGACGAAGCAGCGGGAACTACTTGGGGTTATGTGTCTTGCCCGAGGACACATCGGACATGTGGCTAAAGGAGCTTGGGATCGAACCCTCAGCCTTCCGTTTGAGAGATGACCGACTCTACCAACTGAGCCACATCCGCCCCAAGTAACCGCGCATGCAAGTGCATCACCGCTTGACACTCTTAAGGGTGATAATGCTTGTTGTAATCCATATAGCACACTCTACTGGTGACAGCTAGAAAGAGAACTGTTTAACGATACTCAAATGAAATGCTGTTTGACTGGTAAGTAAACCTAGTTGTATCAGCACATATCTGCAGTGAAATTAGCCGATAGTTACTGGATGTGCTAATATCGGCCTATATTATCGGCTGTCCGATTAATCGGTCCAGCTTTACGTACATCGTGTGTGAGCACTGAGCGTATAACTTTTACACTTGGCAGGAGACCAGACAGTTTGATAAAGCCTGCTGTGTTATATAGGATCCAGATACAACAGTATTGTTCTATGTTCACGACGTGTTCAGATTCAGTTTGAAGATATTTTTTTTATCATTATCTTTACTCTTTGGGAAATATGAGATCTGCCAGCCTTTCATGAAAAAAAACAACATAAGCATTTATAAAGTTGCACAGTAATGAAAGAGTTTTATTACTCACTTTCTGTTGCCTTTAGAGCGTAGATAATGTCATATTTCTTGTGGAGAGGTTTTTTCTTCTCCGTCAAATTGGAATCAAAGAGCGTCAGAGAGCCATACATTTCACATGAACCTGCTTCACTCACCTGTATCCTTATTTTGGACAGGATCAGGTCTCAGTGAGTATTTTGGCTACCTGAACTCATGATAAAGACTGTAGCGTCATTTTGGAACCTGGTTTGTAGAGTTAGCAGCCTTTCATGATTTTTCTACTGCATCGCTCTACGTTCAACGACACCACTTACAAAAAAAAAAAGAAAAGATTCAACAGAAGAAATATCAGCCAACTCAGGGTCTCTCACCGTCTTTTGGACTGTTGATTGGAAATCCTCGACTTTTAGCAGACAGCTCTACTTATTGATACTTTTCTACTCAAAAGGTTTTTAGTGAAAATTCATAACAAAGAGCATGGTCTTTTTTACCTACTGTTTTGTAATATTAATAGACAAAGAGTAAGGTAAGGCTTTTTGTAAAGCGTCTTAAGATAACACTTGTTATGAATTGGCGCTATACAAATAAAGATTGATTGATTGATAAAGATTGATTGAAACATGCATGTTTAAAATTCTAAACTCAAAACTAGGATTCTAACAATGATAGATACAAACCGCTGCACACAGTGACTTAGATCTTAGATTTCTGATTTGGGGTCCAAACAACATTTTGACAGAACTGTCACTCAAACTGTAGTTAAGGTAAGAGATTATTTTTTCCCGTGACAAAAGTTGTTTTCGATCCGAGCTCTTAACAGGCTGATGAGCAGACTGCAGTATTTTTCATTTGGTCCATACTTTCAGATTTACATTCCTTTTAAACCAATCCAATTGCACTGAACTGGAGGAACTTATGAGTCTGACTTTTGTTCTGTTGTTCTGTATTTATTTATTTAAGTTTGTTTATGTGCAATAACCAGGAAAGAAGTTTAAAGCACAGACTAGCACTTGTCAGCTGGACCTGCCCGCGTTGTCCTTTGCTTGCTCCCTTGCAGTATGAGAGACTTGATTAGCAGTACAAGCTTAATCACTCAGCAGATGGGAACAGAGTGCAG
This sequence comes from Tautogolabrus adspersus, assembly GCA_020745685.1. Classification (NCBI taxonomy): domain Eukaryota; kingdom Metazoa; phylum Chordata; class Actinopteri; order Labriformes; family Labridae; genus Tautogolabrus; species Tautogolabrus adspersus. The sequence goes on along the minus strand of CM036538.1, from coordinate 10,126,796 downwards.
TGTCACCAAGACAAAAACAAACCCACGGTTGGATTATGGCTCAGCATGCAAGAGAGTGTGTGCACGTGTGTTTGTGTCCAGTACAGAGCAACTGTGATTTGATTCCTGACTGTTTGATTCAAGCATAGCAGAGCTCTTTTTTCTTTCCTATTTGACTTCTTTGTCTGTCTTTCAATACTTGATCCTTGTGACCCCTGTATCCCTCGTGTCCTCGTAAGTCATTTAAACACACTTTTAATAGTGTTAACCTGAAACTGAGCAGAATGTGGAGGGCACAATATGTGGCAGGCTCTGTGAAGAATTGTGGATGAAAGAAGATAAAAGTTTTCAGGGTTTATTTATCATCTTTTAATAATGGGGAGGGGGAGTTGTACAGAGATTGAAATAGCAAACTAAAATAATCTCCATTTATGTATCACATTGTAAAATAAACTCTGTTTCACAAATTTCTGCTCGTAGAAACTTGTCTCAATTTGTTTTGTATTTTGCTATGGTAAGCCGTTCACCTCCCTAGTAGTTGAAAAGAAAACAGATTGATAGTTTTCTGATGCCGTTTTTCTGTGAGGTTTCAAACCCCCCATTTCTGCTCTTTCTCTGTGTTTCCCCGCGTACCTCATTTCTGGAATCTTTTTCACCTAGGCTCTGTCAACACATGGAACTAGCCAGATGAAAGAAAGGAAAAGGAGTAGTAAGGGAAAAATGGGAGATGGGAGGGGGTGCAGTTGTGAAACTGGCGTAAGACCATCTTTTGAGCGGAATTCTTTGCAGGGGTCAGAGTTCAGGCGCTGCAATGTAGCGCCGTGATTGGCTGAGGAAAGGTGAAATGAAAACCACGGTAAACTTTTGACCCCGGCGCAGGAGCTCTGCAGGAACGCCCAGCACTGGCGTGGTGGAACAGAGCCCGCTCTCTTCCTGTGTTTACTCCACCAATCCAACAGGGACGGTGGGGAGAGGGGGAGGGGAGAGGGAGCACAGAGAGGGAGGAGAGAAAGACACGAGAGCGAGGTAGCAAGGGAAGGGAGAAAATCGTCAGAGCTGCGGTGCGGTCTGAAAATGAATAGCAGTTTTCACATTTGAGAGTGGCACATTTGAAACGTGTACACAAACACACACAGTGCTTTGAAAAACACAGTCTATGTCAAATGGAGTTAACTACATTTAAAAAAATTGATTAAAGAAATGACAATGGCTGACATATCTTTACCCTTAATTGTGGCTATAGGTGATTTTTCTTTCAGTCCATCTTCTTTGGTTGCAGGTGCAGATATGTGTGTTATCAGACCAGGCAGCGTGGAGGCTGAGCAGGCCATGGGGCTCTGGCTCTCCAGATAAAAGGCTGGTTAGCCATTGATTAATGCACTCATTTCCATAATATTAGCCTTGTGTGATCACAGCCGCCTGCTTTTAGTACGGCTGTTGTGGTCTCCTTATAGGATGATGTTGTGTACTCCCTTTTATCACCTCTCAATAAACACATCAAGCTTATAGAAAATGAGAGGATGTAGCGAATCAGTGCTGCTATGCGATGAGTTAGCTAGTCCTACATGTGTCGCTCCTTTTCTGTTTCGCTCTGTTCTTTGTCCATATTAATGACGGATTGTTGCAGGAGATGCATGTGAGGCACACACACACACACACACACACACACACACACACACACACACACACACACACACTGGAATCTGCCATCCCTTTGTTTCCTCCTTCATTTATTTCCCTGGTTTCTCTACACATTGCAGTTTGTGTGAGAAAAATGGGTAGATGCACACACAGTCTGAGTGTTGTGTGCGATGGTTGAGGACGGGGAATGTTTTTCCTGTGAGAAAAAAGCAATCCTGTGAACACAGTTCCTCTTTGCTTTGAACAACCTTCTCTCTCTCTCTGACACATTTATCTATGGACATCATGCACACTACACATTTGAGGAAAAAGCCACCAGGACAGAGAGCTGTTTGATGCTTTTATACATCTACTGTGCATTTATATATGTGCCTTTGTTAGAGTCTCTTGAGAAGAAATCTCTAACATCATTCACAGTTATGATATGAGGAACTTTTAATAAGGGCCCGACCAATATGGGATTTTTGGGGCCGATACTTGTATAGGGCAAAAGAAAAATTCTGATACTAATCTATCTTCAGATATCTTTCTTAGATCTGTCTTCTATCTTTAGATATTGATATAAATGTATATCACGTTGATCCCTCAAATGGAGTTATCAAACACTTGTTTTAAAATTACATAAAAAGTATGAAATATAAAACGCTGAGTTCCTTTGGGAAGTAGTCCCATACTTCTTTCACCCTCAGCTGTCTGAATAATTTAATTTTATAGTTTCTTATTAAATAAGAAAGTGTGACTTTTACAACAAGAATTGCGATTCAATACTATCGATTATTGCAATTTTCTTTTTCTTACAATTCTACAATTGATTTAGCAGACGCTCTTATCCAAAGCGAAGAACATCAGAGAGTAAGTACAACACAAGCAAGGATCTAGAGAGGAATAAACGTCATTAAGTTCAAAAGGAACAGCTTTAAGTCCAATCGGACACACAGCTGACAAACAGAGCACAGAGGCCGAGCATTTTCCAAAAATGATTAAAGTTAATATATCGTCATCAACAGCTGTTCTTAACCTGACATTAACCAGGAGTGTGTTTAACAAACAAGTTAACAACGTATCATATACGTCCTTTAGTGAGTAGTAAGGCATCATATCCCATCATGCTTTGCAGGACTTCATATTTTTTAAATTTTGTAGGTTTAGTTTAGAAAATGATGCTTTATGTAGGTAATTGTCGTAATTTGCGCTCGCTTATAGGCAACCATCAGTCAAACGGATGTCGAATTTTTACTTCAGCTGTGGTCACTCTACTACAACGTAGAAGCCCATGTACGTCACGCATTGCAGCTGGACATTCTGGAAAGTGATAAAGCTTGTTTTAGCGTAAAGAGACCTGCCAGTGAAGTACACTGATGGTCCAGTGAAGTTCTATTTGACTAATAAACCTCGCAATATCCGAGATAAAATAAGCCAATGACTGTAGACACGTGACATGCTAATATCGGCCGATAAATCAGTCAGGCTCTACTTTGAATATATCAAACCTTTTACACATTTATGTTTTCGGCAAATTGGTCCTTGATGGTTTGATCAAATCAAACCTTCAGGAAAGATGGAGACTTCTGATGGTTTAAGATTGCGACACAAGCTCCAATGTGCTTCTGTCGGGGTGTGTTTCCGTCTGTTCCCAGCTCCTCCTCACTGGACTCTTCACTCACATTTGCGCCACCATCATGGTTTTCAAAGCTGTGCTTTATTCCACTCTGAAGTGCTCCTTGTCTTTCTGCTATTTTCACTTTAAGTCAGTGATCAGCTTATGCAGGCTTTTATTTGAAAGAGTCATCGTGAATATGTTTGGTAACACTGAAAGAAAAGCTTTTGTTTTTGATTCAGCAGTCAGACATGATCTAAATGACCTTCACATTTGAAGACCACAGATAAAAGGACACAAAAACATCTTGCTCTACTGCAGACACTAAAGTTTTACCAAAGGGACACTCATGTATTTTCAGTTTGGTTTGTTAAGCTTAGCTGGAGACACTGAGCTGCTTCAGTATCAATCTGGAGGCTTTCTAATGTGTAGCTTTATGTTTCTAAAATCCTTTCTTATACACACATGCTAAACATGTGTCTACTTCATCCCAATCCCTGAATCTCATTCTGTGGAAGCGCTTTCCATCTTGCCATCAAACCCTCTGACTCCAGTCTAGTCCCACTAGTGCCTGCTTCATCAAAATCATGTGTTATGTTGGCAGAGAAAAGTGAGCAATGATCATCGATAACAAGGGTGCATTCAACTCCATGAAAAATGTTTACTTCTGGAAATTATCTTCCCTCTAAAATTCAGGGGGAATCCCCAAAATGTCTAAATGATAAATGGCTGCTCCACAAAGTAAAATTAGTTTCTTAATAGAAGCATATGGGTAGTAATGTTTTCAATGGGTGCTTTGTTTTTGATGCCATTGAGCAAGGTCAAAAATATGACTGCTTATTGGTTACAGCGGTGGAGTTCACAGCACTGACGGTTCAAGCCGTGGTGAAATGCACACTCATAGTTTCTCTCAGACACTCGGGGAAGGTCGAGTGAACTTTAGATTTATAAATCGGAACTGATCAAAATATAAAACTCAAATATATGTGTCACATGTCTCACCATTAGCGGCTCTCTGAGGTCTAAATATAAAAATGTATGCCAAGCTGAAACCGCAAAAGCAAATGTGCAAGGAGCAGTATGTTGGCCTGTTTTAATGAGGCTGTTAGCATTAGCATGCCAGGCTTACTTGCCTGTGATTATTTGATTTTGAACTATGTTTATTTCCCTCTCCTATGAGTGGCCTTGCTTGCTACCTACATCATTACCCATGAATCCATCCTAAAATGGAAGATTTATTAAGTTGAACCGAATGAAATGGTTAATTGAACAGGATTCAAATCACACGTGGGTGTTAATATAAAGAGTTTCTAACATAAAGGCGAGTGGAAAACCAAAGTTTTACACTTCATATAAAGTGTGAACAAATATTAGATTACATTGTTTAACATGGAATGATTATTTAATTAATTTAAGTCATTATTTAAGTACATGAAGTTTGCTCGTCTGAAGGGTCGACCAGTGGAATGGTCAGAACATGGCTTCCAAACTGTACGATTGTTTTTCTTGACTGAAGGCTTTGAGGACGGGGTTGGTATGAGCTCCAATTGCACTACACCAAGCAGGGTGTATGTTCAGCAGTGGGTGGGGATGTTCTTTAAAGAAAAAAAAACAGTTAGTCATTCTTTCCTTTTTGTTTCCTTTTTGCTCTTGAAGTTTCAAACTCAAGTGGACACCTTTTGTTACTTTATTACCTTTCCTCTGCGGTGACTGTGTGCACCAGTTTGCTTCTTAGGGCAGTGGGGTGTTGATTCTTTGGTTTCCGTAGCGGGTGTCTGCAATGAATATGAAGAAGAACTTCAGTCTTTTTTTAAAGTGGGGGGACATTTGCCTCGGGTGTGATTTTGTGTCTCTCTAATAGCGTGTATGTGTGCCCCACATTGTCTGATCTTTGTTTTGGATAGGCCGGTGTTTATTGTGGGGCCTGCCACTCATTGTCTCAAGGAGCTCAGATTGCAGGCTTTATTTTAGGCTGAGAAGGAATGTCATCCTCACTATTCTGGTCCTGACTGATCGACTGGCCTCCAGCAAAAACCCTGTAGATCCAAATGATGCATCTTTTTGTTTTCTAGATGAAAGTTTTGTTTCCTCAGAGTTTAGTAAAACTCATAGTTCTTGAGTAACACATTTATTCAAAGAATCCCATAAACACAATGAAAAGGATATTATAATTATATTTTTCAGAGATATCGATATATGTTACCATTTGTCCTTTGTCTTTTCAAAAAGCCTTGAGAAGCATCAAAGCCGTTCACTATAAGTCAAACACGTTTGTCCTTGCTAGATAACTACGTATGGTAACTCTTGTGACGTTAAGTACCTGTTTTGTGACACGTCATTGTCATGCGAGAGGTTTCAGTGTTGGCTGGAAGTTTTAATGAAAATAAGAGGAAGAAAAGTCCCTCACAGCGCATCAGGAATGTAAAAGAGATAGCTGATGTCCCTTTACGTTTAAATGAAGTAAGGAAGCACTTTTATAAAGGCTGAGCATCGGTATTGGCTGATACTGTCCTTGGTCACAGATATCAGTCTTTAGGAAAATAATAATTGTTGTTCACTGCCATCCTCAAATTTAAAGGTTGGCAAAGGAGCCACCCCCATGTTTTCTCTCCTACTGCAGGGTTTATGCCTACTTCATCCCTGCTTCTTTGAAATGTGGCTAGTAGTTTAAAAGAGTGCATTCGTTGGCATACGACTTTTATCAAGACATAAAGATTGTTAAGAATTATTCATCAGATAAATTGTCTGCGGGGTGCTGGTGGCCTAGTGGTTAGTTTGTGCGCCCCATGTACAGAGGCTGTTGGCCTTGAAGCGGGCGGCCCAGGTTAGAATCCAGCCTGTGGCTCATTTCCCCCACTCTCTCTCTCCCCGATTTCTGAGTCTATCAACTGTCCTGTCTCTCAAACAAAGGCATACAAAGAAAAAGCCCAAAAATAAATCTTAAATAAACGATAAATAGTCTGCAATATGGCATGTAATGGAATGATTTCTTGCAGCGCTGCACAACAAGAGAGACTGGGTACGACACAGTAAGTTAGAAGTGATTTTAGACACAGACTCTATAGAAGCTAGCCTTGGAATGAATGCTCTTCCAAAACTGTCCTGAGAGCAACAAGGATGCATAAATGAAGTTGTTACCCCAACAAATGACTCCACCATGACACCATTAAACTACTTCACTGAGCTCCTTTGCAAGAACTGAGGCCATTCATTTGTCATTATACGGGTGCACATTAAAATGTGTTTAGCCGCTTCAAGCTTACGTTATGTTTCTTCATCTGTGAGTAGACAAGAATAAAAAGACTCAGCGAAGGACAGAGTCCGACAATAATAATGGATCAAACTTAAATGTCAGAGAAGGTGATCAATGATGTTGTCACATGTTTTTTTTTACTCCAGTTTCTGTGGATTTTTTTTTGCCTTGTTGTTTTGCTGCTGCAGCATGAAAACCCTTTAAATGATCAAACGTTGTTCGGTCAGTTGACAGGAAGGAAGAGCTCGCTCTGTTTGTCTGTGTTGAATAATTCAGCTGCAGCATTAGCTCAGTAGCAGCCAGGCGTTTAGGGCTGATGTGATCAGTGGTATGTGGTGTAGGATCACACACACACACACACACAAACCGTGGGCAGAGTAGATAGCAGCTGTATAACTACTGCTGCTGGTGTGTGTGCCTGCAATAAGTGTAAGTTGGACTAATGGCTAATAAGACTTAACCTCAATCAAAGCGTTTTACCCCCCGATTTGCTCTTAAATATATCTACTTTTTTTTTTGCTGTATTTCACAGAATTTGTTCCAAGAGCAGCGTAATTATTCTTAGATTTCATAAAGGAAAGAACATCTGACGGGCTTATCTGTGGCAGAAGGATTATGGAGCTAAAGGTCACTTGTTTTGGGAGCAGTTTGTACCCAAACACTGAAGACCTAGCTTCACCCCCTGACATGTCCCCTTCATATGGCTTAAAAATCACATGTAAACAAAAATATATGATATGCTAATGTTGTACTGTAAGTGTGATTTTTTGTAATTTATATGGGCAAAATGTACTCCGATGTTGATGTCCAGCTCGAGAGATTCCTTTCTGTTGCTTTGATGAGAGCTTACTCTGATCAGAAAACACAAAACCCCAGCGGACCTTCTTTACTCTGTTTATAAGCAGCATCGCAAATAACTGAAGGTCGTGGACTCTTTGATGGAATGAATTCTGAACACGTGTGTTCTGATTATTTCCACACCATCAAATACTGAGTAAGCTCATTTTGTGAAAGCCTCTACTGGACACTCACTGTCCTACAAGGTGTGTGCAGGAACCAGGAGGACAGGACAGCACATTGATAAACCAAATATGTAAATGGCGTGGATGAGTGGCCACATTTCCAGGAAAGGGAAGTGATGACGCAGGGGAACAGGCTGAGGGGAGGACACAAACAGGATGCTATCTGCTGTGGCTTCCTGTGCAATTTTAGAAATACAGTTTTCCCATGAATTTATGTGAAAGCAAAACATACCCCCCCCCCCCCCCCCCCCCTTCCCCCCATGCTATTTTCAAAGGACAACGGTTCTATTATCAGGTCATGTTTAGATATCCAGGAATTGAGAGAAGGCCACAGCACCTGACCTTTTTATTTCCTCTGTATGTTTACAGGAGATGTCGAGGCTCTGAAGACCCTGGATGGAGCTTGACTGGGTCTTGTACTGGTTAAGGTGAGATGGTGGAATATGCACAGAGACACACCCACACAAACCCATAGTGGACAACAATGCATAAAAAACAATTCTGACCATTTTGGTTTTATCTATGAGATGTTGTATTTCACACGTTGGCAGCTGCTGTTTGTTTACCTGGTGGTTGGTACAACATATCTGATTTTGTTCCTCAGCAAGTCTCACATTGTCAGAAGAAGAGGAGTCAGGGCAGTGGCAAACTGCCAGGCCTGTTGAGACTCACCAGGGGTTTTGGTGAGCTGCTGCTCATAATCTCTCACTGTACTATAGAAGTATTGAATACTTGGATTTTCAGTTTTATGTATCGTCAAACTTCAACATATTGTGAGATGTAAACATAAGAGCACAAATGAAACATACTTCTGTGAACATGAAAAGACATTTTGAAATCCCATGAACACAGAGATGTTTGGTGCAGTTTAAATGTCATCCTCAAAACCTTTTTTTGCCAGACAGAATAGCAGTGTTGAAACCTACATTTAACTCTGTTTTCAGCATTGCTCCTCCATGATTTCACCCTATATTGTTCCAGGTTTATGAAAGACCCCCAGAAGCCCCTAGCTGTGCTGTTTGTCTGTTTTAGGATGTGAGGCTGACTAGGGGCTGATGTCTTCTTTCTCCACGGCTGCAGAGGTGAGCCTTAGGACAGAAACCGGGAAGGAGAGAAGGGTGGGCAGAGAGAGTTGCAGCCGCAGCAGGACAGGCAGATTTAGAGAGTGGTGTTAAAAGGTAGACAGACAAGAAGCATGCAATGCAGATTTATGATGCAGAGAGTGTGTCTGAGACTTGGTGCTCTTCTTGTTAAGTAGTAGTGGTGGTGGTGGTGTTGTGTGACTGGGCTGCATGTCCCAGCCTGCAGTTTTGAAGCAGGAGTTGCATAATGGCTTCCATTGGTTCTACACTTTTCCACTCTGGAATGAGCTCACTCTGTATTTAAGAAGGCTTGTGTGCGCACATACACGCATGCAGACACAAAGTCCAGGATAGAGTTGTAATAGAACAATCTGGTGTTAAAGCTGCACGCTACAGCTTTGTGTGTGTCTCTGTGAGGGAATAGGAAAGAGCAGTGACCTTAGACAGCGACTACAGAGGTTTCCTTTAACATGAACTCTGAGGGGTCAGACACAGGGCAATGCCAGAGCAAGAAAACAAGGGCAGGGTCCCCAGCCCAGGATTGCTACACCCAGAGAGGGAGGGAAGAAGGGAGGGGTTGCCTCAGGATGGTATGGGGGGGGGAAAGCAGTAAAAACCCATTGGAAGAAAGAACGGATGTAGCCTAGTATGGAGAATGGAGAGAAAAGGGAATGTGGAAAAGTTCTTACTATTTCCTGAAATACGCTGTGAAGTCTCTCTGGATTCTATCCAGGCTCCACAATGCAGTTTGTTTTCTTTTCTTGTGCAGTCCCAGTCAGTTTGACAAAGAGGCTTGATGGTGAATATGCTCCTTGCTGGTACAGTAGCTACAAGGACTCATCTCTCTAACAGGACTTTGCTGTGACATGCCTGAACATGTAAGTGTACAGGAAATTGTTGGAATAGCAGTTCTAACGTGTGTTGCCGCTGCTAGTAAGCAAAGTGGTATCCTTCTCATGGGCAGGCTGTCTGAACGCAGGATGACCCGTGTCCCCTGAGGCTCCAAATCACTACATCATCATCAGTCGCTCCTCGCTGTGGAACAGATGAGATTTCACTCTCATCAAGCACTAAGCAGGAACCAAGGCTGCTTAGCTAACTGGATAGTCTAGCATCATAAAACTGTAGGAATCCACAATCTACTCTTCCCCTTGAAAGTCACTTCATTTATTACCTCAACAGCTCTGGGATTTTGTAGATTTTATTTCAAAACTTGTCACTTAGCTTCCAAGTTTACCTGAATTTGCAGTCATTTCTTAGTGGACTTGGCAAAGAAACAACAGCTTATTCTTTGATTGGATTTTACCACACATAAAGAGAATATTAAACCACACTATAGAGTTAACATAAATGATGTCTGTGCTTTCAGGTGCTGATATGCGCTGAAGATGAGTGGCATAGGAGACAACTCGATGGAGCCGCTGTGCTCCGACCGCAAACGTAAACTGTCCACCTGTGACACACCAGGCTTAGGGTGAGTACTGTTACTTCTGTTAAGTGTCTATACCCATTCACTTTGTCTGCTGCTGTTTGTGGTGGTTTGGAGGTCAGCAAAAGCATAAGGTCACTTCCTTCCTGCTGGCCTCATGTAAACGTCCCAACCCTCTGGTTCAAATTTGTGCCTGCTGTTAGTAAAGATCTGAAATATCTGAGCCCGAGCTGTATGGCCTGCATATGGACAGGGCATGTGGAGGTGAGGTTGTCATGGCAACTTGTCTAATCCCCTTGGCTCCCTGGCAGGTGTGACAAGCGTCGGAGGGAACAGGAGAGTAAGTACATCGAGGAGCTGGCTGAGCTCATCTCTGCCAACCTCTCCAACATCGACAGCTTCAACGTCAAGCCTGACAAATGTGCCATCCTGAAGGAGACGGTGAGACAGATCCGACAAATCAAAGAGCAAGGTACTACACTGTCCAAACTACAACTACACACACTCCTGGTCTTTAACAGAGCCTCATCATAGAATTTTCTTCAGTGTTTGTTTTGAGAAGTAGTCAGAATAAAGAAAAGGCTGAATGCTTTGAAGTACCCTGCTGCAGGACAGATGATGCCAGTGATGAAGTGGTGTGTTTGGTTCATGGCCAGGCTGCCTAAGACCAACAGCCAGTTTGGCCGATTGTATTGCTAAGGGTAAATGAACACCAGTAATTGAGACCAATGCTGGGTGGTCATGGCTCAAGGCTGTGACTGAAAGCGTGTATCTGTCAGTGCCAAACCCTGCCTCTCTCTAGGAGACTGGTGGGTGACACTGGTGACTCAGAATTGAGAGATTAGAGAGAGTTGCTACTATCCTGCAGATTTGAGAGGATTTGGTACATCCATGGGCATATTTTCTTTCACCTTTTAAAAAAAAAAAAAAAAAAAATCTCATTTGAGATTAGATCTACAAGGTCAAGTGGGAAAGGAAGAAAAAGAGCAATCGTGTTGTGATCTACCCAGAGGGTCACAGCCGTCATAGTTACAGGATAGAAATGATAAATGACCTGTCTTTTGCTTCTTCTCTGTTCTGTTTGTTTTCTACTTTAACACACCTCTTCCCATTCCCTTGCATTTACTGTCTCAGATGCCACTTTATGTTTGTCAGTCACAGCTTCCTCTGTTCTTTTTGATCATGCAGTTAATTCAGTTAGATATGGACATAAATTCAGTGTCACGTTATTTGTCGTCGAGCTTAGCGCCACCGATGACCCTGCTATATAAAGTGGTATCTAACAAAGCCTCAAACACATGCTGATTTTAAAAATAGAATGGCATGTTAAGCATGCATCCATGACTCATGCTGCCATCTGCTGGCCAGAAAAGGGATTTATTTCACTGAACTAAGCAGACGGCTCCCTCAGCCAATCATAGGGAATCATAGAAAGGCCAGAATGAAATGAAGTGATAAAAAATGGCACGATCAAGACAATACTCAAAAATTACATGTATTATAATGTGGCCTTAAACATTCAAAATGTCAAACATGCTTGTGCACTTTTAATAGTTAAGATCACTGTCACTAATTTGTGTTCAGTAGAAAGGCTTTTCCTGTTGAGTTACACAGTGAAAATGATTAGCAGAAGGTTAAGTACCAATTTAACTAATATATAGATGTTGTTCCAATATTATGATTCGCCTTATCTGTCCTCAGGAAAAAACTCTTGCAGTGATGATGACGTCCAGAAGGCAGATGTGTCCTCCACTGGTCAAGGGGTTATTGACAAGGATCATCTGGGACCGCTGCTCCTACAGGTCAGCCTGGGGACAAGCAAAACTAAATAAATCACTATGGTTAAAGAGGGATTTGCTCTCCATGCTCATGGAATGTCTCAGCTGGTTTTGAGCTGGAAAGAACTGTAACCAATGAGGTTCACTATTTAAATTGTATTAATAAGTACTTTTTTCTCCATTTGACTCTCTTGCTGTTCTTAGGCCCTGGATGGCTTTCTGTTTGTGGTTAACCGAGAGGGCAGCATTGTATTCGTGTCAGACAACGTGACGCAGTATCTTCAGTACAAGCAGGAGGAGCTGATCAACACCAGTGTGTACAACATCATCCATGATGACGACAGGGAGGAGTTTCACAAGAATCTTCCTAAGTCCAATGGTGAGACATACGTTTCTACATATTTGAGAGCTAACTTGTTTTAAAACTTACCTTAATATGTGCTGTCAATAAATCACTCATGAACACCTGAATGCTCTTGAACAAACACGGTCACGGTCACCTGTTCACCGCTGCAATTACTCTCCATAGCACCCAATGGGGCATCGTGGGGTGCAGAGGCACCACGGCAGAAGAGCCACACCTTCAACTGTCGTATGCTGGTGAACTTTGTTCACGGCCAAAGTCATGGGATGTCAGAAGAGCGGCCTGGAGGCCAGCGATATGAGGCCATGCAGTGTTTTGCCCTCACTCAGCCCCGGGCCATGATGGAGGAAGGAGAAGGTAAAGTCATCGTTGGCATCTCTCACAGCTTTCATTTTTTATTTAGTTATTTATTTTCCTGATGATGAGATGTGTAACAATAGTTTAAATACAATTATTCATGTAGAAGATGATTTAACCAGCAGTCACACAGTAGAGCTTATTTAAATTACACGGTGACTTAACTTGGCTTACTTTGTAGCTATTTCTTCCACTGCCTTTTTATGTGAACTTAAATGTTGCATATAATACAAACCTGTAAGATTTAACAAATAATGTTTTCTCCTCCAGTTTATCCAAAGCATGAATTCACATTGTGTTGTTTCTCTGCTCAGATTTGCAGTCCTGTATGATCTGTGTTGCCCGACGCATCATTGCGGTTGAGAGGACGGAGAGGTTTAGCACTCGCCATGAACTCTCTGGTAAGTTTCTAGTTTCTATATGGCACTTACCTTAATTATTTTAATATTTTATACATGTGAAGAGATATTTGGAAAAGCGTTTTGTTATTGTAAGTTCCATGTCACACTAGCCTTGATTGGAAATACTGTTTTCGGATGCACTGCTGCGATGATGCTGTGTATTTAACCTTAAAGAAAAATTACAGTTTAGATTTCTCAGGCCCTTTTTTTTTTTATAAGGGCCTGAGACAATTGACAATTGATAATTGTGCTTTCCCTATCTATTATCTTTCTTGTAATCCCCTTGGGCAATCTTCTGTTGCAGGTAAACTCATTGAAATTGAACAGCAGAGCTCTCCTCACACCACTATGCGTCCAGGCTGGGAGGACCTCGTGAGGCGCTGCATGCAGATGTTCCTCCATCGAAGTGAGGGGCAACCATGGTCCTACAAACGCCACTATCAAGATGGTATATAACTCTGCTACACTACCATCTAACCTCCCATGTCACCATCACACTGTCGCGACCAAAAAAGTACAATAGCATACATTGACATCATAAAACATGTTGCGTGTAAAGAACAACATGCATGCAGGTAATCCAGGCTTGACAAAGACATGATCTATATAATAAGTGTCTGAAGGGCAGGTTTAGCATTGTCAAAGAAGCAGTCATCACAAAACTATACAAGGAATGTACCAGGTGCAAGTGACCTCATGTAAACTTTTGGTATGTGGGACACAGCCTTTACTTGATGAATGAGAGGCTCAAACGAGTAATGAGTCACTCAAATCCACATTTTTATTTGATGGTTGTACACAGAGCTGTTTTTAAGCCCATCCAGCCTCTGGAAGGCTTGTTATGCAGACCAGCTACATGGCAGTTTTATTTGCTATCATTACAGAACAACACATGTACAGACACAGCGTGAAACCTAAGCTAAAACTAGCATCTTCTAAAAGCTTTTTCCTGACAATTTTTTTAAACCTTTTTGTGTGTGAGTGTTACTTCCCATTGTAAGCCAACTGTGGGGTCTTCATTTTTCCTTTTCTCTACTCTAGCTTTCCATAATGGTCATGCAGAGACCCCACTCTACCGCTTCTCCCTCTCTGATGGCACGCCAGTCACAGCCCAGACCAGAAGTGACCTCTGCAGGAACCCCAACACCAATGAACCACACTCTTTTCTCTCCACACATTTGCTACAGAGGTGCAAATACTCTAACAGTTACAATAAGCTAGAATCAGTTGTCCTCCATTTGATGATTGTATTCTCTTTGTTGTATAATTAAGTATGTAATATTTACATTGTTTCTTTGTAGGGAACAGAATGGTTATCGTGGGAACCAAGGTGGAGGTATGAGACCTCCTAACATGGGAGTGAACAATCCTAATCAACAGATGAATATGGGCCCAGGAGGTGGAATGGGCATGAACAGGGGCTATGGCATGGCTGAACAGGGCAACATAGCTCAAAGAGGAGTACCCCCCTACACGGGGGGCAACCGCATGAATCCCATGCATCAGATGAATCAAATGAATTCCGTGCATCAGATGAACAACGCGGGTCAAATGAATCAGATGAATTCCATGCATCCAATGAACTCCCCCATGAACTCCATGAATCAGATGGGCCACCATGGCATGCATCAGCAGCAGCACCAACATCAGCAGATGGGTCCGTTCCATGGAGGTGGACCAGGGGGGTATGGGATGGGAATGACAAGTCCTCCTCAAGTCAGTCCAGGAATTAACGGCCCCCCGCACAACGTCATGGGCTCACCCAGGGTCCGAGGAAGCCCCAAGATGGGTGCCAGCCCTTTCTCTCCTGGAGGTATGTACTATCAGCAAAAAATGTTTTGTTATTTTTTGGGCCTTTTGCCTTTATTGATAGGACAGCTGAAGAGAGACAGGAAATCTTGGGAGGAGAGAGTGGGGGATGATGTTAAGCAAAGGGCAGAGGTCGTTTTTGAACCTATGGCCTCTGCGATGAGGACTATAGCCTTCATACAGGGGGCTCGCAACATAACCGCCAGGTTATCTAGTGACCAACTATCAGCAACTTTACATGCACAGAGAGCTAACATGTCAAATTACAACTTCTAAGATCACACTTTCTCTAAAACTTGTGTTATTAACTTCATGGATCCATAATATATCTGTTGTTGTGTCCTTTCCAGGTATAAACTCTCCCATGAGCTCTAGTCACCCTAGTAACTCCGGAGGCGGAGGAGGAGGCACCACCTTCTCCAGCAGCTCCTTAAACGCCCTCCAAGCCATAAGTGAGGGAGTAGGAAATCCCATGCCCTCACCCCTCACCTCTCCCCCTCCCCACAAGCCTGACAGCTCTCCAAGCATTAACTCCACCAATCAGGCAGCAAGTGGTCCCTGTAAACCAGGCCTCCCAGCCTACTCCGACTCCAAGAGCCCGGGCAACTCACTCGGGGCTGGAGGAGAGCAACCATCTCAGCAGCACCCACATACCCCGACCAGTGAAGGCCCTCCCGACAAGCCAGACAGCCAAGTGAACAGAGAGGCAGGTCAATTGGCAGCAGAAGCCAACCGACGAGTCCCTGACAGCAACTGCCACAAGAAGCTTCTGCAGCTCCTCACCTCCCCCACCGATGAGCTGGTGCCACCAAATCACACAACAAGCTCTGGGCCAGGCTCAACCCCTGAAGCTAAGGACGGAACAACTGGCGTCACAAGCCCTTCGTCTTCAACCGGAGTGTCCTCATCCACGGGAGGAAATCAGAGTTCTGCGCTCTCCTCTGGTGGCACAGGACATTTAACAAGCCAGTCACTGCAGAAGAAGCACAAGATCCTCCACAAGCTGCTGCAGAACGGAAACACTCCAGATGAGGTGGCTCGGATCACTGCTGAGGCCACTGGGAAGAGCAGCCTGGATTCAGGGGCGCCCGAGCCAGGACCTGCAGCCACTGGAGGGGCAAGGGGATCAGAGTCAAAGCAGGAACAGCACAGCCCTAAGAAGGAGAAGCCCCACGCCCTCCTTCACTACCTCCTCAATAAGGATGACTCTAAGGAAGTTGTTGATGTCAAACCAAAACTGGAGGACCTGGAGGGGAGAGGTGCCCAAGGTGCTGGGGTCACCAGCTCGGACACCCACTGCATGGATGGGAAAGTCAAGATGGAGCCATCTGATGAGGTAAGGCTTATGTGCAATTTATGAACTGCAGTTTGAAATACCTAGGGGAAAATTGTGTCCTAACATTTTTCTGTTTCGATGATTCAGGCAGAGACCCTGGAGACCATTCTGGGGGTCCCAAGGAATAACACTGGCTTCTACCCTGAACCTGACTCGAGAGCAGGAAAGGAGGTTGGAAACAAACAGGGAAATATGCCAGACAGTTTGCATGGTAAGTCAGCCTGCTGCCTAATGCGTAAGAGGACGTGTGTCTAAGATGATAGAATCATAGCAGCATTTGCATACGTTGTGTTAGATACTTGTATGTCTTGCATGATGTATCACGTATCACACTGTAGATGTTTCCGTGTCAGAAGCAATTTTTTTTTCTTAGAACCTAAATTTGTAATGTTATCAATTGTTCATATTTCATACATTTCAGATGGGGAAAGAGGCCCCTTGCCTCCAGTTCAGCGAGGTGCCTATCAGAGAGCCTTGTCCATGGATGCCAAGCCCATGGGTGGAGTTGGGCTGGCTGGGAGAAGGAATGTACCCTGTCCCACGTTGATCAAACAGGAGAACATGGATGCTCCGATCAGACAAGGCTTCCCTGGAGGCATGAATGCATGTCCACCACGAGGCAATCCAATAAGTGAGTTGATCTTTTATCCTTTAGTAAGACAAGACAATGGGGCTTCCAACTTTGTTTGGAAAGACAGAAACCGAGGGTACAGTGCCCTAACACACTGAGATGACGCATTCAATGTTTGTGTTTTTCTTTATTGTTATTCAGGAGGTATGGGCAGGGGAATGGGAATGCCCCAGCGCCCTCCAATGTCGGGGCCAGGAGACTGGGGTGTGCCAAGGGCCAGCAGCAGTGCTGTCACTGGACCAGGACACCCTGGTATGGGTCGCACTGGTCAAATGAGTGGATCCATGATCAACCGCTCCAACAGTGTACCTGGAAACACAAGGTCTATGCTACAGCAGCAACTCATGGACATGGGTATGTCACATATGTATATGTTGCAGAGTGGGAAGCTGTACCTTTTTTTGCATTCATTTGCAAATATTTAAATCTGAATCATTTTCTGTGGATTGAATAGTAAATATTTTGGGGTTTTTTTAAACTTAGTAATGATCAAACATACACTGCCACTCAACTCTGCAGGTACCAATGAACCCAATATGGGTGTGACTCGTTTTGGTGGACATGGGCCCCTACCTCAGTCCCCCTCCTGGCCAGACTCTGCCATGGCTATGGACAGACCACATGCTAATACAAACAGGTAAACCTTTTTCACTGGTCCAAACTGTATTCCTGGCATTTTACTCCAACATAAGCTGAATTCAGATGCAGATGTTGTTGTTGTTGTTTTTTTTTTAGTGTTTTGTTTTTGTTTTACCTTATTTTTACCGGGAATACTCCCATTGAGAAACATAATCCTGAAGTTGTGTCTGTGATCTTAGCCTACTTTTCTTAAAGTGATTACATGCTGTCTTTTTAGGGATCAGTTTGGGCGTCCCCTAGAGGAGCTGTTTGGGCCCCTCACTTGCAGTGAGGGCCCGAGTGAGGAACGGGCACTTCTTGACCAGTTGGACTCTCTGCTCAATACTGCTGATGTCATCGCTCTGCAGGAGATAGACCGAGCCCTAGGCATCCCTGAAATAGTAGGCCAGGTACAGAAAGCACTAAAGTACACATTTTGTATTGCACACACTCATTGTGTTAACAGGAAATGGAAATACATTGCGAGTGTTTGCCCCAATGTTGCATTGGCCCACATAACCTTCAGTTTCATTTGAAGTTATGAAGTAGATACACAAAATGGAAAGGATTAACCATAGTGCTATAGGTAAACCAAAAATTGTTCAGAGGTCCAGAATGACACAAAATCACTGCAGGCTTTTAGTTTTTCTTCAATGCTTTCCATATGTAAAAGTTCTTAGTGTTTTGTGGCTTCTTGGTGGCCAGTGGTTTAATAACATGAATACTCTAACCCCATATTGCAACTTTTCTGTACCCTAGAACCATGGACCTGAAGGCCATCAGCAGGGCCCCAATCAAGGCCAGGGTCAGTGTCCACCATCAGAGTCTTTCCCCAGGCCGAACTCCTCCTTAGGTGTGGACCAAAAACCCAATTACAGCCAAGGCTACCCTGGGCCACCAGGACCCTCAGCCATTGGTATGCAGCCTGGTTATGGAGGAAACACAATACAAAGCCAGTCTCCTGGAAGCTTCAACCCCATGATGAATCAGATGGGCCAGGCAGGGGGCTTCCCTGGCATGACAAACATGGGTAACCCCCGTGCTAACATGATGCGACCTCGCATGATGACTGCCACCAAGCCTCTGCGACTGCAGCTGCAGCAGAGACTGCAAGGACAGCAGGTGATCCCTCACAAAATGATTATACAATAATAAATTGTTGTATTTGTTGTTATATCAAGTACAGAAGGTGAACTTGTGTCATAGGAGAAGTTTGTGGCTGTAAAGTTTATTGAAAAAACAAAACTGGAATACTGACCAGTCTTGTCTTATCTGGCAGTTTATGAATCAGACCCGACAGGCCATGAAGATGGAACATGCCCCCGGAGGAAACCCTGCCATGCATCCAGGCATGCAACCTGGTATTCAACCTGGTATTCAACCTGGTATTCAACCTGGTATTCAACCTGGTATTCAACCTGGCATGCAGCCTGCAGGCATGGGCAGTCAGGTATGTAGGCTGCACTTTTTTCACATTCAATGTTGTCCAATTATACTTGACTCTTTAATGGCATCAGTCTAGACACCATTTTACACGATTTGTTGAGTTAATGCTTAATTTTTGTTGTTTGTCAGCAACCTGGTTTCCTAAACGCCCAGATGATGGCTCAGCGCAGCCGAGAGATGATGACTATGCAGATGAGAAGGCAGCGGATGATGATGCTGATGCAGCAGCAACAGAGGCAGGAGCAGGGGGCACCGAGAGGCTTCAGCCCACCTCCAAATATCACGGCACCAGGGGGCATGGAGAGCCCTATGGGAGGTCCCCCTATGAACCAGCCTGGACAGCAAGGCTTTAACTATGGAGGAAACTATGGTGAGTTAATTGAGACGGAGCTTTGAATATCTGTCTCCTCGATCACACCCATGACTCGTCTCTTTCATTGTTGTACTTTCAGGGATGAACCAGCAGGGGGACCCATCATTCATGGCTCCAGGTAGCAGCCCACCAGGAAACATGATGCAAGGACGAATGGGAGGTCCTCCTCAGAATAACATGATGCAGGGAATGCAAGCCAATCCACAGGGGGGGCCCATGTACCCCTCAGGAGAAATGAAAGGCTGGCCACAGGGCGCCATGCAGCGCAACAAGTATGTAACGACTGGCTTCTTTGGGCAAAATGATTTGCAATATTTTAGCACCATACCCAGAGAGGCTTATCCTTATAAAATATTTCTTCAAATTTCTGAGGTAAATGGTTGATCAAAATCTTTTGTTTCTCTGTTTTTCCAGCACATATCCCCAGCAACAGTTCCCCCAACAGGGCAATCAGGGCCAGTTTGGACCCATGATGATGAACAACGCCATGGGTGGACCCGGGCCAGTGGCGGGTGCTGGACAGATGGGCCAAATGCCGGGCCAAATACCGGGCCAGATGCCAGGACAGAGGCAGGGCCAGATGCAAGGCCAAATGGGCATGAACCCCATGGGGATGGGTAGAATACCGATGGGACCTGATCAGGTAAATAACATGGGAATTTTTGTGGGGGAAAAAAAGGATTTATAACCACCAGAAAGTATTGCACTTCTCATTATCTTTCTGTCTTTGCAGAAGTATTGCTGATAAACTGTGGCTAACGGCAGAATCTGGAGCCTGACAGCTGTGGCAGAGTGGTGTTAGCCCCAAAAAGAGGTGGACCTGAACAAAATCACAAGTATAAACAGGAGGATTCTCCAGAATAACACTTGATGCAGGAGACACAGAACAACCGACTGTTCATCGTGGAGAAAGAGAAATATGTGCTGGGCATCATCTCCAACTGACACCACAAATACTGTTACCTTGTTAAGGTGATGCACAATATCACACACAAATAACAGTGTGTGCTTATGCATGTTTGTGTGTGTACATGTGAATGACCCAGAGCCGTCAGGAAGTATTCGGTCACGGCTAGGCTGCAGAGCAGGACTATGGTACAACTGTGGTGGCACTTTACCTGGAGGCTTCTGTGTGAAATTAAGATTGATGCAATATTTCTTCATCATTACAGCCTTACTAGAGATTCAATGCCTTCATACCTATGGGTTCTCTTATCTTTCTTATGCTTTGGATGCACCCCATTGTTGAAGTCATTGGAATATAAGCACACAGTTTTCTGTCATGCAGATTGGAGCAATAAGTCTTGCCTCTATGCTTTAGACTGTAACTGAGCATCATAACCCATTTTTATTAGCAAACGAATGGTACTGCAGTATTAGATGTCTCAAATGTCCTCTGTGAATATGAATTGTAAATATTCTACAAAATATATCAAAAATGCTTTTTAAAGGCCCATAATTGCACAATGTATGAGACCTGGTTGTATTTTTGTGTCCCATAGGTCAATAATACTGATTTGGTTCATTTGCTTTTTTTATGCCTTTGCAAATATAGCAGGCATGTTTGGGGTTTTCCTTTCCTTGTTTTTCCATTTTTCTGAATGCTGTATTTTCAAATTTTCCAAAAAGTCATGTAATTCATGTTTTAGCGAGGCACTTTTCTTTTAGTGATAAGTATCTGATGAGTTGAAGATTTGAGCTTTCACACAGTCAGAGGTTTTATTGGAGGGTTGTGGACGAATGATAAAATGTTGTTGGGTTCCGTGTAAGCTGAGCTGTTAGTTTTTCTGGCTTTTTTTTTTAATATGCAGTACAGTGATGACGGAGTCACACACTCCTCAGTTTACCGACATGCCTGGTTCTCACAGTGTTCTCCCCTTCCCACTAGCTCCTTTTCGAGTGTGTTTTTATAAACACCATCTTCTTTTGACTGTTTTTGTCAACTCACTGAATCTACCTTTCAACATGCGCAATCCAAAGATACTTTTCCATGTCTTTGTATAGTTTCTGAGGTTTCAGGTGTACATTTTTAATGCTATGTGTTATATTAGTGTGATGGTAAATGGGTACATATCATTGATCTGTAAAAGCGTATGATGGTTATGTACTGGAAGCATAAGGGGATGGGGTTAAGTTGTTCCACAGTGAGGAGCTACCACTGCAGCGTGGAGAGGACTGGACACAAAAACCTTAGAGCATAACATTTGAACATCTGGATGAAACCTGTTGTGCTTTAAAAAAGAAACACCAATGGAAGGAAATCCACCTAAAGACATATCAATATCTATTTTTTCAGGAAGCAACTTCATTGTGTGTCCAGATTTTATTACTTCATGCAAAGGAATTTTTTCTAAAGTTCGAATGATGTGCAAAATGAGGCAAGTGATCATGCGGTTAGTTTTTGTTTCTCTTTGTTTGGAAGATAAGCTGTCATTTTACAGGTTGTATATTACAGATTTATTCTGTCGATGTTGATATTGATGTAAATACAAATTTCTATTTAAACACCCTTGAGTCTGGCTCTCTTATTATGAGCAGGGATTTATGCATGCATTTCCCTGAGCCTCACTTGAACGCTGAATGTCAGATGGTTTATTGCACTGAAAGAACAATAACTGATGACGACTGTCCTGAACTAAAAACAATGAAAAATAACATCCATACATCCAAATGTCCATTTTTAATATGAAACTTTAAATCTACAATATTCAACATGCTCATTATTTAGACACAAAACATGGATAAACGTGTTGGTACATAGACAATTATAAAGCCCTTTGTGTGGTAAACACAAAGATGATTATGAAGGATATTCTTAACTGATGTAAAAAAAATAAAAAGATTGAATGATGGAAGTGCATACTGTAACAGTTTACTTAAGAAACACTAGGGAATTGACAAAAAAACGGTCCCTTTGCTGACATGAACACATTAATATCTAATTTTCTAACTTAGTTTTCAAATGAAAAAATCAAAAGCATTTCACTGTTGTGGCTGCTTCAGCTGAGGCTCATTTAAATAGCTCCCTATGACATTTGATGATGTAAGAGGGTCCCCAACAGCTAGGTAGTGTCTCCTCTAAAAGTCACAAATGAAATAGTGAAGTGTGATAGAAAAAGGTTTTGCTAGACAAAGTTGTATTCATGTCTGGTTTTAAAGGAGAAATTCCCCTTTGGTGTAGGTCATGGTTAGCTTTATTTTTAAGTTCAAAAATAATCTAAAAATGAAGAATAACCTGCAGTTGATAAATAAGAAATGTAATGCAACATAATGCTCTCTAACATGTAAGAGTAAACGTGTCCATTTCATAGAGTGGGACATCAAATGGAAATACACAAGTTAAGAACAGGTAAACACGAGCGTTAGAAAAGGGTGGTTCACTTCAGCATTACCAGTTTATTGTACCTGAATTCTGTGAGCAGTACTACTCGGTTGGTTAGGTTTGGATTTGTTCTACTTTATGTAATGTTTGTGATCAATTTAAAACACTGTAAAGTATTTTTAGACAATCTTTTTTTGAGTGTGTGGAATAAAGCAATAGCCTACAGCTTCAAATACTTTGGACAAACAATATATCTCTCTAAAATTGAGTTCTAATAGAGTACAAGGTTGAGTTATTTGGACAATTATAGGGAACGTTAAGTACAAGTTTTGAATGTTCATTAAATGTTATTTAATGTCAGGATAAAATTACCAGACTAAAGTACTAAGACGATGTTGACATATGTTTTTCCCCGTTATTTAACCAGAAGGGGGCGCTGTTGTCAAGTAATGCGTTCTGCAATGTCTGGAAACCTTATCCTGCACAATACTCCAATTCTTGTTATGCCCACAAGGGAGCGCTATGAGTCAGAGAGTTGAAGAGGGGTCATGTGGTTTGACACAAATTAACAATTTAAGAAATTAGGAGAAAAAAATAACAATATGGAACTAATAAAATATCAATTCTAAGACAGAGGTCCAGTTAGATTTCAGAATCAAATGTCTTGTAGAGACTTGTTATTGAGACCACAACATTTTAGTCTTCATTTTCTGGATTATGTAAAAGGGAATTATGTTTTCCATATAGATAATTATCAGTGATTAGAGGTATAGAGTAGAAATGGTATCAGAGATGTTTAATGTCAATGAAAAAAGTAAACAACCTAAAACGTAAAACAGTTCTGTTCAACCGCTTGTCTCTAACAGCTAAAGCACTGAAGGTTTCTGTAACCAAATAAAAGTGTATGTATAAATAGTTAATGTATAACATAGGAGTATACTGTGGGAATCTCTCCCCCGGAGCAGCTCTCTCTCTCTCTCTCTCTCTCTCTCTCTCTCTCCCTCCCTCCCTCCCTCCCTCCCTCCCTCTCTCAGTGTTGGCGTGGTTCCCGGCCCATCTGCGGCCTGGCCCGTGGATTACTGTTTGTTAATGTTTCAATCAGCTGTGTGTTGAGGAATGTGGAGCTATTTAACCTGAACTTCCCCAGGTGTGCCGAGGCGCCGCTCAGTCTGGGCCCCGCCGCCCTCCCCTGCCCTTGGCACAAAGCTATCACACAAACACAATCACACACTGGCCACGCCGGGGCTGCAGCTGTGCGCATCGCACCGCAGGGAAATGGGAAAAACATTGCACCAGGGAGACAGAATAAATCTTATAACGAATCGCTTCGCCAAAGCCAGTTTAACCCCTGCAGTGCGGGGAGAGAGGAATAATGCTGATTTACACGATTACATATTAAAACACCATACTTAAATGGCTGTTTTATGGGTTAAAACATGCCCTTTTCCTGATTTTTCTCCCCACAGACGATCTTCGATTACGTTCACTTTAATCAGTTAGTTATTTGTTATTGTAATTACAACTTTATTCCCTTATCAATAGGTTTTCTATGTATTTTACGCCAATCTAAGTTATCACATGACACCATGTATGAAGCCTTTCTAGACCACATGTTTTGTAATGATATAAAGACCCACCATTGATACAATCCTAAATACCCTCAATTTAGGCTAAATACATTAATCCTGACTGCGACCATTTTATAAAACTACTTTAATTTATTTCAAAACCATCTGTGTCAAGATGTTTAGACTTGATAATTCAACCAGAGACTTCCTCTTGTAATATGATACGGTAATGACCCATAGGGAGGTATATGACCAGTTTAACTGGTTTAGAGCCATTATTTTGACCACCAGCTTTGGTTTTATGTTACCTAAATGACTTAACAGCTTCTAAAATATAACTATATTACTCCCCCCCAGTTAACAAGATGAGCTTTCCAGATGAATAACCTATTACAAGGTGTGTTGTTAGTCTAAGTGATACATTGGGCAACCATACAATCACCCAAGTGCAACGTTTTTCACAATTATGGCCAGATTCTGTCAGGAACTCAACAGTACATCTTGATTTATTTAGTATATACTATCTTATCTTTCTCTTCTCGTAAACCCACACACAGACACACACAGACACACACACACACAGACACACACACACACAATGACAAGAGAATAATTCTTCTTCAAAAATAATTGTCTTGTTTTAATAAAAACATCAATAAGGTACATTGTAAGAAAACAATATCTTCACATAATATGGCATTGTAATATACAATACAGTTTTTTGCTCAGGAATCTGAGAAATTTACTTTTTAACAAAACGTTAATTTCTCTAAATGGTTTACACAAGATACAAAGAGCGTAACAGAAATTAGCTTTCTTTAAAAACTCTACAAGCAACAAGCGATGCTATGTTGCACTGAACTTGTCTTGGTCCTCCGGCTAACCCAGTCTATATCTGGACATCACCGGTCTACTTCTTCTCTCGGGGCCCTCTGATGAATCGAGAGCCCTGAGTGACAGAGATCCTCAAAGCCGCAGGACGTTCACACTGTTTGAAACGTCCCTACTGAGTTCAAGGTATTTTTTATCGATGTGTTTGTGAAGTCACATCAATGAGCCTTGTTCGTGAGGTGCTCGCTGTGGGTTCATGGTGCGATACTCCCACGACCTCTTAACGGCACATGATCCTGTCGTCCGAGCACCCATTCTGCGGAAGAAAAAAAGAAGAGTTGATGAGTACATTTGCATCACATGGATTGTATAGCAGCAACAAGCAAACTGGTGCGCAAAAGTGACTTTTACGCACGCCTAGTTACATTCAAGGAAAATTTTGCGGTAGTGAAATCAGCTGTGTATAACACTGAGCTATTCTCAGATTTCCACTGTTGTATATGTAAAAAGATATTTACCTCTACTGCGATGCTGGCGAGTTCTGCATTCAGGGTGGTCAGCGGCGTGCGAGGGACGGTGCCGTTGGAGAGTTGGCGGCTCTTCTCCGGCTCGTCTAACTCGACCTGCAGGTCCCAGATGTAGTCAATGACATGTTGCAGGATCTCAACTTTACTGGCCTTTTTGTTCGTAGGCAGGGTGGGTACGAGCTCCTTTAACTTGCTGTAGCAGCTATTCATGTCCTGGAGAAACGCGGCCATTTGCTCGTCCAGCAGTGGGATCTTGCAGATGGTCAGGCTCTGGTCGGACAGGCAGCGTACCATGTCATCGCCGCTAACTTTGCTCTTAAGGGCGCAGGTAGATCCGACAACCTTCATGTTGATTCGTGTTGAAGTTGTATTTTCCAAAATGACGAGGGAAATGTTGAGTTCGGCAAAGAGGTGTCTTCTCCTCTTAGTGATGATAGCAAGGCAATGTTGACAGTTTGCAACATCCACATGGACAAACCTCCTCGTATTTATGGCGGAACAGGAGCCGGGGGCGGGTCAGCACCGTCCTGTTTGAAGAAATACAGCCAATGAGATGGCTGCGCTTGTATT
Organism: Tautogolabrus adspersus; assembly: GCA_020745685.1. Classification (NCBI taxonomy): domain Eukaryota; kingdom Metazoa; phylum Chordata; class Actinopteri; order Labriformes; family Labridae; genus Tautogolabrus; species Tautogolabrus adspersus. The sequence continues at coordinate 10,100,862 of CM036538.1, read as the reverse complement.
GATGGGTCGGTACACAAAAGCACTCTGAGCCAATGCCTGCGTTCGCCTGGTTATCGGGATTTACAATCTGTTTGAGGGATGGCGTTACAAATGGAAACAAATGTGTGTCTTTTATGGGTAATATGTGGGAATCCAGCTGTCCATGGCTTGGGGACTCTGCAGGTGTAGATAGCCTGGGGACAGTGAAGGGGTGGTGAATGCCTGGGTATGTGCTGTGAGAATGTGTGTGGGATGGGACAGGATGAATAGAATGAATGGCAAATGATAATTAGGCTGCCGTAGTGCCCTAGATTTTCCTCTCACAATTGAATACAGCACTGCAGATGTGGACCACTATTATACAGTGAATTAAGACAATGTGAAAGAATGGCCAAACAATTGTGGGAAAGACATTAACTTTTTGTTAAATTGATTTATTTCAAGATGATTGTTTTTATTCTTTTTTTGTATGCGACTTTTATTTTAAATAAGATAGATTAAAAGTTTATTAATTATATGAGATGATTAGTTTAGTGACATTGTATTCGATAACAGTTGATTGTTAGAGAAAATACGCTGCACGTCCATCACAAGCTGCTTCTCCTTGGACAAATTTGCTACTTTAAACTTAAAGCTTTCTTTGGGTTTACAAAAAAAACCTTTTCTCTCACCACAAACTCTTTTTTTAATTACTTTTCTGTGCTAAAGGAAGTCCAGAATGAGCAGCAGCTTCACGGATTCCTTCACATGTTTCTGCAGTGTGTGCTCAGCCTTGTGTGCACACTCAGATCGCATCGCTCTGTTCTGAAATCTTCCCCCCAGATTGTCCAAACAAGACCGAGCAGACTGGCAGGCGCCAGCGCGCTGACGTCACCCATTCATCCGAGCCTTGACGCCTGTCAGCCTGGCGCCGCTCGGGCGGTCTCCATGGAGACGTCAAACAAGAGAGCTTGCAATCCGCACTACTCCATTCACCTGCGTGGCGCGCAGAGCCTGAGAACAAACCGGCTCAGGAGCTTTGTCGTTCATTTATCACCTTTAAGCAGTGGGATGAGATTACCGCCCCGCGCACCTGCAGAGCCCCGCTGTCAGCCGGTTAACAGAGAGACAGATTGAAAGAGGATGGGTGGCATTATGTTGTTACTGCATTTTAACACAGAACAACTGTTGCATTCCACCACAGAGCCAACTTTCAACTTTGTATGTCACTGTTGCTAACATAAACGTCGTTTAAAAAACCTATTACTTATTGTTTTGCAGTCATCTCTTGTCCACGATTTTATCAAATGCATATAATATTTGAGAAAAATTTGAGATGACAATATGCATCATCTAATTGTATCTGATTAGGGAAATAAATCAGGAGTATTGCATCTAAAATGCATTTTTGACAAGTTGCAGCAAATATAATTATGGCACTTTACTGAAAAAAACATTTTGACACTTGAATAAAAGTAGCCATGCTACAAAAAAACCCTAAATGAAAAAAAAAAAAGATACTCCTTCACAAATTGACTTGATCCATGCGTTTAAATCTTACGTTTCAAAAACTCCCACCTGCAAAATGTTGGGCTTGTATCAGGTCTCAATATTGTTCAATATAAGTGTCTTTGATGTATAAAATATTTCTAGTATAACAACTAATATTTGATCTGTTTGTCATGCCAAATGTGACCCTATTTGTTTTATACTAATAAGTAGCTGAGTCTAGAACTATGCATTTTTTAATTTATAGTCAGGTAGTCTTGTAGGAAGATTATGAATTTGTGTACTAACCGATTCGGTTCCTCAAAATTATACTTTATTACATTTTTTGAGAAAATAATCTCAGTGACATTCCACATCAATATGATACACTTATGTTTGCTTATAAATAAGAATCATCTACTCTGTTATTATCTGCAGAATATCTGTTTTAAGATTCAAGTTGTTTTAAATGAAAGATTTTCTTAAATGCCATGTAAATGTTTGTAATTGAACAGGCCGATGCATGCATGTTTGTTCTATCAAGTCTGAAAGAAAATGCATAGTCCTTAAGTAATTAACAGCTTTTGCTCTATAGACTTTAATATGAATGCTATTTAAAGATTTGCTGCTTTTATCTGCACAGATGTTTTACTGGATCAGAGATAACGTCAGTAATGCTGGGGTTGTCTTGTAACAAATTTAACAACCACCAGGACTGTTTCTTCTAGCTGTTGCAGTAGCCTGTAAAACCTTTAAAAAAACTTTCTTTTTTTCCCTTTTTCTTTTTTTGCCCTCTGTCCTAGGTCGCAGCTGACAGGGTGGAGGGAGTGCCGGGTGGGCAGAACAATGGGAGTGCGGTGCAGGGATTGTGGGAGAGAATCTAGGCTGGAGCCACAGTGTCTGGAGCGCCCCTCCACTCCCCTCATCCAGCTTTTGTTCAGCTGCAAAAGCTATCAGCACTTCCTACTGACACCAACAATAACTCCACACAGCTGGGCCCTTTTTAGCCTGTTTACAGCACATCAAGGCGAGGGGAGAGAGAAGACAGAGGGAAGAGGCAGAGGAGGAGAAAGAAAAGTGAATCATATTAGCTCCTGATTTTAACTGACAGAACGGCAGTACCCTCTCCCAACTCCCCTTCACTTCTTCTTCCCTCCTTCATTGCTGACACAGACCTCGTTTCCCAGTGAACTCTTTACATGAGAGGCGATTATCACTTCACATTTTATTTCTGAGACAGGCTACTGATCGTGTCAGCGTTGTTGCAACATTGTGCATCAATCAAACAGCCAAAAGGCAACACTTAGTCTTATTTTGCTTCAGGTCATTGTGTAGCTTGGCTAACTTTGTGCAAGCACAAAAACCTTTTCCCAGAACTGTTATTTTCAGGAAAATTGTTCCATTTGGTACTTAGGGGAAACTTATTAGCTATACACCCTGTTTATCACTACAGTAAATAGTTCTACAAAAGCACACTACAGGAAGCCAAAAGGGGAAAAGTTAGTGCATGTATTCTCTCAGAGGAAATAGGACATTCCAGCAATGCTTTCACACTTCTGCTGATGTTATTATTACTGTGGGGACAATAAGTAGTGTGTGTACTACTTCCTGAAACATGAAAGTGACCAGAGCACAATAAGAGTGAGGGGAAAATAAAAGGTTTCTTAGACAGGGGGTTGTACTTCAGTATGATTATTGAGATACTCTGTTGAAAAGAAATGGTCAGGAATTTTATTATGAAAGGATAGCACAAGCACAAGAAGCAGGTTTTCAACAATTTTTACTTACACACACCCTCACAAGCATACACACGCATGCATACACGTAAGCCATCTCAGCGCAGCTGTGGGATTAGTTTCCAGTTCCCAGTCTCACTCTTCCTGTTTGCGTGATAATGATCACACCTGTGTGCAGGTGTGTGGAGAGGCTCATATGGGACTGGGAGGGGTGAGTTTAGTGTTGGATACAAAAACTTTTACCACACCATAATGTCATCAGCAGAGCACTAACTGACTGGTGGCACTCAGGACTGATGTGTCTCAGATAGAAGTGGTGAAACTTTGTGCTGATTTGAGATTTGTAATTCTCTGTGTCACTTTATCTGTGGGTGTGTGCTGTGTATGTTTCCGCCTGGATTCCTGGTGCCCTGGCGGGGCATGGCAACTCCCTGGGCAGCTTGGTCTCTGTAATGACTGAGGGCCCGTGGTTGAGAGTCACTTCCTGTGGGAGTCCTGGTTCAGAGATGTGTCATGAGTAGGGCAGACGGGCTGGAGCCTTGCTGCCTGTTGGTGTGTTTCCTGTGTGCAGACAGCAGACTGGGTGGGTATGGATGCCCTTCCCGCGGAGACAGCCAGGGGTGGATTACAGGAACACTATCTCCATCTGATAGCTGATGTGCGGGAAGCCTCACAGAGATCCTTGAAGCTCCACAGGTGTCCTCTGCTCCACGTCCTTGGCCCAGGAGGACTCGCAGGGACAGCTTGGTCTCTCTCTATCTCTTTCACCCTCTTGTGTACATGTGTGTGTGTTTGTTGGTGTGCATTCACCGGACCCGAAGCCCACCCCTCCTTTACACCCCTGTGGCCATCTCCCTCTGCCTGGTTCCCACACACACTATCAAAGCCCTTTAATGGCTTCTAATTAGCTCCCCATCTGCTGGTGACAGCGCACTGGTGGCATGCTAAAGCACCCATTGAGAGCATAGGCATTGTGCTCTGGAATACTTTCCACTCCAATGGCAATTGCCTGGAGAGAGAGCTTTAGTTAGGGGTGTGGGGGTTGCTGGGGTGGGGCTGGGTGAGGTGGGGGTGAGAAGGAGAAGAAGGGGGAGGAAAGGATGCTGGGTAAGGTTCTCTACAGTCAGGGCTAGGGGGAGGGCAAGGGTGGAGGGATACACAATGGGAGACAGTGTTACGGCTTGTTGCAAATCTAATAACGCTAAGGTCCCTTTTCCGTCCACTGGTCATCATCCCCCACCCACCACCCACCCACCTCTTGCAACTATTTCACGTCCCACCTCAGCCATCTCTCTGCATCTTTTATCTCCTTTCACTGTAGCAACAATTTGCGCTAAAACCTTCCATTAGGCGGTTTTGTAAGTCAAATCTGATATATGCTGAGAGACATTGGTGAAACTGACAACATAACCTGAAGAGTCATCCATTGTCCCAAGGAGCCCCATGGCTATTGCTCCTCTCTTGTATTGAACAATAGATGCACCTCTATAGAAACTGTAAATGTAGCCTAATGAGGCCTGTTCATTAGCAGAATCTGTCGATGTGTGAATGCGGCCTGTTTGTCAGATCCTATGTGGCCCTGTCTCTTCCAGGACTTCCAGCAGAGCACTGGTCCGCTGGTAGCAGAAGGAGGGACCAGCTGTTCCCAGCTGGTAGCCAGAGGATGCTGCTGGGGGACCGGCCTGAATGCTGCTGGCCAGCTGCTCCCTGCTTTAGGAGGGAAAAAGAGAACAAATAAATAACTGCCCCTGGGAAACGATCAGATCCCCTCCAGTATCACTTCATGATTATAGTCCATCTACTTACACCCTAGGACGCATTGTCGGATACATAGCAAATATTTTTTAATTAATTAATTAAATCCACTAAAAACAGCTGATAAAAATGGAAAGGGAAGCCCAATCCCAGGTCATTGCCAGTAAATAGGAGTATTCCTGATTATTTTTTTAATCAATTGGAAGGGTGTTAAAAAATAATTAGTTACGATTTAATTGCGTTTTTATAAACGCATATTTTTTTAGACACCCAAAAATGTGTATTTAATTTCTAATTGGAAACTGCACTAAGGCATGAAAAACAGGAACTCTTTTCTTTTTTCAGTTTTCATGACAACTGAATGCCATGTTTCATATTGACAAGACCTAAAGCCACATATTTGTGTGTGTGTGTGTGTGTGTGTGTGTGTGTGTGTGAGTATGAGACAAATAGTCTGTCACCTAACCTCTCTTTCGTCCCACAACAGACACACACATACACATACACAAACACACACACACACACACGCACACACACACACACACACGCACACACACACATACATACACCAGCACATCCCCACAGCTGCACAGAGGCGTCCAGTCAGCACGGCCAGGGGACATGGGAGCCAAAGCCCAAAGATGGAGCATGGACAGTGGCAGCTGGGGAGCTGACAAAGCCCCATTCAGAAGGCTCAGGCCTGGGGACAATGGCTGGGCCAGGCTGAGCCCTCTCCTCCACTCTTCCACCCAAAGATTAATACTTCAGATGGGCTTCCCGGTGGCAGGCAGGGCTAAAAGGAGAGCCCTCCTGTTTGTCACTGGGCATTGTGCAAGTCGCCTGAGAACCAACCTCTTGGATGAGCTTGACAAATGAGAGCCGCCATTGACAGTGAACAGATTGGGCCTGCCACTTTTGTTTTGATTGTGGAGCGGGTATAATCAAGTTATTTGGGCCTCGGGGAGTTTTTGTTTCTCTCTTATGATGCTCTTGACACTTAAGTCCCACCTTAACAGTCACTGCTGGCTCAGCTGTGATCTGAGTGCGCTCAAGTTTCCCCTCCTGTTTGTTGTTTCTATTTATCAAAGCTGTGTAGTGAGCACAAATAGCAAGAGGAAGTTAATTTCCCTGGGTGTGGGAATCTGCCTATCTATTCATGTGCACTATAGAAGCCGGTGCAGGTGCAACAGGTGTAGGTGTGGGTATTCTTGTCACACTCAATAGCGCTACAGAGGTGTTATTGTTATGTTTTCTATGCAGATGTCCCTTGTACACTGTGCCTGAGAATGTTAAAAGAAAAGCTCAGCTGGGGGACTACAGTAACCAGAGACCCTGTTAGGTAGGGATGGGGGTAAACACAAGCAGCTTAGGTGTACACCACCCCCACTCTCCCTTACCTTTTCTCTGTAGCCCTGTGAGTGCAGCGCAGGTGTTTAGCCCCCAGCAAGGCAGCATTTCAGGTTAAACTGTAGGAACGCTGCCCCGCCTTTACACCGGGAAACTAGAAGTGGCAGCAGAATACACAACGTCACACCTGCACACCTGTGCACTCAGTGCTTGTTTCGTTACTGTGATCACATCACATGATCTCTCAACAGGTAATATTCTACCAGTGAATCTTTTTGGAAGAGGGAGCACTCTTTCAGATAAAATTTTATTGCAAAGTATTTTTTGTACCTATAGATGAGTAAAACTGAAATGAATTTTAGAAAGTTGATTCTCTGCAAAAAGATGCACGTGGTGCCATCTGCCAGGTCTGTCCTGGGGTAATTGCCAAGCATCAACCAGCCCTTCTCACAATAAAAAATGTGCCCCTTCTTGTTAACGGACATCGACCCCCTTGAGTTCTACAAGCGCCATATCCTTTCCCATTGCCTCCCCCCCCCTTTATCACTCATGTGTACCCTCACCCAACCCAGTCTCCATCACCTCTTCAACAGGCCCATGTCCTTCACTGCCAGTTTCCCAGTCCCCTCAGCTGCCTGGATCCTCCCTGGTTCCCACGTTGAAGTGAGAGACACACAGCTAAGACAAGCACCCTGCTTTTCACCCAGGAGCCACTTCCAGGAATCTGCTTGTGTGAAACTTCGAAGCAGCAGAAGGTGCCCTACTTTTAAACTTCATTCTTCTCCCTGGGATTGTTTCAGGGGGTGTAACAAAAGAGTACAGAGCCTATGTGTGGGTCAGCAGGGGTGTGTGCGTATGTGCATCTAGGTTATACTGGGTTGCATGTGTTCGTGCGCACGCCTGTGTTAATGCAACAGTGTGTCTGTGTGTGTGCACGTGAGGGGAGGGCTGAAGGATTATAAAGAGGAAGTGAATGGGAAGTACACACTCGGTGACAAAATAAGAGGGAGACATTCCTTTGCTGCCCCTCCCCTCCTCCTCTCTGCTCCCTCTTTCTCTCCTCTCCCTCTGCTATGGCAGGGCCCTGGGAAAATCAAACAGGTGGTTTGGGCCTGGCAGGAAAGCTGGCTGGGCCCAGGGTGGGCAGGCCTACAGGCTGCTGGGGGCTATCAAAAGCTCTTAGGCCCAGCTTTAGGCCAGCACTCTGAATGGCCTCAGGCTTCATTATCATGTGAATTCTGGGAACTGCCCTGGGCCCCCAGTAACACCAGTGAGCTGCCCATATGGCGTTCGCTTGGCAACTAGGGAGAGCCAGTCCCCCCCCTTTTCCCTCTCCAGTGCTACTACTCCATTCCAACACTCCTGATATCAAAGGAGGAGGCAAAAGCCCAGAGTCCCCCAGGCCACAGCTCTCTCCTGGAGGGGGGGTGCTCGGACCACACAGGGCACTGTTGGACAGTCCTTAGGGACCCTAGAAAACATTGTTGCCCCAGAGGGCACAACAGCTAGCCTGGTTCAGGGTGGATTTAGCCAATGTATTAGCATTTAAGGCACATTCCTAAGCTTTCAATTTAGCATCAGAGCCAAGCTTTGACATATAAAGATGTTGGCTGCCTTTCCACTTCATGGGTTTTCCCTTATCAGCTGCCCTTCTTCCGTCAAACCATTTCACAACACCCCAAAACACATCACACTCCTTGAAGTTTGGGGATCTAATGACAAGTACCAAGACTAGCCAGTTGTACCATAGCTGAAAAGCTGACAGCTCAACTAGCCAGCAGTATATGCTATCCCAAACCAGTATCAATAGGTCTTCAAGCATCTGTTTTTCCTTCTCCCGAATTGGGACATTTTTTCATTTCTGGTCTTTAAAAAGATTACTGAAGGATGATGGTAGCTTTTCAAACTTTGTAGTTGGTTGATAGCAGGGAAGGTACAGGTTGTCGACAACTCCTGTTTTGCAGCTGTTGGCAAAGAACACACATTTTGGGCCACACTATTTGACTCTCCAACAACACGTAAGTAAAAATTGGAAACCACAACAGAGTAATTTGATTTTACTTGAAAATGTTGCCCTCTTAACTGCTGATATGACCAGGCCTTTTGTGAGCCATAGAAGAAAATAAACAATTTGATTCCCTGTACCTACTATCTATTTTACATCTGATGGTGTATACTAAAGGTGAACACCCACAAGCATTCCAGATACATTAGCAGTGAAATAAAAATCCAAATGAGATCCACATGAGGTAAACAACCCCGTGAGTCATCTGGTTTTCCTGGATGAGGATGAGGACACTTCTACAGAGGAGATGTCACTTAACAACAGAGCAGGAATGCTGCTACGGCTGCTGCAGCCAGCCACCTGCATGTGCAGTGGGGGGAGGAAGTGTGTTAGCAATGTGTGTTATATTTGCCACATGATCTCATGCTGATGAAGAGAGAGATAGATGAGATGGCTCCATCATTGTTCATTGTGATTACTGAGGTGTGCTTATTTCTGTTAATGCGTGTGTGTGTGTGTGTGCGTGTGTGTGTGTGTGTGTGTGTGTGTGTGTGTGTGTGTGTGTGTGTGTGTGTGTGTGTGTTTGTCGGTAGATATGTTTTAAGGGTCTATAGCATGTGGATAATCTAGTTTTAATTAATGCACCTGTGACAAAGACGGCGAGGTATGGAAACAGATGAGAGCCAAAAAGAAAGGGCGGGTGGAAGGAGTGTATTTTAGAGTGAGAGATAGGTAGAAAAAAATGAAAAAGAGAGAGAGAAAAACTAAGCTTAAAGTGTGACCTGACTTCTAAGGAACTCTACTGATGATTCATACTGTTACACATGAAGCGATTTACTCCCTCTGCAGCTGTGCAGGCCACATGCGCAATATGATTTCACAACATCTTTCCTGTCCTTGGAAATTCCTTTTTTTCATGCAGCCCTCTCACCCCCTTCCCTCCTGTCAGTGTGCCGGAGGTGCAAGCCTGACGGAGAGGCAGGTGCATCACTTAGTCATTCTTCTCTTTCCCCGAAAGGGTTTGTGCTTCAACGAGGCTTTAGTCAGCTTGAAGGGCTTGACCAAAAAGCCCTGTCAGAGTCATGTGTTTATCAGACAGTAGCTCCACAGTGCTGCTGGTGATGGTGTTGTTGTTATCACTCAGCTCATCCCTTCTCCGTTGGTTGTCAGCAGCCAGCTGGGAGCAAAGCAGTCCACTAACCTCTGTGACTCAACATTTCTGGGTTTCGGTTCATGCTTTTTTTCCAAACAGTGAGTGTTTATTTATCTGTACAGTATCACTCTCCCTCCCTAAGAATCAGCCCCCCACCCCTCTACCCCTCTACCCCATGTCCAGTATTGACCCTTGTGGGTTTACACCCAGAATGACATGTGTGTGTTGGGGCTGTGACAAACTCCAGTACAACAGGAGCAACAGAGCCAAGGCTCAGACCGTTTTCAACAAGCCCAAGCTTTCAGCAGAAGCCGTCTGAACACTTGGTCACAACAATCGTTAGAGGTTTGCTCATGGTTCCTGATTTTGTCTAAGCTTTGTTGTCATTAAATGGTAATGCACTTCAAACTAAAGACCAAATATCATATTGGATCAGATTGGATTGAACTTCCCTGCAGTATGTAGAATTGCATGCTAATGTTTACATTAAAATATCTAACTTAAATTAAAAATTGACTAACCCATGTTATATATATTTTTTAGTTGAGTACTTACATCACCTCAAATATTTCCAAAAGTTATCAAAGCCAGAGAAATCCGTAATTTTATAGTTGTAACGTGCCGTGTCTTGTAGGCGGCCGCCATGATGAGCCGCCACGATAGACACGAAATGATCGTTGTCAAGGAAACACCAGATGTTATGTCAAAGACCGCTGCATAAGCTAGCGCTAGCTGCTATTGAAAGCCGCCGTTCTGTCGCTGTATGTGCTGCTGTGATGAAAAACATCATGTAAATTATACTTGGATACATCGTCAGTACACATATTGTCTTTCTGAGTTTGGTTTCGCCCGTTCGTATTGATTCGTTCGTTTTTACTCCCATAATACACCGCAAGCCTCGACGTCATCTTTTGTTATTGTTTTGATTGAGAGCCCCCTAGCGGCGGATTTGACATACTGTACATTTAAATAGCTTTAAATATATTTTATTTTGAAAAGATGATAAATCATATTTTTTTTGAGTGCTTTAAAGAATAACAACCAAACCTGTATATATAAGAAAGCATCACCTGTTATTTGCAAACCCAGAGAAGTGCCACAGGTAAAACAGACACCTGTGGAGCAGTTAAATGCCACTGACTACTGACTTGGTTTTACCTGATTTTCACATTTGTTCAAAATGTCATCTCAAGAAGATAAGAATAATTGGAATTGTTGATGGCATTATTTATGTGACGGACTACTTAGTTTATGTAGTAGTGATATGGAAATATATGATATGAGTTCTAACCGTATATCCGTATGCATTCTCTTTGACCGGATAGTGAAAACAACTTTGGACCTTGACCATCAATGGTTGACTTTACAGATCGAAATTACTAACAGGACTTTTTGCTGGGAATTAAGTTAAATCCACTAACTGATGGGGGAGAAACATGAATATACTACATAATTGAACTTGCTCATGCTGTTTGCTCTGGCGCATGACACGCAAGTCATAACAAGGTCTTGATATTATGTACACCAATGTCACATGTATAAAGAGATGATGGCATCAAATGTCAGCTAAGAGAGTTTTGCCAATTGCAGACTTTTTTATTGAGGTGTTGTCCATTGTTTGTGTTTGTTTAAAGAATCTTTGAATATTCCAATTTTTTGGAAATAAGCATATAGCCAACAGGTTTTTATTTAAGGTGTCTGAATAGTATGACTAAATAAAAACACATTGACATTGAAAAGTGTCATATATATGTAAAGCACTACCAAATACATTACCTTTGAGATCTTTTCTAGAAATATACTTCCATCCTTTTAGAGATAAACTTATTATTTGATGGAGTATTTCCATTCCTAATCCTCTATCCATCCACACACACACACACCAATGTACATCTCTTATCCCCCTTCGCGCCAAAAGAGCCTGCAGGAGAATCTGGAAGAAAAGAGAATGGGTTTTAGAATGGCGAGGAATGAGAGTCGAGTTGAAGAACAAGTGAATGAGTAAGAGAATGAGAAAATGAGAGGGAGAGACAGCATGGATTCTTTTCATTGGGGCCTTAAAGACATGTTTCCCTCAGATGTTGGCTCTTCTTCAGATGCTAATGGTTCACTCTTATTCCCAAGCTGGGCCTTAGCATAACAATGCAGTGGAAGTGAAAGAGCTAAACCTCTGCTTTCTTTAAGAAGCCAAAGCTGGGCTTTTCTTGTGGACTAATGCCCCTCTCTCCCTTTGTGCTCCCAGTGAAAGGCCTGTGGAACGCAAAGGCAAGGTGATCACAGAGTTTACTGAAAATGAGACTGAAACAACACACAGGCTCGGGCTGAAATTGCACTAGTGAATTCATTGAAACTAGGAAAATGACCAAATATGTTAGCTGAGCCAGAGTGCTCAGTCTCTAAATTATGATGACAGCAGTCATTTTGAATATTATCAGCTTCTTGCTTTCAAAACTGTGCTGAATTATGTCTGTTGGGAGACTCCAATCCAAATGTTATGACCGTGTGTCCTGTAGTGACTCAAAGACACCAGAGTCCCTTCTAAAAGCAGTAATGAGTCTGCAGGGTTTTGAGATGACCTTGACGGTGCTCGAGTGGATACTGTGGTGAGGCCCTGATAGCCTCGGATAGCAAAAAGAGAACATATGGTTTTCTGCTTTATCACCCATCAAGACAAAAAGGAGCAGGATCGAGGATAAAGGACATGCAGGAGGACACAAAGAAACGTACAGGTCACACTGGCTGCGTCAAGATATGATGACTTTAACTTATCGGTGATTCTGTGAAGTCAAACTGTTCCTTCTTAATACATGTCATAATTTTTCTGCTTCCCTGCAAAAGTGGTTCTGAAAAATCTGGAGACATCTCACAGGGCACATTTTGAGATGTGGTTTCACGGCTCGCTGACATTTTACAACCACATGTTTATGATATAGACGCTCATTAAAATATTGTACGCTGAAAATAAACACACAGAGCATGCAACGGGAATTTAGGCTTTTAAAGAAGCAGTGTGCACTGTTTTATATGTACTAGAATAAATTATTTTGATGCAGATCAGATAAACTTTATAACTGAACTGCAACAAAGTGAAAGGGTCACAGCTGCAAATAAAAGCCTTAAAAAGAAGTATGGAAAGCAAAAGTGACATAAAAATACAATTCAGTGCACAAAGTGTGGCAAAAAACAATTAAAGTACTAAATGCACCACAAATACTAAACAACTCCTTGTAAGTGAAAGAAGAAACACCTCAGAAGTTGAGCTGAGATGAAGACAAAAACTGTGGAATAAATGTCTATAGGGCACTAAAGTGATATGACTTGAGAGGAACTTCAAGTTATGTGTGAACTCTAAGATATCCAAATGATCTTTCATCTGTTGTCCCTGAGGCCTGACAATGACAATAGTCGACTAAGTACCCCCCAATTACCAGGTTTTAACCCATTAACACCTCTGATATTCTCCCTCTGTGTCCTTGCAGCTCTCTCCCTCACTCCCCCTCCCTCTTTATGCAGATGAGCAGTCGGCCCAGGTGCAGCACAGAGGAGGTTAGCACCTCCTCAGTTCAGTGACACACTCTATTTACATGCAAAACACTGGGCTTAGTCACAGAATGTGTGAACACAGGTGTGTGTGAGTGGGACGTGGTGGGGATGTTGTCAGCGGAGCCACAAATCTGTTTGTCCTGACGTTCACTGTGTTTGCTCTGATGCTATTGAATCACACTTTTGTGTAATTACATGCTTTGTGGAAACACATTCTATTGTAGGAGAATGCTGAGAAAGGATAGAAGAGGCTGAAAATATGTCACACAAAAACAAGCCTGCATACTTGTGCTGAATGTAGCTTTTTGTGCTCTTTCATTTGTGAGCATATATATTAGTGTGTGTGTGTGTGTGTGTGTGTGTGTGTGTGTGTGTGTGTGTGTAGGCTGAGAGGAAGTTGGTGGTGGCATCCCATGTCATTTGAAGCAGAGCGCCTGGCGCCACAGCATCAGAAACATCACTCCCTGGTGCCAGGCTCATTTTTATAAGCACTCACTAAATGACACACAGCTGGCTGCATCGAGACAGCTGTCACTGCCGTCACTACGCCCTCATCTGTCTCTCTTTCTGTTTCTTTCCCTCTTTTTTCCTCCTCTCTCACACTCTGGTGTTCAGCTGGGCTCCCTCCCTTCCTCCTTCCCCACCCCTCCCTTCAGGGTCCAGACTTCGTGGAGCCGAAGCTGCAAAAACTCACTTCCTGGAGCTGGTGCTCACTTCCTTTTCTTTTTGTGGGACTTCCTGTTCTGCCTCTGTGATCAGGCCGGCCAGAGCTGAATCTCTGGGAGAGAACTTCCTGACGCACAGACAGCTGCGGAGATAATCCTCACTTTCTGCTTTCGTCAGGGTTTTTTCTATCTCTCTTTCTGTGTCTCCAGAGGTCTTCTTTTCCCTCTGTACTTTTTTTCCCAATAACTCTGCTAGGCTGCAGGTTTATTTTGATACAAAGCAAAGCAAATTTGATCCCCCAGAGATGGATCATTTCCTGAAAAGGCTGACCTATAAAGGGCAGCATCGCAGGAAAATTAACCAAACAGATATCATACAAACCTAATGAGATTGAGGAGACAGACAGCCCAGATCATACCTGCTCATCTTGAGAAAATAGCTGATCTTCACCTCCTCCTGCACCTCACCCTCCCCTCTGGCTGAGAGTGGAGGAATGCAGTGGGTGTGTGGGCCTGGTAGCGAGCAGAGACTGGCTCTGGTCGGTACGCCAAGCCTGAGAACAGGAGAACTGTGATGTTCAGGCAGGACAAATCACAGATAGCCCTGAGTGGGTGAGAAAGCACAGGCCTAAGGATAGAAAGAGGGAGCAATTCAGAGGAAAGAAGCTGCCCAAGTGTGTGGGAGGTGTAGGAGTGAATTTAGTTTGATTGTGGACTCCTTGCTGTTGTCCCACCAGTTTTTGGTGTATCTAATCCTGCAACACATCACCTGTCACCCATAAATGCTGCAGCATTTGTATCTCTCATAATATGTGGTTTACAAAACAAATTAACTTCCTGGCAAAAGCATCCAACTCTTATTATGCAGCATATGTTCACCTTATGCTGTCTCTATGACTATCAGGCCACCTGGGCCATTGGTGACAGCAGGGTGGCAGGTCCAGGGTCAGGCCAGAGGTGAGAAGGCAGAAGGGACCAGCACTAGTCTGAGCACAGAGGCTAAGATCCTGGGGTGCCATTCCAACCTAACCTGAAGAGAGGTTATGGTCCGCTGTCAGCCAGCTTCACCCAGCATAGAGGCCAAGCTGTGAGAGCCTTCTTTAAGGGGTTTGTGGCTTGCACATGGGCTCTTCACAGACAGAACAGTGTGTGTCAGCGGGCTATGTGCCTTCTGCAATGGACAAATGGTTGCAGTGTGTTGCTCCTCTGTTTGCTCGGCTGCTCTCATATGTTTGAGGTTCTCTGAGGGGGAACAACCTGGCAGGGGCAATAAATAGTTGGACTGGATAACTAGTGTTGTTTCACCTGAACACTCAACCTGTAGTCAAACAGGCCCAAAGGGAAACCTATTCAAGTGTGCGACTATTGCCTCAATCACCATCTACAAAGATGCTATCAAGGTATCTGATCTGCAAAAAGAGCTTAAAGCAATGACCTGAAGAGACAGCAGTCGCAACCTCTAGCAGATTTACTTTCCTTAAAAATAACAATATCCATGCCCAATTTGTTCTCACTCTATCATAATTATGGCATTGATGTTTTTAGGACTTATCTTGAGGGATGGAGGCTCAGAGGACAGGTGAGCAGTGGCTTCTGCCCAGCATGAGGCTTGTGCTTTGGGCATGTTTCAGCAGGATAGCCTAGCTCTGGAGTTTTCTGGCCCTGGTCCCCCTGGCTTGGTCTGGCTGGCTGTACCCTGAAGATCTGAGTGACAGAAGAACACGGCGACCTCTCCACATCCTGAGCTACTGCTGGGCTCAGCAGCCATCAGGAGCTCCACATGGCTGCAGCAGGCTAAGTACACACACAAGAGGTGACATCTAAAACAGCAAATGCTGCATCACTTTGTTGTGTCTCTAAGCTTGTTGAATATTTGCGCTTGTGCAAGGTATACCTGTGCTGTTTATTGGCGCTTGAGCATTTGCCAGATAGCAAGCTCTGTAATTAATTATTTTTCATGAATTAAACACATTACTTTGTTTAACACAACTGCTGCAAAACACTTGCGAGTTCACTCACTCCATAATTCGTTTGACACTGCAGTTAAAAATCCTGTCCTTGAGACAATATGGCATTTTGAAATACTAGAAAATGTCAGCTAAATTTTGATTATTAGTTTACCTAATTATTTAACAGAAACTTAAAAGTCACATTATTAACTGAAAAGACAAATGTGTCAGCAAATGAGCTAATTTTGGTGCATATAGCTTTAAGAACTACAGCTTTTCTGTCTGCTATGCAAGACTTTTAAGTACTTTAAAACATTTAAACTGGCTTGCTAATTCTGTAAAAAAAATCTATTCAAACATGTCCGAGGTATTAACCAGCTTAACCAATAATGTTTTCTTCATATAAAAGGAGATGCTTTAGGAGAGCTCAGGGATGAATGTGTAATGAGCTCGAAATAACCTAAAGCCCTTTTTTCTCTTTTTTTTCTCTCCTTAGTGTCCTCCCTCCCTCCTCCCCTCTCTGTCTTTTTTCTCCTCTTTTGGGAAACATGCCTTTCCCAGCTGCACAGCCCCCACAGCGCGAGGCCAGGCCAGGAGCACAGCTGGCCAGACTTGGTGGAGCCAGTCGACAGGCGCATGGAGCGCAGCCCGCCCAGGGCCCGCTTCCTCTGCAAACATGCCCAGGTGTGGGGCCTCTGAGCTGGGCTTCTGATCTCTACCAAACAGTACTGCGTGTGTGTGTGTGTGTGTGTGTGTGTGTGTGTGTGTGTGTGTGTGTGTGTGTGTGTGTGTGTGTGTGTGTGTGTGTGTGTGTGTGTGTGTGTGTGTGTGTGTAGGGAGGGATGTTGAGATGAGGGATCAAGAAGGCATAAGGAGGGAGGTGGGATGGAGGAGGGTTGTCATGGTGTGTGTGTGAGTGTGTGTGTGTGTGTGGGGGGGGGGGCCTGCTGAAGCTGTGTCAACACTGTGTGTTAATGTGTGTGAGTATGTGCATCTGTATCTGCATGTGTTTGTGTTTCGGGAAGTGAGGGGTCACCCCTGGGGGAGACAGTGGGCAACAACAATTACTGCAGCATTGTAGCTAAATTGTGTCTGAATTGTTGGTCCCTGCCCACAGCCAGTTGGTGCCAACAGAGAAAAGCTTAGAGTTGGTACGTAATTACTGTGCAGTGGCTTGTTTGAAAGATGCAACACTGCTTATTAGCATATAATGGAAAATAAATGATCACCTGGAGGATGAGCACACACTCATACAAAGCTCAGAGGGCTGTTTGAAGAATGTTATTCTGCACACATAACTGATTCACTTTCACACATGACTATGACAGACTCCTTTCTTTATGTTCTGGTATTTGTTGAGCTTTGGTTTTAACTCACTTCAACAAAAAACACACTCCTGAACAGATCCAGCTCAGGTCACAGAATTTGCCTGAGTAACTTTCCCATAAATCACTTCACAAATCACCGCACTAATGTACACTTAAATGATTTCAGATTGCTTCATAACAGTAACATTACCTGTGGCAGATCTGATATACAACCCCCACCCATGCACCCCCTTATTTTACTGTGTTACAACTTATGGTGACCTCACAAGGTTTTGACATCCATCCAAGCATTTAACATTATAACCAGATTCCAACACACTCACACAGACCTTCAAATGAATGCACACACACAGGAACCAATTCCATCCTCTGCATCAGATGAAACATAGTGTAACAGGAGGCGTATAAGCTGGGGTCAGATCAGATAAGACAAGGCCAGACAGCCACAGATAAGCTCTTTGAACGGCTCTATCTGCAGCGTCAGGGAGATGTTCTCCCCTTCAGCCGTTTCACATGATGACTGCTGGCCTGGCGGCTGCTCTGCTGCTGGCCTGTTTGTGCCACAGTCCTGCTACTAATTAACTGGGAGAGCCCTGGGCCCTCTGACTGACTGCCTTGTCTACTGCAACCCCCGACACTCTGGATTGCTCATGCATGCTAACAGACACTCACGCAAATACACACATGGACACACTAACATCTATCTGTTGTGGACCCCAGAAGGATCTTAGATGGTTTAGGTGGCCCTCTTGTGGTACAAATGGAGGCTGTTAAAGACAGGAAGAGATAGGAAGATTCTTGCTGGATCTTTCTATCCCTATCTCAAATCAAAAAACATTCAGACTAAGTTTTTGGTAGTAGGCCTACTTAAGGCTGCAGCTTACTCTGTCCTTCTTAACGACTACTACGTCAGTTATAAGGCTATCAGGATAAGTACTTGCTAAGTTAAGTTCCTTACCAGGGATTCAACTGTGTGCTACAATGAAGATTAGTATAAACAGTTAGCGAGTCTTAAATGTTAGCATAGTAAGAAATGGATATAAGATTAAAATAGCTAATTACCTAAATATAATGAATACAGTTTAAATAGTTACATTCAAGTAAAACATAAATAGTTTAAACTTATATCTAACACTGTTGTTGAAGGTTTTCATCCATTTTATGCTAAGTTAGTACTTAGCAATTACAAACACTTAGCAATTAATTGCTAAACAGTCAGTAGATGGATTAAAGTAAATAGTGTTTGAAATGTTTAGCTTTTGCCTCTCAGAGGGCGTACTGTACTGTTCAGTCCTACACCTAACCGAACCATGTCAGATTGACAGCTCATCGTTATGTAAATATTTTGACTAGATCCATTTTTAAGTAATCAACAACATGATATCTATTTGTAAAAAGGGGTGTCTAAGCGACAACTAACCGTCCCAGACCAAAAAAGGAAACATAATACATAATATAATGTAGTTTAAAGATAAGATGTAGTCTTCAAAATGCTTACAAAGATATTCAGTATTAGTTACATATGCAGGGAAAAGCAGTTTCTTTAAACACAATCTATGCAATGTATGATGTCGGTTTTATTAAAGACAAGGCATTCTGTAGGTTGTACTTGAACTGCACAGACTAAAAATCTCACAGTGCTTATTGTTGAGTCTTACATTCTTCATTGTCTAATGTAAGCTTCAGATGACAGTCAAGTCGGAGGTCGCTGCTGTGTTTTAGCAGCGCTCCCTTCCCACAGTGTAAAGGTTAAAACCCAGTTAACCTCATACGTCCAGGAGCATTCCACGAACTGTCAGCTGTTTTTTCCTGCAGCGTCCCATGCAGGGTCCAGGCCTTGATGATAGGACACCTCCCTCTGAATCCCTTCAACAAGAAACAACACATTCAGGGTGTTTGGACTACAGTAAGTGCACTCAAAAACACACACGCACGCACGCACGCACGCACGCACGCACATAGCACACACACACACACACACACACACACACACACACACACACACACACACACACACACACACACACACACACACAGTTCTCTAATAATGCTGGAGCAGGCTGTCCGTGCTGCTGCTACTGGAATCTCACCATCAGCAGGTGTAGGTATGTTTAGGAGGATCAGCTGGGATTAAGTGTGTGTGAGAGAGAGAGAGAGAGAGAGAGAGAGAGAGAGAGAGAGAGAGAGAGAGAGAGAGAGAGAGAGAGAGAATGGGTATGTGTTTGTGTCTTCTGGTTGGACAAAAAAATGGTGGCTTGTTCACCTGTTCACACACAGTATACAGACAGGGAAGCAGTCCCCTTGTTTTTTCCCAGGGCCACAGAGTCACGGCTGAGTGTACGCACAAATACACACACAAACAGACATCAACCTCCACATTTTTGTCCCTGTACTCACCTGTTTGTTCAGAGGATGTCTGCAGCCTGATCAACACAGCTTGGATGTTTCCACGCTACCTGTTTGAACAGCTGAGAGAAGCGTTGACTTAAGCTCTTTGCACAATAGCACAGGACTGGTTTGGAGACACACACATACACTCACACAGGCCTCCACCTCTTGTGCTCTTTCTGCGCGTGTGGACTTGAATGTGTTAAAGGCTGCCCAGTGACCCACTGAAAGACTTTCACCCTCTCTTTAAAATAGCTCACTCTGGTGTGATGGAGTACAATAAGAAATCTGGTTTTAAGCGCATGTTTGTGGTCTGCAT
Source organism: Tautogolabrus adspersus (assembly GCA_020745685.1). Taxonomy (NCBI): domain Eukaryota; kingdom Metazoa; phylum Chordata; class Actinopteri; order Labriformes; family Labridae; genus Tautogolabrus; species Tautogolabrus adspersus. The sequence goes on along the minus strand of CM036538.1, from coordinate 10,081,228 downwards.
TGCTTACTATATTTGGGCCCAGCCTCCCAATCCAACATCTAATTATGTGTTGAGCTCTGATGGGAAGGGATAACATACACACACACTCACATCTAGCAGGAATCTGTAATTGTGTGAATGTACGCTGTGGATGTTGGAGTGGATGTCAAGTATGGGAAGCAGTGAAGCTATTGATGGAGATCCCTGGTGCCAGTGAGACTGGGAGGCAAAGAAGGAGAGGAGCTGTGGTGGAGCTAAATGAGGAGAGACGATTGAGTTTATGACACTGAGCTGAATTCCTCTGTTCTATAGGCAGCTGTATACTGATGGACATCATCTGCTCTAAAGGAACAACTGAATATACATGCAAACCCACACCCACTAAAAAAAGAGGCACAAAAGTGAACATGGAAAAGTGAGGTCACTTTTAAAACTTGGGGCCCATTCTATCTCATATAGGCAGTGATGGAGACTATTACAGGCTTAACACGGCACAGTGGGCTCATCGGCGTCCGTCTGTCGCTGGCCGGCCTGTTTTGGGGGTCCGGGCGGAGGGGTTTTGTGGCTGCGGTGCTGCCTGAGGCCTGGCTGGGCTGATTTACAGGCGGCGTGGGGACATGTGCTGGGGATACTCCCAGAGCAGCCTGGTGGGGGCCAAAGCAGCCACACTGCTGCTGCCTGCACATCTGGAGTCTAGACTGAGTGGCTCTGCTGAGCGCCTCCCTCCCTTCTTCTCCTCTCTCCATATCCATCCGTCCATCCTTTCCTCTGCCTCAGCTGCTGTGTCTCCCCCCCGCCCACCTTCATCCACTATTTGTGTAGCTGTCGGGGCTCAGTTGAAATTTAATATCAGCTCTCACTTTTTCCTCTCTCCCACTCACTTTCCTTAACCCTTGTCTCTCTTTCTTTCTCCTCTCTCCCTCTCTTGCTCAGCCACAAACACATCTGACGGAGGACAAAACAGTCAGAAAAAAAGTTATTACACATCACAGAGAGCATGTGGAAGATATCATAGAGTGGATTGTTATTCCTCTCCCTCTGAAAGCCGGAGCCTAAGTGTTCACAGGGGGGACCCTGAAGTGATCTTTCAAATAACTGAAGATCAGGCTCTTAAGTCAAAGAGCAGTCATATAAACACATTGGCTCTGACATACATAATAAACAGCAGTGGGATCAACATGATACCTCGCATGCTTACTTCCTTATGTAGCTTTGTTATTGCTGACAGGGCAAATGTTCCTTGTTCAGTGTAAGACCTTGTAGACAAGAAGCTTTCTATCGGAAGTGACACTTTTCCTTTTACCAGTCATTTAAACTATTTATCTCCTCTATCTCTCTATCCTATAAGGAACAAAGCCTCTAAAGCTGATGTTGTTTTTTCTAACTTTCTCACATGCACATCGCATAAGGGAGCGCTCATTAGCTCAGAAGCCTGTATTGTGTAAACAGGGACATATGTGTTATCGCCAAGTGCATCAGCATGATGGATGAAGCTCTCAGCTTCAGAAGATAAATATGTTTTTGTAGGTCGTGCAGTCTTTGGGGGCAGTTACAAATCTCCACTATCTAGCTGAGACATGCATTGTTATGCAAATGATCTACTGTGCCAGGCTGTGGCTGTTTTAAATGTCATAAACGCTCCTCCTGTAAACTGTATGCATCAGGGTTTCCCCTTGGCACATGAGCACAACACAATAGTGTTTCCCTTTTAAATAGTGGAAAGTTGTTGTAAAGAAGCTGATGTCTGTGGATCCTGAGAGGCAGGCGCCAGTTTAATTAACATGGACCTCTCTTTCTTTCCATGTTGCCTGATTTCCTCCCCCAGAAATGAACACAAGCTTTCTATTACTGCGGTGTTCACGATATCGCATTCACAATGTGTCATACACTGTGGGATAAATGGCCCTGTTCAACTCTCTGGTGTTAAACAGGTCGTAAAAGGCAGCTACACGATACCCTTCCAACAAGGCCTGAACCTGTGAGGCTGCTCGCCTGACTGTCGCCTAAGCCCCCCCCCTAAACACACACACACACACACACGCGCGCACACACACGCGCGCGCGCGCACACACACACACACACACACACACACACACACACACACACACACACACACACACACACAAACAAACACAAACACACATCAAATGGAACAAATTATCCAGCTACTAGGGTACAACAAGGTAATACTCTTTTTTAGAAAGTAGTCAAGAAAGAAATGACTAAAGAAGTTAAGAAAACATCTGGGTAGAGCTGGTTGCTGTTTGCCTTATCTGGAAGCAATTAAAACAAACAGTGTTCCTCTCTCACTCTCACGTTGAACCTCGAACATCCTCTCACCACCTGTATCAGCTCTGGTTCCCACCCTTGTTTTCAGTCACAGGACAGATACTGGAGGTGAGAGAAGGGAGAAAGACACCAGATACAATAGAGGGAGTAGTCCCAAGTGATTGAGATGACCTCCTGCTCTTTAGATTACAGGTGCAAACTGTTGGAAAGGCACTCACCTGTAATGAGGATGGGGGGTCTTAAATATCATACTAGACAAAGGTTAAGGGGAAATGTTTTCCCCACTGTGCTATTCTGTGACAACTACACAGCTCAAATTCTCCTGCTTAAGTGCTGCATATCTGTTCACTGATACCCTCAAATATTGCTGTTGGTCACCAACAAATACATTATTTATTGGAGAATCACAGATTTTTTTCTCTGTGTTTTTCAAATAACGCAGACAAAGTCGAAACTCTCCGTCTTTCCATTTTTTCCCAAATTGACAGCCACATGTAGATCTTTTTGCTAAGAGATTTACGGTGTACCAGGCTGAGATGCAGCTGATTTGATTTAGTTATTTCAAGACTTAGTTCTGAAACGTACTGTCCTACTGAGACCCATTTATGGCACAATAAGTGTTTGTGCATTCCAATACAGGGAGAGAGCATTTTCTACTCATGAATCTGCAGAGCTGAAGCAAGTTATTGGTTCCATGTCATTGCTTATTAAGCTTGGTGTTTGCAATAGTACTGTGTGTTGAGACAGGCACATTGGCACAACCTTGTATGTGAATCATTGGGCATACTAGGACAACACTACTTTCAACACAGGCCTGCACAACGCCCCACTGGGAGAGGCTCAGCAGTAGTGGTGGTACACAGAGGTTGGCATTAGTTGTGTGTGTGCTCAGAGAGTTAGGCAAACGCAGAGGCAATGTGCTATTCACAGGCTTAGAATAAACTGTGCCTAGTGATGAAGTAAGGTATGATGAAAAGCAAGCAGTCTGATGCACCATAGCCACAGAGGATAACTATTGTTATATGTTTCAGTATCATCTGCTGTAAGGTTTAAACAATGTTTAAGTTTACAGTGTTTACATTTGTTCCCAGAGCACGGCCCCCCCAGCCTATCTTTTTCTTTTAAATTGCACATATATTTCTATTCCTGCACAGGTTTTGTACATTTCTTTATATAAGTTGTATAGGTCTATTTTCAATTGCACAGGTTTACTTTTTATTTTCATTTTTTATTCTTATTCATATAGGGGCTCCTTAAATATTTGTTGTCGGGTAATATACGTATGGGAGGGGGGACAGCGGGTGTTTATTGTAACAATTGTTATGTGTCTTGCATGTTTGTATACTGCTACTGGATGCCTTGAATTTCCCTCGGGATCAATAAAGTATCTATCTATCTATCTATCTATCTATCTATCTATCTATCTATCTATCTATCTATCTATCTATCTATCTATCTATCTATCTATCTATCTATCTATCTATCTATCTATCTATCTATCTATCTATCTATCTATCTATCTATCTATCTATCTATCTATCTATCTATCTATCTATCTATCTATCTATCTATCTATCTATCTATCTATCTATCTATCTATCTATCTATCTATCTATCTATCTATCTATCTATCTTCTGAATATGACAAAATGAATTACCTAGTCAAATTCACTAGAATTTAAGAGCTAGGGCTGTGTGCAGATATGGATTTGTTTCAGCGTATACACAGAACAGACAGCAGACTATTCTAAAACATTTACAGAATGTGATTAGATTCACTTACTCATAATCACCTTAAGAAAAGAAGATGTCAGACAGAATGTGAAAATGTTCTTTTCTTCCTTTTTTTTCATCCGTGTTTTATAAAGAGGAATAACTGACTTCATTTGAAGTTTGCGTTAGATTTATATCCTTTCAACAGTCTATCTTAATGATGGTTAACAGCAGGGAGAACTTTGACTGCCCACTAGTGCCAATTAGTAACAGGGTCACCTGGTAACACCTCATTCAGCTCTCTTAAAAGTCTATATCAGAATCATTCTGCATGCAGTCAGTAGGGTCACCGAATAATGTCATCTCCACTAACTTTACAGGATCTAGTGAGATAGCAACAGTGGCTGCTTTTCAGCAAAAGTTAGAAAGGGTTGCTGTGTTGTTGCATCACATTTTACACATTTTATAAATTAATCCAAATAGCTGTTTTTTTCTGAAAAAAACTTGTTTTAGTATTTTACTATCCATACTTGTGCAACCAATAGAAAAGTAGGTAATTTAAAATTGCCTGAATGTCAGTTAGAAAATGAATCCAGCAGAAAGTCTTTACTTCTTTGGGTGTTGTTTAATTTATTTTTAATCTGAGTATGAGTGGGGGTTCAGACAAAAATGAAAGAGCTCCCTGTCCACCACAAAAGTCTCAGTGGCAGGATTATAACAGATAACATGTAATTATAGCACCCAACCAACTGTATCGTATCAAAATAAAGACTGTTGTTCCAAAATCTGAGTGTCTGTGCAATTATGTGATTATATGTGTCTGTCAAACCACTCAGTCACAGTGACTGTGTAAAGCGCTTTACTGTGTTTTAGCTCCAGCTGTAAACTGTTCCAGTGTGTTAAACTGGTTTGTAACAAACTGCATTTAGAGGAGGGTTTTTTTTACGACTGTCTTATAACGTCCTGAACACTCTCCTGTCTGCAGGTGGCACTTAACCTTTCACTCAACTTCTCTCTCCACCCCTCCCACCACCCTTGTCCTTCATTTAAGGTTATTCTCTTATCACTTCTATTACTCAATTCAAGTGATGTGGTGTTATATGTATCAATCATCTGTTATTCAGCTATTATTGTCAGTGATCCTACCTTGCCTGTGAATGTAAACCAAACAGTTCCCAAGAGATACTTGTCAGGCTCACACTGATGCCTGTAATAACAACTCTATCGGTAATGACAACAATAATTCTCAGAGACATATTTAAACAGATTATGGGCACCTATCCCTGGGTGTAATCTGTTGTTTCACCTGCAAAGGCTCTACCACCACCTCAAGAAAACACACAGTCACAGAAGGTGAAGCCATCACTTGTTCTTCAGGGTTATGGTAGTTTTCATGACTAAAAATAGGAATGCAGAGATAGATCTTGTAGTTTAGGTAAGACTCCGTTCATGTGTATGAGGTCTGTCTTCCAGGAGCTCGTGGCCTTTAGGAAATAATGAAAAATAAACACAGAGCCTTGATGTTGACTCAGAGAGAAGTGATCCACAGGTTATTACTGGGCTCCTCTCTTTGCTGCTCTCCCATGGCTTTTGGACAAGTTTATGTAATCCAAGCACCGCAGCCCCCTCCACACACGCACACGCACACACACACACACACACACACACACACACACACACACACACACACACACACACACACACACACACACACACACACACACACACACACTCACTCTGGCCTCCAGGGCGATGGATGTCAAACACTGCTATCATGGCTCATTTACACCTATTGCTCTGCAGCTGTTATGAATAGACTTTAAATTGTTTATGACACTTATCATTTTGAGCTGGGATTTTTCACCCAGAGTCCAGGTCAATTAAGATAATGTGATCAAATGTACCAATAACTGAACTAATTCACTCTTCAATTGATTGTGGTTATAGACTTTTTTCAACACGTCGGCCTGACAGAAAAATCTGCCTCCTAATGGATTGAATAAGAAAGCAGAAGGATTTCATTTATTGTCTAAATGTTGCAGTTCTTTGATTCTTAGCATGTAAATGTTCCTTCAGTTGACCAGCCTCTCTCGAAATTATTCCTTAAAAACACTTAAGTTTGGACACCGATTGTTATAATTGTTCAGGCATTGAACTTCCTACTCTATAATGAATCACATGACATTAGTCATATAAAGAGAAACATTGGATCAAAAATGTCTGTGGAAAAGAAAAACAAAACATATTGATATCCTCATAATGATACAAACATAAAATGTGTAATCAGGAAATGTTGAATTGATGGATTTAAAAAAGTCAGAGTAAAATGCCAAGGACGAAAAGGGTCATGGTAGGTTATATCCAATCAACAAAATTCAGGAGTTAATTGAGAACAATAAGCTCCCATGCTATACAGTAAAGTGTATCAGGACTCATTAAGGACATATTTTACAATGTTAAGTGACCTGAAACTAAAAACGGGTGCCATTCCTGCTTGTCTACTTGGATTTACCCCCTTGTGAAAGTAAAACGGATGGCGCCCTCTTGTGTTTGACATGGGTAAATGAAAATAAATGTCAGCATTGCACTGCATTTTACAGCAAAGAAAGACAATGGAGGATTTCTTTGTATGTATGGCCTAAAAAAAAAAAATGTCATGACCCCCTTGAAGTCAAACATTGGAGAGAGTCACATTAAAAATAGAAGTTTATCTTGAATAAAGATTGACTGGTACCAGTGATTAAGACACAACATCAAATGGGAAGGTAGCCTATAACTAAGAAGTTATTTTGATATGTTGTCTTTTTTCTTTGTTTCTACGAAGGGAAATAGCTTAATATTTTTGGGCGGTCTAGGGGGGAAATAATAATTGTGACAGTGAAGAAAGGCAGCTTTGAATTGTGTAATGTATGTCATGGTTTGTTCTTATTTAGTTTGTATTTTGTCTTTTCTAAGTTTAGGTTTCCTTGTTATTTATTCTAGTGTTGCTTGTTTCTCTTGTGTGTTTTTCTCTTAATCTTTCATAGTTTAGTCTTTAGTGTTTTCTGTTGTATTTTGTCATTTCTTATCCCAGTGTTCTTTGTTCTAGTGTGTATTATTGTTTCTTGATTTTCTCTGTGTCTTCACTGTCAGTATTTATTTTGTAGTTGTCCCCATGTTTCTTGTCTTGTATTTTATTCCTGCCTCTGTGTGTTTCCCTCCAGTGTGATTGCCCTCATTGTCTTCACCTGTGTCATTAGTCTCACCTGTGTTTGATTACCCCTGTGTCTATTTAGTCTCAGTATTCCTTCCCGCTTGTCGCCAGATCATTGTCGTATGTTGCTGTTGAATGTTTATTTGTCAAATGTCAGAGTTTCCCTGTGTTAGTCATTCTTGTGTGATTCCTCGTGGCTCTGTGTTTTTCCTTGTTTTCCCTTTTGGCTGTTTATCCTCTGCTGGACAGGTCAGTTAAAGAAAAAAAACATTTTGGGGAAAATTAAGAGTATACACACTTCTTAAGGCACCACTACTGGGTGAAAATAATCAGGGTGTTGCACACAATCACAGTGGAGGGAAACACAAAGGCAGGAAATGAAACACTTGGGGAAAAAACCTAGAAAATACAACAGGAAACACTAAAGAGACTCAGAAATAAAACAGAGGCTACAAGGAGGGCAACAGGTAAACAAGAGAGGACACAAAAGGTAATAATTACTTAATAAAACAGGAAACACTAAAGACAAGACTTGGGAATAGAAACATGCACACTTAGACTAGGGAAATTCAGAAAACAGGAGAAAGGAAAAGACGAAATAAAACAGAAAATGCATAAAGAACTAAACTTTTAAATAATACAATACAAATATATCCAAGGGAAACAAGCAACCCCAGGGAAGAATGAGACCAAATGAAACAGGAAATGGAATCTAAACACTGAAATAAACACAATACAGAACTATACAAGAAGAAGTGTTATGATAGGCCTACAACATCTAACTTTCACGGAGTCATTAGACGCCCTCCGCTTTCCATGGTCTTCAACCACCACAGCAAACATAAAGGCCTACAATCTGCCACTGCGTTACAAATCAACTATCAGGTGGTCTACACACCTGTGACCGAATAACAAATAAAATATATCAATGCGCTGATTATTAGCCGGCTTTTCTCACGAAGACCTAGCTTGCCTTGTCTTATTCACATATCGACTGTTTTCGAACATTAACTCAGCAAATGAGAAATCATTAAAACAAATATATTTCATCAGTAACTTTTAGAAACAGTTTATGTACAAATTGAGCGTATACATCGTTGATAGTCGGTAGAGGGCGCTGCGAAACAATGCCAGTCCTGCCCAGGGAGAGATGTTACCGCACAGAAAGTAGGATATGCAGCGGGTGTGTGAATTTGTTTTTTCGACTTGCCCTGTTTAAAGATGTAAAGAGACATCAATGCAAACGTATCATATTGTTCATTATACCAAATAAAATCGGGCCAAACTTGTATGGAGAAGATAACCTATGGCACATGTCAACACACAAGCAGTTCATGTAGCCTGTGAAGCTAGTTATGTTTGTTCTATAGCATTTCTAACTATAGCCTACTATTTGAAAGTTGCACTTAAAAGATCCACCATGAAAAACACACAGATGGAGAATGTACATAAATGTATATACAAACACACACGGCTTATGGATGAGTTAGACACACACACACGCACGCACAAACGCACGCACACACACACACACACACACACACACACACACACACACACACACACACACCAGTTATTGGTAGTACTCTGGCAAGTTGTAGTAGGGTGTATTTAGGACAGCTATGTCTCAGTATGGCTGTCACAGTAAGGTCATTGACTCTCTCACTTATACTCAGTTTGTCTTTTTATAGATGTCCTGTGACAAACGCTGTAGTGAAGCAGCTCTGTGGGATTCAGATCTCATCCTCTACCAGAGAGCAACTGAAGCTGTGCAGCAAAGGTCATCACCATGCAAGGTATGAGAGATCTAATTATTGAGTAAAAGTTGTGAACTACAATAGCAAGTCCTCAATGTCAAAAACCGAAGTACTGGTGTAGCAAGAATGTGAATTCATTTGCGTACTACTCTTTCAGAGTGTGGTGTATAAGTGAAACAGAAGTTTAATGTTATCTTGAGTCCAAGTTCATGATCATTGTTCATGTTAGATTAACAGGTCTTAAATCTGCACAAACTAGAAACACTTAGTAAACGTATAAGGATCTCAAAAGCGTATTTGATTATAGTCCTATCATGACTGCACTGAGTTTCTATTCTTTACCTGCCTAGAATCGGTACATGTACATGTAATCCATTTGGAAGCTTTTTGTTAATCTCAAATTCATGCATACCATTAGTCACAGTTAATTTTCAAGGAACTAATGGGATCTGTTAAGAGTTAGGGGCCTGGGTTTGTCCATGCTGGCTCACTGTCACACTGTCCATTCATACCATGAAAAGAGTAAAGTCCTAAGAAGTGCTGCTACCAATACAGATATCTTGAGTATAAGATATGTAGCCTGCTCCTATAGTCAAGTTGCAAAAGTACATTATATTACAGAGTAGGTAAAACTTAAAAACACAGTGCATTGCTGCAGGTAACAACAATTATAATCAGATTACTATAATCTAATTATGTGTAAACACATCGCTCTTCAGTCTTCAGAATCATGAATTCCCCTCATCTCTGCAGAATATTTCTTGTGAGTGTTAAACACAAGGTTGCTTCTGTTTGTGTGCCTAAGTCTCTCCCCTTGTCCGACCTATCCATCCATCTGTGTTCCTCACTCACTGGCTTTGTCTGTCCTCGGAGAGCTATCCAGCCATGTTGTGGTTTGAAGTGTTTCTGCTTCTAATGAGCCAATTGTTCTTGTGCTTTGTTTCCCTCGGGGAGCGTTGCGTAGCTATAACAACATTCTGCTCACAATCATTTTAAAACATATTCACTGCACCGGGGAGGGATTCGGGCCAACAAAACAATAATGCCTTGGAGCGTGTACACAATGAAAAATGTGTTAATGACACTTGCGCTAGCGAAATGACAGCACATTCTTTTCCTGTCAATTAGACCTTGGTTATTCAAAAGCAATTTGCAACTCCCCGCAGAGTAAAATGTGTGCCATCTCCCAGGCTTTAGACTGTGATTGTGTAAGTGATGTATTCATTCCATTTCACTGTGTGTGTCCTAGTTTGAGACATAGAAGTAATGTTAAGGGTAGAAAAAGCAAAAAACTCTATTCACACCGGGTTCTTAATATGAAAACAGAGAACAGTATGGATCTATTTTGAGGTATGTGTTTGTGTGTGTGTGGGTGTGTGTGCGTGTGCGTGTGCGTGTTAATTCATGTGCACAAGGGCACCCATGACCATGTACAAGGGGTATTGATACAGCTGGCATTCAACCCCCCGATTAATTGCCATGGCATTTGGCTGCTCTCTGTAAATGCCATATCCCATGCTGAGTGCTTGGTTAATGGCCAGCCAAGCATCAGCCCTTTCGTCTTTCCTTTTCCTCTATCCTTCTTTCCTCCTCTCTTCCCTTTGCCCTCTCTTCTTCCTTTGCTCCATAAAAGGTTAGCAGTGCTTTATCAGCAGGAATAGACACACGAGTTAAATGATCCCATATGGCTCAGAAGTCCATGCTCTTCACTGTTTTGTTGTTCAAAGAGCACTTCTTGTAAAAAGGCGTCATTTCTGGAAGAGTCAGTTCAAAGGTAGCTTCGGGTTACATCCTCTCCCTTCTTGTCTTTAATCTACAGTTAATGTGTTTTGATAAGAGATGTGAAAAAGCGCTTCCTTCAACTGTGTATACCCCTAAGACCCAATTTTGGTTTGTGTCTCTATCGCAAAGTATAAAAAAATGTAGAAATAGCTTCGGTTCTCAAGTGAATTAGTTTGCTCTATCTTAATGAGGTTGGCCCTGTCAGAGGGAACAGTTCACAGCCTGCATGCTAAACAGACTAAATTGGAAAACAGTATTAGCTCCTGAACTGCAAAAATACCTTCTTTCTGCAGCTTTAATTTCAATGCTTCCAAGCAATTACCCTAATACACAATTTTATCTTGTCACTTCCAAATTGGAATAGAAGAGGAGAAAACGTCTTGTTTTCTCTCTCTCTCTCTCTTTTTTCTTTTTGGAAAAACTAATTCAAAAATCTAATTAACTGCAGAAAAACATGTCACCAGTTTGGCTGGAAACATCCAACGTAGTTATGCAAATGGACCCAAGGATTGTAGGATGTGATTTGACAGAATCTCATTCTGGATGGTGGATGCCAGATAGAAAGATTACTCAGGCGCATCTGAGTGGAGGCAAAAAGGAAGTGATGAGCCTGGTAATTTATTGTGGTAGTATTTCTCCTGTTTGACTTCAGACAGCTCATTAAGAAGCGAGATGTCACACAGCAGGACAGAAAGACAGACAGGAGCATTTCTGTAATGGGCACTCTTCTGCCAGCGTCAGCTCTTTTCTGCCTTCTGCGTTGCCGGCTTAATCTCTGACATTTTTAATATAAGGTGCCAAATAACATTTTACACAATTCATCATTTTGCGCCTCACAGGGGAGAGGGAGATGCGTTTTCATCCTCCCACTTGTCTATAGTATGCTTACGGGGCTGTTTCAGGGCAGTCATTGAGAGAAGGCCAGAAAGCTGAGTTGAGAAGATCCTATTTTTTTTAGGACCAATGAAGAGGTGACGTAGCCTGCTGTGCTGTATAGGTGTCGTTCTGCTTCAGCAGATAGGTGTTGCTTTTGGTCCATATGCTGCGAAAATGCAAACACTTGTTAAACAATTTCTCACACACTATCATAACCACCAACACAAATTGAATGTAACCACAGATCTGAGATCATACACATTAAAAACCTTTTGAGGCAGCAAGGAAAAGAAAATAATCTCCATTATTAAGTTTTTTATATTCTTTCTTGACATTACTCATCATAAATACAAAAAAAGACATGCAACATATATCACGTTATGAGAATGCTTCCCTGCAGCTTTGACCTTTGGTTGTGATGTCAGCCTCTTCACCGGACTCTTCAGGAGCCCTCCTCACACCCTGACAGCTTCTGGATTGCATGCCAACGAGTGCTTGTCTGCAGACACCGACAGCCTTACAACAGTGAAGCAAAGTCCGTTCTGGTACAAACAAGTCATTAATTATTAATGACACGCAACTGAAATGCTTACTAATCTACATAGTAGTTTAAAGCCCCTTCATTTGTTTCAGGCTCTTCTCTCACTTCATTGGGCTCAGAGGTTTGAAGGCTGCACTTGAGGGCACTTGAAACTTCACGTCTTTCACTGAAGGTCCTTTGTGCAGTATGCATCAGCACAGGCATGCCTGCGGTCATCATTGTTAAAGTTAAAGTTGAAGGTATGCATCTTCGTATAATTATATTTTAAATTCACCCCTGCCTCAAATGATTTCAACTCCTCTGTTTGCCGCGTTCATATTGTTTTGAATTGATTACAAATGCATTTGTGCTAAAAACACCGGGGTGCCTTGTTAGACAAACCCACAAATGCTTCCTGTTTAATATGTGCGCCAGATTTTGCACTGTGTTGTATATTAGTAATGCAAATAACACAGCGTCAAAGGGGTTTTAGTTAATCAGCTGGAGATGTGATACTGACTTTGGCCCATAGCGGCATGTGCTACATGGGACTGCAGATCTCAACGGGGGGCGCTCTTTGATCTGCGGATCCCACGGTCTGGTAAGTGTTGCTCCAACACTGCAATGCATGCTGCACATTTGTGTGTGTGTACCTGCTTGAGACCAATTTTATCTTCTTCAGTCTGAAGTTTGAACCATAAAAGGTGAATAGTTGATGATAGATGTGCTTCTCCTTTCAACACAAAGGAAGATTTTACAATCACAAACGCCATGAGAACAGTATCAGTACATTAGAGGTAATATTACAACAGACAAGTTTGAAGTTTCTCAGGATAACACCAAAGTCTTTAAATGTACAGTAACATATAGAGCCACCACTGTTATTTACTAAATGAACTAAAAGCAAATAGGTGAACACTTTGAAATATAACATTTGGTAGGAAGATGCTTACATGTTTTGTATTTTTGACAGTAGCGTCATCCAATTTGTAATCATGTTAAAACTTGTAATCATACTCATACTGTAGAGCACATCAGGGTTTACTCATGTGTTCTCCTTATAGTGTACGTCTTATGTTTGTCATTTGATTGTTGGTAATGTCTATAGTATGTTTTTAAATGAGCTGATTTGTACGGACTGTGTTGTATAATTTAATGTGGAGCCCTAGGAGGACAAATGGTGCTTGAGGATGTGTTCTTTTGGTAAAGTAAATGAAGTATTTGGACAGACACAACTGACCATATTTGAAAGCTGTATGCTTACAACAAAGCCATTTCCAAGGCATGTATCTTCTCAAAGCCAATCTCTGGATTTAGAAGTCTTTAGCTCAGTAAATGCAGATTGAAAACTGAGATACTGGAACAATGACATCAATGCGTACACCACCCCCTGCTGGCTGAACATCAACCAACACAGACTTCTTTATAGTGAGACTGGCGGGGTGTCCCATTTCTAATTACTAAGTGCTAATTCACCATGTGCAAATGTTGACAGCACACTGGTTGGCACACAGAGTTCGCAAAAATGAATGTTGTTTTCTGTTATTACTGTTGTGACTGTATCAATGCAAAATGATGCAGGGGTTTGTCAAGAAACAAGATTTAAGATTAAAAACATATTTATTCAACCAAAAAGATTAATAACATTATAAATACTAATATTATTTTACTGCTGTGTTTCTTAGTGATAGGACACCTCAATATAGTGGATCAACAACGTTATGACATCCGCACTTATTCTATCAGAACCTTGGCTGTGAGAAGGATATTTTCATATTTCTTCAGCTGCTAGCTGATCTTCTTTTTCTGCTGTGCATTACATTGTGGGACAACAATGCTCGACATCATCATTCTGACAATGTTTGTGTGCATGATGGCATAAGTTTACTTCAGTTTGACGTTTCCCCAGTTTCAATACACAAAATACTCGGCTTTGTCCCTGTCTTTGTCAATCTGTCTTTGTTTTTATTTTCCTTGTCAGTTCCAAAAATGACTGTATAAGAACTAGGAAAACTTCCAATTACTGCAAACTGTCTCATGAAGGCGCTGGAGGGAAATCTACAGTCTGTGTTGCAATTAAGGAGGCTAGGCTTTGTCATTGTTATATTGCAAAGCTTTCAGTCACAGAGATGTAGTCAGACTTTATCAGTGTGAAAAATGTCTATGACCGAAAGCTTAGCAATTACATTTAAAATCTGCGATGAAGGAAACTTGGCTAAAGCTTCTATTCTTTTTAATTGTACCATTCAGAGTAGTGGGACACTAAATGAATTATAACAGCACCTCAGGATATGGGACACACTGCTGGAAAGCAATGGTCGCTCATAACTGGCTTATTAACTATTCATACTTTCAATGGGAGCGCTTGATGCGACTGTGACAAGAGGGACGAAATAAACAGGGGAGAATTTATGAGACATGACAGGATGATGTGTGTAGAGTGCATTGTATGTAATGTTGGGATGTGCAGCAATTCCTTGCTTGGAAATTTTGACAACCTTTTGAATCTCAGAAACGTAAGAAAGCGCAGTCCAGTCCATTCCAGTCCAGTCCAGTCCAGTCCAATCTAGTCCTGTCTAGTCCAGTCCAGTCCCGTCCAGTCCAGTCCAGTCCCGTCCAGTCCAGTCCCGTCCCGTCCCGTCCCGTCCCGTCCAGTCCAGTCCAGTCCCGTCTAGTCCAGTCCAGTCTAGTCCAGTCCCGTCCCGTCCAGTCCAGTCCAGTCCTGTCCAGTCCAGTCCAGTCCAGTCCAGCCCAGTCCAGTCCAGTCCAGTCCAGTCCAGTCCAGTCCAATCTAGTCCGGTCCAGTCCCGTCTAGTCCAGTCCAGTCCGGTCCAGTCTCGTTCAGTCCAGTCCCGTCCAGTCCAGTCCAGTCAAGTCCAGTCCAGTCCCGTCCCGTCCCGTCCCGTCCAGTCCAGTCCAGTCCCGTCCAGTCCCGTCCAGTCCCGTCCAGTCCAGTCCAGTCCAGTTCAGTCCAGTCCAGTCCAGCCCAGTCCAGTCCAGCCCAGTCCAGTCTAGTCCAGCCCAGCCCAACAGCAGACTGTGACTCATTCCTCTGTTTGTGTTCGTAATTAGCCAAGAAGGTGGTCCTCTGGACATGAGTTTAATCCTCTGAAGTTTGTGTTTCTTGGCTTTGTATTTAAACGCACCCACTGGAAACACTTTCATGTTTGAGACTCTACGAGGCAGGAGTATGAGATAGTCGTAATAGCTGTATCTTTTTGAGGCCACATGCTCATAAGTGCTTTCTACTACTTTACCAGCAGAAGCCTTTATACTATTTTCAGATGAATTGTTTGAACTTTCCTCATCATCAGTCCTCTCAATGCTGTGTCCTTGAGTCCCCACTCCCCACATCTAAAGCATCGTCAGCTAACTCTCTTTTGTTTTTATTTTCTCTACTCTTTCTCTCCTTAACATAGCTATGGTGGTATTGAGCTGTGTCAATGCACAGAAGCCACTTGCATATTCACATAAACAGATTCAGCCAGGGAATGACAGAATGGATTGAGGGGCAGGGTGTGTATGTGTGTGCATGGAGATGGTGGTGTTGATGTGAAGTCAGCCTTGAACCAACCAGCCACAACCACAATAGAAGGAGTGATCTGGGAGATAGAGAGAGATGGCAAAGAGAGAAGATAGCGAGGAGGGTTTGTCTCATTTGCACTGGAGTCCTCCCCTTCTCATGCAGCCAGCTGACAAGGGATATTTTTATCAGCCTGGCACACAGTGCAGAAAAGGAACAAATTCATTTGTAAAAATGCAGTCCCAGTCAAGGACAAGATCTCAGCGGGATACAATATAGCTGTCTTTCTGCGCTATCAGAATGGAAATCATTCATTCTTATTTATGCACCTGTCTCAGCACCATCAAGCAAAGGTGGCGTACAAGGCCTTGCCAACTCTTTGTTCAATGAAGCAGAAAGAAACCAAAAGAAAAAAAAGTGTTCCCTCATGTCTGAAGCCTTCCCTTTGTAGACCTGCACATAATGTATTCTTTGCATCTTGTTTTGTTGTTCTTTGTCTGACCATGTCTGTGTCTTTGTAGGGATTTCCCAGTAGCCAGTTGATTGTTAGATATCAACCTGTAGTTAACATAAGGTTGAGATATATATATGTAAACAAACACTGGACTGATGGAAGATACATCTGTTGATCTAAGCCAAATTAGAGGTCAGTTGGATGACACAGCGGAGTGAGTGTGAGAGTGAGTGACAGAGAGAGAAAGTTGGAGCATGAATAAACCATGGCCAAAAGTGGTGTCACTGGGCTGCTGTGTTGGCATGTCGGCATTGCTCAGGAAAAACATGGCAGTCTCTGGGGCATTGTCTGTAATCCAGCATGTAAGAGCTGCTAGTTGTCTCCTTTTTGTGCTCAGTCCCAGAGTCTCAGACATCATCTGATATTCATACAGTGGAGGAATAAATCATTATACAGCAGTATTTTTTTGTTTTGAGATGATTATGAATATTGTTAGAGCATGCTTATTTATTCTTACAAAGGGCTCATGGTTCCAATAGGCTGAAATGATAATACTTGTTTTCAAGGATGACGTTTTAGCAGCAAACATAATTGTCTTCATCCTCAAATGCCATGCTAATCCCACATTTTGAATAGTTTTGTTTGGCGTCTTGAAAGGATAGTCATGTCCAGAAAATACAGTTTTATTTTCTCAAAACAGCATGGTTCCATCTCATTGTGACACAAATACCACAGTGTGCCAAGCTGACAGACAGACAGATGATCCATTGCAGACGTTGTAATTGAAAACACTGAGACGGGGTGGACAATTAATCTCTCTTTCTTCCCCTGCTTCATATTTCCATGGAGAAATACCTCAAAATGCAGATAATAGATAAGGGTGTTATTGATTAGATGGGGTGGGAGGAGAGGCTGGGAGGTGCAGAGGTTCTCCATCACTAATCTCTCAGGCTGTGACTGCATCTAAATAACCTGCAGAGAGGGATAAACAGGCGCATCCATCATGGGACGCCTGGTGCAGACAGTGATGGATGCCTCTGCCCTCCGCCACCCTCAGCTGCACCTCTTCCTCCTGGTCAGGGATAGGAAGCGACACACGCACTCATGAAAAATACCTGGGTTTAACTGGGCAGGAAAAAGCTGTCTTTAGCATTGCAGTGATGGAAAGATTCAGGGCAGGCTTTGTGTGTGCGTTGGTGTGAGTTTGTAGAATCGTCCCCTGTCCCCGGTCCTCTTGTCTCTTTGAGTTAGAAGGATTATCCATCTTGATAGATCCTGTTTGTTTTGTCAAAGAGGAAATTGGTTTTGTGGATTTGTGTGAGACTGCATTTGTGTGTGTGTGCATTTGTGTGTGTGTGTGTGTGTGTGTGTGTGTGTGTGTGTGTGTGTGTGTGTGTGTGTGTGTGTGTGTGTGTGTGTGTGTGTGTGTGTGTGTGTGTGTGTGTGCTTGTGTGTGTGTGTGTGTGTGTGTGCTTGTGTGTGTGTGTATGTGTGTGTGTATGTGTGTGTGTGTGTGTGCTTGTGTGTGTGTGTATGTGTGTGTGTGTGTGTGTGTGTGTGCGTGTGTGTTTGTGTGCATGGGTGTGTGTGTGTGTGTGTGTGTGGGTGTGTGTGGGTGTGTGTGTGTGCGTGTGTGTGTGTGTGTAAGAACTAACTCATCTATATGCCGTGTGTGTTTGTATATAAATTGAATTATGTACATTCTCCATCTGCATGCACTGTAAGCCAAATCCCATGTGCTGCCTGGACCCACTGAGCAGTCGTGCCCATGCCAGCTCTCCCCAGAGGTGCCAGCCTGATAGATACGGTGTGTGTGCGCCAGGCTATGCCTTCCCTCCCCACCAGAGCGGCATTAAGATTGATCCCTCGTTCCCTCCCATTTCTTTCTCTCTAACTCCTCTGTGTGCCTCTGCCTTTATGAGACTCTGAATAGGTGAAGCTCACAAGCTCCAACAGATGGCCAGAGCTGCCCTGTTTCTCTCTCTCTCTCTCTCTCTCTCCCTCCCATTCCCTCACACACAAACACAAATTCAACCGCCACATGAATGTGAGCCTGGAGAAACAGAGAGGAGGCAGACTTAAATTTGACAAGGAGAAAGAGAAGAAACAGGAAGCATCACAGGAGAAGAAACACAAGAACTTAAAGAAATAGAGAGGGGTATGTTACTGTACATTTATGGAGGAAGATGGAAAAGGAGAGGTAACAGAAATAAAGAATATGTTCAGAGAAAAGAGTAGTGAGTGAGAGGAACGCTGCTAAAAAAGAGAGTGAGGGCAAAATTGAATTGTAGATTGAAGGAGCCTCTCTCCTCCCTTTTACCCTCCCTCTTTTATTTATCTCATGTGAAACCACGCCTCCTTCCTTTCACTTGTCAGTGCATCTATAACAGTGAGCTGTCTGCACTTGGCTGCGTGGGGGGTGAGACAAGCTCCTCACTCAGCCAACACAGGGGGACCGTATCTGAACGGACCGGACCGGACTGGATGCTACTAGACTGCCCAAAACAGGTGTGTGAATATATGTTTGTGCATGTGTGTGTGTGTGTGTGTTATAGATGACAGAGAGAAGGATGTCTATCCCTCAGTGTGTGATCGCTTGTTCCTCCACAGGACTTGCTTGAGTAGCAAATCTAGAAGGTACAGTGCTGGAGCTTTGCCCTAGTTTACACTTGAATGCTCTGATCTGTTCTGTTTGCCTCTGAGATTTATGCATGGAGTCGCTAACAGCGCTGCTCATCAGGGTAAGAAAGATAAAACCTCAGGTTCTTCCGGTGCACTGGACACTTCAGAGTATGCTTTGAATCAGAACAAATGTGAAGACGAGCTGCTGTTTGTGTCTGGAGGAACAAGTTGGGAGTTATTCGAGCTGGACACTCTCAACATGTGCTTCTCACTCAGATATTTTCTAAGTGTCTGTCTGTAAAGTAATACAAAGCTGCTTTAGTATACTATCATTTAGTAGGAGAATTCCAAAAAATGGTTTTCTTTGTGAAGTGACTTTATTTTCTGAAATAAGCCAGTTAAGCTTTCATAATTCTTTGGTCTGTCTCGGAGTTGAGACATGTTTTGGATTGTTTCTCTTTATTTTTCTGAGTCACAGTTGATGGTGGTTTGAAATCATAGAAAACATGATGTCTCAGCATCTCTTTGTGTTTCTCAGCCAGATGTGATATTGACTCTTTCTGAATAGAGCATTGGGGTTTAAAATTAGAAAAAAATAACCCAACTACAACAGGGAAATTATAGATTTTTTGTAAGGCAGAACCAGCCTAGTTTTTTTTTAAATGACCTTTTAGGGAGCTATTTTGAAACCAAGGATATGTGAACCAAGCAGCTTTCATTTAAGAGTCGCCATTTCAGCAGACGCTGCCGCTCCTATAGAAGCCTGCACGGCTTAAGTCTTTGAGGCTGGTCCCAGTGAATGTACTCACTATCACTGTTTTGTCAATAGCTTTATGGGTCAAAAGGCTGTGTCATCACCAAGTGGTGGCAGTTAAGAGCAGCGGAGTGGAGGGGGGTGTGGGCACTGACCTAGAGGCTGAAATATTTATGACAGAGACAGCTGAACGCCCTGTGCTGTTTGTAGCGATATGGGTGGATGGATGAATGGAAGGATGGAGGGATTGAGGGAAAGTAAAGAAGCTTCAAAGATCTGTTCTTTTAAGCATTTATTATTTATCGCATCGCACTCTGCCATGGTAGCTCTAACCCCCACATCAACTGGCCTCTTTTCTCGCTGAGATGCCAGTGGACTGAAGGAGGATGCTCCTTTTAAGTCTACCTGTCAGCTAGTCCCCTGGCATGTTAGGACTGCAGCCACATGCCACAGACTCTGCTCACACACACATGCATACCCATTTAAACACAACATTTACTTGTGTTTTATATTGACACACTACAGCTGTGAATGCATGTTTGCACTCGCAAATGTAAATAGGTAGTGTATACAAAGTAACACTCATATGCACAACATGTACCAAACATACAACAAGTCCACTCACACTTCACACATTTGTGCTCATGCTTATACAACACACACAGACACACTACCACACCCCTTAACCATTTCATTTTTCTCCTATTTATGATGAGCTCACACAACTCTTTCTAAGTCGCATGGAAAACATAAACAGACAAAGACATGCACACAATCAGTGGGAGTGACGACCTTGAGACCTGTTGATGTTGTTTGCTGCGGCCGTGCGGTGAATGCATAAGAGGCCATGTGGGACTCCCGGCGAAAATGGGGCGCTTGACATGCCGTTTGTAAAAATGAGTGGAAAATGTGCAGGAGGGCTGGCGAAGCAGTTGAAGGGAGACTACGGCATGAATATGTATTGTATGCTAATGCTGCGCTGAGACTCTTGACTCAAGCTGTTGATGAAAGCAGAGGACATATTCCCCCATCCTCACTTAAGAGGCAGCGCCATCGACAAACCCATTGTCCACACGGCCACATTTGTGGCCACAGGGGCAGCATGGTGACAGGTGGCAGAAATCAGTGACAGCAGCCAAGGTGACACTGCTTGACTGTCTCTGTGGGCCTGCGGGCGGCCCGGGCAGCACCAGTGTCTGCTCATTTTACCCGCACGTTAACCTTTTGTGGTTAGACACAGCAAGGTTACAAAACAGTGGCCTTAAGCTAATGTCCCCAATTAGCTTTACTGGTTCCTCCCAGGGTTACAGCATCCTCTTGCTGCTGTCTACCATTAATTATAACACCATGTTTCTATCTATCTGCTGTGATTATTTTGTTTAATTTGCCCAATAATTGATGGAATAAATTATAGCTCAAATGTCAAAAGAGAAACAGCCTTAAATCTGAGTTGTGGGGGAAATGGCACACAGAAAAACAGATCAAATCGAATTGAATCAGGCGTTATCGATACATACACGT
Source organism: Tautogolabrus adspersus (assembly GCA_020745685.1). NCBI lineage: Eukaryota > Metazoa > Chordata > Actinopteri > Labriformes > Labridae > Tautogolabrus > Tautogolabrus adspersus. The sequence goes on along the minus strand of CM036538.1, from coordinate 10,060,245 downwards.
TTATGAATCAGTGCTTTGTCTACTGTAGATAATGAATCCTTAGTATACCATTTACCTTAAACACAGCTACTTAAAGTCTGAAAACACAAAAAGGATGAGTGATTCAGGGCTGTACATAACTTAAATACTTCTGGTTTATTAAGTGCCCTTTAAGATGAGAAGCTGCGATAAAAAGTGATGATATATCAGACTATCCATCCATCCATTATCTTTACCACTTTTCCTGGTCGGTGTCACGGGGGGGGGCTGGAGCCGATCCCAGCTGTATATCCCAGCTTTATCAGACTAACCAGTGCTCAAACTGAATCTTGCTGCTTCACTAGATAGATTCCAACACCAGGTATATAGAAATATATTTCCTCTAAGTTTATGGAGACACTTTACTGGCTTTTTATTTTGCTGAAGTTTAACTCAAAACTGAAACATAAAGTATGTTACATTACTTTTCACCCACACACAAGGCTGCTTTAGAATACATTAAAAGTATCCTGGCAGTAAGACGCACTCTTGGTTTCCTCTCTGAGTCCCTGTTCATCTCTATGTATGAGCTGCTGTTAACAGGTCCTGAGACGAACCAGCATCAGGAGATCAGTGCGTAAATCTCTGCGCTGCTGCTCGTCTCGGCTCTAATGATGGAGAGGCACGGAGGTGCTTTGACGACGATGCTCAAATGCTCCTTTCTCAACAGCAGCAGTCTGCGGCTGATAGGAGCACATAAGGAGAAGCACATTGCACTGAGTTTATGAGTGCACGTGATGATGCATATGTTTTTATATCTCATGTCGCTGTGTTTGTTCCTGTGCCTTATCAGCTCAGTATGCACATGGTGTAAACGTATGATTCCTAGTGTTCACGTTTGAACAACTGTTATGTGCAAGTGCAATACGATTTCAATCTGATCCCTCTGTTGCTTGTGCAGTGGAGGTGCCCTACGGAGAAATGTAATTATATCCTGCTGGCCACAGAGTACAGGCTTCACTGCCCTATCTGTCTCAGGAGAGACAGCGGCAACAGAGGCCCCTTCTCACTTGCAATATCCAGCAGCTGAGATACTATATCTCCCAAATTTGTACTAAATCCTTCCTCCAATCTCCCCCTCAAATCAGCATTCAGATCCTGGGGTTATCAGTGGCCTTATGCTACAGTTTTGTTACGGCCATGAATTATTTATGACCAAATTAACTGCAGTTGCTAAGAGCAGTGATTGGGAGATTTTGGATCATAGCCAAAATCTGACTCAAGTTCAAAGCCAACTTTCTTAAACATTTTTCTGTCTGATAAGCAAACTCTCATCACCATGGATGTAATTAACACTGTAATTAATTGTGCCTATTAACAACCACCTGATTCTAAAGAGTTTTTACTGATCAGTCCGCTTTATATTTCCTGCATCTCATCCATGTTTCTTTCTGTTCTGACCACACCTTCTACACTAATGCTTTTGATCTGCTCTCACCGAGGTGTGTGCTCAGATGGTGTCCATTAGTACATGAAAACAAACAGACACACTCTACTCTCCAGGATTTAGGCAAACAATCAATGAGAGCACTCACATAACAGCAGTCTAAGTGGCCCATTGATGTTGTGATTAAATGAATACAGGATGCAGTGGTGATGACTTGACACTCAACCCAAACCATACAAAACATATACATATATAACATCTGTTTTTAGATTGAAAAATAAGATAGAAAGAACTATACAAAAATTCAACACATAATGAAATAATGGCAGGCAGGTATATCTTAGTGCATGATAGTACATGATCGTATGATGGTGAATTACGAGAAATACAGCTGAGCCAGAACCCTCTCTCTGTTCCTTTAGCCATGTTACAACTTCAGTTACCCACCTCCTTCTTGCTTCTCCCTCAGGGTGTAGCAGCCTTTGTGGAGCCTAATAAGGTTTATGGAATTACAGACATCTGAAATTGAATTTTTTTTTTTACTCCACCAAAGCAGCGGGATTACAGGTTTAAGAAATGGTGCAACACTGACCTGTTACTGAACTGCTTTTTTCCCCCACTGCACCCTCAAGGAGGACAGATCAAGAGATTGATGTGCCAACAGCTCTGCAGGAATACAGAGAGACTGACAGATTACATGTATCTGCGTATGTACCTGGCAATTAAATGAATATTGAGTCAGAGAGCTGTTTTGGCTGTTAAGTCTGGATCCCTCTCATGTCGACCACTCTCACACACTCCTCCTCCATCTGTCCTCACAACTTTTCACTGTGTTTGATCTAATTCTAATCTAATGAATCTTTTGATCTTCCTTGCCTGACACCCAGACACATTCTACGTTTCTACAGCCAGAGAAGCTCAATTAGTTCTAATCCTTAAAATCTGGCTGCTGGTGAGGCAAGTGATTCTCAGTGGTGTATAGAGATTTGGACTGTCTACCCCATGCTTATGTTTAATGAACTGTGGGATTCCTTCACTAACCTTGATCCCCCAGCCCCCCAAAAGCTACCTTATCACAAATCCAGATTGATTCAACCATTATTGTTCAGATGTGACTGAGCATTAACTACGGCTCGATTGGAGGAGTAGCAGACGAAAGTGAGAAATGAGGTGAGAGAGCACTGGAGACAGGCAGCGCAGTGAATGCAACATTGAGATGTTGGAGGGAAGGGAGTATTCATTAGTAGTGGTCCATAGTGGCGGCTTGTTGAACTCTTAATTGGGGAAGAGACAGGCCTGGGGATGGGGGATCAATAGGGCCAGAGCCGGGTTCCAGCCCACTGAAATCAATCAGCCTCAAGCCTCTCAAGGAGGGTGTAGCAAGACAAAATAAATAAATCACACTTCCTCAGACTCCTACTCATTTAACCTCTCGATCACACTTCATCAAGATCAACAGACTCTAGCTCATCTCAGTCAGAGCAGGAGGGAGTGTCCTGGTTGTTTTTATTTGTTAAAAGATCATTTGATCTTACAGCTTGCATGCTTTGAAATGTGTCTGAGAACAGAAGAGACCATTGTAACTAATGAAACCTGATTCATTAACACAGGAGAGCTTTATGGAAACGAATATTAAATGAACTCCTTGCATATTTTTACACCACTTCTAAAAATAGTCACTTTCTCCTCTTCTTCCTCTTCATCTACTCCTGGGTAATAGCCATCTTTCTGCCCTGTCACTTTTTGATGTATCATCCTCTTATTCACATCAAGGACAAGGCCAGGTGTCGCATTTTCTCCGAGTTGCCATGCTCGTCTCACTGCCTTGTCACCCACAGCCTGTTCCGATCTGGTCCCTCTTCCTCCCCCTCTCTTCTTATTCATATTAAATCTGTCACTCCTTTATTTTAGCAAGACAAAAGGAAAGTATATCACTTTTGCCATTCGCAGCCTGTGGAGGAGTTTGCTGAATGCTGCAAGTGTATGTGGATGTCATCGTTGGCTAAAGAAAAACCTGTCAAAATAAATGATATATATTCTGTTTTGTATTGTTGTCTGAAAGCTGAAATTCCTCCTCCTCGTGTCCTTGGCTTCAAACATCTTTGTCAGTTTTGTGTAAAGCTATCCAGGAATATGCTTCAGAATGCAAAGCAGCTTTGACAGAGTTATCAAACAGATTTGTCCTGCTCCAGATGGACTAAGGGACAAACAGACAGACAGACAGACACAGGTGTACAGCATTCACTCTCTTTGATGCCCATGAGTGGAGAGCAGCTGGGGTCAGAGACGTGCCTTGGCGGGGAGATACAATGTGGGCTTATAAGGTTCTCCAGTTTATTATTAGCCTTGCTGCCCATAATTCAGTGCATGTGTTTGTATTTAATTCGTCACCACATTGTTTGGTGCAAAGCATTTCACCAAAGTCTCAAATGAACTATTAGTGGCTCCATCAGTTGGGAGAGATTAGGACCGAGTTTTAACGGAGTGGTTATGGAGATGTCAGCATGCTGGACTCTGACACTTGACCAATCAGAACATGAATCAGACAGCTTGACTCCTTTCAACATGTCTTTCCAGGCAGAGACAGAACGAGGCCTTGCTTGTGAAATCATAACTAGAGGCTGCTGAAGATGTTGGGGCAGAATTAAGAAAAGAGCTCGGTTAAAAAACAGCGTTGTTTCTGTACCTCAGCCGCTCGTTTTAGAAGGGAAACGATTTACTCGCCTGTCTCACTGTTCTTGAACAATGCTTATAAAGCATTACAAACAGAAACTAATTATCATCACAATCACTCAAAAAGGCCTTAAGGGTTGGAAGTAATTATGTTCGAAATTAGACAATTTTCACTGTATTACATCCAGTACAGGTAACCAAAGCACCTCCTGAACTGTTGCCTGCGTCCCCGGGCATCACAGCAGGATTTTGTCTTGTGTGATTTCATGTGAAGCAACATGGCCTTTAAGGTTGTTTATCTCCTTATGCTAAAGCTTTTTGCAGTGTTTTCTTTAGAAACCGATGTGTCACCATCCTTAGGGAATGTGTGTATGTGAGGGAGTAGTGGTGACATGACGTGGCATCTGTTCTTGGCTTATGATGGCTGTTAGGGAAGATAGAGCCTATATGACCCCTAATGTGAAAACAAGCTAGATGATACAAGATATGTTTAAGATCAAAAGTTGCATATATGTTCCAAGGATTCATCCACTGTGGACTTTGTGTTTACCCACAGAACTTGGCAGTGAGAGGCCGATTCCTGTGGGAGAGGAGAACATCAGAGACAGCTTGTTTAGAGAGGAAGGTAAGGCTGCTCACCTCTTACGCAGTGCAAATTAAATCTCCTTCTGCCCTCTCTTTTCTCCCTCACACACAAATAAAGAAAGTTAGACTGTTTGTGTGGTTGCAGCGTATGTTTTGTTGCTATTCCTTCTGTAGGTGTCTGAATTTTATTTTGCATGTTTTTACACAGGTGTTTTGCTTAAGTGCAAGGCTGTTGTCATCTCAGAGTCGCCTTTTTATCTTTCACCTATCACTCCTCCACCACAGACACAGTCAGGTGCTACTGATTATTTTTTTTACTGTTTCCATAGATTCTGCAGACCTGGGAGGAAACAAATTGTCAACACATGGTTTACTGGAGTGGGTAGATTCATAACCTCCAGAGGCAACTCATGCATCACACAGATTCAGTCAGTATCAAAATCACATCATCTCATTTGATCTGCCTGCCAGTCATTAGCATTTCATCCTGCACCAATAGGAATAAGGAAGGAGGAGGGTTATTGTTGGCCCCACTGAGATGGTTTGATGATCAAAGAAATCTGTGGTTGTTGCAGTTGTGTTGTGGCCACATTATGCACCCTTTGTGACTGTCAGTCCAACTAGGTTATAATGAAGAGAAGAAAAAAGAGAGTGAATTGAGAGATGAGGATAGCTGAGGTGAGGCTGAGGGAAAATAGTCCTGAGACCTCATTAGCTAGCTACACTGATCTGAATGATCAAATCAGTTACTAAGAAATCGCCTTTACCTCCTGGGGCCTTCAGCTGTAAACTAGCCTGTTTAAGGGACTGCACAAAAAAAAAGTGCAAATCCTGTTTACAAAGGCAATACATCTGCATGAGTTAGACACATCATCACTAGAGTAACTGCTGTCCTGTTAGCTGTTTAACACTAACATCCTTGTGCTGCTGCTGAGATCAGAGTCATCCTGTGCGAACAGTTGGAGAGCAGCAGAGGAAGCAGCTCTCAGCACATGTGGCCACATTATGTACACAGCTGTGCACAGCTGACTCATTATCACTTGCAAAAACATCAGTACGTGACTGAAATCAGCTCTCCTATTAGATTAACAAACAACTCCCTACAAATGGCTCGTAACATGGAAGGTAGGATGTCGTTTGTAAAAAACATGCCTGGCTACATAACTTTTCATTGTGAGCAGCTGAACTTTGATATTCTTCTTGTCTCTGTGAAACCACCAACAGCAGGCAGGTGAATGATGTGCCTTTGGTAAGCTATTCTGTTTGAGGACTGATCTCCACTTCAAAACCCCAGTCGTGAGGACAGCATTCACCTCTCTCTTTTTTTCCCCTCCTCTTTCTTCAGCAGAGCTGGATAAACACATAAAGCTTTCATGAAAAACTCTTCAAAGTTGCAGTTCATATGCAAGGTGAAGACCTCATCAACTTATTTCTCTTAAACCACTTTCCCTTCCATCAAGCTCGGCTTGTTTATGAACAGAGTTATGTGATATTTCCTCTGCTGTCTTTGCAGCTGGTTGCGTAAGGTGCCTTTGATATCTTATGAGAGACGAACGGATATTTTTCTCTTAACACTGTAGGATTAGCCTGTTGTTTGTGGCAATTTCTCCTCGGTCTGCTTCCTCAAATCCTGCCTGGGATATGCAATGCACATAGTGGGACTCTGTGAGTGTTTTCCTGACCCTCATTTTCCACATCAGCAAGATGGGACTGCCAGCTTGCTTCCATGCCCCAGCCTTCCTTCAGCCCAATGATTAAAAGTCAAATATTAAAGTGCTCTGTTGTGAGCTCGGCCTAATTGATTCTTTCCGCCGGGTGCACACAGAATGGGCTGACAGCAGGCGATACCAGGCTTTGTCAACATCGGGCATGCTGCCTGACGCTCAGGACTGCACCCCAATAAAACCCCATGTGAGTGTGCCAACCTGCGGCGCCACACACAGAGAAGCCACTCTGCACTCAAGCCAAACTTTATAGTAACAACACAGAAGCAGCTCATTCTTTTGCTGTGTGTCAGCTCACATCGGCTGGCTGGGAAGTCGTTTTTTCTCTTTGTAAGAAAGTGGCTGGCTGTGAAGATAGTGTGTGTAAGTGTGAATGTGTGAGTGCATCTACACTTGAAAAAAATCTCTTCTGCCCACTTGCGTAACCACTCAGCTAACTAAGGTTTCATCTGAATTCCACAACAGACTCTCTTCTTCTCCTCCGATCCTCGGCTCTCCTGCCGTTAAGATAATTGCTTTAATAGCTTTTAATCTCAGCTGTGTTTAACAAGGAGCTTACCAAGCACAGAATGACACCAAGTATGTCATCAGTGTTCACCCTGTAAAAAAGCAGGACATCTGGTGCACATCTTTTGATTAGATTGTTTTACCCTCCCTTAACTGCGATGTGGGGATAATTAATTGAATCTCTTCTGCAGTGAAAACAGTCTCTCTATCCATAGACAGAAGCAATGCCCCCTCTCCCCCCTTCTTGTCTGCTTACCCCATGAATTTACTGGTGAATTTATGTGTGTCCTAAATGGGCTGCACTCCCTATTTATTTTTAATGGGTTTCTACTTTACTGTTTGGAGAGTGCAATAGGGTTCTTGGTGCTACACAATGCTCATTAAGACCAGACATTCATCCACAACGCTTTTCTCATGAATCTGATTGACCTTTGTGGTCCTTGTGATCTACGGTAAAAGGTCATTGGCGCCTATTTATCCTCCCCTGGTTGAAAAGCTTGGTATATCTCCTGTCCACTTTATGTCCCATCTGAGCTGATAGGAAGGTTTGAAGGTGTGTGGGGGTGGGGTGAGGTCAGAGAAATGGCTGATAGTGCAGTAATTACTCTTTAAGTGAAATGGGGCGATGATCTGGGCTCTGACACAGAACTAATTACAACACAAGGGTGATGAACTTGATCCAGGATGCTGCTAATTCATGTTTAACAGAAGAGAGAAGGAGAAAACTGAAATGGAATAAGATGAAGAGGGTGAGCAAGTTAGCAATCGGGCACATATTATTAAAAGATCTATTCACAGCATGTCCCTTTTTCCAACCGTACAAATCCACTACATTCAGCTCTTGAATACTTTACATCACATTTCAGTGTAACTGATCAGCAGCTCACTAAGGGAATGACCTCCCAGCTGCTATAGTTGTAATGGTCACAAAAAAGTAATCACAATGTCCTCACGAGAATCTAGTGGGGTTTAATTTCTACCTCTATCCTGTTATATCTATGCTGTAGATCCCAGGGGGGTCCAGAGACTGGTGAGGGTCATGATCGCAGCCACAGGAGGGCTGACAGCTGGCTGCCTGTCCGACAGGAGCCTTATCGAGGGCTGACAGGAAAGAGTAGGGGTGTGAATTTCTCTTACCAGACAAAGATCTGATTTGATTCTCTAGAGCTTTGATCCAATTCAGGGACCATTCATTAAAATACAGAATGATTCAGTGCAATTTGATTCGGTATGATTTGATATGAACCCATTCAAATGGATAATTGTATCCAAAGTAAATATATAACTTTAGAGAACTGAGATAAAATATAGCCCGTTTGTTATTTCAAAATAACATATCTTTATGTTTATTACCTTCCCAAAAAGAGAATAGGCCTACAAATATTCTGACATGAATATATAAAGTCTTTATCACACACATCTGCACAGGTGTCTCACTTTGACAGGTAGCTGGGGCAAGAAATACTTTTTGTTTCCACACAGAAACACTTAGCTCTTCTGTAAATCTCACTTAGGCTTTGTGAAGCCCTGCTTACACTTAGAACAAAGTAGTCTACTTAATTCCTCCAAGAGGAAAAATGAAAGCCCAGTTAACTATAAGCAATGAAATAATGAAAACAATTCTCCTTTCATAATGTCTCTTTGTCACATATGAATTGCACATGACATTCAGGCATTGGTTGTGATTGACACTCTGAATCAGACACTTCTTGTTTAACTTTGTTCTTAAAACTATTTCTTTATATATTTCTTTATATACTTCATTAATCCCCGAGGGGAAATTCTGGTTCGAACTCTGTTATTGAGAGACATGCTTCTCACAGACCTGAATCACACACATGCACAAACACGACCTGTGGACATGCATTAATGGAGAGATGTCGGAGTGCGGTGGCAGCCCACAGGAGCTGGTGGGGGTTCGGTGCCTTGCTCAAGGGCACCTCGGCAGTGCTCGATAAGTGGTCTCCAGCTACCAGACCAACTTCCATATTTTGGTCCGCATCGGGACTTTAACCGGCGACCCTCCGGTTCCCAACCCAAGTCCCTACAGACTGAGCTACTGCCGACCTGGTACGCTTTCAAGAAATTGCTATATTTGAACTTCATTACTAGAGTCAAAAGTCACTCCTAAAAACTGATATTTGGTTCTGCTTAGGCTACCACGCTTAAGTTAGCATCCAAGCACAAGTTTTCCTTTGCTATCTCAACAGGTGGGATTGGTAATTCTGTCATTATATTGAATAAATTTTCTGCAAAGTGTAAAACTGGGCAGGCTTTTGGAAATCTATCTTCCTTCATAGCAGTCCAAATGACCTGATTTATGAGTTGAAGTACTGTAAGTTGCTGCAGCGACTTTGGATGTTGTTGTCTCCTTGTGAGCTAACTTACGCTAGCTGGCAAGCCCCCAAAGCTCTTGAGAGGTAAAAGGACAATCTCAAAGGTTTGTGCCATTAAAGAAGCTATCCAAAGTATGCAGGCTAGGCAGCAAGACCTCGTTTAACTGGTTCGTAACTTTGAAACCATGATCCATCGACCGGTTCGTAGTACGTTTTTACAGTTCCAGGCCTCTGTTGACCAATTCACTCAGATCTCTAACTTTAAGATCAGTTACCCATTCAGATCAATTTATCTTTACACCACTGTTGGAACCATTTTAGAGAATGATAGGCAGGTTTATTTCAACCTACCTCTGATAACCAGCATAAGGATAAACAATGTTCCTACCCTCATCTTTTTGTTTGTGTTGGCTTAGTGAGTCCGTACGTAGATGCATAGGTGTGTGCAAGCGTTAAGAATTGTTTAAATATTGTTTTGATTTTTCTGCAAATGTTTATTTTCCCAACTTTTTTTTTAATAGTGTTTAATATTTCAGCAGTTTACCGAGAAACAGCTTTAAATATATTTTTCTCTGTTATAACTGATCCATTATTCTCTTTTGGGAAATAATTTGTAAGTTTACAGCAAATCTACTTTTTCAATAATTCATAAAGCGGTAATTTCTTAACTGTCCAGTTGTTGCACACAGAAACCACCTGAACTTTTATGATGTTGGTCACAATTTAGTCACAACTATTTGAAGCGTACTCAAATAGTATATGCAATCATATTTGTGTGTTTGCGTGTCTGACCATGTACTGTGGGCACAACTGTGTTTGGTCCCTCCTCAGTCAGTGATACAGATCAAAGGGAGGTCATGTCTGCAGGGACAGCCAATGAACATCGGCCACAGTAAAGGGAGAGCCACTACCGCCTGATCAATCTGAGCTCTCATTAAAAGGCTGCCAAGCCCTTTGCAACCTGATACAATATCAATACTCTATCACCACAGGGAGAGATCAGGGGCTGTTAGGCAAGCTGCTGGCATGCTTAACTGTCATTACCGGGCAGGCAGCATGCCAGAGACCCCCTTCGTGTGCCACTTAGGCTCCCCCCATGGTCCCAAACACAGGTCAATGCAGACAGATGGGCTGTCTGGGCAGCTGTCCCGAGGACGAGCAGAGAGAGATGGATACTGAACTGTAGAAGAGGAGACAGCCTGAGCTCTCTCACAATGAGAACTGATGATGTGGGCTGTGTGTTGTTGACTGCATCATCAGTTACATACACATTGTACTTAGACTTGTGGTTTCACCTGAGCTTGTTTGTTTATTTTTTTCAGCGTTGGTCTTTTACAGCAGATGATATAAGGACCATCCCACCATGTTTGTGTTTAAACTTAAAGGGATACTTCACCTATTTGCATTAAGCTTTGTATCATTAGAAACCTGGTAGTATTTTTGAATGGCCGTGCATCCCGCCCTCATTTTCCCCTGAGACGGGAAAGCTCCTTATTTCTTTTCTGAAAAGGAGCCTCCGATGACGCAAAAATCGTTATTTTGCATCATCATTCATATGGATGAAGGGGATTTTGAAGGTCTTGTGCTCGAATCGGATGTTCGTGGCTAACTCTACGAGCCGCAAGATAGCGAGGAGCAGTTGAGGCTGATGGAGGAACAGGAGGCGGCTGCTGCCGACAGGCAGGTCTTGTGCCTGCAGCAGCCGAGGCGCAAGACCTGCCTGTCGGCGGCGGTGAGAACGAGGAGCCCAGGCCGGCTCGAGCTAGAGCGGACTGGTGGTGTCGGTGCTCTCACTGTTTGCCTATGGACACAGACATAGAGTCCGTTTGCTGCCAGGAATTTTTAAGATGCCAATTCCTTCTGAAATCTCGGAATCAGTTGAGGAAACGGCCGTATGTGTTGTAGACAGACTGTAAATAGAGTGCCGTAGCTTCAGTGGGAGTGGCCTGTGGTGCTGTGCATTCTGGGAGTTGTTGTCTTTCATCCACATGAGCCAAAATGACACTTTCTGCCTTTTCTTGGTCAAGAAGAATTTATTTCACATTACTTCTACATATATGACCCAATTTTAATACAGATTCATGTTTCAATGGGTGAAGTTTCCCTTTAACAAAAGACAAAGACTTGTTTTAAAAAAAAATCTATGTTTGTAGGTGTTTTACTGTTTTTAGAAATTCATTAAATTATACACTCCTGGTTTTTGAAAAAAATCCAAAGATTCCTGCTGGGAATCTCAGGCTCTGATTAGTGCTATGTGTTAATTTCTGAGCAGAGCAAATGGGGGGAATTTAAGTGGACATACATAGAAGGCTCTGTAATTCATTTCATTGTGTAGAGGTCTCCCCTCTGTGCTCCAGTCTTAACCCCCTGTGTGGTGTTGATAGGGGAGGGAGGGATCAGTGTGTGCGTCTCTAAACCCCTAGTAATCCGCCGACAAAAAGGCCAGGATGAAGCCAGAAAGGTGGAGAGGTGGTGGTGGTGGTTGGGGGGGAGGAGGAGGGGAGGGTTGGGGTGGAAGGACAAAGAATGGAAGGAGTGAAGAAGTAAAGACCTAGCTGTTGCCTCTCCAGCCCCCAAGGGTGTGCTTAACATCAGGGATGATGGTCCTCACTCTGCACCCACAGACGTCAGCCTTCTGAGGGTGTAGCAAGAACCATTGTTTATCAGCTGAGTGAAAAAACTCGAAACCATAGAAGTGATCTTTCTACAGCAGATGAACTGTAACTTCCAGAAAGCATATTGATTCATCTGGGCTGCCTGTAATTTATTCAGCGGCCGAACAACAGTTGTTGACTGAAAGTTGAAACCAATATTGTCTACAATCATCATTTAGTCAGGGCCATTAGAGGCAGTCCCTATTGCAGGTGCTAATTTAACTATCGGAGAGTAATGGCATGTAATTAAAACACAGCAAATGAAAGTTTAAAACCAATGAGTCCTCTGGAACAAGATCTAATTTCACCAACATGAGTGCAGCTTATACACCAGAGACAGACAGCTTGTTAAGTGTGTGGAATTGCCTTATCCTGAGAACATAAATATCACTTTGTGCATCCATATGATGTTCCTCTCATCAAGCTTCTAAGGCAGTTTTTAGCAGATCATATTTTGAGTGACTTTTGATTTCTCCTTTGTTCTCATGTCATGCAGAAGTCAGTTGGCTGCACTGAGGTCTCAGTGAGGTGGTTAGGTCGGTGGAACAATTGGCCCCGACTGATTTGTCTGTAATCCATTTAGCTGAGATGTGCCACACTGTAGGGGGGCTTTGCCCCTGGTCAATAAGTGCCAATAAGAAACAGCCATCACTCAGCGGGCTGCCCTGTCCACCAGCTTGCTCACTTGTTTCAGCTGTCAACCCCTGTCTCAAAGGAGCTGGCAATTGTGCGGCTCTTTCTGACGCACCACAAATGGCTTTCTTATTCAAACCTCAGTAAGACAGGAAAGGCAAGGACACCGGTAGACTGCAAAGCAGGCTCATTTCCCTCTGCCATCTGAATAAACCCATCTGTAGTGAAAACAGCTACGTATTTACAAAACACCATTGACAGTTGCTCATTCTCTCGGTTTTAAACCCCTGGAGGTGGAGCTGTGGGGGTTGAACCCAAGTCAGGGACAATCGGGGCTCTGTTTGTGTTTTCTCTAACACCTCTGTTCTCTTTGGGCTCTCTCAGAGCGCACCAAAGGCTGCAGAGGAGGAGGGGGAAATGCCTTGACCCTACTGTGGACCCTGACTGAAGCTCCCAAAAAAAGCCTGCCCACCACCACGCTAGCCCAACATGCCATACGGTTGCTGCTGGAAACAGAATGCAGAGTAGATGGAGGTGGATAAAAGGGAAACCTGCTTCTTAAGACATGAAGACTGACTTTAGTCATAAAGTTATTCCTCTGCAGCTTGTTTGATGTTTTTATTTGTTGTGTTGCTGAAATGAAGCTCGTTATGAGGAATATCTTCACTGAGTTAGTTTGTTAGACCTGTAAGAGACAAAAACGCAGACACTATCTGTGTGATGTCCTAGTGCAGCTGGGACAAAACAGTTTGAGAACAATGGAAAAAGACGTTGTTGTTGATTTCTTCCAGATTCAGGGATAATTAGCTTTACCGTTGTTTTCTTCTTTTATGTCTTCTTGTTGGTGAGAGGTTTGAAGTCTGAAACACAGAGTGTGGGGGTGTTTGTGAGTCTGTCTGTCACTATGCCTGCATGTGTGTATGTTTGCCGGTTTATATGTGGTGTACATTAAAAGTCAAAAAGAACAGACGCAAAGAGTCTGTCAGAAGTCTTTGTTATGCAGCAAACACACTTCATGACTGGGCCTTTTGTCTGAACTGACACCATCCTGCAGTCTCTTTCTTTTTCTTCCTGTCTTTCTCTCTTCCTCGCCCCTTAATTTTTCCACCAAACTATTCATCCGGCATCCCATCACTCTCTCTCCTGATGAAACCTTTTTAGAGATAATGTGCCCTGTGAATTATGGAGTTGGAAAGATGGAGATATTTTCCCCCCCTGTGGTTGGGTGTGACCCAAGCTCTTACTTTGTGAGGACGACTTCCAGAGTGTGGCATGACTACCAGAGGATGACTTCAGAGAAGAGGGTGTGTTTTGCATTCATAATGTAGTAAAAAAAATATATATATATAACACTTCTTCAATGCAATTTTCCTTATACTACACCATGCATAATAACTGTGCACTAAATCCCAAACTTAAAAGAGTTTGTTTCATAGCAACAACAACAAAAAATTGTGAACACTTAGATATTACAAATGAAAATGATGGAGAATGTCTCATTCTCAGGAAAGATTTCTCTGCTCTTCTGTGAAGGCTTTCCTAAAGATTTAGCAAGAATGTGTTTCTGATCAGAGATGAACAAAAGCAGTAGATCAGACATGGATGTTGGTTGATAAACCTGCCTTAACAGAATGAAAAAAACGATTTCTTAATGAACTTGGGTAAAGTCCAAAAAACAAAAAAATCCATACCTTGTATACATACAAATTCTCTCTTTCTGTTGTAAAAATAAATCCTTACAAATGGAATCTACATTAAAAGATAAGTTGCACTGTGTGTGCTTATGCATGTATGTGGCAGTCAGTTTGTGAGAGGTTTTCCAGCCTGCACACATCACAGTTTCACCCTTCTTTCCAGGGCAGCAGACTCACTGCAGGATTAATGAAGTGTTAAGTGCTAAAATTACACTCATTCATATTTCACTCTCTGGGCAGCACATTCCACATGTTATTAAAGGTTAGGGTAGAATCTAAACAAGAAAAGAAATACATCAATTTAGAGGACAACAGTTAAAGGGTAACTGCAGACATAAATATTTTACACTCGGGTCTCCTCATCGGAGAGGGAATCTCATTTCCTCACTTCTGAAGTCTAACCACTGCTCTTTGTGTCTGTGTATTCAAACAGAAAATTGCTGTGCAGGTTCTGACTGTCATCTTAAAATGTCTGCAGAGTGCTGAGCTTATCTAAACCTCAGGGAAATCTAAATTAAATCTTCCTGGTGAATGGGATCAGCCTACGCATTATCTCTTGTCATCCTCAACTATTAAAGTTGGTTATTAGGAAGTAAAGGCACATTTGTCAAAAGAATGTGAAAGCGCGGTTCTCAACCAAAAGGGTGTTTAAGCAGACATTGAATATGGTTCAGGGTTATCATGTAGACATTTGACAGTTTGGGTTGACCATGACTACCTGTTAAAGGAGCCATCGTTTTAGATGTAATGAAATCATCAATAATGATGAATGAGCTATTAGTTTACACAGTGATTACATCCTACTTTGATTTGTGAGAAGACTTCAGTCTCAAGAGGAAGGACAGAATTCGTCTCTAGTTGAAACTGCATTAAAGACACTAATAGTATAGCTAATATTAAAGCTATAGTTAATATTCATACCAAAGACAGGAGTGTTTGCACAGCAAAGATGAGTATGAAGTCAAGAGTGCCTTTAGAACAGATGATAGGGTTTGTTTTCTCAAACAGTTAACTTTGGCGCCCTGACGGCAGTCTTCACCTTAGCTTATCAAGTGTCATGGGGTCATTTTAATATTTAAAAAAACTTAGGCTTTACTAAAGAACTTATTATTGATAATAAGCAGGTTGCATAAACTGGATGCCTCAAGCTGCAAAGGCTGCAATCTTATCCTTAACGACATATGCACAGATCGAAGTACAACCACTTGAAGGATGATTGTTGCCACCAAGGTTATTTAAAGTGTAATTGGAATTTTCTGACAACAGAATCTTATTAGATTTAAGGTGCAACTTTACAATGGGTGAGACTTGTGTCTCAGGACAACAGGCATCAATGATTCTAGAGACGGTTGGAGCCCTATAGGCTAAAATCCAAAGGGGCCCCCTCCAACCAGCTTTCATCAGCGTTATGTCATCAATATAATCTTACAACAACCTGACAAAATTGTTAAATGTTAATCATTTTTATCAGCAAAGTTCACATTAGCATTATTTTCAAAACATTTAAAGAACATTAAAAAAATGAATTTTCCTGCGGTGACTTTTGTTGAGAAGCAATAATGCATGCGGCCTATAGCAGCGTAACCAGATTGAGTGCTGTCAGATGGGGCCCCCTTTGGGAGGTTTCCTACTGTCATTGCAAACTTTGCACATTTTGAGCCACTGCTGTGGTTTAGAGGTTGTATCCCTACTGGCCAGGGGCCCTAAACAGTTGCCTGTGTGGGCTGTTGACAAGAAGTGTCTCTGACCACAAGGATCTTTCTCTTATACAAAAATGTTGTTTTCCCTCCCATGATGTTGTCATACATTCTTTTAACAACCAAAGCATGTCAATGGCAAACACAAGTACTTTAAGAGGAGACACTTTAATCGAGCAGAGTTACTCACAGGAATTCATTCTAGCCAGTTTTGCAGCTGCTGGCTGAAAAAATCTACTGAAGCAAACCTTTTCACACCTGTAAGTCTTTTAGAGCTTAAAATGTGTAAAAAACAACAACAACAACAACAACAACAACAACAACATCAAAGATAGACAATACCAGACCATAACTCACTTTGAAACCTCATTCCAATAATTTATTTGTTAATCTTGTTAGTAACTATGTAGCCATATTTGTCTAAACTTGATGTGTCTCTAATCAATATGTTTACAATTTAAACCTGATGAACTTAAAATGATCAACAATGTATGTACTTGTACGTGAGATTAAGCTCATTGTTGGGATATCTACCCATAACTGTTCTGTTTCTTTATTCATTCTCACAGCCGCAGCAGTTTTCAGAGAAAGCTAAAAAAAAAAAAAAATCCTCGGTTCATTACCTGCTCAGCATCAAACAGAAGACAGACACATACTGTAGCAACAAGCGAGTGAACACAGGGGAGAATAGAATAGCTAAAGAGCCAGGTATTAGCCTTTAGAGTTGATAAAGACTATAAAATAGAGCTGAAAGAGAGTGATACTGGACTTCCAGTCACAGAAATACAACTCCAAATGAAAAATGATGTTGCTCTTTAACAGCCTGTTGTGTGAATGAGCAACAGTTTTTTTTAACAACTTCTCTACTATAAACTTAAATGTGAGAATGTGAATTTAACAATTACGCAATATCACAAGAGCCTGAGGGATGTTGGACTGAATATCAGCAAACTGTGAATCAGAGGCAGCAGACAGAGTGCCAGAGGTAATCACACCATGCTGCTATTCACTACAACAACTTGACTTCAAAGTGTGATTCTGCTTTTATTCAATATACACGCAACATATTTTAGTCGTGCGTCTTATACTATCTGAATACTTACATACCTTTGAGGATCAAATGATGGCTCATATAGGGAACCACTGTAGCTGTCAAAGATCTAGCCTCATGTTTTAGCTTTGAGATTGATGAGCCTCATGTGGTTTTACAGATTCTGATGATGGAGCGAAGATTTGCAATCAAAAAAAAGGATAGATGAAGGTTAGCAACAAACTATGGCCTCCTATTATCATGAAAAAAGCATTCCATACTGTGTTGTGGATTTTACAGCCCAGCTTCCAACGACACATACTCGCACACATACACATGGTCAAGGACAAACTTCCCTTAGAGAAAGTTGCTCTCACATAGATGCATGCCTTTGCACAATTTGCATCTGAATGCAAACTTTTGTTGGTAAATTCAAGGGTCCTTGGAGATTTTGCACATTCTGTTCAGAGTGAGGCAGGCCAATGGGAACAAAGTCACACATTAGCGAAGCCCTGCCAGCCTCAATTATGACCAAAGGGATTGGCTTGATAGTGTTGCAGCGAGCCACATTCAGAGCTAGATGTGTCTATTTAAACTTTCCTGGCCACTTACTTTGTGTTTTTCAGCACAGGAATACAGATGACGGCAAATTCCTGCACTGGGATTGATGCAGAAAAAAGAGGTTCTCTGCTGCCACATTCTGTTTTATTCTCATCTGTTCTATATGCCAGTCTTGGTCTGTGAATCTAGTTTCCATGTTTGGGAAAAAAAATCCATCTGCAATGGCAGTGCTCAGGCTTTTTTCTCTCCACAGAGGTTCTTTTCCTCTCTCACCCTTTCTCCATCGTTTTTTCTCTATCTCACTCCGTCTCAGAACATCGGTGATAGAGAATCCAGAGGTCTAGCTTCAAGATTGTGTGCTCTCGCCTCCATATTTCATATGCATTACAAGACACAGTTGATTAAATTGCAAGTGTATTCCATGACTCGTCCTCCTTCAATATGTAATAAATGTCTTATTTTTCCCCTGCTTTTCTCATATTCTGTCTGTGTTTCGTGCCTTGTCTGTGCTCCAGATTGGATGAATCAGACTTTATGCCTGTTTTTAAAGCACAAGGTGTTTTATTAATAGGGGGAAAAAGCACATTAACGCCTCTACAAAGTCTTTGGAAGATTTATCAAGCTCTTTCTCTTCTCCGCCTCACTTCAGCTGTAATACTTGAGGTACAGATGTGTTGTAGGGCGGTGTAACACATCTGTCTGTTGTTCTGGTGTGTGTTTTCATCCCTGCACTCTTACCACCGTCTTAACCATCATGCCCATGCTGTGACATGGCTAGCTCTGTTGTCACTGCATTTATAATTCAGTCATATCAATAAAAGATGGACGGCATTAAGTTTTTATCCGATGATGCAGTACTGCTGTCTCTTGGAGCCTCTTTACAAGCGAATGAATGATGAGCAAAACTTTCCTTCTCTGTTCTGACTTCCAGGCATCACTTGGCATTAGTATAACCCGAGATGATCCTTGTTTCTCCAACATGCTTTTAGAATCTTATTCCCTATGATCTCATATTCTGCTAGCCTGCTCGCTAGCTCTTCCTCTCTAAGCCCCGAGCCTTTAATGAGTTTTGCTGAGAGTTATATTTACTCATGTTGTCTAGCGCTTCTGTCTAAATGGCAAAAAAATTCTCTTTCATTCTGTGTTGTCAGGCTGAATCAGCAATGTCGTTTCACATCTCACTTAGTGCAAAAATGCTGATGTTGGCAGAGCTCTGTCAGGAAACAAGCTTTAAATCATCCCAGGTTACTGAAACAACATGGCGTGCCTTATTTTATTGATGCATACAAACACTCACATTGGTCATGTTGCTGAGAATAAATTGGCTAAGAACTGTTGTTTTTTTCAACGGTTGTCCATCCCTGTTTATTCACACATTTTGAAAGAATAATGGCGTCTGTCTGTTTGGACGTTATGGTTTCCTGTGGCTTTTTTCTTTGCGGTTTCATGTAGCATCTGCCACCCGGAAAGATAAACAATACGTGTAGATAAAAGAGAGCGGGAGGCAACAAACTGGAAAGAAAGGACTGTATGTGTCAGTTAGAGCTGATAAAAGCCTGAAAATCCAATTAGTCCTCAGTACCAGGAGAAGGGGGAGGCCTCATGGGGGTAATGTCAGAAAATATCCTCCATTGCAGCATGTCAATAACACAACATTTACATACTTGGCTATTGATATATCAGTGTGTAGAATTGAGCTGGCTGTTTTCCCGTTAATCAGGACTATATTTGGTACTCCTCCCTGACGGGTTTGCCTGCTTAAGCTTTTCGAACAGATAAACAACTTTCAAAAAAGAACAACTGTTCCTTCCACACAAAACACTACTCTAAAAAAGCAGCCAATGGTGGAGGACCATCTTAATTTGAGCACATTGAGTCTATTCTTTAGACATCTACTTAATTCAAAGTAGATGTCCCAGAATCCATTTTAGTGACAGGCTATTCACTGCTGGTTGCAGACAGAGCAGTTTAAATGCGTCCTTCTTTCATCAGGTTTTTTTTTATTTCCTGTGGATTTCCACATTGCTGATGTCTTTTTTTTTTCATCCAGTGCCATAAATGACGGCAGGATGCAGGCAGTGAGAGAGCACCAGGAGGCACAAAGACAATTTGAAATAACACAGTGCCCAGTGTCAAAGCTTATGTGCTCCTCATGGGAGAATCACACAACCCAGGGAGTACAACACCAGAGCAAACACAGCTGCTGCTGCTGCTGCTGCTGCTGCTGCTTACTTAATTTCAGTCACTTCTATACTGGGATAAATGATGTAATCATCTCTTTCCTCAAACATTTCAAACATTTTACATTGTTGCTTCTGCAAACGTCATCCTGTCTGTGATAAGTTTGTCGTTGTGTACGTTTGCATCCGGGCAAAGTTATGTGTGTGTGCCATCTGTTCATTTGTTCCTGTTTATTCCCACGTCGAGCAGTATTCCAGTCAGCATTGTTGTTAAGGAGCAGTTGCAGTCCCAGGAGTGAGAGAGAGGGAGCTGATGTGCTGTTGTTGTTGTTGTTGTCTTTATCTTCAAATGGGGATTTCTCTGGCCCCCTACTCCTTGTGGGCACACTGATGCTGCTGCTTGGAAACTATGTAAATGACTATGGTCACTGGTCTGAGTTGCTGCTCTGATTATGTGTCTGTATTAAATAGGCACTAAAGTCCAGCTCTTCCTTTGACCCTCTGTTATCAGTTTCTCAATAATAAGGATGAGGAAGAAACAAAATATATTTCATTGTTGAGTCCATCTCAAATTCAAGATTGAATTTAACAATACATATTATCTAATATTTGAGAGGCATAGTTCTCAAATGACACTCTCTCAAAGACAAATATTTTATTGTTGGGTTTAACTTTTATCTGCTGAGATTTCATATTTAGCAAACATGGACGGATATTGTATCCGAATGGCTAACAATGCTCTTAACTCTAATAGATGGATGGCAGTTTATTTTACAGTCACTACAGATGGTCAGGCACTGCAGTTAAATGTCTAATAAGACTTTAGTGCAATGTTGGCAAACAGCATGTTGAGATTAATTAAGAAAAATCTCCAGTCAACGCACACTTGACTCTAATTGTGCTGTTTACCTTACATGATGACAGCAGAATTTGTTGTTTTCTGCACATTTAGAGGCAGTTCTCTTACGATTAATATCTCCTGCTTTTATTTAATCTGTTGCAAAGTGTGTGTTTACTGAGTGTAATTTGAAGTCAGTGTTTTTTAATCTTTAAAAATGGAGTCTAGCTTCCCCTTAATGTTGCTACTCGCTTAGTGACCCCTGTTTTAATCCCCCCCTTATCTCTCTCTTCCTCTTTTCTACTCTCTCTCCTTCACCTCTGCCCCTAAAACCACCCCCACCCCACATCCCTCATACTCACCCTAACCCTCTCAGGGGGTGGTGAGACCTGAGCTGGCCCTGAGCCCAGGCCCATTAGCCCCAGCCTGGCAGCCATGTGCTCATCACCAGAGATCATTACACCCAGCAATGACACCACTCTAATGCATCATTAATGATTGATTAACGAGCTGAGCTCAGCCCAAACGGGTGCATTTGTACGGAAGAGCCCCCTGTAATGGCTGTGCAAGGCTTACATATGCTATTTTTTACTGTGTTGTGTGTGCTTGTGTGTGTACTTTTTTCCCATCAGTCTCCCTTTGTGTCCCTTCTCTAAGGTTGAGTGATAGACCTGCAGACGCCTGTGTGTGCAACGAAGGACTGAAGGGGTGACTGCAGGGTAGTGTGATGGCGGGGAAGGGGCTTTCCGCCCCTCTCCATCTTCTTCCTCTCCTACTCATTTTGGTGGGAATCCTTCCTGTGGCCCAGGGCTCTGGCTACCTTTCTGGATATCGCCAGAGGTCTCGTCTGCAGAGGGACCGCCAAAGCCGCAACATCCGACCCAACATCATTCTCATCCTCACAGATGATCAGGACATAGAACTGGGTGAGACTTTCCTCCATGAATCCTTTCCTGTGTGTGTGTTTACTGTTTGTTTGTGCATCTGTCTCTCTCTGTTTGCTTTGTGTCCATATCCCATGGGTATGGGTATTCACTCTGTGTTCATCCAACAGCAACAGCAAGGGAAAGTCAGCCTAATGCTTCCTCCTGGCACCATAACAACTGGCCCACTCGAAGTCATGTGCCCCCCTTGCCAACCTCTCCATTGCTGGCATGAAATGAGGGCGGCCTATGGCTTCCATTGTCTGAGTGCCAAACCCTGGCCATCTCCCTTCCAGCTTAAGTCCTTTAGCGGCGTATTGGACTGGAGTGGCTGCATAATGGCCTCTGTGACACCCTTTGTCCTCCTGTGATCGCTAGTGAGAGGACTCCCATTGAAAAGCAGGAATTTATGGTCAAGCATCTGTTTTCCCAAACAATCACCATCAGCCTGAAAAGCTTGGAGTACACAGGAAACCAAATGAGTCACACTTTACCAACAAGATTTGTTCCCTCATCCATTTTACTTTTTTCTTTTTATCCTCCATGTCTACAAGGGTTTCTACTCGTCCCCATCATACCCTTATTTACATTTTCCCCTTACTAGTGACCTCAATATCACAAGTTTTTTTTTCTTCTCCAACTGTTTTATGTCCATCTGTGGCCTTTTCATTTGCATCCTGTCCTTGGCCTTTGATTCTCCTCTTACCCTCCTAACCCTCCCTCTCCTCTTCGCCCCTCTCTGCTCTCATTCTACCGCTGTTTTCTCCCAGGCTCAATGCAGGCCATGAACAAAACCCGGCAAATCCTGGAGAAAGGCGGCACGCATTTCTCCAATGCCTTCTCAACTACTCCCATGTGCTGTCCCTCCCGCTCAACCATCCTGACAGGAAAATATGTGCACAACCACCACACCTACACCAACAACGAGAACTGCTCCTCACCCTCATGGCAGGCCCACCATGAGCCGCACACCTTTGCTGTACATCTCAACAATTCTGGCTACAGGACAGGTGAGCATTGCAAGTGCGATGTTCAAATGGGTTAACCGGCGCATTGACCTCTTGGACCAAAATTAACATACTGCTCCCCTGTCCTCTCTTCAGCATTCTTTGGAAAGTATCTGAATGAGTACAACGGCTCCTATGTGCCCCCTGGCTGGAAGGAATGGGTAGCACTGGTTAAGAACTCTCGCTTCTACAACTACACCCTCTGCAGGAATGGAGTACGAGAGAAGCACAGCAGTGACTACCCAAAGGTATTTTTCACTCCATTAGAGAAGTGTCACATCTACTTTCACAGAATGACGGTCTGAATGGAAGTGAAATGGGATGTATAAAACATTCAGAGTCATTTTATGTGATGAGAGGTCTTCAGTTTGAATGCTAAGCTAATGTAAGCATCATGTTACATTGCAGCAATAATTATTTTGTTGTCCTTGCTTAAAAGCAACTTAAGTGGATTTTAGAAGAATTCAAGTTTCAAGGTAGTTAAATTGCCATACTCAGGAATCTTTCACATCTCCATCCAGGTCAGTTATGGCCCCTTAACCAGTAAAGTACTGACAGCTTTGACATCTGCTCTTTTGCTATGTCACTCACTGAGTGCCTGATGGACAATGTCTGCTGGCTCCACAGGACTACCTGACAGACATCATAACCAACGACAGCATCAACTACTTCCGTATGTCAAAGAAGATGTACCCTCACCGTCCTGTCATGATGGTCCTGAGCCATGTTGCTCCACACGGTCCTGAGGACTCCGCCCCGCAGTACAGCTCTGCCTTCCCCAACGCATCCCAGCACATGTAAGACTATGAGTGATTTCAGAGGCTTTATGATGAATTGAACAAGGAGCTCTCAGATTGTTACAGATTTTGTAATATTCTGTGACAGCAGAGAGTTTGAACAGGGTTGCCCTTCCCCAATAAAAATAAACAGGTTTTGTTCAAATGCTTCACAGCAGAGAGACACATGGGTTGAATTTCTGCACTCTCAAATCTACCTTTCTTTGCTCACTTATGACTCATCAACACCTTCACACTCCCTTTCATTTGACCCAGAATGACAAAAATTCTATAATCTTAGCTCGATCTTATCTTCCACTGCCTGCAGTGTGCTCTTGGCAGCTGAGCACTCTTGCGCACAGCCAGTGTTTCGCTCCAGTTTGTTTGGCTCATGTGTTGTTCACATTAGTGTTACCACTGTAATGAGTCATGCTCATTTGTACCGATTTGTCAGTCAGGATCAAAGAGAGGCATAAATCACTTTTGTTCAATGCATAGGTAAAGATTAAGATGCATGCACAGCTGCACACACACAACTTCTCAGCCTTTATCTTCCTGTCTGCCATGCTCCTCACTGGCTAGTGCTGATGGCTTATAGTAGACCTGCTATTGGCCTCAAGAGAATGATCCAAGGAAAAGTAATGAGACTGCAGTTACTGACCCTCCCTCCAACCCCCTCACACCCTCCTCCTGCTCCATATAATCCCCCCAGCATCATTAACCTGTGCCACGCAGACTTTGTACATCGAATATTCTCAAAATTCAGCTCCAGTGTCTTTGTAAAAACTTTTAATTGCTCTTTCTCCATATATTTGCTCTCCCTTAGGTGAAGTTTCCTGAGTGCGCTTCTCTGGCTATTTTTCTCACTTCATCTCCCTCTGCCCTTATCAACCACATAAAGAGAGAGGGGGCTGTAAAAGTCCTGCACTTCTATGGTGTTAAAACATCTTTTCACCTTGGCACCTTGCAGACACATCTTCACACTGCATTAGAGTTGCCACTGTGGAACAGGCTGTGAGACATTAACATTTTTAAAAGCCAAATCGATTAGCTCTAAATGTTGAATGTATTTTCTTCTTTGTTCCTAATAGTTGTTTAGCAGTGTTTATTCTCTAATAATTAAAGCTCCACATGCCTGGCAGTTAATTATTGATCACACTGTGCTCACTGCCTACAGGCTTATCGATTGCATTGCTTTGCATTTTCCAAGTTTTATTTAACCTTTAGTTTAGCAAAGTATAAACACTTCTCTGGCTTTTTTGGCAAGAAAAGATGAATAGATATTAGCACACACAGGCAGAGAATGTGCCGCTTATGCACAATGTTACTGTTCACACATTGGCAATTTGCCATAACCCCCCTTATAGCTATAGAATATGAAAACTGAATAACTACAGATGGATAAAGCAGCTGGATACAAAACGTGACATATACTTGAATGAGCTCTACGCATTGTTGTTTTCCCCTTCTACAATGTAAAATAAGCAACACAATAATAGTTTACATTTGCCGTGCTCTTCTATTTTCAGAACTCCCAGCTACAACTATGCCCCAAACCAAGACAAACACTGGATCCTACGCTACACAGGACCTATGAAGCCCGTCCACATGCAGTTCACTAACATGCTGCAGCGCCGGAGGATGCAGACCCTGCTGTCTGTGGATGACAGTGTGGAAAAGGTAGGCCGGTGGACATGTGCTTAAACCAAAAAAATACACACACACATACACACACACACACACACACACACACACACACACACACACAACCAACCAAACTCACACACACACTTACACTTTTCATCTGACAGTCTCAATTCCTGAGAGATCTGTGCTTGTTCTGACTGGGACTCCATAATGTATTCACTGACACACTTGGTGAATTGTTCAATTGCTTTTCCCTGAAACTGGCACAGGAGACTTGAGTTATCACACATGAAGTATAACTTTTATGCTGTGTGAGTGCTTAATGAATTATATCCTCCTCTGTAGGTGTACAATATGTTGATGGAGACAGGGGAGCTAGACAACACCTACCTCATTTACACCTCAGACCATGGATACCACATCGGCCAGTTTGGTCTGGTCAAGGGCAAATCAATGCCTTATGAGTTTGATATTCGGGTTCCTTTCTATGTTAGAGGACCTAATGTGGAGCAAGGTGCAACGTGAGTGACAATAATATGTTTCTGTCATTTAAGAGACGCTGTGTTTTAGTATGATATGCTTTATGTGAGCTGACTTTATCTAATTCTTTCTTTCTTCCCTGCAGTAATCCTCACATAGTGTTAAACGTAGACTTGGCACCAACTCTGCTGGACATGGCCGGTGTTGATATCCCTGCTGAAATGGATGGCAAGTCTATCCTCAAGCTGCTGGACACAGACAGGCCAGTCAATAGGTGAACACACATTTAAATGATTTTGCTCAGTGTCCTGTCATTCAACGGACGCTTCAAGAATCCCACTTTAAATGTTGTTATATTAGTGGCTACAGTATAACCCATAAAATGTATTTTTAAAGGACTCTACTGTGCTATAGTCATATTTTTAAAGGGACTTTATTATGTTATCATAAATCTATTTTTCTTTGTGTCCTGGACATAATGAAACCTCAAGCCAGATATATCGCTAGCATCCTCTATCT
This sequence comes from Tautogolabrus adspersus, assembly GCA_020745685.1. NCBI lineage: Eukaryota > Metazoa > Chordata > Actinopteri > Labriformes > Labridae > Tautogolabrus > Tautogolabrus adspersus. Next base: position 10,034,376 of record CM036538.1, on the reverse strand, counting down.
CCTATCTTCTTCATACAAAGATGACATTTAAAAACAGGTACATGTTTGTTCAGTGTTTATATCACAGTATGGACTGATCCTATTTTTGTTTTCCAGGTTTCAGTTGACTAGGAAGGCTAAGACTTGGAGAGATTCTTTCCTGGTAGAGAGAGGGTAAGTTTTATTGATTGACCTTTACCAGTAAATGTTCTCATTTCAGGCTTTTTCTTCTGGTGACATCCGTCTGGTTGAAAAAAAAATGCGATATGTTTTCGTGTTCTTTCAGGAAGCCTCTGCACAAGCGACCTGATGGGAAGGAAATGGCCCAGGAGGAGAACTTCCTGCCAAAATACCAGCGAGTAAAGGACCTGTGCCAGAAAGCAGAGTACCAGACCTCATGCCAGCAGCCAGGACAGGTACCTGATCTGCAGGAGCCAAGAAAGAGAGTCTAATAAAAATTCAGGAGACCCACATGGAGTGAAGCCCATGCGACTTTGATAGTTTAATTTATGGTTAACAATTTACTAAGTATTGTACGCTGTAATTGTACTCTTAGGGCTCCTTTTGACGCCAGAATCTCTTTTTAAAGCCATCATAATGAAGCACTGAATGTGTAAAAAAAAAAGTCCTCTGATTTAAAAGACAATATGGATTACACTGTTGTTCTGAATTATGTTTTGCACTGTAAGGGTTCTCTACAGAGAGATCTGCTGTTAAAGTTATGTGAAGCATTAATATGTTTTATGTTTATCAAAATGATGTTATGCAGTAGTGAAAGAAGAAGATCCAGCATCAAGAAATGTCCCTGTGTCTTGTTTCAGAAGTGGCAGTGTGTGGAGGACCCGACTGGCAAGCTGAGGCTGTATAAGTGCAAGGGCATGGCTAGTCTCTATGCCCCACGTATGCAGGCTCTGATGGCCAGAGGTGCCTCTAATCTGTCTCCCACGTTGAACTCGGAAACCTGTAACTGCGCGGATGTGGGCTTCAAAACATCAGTCATGAAAAGGAAGAAGCTTCTCACAAAGAAGAGTGAGTTTCTTTTGTCACTCACACTTATCATTGTCTTCTAGTTATTAATAGATCTGATTTTGTTCTATAAGACACTTGGAAATGTCCTTGCAGTAGCCTACAAAGCCTTGCAAAACAGGGTCATTAATCTCAAACTAAAATAACCAGCTTTTGAAGTATTCATGAGATGAGGAGTATGTGTTTGTGCTGCCATCAAGTGGTGTATTAGGGTAGCCAAGTGAGCATTTTATTATATAGCATTGAAAGAAAGAAATACAAATAATGACTAGATTACTCACAGAATATGACAGCACTCTTATCTGAACACTGATTCTTATTAAGATGTTTAAATTGTCATGTGTTTGTCTTCATTGAAGTATCAAAAACATAGTACATTTTTCATCTCAGGTTCCTCTCTCTCACCTTATTCAGAGATTAAATCCGGTAAGACCGTCTCTAGGAAGCGCTGGGCCCGCTCTGTGTCCTTTGAGCTGGACGGAGATCTGTATGCAGTAGACTTAGAGGAGGGCTACCAGCCCCTGGGCTCCACGAACAGCAGTTGGGCTAGGGACATGACTGGAGCAGAGAGAAATGAGGAGGACACTGAAGAGTTCAGTGGCATGGGAGTCACAGCCAAACCCACAACCAGCAATAAACTCACAACACCTGCTGCGCTGAAAGTCACCTACAGGTGCTACTTTGTCCATCTGTCTACTTTAATGTGCAGTGATTTTGTGATAAAAAAGACATAAATAAAAGTTCTGTTAATAATTTAAGATTGAATATTTAATTTAATCGATTATTATGTTAATATCCTACAGGTGTTCTATTCTCATGAATGACACAGTTAAATGTGATGGAGGCCTCTACAAGTCTCTTCAAGCCTGGAAAGACCACAAACTGCACATTGAGCATGAGGTACTACATTCTCCTCCTTTTAACAACAAACCATCAAACCCATTTCACAGGTTTGTAGTCACTATTAAAGGGGACATATTATACCCCTTTTCCACCTTTTCAAACAGTCCCCTGTGGTCTTAATGAAACATCTGTGCTGTGCTTTGGTCAAAATATAACATGAATCAAGCACCAGAGGAGGTTTGTGACCCTGTATAAACCAGCTCTCTCAGAGCGCTCCGTTTTGGTGTGTGTGTCTCTTTAAATGCAATGAGCCCCCCTTGATTTTCACAGTAGACATCACTCCTCTGTAGCGAGAATAAAAATGGCAGACCTGTGCAAAAGTTTTGCTCTAGGCTGGGGGTGGAGTCCATGGGTGGAGAAACCAGGGGACCAGGGAATCCAGCTTGTGATGTCACAAACTGAGAACATTTGAAACGGAGCACATTTCTCTGTGTGGTAAGACTTATGCAGACCACAAACAAAGGACTGGATGGATTTATTTCAAATTGTGTGGGTCGAAAGACACTCAGGTTACCCAAATATATGTTCACAAACACTGTAAAAGTGGATTTTCATAATATGTCCCCTTTAAAGTATAATGAGTTTTGAGTGACTTTATGGCTGTTTCCCCTGTGCTTAGATTGAAACCTTGCAGACCAAAATCAAGAACCTGCGCGAAGTCAAAGGTCATCTGAAAAAGGTGCGGCCCGAGGAATGTCAGTGTGACACCCCGAGGTGAGAATGTGTTCGGACCACACTGTCACCGGCATATACACTACCAGTCAAAAGTTTGGACACACAACAGTACCAGTATTATCAATACTAAAAAAAAGCTACTGATAGAAGTGTTTTTATATTTTTTACTATTTTCCACATTTTAGAATAATAGTAGATGTTTGAAATTCTGTTTATTGATGGATAGCCCCTTGACATGATCCATCTCGTTTTCGACACAAAAAACACAACAGTACAGTGTGATACAGACACAGTCACACACAACATACACACATAAAGGCTCTCACACACCCATACGACGAAATATCCCTCCCGCAAAGCCACAGCACCCACACAAAACCATCCGAGGTAAATACACATAATGACATATTATGCAATCAAGAAAACAAAAGATAGCATGATGTTGTGAGAAAAAGGTAGTAGTGATTTCTTAAAAAGGTGTAGTGAATTTATTGTTCTTATGTTTATAGGTAGATCGTTCCAGTCAGAGGGAGCTTTATACTTAAATGCTCGTCTGCCGATTTCTTCTTAGATATTAAAACAATAAAAATAAAACATTTCATTTCATTTTTGTTTTGGAAAGAAATGCATACATACAGTATGTAGGCATCAACTTCACTGTTTCTATTTCTATAAGAAACACATGTCAAACATTAAAGCATAAGCCTTAAGCTCAAAATGTCTTTAAGATAATAACATGCATTTCACTCAGGTGTGTCCAAACATTTAACTGGTAGTGTTGCTCTTATCACATAGCCTATGTGACAATTGTTTTTGTCTTAACAGTTATCTGTTCGAGAATAAGGACACTTTCAGGCTCAACGCAGGGCGCGTACATTCACTCAGGTAAACATTGAAATTGTTACAGAAAGAATGAATACATTTGTATTCCCTCTTACAGTCTCATTGCATTGTTTGTAATGTATTCTTCTTAGAATGCCATCAAAGCAGAAGAGTCAGTGGCTGCAGAAGGAGCAGAAGCGCCGGAAAAAGTTACGTAAATTCCTCAAGAGGCTCCAGAACAATGACACCTGCAGCATGCCTGGCCTCACATGCTTCACCCATGACAACCACCACTGGCAGACACCCCCCTTCTGGACAAGTGAGGAATTACATGTAGCTTTATTTAGAGATTGGAAAAATGTTATTAACTTTAAAACATTTTCCAAAGCAGGAAAGGTAAAAGACATTTTTGGATCAGAGTTGTGATATCCTTTGTTTTCCACTCTTACCCCTCCCTGCCTCACCCACTCCCATCCACAGTGGGTCCATTCTGTGCATGCACCAGTGCCAACAATAACACTTATTGGTGCCTGAGGACCATCAATGACACACACAACTTCCTGTTCTGTGAATTTGCTACCGGTTTCCTGGAGTATTTTGACCTCAACACTGACCCATACCAGGTATTTCAAATGCACACACGTTGTACTAAACAGCATAAATAACTCAGATAATACAGAAAATAACCATAAAATGATTCATAGTACCTTCCTGTGAGCACAGGGTATACAGATTTTCAAATGTTTTCCAGACTTTGCTTACATGTTGTTCTAATTCTTCCCGTAGCTGATAAATGCTGTTAGCACACTGGACCGCAATGCTCTAAATTCAATGCATCAACAACTCATGGACTTAAGGGGCTGCAAAGGACACAAGCAATGTAACCCAGAGAAGGGTCAGTGAAGGGTCTCCAAGGCAAACATGATTAATGAGAGCAGATCCATCAATGCGACTAATGTTACCTCTACTTCCTTTCAGGAGGAAAAGAACGAAACTACTTCAGTGAATACAGGTATTTTCTTCTTCCCTTTACAGCACAGCTGATTACTTTTACAAACTCTACAGATGGAATCTGTGTTAGAGTTTGAACTCTGGGAGGTTACAGCTTCCCAAGAGTGTCTTTGGCTATGTTTCTTCTGACTGCAAGCCATCTTGGGAGTCTAGAAAATAAAATACTGGGATGTTTTGATGAAATTGAACCACATCAAACTGTCTTGGTTCCCAAATCCTTACTGTTGTGATCAAAGTCTTCTCATTATGAAGAAGCAGAAGCCAAAGAAGGCCAAAACCCAAGCCTGCTTTAAAGCTTCTGCTGTTCCCCTTTGTAATGAAGCCTAATAGCTTGTCTCTGTGCCTGTGTGTGTGTGTGTGTGTGTGTGTGTGTGTGTGTGTGTGTGTGTGTGTGTGTGTGTGTGTGTGTGTGTGAGCCTGTTTGTGTGTGCGCTCATGTATGTGCGTGTGTTCTGTGTGGATGTATGTGTGTTCTGTGTGTGTGTATATACCTGTTTGTCTCCATGCACGTGCATTTGCCCTGCACGTGTATACGTGCTGTGCATGCTTCAGGCCAGTTCACCGTCGAAAGAGGCCAAAAGTGAAGAAGCCTTCCTCCAAATCGCTGTGAGTTTGTCATAACCCATCTGTTCCCTTGTAGTCAGCCAAGCTCTTCTCCTTTCTCCATCCAGATTTTTTTTAAGCTTGGTCAGATGACCAAGCAGCATGCTCCCTCTCTTCCATTTACTGTAACACTCTAGCCTATTCTTACAGTAACTATCACTTACCTGCATTGCAAAGCTGCACCATGTTCCTTCTTATTCACTCTCGAGTCAAATTCAATAAAGCAATGCAGGTGGAACATTGTCTCCACATGTTATGTTTCAGTCTTGTTACTGTCATTTCTTACTCTTCCTAGTAGGAACAGGCCCTAACTGGAGCAATGGTTTCCAGTGAATGCCTCAAGTGGCACATTTAACTCACATTGTTTGTTTTCTTTACACAGAGGGCAGATATGGGAAGGGTGGGTAGGTTAACTACCTGCATCTCACAACCCACCACATTTGCCTCCTCCAGCAAAGAAAAGAGAAGAGGAAGTGAACATGTATGTGAGGACCTTGACCACTTGGATGGACCATAACTTTACCTGGACTTTACCTTACTGTAAACAAGGTTTTTTATTCCTGAGATCGCTGCTCTGTAACTCTTGTCCAAACGGAGGGGATGCTAGGACTGAGAGGAAGCATCAAGTCTTCCATCAAGACTCTGTAGTTGTCACTTCAACCTTCAGACATATTTCATTAAAAACCTTTGTAACCAGAATCTGCCAGGACCATTAACATAAACAGGATGCTGTGAATCAAAGGGACCGTCTGGTGTCCACAAGCCACTGTTTAACAATTTGCTTGTACATAGTATATATACCTGTTTTAATAAGATTTCTGTCATATCACATTGGAAATGGTGGAAACATGATCTGTTACAAGTCACCTCTGCTGCTACAAAAAGACGTCATGGCCTAATGATGTTGCTGTGGCACAAGCTGATTAGCATAACACAAGGCATTTTTTTATTTCTTTGCACCAACGTGTCTGCACATGGAAGTGGTATGGACTCTAAAAAGCCAATGGTAACAAACTCTTCACCATACTATTTTTTTAATTATAGTTGGTTTTAACGCTGATGATTGTCCTTAATGACGCATCATCTCCCTGAAAGCTGTGAGATGTAAGTTGACCAGAGACTGCCTGCCTTGATCCAGTCCCCTCCACTGTCAGTCACACTTGAAAAGGACTACACTAACCATTATCTCAAAAAACGATACAGTCCAAACCTCCAGAATATTTGACCACTGTCAGAATGCTTCATCAGTGAATGTCATTTTACTCCTTTGCATTGTCAGTACCACTCTGTGGAATGATCAAATAGTTTGTTCAGCTTCCTATACATGGTGCTACAGGATAACAATACAAAAGTAAAATGTTGCTGTACAGTACAGTATGTATCTGAATGTATGTTGTGCAATTAATATAAATGTTTACAATATTTTTTATAATAGAGGAGAGGAAGACCTCATTGTATGAAATGAGTTGACAGAATGGATTTATAAGGAGAAATGTAGCTTGAGAACTTGTATTGCCCGCCATTATACGTTTGTTCTTTACATGAGAAAAGCACTTAAAGGTTTCACTGTGAACATATGCGCCACATTTAATGGATATATCGTTTACTCTGTGCCAGAGGAACAACACAGCAGTGTAATGCTTAGGCCTATTTGGTGTGAATTTCAGCTACCTGCCTTTGTAAGCTTCTTTGATTTTTTAGCAAGTATTTCCGTAGACTTGAGTGCTGATTGTAATTGTGAATAAAGTGTCGTTTGAACATTAATATTGCCTGACGTTTATTCTGTATGTCTGTGGTTGTTTGTGTTTACGTCCAGCAGGGGTCTCTGTCTGCTTGTCCACGGGCTAACAGAGCTACATGGTCTTCTTAGAGCTCACAGCAATACAAAGTGGACGTAGCCTTTTGTCTTTATAATAGAAATGGATGAGGTCTGCATGAATGCTCGCTGACTGGCTGTGTTAATTGGAAATAAGTTGTTTAGTGAACTTAGATCGTTTCTAACATGATATTCAGAAACCTCTCATCAAAAAGTAGTCTATTCTAAATGTGTTTTATATGCAACCGCAATGGTTTGCTTTACTTTTCAAGATGTCAAGGGCTACATTTTCAACCCAAAATAATAGCCAATATGTATTTGACGCAGTCATTTATTTTGAAAGTAGGCTACATATTTAGACATGTCAAGACGGCAAAAAAAAAACCAGATATCTGCATTTTTGTTATCGCTATTATCAATTCACCCTGAAAACAAAAGGTCAAAGGAAGTTTATGTTATTTATATATAACAGACAAACGAGAAATGTTGGTGTCTTTGAATGTAGCCTACTATATTTCTCAAACTAATTTAGAAGAAAAGTGTGTCAAACTATGCAATTTCTAGGTTGTGGTTGCCTACTACTGCTCATATGAGTTTAACTTTTATCACCCTGCTTTATTCAGCTAACTGAGCCCAGAAATGTTTTGGTTATGGTTTATTCTTTCCAGCCATCCAGTTGAGCGGATTGTGTGTGTGTGTGTGCGTGTGTGTGTGTGTGTGTGTGTGTGTGTTTGGGGGGGGGGGGGGGGGGGGGGGGGGCACCCTCTTCCCAACCTATGACTCACGTGCAAAGGCGGAGACTCCATATCGGATTCACCACCGACCGGAGGAGGATCGTCCCATACTCACTCCAAAGACCGCCGTCTACGCTGCGAAAATTCACCTTTATACCGATACCAGCTAAATATCGCTTTGCCTGACTCTAAGCCTTCTTTACAATGTGAAGAAAATGGCCGGGACAAGGTAAGTGAACTTTACGTTGACTTTAAAGCCAAGGAAACTGAAATGGGAAAAGTTTCGATGCTAAACTGAAGTGCCTCCCTATCAACCCGCGCCGACAGCTTTCTGTGTGCTGCCAGCAGTTAACACCACCACGCTTCATAGTGGGAAGATAGCCCACCTCGTTTGAATGTTAGTTTTTATTTGAGGTTGTTTACAACCGAGCAGCCAAGTTAAAAGTTTGTGAAAATACATGATGGGACCGAGACTATATGGCAATGTAAAGAGAGTATGTTAAAGGTGTAAAGGGTTCTTCTAAAAGGAACATTGTAGTTAGCTAGTAAGGTCACTGTTGCTATCTTATTTACAACACGACATCGGGAAGTTAATCTTTAAACCACTATGTAGCTTGCTAGCATTAAACTTCGGGACACTATGAGAAGTTTAAAATGTGAGTTAAGTTGGGAACAGTCGGGGAGACTGAGCAAACTTTCTTCGTTTATCTATGATGACCAGCACTACATTAGATTTTCCTTAGTCCGTAAATTGTCTGAGCTAATTTGTCTGAAGTCTTTTGGTGTGGTGAGGAAAGCAATAACCTAAACGGAAGGCAAATGTTCCAAAGCCCATTTGTTGCTGCAGTTTTTACTGGTTTGTTGTAACTGGGGGCTCTGGTTTGATCTCCACCATAGATCTCCACATGTTGAATTTATTCAGCATCTGCTTCTGGTGCAGATGTGTGTTAAAATGTTGTTTAGCTTTCATCGTTTCCTTGAGACAGATGGTTTGCTTTAGTACTCAGACTTATTTAAAGCTACTGAGATCTAGTTATAGGATAAGCTATTTTGATTCCTGTGAAATTATTCTTCAACTGTTTTGGCATGATAGCCTTTTATACTATCACATGCTTTTTAGTATCCTACTTTAACTTTTTGAAGAACAGACTTGATTTTGAATGCCTAAAGTAGAAGTTATGAGGACTTTTGATGTCTTGATATTTCTTCTCCCTCTCCTATTTTTACCTCCTGTTGAATATCATGCCATGGTTTCAGTTTGACAACCATGCTAGCCAGTCAGATGTAATTTATTATACAGCCTGAAGCTGTTAGTTTTGTCACGCAATGCCAACCTGACTTCCTGGGTATAGCAGTTTCACCACCTGCCAGCTGGTGCTCATCCATGACTGTGTTGGGTTTTGTTTTTTTTGGGTGGATGTGTTAACCTCTCTATGTCTTGGGCTACATCTTTATCTTTTCAGCAATACAAATGGAGCAGGCGTCGTGGTGCAACAATTGGTGTTTCCTGCTAAAACTATAGTCATTTGGTCATATAGGGTTATCAATGTGAGGGGGCAGAAATGACAATGGGATGTTTGTCTTACTGTTTGTCCTTTCAATAATAATCGCACACAAGGAAGCTTAGAGTGTGTCCCTGTGACAAGATGAATCAAGATCTTGGTCTTTTGCTAAGGACACGGCAGGATGTCAGTCCTACAGAGGATTTGACTTTGGATTGGACACATATGTTTGCCTGTTGAGAAGAAGTGATTTTTAAGCTCATGCTACTGTCACAACTGCTTGTTATGACACGCTAATAATTAGATGACTGGATGATTTTTTTTTTCAACATAAAGCATCAAATCATATTTTCCAGCTTTCACTCCTCACTTTCCTGCTTTCTGTACTGTAATCCTATACCAAACAGGCGTTTTATCAGACTTTAATTCTCAGTAGCTTGCCACAGTAACTCCATAATGAAGTTAAGGTGATTTGCCCAAACACATTTATCTGTACCTGTTCAACCTCCGCCATCTGAAGCCTTTCCTCTGTAAGGATTACAAACTGGGTTAAACTCCTGGCTCACACTAGATTGAACTTGATGCTAAGAGTGCTGATCATCACTCTCTAGCATTACATGGGATAATAACTTGTTGAACGATCATATGCTCAGATAGGCTGTAAGTAAGAACAAGTCTTCTGCTTTCAGTGGTTGAACAAGTCAGTATAGTCATAGTAAGCTTTGGGAGTGCAGAGCTCCACACAGACAATATACAAGAACATAGAAAACAATCATAGCACACATGCTAACAAAAACAAAATGTGTTGGCTGCTTAAAAGCAGGATCACAGTTATCTCCCTCAACAACAACAACCTCAAAATCAGTTCTTATTATGAAGTATAAATCTGTGCATATGTAGTTATCCACAGGCGTGACGGCCTCTTAAATCATAATCCATACAAATGTCCCTCTCTGGCCCAGCTTTAACATCTTCACCAGACTGGCCTGCTGCTGGAAGCCTTGAGGGCCTGTAGTCTACACCTTCCCTTCCTCTAGAGGACAATCAGGAGGCTTCTTTCCTGTGTGGTTCCTTGGCTAGCCACTGACCCCCCACTCACCCTAGCTCTGCCCTGGGATTAGACTCTGGCCTCGTTTGTCCTGTCAGCAGGGGAGGATTCAAGGGGACTGCTGTGGTCCAGCTCAAAATGAATTTACAAACTGGGCAAACATGTCAGAATGGAGAACGTTTTTGGCAACACCAAGATTGCGCAGTTTGAATATTTTCATTTACTATTATGAACCCCAATGATCTGAAAAGATATAGCCTAGTTTAGAACAATGAATTTGCAGTGTTATTTAGCACATTACATATCTAATAAGTTAATTCATTTCTCTTGTTTGGACAAGTGACCCCATTGTTCAATCTCCGACAGCTGGTGTACTGGACAGAAAGGCCGGCTTGTAAGCGGTAAACACCCTGATCCTGCCTCAGCCTCTCCTGCACATGTTCACTCTCGTCCAGAGTCTTATCTGACCTGAAAACCCCCATGTGGTCTTCAGCTAAGGAAAGGGGTGGTTTTTTGGGAGGACAAGGACTTCTGTTTGGTCAGGCTTACCCCTATAAAAGGCAATTTACTGACCCTGTGGACGAGTAGTGTCTCAGACAGATAGTGACTGTTTATCAAGGCGGTAAGGGGGCCGGAAGTTCCCAGCTTTTCTGCTGAAAGCTGCAGTATTTGTAGGAGAAGAGAGGATGGTGGCGGACAAGACAATACTCTCCATACAGAAATAACAGAGCACCGCTTCTCTGGAGTTCCTTTGTAGGCGGATTACAGCGAGTATATCTGAAGTTACATTCAAGACGGCCAACACAAAAATGTTCCGCTGGATCTGGCTGCGAGGTAGGCACTATTATCTGAAATCTCATGAAGAATCAGTTTGTTGCAGTGGACAGGGAATTAATTCACTAAGGCCATGTAAAATCGCTAGTTGGAAAGCAGCATGGGAAAGACAGGCCTTGCTTAAGGTTGCTGAACGATCGTATGAGATCCAGTCTAATCTGGTGCCAATGGAAAGGGGAAACTGTCTCTAGTTCTGGATTAGGGCAGCTGTTGAAGGAGGTCACCCCAGACCTCGTATACATGTCCCAGGCTCCTCCCTGCCTTGGCTCTGATTGGCTGGACCCCCTGTGTAGAGGGAACACAGTGGGCTCTCGTTGAATGAAGTCTGCCTGTTGATTTGACAATAGTCTGCATTGTCTGTACCATCACAGGCAGCAGAACCGGGCGCATTTCACAGGCTTTGTAATGCATATGGCAGTGAGTCATCACAGGACATTCTTGTCAACTAGGTAACCATTTGTTTCTATTCACAGAGGGCCCAGAGACTAAAAAAAATAGCAAGAAACTGCTAGTTTACTGCAGCAAAAAGGAATAGGCTTTATTTACGCCTTTTTCTTAACCAGATCAGTGTTCTCACGTGTCTTTCACTGACAACAATTCAACAAAGTCTTGACTTTATTTGGGTTGATGACAGAGTAGAGGTTTGCATTTTGCAAAAAGCTTCAAATAAGGACCAATTTTAATGCATTATACTTGACTTTTTTTTGAAAGACCCCAGGCTAACAGTGTCACAAACTGAAACTGAACCATCTGGTTCTTGCTGTTTTAACATGTGCAGTCACCCTTTTGATCCAGAACTGCCAATCACACTGTTCTCAAACAACACAACTATATCTGTCCACAAGTAAAAGGCGTATATAGTGTACTAGTAGTTCTTATTATTTTGTTTTACTATTCAGTGTTTTGTCTTTAGCATATTGTATCCATCACTTGATTACTCTTGTCCTTGACTTTAGCTGTTGAAAAAAGGGAGTTTTTCCCCTGTGAAGGATCAGCATAGCATATCTTCCACTGCAGCCAGAAACAAACCCCAATATCTTGTGCATTCAGAGACTGCACAGTAACCTTAGTACTTTTTTCAGAACTTTCCAAAGACAAGTGTCGCCTCTGACAGCTTGTTAGTGCCTTGTCCGTGCAGGTCTTCTGGAGGTGTTTCAGGTGACTCAGGTGAGTCGAGTAATCTCCACCTCTGTTCATCTCTATCCTCCATCTTAGCCTTGTTGTCTCTGCCAGATACGTATGTGGATGCCGAGCTGTTTGGTATTAAAGTTCTCTACCTCTCCTTGGAAACCTGCCTCCCTGGTTCCCACACAAGGCCAGCTCAATCATGCCTGACGTGTCTTTCAGTGAAAGACGACCCCCAAACTTGTTTGCCAATGTCAGCATACGATGAGTGAGGAATGGACACTGACAACTGTTGCTGAGGAGTGTAAGCTAAAGGGAAAGAGGGGAGGAGGGGTGAAGTAGGTAGTCGGTCGTCTCTCAACTGGAACGTCGGGGGTTCGCTCCCATGCTCCTGCTTTAACATGTCATTGGGGAGGACACTAAACCCCAAATTTCTCCTGCTGATATGTCAGCGGCGTCTGAATGTGAATGAATGGACTTGTTAATACTGATGGACACTTTACAGAGCGGCCTCTTTCATCAGTGTGTCAATGTAGTGTGAATAGGTTAGTGGGACCTGCAGTGTAAAAAGTGCTTTGAGTAGTCACAAGTCTAGAAAAGTGCTTGTAAGCTCACGCCCATTTCGAAAATGTTCAACTCTTTTTGAGGTCATATCCTTGACATCATTGTGGTTCTGTTTTAAAACTCAACTGCAAAAGTAGAAGAGAAAGGCTCCTGTAATCTGTTTCAACTCTTTCATGAGAACTTGCTTTGTTTCAACCAAATCCTTCAAACAAAGTATTAGCTTTCACACATTTGTCTATTTAACCATTTCCTATTTCATTTGAGATTTTTTGACAACACAGAAAGAGAGCACTGACTGGAAAAACACACTGAAGTTGTCAGTAAAGATAATGGCAAGAATCAGTTATTTAAATTCCTTCAAAGCTGGATCGTTTCAATCATTTCTGTAAACAGCAGCAAGACCTCAACTATCTACAAACAAAAGGCTATTTCTCGAATCAAATAAACAATTTCAAAGTTATTTAAAAGCTTTTGTTGTGGAAAACGCCACACTGGTGTTGAGTAAAGGCCAAAACTGAGAGGGAATGCACTATCTTTAAATATTGAATTTATGTTCAAAGATAGTAGGATTTTGAGAATGCCATTCGTAGGTTATGAGCCTTTGGTCATCCATACAAGGTCTCATTGTAATCCCAATTTAAATTTTTTTATAATGATCTTAATTTTTGCATCATTTGAATTCTTCGGTGGCTGTACGTAAGTTGGATATGTCTAACCTTTGACTACAAGACAGAGCAACCCTGCTGTACACAGAAAAATAACAATGAGTAAGGTATTTTAGATGCTCTTTTGGGATAAAATGTGTTATAAATTGGCGCTATACAAATAAAGATTGATTGATTGACTAAAGAAGTGACCTGCAGAAGAACACATTGAACATTGGCACAACAGAATCAATAAAATGAGCCGGTACAACTTCTGACAAGGGACTACCAGCATGCATCAATGTGGATCTGGTGTACAAAGATCTCTGTTAAAGTCAGCGAACAAGAATACATATTCAGCATCCTAACCAAAAATATAAAACCTTCATGAGGGTCTCTACATGTCAAGCTGCCTCTCAGAAGTCTTTATAACAATTTGTTTGTTAGTAAATTGGAACACACACAAACAGAGGCTCAATTGTGTCATGAGATCTACCGACCTCTAACCCTGGTGACAGGGCAGGAACGGGAGGTGTGAAACAAAAGGGCCAAAGAATGTGTGTATGACAGGTGCAGGGCTTTTTCTGTCATCTGAAACATGTGCACTCTCCCTGTGATGTTTCGGGACACATGGGGGGAGTGCACAGAACAATACACATACATCTCTTCCCAGATCTGTTTTCAGCTGAAATATTGGGTTTAATGAAGACTCCCAGAAAAGAAACAGAGGCCTATGACAAGCTTGCATGTCATCTACGTATGTTAACATCCACATGAAGCTACAGGCTCACATACACACTTAAACAGGTTTTGCTGAAATACCATTCACCTCTTCGTTAGACACAGTGGCTTTCTGTAGTCAGTGTGTGTCCCTGCTCCTGTTTTACAATATTTAGATAATCAGGTTACCTAGCAGCCACGCTGAATAGACTTTGGACATTAATACAAAATCAAACAGAGGTCTGCTTCTGGTTGATCACTCCCTCTATTATATTGACTTACAAGCCTCTACTTGCTCTGTGTGTGCAATTTCTTATTGTTGCTACATTTTTACCTGTGAAGAGGGCTAAGTATGTTCTCCTTTCTCTCTACTCAGCAATGACTTCTTTGAAATCAAGTATTTAAGACAAAAGAATGTTTTTTGTCGCCTAATAATTTCCTGTGAATAAACAGGCCAGGGTGGACCTTGGTGCTTGTTGTGCTTGCTGAACTGAGTGCTAAGGTTTCCAGATGAATGGCAGAGATGTGTAAGAATTCAGCCTGCACAGGGGCAGTCACAAAAAAGCAGCTGAGAATAGCCTGTTGTTGGAAAAGTTACAGGTTACCTTACAAAAGTCCTGAATGGTTAATAAAATTTTGGCTGGCTCACTGTTTTTTTTTTTGACATGGTTGTTTTTTTTATGGGCAGGTGCCGATATTGACATTTGGGGAGGAAAAAAAATCTGATACCGATATATCGGTCGATATCTTTCTAAGATCTATCTTCTGTCTGTAGAGATAGATGTACACATTAATTTTGTTGATCGCTCAATGCAGTCGAACAGTTGTGGAAAAGATATATAATGAAGACAAGATGGTCACTCCACTGGAAAGTAACTGGGCATGTACGTGCATCACGCTGGAGGCTGATAATGCTTGTTGAAATCCATATGACACTCTGCTGGTGAAAGATAACTGCTAGTGTAATACAATGAAACTCAAATGAAATGATATTTGAATGGTAAATAAATCTAGTAAAATCTGCGATAAAGTTAGCCGATACCGATGTGTCACTTGATTTGCTAGTATCGGCCGATATTATCGGCTGGCCGATTAATCGGTCAGTAGAATGTAGTCCTACACCAGATTGTTTCAGTTTCTGGAGGGATCTTGTCTGTCCATCAGAAATGCCACAATGGAAGTGAATCATAAAGCTGCATTTCAGCCATTATTATCTGATGAAACCACGCTGACTCTGTTTAGCCAAAACTTTATGCTACAATCTTTTTTATCTCTCTGTGTCCTTTATCTTTTTGACAACATCCACAACCACATTCCTATTCAAGTTTGTTTGAAATGCAAAGCAGGACAATGACACAAGGCTGCTTGTTGCCCTATTTATAGTGAATGTATTGTCCGGTCCTCTGTGTTTACTGCTGCTGGGAATAGTGCCATTTACACTTTGGTGTTGGCTTGAAACAATGGGGCAGATTCCATGAGCTATATTCCGTTGTTTCCCTGACTCTGGGAAACAGCTCTCAGTTCTAGTTATTTTGGGAGATGACTGTAAATTGAGGCCGATGGATGGAGCGTTTCTCCTTCAGAAGGAGACCTCTGGCACATTGGGATTGGAAGAATCAGGAGGTGTGCTCATGTGCACGTCTTGGAGAGTGGCCATGTGTCAGATCTGGCCTCTTGGTCTCAGAGGCAGACTCTTGTTTGTAAATCTTACTAGCATATTTTTAGTTAATGTGGAATAACCATAGGCTGCTAAAGTATCTCAAATGAGAGAAAAAGGATCTTGAGTGCAATGGTAGAGCAGAGGGTGTTATTTCAAACATTAGATGTTATATATACGCGTATGAAAAGCTATCAATCCTCTCAAAGGTGAGGGTATTTTTTAGACGTAGAGTTGTGTAATATCAGTTAAATGATAAACCCACTGATACAAAGAATGATCTCAAATGAAGATTACTGTTGGGAAAGAAGAAAGGTTCCTTAAAAGAGTCTTGTGACTACTCACGGTTACTAATTTTATATTTCTGAAAGAATCTGTCAAATCCAACCACTCCTCAACCTTCTATGTTTTCGTATGTTTACTGAGAGGTGTCAGGGCTGGTTAAGGACCACACAAACCTCTAACACGGGTCCCTGGTCATACGAGTCTGCTTTAATTAGATTGAGTTTCCTCTGAGGTAAATCAGGTGCTGTGTCCTTCAGTCACAGGACCATGTGTGTAAGTTAATTTTAGTTCAATATAAAACATTTTGGTTGGAGTTAAACTTCGCTGGGCCGCTGCAGACTGCATTCCAAACCATTTATGAACATTTGCAGCATGAGGCAGACTGCCTGGTTGTTTGGAGCCATGCTCTGCACTTTTATGTTGGCTTCTGTAGTTAGGAACTCTGGTCTGTGGTTAATTTTTATGGTGTTATATGTAGTTAAGTTGACCAGATATGCACAGCATCTAGGCTGTTGCTCTATCAAATTAAGTATGTCAACTTTGAGCTCTGGAATCACTTTTTTATTTAATTAGAACTAGGGATATGTTTTGAATATAGAACGACAATCCATTTTCAATTTCAATGTGGATAAATCAAAGTGTGTTCACCCCAATCCTGGTAAATCCTGCTGGCAGAGCAACCCATGTAATGCACTTCACTCATGTTGTTTGACTACTCCCAAAAGTGATGTTCCAGGAATTTCCGAACCTGAACAACGGTCTGTCTTCCTGCTTATCTGGTCATGTCAGCAGAGCCCAGCAGGCTGGCTCTCAACTCAACTGCTGTTTATTTACCCAGAGGGAACAGTCCTTACGCAACCACTACACCCCATGCTGCCTTGGCCTCCACAGTTGACCCTCAAACCTGGGTTTCTGTTACAGGTTGGTTAATATCATTTAACCAGAGGATCATTAAAGGTGTCAGAAGTTGTGTTCCTCTTAGTTGTGTTTCAGTTTATGGACTGCCGTGCAATTCTGGGGTGCAGATATGCACAGAGAGAAACACACAGCCTTGACTTGTTTTCGCCGCGACTTCATAAGGGATGATTTATTTTGATTCAGACACAGACACACAGAGAGTGATGACAAACACAGGGCTTAATAACAAGGAATGCAGCATGGAGAGATCAGTTTCTCAGTGTGGGAAGGCCTCTTTTGGAGGCTGGGTGCAGTAAAAGGATGAAGGCTCTGGTATGTGTGGGGTGGTGTTGACTGTTTGGCCTCAGCTTTGAATGCCCCATTATTTGCAAGGCTGCCTGCCCATGAAGTGTTGCAGATTTAATTAGTCTGAAAGTCATCATCTGATAGCTGGGAATTCTCTCTTTGTAAGAAGTCAGTCTGTCACACTACACTGAAAAGATGAACCCAGTCCCTACAAACACATTAAAAACAAACCACTTTTTACTCTTTTTTCTATTGTCCCTGCTCCTTCCTTTTCTTGTAAATTCAGGTGGGTTAAAAATACTCTCAAAAAACACCAACATGTTGAGTCCAATAGGGTTGGGGCTCTTTGACTGGTGTTAGGGACCAGATGGCTTCCCAGCAAAGAGCCTTGGACACATAGGTGGACATTATGTAGAAGGTCCCTATATCCTCTCCATATAGCCTTTCAATGATATCTAGCCATAAGAGCACATAAGTGATGTTGATACTTATTTTTTGATGAAGAGGTACGTCAAATACCCCAAGGCTTTGCAGTTAAGAAGAAGAACAGCTGTTGTAGTCGACAGGGTGACATTGAAACCCGGGCAGACCTAGCTGGTACCAAACTGCTCTGTGTCTATTTCTGTGGCCAGGGGTGCACACAGGGTTGACTTGGCAGGTACATGAGCAATGTTTGTGGGTATCTTATCCGATCTGAGCTTTGTTGTGCCCCTTCTGATCATCACAGGTAGCTTGGACAGCAGGAATATAGCACAAAATAACCGTGACAGTGAGAGGAGAAGCTTTTCTGTCCTAAGAAAGCTGGGAAAAGATCCACTTTTGCTACTCAGAATCCTCCCAATTGGCACTTTTCTCTTAGAGACACTAGGCCAGAGTTGGGTGGGATGCTGAAGAAGAGAAATGACCCAGGCTTGCCAGGACCCTGAAGTGGTCATTAACAGACTAAAAAAGAGAGTTGTGTGTCCTCTGGCTCTGATGTACAGATCTACTGTGTCTGAGACTTGGGAAAGGAGTACTTACTGCCTGTTTGCAGTGCTCCTGTTCCCACATGGATTTTCTGGAACAGTTAAGGCCTGCATTAGGGAACTAGATCAAAGGAGACATAAAAGAGCTCACTAAGGGGTAGCATGACCTGGATATACACCAGCAAACGGCCGCCATTGCTTATTTTACCGACATGAATTGTCCCCGATTTCATGTAGGTGGCTACAGTGTTATAGGGTGATATAATGCAGTTGCAACATGCAGCACACTCTGCTCAACACAAATTGAGTGTCCTATAATTTCTCTGAATTCAGTTCATGCTCTAATTGCATGTAATTAGTTGCTTCTCTTATCTGTGCCCTGTGAGTGTGTCCTTTTCTGTAAACTGGCTTGTCTTGTACTCTGTTTCTCTTTCTGCTACCATCTCTTTTTTTGCACCTCCCCTCTCCACTGTCCCTTTTTGTTGCCTGTGTGTATTGTGCTGAGCTTTCAGTTGCAACTCTGTGATTGTAGTTAAGCTCATTGGTTTTTGCCATAGTAGCACTGAGAGCGTATGGTTCTGTTTGGGCCCTGCTGACTCAATGCCTGGTGTCTCGCTGAGTGTGTCCACCTGTCCCCTTATTCAGGAAACACACATACACACCATCACCCCTGCTGCTCCATTTCTTACCAATGAGATGATATCATTGCTTACACACACACAAACAGATGGAAACATGTAGGACACACAAACACTGACAGTCTTCGCATATGGCCAAAAGGGCATTTTTGTGCCTCATAGTCTGTCAAACAGTGTGAGTTGTTTACTAGCTTGTCGAGTTGATTAGTACTCAGGCGTGACCATGGCCTCTAATGCTTCTTGTCCTGTTTGGGAATAATCTGTTGCCATTTTCAGCTAACACTATGACTTGTCTCGTCTTTTTTAGCTCTGATTGGGTAGAGATCCTGGAGCCACGCTCCCGTGAGCGCATGTATGTGAACTTGACCACTGGCGAGTGCGGCTGGGATCCCCCTCCAGGTGTTCCTGTGCGCCAAGCAGACGGTAACCAGTGGTGGGAGCTGTTTGATCACCACAGTGGCCGCTTCTACTACTACAACTCTTCTGGGCGACGCACAGTCTGGCATCGACCCCAAGGAGCAGATATTGTACCCCTGTCCCAGCTCCAGGCCATGAGGCGATGCAGTGAGGCCAAGCGGGCTGGAGGAGGTGTGGACAGGCAACACCATGGAACGACTGGAAGTATCAGCAGTGTAGGGAGCCAGGGGCCCTGCACTCCTCAGCCCGAGCAGGACGGAGACAGCCCTGTCCCCAGACCTCCGGAGACCAATGAAGAGGCTGCTAATGTCAAGCTGGACCCTTCGTTGGACTGTAGAGTGCAGGGAGATGGAAGCAGTAGCGAATACAGCTCAGAAGGCAGTAAAAACCCTCAGAGGTAAGCGTGACCAAACCTTCAGTAGCCTATACAGTAAGTCTGGAAAGGTATTTGTGCTAATCATTAGTGGATCATTTTACCTGGAGAAAAGTGGGGAAATGTGATAGTCATCGCAGCATGTGGCATAGTGAGTCATAATGACTTTCAAATGCTCCAGCTATGAGAACTTGCAGAATTATTTTGACTTTTGACCACTGAGACCGAGCTCAAACTGCTTTTTTATTTTCATTCTCTCTTATCTGAACATTCCATATGGTCCATGTTTCCATACTTTTGCCTGTGAAGCTTGCTCAGCCATTTCAGCAAATGGCTACCAAATGGGGAGAACGGTCAGTTATACTACAGAGCAGGGCACCCCCCTCACGCTAGGGTTAGTGGTGCAGAACGGCCTTTAACAGTAAGTCATTTAGAGCCCCCATCACATGCTCTGCGTTGTGGCCTTGTCCAAACCACCGTCTCTTCCCTCAAAGCTAGATTCCAAACATGCCACTTCTGTTTCCCCTGGCACAGGGCCACTGAGGCCGTCTCAGTGTCCTTCTGTGTGCACACCACCACCACCCTGCTCCAATGTTCATTACATTTTCCTAAAACAAATCTAGGCCCCAGGCCTTCAAAGACTGTAATGCCTCTTATGGTTGAGAGCTTAAATGTGCATGCATGAGAGGCATGTGAGAGAGTGTTGTCTGTGGTTAATAACAAGCAGAACCGCTACATTCCAGCTGCCTATAAACAAGGCGGACCCTGCTGGTTTTCAGAGGCTCTGCTGTGGCGACTCTCGCTCTCCGGTTCCTCCTGACCCTTCTTGTACCTAACCTTGGCCATTAGAAGGTGTCTCCTCTGACCTTCAGGTCCTTTGAGATTACGAAAATGTGGAGGGGAACCAATTGGTCAGACATAGCTGGGGGCCCTGTTGTATTACCTCTGGAGTGTGCAGGGAGTGTTAAGAGAACCTTGAGGGGCGTCGGTAGCGTAGTGGTTAGTGCACACACCACATGCATGGAGGCCGAGGTCTCCAAGTGGCTCTGGTTCCAATCCGACCTGTGGCTCCTATCCCCTTGTCATCCCCCACACTCTCTCTCCCAGATTTCTGACTCTATCAGTATCCACTGTCCTTTCTCTAAAAAAGACCTAAAAAAAACTGACCAGTGAATCAACCATAACTGTCTCTCTTTGAAACAATGGCCAGCTGTGTTCTTCAGAGGAAGCGACGGACTCTCTGCTACACAGAGTCTTGATACCCTACTTAGCCATATGGCCCCTCACATGCTCACCAGCCTCCATCTCTTAGCATGTAATTAGAAACCACAAAATGCACAGAGGGGGCGGAATGTGACAGCTCAAAATGGATGAAAACAAACGGAGTCATGCTTGTCTTCAGTTAGAGGCCCGCCTTATTGATTATGACAAGGATCAATGGTAAGGAGGAAGGGAGAAAGTTTAAATGAAGAGTAAGAAAGGTCATAGATGATTGAGGGTTTGCAAATTGTTCTGTCCAATCCGAAGCAGTGGAGTGTTAGGGACTTTCATGAGAGCATAGTCTTTTGTTTTTTGGGGGGTGTTTTTACATGCCACTTCTGGTCTTAACTATTTTAGTTCCATACAGTAATGGGGTGTTTCATAGTTCCTCAAAGTTCTGCATGGATATCATTGCTATTTTAGAAATGTCTTCACATATTTTTCCTTCCCATTTCTCTCAGCAGAGATCAAATGTTATTAGCTTATGACCTTTTGAAAACAATGCTGTTCTTTGCGGAGCTGGGACAATCACAGTTCTTCCAACACCAGTTTCCTTTTGTTTTGGTCTATTAATAAATCTGTTCATAGTAGATAGAAGAGTTTCCAAAGATCCACACAACACACCCTTTGTGTTATTCTAAGCCATGGTTGTTAAATATGGCTTCCTGTCTCTGTCTGTCTGGCCTTCTATTTTTTAAAGCTAATAACTTTGTATTTTTCTATGTTCTTTCTTATAGGAAATGAAGGCATATGAGTGCACTTACGTGTCTGTCTTCGTGCCAAATCTGTTACTCATTGGCCAAGTCTTATCACATGTCCTGGGAATTTAAGGGTACTTTGAGCCTGTGGAGCTCATCAGGGAAGTACCGTAGTCTCCAAGGGTAAACATGTCAGTCACATGTGGTTATGAGCACAGAAAAGCAAAGGGAACTGATCTCTTTCCCTGATGGATGGCCTGAAGGTGTAACAGATCAACTGTCTTATATCACCTGTATTGAGTTTTACCCCCCTTTCAATATGTGTGTCTGCGTTGTTGTATTGGAATTCACTTTAGATTATGTGTGATCTGTGTGTATGCCCGTCATCACTGTGTGTGGGCTTCTTTTCTCTGAGCTTTCAGGTTACAGGAGACCTGCTGAGGTTGAGTAGATGTTAAAAGTCTGCTGAGGACACATGGCAGCATGGTGTAACATAACCCAGGAGCGTCCAAAGGTGGTTCACATCAGGGTCACAGCACTGCTTTTGTCTTCTGGGTTGGCCTGAAGCATATAATGGACCACTAAAAGGAACAAAGGATCTCACTTAGACCCAGTTCTCCCTCAGGGTCAACTGATAGCTTTCTTCTAAGCAGGAAGTCTTAGTATGCTCATGCTGAATGAAGAAGAACATCTATATGTCCTTTTCACACTCCTTCCATCTGGCCGTAGAAACAGGGTCATGAACTGGAAGAAGGCTCGTTTTAAGAAAAGTTTTGTCCCTTCTGCATTGGTGGCACTTTATGAACTAGCTCAGTAACACCAATAGAAAGATCCAGCCTCAACATTCATCCAACCACCCACCCATACCCTATATGTTCTCTGTTCTCTAATATGTTGTGCTATATGACATCAGTTGACACTCATTGGAACTTCTATCTATCTGCCTCTCATTTTGCCCTGTAATGATATTGCGGCAAAATACTATTTCTCTAAGGCAGTCGTGCTGACTTTGGGCACAACTTACATTTCCTGATTGCGGATTCACTTTACATTACTTTACACATTTTCAGAAAGTTTTAACGGAGGTTGGTGTATACCTACCAAAACAAATCTGTCAGAGTTGTTTCTATGTTAATTAATCACAGAAGCACTTCCTCAAAGACGTGGAGAGAAGGTAGCTACATGTAATTAACTGCACAACAAGTTTCCGCATTCATTTTTCTTTTCTAGTCCTATGTATTGTAAAATCATTAAAGCATTCATGTTGAAAATTCTCCAAATGTGTCTGATGACACTGCCAACAAGAAAAAACAGAACTGGAAACATTTACTTTCTATTTCAGTTTCTTTTTCGGGGGATTTTTTGTTTGGGTAAATGATGCAATTAAAAAACAAAAGCCGAAACACAACAAGTTACCCTCACGTGCTTGTACTGTCTGGTTGTGAGTCATGCTGGAGAAATCCCTAGTATGTTTATTTAGAAGATGAAGGGGCTTAAGATAGAGTAGATAAAGTTCTAACGAATCACACATTGTCTGTATGTTAACTGGGAGAGCACAAACCTCTTGTTTCATCTCCTGCCACTCAGAGGGGTAGCCACAGCGCTGGAAAGAGTTGTTTTATCTCTACACATCTGGTGTGGTAAAATCCCCTTTCAGATGTTTTTATATAATGCCTTTAATAGCAAAGTAGTCATTTTTTGGTAAGCGGCTCAAACAACATAAAACACCCAGGGGGCTCTGTGGCAGTGTATGTTTCCTATGTGAAAAGGTTGTACTCTGAACTGACCTCAGGCATGCTACTGTCACTGCCTCAGCTAACTTGCAGCATGCATACATGATTTTTAGGGTTCCAAAAGGGCGTCTTAATACATATTTCGAATGGGATGTAGTTATTTGATACAATAGTTTTTATTTTACTGCCCTGTTTGTATATTCAATCATCTATCTGAGGCTTGGGACTGATGGGAACAGTTTTTTTGTGTCTGAAGAGGATTCTTAGTTTGATCATGGGATCTGCCCTCACAAGAAGAGTTACAGATACACTTAAAGAGGCGGGTCTCTCTGGAATCCAGTTGGGGTTGGCCTCATCCTGTATCTTCAAAATGATCCTAGTGGCTGTTTTCTTGCCCAGCCCAGCACTACTCACATGGTCAGGCTATGGAAGCCACAGACATGCACAACTGGTAGACATCTTGTCTCAGATGAGGGAGGTGTGTCCGTTCAGCTGTCATAGGACAGCTGTCTCTCTGGAGGTGTCTGACAGGAACTAGGGGTCTACCAACCTTGTGTGTGCCCAAATTGTCCTTTTATGCTTTTGCCTGACATTTTTATAACAGATTGTTTGAGAAGAAAGTATCCAGTGTTGGTGAGGTAGATACAACTCTTTGTCTTTTTAGCTTCCTTCCTCTATGTGGATCACAGTGATCAGATTGGTTTGTGCTCTGAGGTGTTTGCTTAGCAGAAGCTTGGCCTATGCGACCTCATTTCCTTTTCCTGTCCACGCAATGTTAATAACAACTCCTGTTTTTCAGACCCCACTACTCCCAGGGGGTATATTTAAGAACTTCCAAATCCATATCCCCATCCGCCAAAGTGACTCAGCTGATGACTTTTCCAACAACGGTTATTCCAGGCAGGAAAGAAAGGAGAGACTCAACATCTGTTGACAGCAGAGTCTCCATCTTATATTTAGCTGGTTATTGAGACGACCTGACAACAGCAATATCCAGAACAGCAAGGACACCAGAGCCGCTGAGACTAATTGAAATTTGCTGACCTTTAAGTTGATTTGATGCCCTGCGGGCCAATCAGATTACCCCATTGGTTTCCAAGAGGCCTCTAACTTCATTTTGTCTAACATTTCTCCATATTACTACGGGTCCCTCATTCTAGCTCCTGGCTCTGAATAAAGGGTTTGTGAGTGCATAAGTTGCCGTAGCCTGTCTGTGGGTTTCTAGTCATATGTGCTTAAAAAAATGATTATTAGATTATCTCTTTGAAAACAGTTTGACTTTAAAGAAAACAGTAAAGTTTGCAAACTCCAAGTGATAATTTCCACGTCTCTCTAAAACTCTGTGATAAATAGCTGTACATAATCCCTACCTTAAACTACCATTCAATAAACACCTGACAGGCGGAGAACCAGCACGCAACACACCCTGTCTAAACAACCTTCAAAACAGTAAGAATAAAGGCTTGGCCTGTTCAGTGTTATGTAAGAGCCTGTCTATTTCCCTGACTGTCTCTGGAGGGGAAAGATGGCTCATTCAGGTTCAGTAACCCCCCCCTATTGCTGTCGTTTAGGTAGGCGTCTCCGTGACGATGGCACAGCCATGCATTGTGTGAGGCTCCACACACTGCCACAGAGGCCCCTGAAAGAGCCCTGAGGAATGCCATCCTTCCCGCTCATTCCCTTGCTGCACTCTCCCACGACTAATCCCCACCCCTTCTCATTTACACATGCTCACACCCTCTCCCTTGTCTCTCCAGCTCTGTTCTTTTTCATCTCCCCTGCCTCTCCCAGCACCAATCATCTCCCCATTCTAGCACTGTGCTTTATTTTCTCACCATTGTATCTTCTTTGTCCCTCTTATGGTTCAGGGTTTGTAATTATACTTTATTTGGTTGACCTGGGGTTAACTTATATGCGAGTGTTGTTCTAGCTGTGTAATGGGATTACAGGATTTGGATAGAGATCGAAGACACTGCAGAGTCTTACTGTTGGAGTTGGCTACTGGCCCCCATGTGACTGTGATGATCATCACACCAAACGCCCCGCTAACATCCAACATAATGTGCCAGAGATGGAAGGGGTGAACATGCTAGACCTTTTGCTAAGCCTGACTAGGACAATGGTGGGCAGACAACAGAGTCAAAACCTGACTAAATCCCTCTCTGTCTAAATTCTGTGAGATGGCCTGAGCAGGATTCCCCTCACAGACTAGTAGTAGTGTTTACTTTCAGTCCTTGAAAAATATTACAACACAACTGTATATTTCTCAGTAAACCTTTATTGAAGTTGACGTTAAGGTAAGGCTTAAAGGGGCCTATGTAGATTCCCTGATATAAATTTTCCCATGAATTAAGTGAAACATTTTAAAGCTATGTATAAGCTCCCTATAATTAAGATTTAGCCCATACTTCTGCCATGGCCACAGTGTGTGAACAGTACATTAGGCATTTCCTGTTTGTGTTGCATGTAGGGAAGTCCTCTCTCCAACCTTCCAGAGGACCTCCCCAGACAGGAAGTAGTGGTCACTACTATCTCAGGGTCACTGCTATAAAGTACGTCATCCACCCACCAAGAACATATACAGGACAGATTCATAGTTTTTACAGTCGGGCCATCACATGAACCCTCAGAGTTTATTTTATGTAGGTTTGATTTGTTTGTGCATAATGAAAGTGGGATTTGATTATTGTGGTTTTATGTGTGAGGTCCGCTGTGTTGCTGTGTTCTGTTACTGTCTCTAATTATTTAAAGAAAGCCTTGTTGTTTCATGTGTGACTGTGAGCTCTTCCTGCCTTAGCAAACCGGTGCTAAACGATCAGCTGCTGATGTGGGAATGATTTTTTTCAGCACTTGTATCACCTCCTCCTGCTTTGACAAGACTAGAGTGAGAAAACATACACTGTTTCAAAGAGTAGTAACAGTGGCTTCTCATGTTTACAGCTGTCACCTATCAACCCCCCTTTCCACCCTGTATAACCATACACACTCACACTTGCTTGTAACAACTAAACGGTGGTGGTTTGGGGAGAATCCAATCCATCAGAGTTTCTTGTCTTCACACGTGCCTGTCTGTCTGTGTGTTACCTAGGCTGTAAACTTTCCTGATTAGTCTCAGTGAGGTGGGAGTCTTGGTGGTTGTGGCAGGCTGTCCTGGTGCTGTGCCAGGTGGCTGTGATCCAGCTGTTTATAGGCGCTCCCTGGATGGTGAATCTGTAAAACCGTTTGAAGATGAGAGGCTGTTTACATTCAAACTTCTGAGGTGGTGTGACTCACTGTATAGACGTTGGGGGGTGGAGGCACCAGGTCCTGAAAGAGAGAGAAGGCTGAGTTGTAGCTAGGAGGACTAAAGGAAGTTTGCCGTTGGCCTGAGACCTCAGGGGAATTGTTTCAGCATTGTTCCAGAGAGATGTGGGGAGGAGAGGGGGGGGGGTCACTCCGCCTCTTTCCCTTCTCCCTATGCGTCCTCTTACCGCTGTTACAGCCTAATTCTCAACTGAGAGCGTTTGGAAAAGGGAAGCTTTTAAAGACTTGCTCAAACTCTAGGTTGATCTGTGTTTATGTTTGGATTAACAAGGACAGAAGGTGATCGGCTTTAATCAAATTAATTATCTCACTGTATGTTCAGTAGAGATCGGAGTGAGGGAAGGTAAGTGTCTTTTTTCTGCAGTCAAAGTGACTTACCTGTCTGACCTTAATCTAGACAGGAAGTCTATAGAGCTTGTGTATTCTGTACTGCGCCACATATTACTTACTCAGGCCAGCAGCAACTTTGTTTGTGGATGTGCCGTAATGCCTGCGTTAGACACACTTTTGTTTAAGAGGGCAAGTTTTTGATCAGTTAAGGAACTTAAAGTCCTGATGGCTGGGGAAGATTATGAGGTGACAGCAGAGTCAAGGGCAGTAGACCAGAGCAGCATGACCAGATTGATAGCAGATTGTTTAACATTACTGGGATTAGAAGTGGGCTGTTGCATTTAAAGATAGCCCTGCCACTTAACCAAAAGGAGAAGAATTAACCTTTGTACCCAAGTGCAGATGTTCTCAGCTGTGAACTAGTGCAGTTCTTCAACCTCTTTAAATGGGTTCTGCTTGTTTGCCATCCAAATGTTCATTAAGCGTTTCAGATTACTTTTAATAATGACACCTACAATAGCTACTGCATAGAAATACAACCACTAATGTTTATTTCATACCTTACAGCGTTACTCTAAACCATTCTCCAGACATCTGAGTTCCATGTTGAGGAGAAACTTGATTGATTTCTGTGAGATGTTGTTTTCAGTCACTCCTTATTTTAAGGAACTTGGTTTGCACTACACACTGGAGTTATTGTCTCATGGGTTTGACGAGGCTTTTATGACTGCCAGTCTAAAAATGGAGTGAAGTCTTTGGAGGTCAGCAAAATGTTTAGAAGAATTTGATTTTCCCAGCCCTGTCATCTGTGGCTTTCTTGCAAATGGCTTCATGCCTGTGTACTATTGTATGCAATGATGCTTTTATTTGACCATCTATAGACTTTTGGGAGGTTATATAAACTAAAAATACAGTGTTGCCTTGAGCAAGAGCAAATCTCATTCTTCTTATGCTTTCTCTTCTTCAGGGACACTTCTCAAAGATGGCAGCCTGCACCTGGATCTAAAGCAGCCATGTTGGTGAAGGTGAACAGCATGAGCCGTAACCAGCCAGGGCCAACCTTGCAACAGCAGCAGCACCTCCAGCACACTGCACAAAGCAAAGCTAACACCTTCACCCTGCACCCTTCTGGTAACAAGTCTCAAGGAGGACACATAAGCACTACTCAGGGATATAAAACGGCACCTTCTGGCAAAATGTCAGCCGACACACGTCAGGCCCATCACCTGAGAAAAGCCAGCAATGGTAGCTTCTGTTTAGTGACATCAGACAGCAGCCATCCCAGTCCACTCCTACACAGGTCACAGACCAGCACACCTCGCCCAATCTCTCCGCAGTATGGTTGCACTGCCCCAATCTATGACGAGCCAGTTTCAGAGTGTCCTATATATGATGAACCCCCAATAGACATGGAGGTGGAGGGGGCACACCTGTACAACGGACAGCCTCTGTCTCGCCTTACACCTACTCATAGCCTCCAAAAGCCCAGACACCTCCAGCAACCTGGTCCTGCTCATCCAGGGTCCAGACATAGAAGAAACCCCTCAGCCTCTGACTATAGTCCAGCTGGTCTGGAGTGCATTAGGCACATGGTCAACGTGGATCCCAAACAGGGGCTCCCAACAGGATCTCCTGTGCCCACACGTGCCCCTTCCCCTACCTCCAGGCAAGATCCTATCTTGACTCAGCCTCAGCCACATCCACATCCACATCCACAGCCTCAGGCACACTCTTTGCCCCAGATTCGAGGTCAGATGAGGGACAGAGAGCAAGGGCCACCCGGCCCAAGTACACTGGACAAGAAGCAATCCTGGAGGGTTCTTGAGGCCACTGTCCAGCGTGCCATGGAGGCCCGACACAGCAGGCAGAGCAGCCAGGCCTCACAGGACTTCGCCTCCTCGACCCCCCAGGCTACAGCAAACTACCAAGACTCTGGTTACTCAACCGGCCCCTCCCCAAGTCTGAGAAGGAAGAGCAGGAGAAGGGTTGGAGCTGGTAGCGGTGCAGGGGGCAGGCCAGGGTCAGTAGGCAGCAGCGGGGAGCTGTGTGCCCTAAATGAGAGACTGATGGCCGAGATGAGGGAGGTGGTTAGTCGCTCCAACACCATGAGGGAGGTAAGAGCAGGGCTGGACCCAGAGATGGGGGAGAGGGTTGCCGTACCAGGGACACGCTCCCCTGTGGACTCACTTAGGTGGTATGGAGGAGGGGGAGGTGGGTCAGCAGGCAGGTGTGCATCACGAGAGGACATCAGCGGGGCTTCCCGATCACTGAGTAGGACTGGTATCCATGGCAACCCTGTACTGACTCCTCTTGAGATACCTGGCAGACAGAAAAGGACCTATGAAAAGGTGGACACCTTGGAAATGAGTGTGAATAGCCAGGCCAGCCTTTCCTCACCAGAGACCCCAGGACCACCCTCACAGGTAACCCCAACCCTGATTATTGTGTGTTGGTGAATGTTTATGTGACTAAAATAGTTTTATGATACTTTTCTGTCCAGGGATGTAACGGTACCTCAAACACGGGTGAAATTCGTGTTTCAACTTTGTAAACAGTGAAGAAACGTCAATAAGTCGACTCATATCTAATCATGAAAACAATCCTATCATGAACCCAGGAAGTAGTATCAGATTTGTTTGGTATGCACTCATCATAATACTTATTTCTCTCCAGATTAACTACTGGTATGGTTTATGGCGTCTAGTCTAGAGTCTTGATGTGGAAGAATGGATGCATTGTTTAAGTAAAATTATTCCTCTTGGCTATTAAGTAAAGAGCAGATTTTTAAACCCTAGACAACACAACCGATTTGTTGTGTTCATATTTGACACAGAGAACCAAAATAAAACAACATGTGCATAAACCATGGTTACACACAAAAGGTGCACATGATCCAAGATGAAAAAACTTTTTGAAACTCATGAAAACAGTTATATAATAAGCAGCATGTGGAGCCCTTTTAAAGAACTACTTCTTCCACTCTCCAAACACAGAAGTTCTGCCCATACCTCTATACATTGAAGTGATGAATCAGTGAGGCTAATCTTTTACTTTGAAAGTAGAATTTTGTGAGTATTGCCTCTCACATTCACTTTTTGAGTGCTTAAATGTCCCCAGGACGTTAAGCAGTGGGCAGGCTGGTCTCCACTGACTGTTATGGTAATGTTCCAGCATTACCTGTCATCTTATTACCCACATCCATCTGCCAGGCACTGCAGGTTCTGTATACTCATATGCCAGCTCTGTGTTTGGGCATGCGGGGCCCATGCCAGACCAGAGAGATTCAGGACATGGCTTCCCCTGGTCAGGAAGGAAGACCACTACAGGCCATATGGTATTTGGCAGAGAGAGGAGGAGGGAAAGGAGGAGGAAGCAAAGGCAAGCTGGTATCAAGGCTTATTGGTACCACTGTAGCTTTAGCATGTTAGACAACAGCCAAGAAGCACTGAGTGGGCCCCCTAAGTCTGTCCTGGAATGTTTTTCAGGCCTGCTGTTATATCACACACACGCGCGCAGATACACACAGATTATGGCTTACTATGAGCAGCTCTACATTTCCACTTTTGAGCTTTCTGCTCTGGCCAAAAGATCTTTGAACTAACATATTCAAAGCATATACTGAAACTGACCATTTCTTTAAACTAAATTTATGATATTCTTTGAAGTGGTATGCTCTTTCCACTATTGTAATGTTGTGTCTACACCCATAGCATGACTAAATTACAGTTCTGTGTCCATGCATCTGTACATTTTCTGTACAACAGTATAATTATGTTAAGTTAAGTTTTACAGCATATGTCTCGATCCCTAGTTAAACATGTACCTCTAATGCAGAACTGAACCTCAAATCTTCTCTTTTCAACTGAGAAACCAAAATCTAAAGTCCAGCTATTCTGGCACTCATCACCTCCGTATTGTCCATTCTTCCACATGTCAATGAGTTTTATTTTCCATTTGAACATTTGAGTTCTGATTCTGGTGGAGGTTTTGTGTTGTCCCTGGCTCTTTCTCAGCATTTTTGCTGATTTTCTCTATTAATGGAGGTTAGGCCCTCATTTCAATCATAAACATAACCGTTGGGATCATTGGGGTGTCTTGTGTATGACATTGGTCTAGTCTTGTAGAGTACAGATGAGTCTGGTGCAATAAAGGTGGTAGGTGTTTGGGCTGTTATGGCACTATCTGGTAACCTGCTCTTCAGATTAGGGTTCATGAGGATTCAGGGAGATTATTTTCCCGGTACAATTGTTTTCTAGTCCATTTGGACTGCAAGCACTCCCCCTCAAGCACTAGCTCTACAGAGCACAGTAGGCGGAGGGCAGCCCAGCTGCTAGTCTGACACAGTGAGGTCTCTGCAGCTGCATACACACAGTTTGTAACTCATTTGCCTCACCCCTCTGTCCCCTTTTTCACCTCCCTCCTCCTCTTCTATATAACTTGTTTTTAACTATCTAATGTTCATCTTTTGTCCACCTGCAGACGGGCACCCTAGAGCTGCAGGTTCAGCTAGAAAGCAGGAAGAAAGGCATGGTGGATGGTCGGACTGCTTCCCTGGGCCCCCATCGTTCCGCCACCCATGACAACAGCGAGGGAGGTGATGGGGCAGGAGACAGAGCACAAGGATCTTCCTACCAGCTCTCCTATGCCACTCTGCGGCAGCCCCCACCTCCAGCAATGGGTATGGAGGACTGGGCCAGCAAGCACCTTAACATGCACACTCAAGGCCTGTTCCGTCGCCGTGTCTCCATTGCAAACATGCTGTCTTGGAACCGTGGATCCATCAAAAAGCCCATGCTGGTCACCAGCAACCGTGCTGTCAGGAAAGAGGCCTGCGAGATGTTCAAGCTGGTGCAGGCCTACATGGGAGACAGGCCTTCACGTCTGGACCGCCGTCACTCCGCCCTGCTCATCGTCACCAAGTGCTGGGACATGCCGGGGCTGCGGGACGAGCTGTACATACAGTTGGTTAGACAAACCACAGGCAACGCCACCCCCAGAAGTTTGGCAGCAGGCTGGGAGCTGATGGCTGTCAGCTTGGCCTTTTTTGCCCCATCGCCTAAGTTCCGCTGTTACCTAGAGGGCTACATCCAGAGACACACGGAGCCCACCAGCGACAAGAAATGTGAGTCTCAGACTGAGCAACAGGGTGGGTCACCTTTCTTTCTTCTGCACCTCCCGTGTTGTCTGAATTGTGCTTTGTTTATGTTGGCCAGAGATATTTTTAGTTATTTAAATAGATATACATTTTCTTTTTTCCCTTTCCATTTGCCTGTTGAATCTGTGATTCAGTCCAGTCAGTTTGACTATGACAGAGAGCCCCAGACTGAGTTTGAAGGCCTGGTTATTGGCCTATTGTTTTTCAATCGACCATCAGAAATTTGACCTCAGCTATCTTTTGTTTCACAGTGACTGAATTCATATTGGAACAGCAGGAACTAAAGCTGAAGAAGAATTCAAAGTCCAGAAAGAAACGGAAACAAAATACAGACGAGGAAGAAGGTAAATCTCTTGTTCATTTATTGCTCATTAGTCCAATATGTTGCTCTAAGAACTTTGGATCCTCTGTATTTCCCATTTGTACAGTACTAGCTACGGTAATCTGTTTAACAGAGCACAGTAGGTCAGGGAGCGAGTTCTCAAGATGTTTTTCTACTTACTTCAAAACTCGTTGTCTAGAGTTTCTAACCAACACAAGCCAGTAAAAATCTATCATATTGCTCCTTGTAGAGCGGCTGTTCTGAGTGGGTAGGAAAGTTCAGAGTTGTGTTTTCCAGATGAGTACACGCTGATGTCCTTACAGACATGATGAATGAGATTCACAGAAAGTTGAGCAGAAAAAAAAACCATGTAGGTTGAGAATATCAGAATGTTCTGTTCAGGTACAATGGACCACACTGTGACTCATGATATGGTCTCCCACCACTTCCCATGTCAGACAGACATTTTGGGGGACACTCACTGGCACGTGACCTCATTAGTGCAGCCCGCACTGCCAGCTCAGATGATGATGTCACCGAAGAGTAACCCAATCATCTGACAGCAGACAAAACAGCAGTGGCCTCACATTGTAGTTCAGTGACTCAGTTCTGTATGCTGTAAAACCTCTGACTAAGAGGTCATTGAGAGAGTCTATTGTAAATATCTGACTAACTCTAAAGGTCTTAGGGGTTGGAATCTTGGTCAAAGCAAATAAGAAAGAAGTCTCACATGTACATAGATGGCATAAAGAGAGCTGCTGTTTGCTTTGATGGTTGGAAGAGCGTGAACATGCATGGCACTTGCGTGACCAGAGCAATGAGCAGCTGCGAGCCACAGCAATAGGATTCACATGGGGGAACTGGAGGCCTCTTGTCAGCCTATACCTGCCTGATCTGGGCTTGGAAATAGACTTCTTTAGGCATAGGATCACTTGCTTTAGTCAGCACTTGGAGTGTCACATAAACAATGACTAAGACGAGACTGAGGTTGTCTCCTTAACCTGCTTTGACGCGTCTGTGTTTTTGATGTCAAATTTAGCCTCAGCCTGTATGCAGACAGGTGTCATTATGTTCTCAGCCTGGTACAGTATACTCAAGCTGCTGATGAGCTCAGATTTCTCCAGGGGTTTAGTTGCCTGGTTGTTTTTGTTTTCATGCCAACTAACTTGATGTAAATATAGACCACCATTCGTGTTAAAGCCCCTCTCACTGCAGCACAGAGGCTCTGCACTCTTGCTCTGCACTGTGCATAGTCTCTGTGTTGGGAGACTTGGGAAAAATAAACTGTCATTGCACAGATCAAAGGCAAATTATTGGTATGATCTCTCTAATTAGATATAATTATAGTCACACTCGGTCAGATCAGCAGTTGTGAGCATCCATGAGAGTCACCTGTTTGCCATAAATCTGGGATCTTTGACTGTAGGGAATATGCTGCAAAGTGTTTGTTGTTTTTCAATATCCCATTGGTGGGTTTTACCATCTGGCAGTGGTTTGGGTAGCTGATAAAGTGAGGATTCTGGGAACGGGAATAGACGAGAGGGCTGTGTTTGGAGTCAACCCGTGTTCCGTGTTTTCACAGCTTTTAAAGAAAGGGTGGAGTTTCAGTTATGATCAAGCATGAGGACCAAACACTCAAAGGTCGTTGTTGGCCCTTTATTTTTTTGAAGACCAAGAGGTGGAAATAATGTTTCATCTTTAAGGGACAGAGGGATTGCATTATTCTGCAGCATGTCTCTGAAAGTACATCCCATCATAAAAAAGCACGCCAAATTGTTCTCCTAATGCAGTTTACTTGTAAAATACATTTGCGCCCTACAGTAGCTCGTCAGAGCAGGTACAGTAGAAGACAGGAAGCCTCTGTGTTTTTCATTTCAGCCCTTCATGTCTGTGTACACTGATGAATCACCTGAAGTTTGGATGTGTAGGCTGAATCCTGTCTCTTAAGCTTTTGTTCAACAGCAGTAAATCTTCCCTCAGCCTGACAGTTGAGCTGGGCCTGCTCTAATCCCCATATGCCAAATTCACACCGTCAACATGTCTCTCCAATTACCACAGCCTGCTTCTCTTTACGCTATTTGACATCTGTGGGAAAAACAGCTCTTTTTTGTCTTATTTTGCGGGAAAGAAGAACTTAAATAATTTATCATTTGAGTGTTCAGTGCTGACTGATGCTTGAGGATGTGATTTGTGTCTCCTTAAAAGTTTGTTTTAATTGAACTTAATTGACCTCTTCTGTTCACCCTCAGGTCTACCTATAAGCACATATGCAAAGTTCTGCCATCGGAAACTGCTGAAGGTGGCTATCACAGGGGGAAAAAAGGTAAGCTGGAAGAGTAAAAGAACAGGAGCTCTGTTGCATTCACTTGAAATCAAAAATATGTTACTCTCACATGATAAAATTGTATCAGTTTGAAAGTCCCGATTCGCATTGAGTCATCCTAGATACTGTCACGGCGAGAGAGGTAATTACAGGCAAAGTGAACACAGTTGCAGATAGAGGCAAAAACACAGACACAGTCATAGTATCACAGCTGCAGGCACAACTATGATTAGTATCATAGGTCCTGACGTACCCAGGTTGTAAATGTTCCTCCTTTCCTTACCCCTCCAGGGTCTACGTAAGCCCACCTTGGAGGAGATCGACCACAGTAGGCGGGCCATCATCACCCCCTCCCTGTTTGGTAGTTCACTGGAAGAGGTGATGGAGAGGCAGAGTGAGCTGTTCCCAGACAGAAAACTGCCTTGGGTGCAGGTTCAACTTTCCCAGTATGTTCTTGCTCTGGGCGGGGCTCAGACAGAGGGCATCTTCAGGTAAGCTAGTCGTAACTCTACCACTTACATGCCACGACTTGAGCAGTGTTAGAGAGGTGGAGTGTAGGAAAATATAAGGGGATCTTATGTACTGTATGTGTGTGTATGCTTTATTGTATGAAGAGTGTGTATAAACAGATGTGTGTGGTCTCCTGTATCCCTGTATTCCAACGCAGGCTTTCAATACACACAACAGACGGCAGAACAAACACAGCCCTGCTTTACTCCTGAGACCAGCACTGTTTAATTTGGTGCTTCATAATATGTGTTTACATTACTGCTTAAGCTTACAAGCATGAGGGAGCTCCACAACTGTGTGTTTGGGTTGGGTTTTTTGTCCCTAAACTTTAATTCTGTAGCATCTAGGTTTGTTTAGAGAAGTGTCCTCTTGGTCAAGATTACTTTGTACGAATCTCACAGAAAATTCCAGCTGTACTTGTGGACCTTTCTTAAAACATCTTATAATAATCTTTTTGTTTTCATACAAAGAAGTGTTTCAAACAAAGAGCATGGTACTTTCAGCCAACAGGCCACATTCAAAGTCATTAGGGTGTGCAGGAGTAATTAAAATGCCACAGGACATGGATAATATGTAATAGTAGAGTTAGGGTTCCATCTTGTGGCCACTGAGTGTAACTGAAGTGATTTCTTTTATTTCAGAGTGCCAGGAGACATCGATGAAGTGAACGCGTTGAAGCTCCAGGTAGACCAGTGGAGGATCCCAGAGAATCTCTCTGACCCCAACGTTCCTGGTGAGGAAAGAAATGTTTAATCCAAATAATCCGCTCTTTGTTTTTTATGTCTGCATGTATACTGTATGTTGGGTGTGAATATTTAAACTAAGGCCGTGTCTTTTCTTGTTCAGCATCTCTGATGAAGCTCTGGTATCGAGAGCTTGAGGAACCTCTCATACCAATGAACTTCTACAAGCAGTGTGTTAATAACTGTGATGACCCAGTGGCAGCAATCGCCGTGGTTCAGTCTCTGCCTGATCTTAACAGGCTGGTGCTTTGCTACTTCATCCACTTCCTGCAGGTAAACAACATTTCAAAATCATCACAAACATAGTCATTGTTTTGTTATTAGCAGCTCTGAAAATTTGGCATGCTTTTATTAAGAATATTGTTTTTGTTGGTATTTTCTACCATTGATTCAAATAGCTCCATTGATGAACGTATAACTGAAGGCCCTGACACCCAAGGAGATCGTCTGCCTTTGGTCCTAGTTGGATCGTCAGTGAGCGGTCGCGGCCCTAGTTTTTGCGGCTCCGTCGCTACCCGTCACTACCCGTCTGCCTTTTTTCAGCCGGTTCGACCTGTTGAATCGGCGTCAGCGGTGCGAGTAATCTCTCTAATTGGCTGTTCGTTCGGAGGTTTCATTTATCTCCAGCTCTCGACACAGGTTCCGGAAAGCCCCTGAGCATGTCACTGTAGTATCCATGCTTTCACCCATTAGTGCGGTTTCTCCTTATGTGTCGCGTCCGCCTCTTCTTTTCTTTTTCCACTAAAAGACCAAGGGCTGACAACGCCATTTTCAACTTTTTATCAGACCTTATTCTCGATTAGTAGGCTACATATAATACAAGTGGTGCGCGACAGCGGTGTGAAAATGGTCTTCTCGTATCATAACAACAGACTACCGCCGCCTGCTGGCATGGAGAGTTATTTCCTCTCAGGCATGCGCAGAACGTATGTGGTGGTTGGCCGTCGGCTGTAGGCTTTGCGGTGTGTTCTAGTGCTACATTTTTTGGCCAAAACAGAAGGCGACGTGAGGCGACGCCACAGGCGGCCTTCGTCGCCACTAGTTCTCTGCGGTCTGCTTGGTGTGTCAGAGCCTTTACACAAACATAGCAAAAAGAATTACTCAAAACAAATCTGAAAATCCACAATGTAAAATACCAATTTATTTGAGCTCTTAGATAACAGAATATGACTCATACATTACTCACTAAAGGTCAAAAGTTAGCCTGTACACTCAGCTTTGCTCATTGTGTTCTGTCTTTTTCCGTCCCTGATTATCTCTAGGTATTCGCTCAGCCATCTAACGTGGCTATAACCAAGATGGATGTTAACAACCTGGCCATGGTGATGGCCCCCAACTGCCTTCGATGCCAGTCCGATGATCCGCGGATCATCTTCGAGAACACGCGCAAGGAGATGTCCTTCCTGAGAATGCTCATTGTTCACCTGGACACCAGTTTCATCGAAGGGGTTGTGTAGACACTGTAGACCGTAGAGCCCCTCTCGGTGCTGAATCAGGCCACAAGCTTCTCCAGTTACACATTTACAGTCATGCATAAACACTGTTTCTGTTCAGACCACACTGGAAACTCATGAGGTGATATATAACACCTCTTACAACACAAAGAGTGAGAGCACAGCTTGGACTTTGGTCCCTTGTTCTTACTTACTTTCAAAATGAAAGAAACAATAGATTAGATTTCACTGTGTTGTTATACTAAAATACAGTGCTTCAATTTATGACTGTAGTTTCCTAACTGCTGCATGTGAAAACGTCTTACCAAATGGGTAGTACTATGGTTTAATTGGACAACAAGCTGAGTAAACTGAGAGTACATATTTACTTAATAAGTATTGACTTGCACATTAAAGAAAAAACAAACAATATTGTTTGAAGCTCAGCTTCTTAAAATCTTTGGTTTCATTCATGAGTGTGTGTTGTGTGGGTATATGATTGTTAAGTGTGAAAGAAAAGACAGCATTTATCTATCATGTACAGAACATTTGAAAATATTCAAAGTTAAAACGTTTGAGACTATCTTTGAGACTAAATGCATTTAAAAACTAAATGCTTTTGTATTTGCCTGTGCTGTTTTGAATAGTTGTACTGACACTGGTCAGTTTACGACACAAGAAGCCGCACACCCACAGTCGTATTGATACAGAGCCGTCATTTCAAAGCACAAGCTGATAGGATGTTCAGAAAAGCTCTTACACTTAAAAAAGACATACACTTAAAAAAATAAACACTCAAGTGAAACCAGTGTTATTACAGTTTTTCATAATAGTTTTTCCCATTATTATCAACAAGTCATCAATGGAATTGTGTTCTCTTCTGTTTATGGTCTGTATTTTTTTCTGGCTCAGGTCTGACAAAAACAAATATTGGATGTGATAACTGTCCATGACCTCCCTCACAGAAAAATATTGTAAATCTGACACAAACACCTGAACTGAGTATTTAAATGCCAAGCACTATATGAGAATTTGTGTGCATCTATTTAGTCCTGTCTCAGGCTTCTCCCTTGTAAATAAATTCTGAGTGTAAATAGTATTACGTCTCCTTGAAAATATTCTAATGACCTGTGTTGAGAGTGAAGTTAAATGTTGCTGTAAATAACAATAAAAGGTGTTTTTGTAATTAACAGTAATTTCTCTGCTGTAATCGCCTGCCTTTTGAACACAGGACTGATACAAACCACTTTCCATGTGTGTGTGTTTATGTGTGTTTGCATACCTTCTTGTTGTAATATGGAATGGCTGTCCATAAATAAAGATTTGTTTGATTGTAGAATGGATGTCTGTGTTGTGTTTGGAGCAGAATTGCCTTTTTTTGACGGTGTACCTCAGGGAAGAGGTCAGGGACAGTATGCAACCAAGACTGCATGCACGGACAGTGTCACTGAAGAACATTTAACGTGCCTCTTCAAAACTTTTTTTCTAAAAGTGAAAAAATGCACTTCATAAATTAATTGAACAATTAATCTAATTTAAGCATAATGTGCTCTATAGACATGGCATGCGGGGCACCATTATCAGAAAGCTGACATCAGTGAGATCATCCAATTACAATAATAAGTCACGGGATTTTTATTTCGCCTCACTATTGTTCACTTTTATTCTTTAGGACTTTGGTCTAAAATGTTTTCAGATGAAAACAATAACTTTGGTAATTTCAAAAGTTGTTGGTTCAAGTCATGGTGCGGACCAATCTGGAAGTTGGTCTGGTAGCTGGAGAGGTGACAGGCCACCTCCTGAGTACTGCCGAGGTGCCCTGTGGCAGTAATCTTACAATACTAAGAACATTGTTGCCTTGTGGCCTGTATTTATAAACATAATATACATTTGTGGTTTTGAATGAGCAATGTAAATCAAATATTTCCTTAATGGCAAAATCAGTTCTCAATCCCCCATACAACTCAAAAAATGTACTTGCAAAGTGTCCAGAGAGACAAACATCTTATTCCTTTGGAACTAAGCAGGTGGAAGGATTGACCAACAGAGCTCCCCCTGCTGTTACAGCATCAAGGGTATCAGCATACACGTCACTGGACAAAACGGCCACTTCTTAAATATGTCATTTTGTAACAATCATGTGCCTGTGTCTGCTTCTGGTGAAAGGCTGGCCAGAAACTGTAACCATGACAGCAGACCTCTGCCTGCAGGAAAAACAAATTAAAGAAGAGGGGAGAAACAAACAAATGACAGCCTCCCTGAAAAATCCTATTCAATGACAGAAGGCATGGAAATAGTCGCTTGCATTTTCAATCAGTATAACCACAAAAACACCAGGCATTTATTCAGAGAGTGCTCAAATAGGCCTGTCAGTTTTTCCTGTACACAACCACTGTAGTAGGCTATAACGTCTTACAGTAAGGGGATTTTTATTGTAGCTACTGATATTCAACTTGTATATTTATATTGTGCTTAATTTCTTATATGAAGTTTTCACCCTACAATATCAGCTGTAGCAGGTGATTAGTTCCACTCCCATTAAAATCATGCTTGTGTTAAACACAAGTGAACAGGAGATGAGAACTTTGTAAATGAGTGGTTTTACATGTTGGGAAGTGTAATGGTGCTTTGTTCATGAAATAAAAGGAAGTCAATTAGACCTAACTTGTTAATGATTGGAGTGAATAGAGATGAAGAGATACATAGGCTATAAAGGGACATTAGGGCATGGTACCAGTCTTTAAATGTATGACAGTATGGTAGTCATACCAGTCTAAAATGGCTGAAAAACTGAAATAACAAGTACATGCTAACTGAATTTAGCTTTGTCATCTTCATAAACAACAGTAGAGTTGTTTTGGATGAACAGAGGGTGGAGCTATAATCCCAGTGATCTGTGGATGGGTGTTCTCAATGACTAGAAACTTGGTCAGGGCTCTTATTAAGGCTGATGGATCCAAATGTAAAGATAGGCTATACAAAATCAAGCAATAATAATTTTGTTCGCCACTGAATATGACAAGGGAGACAATAGTTTGTGTTCAAGGTGCTCATATATTGCCTAAGGTCTTATAAAACACATTTATATTGCTTCGGCTCACAAACGTGAACGTATTTGCTACAAATGCATAGACGTGAAAAATAGCAACACAATTTAAAAATGCAGCTGGTAAATAAAAAATTACTTGTAGCCGTTGTGCGCGCATGCGTAGAGCAGCACCACAATGCCCGCGCCGGTGGTGAATGCAACTCGGAGAAATTCAACTGCGTGATCTGGAGTAGACAGAAGAGGCGGACGCGGCGGTACCTACAATTTAAAGGGATTACGTCGCATAATTGTTTACAAACCGGACCAAGAGTGATTGGAGAACAGGTAAGAAGCCGAATTTGTATCTCCAGCCTCCATTGAGAGTTAATATTCCTTTGTAACATTGCGAATTAGGTGGTGGATGCATCAACAGCGTAGATGGCATGGTGCCGCATGTCGGCTTCTGAGTTCAAAACAAATGTGACGAATTGAGCAATAATATATCATGTCCGTACACTTCTGTTTCTGTGAGTACCGGTTTGTTTTTGGTGTGACGTAGGCTTTTCAACTATTTGCGTAACAAACGCGTGTCCTCTTTGTTAGTTGAATAAGTTTAATGCTTTGCATTTCCACGCCGCTCGTTCGCAGCAGGAAAACTATAAAGTAGGCCTAGCGCGAGGCCCCGGACGGCTATGTGACTGACAGCTGGACGGCCAATCAGATACGAGAATCCCACCAAACCAGGATCCTCCAGCCAATCATATTTGCCCATTGCAGTGACATAGATGATGGTTTCATTCGCGCTACGCACACTGGTTATAAAACACCGGACAATAGAGCGGTAGTTGTCGCAGAAGTTATTTAAAATACATTATCAACTTACGAGACGAGAAACTTGCTGTCGTTGTAATTTCAGTCCTGAATGTGTGGTTGATAAAAAAATAAAAAAAAAATCACAAGGATGGCGGAAGCTGTTTTATAAATATTCAAGTAATTTATTAGGTATAACAATAATAAGTGATATCAAATTATGTTTCTTTAGACGTGGAATTTATTCTGATAATAACTGCGCATTCTCGGGCTTCTTTTTTGCATCACCGACTCTGGATAATATTTACAGTCTATGGTCTGCGCCCTGCCTGTGTCACTGTCGTGGTCCGTCACTGTTCTGGCAACAAACACGTCTAATTTTCTATAAAATGTAGTAATATGTTGAACGGGATAACGTTCCTAAGTCTATACCGAAATGAGTATCTAAAAGCAGCAAAAGATAGTGTGAATTGTCTGTGCCATTGTCTCCTATTGTGTCTGTACGTGGGATCGGCTGACAAGAAAACACGTGGGCCGAGCTGTGTAGAGATATCCGGTTTGTAGGTTGCACTCTGCAACCCTACAACTCTAGACCGTCTTCGCGATGGTGAACCGATTCAGCTGAAATCTGGACAAAAGTAAGACGTTCTGGCCTATAATGCAATCGTGTATTTTTTAATAGCGGGCGCAGATTTCTCAATCTGCTCTCTTGATTATGTACGCTCGACCAACGAGGCGCTGTTAGCGGGTGGAAATTTTCTGTGTGGCACAAAAGATTATCCTCCTCCACCAAGCCCTAAAGCCAGGGGACTGAACACCTCAGTAGACCACGCGTCTGTGATTGATGAGACTGCATCAACAAACCGCAAATTTCAGCGAACATGTACTCAGTAAATCCGTGAACTATTAGCGTTGGTGCATGATTGCATAATTTTCCACAGTGGTGGGGCTTAAAGCAGGAAGCTGGACAAGCCCTGTTAGTTTTCTATCGTATACTGTTTGACTAGGAACGAAATGATACTGCTATTTAATAAAACAAAATGTAATAATGATCCTCGTAATAATCAATGCAATGTCATTTTAAACATGGTTTCAACCGGTGATCATTGAACTTGTGGTATTAGTTAAACCATCCATCTCCATTTGGAGGCAAAGCTAAGTTGTCGGTTCATTTTTGCTTCTTCATACTGTGTTGCTGCTATGTTTCACAGTGTAATCTGGAGCTTGCAACTGTTTTTACTGGCAACACATCTCCTCTGTGCAAAAATGGTGGTTCCAATGCTGAAATACTGT
Organism: Tautogolabrus adspersus; assembly: GCA_020745685.1. Lineage (NCBI taxonomy): Eukaryota > Metazoa > Chordata > Actinopteri > Labriformes > Labridae > Tautogolabrus > Tautogolabrus adspersus. The sequence continues at coordinate 9,991,891 of CM036538.1, read as the reverse complement.
GGAAGTGGCACACTTACTCTTAAACACCAAAATTGCTACTCAATTGCAAAAAGTGTTTTGTTTTTTTCTCCCACAATCTCTTCCTCAAATAAGGGTCGGTGATGACCTGAAAGTAATGAGATAATGCATAATCGTGTGCCACTGCCAAGACCTTGATAGTCACATGTGTTCTTAGATAGGCGCACAATGTGTGTTTCTCAGGTCTTGTAAACAAGGCCATGACTGTATTTTTCTTTGCTTTGAGTATTATTGACAGATATTTTCGGTTTGCTGTGCGTGTGTTCACAGGAGAGAGCCTTGATGTGGGCAGTATGAGTAAGACGCCCCCTACCAGAAGAGGGATTTCATTTGAGGTTGGAGCTCAGCTTGAGGCCAGGGACAGCCTCAAAAACTGGTGAGTCATTGCCTCGCTTATTCCTCTCCATCCCAGTGACCATTCAGCCCCATAAAGTCCAGTTCTCTCCTCTTTGAACCTAGGTCAGTTTCTCGATAGTCTAGAGATTAAGGCAAGGGTGAGGAAAGCCACTTAAACCTTTAAATGTATCACTGTTCATTTGCAAAGAAATAGATTATAATGGGTGTGTGACTGGATATGATAGAAGGTATTGCAGCTAATCTGTACAGTTAGATAATATTTTGCATTTTTATAGTGGTTATGATAAACCAAAGAAAGAAAACAGAAGTGTCATTGTTACTCAAGCAAAGATGACTAAAAACACCATGTGACATTTTCACCACAAGCGTGAGCAGTGTGAGCAGCCTGTGAGAAAGGACTATGGAATTCCTCTTATTTGTCATCTTGCAACAAATAAGCTCAGCTCCTAAAATGTAGGAAGTAAAGGCATTACTGATAATGTAATCGATAAAAGTAAAAACAATACAGAACCATGCTCATACCAAGCAGTGCCCCCAGGTTACCATCTCAGAATCAGAATCAGAATCAGATTTATTGGCCAGGTATGTTTAACACACAAGGAATTTAACTTTGGTAGACTGTGCTCTCTTTGTACAAAGGTAAAACATTAAATATCAACAATAAGCTAAAAAAATAAACAAATAATTAAAGACTAATAAAAGACTAAATAAGAAAATAGTGCAGTGGTGAGTAGTGCAACAAAAATGCTGAGGTGAACATGAGGTAGATATTTTTATCTGATGTCCAAAGTGTTGTCGATTGATTGTGTTTATGTTTGGCATTCTCAAGATACATTTCTACCGTTTGTCCACCATAATTATATGTTTAAGAGAAAAGATAAGGGGCTTTAACCCCTCACTCCCCAAACACATCATATTTTATATATTTTGTAGGTATGCTGCCAACATAGAGAAGATTGACTACGAAGGTGAAAAAGTACTTATCCATTACCGACAGTGGAGCCACCGCTACGACGAGTGGTTTGACTGGACAAGTCCATACCTGAGACCCGTTGAGAGGGTTCAGCTGAGGCGGCAAGGCTTGCCAGACGACGCTCCAATACCTGTAAGCATTTTGCATTAAAGAAGATGGGAGTTCCATCCCACTTCTGGATTATTCTGTTCCCCATTATCCTTTATTCCACAGTGTATTTCTTAAAGGCAGAAGGGTTACATGTCAGTCAATCTGAAAGAGAATACAGTTAAAACATGACACTTAAGTTTCATGTGTTAAAGACAAACGAGTATAGACTGCTTTTACCTGAGAGGAAAATTGAGTCTTGTCATTTATTGTCAATAAGAAGTAATAACAATGATAGTTCTGTTAGCATTAAGAGCTAAACCTCCCCTGAGATTTTGATAATGATCTACTTTACTTGATTTGACTGAATATCTGTGTCCTTTCTCCAGGGCTTTCATGTAAATGACAAGGTTCTTGCCAGCTGGTCCGACTGCCGTTTCTACCCCGCTAAGGTCATTTCTGTCAATAAAGATGGTGGGTATCAATGAACTCTGATGTTTTGCATTGGTATAACGAGCGTGTCTAACTGTAAATAGGGAATATCTCACAACAAGAATGTGAGAAAAATGAAGCAAATAGATTCCAAAATGGATTGTGATGCCAAAGCAGATCAGAAGCTGGCACTTGTTTAAACATTTTTGCTAACATAAGACCAACTTAATGTCATTATCACTTGGTGTTTCAAGATTATGTCTCTATTACAAATATGTTAATATGGCATGTAGACTTGTTTTCATTGAGTTCTCCTTTATTCTCCTCAGCATCCTACACTGTGAAGTTCTATGATGGCGTTATCCAAACAGTAAAGGGGATACACGTGAAGCCTTTTATTAAAGAGGTATATGACATCAACTATCTTGTATCTTGTAAACATACTGTTTGGTATTGTCTCTATTTATTCTTAACCCTCCATCATAATGTCTGGAGCACCAATTTCTTATATCGTTTCCCAAATGTCCTTTTCTTTGTCCTGCTGACAGAGAGGTGGTGTTGGTGGAGGAAAGTCCCGATCCACTGAAAGGAACATGGTTAGGAGGGCCCCAAACCGCAGAGACAGGAGGCTTCAGGAGAATGGAGGTCCAAAGAACAAGCGAGCCAGACGTAGCACCTCCGACCAGGAGGAGGAGAGCAACAGTGAGGAAGAGGAGCGAGAAGAAAGAGTAGTTAACGAGAAGAAAGAGAAAATAAACGGCGAGCTGGAGGCTGCAACTAATATAAAACAAGAAGAAGAAATGCCAGAGCAGGCAGACCAGAACAAGCCCATGGATCCTCTAAAGGAGACAGAACTTACTAACGGGGTGAAGGTTGAAGAAGACTCTGAGAACAACAAGGAAATGTGCCATGTGAATGGAGAGGTAAAGAAGGAGGAGACGGAAACAGATGGGAGTGAAACAAAGCCATATATTGACTTGCCCAAGCCATACAAAGATTCGCATTCTCAGTTGTCAGCACAGTCAGAGCAGGTGTCTGTCACTATGACAACCAACGAATCCAGTGGAAGTGTGGAGCAGAAGCCAACTGTCCAATCGGAGAGCTCACAGGCTTCAGCAGATGTGCCACCTCCCCAACCTGTGAAACGTAAGTGTTAAGGAATTAAATAAGCAGGCTTCTGTAACATAGTGCGGTTAATACCACATATAATCTTTGAATATGTCCATGACTGAAGTGCATAAATGGAAGTCTTTCTTCTCTCTCTGATAGCGGTAAGGAAACAGGGTTTCCACAACCCAAACAGATTCAGCAGAGAACCATGTGAGTACAATTTAAATCTTTCTTGAACAAATGTAGTCATCACTTGTGTTCTTTGATGTAGTTCCTTTTCAGAAGTCAAATATATTCTTCTTTGTTTCAGTGTACCGAGTGATCAAAAATCAACCTCCACCCGTCCTGTCCATCAACCTCGACCACAACCCGTTTAAGTGCAGCGCTCCTGGCTGCCCAAAGTCATTCCGTAAGGCCAAGCTGCTGCACTATCATATGAAATACTATCATGGTGAGGAGCAGCCTCTAGAGGGGGAGCGTAGCCCGACCAGGAATGTCCAGACCAGGGCTGCTGACAAACAGGTTACTGGTATGGATGGCCCTAAGAGAAGGCGGACCATCTCTGCTTCTATGCGTGAGTACCCCTCTTCTTAAATACAGGAAACAGGAGAATAGTTTAATTTTTAACTAGATCATGTGCTACTCCTACAATGCTCAAACTTAGTGCATGGTACGCTACAACAAAATGAAGAATCCTCATTATTATGTGCATTAATCATAGATCACATACATGTTATAAATGAAGGCTGCGATGTGAATGTCACACTTTCCATCACCTCAGTATCAGAACTTTCAGTTTATGTTCTCCGTGTTCTGTGATTTTTGTCAGACTCTGTTGGAGCTCCCGGTGCTCCCCGTGGTGAGGTGAAGACCGCTGGCAGACGCACATCAGCCCCGCCTCTCGTCAACACTCAGGGCCATCAGCAGAGGGCACTGCTGAGGGAGAAGAGCAAGGAGAACCAACTGGACAGGAATGGATGCCATCAGCTGTATAAGGACTCAGAGAGGGGCGGCTTTGACATTGGTCAGTATTAAGCCTGTATGTAGGTGATGTTTTTTATGTGAGAAAATGATGTCATTTCACACATGAACTCTCGATAATTTCAGGACATTTAGACCCAGATTTTTTCAGGAACTTGCCTTTCACACATTGCAGCTCACTGTGGGAGTTTATCTGACGGCCTTCAGCGCGTCTGACAAAACAGACGAGCTGAAGGTCGCTATCAAAGCAACCTGGGCTTCCATAACACTGCTGATTGCCTCCATGCCACGCCGCATTTTTGCTGCAGTGATTTGTGCAAAAAGAACCCCGACCAAGTATTGAGTAAATAAATGAACATACTTTCAGAAGATGTATATTTTTTTTATTGGTCTTGTGTAATATTCTAGTATTTTGAGATCCTGGTTTTTCGATTTTCATGAGCTGTAAGTCGTTATCATCAAGAGAAAACAAACAGGTTTGAAATATTTCACTTTGTCTAATAAATCTAGAATATATAGAAAGTTTCACTTTTTGAATTCAATTACAGGGGAAACAATTCTTCACAATATATAAGTATTTGAGCTGCACCTGTACACTATGAGACGAGCAGTTCATGATATAAAACGGCAAAACTCCACTCAACACGGATGTCATCTTCACCCCGGCCATTCCCTCTAAGTTAATGTTCCAAGCTATAACCTGCTCAGTTCACACATCAGCTCACCGTGAATTAATGCTGATGTTTGACTAACCAGAGCAAGTCCACATGAAGTCAGATTGACCAGAATGTTCTGTTTGTGTTCACATATGCACCCCAGCCACACAATGATGGGACATTTTCAGAAGTGCAGTGCATGTGTTAAAGGGGCTATAGAGCCTTTAGGGTTCACTGTCTTCTTCTAGCAGCTCAATTTAGCATGTTGCATAGTTACTTATCTGCCGTTTTAGCCCTGCATAGACAAGATTTAACTCTTGACACTTATTGTCTCCAGGCTCATTAAAAGAGAAACTGAAAGAGAAACCGAAACAGAAGGACTTCCTCCGCATCAAGCTAAAGAATAAGAAGAAGAAAAAGAAGGCCAAGTCTGGTAAGAAGGGGTCCCTGGCATCAGGCCCCCTCACATATCTGCCGCTCTGCATGTGCACTTACTGTGACATTGTGAAAACGACTAGCCTGCAAAGCATAAAGTACTCCATTCACTCCTCTTGGTGTGGTGGCTGAGCCTTTGTGTGTGGGAGAAGTGTCACATCTGTCGCTGGTCTTTGTCACCCTATTATGCCAATCAAAAAAGCTCCGGCTCATCTTTGTACTTCATAGCTTGCTTTTGCTCTCATATAGGACAAATCAGGCAGAGCTGGTGACCCAAAGCTAGGATTTATTTCCGGCTCTGTTGTTAAGTCCAAACACAAATCATATTTTTCATATTTTTGGCATTTAGATTTATGTTTAGTATGCACACAAATATTTCAGTGACCCTTCCACGTTGGTTTACATAAAGAGGCCTAGAACACGGGCCAGTATGAATTGATCAAATTCATTTTTCCAGAGTCTATTATATGTCAAAGTATGATGTGCCACAGTTTTTAACCTCCTGATGGGCTTTTGTTTAGCATTTTCAAAGTTGACATTTTGTTTTACATCTGCTTCCCCCCCTTCCATGTATTAACAGACTACACAGGTAGTGAGGAGAATATTGACATCTCAGTATTGGGTCTTCAGTCCAAATTGAATTTGCCTTTCAAATCCCCCCTCTCACACAATCACAAGCCCGAGGCCTACACCAGCAGGCCTGGATACAGCTACTCAGAGCAGATTCATGTGGATGGTGGGTATATATGTGCCTCTGTGTGGGTGTGTGCGTAGTATCTTAGGTGTGTGACTGTACATGGCTTCCTCTCCCCTCCATCTTTCTTCTCTTTCTGGATTCAATCCATCATGCTGTTTGTTTAGTTTGAGGTGCATCATACCTGGGCCCCGTACTACAAAGCAAGGTATGGGGTTAGGGGGTTTACTTTACATCTGGTTTGGATATTTATTCCTGTTTTATCATTGAGGGTTTTTTTTTAAGAACAGCTTGGGTTACAGTTGAAAGAAAAAGCCTTAAGCTGTCTTACCATATAAATAGATCTAAAATAATGTAGTTACAAATTACAAATCTAATTGTGGGGGGGGGACTGTTTTAAGCCCATTAAACACAGTGGACTTCAAGAGTTAGGGATTTCGTTTTTCGCCAGCTTTCTGTTGAGCATTTTTCATTTTTTTTCAGTTAGCTTTTTGTAAAAAAAAACGCAGCTCTGCTGCCAGTAGCCTTGTCAGTGTTCATAGTTAGTCATATTCTTTTATGTGTACAAGCTCAAGCCAGAATTACAAACTCTTGTTCACTTAACTACGTTGATCACTGTCATGGAACAGCCTAGGGCGATCCCAGCAGTTGGCTAATGAAGAGTGTTAACCTTGCTTTGCAGTACTTCACAATAACTCGCAGAATTAAAATGAGTTCTGTTTTGGGTAAGAGCTGGTTTTAAGCATTGCTTGATTGAATCCTGGGCCTTTCTTTGCTTCTACGGCTTGCTTCATTACTTACTCCACAATATTCAGTAAAACTCACATAGTGCAACACGTGTTGTAGCTTTAAAGAAGGTTAATAGAGCTAGAGCTATATTCAGTCTTCACTCAGTCTGAAGACCCCTAGGAAAAGCTCAATCCTGACAAAATGTGGCCGTCGCATGAAAAACCAATAGTTCTGTTTGTCCCTGTTATGGTAGATGAGGATAGCATCAGTGACTGGTCCACTGACAGCTGTGGGTGGAGTGATGATGACTTTGGGGTTGATTTGGATGTCACCACGCCTCCCCTTAGTATCGACTCAGGTGCTGTGGACACCAGTGACCAAGAGATTGTTCGCTGTATCTGCGAGGTGGAGGAAGAAAATGACTTCATGATTCAGGTGAGCAGGTTTTTATGGTAGTGCAAGCTTTTTTAATCTACCAGGTTGTAATAGTGTTGATATGATATACTCACCTTTACCTCCAGTGTGAAGATTGTTTATGCTGGCAACATGGCACCTGCATGGGCCTTCTGGAAGACAACGTCCCAGACAGATACACCTGCTATATCTGCAGAGACCCACCAGGTAAGTAGCTAAAAGGAAAATATTCATAAGACATGTCATGCAGTAAGAAATGCAGTCTACAATTCCATTAATCCAAAAGTGTTGCACCTGAGAGAACCAGAAAACCATCGAGCTATCAGACACAGCCTGGCTCTTAAAGCTAGACTCATGATCACCTAAACCTATAACCTGAAACCTTTTTGGCCCGGTAGAAGTCGCACTTAAGCACCAGTCTCTCAGACCAAAACAAACTCCTTCAGCGCCCCACCTCTCCTCCTCCCCAATCCCTCTCTGAATGTTCCAATGGGCTTCTGCTGCTTGTATAACTGATCTCCATTCTGATATGCTGCCCAAAGTTAATTAGGTTCTTATTTCTTTGAAGTATTTTAGAGCACACAAAGTATTTTCCTCAGTTCAGGAAGCCCATTGGTCCACCTTTAGTTGTACTAACTATTGCAAAGACACTCCCCATTATGCCTCTAGATACAGCGTCCCAGTGTGTGCCGGGCTGTCTCTTGTCCCCCAAGTGGTGGCAGGGCTAACAGTTTGAGAGAGAGGTATTTGCGGAGGAAAAACGTGTATAAATCTGAGTGAAACATAAACAGAAGCTCCATGAAGCACCGTCCTGTCAGTGTGAACACAGAGTCGAGAATAATAAACCCAGAGGGAGTTTGATTAAAATCTTTTTAAGGAAACTCATTACTCTGCAATATATTTAGATATACAGTACGTATTTGATAACTGCTATATTAATGTTAATGTTGCATAGTATACCTTTACCCTGCAAATCCTGCTTTAAAGAATATTTCAAAAGGTTACACATTTGGTAGCATCTTATTGCAAATTGTTCATTTCAGGTCAGAGACAGAGTCTGCGGTACTGGTACGATCGTGAGTGGTTGAGCAATGGACACATGTACGGCCTGTCCTTCTTGGAAGAGAACTACTCTCACCAAAACGCCAAGAAGATCACCACCACCCACCAGCTGCTGGGAGACGTGCACCACGTGGTGGAGATCCTCAATGGACTGCAGCTGAAGATGAGCGTTCTACAGTGAGTACAAAAGAATTGTATGAAGAGACCTTGAGACTGTCAACTACTGCAGTTAAATGAAAAGTGGATCATGATAGAAATGACTTGTTGTAGAGAAGGGTTTCAACTAAGCCATTGTAGCTGCATTTACATTTTTTCTCTTGTTCTGTAGGAGCAATACTCACCCTGACTTGCAGCTGTGGAGGCAGCCCTGGAAACATTTGGAGAGGTCACAGATCAGCTCTGACTCATGTCGTGGGGGTGACGCAGTTCCTTCTCCGATGACTCCTGATGAGGACATGAGCCGCGGCGAAATTTTAATGTCCAATGCTCTGGAGAAGCTGAGCCGTGCTGCTACGGCAGCAGCCTCCTCTTCGTCCTGTTCTCCGTCCCCCTTCCCATCCTTCCAGGACTCTTACATTACCAGTGAACACTGCTATCAGAAACCACGGGCATATTACCCTGCAGTGGAGCAGAGGCTGGTGGTGGAGACCAGACAGGGCTCAGAGCTGGAGGACAGCATGAGAAGCACAGAGGAACTGTTGGAGCGGGAGCAGCGCTACGGAAGCCTGCTGGAGACAGACAAACCCAAATCAACAGGCACCGGTTACAAGGTGAGGCCTCATCCCACAACAGAACGAGAGGTTGAAAGTTGACATCATAGCACATTCGAACAATAGGGGCTGGTTTACTCCTCAACAAAAACAAGTTGTTTATATGGAATACACAGGGCATGACGATTACTGTACAGTTGCAATAGGAAACCCATCTGAGAAAAGGCAACCTTTTCTTGGTTTGGATGTAACAGATAATTGAACACAGACCACTGAGTTGATGTTTTAATGACCGCTGCTGTATCAGGAACTAAAAATGAACATGTCAGGGGTTGACATTAAGTGAAATATGCCACTGGGCCTCGGAAGCAACTAGTTATTCAAAATCACCGGCCCAGGAAGATTGCATTTGATTTGGAAAATAGAATTCAAGAGTTGACTCTCTATCTGAAGAAAATAAACTTTTCTAATTCAGTGAGTCCTTTGTCCTTGGGTCCCTTGAAAGGCGTTAAATACATTCAAGATATTAAATTAGACTCATATTCTACAATACACAAGCAAAACAACCTACCTTTGTCTATACTCAACTGACTTGTCCACCTATGTCGGCATTAATCAGCAGATTTGGCAAAAAAAAAAAAAAGTCTAGCTGCATTGTGTTTCAGCCAAGCTGCAACCTCCGGTCTTGAAAAATGAAGCCAATGCAGAAGTGCAAGATCCTGCAGTTGGTCGAGTGTCTGCTTGAGGCTTGCTCCAGTAGCCACACAAGTCACACACACACCACAGCCAAATAAGTCTGAAACAAACTTAACATAAGACAGTGCCCCAGTTTTTCCACCCTCAGTTAAAAACAGCCTGGATCAGCTGTAGCTGAACCAATGCAGATGTCAATCCAAATCTGATTGGCCACGCCTTCACAGTCTTGAGAACCAGGCCTAACAGTGAATTGATCTGTGTTTTGAGCAAGCTGCTTTGTGCACTAGAACAACTACTAGAAATATGATTTAAACAGCCACATGCATAACAACCTAGATTAAACAGTAAACAGAGATCCTTAGGTATGTCATTACTTACTATTCCTTTGTCAAACCTCAAAACTTAAGGTGACCGAGCTTTTTCTATTCGGGACCTTAAATTAAAGAATGACCCGATCAGGGAATCTAACACACTGTCTTCTTTCAAGTCACTTTTACTGTTTTTATGTTTTTTTGTTTGTTTTAGAATAATTTATCATCTGTTGCTTATTGGCCTTTTAATTGTATTTAAAGTGCGTTGTAACTTTGTAGTAGTAGTACTTTGTTACGTCTTATAAATAAAGGTATTCTTATGATTCATATTAGGTAAGTAGGATAGTTTATATATGAATTATGCTTTGTTCTTTATTTAATTGTTTGTATAACTACTTTAATCTGATCACCTTTTCCTTTCACTTCTCTGCACACACACACACACACACACACACACACACACACAGCTGCACCTCTTCTCTCTAAATACAGCAGTTTGATCAGGATCATCTCTTTCCATTTCTCTTTGCCTGTTTTTTGCTCTTTTAACAGAAGCATATTCATCAGCAGCATGTTTTATAACAACGTCTTGTTAACCCCACTCATGTTTTCAAATGTTCCATTCAGGAGTGCAGATGGCCTAATGGTTAGGTTGCGCCCCATATAGAGGCTATAGTCCTCCAAGCGGACGGCCTGGGTTCAAGTCGACTTGTGGCTCCTTTGCTGCATGTCATACCCTAACTCTCTTTTCCCTGTGTCCTTCTCTATCCCCTGTCTTATCAATTAAAGGCAAAAAGCCCCAAAATAAATGTAAAAAAACATTCTTATAACAGCTGATCCGTGAGGTTTGTTTATGGCGTGGTGTTACACAATGAGTGCAGAGAATTCAAATTCATTTATTTAAAGAAGATGCACTGTTGAATTGAATGCCTTTGACAATACACTCTCCAGATAGTTTAAATAATTGTGGAAACTCTGATGTAGTATACAAACTCTTACATGTCTTACTCTCTCTCTCTGCCTCAGTGATGGTTAAGCAGCAGACTAACCCTTTTAATTATCAATATGTCAAGTCTGTAATGAGCCCTGTGATGCTTCACTCGTTAGTCTGAGGTTTCATTTCACACACTAAAACACTGACGTGTTAGAGGACATTAGGTTTATATATATCGCACTGTGGGAAGACGAGCAGCATCTTTTTTTCTTGGATGTAAAATGCTGCTCATTACAAGTTTGTTTGGTTGAGTTTACAGTTACAGACAACAGCAGCCTTAATGTTACAAACCTTAACTTTCTGATAGATGTTACACGCAGCCACCAGCTGATACCTGCATGACAAATAGTGATCATTATGTTACTTTTGAAATAAAGTCACCATACATAATTAAATTGCTTAAAGACCTGTTAGTGTGTGGAAGTCTGCGGGAAACTTGAATTCAAATGTGTTTTAAAGACTTGCATGTTTTCATTTCAACAGCTGATCTGGCACCTACACTCCGCAGATCACATGCGGCTCGAACAGATTAAAAGTGATCCATTTCACCACAACTAGTTAATGAGAGAAAACCTGTGCTACAACCCATGTCCCAGTGTACGATCCATGAACCAGTGTACGATCCATGTCCCAGTGTACGATCCATGTCCCAGTGTACGATCCATGTCCCAGTGTACGATCCATGTCCCAGTGTACGATCCATGTCCCAGTGTACGATCCATGTCCCAGTGTACGATCCATGAACCAGTGTACGATCCATGTCCCAGTGTACGATCCATGTCCCAGTGTACGATCCATGTCCCAGTGTACGATCCATGTCCCAGTGTACGATCCATGTCCATGATCCGGCAGTTTCGGTAGAAGGCTGTTCATCATGAGCCTGGTTTTGCATTGTAATATAGCAATGAGTAAGGTCCTTTACCTTATCCATGTTATAAGTCAGTGTTGAGCAAAGCCCAACTCACAGGAAACACATTTATGTGTATTTGCTTGTTTGTTTTTTTACAACAGAAATGTTCTTTGAGACTTGCTTGACCTGGGTTTTTTTTTCAGATGCTTGTCACACCCCTTATGATGCAACTATATGCATCTATTTTAGTTGAGAGACTCTTGTGAACTTGAATAATGTGCATTTTTTTTAGACTGAGGTTAAAACCTGGTTGAAAAGAAAATCTTGTCTGAAAATGTCACCTGAATGTCTCTAGGCTTCCTTGGGTGGCTCTTGGTCCCAGGCTGACACAAGAGAAGAGGATGGAAGAGATCCTGGAGAGTCTGCAGATATCAGCAAGCAGCATCAGCAGAGGCAGATCAACCTGCTGGATCACATAGATGCAGTCCAGGACGAGGTCTCACACAGGATGGACTTCATTGAGAGGGAGCTGGATGGTAAGACCTGTGGTGGCCTTGACTTAAACTTAAGTTGAAGGTTTCTTGCACCATTCATTTAAAAATGGTCATGATGTCTGCTTATATCTGTGGTTCATCATTAGCATACCATGAAGCAACTAATATCCCTTTCAGTTCCAACCCAACATCTGGGCGTTAAGAAAACACTCATATAACAGCCAAAGTGAAGCACATTTTATTAATAATCATTTAAAGCCTCTGTAAGCCCAAATCAACATCTTGTGATCTTGTGTACAAAATATGAACTCTCTTAAAGATGTGGAATTTTCACACTAAAATATCTTCCCCTAAATTCTTCATACTAAAAGCGTTTGATTGAAATTTCTAAGAAAAGATTCAGAGTGAGCGATATGATTGATTATTAAAAGTCAGCAGGATGTTTTTCTTTCAGTTACAGAACACAATTTATCATGAACAGTTTGCAAGTACAGTACAAAATGTACTATATCGCCAAAGTAACACAAAATTAAGGTATCTATATATATAATCAGTATAATCAGTTAATTTGATCTTCAACTGCTTTTTTCTCTCTCCTGCAAATTAGAATAAAAGACTCTCCATTCTGTATCAAACAATCGTTTCTGTCTTTTCACTGCTTCACGTCAGAAATGATTTTAATCCTAAAGAGAAGAAACTGGGGAGAGTGAGTAGGGAATGACACGCGGGAAAAGAGCCACAGGCCAGACTCAAACCCGGGCCTCCGAACACGAGGCGTGAGCTAATACCTGATTAACTTCATGAACTGTACTGAGACACGTGCATGTAAAAGAAAAACACAATTTATTATTTGGGCCAGTAAAAAATACGCTTGGCCGGTGTATTGTTTGATCTTTCTGCTCATAATAGTATTTATTGTAACGCAATATTGTCCTCTATAATCTCAATCGCACGATTTCACCAAATCGTGCAGCACTAATAAATACTACGCTATACTTGAAGTACAATTAAAGGCTTGAAAGAGGTTTTGCACATTGTCGTTCCTATTTAATATTCCTTTGTGTGAAAGTATAGTGTCACTCACTGTTGTGCTCTAAATGTAAACACTCCCCAGATGATGTGTATTTGAGAATACTTTAAAGAAGGTAAAACATCTCTAAGCTCACCTCTCTTCTTCTTCTTCTTCTTGTCCCCCTCAGTGCTGGAGAGCTGGCTGGATTACACTGGGGAGCTGGAGCCTCCTGAGCCCCTGGCTCGTCTGCCTCAGCTCAAACACCGCATGAAACAGCTGCTGACACAGCTGGGCAAGGTGCAGCAGATTGCTCTGTACAGCTCCACATGAGGGCGCCAGAGAACAGCCGCAGCTTTAGTCCAATGCAGCTGCAGAAAGAGTGCAGCTTAAGAAGCACACCGGACACTGGCTGCAATGAAAACCAACCTAATGCAAGACTCAGATTGTTCAGCAAGTTCCTTCTGACCTGACACCTGCTGCTGTTTCTTCTTTTAAAACATTGTGTTTGATGGAATACAATGCTGCAGTCAGAAGGATTCATATATCATATTTATATGAACATTTATGGGACGGCAGCATCTTAAATCAGGATAAAACACAAGAAGTAACCTCGTAACCGCAGGAGAAAATCCTTAGGACCAGATCACACTTCTATGGTTCCCATGCAACTTTATCCTAATAAATACCTTCTGTATGAAGCTAGCGCTAAAGGTTGCTTTACATGCAGAAGCTTTATATCCAATATAGCTATTGAGTTCCAAACCTAAACAGCCTCTTTGCAACATTTTCATAGAGTTGCTGTTTTTGTGTTAAAATGTCCCAAACTTCAGTTTATTGTAACTTGTCATGCCATACTGCATAAAAACTCTCACTTTTAGGTGTGGTCAGACAGTAACTTGAAGATTTCCTGTATGTAACGTGACTGTCCAACAGTCTGTTTAAATAAATGTGTCTTTTTTTGACCTACTCAAGAGTTTGTTTTATACTACACTGTGAAGTTATTTTTGTCTGGAATCAAAGGCATCTTATTTTCAGTTTCAGACGGTGTCAAGTGTGACTTCTGTTTTGTCTTAAGTGTATTGCTTCTTTTCTAAGAATCCTCATCATTGTACTGCTTTTATCAGTTAATCTATATATGTCAGGACTGTTTCCCCTTCTTCAATTTACTCTTTGCATTGTGGTTCTAGCACTTGACTTATTTTTTGCTGAAAACTGTTATGTGGACTTGTCTTTATTTAACCTAGTTTCTTTTACTTTGTAAGTTACAAATAATACCTAAAAGACATGTCAATTAGTTTTTTTCTCTGTTTCAGTTTTTCTTTCACACTATTTTGGTTGTCAATATGTTAATCAAATATTCTCCAAATTCAGATATTGTATGCTTCAGTACTGTAAGTGTCTGGCTTAGATGCAGGGAAATGTAAAAACAATGCAAACATTTGCTGGTACATAAATAAAGTCATTGTTAATACTCACTGTGGACATAATCTTGGCTATTTTCTCATTGTGTCTCTGACATGCTGGTAGAAAAATGGTTTTAACGGTCTTTTTATCCAGATGGCAAATAACATTGTCAGTGAAGTTAAAGGTAACGTCCTTTGCAAGTGATTTGAGCCATTACACAATTAGATGAAAATTGGGGTCAGCATTAGACTGAAGGTTTAAGGAATGACCTTGTGACTGAGTGTTTACAGACATTTAGAAAGCTAATTGATGTCTTGCTGAGGGGTCACTGACCAAGACACCCAACCTGATATTTTCAAATGGATCTCTTCATGAACTGCTCCATTGTAAAATAGGATGGACAAAACTATGGCAGCTCTTAGAAGCTGCAATTTGAAAACCTGTGTGACCAAGCGGGACTTTTCTGGGTGAGAAAAAATAGAAAAATGAGATTGCGTGTATACTTTGATGTGATGTGTTTTTATTGGATAGCAGATTTGTGGGGTTACATAATCAGATTGAAATAGAAACTTGATGGAAATTCTAATCAGTTAATCTCCAAATTTTGAGCCTGTACCACAGAACAGAGCAACATTAGTTTATTCACTTGTACAGTGTCAAGCCAACATCTCTTGATTTTAATAGTGCAAAACTGGGTTATGACCAAACATTGACTAGGCCCTTTATTTGAAGAAAAAAAATGTGGATCTAAAAACTAATACCTTCTTCTTACCTCCCCCTCACTTTAGAGTGGGCGTTTATTAGACGTAATGATCTGTACCGTACCTCGTTTTATTTTTTCCGCGAGACCTAAACAGCTCAGCCATAATGGCTGTCAGAGAAAAACGCGATGCTATGCTTTTTATTTAAATACACTTGATAATTCCACTAGAAAGACAGCAAGGATCTCCTTTCCTCGTTTTTGATGAACAGAGTCTCGTTTTCATTTTTTGGAGCAGAGTGAGACCTCTTGCCTTCCACTCTTCTGTGTTGTGTACCGCCTCCTCTCATTGGCTCCTCACGGTGTCTGCGACGCAGCGTGTAGTTCCGCCCATAGTCATCGAAATACTAGTTGAGGCAGAGGAAGCGGCAGATAGGAGACGTGTGTACTGTGTACTTCTACGTTCATTTTACCGTTGATATTAAACACAATACCCGGATAAGAGTTGCCTGGACCCACCGGACACTTACTTTACCGAGAAGGTAAGTGTTCCATCCGTGTTTTCGTGTTATCATTCACCATTTACCATTTGCAGATGTTCCCCATGCCACAGGAGATTATCATAGCTCGCTGGATTTCCCAACCTGTTCACGGTGCTGACTGTACCGTCTATATATATACCTCATCGTTCATGTCTGATATCACCGTACGAAACGACAATTGTACACATTGTGTCAATTAAAACATGTTAAAACACCTGGGGAGTAAACACTCCTACTTCATTGAGCGCGAGCAAAGCGGCTCAGTTAGAAAAGCTGCAGCTCCATTGAATTGACTTCATCGCTGCTCCTCTCAACAGTGATGCGACATAAAGGCTACTTCACACTCTGTGCGTTCATTTTGGTAGTGCAGCAGGTTTTCGTTAGCAGTCTGTTTTCTGTTCCAACGAAGTAGGCTTCCTGCTAAATAAGAACTTTGACTGTGTGTTTTTATGATAACATTGGTGCTAATGCTATTCTTTGCTTCATAAATCACCTTGCTAATCCAACTAAAGAAGTGTTAGCCGGATAGCTTATAGCTTGATGACATTTGTAAGTGTTTCAATAGCATTTTAAAACTAAAATCCCCGAAGGAGTAGCTTTTAAGCCTGCACACTGGCGATCAAGGATTTGACTCAGAAAGCTGTTGTTGAATATAGAAAAATACAACTTGTAGTCATAGATTTCTTGGAGAAAAGTAATACTGACAATAACTATTATTGTCGATAACTGACAATAACTATTATTGTCTTATCGTCAGTATAGAGATTTAATTTTGTCTGGAGTTTGAAGACCTGAAAAAAAAACCGTAATCCTGTAACACTAGTTAAATAAAACAAAGCCTGGTGTTGAGTGTCAGTCCTCCATGATGTCATTGTAGATATTTCTAAATTATTCTGCACATTTTGAAAATGTTGAGGTCTAGGCCAGGCAGATCCACCATTATAAATCAGATTAATCACAATGCCATAGCTATTGGAAAGTGTTAAAATACTCAGACACATTGTGATGACAGATGACAATGTCACCAATGACCATGCGAAGGTCACACAGGTGGAAAGTGTATGAGACCGGGCATCAGGTGTTCCCCGACTGTAAAAAGATCAGTTTTTCTTGTTGGGGTGTATTTTAAAAGGACAACGTGTTCTACTTTTTTTTGTTACACTGGACATGTCAGGAACAGTGGACATTTAAAAGTTATCGTTTTCATGGGAGATGTAAAAATGAGGTGGAAAAAGACACAACATTTGTATTAATAACAACATTTAAAATATACAGTATGCTTAGTTAAACAATTGACTCGGGCATCTAATGCATTGATATGTTAAATTTGCTCCAGTTTAATGGTGTTGGGATTACATTCAGGTGTTCTATCTCCCACAATGCCCTCAACAGTGTCACGTGTTCAGTAAGGCATGACTAGAGCTTACACAACAAGCAACAACCAGGCACTTGTTGTCACTCACAACATTGTCACTGAAGACTCTAATTTGGATTGGCGAGGCCGAAGATAAAAAAACATTTACAGAAAACGTCTTTTTGTGGATGTTGATTTGAAAAAGCAAACAAAAGCAGGAGAAAGAGCAGATAGCGGGCTTTGTGGGGTTTATTGCCACACCTGGTTGATTATTACAGGACATATATACTGCCTAACTAATGGGAGTGCCAAGAGTTGTTTATTAAGCCACACTGCTACTCTCTCTAGGCTCTTTTTTTATCACCTACCAAACTCTAGAATCATTTCAAAATAGGTGTATGTGCTTTATCACAACACTTTGTTATGATGTTGCCCGAGTTTCTGCTTGTTGTTTTCAACCTGAGCAGTCAGAAGGAAAACAGACGGAGCATCAGGCAGCTGTACTGTACTTTATACTACATTTATACTGTTAGTAAATGTGCAATAAGTCAGATTCAAAAATGACACCATAAAATGCCTTTCAGCATGGATTACAACATAAACATAATTTATCACAGGGATTACAGAGTGTATAAAAAGTGGGTCTAGCTCTTGTGTAGAAGAGGATTTGTTACAGGAAAAGAAGGGATGAATGTCAGGGAATAATGCTCACTGGAGAGATGTAGACAGTAATTAAGCCACTGTGCTGACATTCAGTCTGCCTCGTGTTCTCTCTCACCTCAGCATTACTGTGTCTGTTGATTTAGAAGATCTGGAGGGCAAAACAAAACCTGGGACTTGCTGGGGCATTTTCTCTCCATTGGAAATACCCGAGTCGTCAGTAGCACACCTGTGTCCAATTGTTTTTTTTTCTTTTCAACTGGGTACAAAGACAGTGTTTTTTGAAAAATGTCTTGCCACCACAATTATTATTTTGGCACCATATTGTGCCTCTGACTCTCAGCCTGATCCTATTGGGGTTCTGCTGCTGTGTTTTTGTAACTGAACTGCATCTGTAATTTAAGCTGTACCAGGCCTAGAGTTACAGTAAGAGCTCTGCACAGCAGCTTCAAGCTTTCAAGGCAAAAACAGCTGATGCATACACACCTCTGTTCCAGGTTAACTTCTTAAAATCCCTTGTTTCCTTCTGGACGGCATTTGCAGGGAACAATGTGTCTCCTCCGTATCAGTCCTTACTGCAGGGACTTAATGTAGGATCATCATACTTATATAGCCAACAAAATGAAAGACAAAACTAGATGCCATTTCTAGCTGTCTTGTGGCAGAGTCCCCCCCATATTTTCAGACACTATCTGCTCGATTTATCACCCTGATCATACACACACTGGAGGGTGGGCTCTGTTTATTTCTATTTTCTTCATCAGCATCAGCAAGGCCATCAGCAGGTGGCAATGGGGGCAGGCAGAGCACAGGTGGTAAGCTTGTTGATCCAAAATGTTGGACACAAGCCAAACTGGACCTCTGGATGTCCTGGCCTGTCCTTCAGTCCTGCAGCTCATTTAGGGTCACATAGTTTATTTTCAAAACCTTCAGATTTATTTTTCACTTACTTCACAGTCTGAATCCTATCAACTTCAGTTTCTTTGAGGGTTGCCATTTCATTTCAGCTATCTAGCGTTTCAAGTAGGAAAAACTATTACTACTGAATCTCATTAATATGTTCACATTGTGCTTATGTGTGTGTAAGAGAGATATGGTTGGCAAAGACGAGGATGTTGCAGCTCTCGGCTGAGACAAATTCCTTTTTGTCATGGATACAAATGACAAGGACACACTAACACACTCATAGACAAGCAGCATCAAGAAAGGCTGTGCACAGCATGAATCATTTCACACTCAGCTACCTTGGTCCAGGGAACTACCTAGAAAGTTAAATGCTTAAGTGGTTGTTAATGTGAAGGAGCAAATGGCAGATACAGTCAGCCCAAGTGGTTTGAATATCCTCTCCCCCCCCAGGCGGTGTTCCTGCTTAACAGTTCAACTCAAGACAGAGAAGATGGATAAAGCCCCAATCACCAAAAGCTGGAATTTCACTTAAAAGATTGGGCCAGAGTGTTTGTGTGTGTAGCTCAGTGTGAGTCGTGACTTTTTTATGACTCATGTGATGCTAAATACTGCATTAAAAGTAAAGGACAATGTCTTAAGTATCTTGGGGGCTAAAAGCTATGCAGGATGGTAGAGAATTTCCCGTTTGTTTGTTTTATATGATGAGAAGAGAACGACTTGATGTAAATTGCGGTGAAAAGGTCATTCGATTTCAGCCGCACCACCAGCTGAGCTGATGGCTCAGGGGGAGGTCCCCTGTGGTTACCAAGGACACCGCCAACCTCTACGGCTGTGACTCACAAGGGAAGGCACCACAGGAGCCACCTCTGTGTTTCTGTGGGAGATTGAGTTGTCAGTAATCAGTCATTGTGACAAGCAAGCTGACCACATGGATAGCTCTATTAGCAGAGTCGTTGTTCCTGTGAGGCAACAGGCTTCAGTGCTCTGATTCATATACTGCAACACGCTGACACACGTTTTGCTTCAGAGGCTTCGGTTATTCACAGGCAGACATCTTTACTATCTCAGCCTTTAGAGCTATCATGTCTCAGTGCTGTGTTAATGTTTCATGGAGGCAGGTTCTCGTTTGCACCTACTCAGCCTGTTGAACTGATGCCTGGGTGTGCATGTGTGTAGAAGTGTTCAGGCTGTACAGATGGTCTTACTGCTGCCTCCACAGCTGCCCTTCGGCCTGTCTGACCGTGGTCTACAGATCTTACTGAGCCTCCAGCAGGACCCCGCTGGTCAAGAAAATTTGCCTGCTCACATCAGCCAGCTGGGACACCCACTAACACACACACACACACACACACACACACACACACACACACACACACACAGCCTTCCGCTTTCTTTGTGCTGTCGGCTCAAGAGAGCATGGCAGAGGAAATCCCCACTAACAGAGCAGCAGCTAGTGTAGCGTGGCAGAGTAGGGGCAGGAACTCTGTTAGCAGCACTAGGTGCAGGGATGACAAGCCTGGCCATTTGCTCTAATTTATAGCCAGATATCTGGAGGAGCTGAGCCGGGAGAGCCAGGCTCACACCTCTCTCTGACCTATCACAGCAGATTTATCAGGATTCATTTGCCTCTTGTTGACCCCCTTATATTGAGGGGTGGTTTTCTCTCTTTCCCCCCATCTTACCTCCTTGCTGTCCTTTGTGTCTCGGGTAGCGACAGCAATTCAAAGTGCTGTCTGTATGGCTATTCTGTTATCAGTGTGTTTATCATAGCTTGAGAGGATCAGCTTCAGCGCTGCCTTGCTGGTTATTTAAAGGAAAGATGAAATACATCATTCATGAGTGTGAGTGTGTGAAGCATAGAAGGAATTTTCTAGCATATAGCCATGCCATTGTTTAAACCTATAACAACGTTTGATTGAAAGTCTTTTTCTCTGCTTGATGGAGTGAACAAAAAAACTACAAAGTGATAGATTGCAACATGTAATACTTTAAAAGGGATAAAGGTGGATGAATGTATATCTTTATTTTAAACTAGTTTGTCCTGACAACGTCAAGTTTCATGAGATCAAATACAAGTTAGTTCTTGTTTTAATCATGTTTCTTGCATGATTATAACTGGGGCTGGGCAATTAATCGAAACCGACATTCAGAACCTCTAATCGACGTAATCTTGCCAATGTCGATTATTTTCAGGGCATAGTCACGTGACAATACGTCCAATCCGCGACATGGAAGCAATGTCCGTCGTTAAGGCATTTTGTCTTTAGGGAAGACGACGCCGAACAGAAAGAAGTCAAATGTAAACACTGCGGAAAAACTGTTTGCAAGAAATGCAAGTTATTTATTTTCTACTGTTTTAGGCCGTGTTCACACTTGACTTCTTTTTTCAGAAAAAAGCGCTGCCTTTTGAGCGCTTCTGCGCGAGTATTCTGTAACCTTAACAACGGGATTAGCCTACAGCGCAACCGTGCCGTAGCACGACGCATCAATTTAGCACAGAAAGAACAAGCAGGACGGAAAGTCAGACACCGATACAACATTAAAACCTCTGGTTTATTTTCAGAATAAAACACTCCGTTTTGACGGTTCAGAAAAACGACCGTACGTGTGTTTGTTTATGTGTTTATAAGGTTAATATAGTTTTATACCACGTACATCGTATTATCTCTGTAAAATTACCGCTGGAAATCCTTTGTCTCCGCACTCCACCAGTCCGGCTGTGCTTTCCGAGCTGCGGATTGAGAACGCAGCTGGTGGGTGTTGACGGACGAGGGTGCACAGAGCCGTAACAGACCGGAGCAGACACACAATTCACACCACATCTTTTTGGCCACCGGTAACTAGGGACGTAGGTTATTAGGCAAGGTACACGCGCAACTACTCGACTCGTCCTGATTGGTCAGCTGTCAAAAACGCGTTTGATGTCACACAGCGCTTTTCTGAAAAGTTAAAACAATTCAACTGAAAAAGGCGTCATCCTTTTTCCTTTTTCCATAGGGTTGTATGTAGAAAAGGCGCTGGCAGTTGAAAAAAGAAGTCAAGTGTGAACATGGCCTTAGAGAAGTAAATTTTTACTTTGAAACTTAAATGTGTCGTTTTCATTTCAAGCGATGCTTTGATTTCAGCTCCAAATAGGCTATTCAATAAATAACCACAAAATAGTTAGATATGCACTCTTTCATCAGAAAAATATCCCAGCTTTAATAGTTGAGCATATTTACAGTAGAGACCATGTCATTGAACCATGAGGGCAAAAAACTAATAATCGTTCATTAATCGTAATCGAGGTCAAATATTCAATTAATCGTGATGTTGATTTGAGGTCACATCACCCAGCCCTAAGTGTAACCTATATATGGGTCTGGCCATAAAAATAACAAACAATTCTTTGGTAGTTGGGACTCCCTACTAACACAGCATCAGACCGGGGTAGTGGTGCTTCACACTGCCTGATGTTCCTGATGCGCACTTCCAATGAAACATGCAGTACTACAACCTGAGATACCAAATCCATCCAGTCAAACATTTCTATTTAGGTATTACTTTTAGTCGATTACAAAGACATTAAAAATGTTGAAGACTCACCCTGTATTCTGGAGCATGTTTGAATTTCCATCCAATGAAACTCTCTGTCATATATTCTTTTTATTTACCATGACAATAAACATATTATTACACTTTGATATGTGATATGATATGTTTTTCACAGATTTAAATGTTTGACACTTATTGAGAATGAAATCAAGTATTTTTTCTCACCTTCCACTGTGCCAGGTCACAGTTTTTGAACTTCTCAATCTTTTTTGTCTGCTGCTCTTGAAATCTGTGTTAAAGGCTCTTACAGACAAAGAGAAACAATTGCACCACAAACAATTCTAACCAATGATTGCATGTGTCTGAATGTTCTTCAGAATGGCTCATTGAGTCAGTGTTACTTAACAGAACAAATAAAGAGTGTCATAAGAATCCCCTTCTATCCTAACTTTAAGAATGATAAAACATGTCATTAATCTAAGAAGAACCATGGTGGATCAAATCATGCTGGATGGAGGTTTTATCCACCATAGTTTGGATAAACACTATTGCAATACTGTGAACGTTATTGTTTTGGTAACACAGACACCTGGTAAGAGTGAAAACTGAGTCACATTACATTCTTTAAATTAAGAAATTAAGGCAGCTTAGTGCAGGGCTCCCTTTTTTTATCAAACCAAAACCGATTTGTGAGCTACTCTGTGAGACGATAGTACAATGCTCTGAGCAGTGACGGACTTAAGAGATGGCTAACACCCAATCTAGACGCACACTTAAATAATTAGATTTCCTTCACAATACAAAATTCATAAAAGCTATGTTCATTTCCGTGTCTGACTTAGGCCTGATGGATAAATTAAGTTTCCAGTTTGCTGGACTGAGCATGACTTCACCAGTGGAAAATATTGCTGTTAGTCTTCGGGTTTTGTAACAGTGCGCTGCATTTAGGGTGCGTCTGGAAGTTATGACGAATAATTGCATGGGCCACAGCGCTATATGTAGACAGCCAGTCAGCCATCATTTGAGCCTCTCTTCTGGCTTTGTGCGTTTTCAAGTGAGAAGTGACCCATGCTGATGATGTCAATGGATGTGTGGGTATAAATCAATACAGCCAGATGCTGCTCTCCAATCTCATAAGACCATTAGCAGACAAAGTGGCCCCACAAGGAATAATGCAATCCTTTAAAAGCCCTGAGAGAGTAACGAGAGAGGTCTTGCTCACAGTGGACCTGCAGCAGGATCAAAGATTTCAATGAGTGTACAGACAGTAGGTGTTGCTGTTATCTTAAAGATGTCTGAGGCTGGGTGTGTGCTTGTTTATATGCATGGACGTGTAATTATGAGTAACAGAGGCTGTCCCAGATTCTGTATAGAGGTCAGGGTTTGTGTGAGTGTAGAGGGGGGCTCCCTTTTTGGCAGGCAGATTAGCACAGTGGCTGCTATGTGCCAATGAGTATCTTTGCTGATGAACAAGGCTTTTCCTCTCATAAAAAACCTACTCACTCGTACACACAGAATAATGCCAGCGAAGGACTACCAGCTCCTCTTAAAAAAGATGCAGCTGTATGGTTCCTTAAACAGTTGTTTAAAGAGAAGTGCGCACTATGAATGAAAATAACGACCTACAACACAAGGTCATGAGTCTCCTCCCTCGCACAAATGCTATTTGTGTGTGTGTGTGTGTGTGTGTGTGTGTGTGTGTGTGTGTGTGTGTGTGTGTGTGTGTGTGTGTGTGTGTGTGTGTGTGTGTGTGTGTGTGTGTGTGTGTGTGTGTGTGTGTGTGTGTGTGTGTGTGTGTGTGTGTGTGTGTGTGTGTGTGTGTGTGTGTGTGTGTGTGTGTGTGTGTGTGTGTGTGTGTGTGTGTGTGTGTGTGTGTGTGTGTGTGTGTGTGTGTGTGTGTGTGTGTGTGTGTGTGTGTGTGTGTGTGTGTGTGTGTGTGTGTGTGTGTGTGTGTGTGTGTGTGTGTGTGTGTGTGTGTGTGTGTGTCTTATACCTTAACAGCCCTTGCAATATTATGTGTGTGTGTTATATCCCATGTCCCGTCCAAGTACAACCTCTACAACATTTTTATCACTTGCATTTGAGTTATGGCTGGCCGAGGCTCCGGATATTAAATGTAATAGTGACTGAGTGAGGCTGCCTTTAGATGTGGTTTTCCTAAGAGGGGATGAGTCAATTATAGTAATGCAGTATTTAGCATTTATTAGACCTTTTTAATTCTGGAAGGATCAAACAAGGATATCGGTATTTGAGGAGGAAGATTTGTTTCTCAGAATAGCTGTCCTAAAATAGCCTGTCTGTCAGATTGAGTTTCTTTTCTACAACTCCTTTCATCTTTGCATCCAGTGAAAGATTTTTTTTTTTGCTTTGTCGGCCATTCAGTGATTGTTTTATGTAATCTTACATCCAAGCAGGATCATGTCTTAGAGCTTCTTTAACCAGATTTTGGTTTAAAACAGCAGAGGTGGGTTTTGTTCCATATTTGATAAGACCAGACCGTTTTTATGGAATCCTGACAGAAAGAAGTCAAAGACATGACTTGTCGTTGTTGGGTTATATTGTCGTTGAGGTTATATTGTCAAAAGAATAAAAGAACAGATCTGTCGGCTTCAGAATCATTTGAGCTGTGAGTAGGAGGATGGGTCCTCGGGGGAGCAAGCTGTCATTTAATTAATAACATGAAGAAGCAGGGGGAGCAGTATGCATGTGACTGTGGGTCCATGTGCTCGTGTGTGTTCAGCAGGTAATGGTCTGTGCTATAGGTCAACTTTTATGTGATAGAGAACAAACTCCAGATCAGGTTTCTTTTCTAGTCATTATAATTCAACTATCCTTCCTGTCAGCAGCCTAACAAATGAATTTCCTTCTTTTAATTCTCTTACCAAACGGCTCAGGTAAACGCAATAATCTGGAACTGAGCCTTCTCACAGTCCATTAGCTTTACTTGGGCAGGATTGCTTCCACAGGCTGGGAACTGGAAACACAGGATTGGCTTGGTTATGAAAAGTTAAAAAGAAATTGCTAGTGCCTTACCCCTGGACAGAAAGTCTTTTGTCCACGAGTAAGGCATCTGCACAGTGGTGACTGTGCAGGGATACACTGTTTCCATCTTTTTGCAGCCCTAACAGCACAACACTCTTGCACATGAAGAAGAGCTCGGTGTTGGTTGATCTCTGGAATTTGTGCTGGCCTATTTTCTATTGTGGTGTGATGCCTGGTGAAGTGCACACTAAGGCTGGGGCTCTAGTCGAGGATAGACACGCTTGTGTTCCTCTGTGATAGGAGCTGCCATTACAAAAAAATTGTTTCCCAGAGAAGCTGACATCCAGGTGACACCCTTTCCTCTTGCTGAGAATAAATTGGTAATAAGCTGTTTCCCCAAAGAAGGGATTGGATTGAGATTTGGACTGCCGTGGCAGTCTGTGTTTAAAAGCAGGCTGTTACACATTGTCCACCACAACCTCAACATCTTTGCTGCAAACCTCAGAGGGTATCAATATGTGGTAGTTGAGGGTGTCTGCTTTATATCACCATGCTTTGGCTCAGTGGTATAGTCTGTCGTCTCTCTGGGGGTTTTGATTCCCAGCTCTTGTAGATACAGTGGGTACGGAAAGTATTCAGACCCCTTTAAATTTGTCACTCTTTGTTTCATTGCAGCCATTTGATAAAATCAAAAAAGTTCTTTTTTTTCTCATTAATGTACACTCAGCACCCCATCTTGACAGAAAAAAAACAGAAATGTAGAAATTTTTGCAAATTTATTAAAAAAGAAAAACTGAAATTTCACATGGTCATAAGTATTCAGACCCTTTGCTCAGTATTGAGTAGAAGCACCCTTTTGAGCTAGAACAGCCATGAGTCTTCTTGGGAATGATGCAACAAGTTTTTCACACCTGGATTTGGGGATCCTCTGCCATTCTTCCTTGCAGATCCTCTCCAGTTCTGTCAGGTTGGATGGTGAACGTTGATGGACAGCCATTTTCAGGTCTCTCCAGAGATGCTCAATTGGGTTTAGGTCAGGGTTCTGGCTGGGCCAGTCAAGAATGGTCACAGAGTTGTTCCAAAGCCACTCCTTTGTTATTTTAGCTGTGTGCTTAGGGTCATTGTCTTGTTGGAAGGTGAACCTTCGGCCCAGTCTGAGGTCCTGATTACTCTGGAAGAGGTTTTCTTCCAGGATATCTCTGTACTTGGCCGCATTCATCTTTCCTTCAATTGCAACCAGTCGTCCTGTCCCTGCAGCTGAAAAACACCCCCATAGCATGTAGCTGCCACCACCATGTTTCACTGTTGGGATTGTATTGGGCAGGTGATGAGCAGTGCCTGGTTTTCTCCACACATACCGCTTAGAATTAACGCCAAAAAGTTCAATCTTGGTCTCATCAGACCAGAGAATCTTCTTTCTCATAGTCTGGGAGTCCTTCATGTGTTTTTTGGCAAACTCTATGTGGGCTTTCATATGTCTTGCACTGAGGAGAGGCTTCCGTCGGGCCTCTCTGCCATAAAGCCCCGATTGGTGGAGGGCTGCAGTGATAAGCCCCGTTTCGACCGGAGGAACTATCCCCCAGAACTATGGTCTTTTTGAGGAACTACGTGCGTTTCCACCAGATCTACCAGGGTAGAAATGTAGTTCTGGGGTGGAAGTTTACCCCTAAAAAAGACCCTGCTAGGGGTTATGTACTTTCTGAAGGTCCAGGGACTTTTGACAATAGGGCATGCAGCCCCTGCAGAGCTGAATGGCTCTGATTGGTCAGTCAC
Organism: Tautogolabrus adspersus; assembly: GCA_020745685.1. NCBI lineage: Eukaryota > Metazoa > Chordata > Actinopteri > Labriformes > Labridae > Tautogolabrus > Tautogolabrus adspersus. The sequence continues at coordinate 9,965,021 of CM036538.1, read as the reverse complement.
AGCAGGGTGTTAGATCACCCACTGTGTTTAAAAGACTGCAGCTGAGAGCCCATTGTTTTTACCCTACCTTTATTTTAATCAAAGTTTGACTGTTACAATTATAAAAAGGTAAAAACCCATTAGATTAGACTAAGTATGACTTTAAGAACAAATTAAATAAACTAAAAATAAAAATAAATAGAAAAGCAAACAACAGAAGAGTCAGAGGTTTAATCTGGATTTAAAACCTTTATAGTTTTTTTAATCTCTTAAATGTGTTTAGTTTTTATTCATGTGTATTTTAAGTTGTTCACTCATGCATGGAGATAAAACAACTTGGTTTGACTTCTACAGAAATAATCTAACTTTATGTTTGTATAAAATAATGAGGGACTTGTGAACTTTTTCTTTCTTTATTCTCCATTAAAAAAACATCTTTAAATAAAATATATTCTAACTTTGGTGACTACAAATATTTTTCAGAAATACAATTTTAAAATGATCCCTACACAGATCTTGTGTATTCACAATAAAAAATCAGATGTTCTAAAGTTTAAATGTCAAAATCATAAAAAATACTTTACCCTAATATTAACTTAAAGAAATTAATTGCAGGGGTTAAAATCATTTCTCTTCCTAAAAGGTCTTGGTGAAATGAGGGGATTGAGGTATCCAGTGTTCATTCTTCTAATACTTTGATTAGAGTCCTCTTTCCTTTAATGACACTAAACACAGCACTCATCTTCTTTCCATTGTTAATCAATGAAGTCATTTGCAAAGCAATACAGCCTGATTTGCATAAACTGCCCAGAACTTCAGGCAGCAGTGGAAACGCAGACAACCATTTGCCACAGGAACCTTTTAGTTCCTTGAAGAGAAGTCCCTGAACCTTTTAGTTCTGGGGGCCTTTGGTCGAAACGGGGCTATAGTTGACTTTGTGGAACTTTCTCCCATCTCCCTACTGCATCTCTGGAGCTCCGCCACATTGATCTTTGGGTTCTTCTTTACCTCTCTCACCAAGGCTATTCTCCCACGATTGCTCAGTTTGGCAGGACGGCCAGGTCTAGGCAGAGTTCTGGTCGTCCCAAACGTCTTCCATTTAAGGATTATGGAGGCCACTGTGCTCTTAGGAACCTTGAGTGCTGCAGAAATTATTTTGTAACCTTGGCCAGATCTGTGCCTTGCCACAATTCTGTCTCTGAGCTCCTTGGGCAGTTCCTTCGACCTCATGATTCTCATTTGCTCTGACATGCACTGTGAGCTGTAAGGTCTTATGTAGACAGGTGTGTGCCTTTCCTAATCAAGTCCAACCAGTTTAATTAAACATAGCTGGACTCCAATGAAGGAGCAGAACCATCTCAAGGAGGATCAGAAGAAATGGACAGCATGTAAGTTAAATATGAGCATCACAGCAAAGGGTCTGAATACTTATGACCATGTGATATTTCAGTTTTTCTTTTTTAATAAATTTGCAAAAATTTCTACATTTCTGTTTTTTTCTGTCAAGATGGGTTGCTGAGTGTACATTAATGAGAAATAAAATGAACTTTTTTGATTTTAGCAAATGGCTGCAATGAAACAAAGAGTGAAAAATTTAAAGGGGTCTGAATACTTTCCGTACCCACTGTACATGTCGATGTCCTCGTCTTTGGGCAAGACACTTAACCCCTAATTGTTCCTGCTACAGTGTCAGCGTGTGAATGTTTATGAATGGATTTAGTTCATTTGATGGACACTTTACATAGCCATCAGTGTGTGAATGTGTTAATGTGGTGTGAATGGGTAGGTGTGACCTGCATTGTAAAAAGCAGTGTGAGTATTCAGAAGACAAGAAAAGCGCTACACATACAAGCTCAAATCCATTCACCGTTTACCATGGAAATACAAACGAAGGCTGAGTCAGGATCTCCATAAACACCCAGAGGTATCAGGTCAACACAGTGACATTCACTTCAGTCAGCCTGAAGCCAAAGAGGTCACACCCTGAGCATGGCCATGATATGAATGATGATGATGTCGAGTTAACCTGAAGTTGCCGTTGCCATGGCAATATTCAGGAAAGAGGCCTAAATTAAAGGGGTTAGAGGGAGGGTCAACATCACAGCTGGAATCCCAGTTGTCCATCATGCAGCCTGGCCTGCGTAGACTTCCTGACGGCCCACGGTGAGATGGAGATTGATAGACAAAGACATGGAGAGAGTGTGCATCGACTAGAGGAGGAGGACGAAGCTGTGGGAGGAGGCGGTGGGGATGTGTTCATCGATCAGTACACGTCGTCTGCTGACATGGCAGCTACAGGACTCCTTTATGTTGGCAGCGACACCATATTTTTACAGTAGGTGTTTTAGCACCGTAATGCAATCCAGCCCCTGCAGCTTAGTGTTAAGGTAAAGGAGTGTCCTCTCTCTTCTTCGAGATCGAGTGATCTGTGTGAGGTTTCAGCAGTGTTTGCCAACAAGAGAGGAGAAACAGAGTTGTTATCCAAAATAAGTTATCCATTTATTAAAGTGACAGACTTCAACAAGTCTTTGCTGGTCTTTTATAAAGTGTGTCAGAATCGAAATCTCCCCAGTTTCCCAGAGACAGCACTGACACTAAGCAACACTGAAGGCTGACCTTTGTTGCCCAGATAAGGCCTCATGTGGTTTTTCCTCTGACACGATTTGTTTCTGCTGTCATTTGTTTTGCCCAGCACAGCCCCCTTGTCCCTCACTGCTTGACATGATATTTAGTGCTGAGATGAGGCTCAGTTGGCGGCTACACACCCCACAGAGAAATGGACCTGAAGAATAGATGAGGGAAATCATGTGCGAGAGCCAGCATGTTACGCTCGTGTTACTCATCTGGAAGCGAGCGAGCTAAGTAAAACAGATTCTGTTATTGGAGACCATGTGGGAGAGCATTCATGTTCAACCGACACTCCTGCTGTGGGGATAGAGGGACACGTTCTACATTAGCTCCGCCAATCCATCCCCCATCCTCATCCACATTGATGACATGGTGTGAATATGGGATCAAGCCCGCAATCTGCACAGACTGCAAATGTAATTTCCCTCCTGTCATCTGGGTCTACTTTTCCTGATTTTCTATTACAATTACACTAGGCTTTGCCGTCAAAACTATAGAGCCAGCATGTCTCGTTTCACTCCCAATGATTGTCTGGGGAAAATGCTGCTGAAAGTCTTCTTGTTTCTACCTCTGTCTTTTCCCCATGTCTCCTTGCCTCACATCTGTCCCTTGGGGATAGCCTAGTTTAGAATAAACACCAGCAACCAGCTTTGTCTCTATGGCAACAGCTGCGCATACTGAATGATAGGGCAGGCATTGCGTAGGTAGGAAATGGTAGGAATGGTAGTAGATGTTGCTAAAAGGGAGCTGGTGTTCTTTCAGGGGATTGGATAGAAGGTTATGGGCGTCAAAGATCTACGGCAGCTCTTAGGGGACACATCTTACTTTAAGGTGGAAACCAAAGGAAGAAGCACAGGAAGATAAAGGGAGATAGGGAGAATAATGGTAGTGAGATAAATAGGTTAGATTACCCAGTAAAAGGGGTCAGTGGGGTTGGGCTATGAAAGGCCCCCCATCAGTCTGTCAGTTGGTTTAAGCTCAACCTGACCCCGTCTCCCTTAACACCTTGATTACCCGGCTAGCCGACTACAATTAATGCGGCTTTTGCCTCCCTCTCTTTTTCTGTGACAGCCTGAGGAAGTGTTGGATTGATCCGGCCAATACGGTCAAGCATGCAGAGTATTTCCCTCCTTGTTCACTTGTCTAAATATTATTCAGTTCCAGCACTGAGCCAGATTTGTCAGCAGGGATTTTGCCGGGCATGTTTTCACTCCCCATGCTGATGGCTTAGTACTTTCAACACTTGATGTTTTTGCATTTTTTTTCCTGACTGTTTTATGTAATTTAAGGATTGAGCTCAGTTGTTCCCATCTGCTTCCCTGCCTGTTTGCGAGCAAGATGCAATCCCTTGCCAAAGTAGGACGACCTTTGACCTTGTTCATGCGTCATTAGACAGCTGTCTGTGAGAACCTATGTCAGGCTATCAGAGGATGAAACTGCTGGTAACACGGACATGACAGACCTCAAAATTGCGGGTACCGCCCTCTCTTAGTTTGCTGCTAAAATCATGAACAAACTGGGGCGTAGATGGCCTAGCGGTTAGATCGCACCCCATGTTTTGGAGGCTATTGTCCTCCAAGCCGGCAGCCCAGGTTCAAATCCGACCTGTGGCGCCTTTCCATTATATCTTCCCCCACTCTCTTTCCTGATTTCCTACTCTGTCCACTGTCCTATAAAATAAAGGCATGTAAGCTCAAATATATATCTTTAAAAAAAAAAACATGGAACAACCTACCCTGAAGGTTGTCTGATGCCACAATCTCAAGGTCGATTGATTGATTTTACTTTGAGAGTAAATGTGACATTGCTTCTCCATTTCAGTGGTGTTTTGACTAACTGCTTTTGTCCTTGTCTATTGTTTTTTTTTTTTTAGCATTAGGTGCATCTGTTGCTTATTGCGATCTTTCTGCTTGTGGTGCAGAGCAGGCAGGTTTGGCTTTGTCTTCCAGTTGTAAGCATTGACCTAGAAGGGGCAGAGGCTCCATCTGCTGTTATGTGCAACATGAGCCACTCTGGTGGGCAGAGCCAGGTAATTCAATACCACTTCCTGTCCTCACCTTGTGCAAACAGGCAAGGCCTGAGCTGTACCATCTCAAGGAAAGAGTGGGGAGGGGAGGCATTTAGTTCAGTAATTATGTAAAGGGACAAAGGGGTTGTTTGAAGGAGAAAACAAATAAGGTGGGCTCTTGAAGGTCTTGTTAAACCTGTCCTGATTCCTTTTTGTATGAGTGTACATGTTTGCACACCATCTGTGTGGACTAGAAGGTCACCTTTTATTGAGAAATGACAGAGAATATGACCTCTGTGCCCATCCCCTTAGCTTGGTGGCCCTTGTATCATCACATGCATCCCAATGTGTTACAATGTTACAATTCACTTAGCAGACGCTTTTATCCAAAGCGGCGTACATCAGAGAGTAAGTACAACACTAATCCATTCATACACCGCCACCGAAGCAGCGGGAGCAATGCAGGGTTAAGTCTCTTGCCCAAGGACACATCGGACATGTTGCTCAGCTGGGGATCGAACCCTCGACCTGAGAGTCGACGACTCTACCAACTGAGCCACAGACGCCCAATGTACCAATGTACGCAATGTGAAGTCAAGAAGATTATTATAGCAGCGAACAGAACCACCATCAAATAAGATTTAGATCCTAATCCAACTTATCCAATTTCTAACTTTAAAGACCATAGAAAGAGCACCATAATCCATAGTAACCACAATTCTCTTTTTGCCAACAGTTTTGTTCATGCAATCCTCTTCAAAGGATCCTCTGTTTTGCTTTTGTACCTGCTGATGTATCTGTAAGCATTATGTTTTCTGTTTTTCTTCTCAGACAGAGTGGTTTACAGTGAAGAAACAGGAAGATGGACGAGCTGCAGGATGTACAGCTGACTGAGATCAAGCCATTGCTGACTAATAAGGTAAGTTTAGAGAGGGACAGGACAATGACAAGCTGCCGGGGCAACAGGTACACAACTGTACTGGAAACAACATGAAGAACCACTCATATAAAGCAAACATAATAGTTGTGCTCTCTTAACATGAACTAAAAAGTACCCCATACAATCTCACCAGGCAATATATACGCTAATACACAAGGCATGCAGACTCTGCAGTCCCGTTCATCAAAGTGAATTATTCATATCTGCTTGACTGTTGAGAGGAAAAAGAAAAAGAGCGAGAGCAAGTCAAGGGAAAAAAAGGTTGTAGACGGAATGAGGCAAGAGAGAAGAAGAAATGCTGGGTTCATAGCATTAATCCAGAGTCAGAAAAAAACAGTCAAGCAAGAACAAGAAGAGATCAAAAGAGACGCCGGAAGAAACTCATCTCTTTATTTTTTTCTACGAGCTTGAAAGAATCTAGCAAGTGAGAGACAGCAAAAACAGAAGAAAGTATAGAGACAGAAAAAAAAAACGGGCAGAGCTCCTCTGTCTCTTCTGGCCTCCTCCTTCTACTCCTCTTCCTATGCCCCACTCAATCACAAAAGCTGATTAGCTGATTATTATGAGCATGTTCTGTGGATACACAAGAGTGTTTGTTCCCCCTTAAAGGCAGCTCTCACAGACAGTCTGTGCTTTAGAGGAAGAGTGAGTAATGATGTGTCGGCTCTGAGGGGGTTGTGTCACCTCAATAGTGGGTCGGAAGAATGAGAAGGAGCATATTATTCCTTGTTGGCTGCATGCTGTGTTATATTGATGTTTTGTATGAGGTGACAGGGTAAGGAATATATTTCTTAAAATCAATGAATGAAGGATGCTGGAACTGACCTCTCATGCCACCTAGTGGCCAGCTCATTAAAAAGACAAACCATGAGTCTTGAATCACCTGGAGATAATGATAATCTGAACAGTGATGGAGATAATGGACGGTGATGACAGAGATCCTCATTTTGACTCTAATCATATTTGGAATAAAGTGTTTGATGATATCCATACAGACAATACATTTATGAGAAGTGCTTCCTGAAGCATGGAAGAACAATACTGTGAATTAGCAAAGAAACCTTAAGAACATGCTTAAAGGCTGATAACCAAAGTTCTCAATGCATGGGATTGAAATGGGAAATGATGAACATATATGAAAAGAAAAAGAGTCACATTAAGTCCTTCTCTTGTGCAATGGTTAATATAACAACAGCAACAAAACACAGCATACCTTTTGCCTGTAGAACACCTTCCAAAAAACGACTATGTGTCTTTAACTGTAATAAATCTGTAAATACTTGAAGCGTGTCAGCTGGATTCGAACTATATTATTAAAGGAATAGTGTAGGCTTCAGAGAGAAACATACTTTTCCTATGAGTTGTGCTGCACAGCCGTTTGAGCATCAGAAGAATAGGAGAACATTATAGGCACCATCTGTCTCTACCCCCATATGCACCCTACTGGTCTGGCCTACAAATAAATCCCAGCTGAATATTTTTCTGTTGTTGCTGCCCACCCCCCATCTCACTGCCTGTGTGTCCTGAAGCTTCCTGCTGTCGGAAAATAAACACAAACTGGGACAAAATGTACTGCACAAATCTGCACCTATATCGACTGATGTTGATAATAATAATTGAAGTTGTTATAATATTGAAACGCACTTCAAATACTATCTTTTCTGTAGCGTTGAGTGATTAGGGCTGCACATTTAATTTAATTATCATTGACAGTACAATATGAGCATGCCCAAGAAGTAGGTCACACCATGCTGCCTTAATCACAGTGAACAAGAAAACCCTTTGTATGAACATATACCATACATTCATCCTCAGAAAGCAGTTGGCCTGTCAGATTGAGCCCTAACCACACGGGCCATCCGATTACAACTTTAGGCCAATAAACTGAAGTCCCAGCTAGCCTTTAGCTAATCTCCGATTATTTCATGTTATTTTAGTGTTGACTGTAAGGTTAGCTAGCCGATGGTCGAAGGAGAAAAAGGTGGGAAAATGTGGTCGCCAAAGCTCTTTATGTGATTACAAACATAGGTACTGTCTGAAACATGCAGAACAACAGCACATGGGAACTTTAGAGTATAGCACGCTGTGTCATGAACGCAATAGTAAACTATATTATCACTTGTCATAGATTATCCTCAAATTGTGCAGACCTAGTGTTCATGATGTTTTTACATTAAGGACTCAATTTGTTTCCTAAGAAATAAGGTTTAATTATAGAATAATTATAGTATACAACTAGCTATAATTATAGAATAGACCAAAAGTTACATAAGAAAAACACATTTTGTGGAATACTAATATCTAATGGAAATGTTTTAATAATCACTGTCAAAAAGTGTTCAAATCTAACTGAACAGACACAGCCTATTTTATAATATATATTGTAATTATAATTTCCAGTTAAATGTACGAGTGAAACAGATCTGGTCAGGAGCATTTAGAAAACTTGACACAACAAGATTTGATCTGTTCCTTCACACAGGTACACTGGTGAGTAGAGATGCACCGATTGTGAAAACTATAGGGCCAATATCGATACAGATGTTTAAAATAACAATTTATCTGATTGTCGATATCGATGTTTGTTTCATTGCTTCTTTTGGTGGAAAGACTCCCACAATGCCGACATTTTCTCTCATGTTTGACAATGGAAACATTTTGTCCAGCAGTTGATTCATCTGCCCAATAAAAAACTTCTTCTCTGATCCAGTAGTTATATGTTCTAGATGTCAGCATTGAATTAAAACGTCACAACAGATAAACATCAGCTACTGACATCGGATCATGCCACATTATTTGCAGATGTGCTGACGTCTGTCAACAGGTTCAATATCGGCTGTTACGATGTTAAACCGGTGCATGGTTGCATCCCTACATGTTGTGAGCAGTATGCATGTGTAAAAAAACCATCACATGCCTTTCCATTCATCTATAAGTATACAGCAGCCACATAAGAACTATATTTGGCGTCACATGCATTCTATGGCCCAGTTGATCTTTTTGTATATTTAAAGTGTTCTCTTTTCCTTTTTTTTTTTGCAGAATGCACGAAACTTTCAAGATTTCGACTGCCAGGTGAGTTATACTCTGCTACACTTAGCACTGTGGTGCCATGGTCGGAGTAGATGCTTGTATATTAGAGTAGAAGGAGACTGGGGTATTAGGACATGGCCTCATTCTCACATCCCTAACTAAACCCATTTATTTGTTTGCCCTATATCAAAGGCAACATCCACAAACCACATTTTAATGAATGTAGGATTTATTGTAGATAAATCAATAAGGCCAACTGCTACACACACACTTAATTTTCTGGGGGACAGCCTTTGAATGTGCTTGGCATACACAGTCTTTGGCCAGCTTTTTCTCCAAGTTTGTCCTTTGCAGCGTGTCTGTAGAAGGAAGAACCAAGGTCTGTTTAAAACAATCGAAGATGAAATCTATGAAAATACTGAATTTGCTCAGGTCATTTTACTAGTGAGTGAATGAGTGAGCGAGTGACAGACTGAGATTGCAGCACCACACCATTTGATCATACAACAGTACAAACAGTGCTGAGGAGTGTGAGTTGAGAGGGGTTTCATATTTGTTAGAAACTTGTCCTGTCTTCTTTGTTTTTTTACTGTTAGCTTAATTACTATTGATTACTTGATTGCTTCTATGGATACTGTACTATGGATAATTTGCAGGTATAGAAACAGCTAATAGACAATCACAGAGGTGACTTATTTACTCAAGTAAGCCCATGGTTTGTGTCATTTGTAAACAAAAAGCCTGTGGAAGTGATAGCAAGATTACGTGTGCTAATGGCCATGTAGTGATGAACAGTTCTCGCCCAAGCCTGAAGTCATACATTTAACTGCAGACCTCTCCATTTGTCTCTCTTCTACTGCCAACCCTTTCCCTTCGACTACCACCTTCTTCCTCATGTTCTATTAGGTGTGACGTTTTCGATACAGGTGTGTATTTGTATTGAGGTTGTTCTTTATTCGTTGTGATGAATTTAGTCTTCACACTAAAAATTGTGTTTGTGTGCTTGCTTTGCCAAAATAAGATTCTGCATCATAGTCGGGTCGTTTTGTGTGATCATTTAAAAATAATAATCATTAAAGAATAAAGGGGAATTGTCCTTGAGCGGACGCTGTTCCAGATTCCAGTCTTTGATGGTGTCTTTTCCTGAGAAGTGGGATAGCTGCCCTCTGAATCTGTGCTGTGCAATTAGTCATTTCTTGCAAGGATCTTTCTTACTTGAGAAGGGGCTTCCTACAGGCAATCACTCTGCTGTGTTTCATGAGCCCCGTTGCTGCAAAGGGTTAAACCTTTCATCCCTCTCTCATTTTCTGCAGTCACGCTTGCTCCCAGCATCCCACCCGAGCTAAATATAGCTGCTGCAGACAGGGGAGGAGAGTAAAGCATGTTAGCTTGGGCAAGCATGCTACATGCTCCCCAGCATCCTTTCCAGCCTGCTTCTTGTTGCATTAATACATTACCTTTATAAACCTGTATGCACTTAGCTCATGTTTTCATCCCCTAGGGATTTAAGAACTTCTTTTTTTTTTGCCAATCTTAGTGGCATTGAAGCCGACTTAAGCAGATTTGACCTTATTTAATGGCAGCCATTTTGACCTCACAGTCTGACTGTTTGAACTCTATTTGGACGTTTTCCATAAAACCAGTGCCCTTCAACAATAAAGTGAGAACTTTCAATCTATTTTGAACACATCAAAGCAGGAAAAGAACCCACTGACAGTAGAAATGTAATGTCATTCTGAATTCCCTTAGATTCAGTGTCCTTGTGATGTAAATGCTGTGTCAGTGTTGTGCTCTACCGAGACTCCTGAATATGACAGCAGTTGTGTAAAAATGCTTTTCCTTACAAGTGTATCTGTCTTGTGTAAAAATGGCCGGTTGTCAAATAAGCCAAGAATGTGGTGAGGTTTTTCCTGAATTTATGCTCTTGGGTTCATAGAAAATAATTGTTTTGTGTATTTCTGTTTTACAAGCCATTAGGGCAGAACTCCCAAAGAAATGTGAGTTAGTTAGCTTACAAGAGTTTAAGCAAGTAGCCCCTGTAGGCAAATTGTGATAGTAAGCTATTGTGGCACAAATAGGCTTTCCATTGAAGTGTGAACTGGTGTCTTTTGCAGATTTTTCCACTCTGGGGAATGACTATAAAGTAGCAGCCATTTGTTGCTTATTCACTCTTTTTGTTTGTAAGTGAAGGACACCATGCTTGTTGAAATAAGATTCATACTTCATTGCACCATACTATTGCTGTTAGATAGTTTGATACTGCACTAAAAATGGAGACCACATTGCAGTACAAGGCGTTAGCAGCAGACTTCCTATGAATACAGTCTGTGAGTGGGGGAGGGGTCCTCACTGCTGCACCATCACTCTGAGCAGCCAATGTGACATTCCGGCAGCTGGAGGACAAATCCAGCTGCTCTCCTTCTTATTTCCCTGCTACCAAAGCTCCCACTGCAGGCGGTACAGAGGTACTGCAGCAGTAACGTTATGCACCTGCATCAGCAGAGCGGTGTGGATGGTGGTCCTGAGGTTGGGTGGGAGAGGAAAACCAAGATAGTGTGGTGGTGCATTCTTGTTTTCCTTATGATGGCCTACTTATACCTCTGTGAAGCTAGGATAGGAGGCAGGCGTGAGTCAGCCTCCTCCACCCATGAGACCTGCTGTGCATACTTAAGAACACTGAGTTACTTTATGGGCATGGAAAGAGCTGACTATACACTTTAAAAATAGAACATCTTAGTGTTGGTGGCTCTTGCTGTGGAGAGCAGAAGAAAAATATTGTATCCATGTAGGTCAGCTGTATGAGATGTTTGGTGTATTTTTTGTGCGCTTCTTCTTCCTGTTATTGAATAATTCTTTCTATAGTTTTAATACAGTCTTCTCAATAATGTCTGTTCATCTTTACTTAAACGGTTTAACATCACTTTGGTTATTTTCAGTGTGAAACATTATTCTCTCTGACCTTGTTCCATGGTTAGCAAAAGGCGAGTAAAACCTGTCTTATCTACACTTCCGACAAAATGCTGGCAGTCATGTCTTTGGCTATTTAAATCCTCACTGTCTCATTAAGGACAGCAGAGGGCGCCATAAGCCTGTTTAATGTGTGGCCGAGGGGCTATGTTTTCTGTGATGTGTTTTAGCGCACTGTGCTTTTCTTGTCATTGATTGTCTGTTCTGAATGTCCCTAAAGGTGTCTTCAGTGTCACAGTGTTTTAAAGATGTCGCTCAATTACCATCTCAGAAAGTTAAACAAAAAAACCTGTCATGTAGTTGACCATTCAATACAAAATGTTTTTTTGGGCTGAACATTTTTAGCAATTTTAGACGTGTATAATTCAAACCTTGAATTGTGTCTGTTTTATTGCAGGCTTTGCATTTAACTTAGCGAAGCTATAAGAAATTCACTGTGTTCCCGTTTGACGCCTCAGACTGCAGAATCCTGCTGAGGGGCTCAATGACTCAGTGTATGACACACAGAGACACCTGCTCTATTGAGAAAAGGTGTGTTTAGTCACATGCACGATACCAAATAATGTCCACCATAACCTAGCATGAATGACTGAACATAGTGTGTACCATGCAGTTAGTCCTGTCCTCACCACAAGTTGGCTTAAATTGAAAAAAAAAAGTGTAGTTCAATGTCATAGATGTAACTTTCTTGTGGCACTATACCGTACAGATGATATGCTATGTCTGCATTATGTTATTTTTTTATACATTTGAAGTGTTATATCTCTATAAAATGTGCACACACTACATGTGTGTGTCAGTGGAATCTTCTATGGGCAAGGACAGAGAAAATGTAGAGAAGAAACAGCAGTTATCAACCAAACATGCTGCCACATTGACTAACCAATGAAGTAACCGAAGTCTCTTTAATCCCACCCTCTCTGTTCTGTTCACACCAATTCCATTGGCTGCAAAAGGCTGCTTTCTCAGAGATAGCTTTACACTGGCAGCTGTTGTGCTGATGACTGAGGAGAGTAGAAAGGAGAAATCCATAAACTTCATGGATCATATAACTCAAAAGCACATTAAGGGGAAATGGATCTTCTCGTGTATGGTTGTGAATGGGGACCCAAAATAGAAGCTAGTTGTGGGTTCATTGAACAGAGTCAGGGTCATCAGGGTTAGAAACATCAGTAATGAAATGAATGCTTGAAAGCAGATTTCTATTTTTAAGTAGTATTGCAGTATGAATGAGTTGTTAATGTGTTAACCCTTAAAGCTAGTCCTGATGTTTGACTACGTCTTTTTATATATATTCATGAGGAGACAATGCTTATTTGGATGCTGAATTGGATCACATTCTTCTTCCATGCGAAGCTGTAGCTGAAGTGAAGCAGGGGAGATTGTTGGTAAATATCAGTGATAAGCAGCCATTTTGCTGATGCTGTTAAAGTCAGTCTCCTCGGCTCTCCTCTGCTCTCCTCTCCTCTAACTTTATCAGTATCACCGATTGACGTCAGCAGCCTGCCATTTTTCCAGGTCTGCCTCAGCATCCTTTGCACCCCATCACCCCTCTTCCACACAACCCATCCCTTCCTCACTCCCACTACCCCCTCCTTTTCCCTCTTCCTTTGCAAGCCCCACCCTCTGCTTCTACCCACCTGACCCTCTGCGATCCAATTAGAGCAGCAGTGACTGGATGTATGGACGCGCTGTGACTACCAAGCACAAACTGCAGTCTCACTCTCCTCCCCCTCTGTCTCTTATCCTGCTCTATTTCCCACCTCTTGTCTCTTGTCTCTCTCTTATTCTCTCTGCATCTTATCCACCCCTCCTCCTCTGCTTTCATTCAGATAATTTACCCATCTCCTGCTCACTCCCTCTGCTGTGTCTTTCTCCTCCCTCTCCTCTTCTCCGTTGTTGCTGCTGCTGCTGCTCTAGCTGCCTCACCCTACATCCCTCCCTTCCTTCCAACGCTCCCCCCTCCTCCTCCTTTTGGAGATCTTCAAATCCTACCAGCACACACTTGCTCATAGCATAACACACTCCTCTCCTGCGTGGGAAAAACATGTCAGCTATTCTGGACCTGGACCAGATTGCATGCTCTGGGAATGGAGTGGTGAGTGACAAATGTGTCTTGCCTGTCTTGACACACCTTGCTGGGTCCTTGCAGCAGGGGGTACTGGTTCAGATTAGGGGGGAGTTTGCTGTGCGGTTCCCCAAAGACAGGGCGACAGCAGCTGGCTCTACGAAGGGCAAAGCTGGTGGGGGTTTGTTCCTGGATAGCATGTCACCACCTTTAGCAAACGGCTGAGAGACTTTGGCTTTTTTTTCTCTCGGCAGCTGCTGGTTTGGGGTGGACATTTGTTCTCTGTGTGTGTGTGTGTGTGTGTGTGTGTGTGTGTGTGTGTGTGTGTGTGTGTGTGTGTGTGTGTGTGTGTGTGTGTGTGTGTGTGTGTGTGTGTGTGTGTGTGTGTGTGTGTGTGTGTGTGTGTGTGTGTGTGTGTGTGTGTGTGTGTGTGTGTGTGTGTGTGTGTGTGTGTGTGTGTGTGTGTGTGTGTGTGTGTGTGTGTGTGTGTGTGTGTGTGTGTGTGTGTGTGTGTGTGTGTGTCTGTCTACAGGTCATGCAGTGCCTATGTGCAGTTTGCACAGACTACTCATGCTCAGGGTTCAGTTGTCCGTAAAATGTGATGATGTGAAAAATGCATTAGTATTTTGTATTGTGCCTGTCAGTATGTGTGTGTCCATAAGAAGGATGATTTGTATTGTGTGGTTCAGGTTGCATGTTTCTGCATCTCTCAGTGAGTATTTTTGTGTCAACCCATAACTGCAGGGATGCGTGTTTTCCTAGTGAACTGCTCTGACTCTAACTGGTGCATAGTGCATGGTGTTACTTGCAATTCAGTCTTCACTGAAAACAGCCAGGGAGGTCACTCACCCCCACACACTCTAGCAACAACACACCAAATCCACTGTAGCGGCTCCTTCCCTCCCCTGCAGAGACCTTGAGTTTGTATTTTGAACACCCTGCTTTGATGACACACATGAACTGTGCTGCAGGTGGGGAGGGCTGTGTTTGTGTGAAAAAAAGGGCAGGGTGGCATGTACCTGAGATGATACCACTGAACACATGGATGTGTGTATGAGTACTATGTATGCATATGTTTAACTGTGTACACTGAAGTCATTTAGAGAAGGCTTGGTGTTTCTGCCCCGTAATGCTGCTCTAAGAGATGATTGATGCCGTTCCTAGCAGGGCGGGGAAACACAGAGAGGAGGGGGGGAGGGATTGATAAGAGAGTAATTGCGGGAATATGAACAGCATGACATACTCCTCACCCATGCCTCCTAGGAAGCCTCCTGAAGCCCCTCTCCCCAAAACACAAACCCCAACTCAGTATTCCTGTCTCACACACACCCGCAACACATAATCTTTGTCCAACCACCACCCCCCATGAATATATTAGATAGAGAAAAGGGCTGCTGCCATTGCAGTGTTCCCCTTCTGCTCCCCCTAGAGATGTTCTGGCTTGCAGCCCCAACCCATGTTTGTTTTCACAAGAAAACTGACATACACACATATATATATATATTTGCTCGAGCGATATATACTCATTTGTGTGTGGAAGAAAACTGCAAGAGGCGGAGCTCCAAGATCAATATAGTTTTAAACCTTGCCAAGAGCCAAATGGATAGATAAAAGGTCCTCTCCTTCACTCCCTTTCCACAGCCATTTCCTCCATTATGTTCCACCCTTGTCTGTGCCAGGACATGGCTGGAAAGGCATGATAAATTTAGGCGCTGCACCCCCTTCTGTTTTAAAGCACAGCCTTCTGTTAGTCATACAGGACTCCCCGAGTCATTGCTCTCTGTTCTCCTGTCTCCGTCACTCTGTTCTTCTTGTTTTCACGCTCTATTTCATCCTATCTACTTCCAGACTCTTTCTATCTAACTCTGGTATCTATCTCATTTTCATTCTGTTTTCCCATTATGTTGCCATTTCATTTGTGTATATATAATATATACACCTACTTTTTCTGCTGTGTGGGCAGTGCAAGCACATGACAGACATAAGGCATTTGCACAAGTGTGTTTTCCTAGTTCTTTGAGCAAAGTATTTCCTACTACACAGAGTGTCCTTGACTCTGTCCTTGTCTAAAAACGAAAATTATGCAGCAATACAGCCATGAAGAGTTCGTCCAAAACAGGTTGTTCTGCCGACCAGCACCAGGTGAAGGTTGCAGAATCATTATCTGTGGAAAGGCCTGTGATGTGTGCAGGGCCTCTAGTCAGCAGGAGACTTTCTTCAAGGTTTATTCCATCTCGGGAAAGGAGGCTATAGTTACTATCCTTGTAGCACACAGTCATTCAGGGTTGCAGGTGTTGCTTTGTTGCGACAGGCCTATCTTTGTACCCACTCTCCAACACAAACAAAGTTATCTCATTCCATTTTCTGACACATTTCTTGTGCGGCTGTGTCCATTACAGATTATAGATGAAAATAACTGCAGCCTTGCCCTTGAGAATTAACCTTCATCTCCTCTAAAAAGATTGTGACACGTTTCCATCAGCCACATGCCTGCAGTGGGAACTGAGGAGGGGGAACAGCAGCATGAGCAGTCACAGTCCTACTACCTCCGTGTCTGTTAGCCATAACTTGTGTGTCTCGTACGCCCAGGCTCAGTCTTTTTATTATTGATGACCAGTGGGCCTTGAGACCTGGCGAGTGCTGTGCCCCGCCCGTTGCTCCTGCTCTGTGCAGTCCACACACACACACACACAAATACACAAATACACGCACACACATGTAGCTTTGTCATGAACACCCTTGCATGCTGCAGCATGTCATGCTGACCTTGGGAGGTGCGTGTGTTGTGTTTGTATATTAACAAAAAGGATGCTCTGATTCTGAGAAAAGTCTAGAAACTGTCTTTGTCACTTCCTGTAAATTTTAGTACTCTGTTATGTCACTTCCTACACTTTTCCAAATCACATTCTCCTCATTTGTGACTTGATTGTTTTGCTGTGCCGTTTAAGAAAAAAGGACTAGAGGACACAGTTAAGTCAAAATGGGACATCGGAAATTTCCCGTAAGCTATTCAGTGTTTTTTATATAGAAGCAGTTTGAACTACTATTGTAGGGTATCCTCATGGCAATAGGGAAAGATTTTCATAAGAGAGCTACAGAAACGAATGAGGCTTGTGTGAGCGCTTAGAATTTAAATTGGCCTTTCTGCGATACATTCAGTTTTGCTGAGTCATACTTGTGAATTTGCTGTGAGATCCATCCTGTTAGATTAAAAGACAATTGTCCTGATTGAAAAGCTTGTTTCCAAGACAGCCCATTCATTGCTTTGTATGTGAGAAGGGGCAGAGAAGCAGATCTTTATGCTTTGCATCCTTAATTTGGATAGACAGCACAAATGTTTGTTGGGTAATGGCTGTTAACCTCAGTATATTTGTGAATACTTGTACCCATAACTTGTTTTTCTGCTTGTTCTGATCTTTGTTTCAGCTTTAATTTTGGAGTACATTATATTGACACTTTATTTAGTCTGTTTCCACTTAGTCTCTCAGCATAGCACACATTGCACCATTTAGCTGAACCAGTTACACGTTTATAGCTGTTTTGGGAAACTCATGGATAATCTCCTGCTTTGTCCACTTGTGTTTAATCAAAGAGGAAATGGCTACACGTATTAAAATTTCCCCTGCTTAATTACGCACAGCTTGAGATTTATTGTCAAAATATGAAGTAAATGAAACGATACTAATATGAATGATGTCGAAAATGTTTCCAAGTACTTTAAAGAGCCTCACCATTGCTTTTGATAACATTACGTTTGTTGAAGTTAAGTTGAACATCATTTGAATAGTGTGAAACAGCAGCTGCACATTGATGAACAGACATTACAGAGCGTGCTCAAGGATGTAAGTCCCTGTTTTTATGTCTTTGCTAGTTCAACCAGATTAAAGTAACAAATGACAATGATAAGATTAGTGGCAATTAAGAAATGTGTCACCCATATGCCACCGTATGGCTCCTTCAGGGTTTTTCTCTGTGTTTGGCCCAATCACAATCTCACAAAATGGGAGGCCTGCCCCGCTTTGATGTGCTCGAGGGCTCAGGGCTGTCCCAGTTTCAAATCATCAAGTACATTAGGGCCCTAAGGCGGCCTTTTTAATGCAAAGTCATGCCCTTGCTATGAAATGCTAATAGTTTAACTTTAAAGTGAGATTGCTGACATAGACCATGTTGGGAAGAAATCTGCGAGAGAAAGTTAAGTTAGAAGTTAGAACATCTACGTAGTCCAGTTTTTACATATGATCATCATTTCTTGGCTTCTAGTCGGTCATCTAAAATATATAAACGCTGTAATAATATCAGAACACAACAACGCTCTGTAACCACAAATACAGGACAGTGGCGTTGCTTTCTGTCTTTTTTTCCCATTGGTGATGCATTATTTACAGGACACTTGTGATGTCATGTTTGTGCGCTTCATTCCTCCCCCATTGATACCATTTCAAGCCCCCATCGACACACAAACATTAAGCGCTACATGCCTTTTGTGAATTTATACCATAAGGGTTTAGTGTTAGGCCTTTGGGTGGAGACTGGGGTTTGGCCTATGCAAGTGTTTTTTTTGCTGTTCTGGGATTAAAGCAATTATCAGGATTTAGCTACAGCACAAAGACAGAAATGTTGCCATAATTATCATTTGAATCTGACATGCCACACAAACAAACCCAATGTGACATAAAAAGAGAGATATATGATGACTTGTGTTCAACCCTTTTTCTTCCATGACCCTTGTATTTTTACATCCGTTTTGAACGTTACTTCTTTTCTCTGTTGCTGCAGGAGCATGACATTGAGACCCCCCACGGCGTCCTCCATGTGACTATGCGAGGCGTCCCCAAGGGCAACAGGCCTGTCATCCTCACCTATCATGACATCGGACTCAACCGTGAGTCAGCTAAAAAATAAATCTTCACAATGTCCTGCGCCTAACATTTACACCCTGGTCCTTCAAAGCTTTCACTCCTGAACTCTCATATTATAAATGTATCCTCTGTTTTTACCTTTCTAGACAAGTCGTGCTTCAACACCCTGTTCAACTATGAGGACATGCAGGAGATCACTCAGCACTTTGCCGTAGTCCATGTGGACGCGCCTGGCCAGCAGGAGGGCGCACCTCCTTTTCCCAGCAGGTGAGTGTTATACTGGTTTTACACATAGTGATAAATCAAAACACATTTCATTCAGTACTGATGGAGGAGCCACGTTAAATTAATTTCTCTTGACTGTGAAGTACACTGTTAGTTAATTTGCTAGTGAAAGTACATTCATTCTGAGCAACAAGGAGGGGTGGCGGTTCTATCCCAGCTCCTGCAGTTCATGTGTCGAAGTGTCCTTGTGCAAGACACTGAACCCCAAATTGCAAAGCCAGCAGCGTGTGAATGGGATTCGTTTGCACACTGAACGAGAGGAGAGAGAGCTGCTGACTGACATCACTTATAAGTTACAGCAGTATGCATGGAAATCAATGTAAAGAAATAAATGATTGTACTAATTCAAAAAAAAAAAGTAAACCAACGAGGTCCGGACCTCGCGGAGTCACGGATATGATCGCCTCCCTCCGTTTCATAACATCGTTTAATTCTCGTTTCCGTTATCACAACAGGTGAGCTTCAGGTGGAGAGGCTTGTTAGTAACTTGTAAAAAACAAGAGAGAGCAGAATAACATCGGAAGCATCAGTTTAAACACCGGGGTTATATCTCCCATCACTGACTGTCTGAGCTCTGCTCTGTGTGACTCTCTGCAGACTGTGAACGTCTCTCCGGCTCGTTAAAACGGTTCGTTGTGTCGCCATCCGAAGTAGGCTACAAACCTTAACTTTGCAAACTCTTCAGATAACTGTTTCTCGAGCCCTGTCGGTTTGGCGAAATCTCAAACAGTTGTATATAACCGGGATACAGTTCTTTTAACGGACTAACTCTTTAAGTTTCGTTTTCATGTTTAGCGGAGATCCCGCTGGACCCGCTCAGCTGCGGATCAAAAGGGGAGGGGGAGACAGTCTGTGGGAGCATAACCTGCCGCATGTGACTCGACTCACTACGGAGGCACGATGAAATAAGTTTATAGCGGCTATGCTTTGATAATAACTTTAGAAAAAACCGATACGCGGCGAGGGCGCATCGATTATCCATCTTCAAATTAAATATCGCGATAGTTCGCCATACCGATATTTTGTCAAAGTCCTAGTTTATAGCATCATTTGCTATCAGTGTATGGATATGTGAATGTGATATGTAGTGTAAAAGCGCTTTCAGAGGTCAGAAGACAAGAAAGTACATAAGTACAGTCCATTTACCATTCTGCCACCTTGAATCAACTTTTTTAATAAACTCAGTTTATCTAACAGACATAAAGAAATGGATCTGTATTACTCACATAGACTTGAATGTGTTTTTTTAATCTTCCTCCAGTTATCGCTACCCAACCATGGATGAGTTAGCTGAAATGCTGCCCTCTGTGATGACTCAGCTCAAGTGAGTGACTCTCCTGTCAATAGCTGATCAATGACAATATGGATAAATTGACTGTTCACCCCCAGTCCCACAGTAACTGATGGTTTCTCTGCAGGGTCAACAGCGTGATCGGCATAGGCGTTGGAGCTGGAGCATACATCCTCAGCCGCTTTGCAGTGAGTCAAATAATCAACCACACTGTCTATATTTTTAACCCCAATTGTTAATGTTAAGCCTGCCTTTGTTCTACTCTGTCTCAACTGCCATGGTTTTCAGACCTCACAGCTTGTTACACTGACCATTAAAACCTCTCAACAAGCCCACACAGGGCACAAAAGTGTCTACAGTCTGCTGGGTATAAACTGCCATACCCCAGATGATGAATCATCTCACTGGTTCTCTTCTTTTCAGTTGCTTTTTGTCTTGTTTAAAGACATTTAACACTTAACATAGCAGAGCTAAAATAAGATCTGTGTACAGCAGAGCAGAAAAAGCCAGAAGTGACAGAGAGCGAGAGAGCACTGAAATATGAATAATGAAAAGAGAGGAAGGTGGTCTTGTTAAAAAAAAAAAGGATGTGAGGGGATTAGAAATTGTAATGCAGGGCTTGCTACAGAAAGTCTGCGGCTGTTTAGAATTAAGGAAGAAAATTGATTCAGAATGCATTTGCTGAACTGGGCTCCGTGTAAATTGTGTTTACCCTTGATAGATTTATAGCAGCTGTTGCTGCATTGCATTTGCATCACGGTGAAGGCAGCATCCGCAATACTAGCATAGTAGCAGGCGAGATGGATCTTAGATTTCCCCAGACAGACTCTTTCTGTCTCGCGGCAATTCAAGATACGGCACCTCCCAATTTAGACGCCCAGAATTCCATCTTCTTTGTTTCATGTCTTCCCTCAGACATTTAAATGTGTTTCACTTTTTGTGATGTTGTAGAAAACTGCAGTGAGGTTGTACTGTGTCTGTTGTTGAGAGGATACACATGTATTAATGCATGACTTTCGTTTTGCCATTGTAGAGATGAAGCTATGTATATGTTTAAGATTCCTTCAGCTAACTGGATGAATGGACCCTTTCAAGACTAAAACAAACTGGTTTGCAAAACCTGGACTTTCTAAAAGCTACAGCATGAATAATGCAGGATTGCACCCATGTATCACTATCTTGCTCATCAAAAGTCATGTTTTTTCAGTTGGCACTGACATGCTTCCCTCTTTTCCCAGCTGAACAACCCCACCCTGGTGGAGGGACTGGTTCTGATCAATGTGGACCCATGTGCTGAAGGCTGGATCGACTGGGCAGCTTCAAAGGTCAGTATTATTAATGGACTTTAAACCTAGGAAGTCTTCAGTTCACTCTTCAACACACAAACTCATTTAACTTTCACTTAAATTATTCACCAGCTAATTTACATGTGTCTGTTTTATATAATGCATAATAAAACTGGATTGCCTACTATTTATTACTGGAATATATATTCATATGATTTATCATCTGGCTAGAAGTGACTAAAATCAAAGACACAGACAGGGTCTCTAACCCTTTCTTAAATTGATAGTTAAACCTACTAATAAATGTTCTATTGTTTTGCTTCCTATATGAATGTCAAACTCAAACATGCAATACCTATTAAAACAGGTACACTACATGTAGAACTAGACATACTAGCTTTGTGAACAATCGCCATGAGGTTTCTAAGTAAATAAAACTCAGCTCTCTGATCTGTCTCCTCCTCTTGTGTGCAGCTCTCTGGATGGACCAGTGATTTGGTGGATATCGTTATGTCCCACCACTTCAGCACTGTGAGTTCCTCTTGCTGTACATTTCCACTCTGGGCTTCTCTAAGTGTTGTAAAGGTTTTTCATTGAGAGTATGAAACAGTTACTGAACCTCAGAAGGCTTTTCTTGATTTCCCTAGACGACGTCACTTCATTCTGCTCTTATAGCAGACTTTAACTAATTAATCTCTTCCTGTCCTCCTGGATGCCTAGACTTTAGGTTGTGACATCCCTATTACAGACACACTTTATTACAGGCAATGCTGAAGCTTATCATACGATCTATACAGACTGTCTGGAAGACCGTGTACATTTAATATGTGCTACTAACGGACCCTATAGTGCTCCTTTGTTCTGTAAGAGGAGCCACTGTGAGGCAGCTTCAGTAGTTCAAAATCCTTTTTCTGTTGTATTTTTTTTTATTTTTTTACTCTGCTTTGTTCACCAGGATGAGCTATCAGACAACCAGGAGCTGATCCAGACTTATCGCCTCCACATTGCACAAGACATCAACCAGGACAACCTTGCTCTCTTCTGTGGCTCCTACCAATAGTATGATGCAGCACATTAGTATACCCTGTCTATGTTCATTTTCATTACGCCAGAGGACTTTACTAATAAAATAGTTGTATCTAACTAATAATGGTTTGTATTCTGGTACCAGCCGTCGGGACCTGGAGATCGAGAGGCCAATTGTGGGTCTTAATGAGGACACGGTCAACACACTAACGTAGGTTCAGAGACTTAGGGAACACAAAAAAGGCATTACATTCTGTGTGTTGTAGATATTTACTTCTAGTCTTTACAGGTGTCCCGCTCTGCTGGTGGTTGGTGACACAGCACCTGCTGTCGAGGCAGTGGTGAGTTACACTCCATTATCTAAGTAATCTGAAAAGCTTTGGGAAGTAGAGCCTGTTATTTCTCTTATCTGAGTGGAGACATAAACTGCCAGTGATGTTTCAGGTGGAGTGCAATTCCAGGTTAAATCCAACCAAGACTACACTTTTAAAGGTAGAGCTTTTTATAATAATAATAATAATAATAATATATGATATCTGTTTTTTCACTGTACACAAATGTCTTAACAAGACTGGTGATTGTCTTTCAGATGGCTGATTGTGGAGGCTTGCCCCAAGTTGTGCAGGTTGGTTTTTAGGTTGTTGAAACACAGACATCCACGCCATCTTAAGATTGTTCTACTTATTATCTTCTGACATTTATTTTTCTGTTCACAGCCAGGAAAACTTGCTGAGGCCTTCAAGTACTTTGTTCAGGGAATGGGCTACAGTAAGTAAACATGCTCATGCCTTTTGCTACTTATGATTACATGAAAAAAGAAAACCTAGATAAAATGATACTGGTTCAAGCTAGCCTATTTCATGTTGAATGTGAAAAGCTGTCTCTACACTAACACTTTGCGGGGTTGACGTATTTGTGGTCAAGGTTTGAGTACTTCTCTGAATTTCCTGTTGACGTGAGTGCAATGACAAAGGTTACTTTGAAAAAGGATTGTTTTTCATGGTTGTTTGTAAAAACCCTGCTGATGGGGTTTGGACTGCGGCCAGCAGTGCACAAGCCAACAGAGTTTTTTGTCCGCTTGGTCCTGGTGAGGCAGCCTGAGCAGCTCAGTAATGCTAACACCTTTTTCTCTCTGCTCTTTGCAGTTTGTGGTCCCCAAAACCCTCAGTAGGTGAGGTGTTAGTGCTTCTAGCATGGCCAAAATGACAGTGGCACTGAACAGATATTCACTTCAGTTTCGGAGTGGGCTTCAAAAATACCCTGTTTTTCTTTTTGCCTGGTGTGCTTTTCTTTTCAACCCAGAACTGTTTAAAATGCGGTCTCTTTTCAAGAGAGACTCAAAGTGCATACTTAAACAGGCCTACAGGTTTTCACAGTCATTCATCTACAAAGAAAAACATGAAATGTTTCGGACAGATCCCACTGAATTATTCTGCATCAACCAGACTCTACTCACTAGATGGATGATGCCATTATTATAGGTTTGATGCTCTGGCCAAACAAATGATGGCTTTCTGTGTGTTTTCGTAATGTTGTTTCCCTTCTGCTCCCTCCTGATCCACAAACTCTGCACCACGGGAGGCTCTCCCGGGTGCAGCTAGTGTGTCGGTGCTTCAGTGTTGCTTTAAAGGCCACCGAGTCCCCCTGTTGAGTGAATGCCACTGCAGGATTAGAACAGATTAAAAAGAGTGCTTTCATGCAGAGAAAGTGTTGAAAATAAATCTTAACACCTCAGCATGTTTCTGAAAGCTGCTTTTCCCTCATTAACACATCTCCACAGTGAGAATTGCAATTGAGAAAGAGCCAAAAAGTACACAAAGTAAAGATTCTAGTTTGCACACTTGCAATGACTTCTTACCTGTTGTTGAAAAGCAAAAAGCAGTTTGTCCTCACTGAGCAGCAAGTTGGAACACAGCCTCACTTTGAACCAGAATTACTCTAAGGTGGGATGAAGCAACAAAAGAGCTCCCTCTACATAACTTCTCCCTTTTTCCACTTTCTTTCCTTCTTTAATCATTGCTCACAGTTCCCTACGTTCTTCTCAGTCACCTGAGCAACGAATCAGGTACCAGGTTCTTGAGCAGCTGCCAGACTAGATGGCTATAAACCCACTGGCCTTTTAGCATTTAAATGTCAATGTATGCAGAAATTCTCCAGTCATTGTTTCAGAATTGTATTCAACAGACGCTCAGTGTAGTTGATACAGTCACACACAGTGAGATTCTGCATACTTTGACACATTCATTTTCATGAAGGAGTTTATCCTGTTAGCATGGATTCTGTCCTCAGTATCCTATTATTTTGCATGACCCTCTGCTGTTACTTTCTATCTGTAGAGTTGGATTGCAAATGCTGTATCCTCCTTTTGTATTAGTTCTTTAATTGCTTGTTTATTTGGTTTCTTCACCTGAAGCAATTTTCTGTTACACATTTCCTTTTTATTTGATTTGAATCCATATTTGAGAATTGCTTGCATGGTAAGCATTTTTGTTGTTGTATCTGAGTGTTCCCAAGATGCACCGACACTCTGTTCAGTGTGAGTGGAATATTAATGCCTTTCTCTTTTCAGTGCCGACAGCAGGAATGACTCGTCTGGCTCGCTCCCGCACCACCTCCTCCTCCAGCATCACCTCCATGGACAGCAGTCGCAGCCGCAACAACCTCAACAGCTTTCTGGAGGGTAGCGCAACTGGGGCCCTGGACAGCCAGACCGGACCCCAGACCATGGAGGTCTCCTGCTAAACCACATCCCCACCCCACAACTGTATGCACACTCCCATAGTAACTTGTGAACCCTCTTACCCAATGTTTCTCTCTTTCTCTCTCTCTCTCTCTCCCTGTCTTCCTCTCTCACTTTTTCTTCTCTCTCTCTCTCTCTCTCTCTCTCTCTCTCTCTCTCTCTCTCTCTCTCTCTCTCTCTCTCTCTCTCTCTCTCTCTCTCTCTCTCTCTCTCTCTCATCCTGCTCCTTAGCAATCCAATGCCAGAAGGATCTGTATGAACTATGTGATTAGAAAAGAGGATGTTATAAATATATTAACAGATGCATATTATTGAATATAAAATATTGAATACACTGTCAAAGTCACATTCCTACCAGGGACTACATTCAGATGTGCTGTATATTCAGATGGTCATACTATAAGATTGACTCAGCCGTTCCACCTCACCCCCTTGTATTTATTTTTTCCAAATTGTCTTTGTTTTTAATGTCCTCACAAACTGTAATGTCTCCCAAGTGTTCTAAATAGCCTTTTTCATTGCACTGTTCATCACAATTGCTTTTTTTTAAACTTATATCTCCTCTAGTGTTGCTTGTGAGTCACTGTATCTTTGTGTTTAATCTCCAACTTGCTGCAATGTGAGGCTGAATTAGTCACAAAGTATACAGAGGGATCACTGAATCTACTGCAGCAGCAGAAATCAAGGTAAAGTGATGTGGCTGATAGACAATGGAAGAACCATTGCAGACTGTAGCAAACTGCCACTAAAACTAGATCAAAGCTGCGGGAACATTGAATTAAGAAACATTCATTGTGAATGTAAAGTCAGCCCTATCATTATATTGTTGATTCTTATTGCATTTGAACTCATATCAATTTCCTTTTTAGTTTTGCTGTTTTTTTTCCAGTTAAATGTATTCATTTATGTTTGAACAACTTTAACAAGAGGGATCTGATGTAAGAAGTACGAGACCCCTCACTGAGGGGGCCTCTGGTGTTTCTCGCAGTCTGCTGATTCAATTCATTTATATTACTACTTAATAAAGCTTCAACATGACAACATGCCTGATGTATTCATTCACGTTAACATTATATACAATCTTGCCTACGGGTTGCATGTAAATAGCAGGTGTAGTGCAGTCATTTGAATGAAATGATGAGAAAGTAAAGTACTGTGAATCTGCAGTGCTACGAGTGCTTGTACTTTTCCTCTTCTGTTAGTGGAAAAGTGCGGTGACTGAGGCGAGTTAGTTTCCAACCACATTTGTTCTTTTTTTTTAACAGTTCAGTTGTCACAGATAAGTCTTTGTTCAGCACACATTTGAAAAACAAATATCAGCTGCAGTGCAGATGAGATGACTGACTTCAAGGTGGAAAGATTCATAGTTTTATTGGACAGAAATGCTACATTTGATCTGATTCTTATATCACTCAACTGACACTTCTCCAACTATGCTGGATTCCCCATAGTGCTGCTCGACAATTTACTGAAGTTGATGACAGAAATGAATCTCTCACAGATTACAAAGTCTGTACAGTCTAATGCAAAACTCAGTAAAAGCTGTGTCGTATCTTGTGACTTAATAAACAGTAGGTGTGGTTGATTTAACATTGGAAGATGATGCTCTTATTAGCTGTTATATTTTATTTCAATCCATTTTTAATTACAGAGCACATTTATAAATAGGAAATGTGCATCATTTAGTGCACCTACTTAAAGATTTCCCTCTTTGACATGTGAGTGTTGTATCTTTGATCAAATGTTCTTTCCATACAGTTAACTTGCAGTTCTCAATGATTTTAGCAGATATATGTCCTATTCTGGTAAAGATTCTCTTATTATTTGCATATGTGGTAGAGTAGTTTATTTGCCGCTGTAGAAGCTCACAGCAAATCTGATTAAAGACTGGAACAAGAAAAAAACACAAAATTATCTGTGATGTGAACGTCTGCAGCCCTGCCATCTCTGATGTACTAAATGGAGACGTTTAGCTTCAGGCAGTGCAGTTTTCACAAAAACAATTTAACCTAAATAAACCAAGTGTTCCCTTTTTACACCCAAATGTTATCTCTACTGATAAAAAGACATTGCAATATCAGCATGATAGATGAAATTTTGACTGCTGATGAATCACAGCAGGAGTGGGCTGACAGAGGAACTTTTATCATGTTCCACCCAAGCTTTAACTATTATCTGATGTGAGCATAATTGACATTTAAATATCAATAACTGAGTGTAATGAAAGCACTGGACTAACAGGAGAAAATGTGTCAAGGTTTTTCATTAACAAACGTCTCAGATCAGCTGCAAAATCCAAAGAATGGAGTTGTTTTGATAAGGTTGAGCAGTAACTACTGGAGTTACAAGAGCTCACTGCTTCAACCCACCAGGTTACACCAACAGGTGAACAATTGTGTTTATGTAAATTCTGCTCATGGTGACCCACAAATCATTCTATAAACAAGTGAAGCACTGTAATCTCCACTTGAAAACATTATGCATCTGAGAAATCAACAAAAACTGCAATAAGACCGGATGTCAAAGTCTTGAACGTCACGGGAAGCTGCAGCAGGGTGACAGGCATAGGCCGGGCAGGAAACCACGTCTCTTCAGTCAGCCCCCATCCTCACAAAAAACAGCTGCAAAAACACTTTGGTCTTTCTGACGACAGTTCACAGACATGACATGATTGATCAACAGGCCTGATTGGGAACCTGAGTTTACACATATACAACAGGCTTCCATGTGTATGTGTGTGAGCTGGAGACAGACAAGCATCTTCTTTTTTTAATCCAGTGAATTAAGAGTTTACGAGTCGATGTGAGGAGGATCTGCCTCTCTTCTTGTGCAGAATACAATTTCTGCTCCAACATCTTTTTAAACTGAGGTTAAACAAGGTGAGTTTCTTTCTTCTATTTTTTTAATGTTCACACCACAGCATGAGTTAACTTATCAACTAGTTACTGATTAAATATCAATTAATTTTACTCAGGAAACATCATGTATTTTACATGAATGGGGAAATCTGTTAATGGTTAAACTTTGTTCAGATTATTTGAGATGTTTCATTAACTTGTTGCTGCTTGTACAAAACGTATTCTGCAATATAAGAATAAATAGCTTACTTCTTCCTTATTTTGACACAATCACTCTTATGTAAACTGCCCTACAAAGGCAAAAGACCTTAACTCGCCAGAGTGTAGAAGTGAGAAAAATGACTTTAAAGTCTTTTTGTTGTCCAGCCAAATGAGTTGCAGGCAGAATATTGGAAATGTGGCAATTCTTTGTCTTTTTAATGAGGTTATTAATGTACATAAAAATCTTGAGCTCAAACTCGACCTTTGACCTTTATTTGGAATTTAAGGTACTCGTTCTACAATTTCTCTTCATATTCATTAAGTAGCAGTTTGCAACTGATTTTGTAATGCCAAGGTAACTATGCCAGTAAATGTTTTCAGATAAAACATACAGGGTATAAAAGTTGTTGTCGATGATGTTGTGTGTAGGTTATCTAATAAAAGCCACACAAGAATAAATTCACTTACATGGAGGGTAAGGGTTAGATTGCCGATCTATCTAACGTTATATTCATCTAAGTTAGTCTATAATCGTTCTCACGTTGATCTTGATTTCTGCCTTTCAAGCCTACCAACATTTTCCCTCGATAGCAATGGGCCATGGTTAAAATAACACAACCAACACTATTTCTGTGCTACACTTTAGTCAAGCTACTGTGTCAGAAGTGCTTGATGACAGATATTAAAACAAAGGCATACTGTAACACCTTAACTCCACTGCAGTAAAACAGTAACTTCAATTTGATCCGCAGTAAACAAAGGCAGAATACCTTAACTCAGTTTGAGCATTCTGGAATGCTGCGATACAAAGGGAAAGAACCTTATAACGGAAGTTACCGTACTCTGCCTTGGTTTCTTGAGGGCTTTTGGAAGTTAAGGTAAGGACAACCTACTATTTTCTCAAAAAAACAACACAATTGACTCAAGATATTTGTCCACATGATAAAGCACATCTGTAATGTTCCAAAAATTACAATAACTCATTTTCGAAAAAATTGAAGTTACTGCCTTTTGCCTTTGTATAGTTGAATATCAATCAACATGTTTATTGGAAACAAGAGGCATTTTTCTAAATGCCTCTTGTTGTGGTTAGGCGCCTTCCTGTGTCATCTAGGTGTTGTTTCCTGGTTACTAGATCCATTGTGGTAGCTGCTTGCAGTTTTGATTGACAGCTGCCATAATGTGATTCTTTGCAAATAATTTAATTAAACATGTGAAGGTTACTGAAGACAGACCATTTTCTATCTAAGCTCCTTATCTCTTGCCACAGGAGGTAACTCACACCAGAAAAAGCCAAAGAAGATGGGGATCTGCCCCATCAGATGTCAATCCAACCTGACAGTGTTAGAAAATACACCTGAATCTTTATCACAAGGTAAACTTTACTCCCATTTAAACAAGCAAAATAAATGAGAAGAATTCAACAAACTGAATTTAGATGATATTCACCTCTCTTCTTCTTTCTGCAGCCATCCACGAGAGCATGATTGTATCCCTCTGTAACTACCCATCCTTTGGACAGACAGAATTCACCATGTGCTTTGGGGAGCAACTGACCATCATATCACAGTACAAAACTTTCTCCAACGTTTTTATTAAGGCTGTCAATAGATTCAAATTTGTAATCACGATTAATCGCAAAAATTCCAATAATTAATTGAGATATATCACATTTTAAATGACATGTTTGAAATCCCATTACTTCGCATTCAAAAATAAAAATTGTTAGGCTTTATTTAGATTTTTTGTACAGTCTTAAACTAAGAGTATTTTACCTGCTGTTTGAAAGTGAGGGACCTTCTGGTAGATCGAAGGTTACAACATTAACTTAACCACAGAAGAAGGAACTCCTTACAGATCAAAACTAAATGATAAACAACTAAATGGAATGGTGAAAAGGTTCAATATTTTCTCTCAGAAGGTGTGAAATTACTTTTGACTCATCAACTGAGCTGTTAAGAAGTTTTTCAAGTGAAATGAGACATTCAAAGATGCAACAGTGATTTTTGTTTTCCATCACTGTGACTACAGGAAGACACTGTGGAGGCTTATCCACGGTGCGCCTATAGGGACAAAAAAGCATGCAATTCTGTTAATTCTGACAGCCCAAGTTTTTATCTAAATATTTTTTTATCCATGACTGTGTATTTTCTCCAACAGGAATGGTGATTTTATGACGGTGAGATCCTCTACCACAGGCCTTGAGAGCTACATTCCCACCTGTTACACCGCCAAGGTGACATGCAGGTAGGCAACCATCATAGGAACACGTTTCGAGACGCCTCTCATCACTGTGTGAGAAAAAAAGAAAGGCAGAGGAGTAGTTCAGAGGTGAAATGAGAGGGGGGGGGGGTTCCCTGTCAGATAGGAGTCTGTAGGTGATCTCAGTGCTTGGAACATTACTTCTGTTCTCTCCAGTGACGTGACATTAGTCTCTGCGAGCGAAAGTTTCAGTCCTCCTCCAGCAGGGAACCTCCCCTCATGTTGTTCCATTGGGTTTTCCATCAAAATAAAAATTGTCAGTACAAAAACCCTGTTTTACTATCCCAATGTGTCTTCTCTATTTCAGGTGGCTGTTCACAAGCATCAGCAGGTACAAAGCAGTGGAGCTGCTTATGCAGCCTCAAAACCTGAGTGGAGCCTTTTTGATCAGAGAGTCAGAGACAAACACAGGTTTAATTTTTTTGTTGTCTTTCTCCTTTGTGAGTCACATAATAAAAATAAATAAAACCAAACTGTAGCATCAACGTAACAAATGATGGCGCCTCTTTCATTTAATGCAGATTAATCCAATATTTGGATTATTTTCTAGGGACAGTTTGTTTTAATGGCTTAATTTGCTTTCAATCAAACCAGAATAGTTTACTCAATTAAATATGGGAATATGAATCAGTGCTGGAATAAATGATCTGCAGAGTTCTGAATCAAGAGCCAATAGCCAATAACTGCAGCATTCATATATATTTCAGATGGTTACTCACTGTCTGTCCTGTGGAGGACCAACTGTTCATATATGGACTGTGTAAAACACTACCGCATTTCAAAGCTCCAAAATGGCTGGTTCTACATATCTCCAGGACTCACTTTTCCAACCCTGCAACACCTTGTTGACCACTATTCAGGTTAGTGCCTACTGGGACTTTGATTCTTGCCTTAACACAGAGACAAACCCAAAAGAGTGATACCAAATGTTTCCACTCCCCCCAGAGTGTGAAGATGGACTGTGCTGTCGGCTCTCTGGACCGTGCTTCATCAAGGGTTTCGACAATGCTAGAGACGCCAGGCCTGTGCCCACAGCTATCAGGAGGCCTACTTTCAAATGGAAGGACATTAGCAGGTGTGGCAGACTCTTTCTAACAGTACTTATTCTGATAACTGCCACAAGATGTCACTGTATTGCCTCCTCTATATCAGAGAAAAGGGCACCTGCTGGCCTCAAGATGATTAATGAAACTGTTTATATTTAAAATATTTTGGGTGGCTGATCATTTTCAGTTTTTTGGTGACTTTGTATCAAAATATGCTGATTCAGCATTGTGTTATTAGTGATGTAGTGCTGACCTTATTGAAAATATGGCATGCAACACAAATATACCTAAAAATAAAGGAGTGGTTGTGTTGTACTAGGGATATGCAAGGTTGTATGAGTGTTGAGGATGTTTAAATTAGCTCTTGTATTGATTATAGGCCTACTACTAAATGTAACTTTGAAAGATTATAATTAGCTAACAGGGCAACAGGGACAAATTCTGTACATGTTTGCAGGGCTGTTAGATATTCCTTCAAACAGGATTTATATATGTTACATTGTGTCAAAGGTAAAAGGGGAACATTTTCAACTTTACAATCAATCACTTATATTTTTTTGGAAATCCTTTTCTGTCCCTTCCCAGGTCAATGATCTTCCGGAGAAAAAGAACAGAGTCAGACAACTCTTTGGTGAGCGAGGGGCTGAGAGAGGCCATCACCTCCTACCTCCAAATGACAGAGGGTCAAGATCATAGCTGGGACACTTGAGGAAACAGTAGATAATTCTGAGAGAATGAACTCAGATAGATAAGGAAGCAGTAATATGGACAAACCACTGGAAGAGGTCGACAGCACGCCCAAATGGACTCAAAAGAAGGAAGTGACTGAAGGGCTTAGACACTACAATGTTTTAAGTTATGACATACAATATGTCTGCAGAAAGAACGTGTTTGTCCCTTAAAAAGAAATTGAAAGTCAGTGAAACATTGGTTGCAGTTGCTTTCAAAAAAGAATGTATTTTAATGTATTACCTTTCATGTACCTACACAAATTGCAAAATAGCCTATTTGAACTATATTGTTATGTGATTGTTGTCATGGTTATGTTATTATTGGAATCCAATAAATATGTTGGCTAATGTTAGCTATGTGATAAATGAGCAACATGCCGATATAACTACGTAAAAACGCTTATGTCTTGTGCTTTGACAGGAAGTATAATAAATAAAAGAAAGTTAGTAAAGTGAAGCCACATAATTCTTGCAGAGTGTGCATCACTACCAGTAGATGCCGCTTATTTACCTCCAACAATTCATCAAAGCCTTCCACTTCCTGCCCGAACAGTTCAGTTCAGGAAGGAGAAATAATGGCGACGCTTTTGGGGTCCGATTCCCCTTGTATTGGAGGAAAACGAAGAAATTGCAACAGCAATATCGTTTCAAAGTTTACGGCCAGTAAAATTACTGGCCAGGGATTTAGTCGAGGAACAGAGGTAAGAGATACGATACATGAAATGACAGTTAAAACATTAGAAAGTTGGTCGACTGAGACCCGGGACTTGCGCACGGCATCTAGCCTGAAATGAAGACGTTTTCGTGGAGACGGGACTAGACATGTAGTCGACCGCGTCAGCTTGAACAGTACAGTTACCTACAACCCTATGGTGTAAATTAAAAGCCAAGGCCTTAAACTTGGAAACGGTTGATTTCGGATAACACAATAGGTTCAATGTGAGGACAAAAAACCTTAGCTCTGCACAAAGTGTATGAAGCAAGCTCCGCTTCAAATGGGTCTTTTGTTGTTAGCCCCACTTTAGCTTAGCATTGTAGGCCAGGTTAACAGAGCTGTGAAACGCTTTGCACTGAAAGTTTGATGGATATTGTTGTTTGCATCCAACATTTGGGTTACACATTACTAGAGCGTCTATTTTTAATATTTAGGGCGCATTTTATAATCTTGTAAACGGTAGAAACTAGCTTGTGTTAGCAAAAGAGGGCGACAGCTAGCTGGCTAAGCCAGCTGAACAGCTCAGGCGATTACGTAACGTCAGTCAAACCACAATAACTATCGTTTCCTTAAATGGATACGCCACAACAGCTGTTTGGAGGAATTGGTAGCTAGCTTATTTTTATTTCCACTAAAAGAAAAACATTAAAAGAATATATGTTACTTTGGAGAAAATATTATTCGGTCTATTTTTGTAATTATGTTAGTAACTATGCCAACTGTTTTGATGTTGACCACTGTCTATGAACGTCACACCTGTCATGACATTTGACTGTCGTTTATCTTTTTCACTTTGTTCCTCCACACTCGTGACTTCTAACCTTAAATTGCAAACCATTTATTCCTGTGCTTTATGTTACAGGCCTTTACCTTCCTTGCTGACTTGGGTATTTTTTAGGTAGAATGTCTCATTGGTGAAATTAAAGTTTCAATTAGGTAATATATGTATGTAAAATATCCCAGGTTACCCTGCCAATATGCTATCACGCCCTTTTAAACACTGATGATCAGAGGTGGAACAAGTAATCTAACCATTTGGCAAAATACACCGCTTTATCTGCGTCTAGGAGAGTTTTCTAAAGAGTGGGTAGTAGTAGATGTGTTAAAAGTTGCTGATTGTGAACACAAACATTTTTGCAACATGGTTTGTTACCTGAATATGAGACCATTGTTGACACACAATTCTTCTGACATTATTAACCTGGTTGAATGGATAGAAAAAAGATACATTTGAATTATAAAAGGAGATTTTAATGCTCACTGCT
Source organism: Tautogolabrus adspersus (assembly GCA_020745685.1). Classification (NCBI taxonomy): domain Eukaryota; kingdom Metazoa; phylum Chordata; class Actinopteri; order Labriformes; family Labridae; genus Tautogolabrus; species Tautogolabrus adspersus. Next base: position 9,930,833 of record CM036538.1, on the reverse strand, counting down.
GTCAAGTACGGCTGGGTGATATGACCTTAAATCAATATCATGATTAATTGAATATTTGACCTCGATTACGATTAATGAACGATTATTTTGTTTGTTTATTCGCAGTGTTTACTTTTGACTTCTTCTTGTTTGGTGTCGTCTTCCCTAAAGACAAAATGTGTCCAAACGACGGACATTGCTTCCATTTCGCGGATTGAACGTGTCGTCACGTGACTCTGCCCTGAAAATAATCAAAATAATCGACATGGGCTACATTACGTCGGTTAGAGGTTCTGAATGTTGGTTTCGATTAATTTTCGATTAATTGCCCAGACCTACTGTCAAGTCAAAGTGTATTCATAGAGCACTTTTAAAACAACCTCAGTTGACCAAAGTGCTGTACAGGTAAAAAAAAAAAAACAATATAAAAGGATGAATATTTAAAAAAAGAGCAATAAAAACATAACACAATAAATAACACATAAATAGGAGCATAATAATATTTCAAAATGTCGAGCTCAACTTGTATTTAAAGCCAACACAAAGAGGTGTGTTATAAGCATAGACTGTAAATAATATTATGTTAGAGCAGCGATTGGAAAAAGAAAAGCTGTCACAAGCTGTGGTTGTCAACGTTTTTTTTAATGAATGGATTATAGTTAATAGTATTTTCATTGGATGTTAGTTATACCTTTGATTCCTCAGCTTATGATGATTATACAGTATCTTAAAAGAGAAGAATTATAGCTAACTTGAGTAATCTTCTTCTCTTGATCATACAGATGTCCAGGGCTTCACAATAAACTAAAGAGCCAGTTGGGTGGCTGTTGACTTGTATCAGAAGGAAACGGCTTATTTTCACATTGGACAGTTCTATAGAAATAGAAAGATGGCTCGTTTCCTTTTAAACAGAAATCTTACAATCTTGGTTTCTGGATCCTTATATTTACTGTCAAACTTTTTTTTTTTTGCAAAGGATGGTTATCTGAGAATGTTTTTTATATGCAATATATGTTTAAAAATCTCTATTTTAGTGAAAATATAGGCCGGATCTGATCATATAGGAATACATCCTTCAGCGTACAGTGTGTGAATGTTCATGTGAATAATACAGCATTATTAGGCTTGGCATCCACCAGTGCAATCAAAAATGGACACACTGTATAGAGTCTCTCTACACCCAATGCAAACATTTTTACACCTTCATGGTATGTTTTTCATAATGTTTATTTGCCTCTGTTTTTGTGTCGTAGCTCCCAGTAGGCCTACTTCAGGAGAGAGATAAACGAGCGAAGTGGCATGGCATCCCTCCTCTGCTGCAGAAGCTCTATGAGAGCAGCCATCCAAACAGTGACCTCTCCCATGCCCACAGCTTTCTTAAGGTAACCATACAACACGAGTCCGTCCAACAATGAGATGGTGGAAGTAATTGTAGTAGCCACTTGTTGCTAAGTGTTTGTCTTTGGAATCTGACTGATGTAAATTACGTGTGAACACTGGTTTCTGTCAGGTATTATCATCCCAGCTCTCCATGGAGGCCATGTCTTTTGTCACAGAGGACAGGAAGACTGCTCAGGAATCCACCTTTCCCAACACACATACCTTTGACCTCTTCGGTGGAGTTGATGTACGTTTGACATTTCTAGTGCTTGATGTTCTCTAATTATCTGCCCCCCAGATATTAAAGCTTTTTACCACTGCTGAATTGATTGTCATGTATTATAATTCTTGATGAGACAGTTTTTTCAACTAACACTGTTCCTGTAGCTGCACTGAGAATTGCTTTCCTGTTTTCTGCAGCTGCTTGTGGAGATCTTGATGAGACCCACATTAACTATGCAGAAGAAGAAACCCAAAAGTAAGCGGGACTCATATCATATCTATGTCTGCTTTTATCTGGAAGTTAACATGTTCTACATGACAATTACTGGATTAAGTTGATAATATGTTCTTGCAATAAACTAACTTCTGTGTTTCTGTTTTAGTGAATGATGACTTGGTCAAAGACTGCCTTAGTGTTCTCTACAACTGTTGTATATGTGTAAGCGTCCACCTTCATTTTGTAGATACCATAGAGATTCTGTTGTCTGAACAGGTAGGTGTGAGCATGTTTTAAATAAGCTTTATTTGTTCTCTTTCAATTTAGACCGAGGGCGTCACAAAGAGTCTAGCAGCAAGGGATGACTTTGTCCTGTTTCTCTTCACCCTGATGACAAACAAGAAGACCTTCCTGCAGACAGCTACACTTATTGAAGATATTCTGGGAGTCAAAAAGGTCAGAGTTTTGCTCACATTAAATGTTCAGCAACCACTTGTTAAAAGTGTTTATGGCCATGTGACTCCTGTTGTTTCTTATGGTAAGCAAAATTAATTATCCTCAGGGCGCCCTCGGACGAGGCAAAGTTGCTTCGTACCGTCCTGTAGCATGATTGCCCCCCCCTACCCATTCCCCCGCTTCCTTAGTTCAGCTCGCATGTTGGACCCTGGAGGCATAAGAGAGCCTGAAAGTCGTAACATTGAACAGAAAGCATCTGCGACTAGTGTGATGTAAGGCATAGGTTTCAGGAGGCAGCATAGCTTTCTTAACTATAATAATAGTCCTTCACTGCCTGTATTGTGCTTGGAGAGTGAAGGGCTTCAAGACGTTGTTATCTTTCAAATTGACAGACATTTTAGTCGGTCGGCTGAGTGCAGATGCATTATTCATGGTCAAAGTTTGCCATGTTATGGAGACTTTGTAAAGCCTGCATGTGAAGGTTTCCCAGACACACTGTGCAACCGTCCTTCGATAACAAGATGTTATCTGGAAAATAACGAAAAAAGGGCTTTTCTAATGTTTGTTTTTGGTCCTTGTTAAGTTGGTTGATGGCCAAGACAACCATAAGTAGTAGGACTTATCCTCTTGTATTGATGATTATGACAGATAAAGACATTTTGTAATTTAGAAATGGCTATTTTTTTTGCAGACTCCCTACCCTTAACATTTCAAAGTGAGAGAATGTCAATTGAATGTTTGGGGTGAACAGCGCTTCCTGTATAAATTGCTTTGCACAATATCTTCTGTCATCTGCAATGATTTTAGCACCGTTTTCATTTAATATATATTTGAAGTTGCAACATATATGACATAATAACTACAACAACATGACAGTAAAGTTCATTTGGAATCTTTTTTTCAGGAAGCAGTTGTGGTAAATTGAAAAAAAAAAGCTTTTCAAGTTGAACAAGACTGACTCTAACTCTGCAGTGCTTATTGTTTGTTACAAGTTAGTTTACATTTTAAATTGTGTTTTTTTATTTTATATTTAAAGGGAGAATATGCAACTTTTTGACCCAGTAGATGTCGCCCTTGAGCACCAGCATGAAACCAAAACAACTCGAGCTAGCAGGCTAATGGTAGCGCTCTTTAGTTTGCTCGTAGCTTCACGTTGCATGTAAATTTACACGAAATGGCCATGATCTAAAACGCTTACGTGACATTCAAGTAAGCAGTGAGTACAGTATGTTATTCTTCTTTTCTGTAGTCCCTCACTTAAACTACTTTTATACGCCGTCCCGTCCATGTTAACACGGTGTAGATCGATGTAGATGCGTCTCGGACAGCATCACAGACAGCGGGACTCATTGTAGAAAGTCATGACTCAGAAAGTTATTTTCAGAGGATATACTTGATTTCTGCTATATTTATGTGTTAAATATCGCATATTCAGCCTTTAAATGATCTTTTAAGCTTCTGTCAGTAAATCAGTAAAAACTTGATTTCATGATACATTAAGTGTTATTTTACGAAACACAAGAAAAACTCCACGGCTCTCTTTTGAAAAGTGTAATTGCCTTTAATGGGATGACATGTGCATTAAGACCTTTAAACAAACTCTGACACATTATGGCATCACGCCTTCATCAGGTAGTCCAATAAAGGACCATTTGACAATAAAGGCATTCATATGTTTTTACAAAGAATTATTGTTTGATAACTGCATGTTATGAACCAAAGAGCACATCCAACTGACACCATTATTAAGTTCAGGAAGTGTGTGTGTTTTTATTTCTACAAGCTTCAGGAAAATGTCCTATCTATTGTTTAGTGTCTGCTTCTAGTTTGTTAACATTTCATATGTTTGCATTTTTCAGGAAATGATTCATTTGGAGGGCATCCCCAATCTGTCAGGCCTGGTCCAAAGCTTTGACCAGCAACAACTAGCCAACTTTTGCCGCATCCTATCGGTTACCATCTCAGAACCTGATGTGGGAAACGATGACAAGCACACCCTGCTGGCTAAAAATGCCCAGCAGAAACGCAATGCTAGCCCCTCACGGGCAGAGGTCAACCAGGGTAGGTTGTTTGCTGGATACAGAGGTCAAACTGACACATTTCTGCCATTCAAAAGTTTAAACTATCGCTATCATCATTATTGTTTCCAATAGTAACCCTTCTGAACATCCCCGGCTTCATTGAGCGGCTGTGTAAGCTGGCCACTAGAAAAGTGTCTGAGGCCACAGGAGCTAACTTCCTGCAGGAGCTGGAGGACTGGTACACCTGGCTAGACAACGCTCTGGTCCTGGACGCCCTCATGCAGATGGCAACAGAGGAGCCTGAACAAAGCAGTACAGGTGAGACAACAGTCAATCTAGCTGCTGTTTCCTCATACTGCTTGAATCTTATGAACTTTTCAGTTGAGATAGCTTTATCCCCCTTTCCTTCAGAGTCATCTGATGAGAGTTCCCTTGCCACCAGTCCTCTGAGACATCGACTGCCCCAGTCCATGAAGATTGTCCATGAGATCATGTATAAAGTGGAAGTGCTGTATGTGTTGTGTGTCCTTCTTATGGGGCGACAGAGAAACCAGGTACTTATGAGCACACGCCTTGTCTTTTCTTGAGATGTTAGATGTAATGTTGGCTCACAGCAGACTTAAAATACAGATTTTACAGACTCCTGTGTTGTGTCTCCGGACAGGTCCACAAGATGCTTGCGGAGTTCCGTCTTATCCCGGGGCTGAATAACCTGTTCGACAAGCTTATCTGGAGGAAATACACTGCTTCAAATCATGTGGTGCATGGCCAGAATGAGAACTGTGACTGTAGTCCAGTATGTACTCTTAACCCTCATAGGAAACTTTCTCTTGATTATTCAATTTAACTTTTTTTTAAACTACTCAATATCTGTTTGCAGGAAATATCCTTTAAAATCCAGTTCCTTAGACTACTTCAGAGTTTCAGCGATCATCATGAGTAAGTGACCCTAGATTGAGTTACCTTTGGCCTGACCTCTCTTCTTAAGTTATGCTGTTTTACATGTTTTCGCCTGTCTTTTAGGAACAAATACCTCCTGCTGAATAGCCAGGAGCTGAATGAACTGAGTGCCATTTCTATGAAGGCCAACATCCCTGAGGTGGAAGCTCTGGTTAACACAGACAGAAGCCTAGTGTGTGATGGGAAGAAGGGACTCCTCACACGCATCCTCACTGTCATGAAGAGGGAGCCACCAGACTCATCCTTCAGGTCAGCATCACATAGGGCAAAGATGACATGCAAGCGATGAAGATATTGATGTTTATTTAACTTTTGAAGACATCTCTGGAGATTTGTCGTTGAGATTGTTAAAGCTTTGCTGATGCTTTCTCTGTGTTTGTAGGTTCTGGCAGGCGAGGGCAGTGGAAAGTTTTCTTCGTGGAGCCACTTCCTATGCAGACCAAATGTTCCTTCTGAAGAGAGGACTACTAGAGGTAAAAGTACAGCCTAAGCCGTGCGTGCAAATCAATTCCCCCCCCCCCCCCCCCCCCCTATTTTATACAGTCACCCTTATGCGCATAAAGCCTCGCCCCACTGGCGCTCCCAGCTGTTTTTCCCCCCAGATGTGCTCAGGTGTTTTTGGGAGCATGATGTGTCTCTGTGTGATCTGGTTCAACATTGTTTTTGTCATCATTCACAAACTTATTCTGTACTGCACAGATCTGCCTCTTTTTATTTAATTTTTTTATAAATTAAACGGCTTTTTCTCTCCCTCAACAGCACATCCTATTCTGTATCATAGACAGTGGCTGCACATCTCGGGATGTCTTACAGAGTTACTTTGATCTGCTTGGAGAGCTCATGAAGTTCAACATTGATGCCTTCAAAAGATTTAACAAATATGTCAACACTCCAGAGAAGGTACACATGCTTTAAAAATATGAAACGTTCTAATTTTTCTTCTGACTTTAGGAATGCAATTTTACAGTATTTTCTCAACTTGTGTGGTGAATGAATAAACGTGTGTAATGATATCATTTGATCTCTCTTTTTTTCCATAGTTTCAGACTTTCCTGACACAGATCAACAGTTCTCTGGTGGACTCTAACATGCTGGTACGCTGCATTGTGCTTTCATTGGACCGCTTTGAGAGTCAGACTGAAGATGTTAAAGGTAAACAAGCCTGGAATATTTGTACATGTAAGCTAGTTTGTCAACAAACAGTTCAAAGGACTTTCCTAGAATCATTTACTAGAATGATTTCTTGTTTTGGTTTTTAAAACCACAAATAAATGGAAGTGCTTTTTCTGTAAGAGATCATTAAGTGTTGATTTTGTTGTTGTGTGTTTTTCCCAGTGGTGGAGGTACTTTCTGAGTGCTGCCTGCTGTCGTACATGGCCAGAGTTGAGAACAGGCTGTCCTTTCTCTTCCGGCTGATCAACATCATCAACGTACAAACTCTGACACAGGTCTTTTCATTTTTTACGTTGTCTTATATATATTAAGAGAAACTCTCAGTTCAAGTATTAGGAATAGGCACTCACAACTTTCATGTAACCTTGAGGTATTGTCAGCACTGTTTTAGTTTTGTTAGAGATTGTACAATGTACTGCAAAAAAGTTCATGTTCCTTTCTGCATTAAACCTGTCCCACTGTTCCTGCAGGAGAATGTGAGCTGTTTAAACACCAGTTTGGTGATCTTGATGTTGGCCAGAAGAAAGGCTAAACTGCCCTTCTACCTCAATGCCCTGCGGGAGAAGGAGTATGCTGAGAAGTACCCAGGCTGCCTGCTCAACAACTTCCACAATCTACTGCGCTTCTGGCAGCGTCACTACCTCAACAAGGACAAAGACAGCACATGTCTGGAGAATGTGAGTAGCTTCCACTGTATGCTAAACACAGCTGAGTAAATATGTTAATCCTACTGAGCATGAGAGTCTACTAGGGTTTTCAGGATATCCAGAATTTTAAATGTCGATACAATCAAACGATGAAACGATAAATGTTATGTAGTTTGTATGTGTTTTTATTACAACCCTGCAAACAGTGCTGGTGCAGGAAAAGGCGCTAAACACATATCAACATTTGTCATACTGTTGTACCACTACTACAGTAGTACAACAGATCGAAGTTGATCTGTGATCTTTGTGGATCAAACCCCTTCCCCCCCCCCCCCACAGTTAGTACCACTAGTGATTTGTGAATCATTGGATAATGTAACATCTTAATATAAAACTGCTTAATCCCTGTTAGGGCTGGGCAATATATCGAGTTTATAAGATACATCGATATACTGTACTTTCAAATGAGATATAGGGTAACACAATATTCTTTATATAGGTATATTTAATGTATCATTAAACTAATGTAATACGTTTCTCCACCTATTTCTCCTCTCACTGTCCGTCCCTCTTCAAACTGCTCCGCCTCTTTCTCTCTATGAGCAAATCTCAAAGAACCACCTGCTTAAATACACAGCTGTGTGTGTTCAGTTTTGCCGGAAAGGAACATTCTTTCTTTATTCAATTATTTAAAAGCATTTTTATTTCTATTATTTGTATTTCACTAAAGGGCAGTTTTTTTGAAATGTCATTTTTCATGTACATGTTGGCATTGTGCAGCTGGCTTTCAATATAAGTGCCTGTGTGACATTTGGCCCATGTGGATTTGACTTTAGACAGACTTTTAACTGACTTTGTTTTTGTTATTTCTTAACAGAAAAATAATCCAGATATACTTCGTATATCACCATTCAGATAAAACATATTGACAAATGATTTTTGCTTTACATCGCACAGCCCTTATCCCCCCATGCAGAGCATCGTTTAAGTAGTGTGTGTGTGTTCAGGGCTATTGGGATCCACTGTTCAAATGTAAGGACAATTAAATAATAGTTTTTTATTTTTTTTGCAGACTTTCAGACCGAAAACGATTAAGTGTTGACATATTCATTTCATATAGTTATAGTTGTATAGTTATATAGTTACCAGGAATCAAACAGTGCTTCGACTTTTTCTCCTCTCACTCACACCGTGTCTGCATTCATCATGCATACACATAACATGTCATTAGCCGATGGTGTTTACAGGTGACAACAACCACAATCTTCACTTTAGTAATGATATCTCACATCCTGCTGTAGTCTGTAGCAGTAAACTAAGCCGAGCAATCTGCATTACAAAGAGCTGAAGACAGTCACTAAATGCGTATTCTCTATCTGTGTTTCTTCTTAAACCTGTTTGCACAGGTTTAATTTTAATTTTTTATTCTTATATATAGGGGCTCCTTAAATCTTTGTTGTCTGATAATATATGTATGGGAGGGGGGACAGGGGGTGTTTATGTAACAATTGTTATGTGTCTTGCATGTTTGTATACTGCGACTGGATGCCTTGAATTTCCCTCAGGATCAATAAAGTATCTATCTATCGATCTATCTATCGATCTATCTATCTCACACAACATGTGCTGGAGCAGCCAGTGCACAGATACACACATTCGCTAAATGAACGGTGTGTGTGTGTTACATGTTCAACGTTGTCAAAGCTCATACAAGAAACAAGCTAGTAGGGGGGAAACAAATACGGGTTCTGAAATGATGGAGCTTTTTATATGACATACTGTTGTACTGTTGATTTTTTTTAAAGATTTATCTGAAAGATTGTATTATTATCCCCCCTACCTGTCTGAGCTCCTCCACCAGCACACTCCCACCTGCACTCTCAGGTCTGCTGATGCAAACCCCCCTGGGGGGACAGGGCCTTCTCCATTGCTGCCCCCACCCTCTGGAGCTCACTCCCAAAAAATATCAGAGACTATCTCTCACTCTCTACCTTCAAGAAATCCATAAAAACTCACCTCTTCAACATCGCCTACAACCACTAACAAACGCTATTCTCATCCTCCTTCCCTTAAATTCTTTATTTGTTGTTTTGTTTTTTACTGTTTTGTTTTGTTGTTATTCTTTGTGAAGCGTCTTTGAGTACTTAGAAAAGCGCTATAAGAATCTAATGAATTATTAATATTATTAGAACTGTAGCAATTTGTGCAGAAGATGCGATACATTATTGAGATGCATTGTGTTTCGTTTGTCTGTCTGTTAGGATATACATGGAATGAAGTGCAGATTATGATACTGTATCCCAATCTGCTGTCCTCTACATACATATCACTATTAGGGGCAAACTACGGCTCAAATGTACCAGCCTGAGTCTTGAATGCAGTGGACAATAGATATGGAACAAGCATTCAAATGTCACTTTCTTTTCCAACTTGTAAGAAAAACATGAAGATGCAGCCCTTATCAACATGTGATTAATTGATGTTTCTATGTGTACTCTCGCCCTTTTGGTTATTCTGATAATTTTTTTTTTCTTGTTGTGGGTTTCTGAACTGACTTTTTGTATGTTAAGTTTCCTGATGCTGGTAAACCGGTGGTTGTAGTGGGATTGCTTTTTGGACCTGCTTGTTCGTGTTTCTACGTGTGGTCGGGTGTGGACTGACCATCATGCTTGCTCGAAGGCTCATGGTCTACCATTTTCTTTTGGGGCCTGGAGGTGCTTTATTGTGCAACTAATGAGCTATTCACTCATTACCATTGACTTAATGTTGGACTAATGTAATTTTGAGGGACTATATATCCAAAGTGACGTACATCAGAGAGTAAGTACAACACAAGCAGAGATCTAGAAAAGAGGAAACAACGTCAGTACATGTAAGTGCAAACAAACAGCTTTAAGTCTTATCAAACACAGGCGATGTCAGGCAGTGCACAGAGGCAAGCACTTGTTTTTTTAAGGTAATATAAAGTCAACAACAATGCCAGCACTTTCTGAGAGCCAGTGGAGGGAGATGAACAGCGGAGTTGCATGTGCTCTTTTGGGCATTTTGAAGACCAGTCGGGCTGATTCGTATTGGATCATCTGCAGATGTTTGATAGTGCATGTAGGTAGACCTGCCAGGAGGGAGTTGTAGTAGTCAATGTGTGATATGACAAGAGCCTGAACCAGGAGCTGTGTAGCATGCTCTGACAGGTAAGCTCTGATCTTCCTGATGATGTACAGGGCAAATCGACATGACCGGGCAATTGAGGCCACTTGAACTTTAAATGTTAGCTGGTCATCAATCATGACACCCAGGTTCCGGGCAGACTTTTTGGGCATGAGTTTGGTTGCACCAAGCTGGATATTGATCTGTTGTTGAAAAGAGGGACTGGCTGGATGACAAGGAGCTCAGTCTTTGAGAGCTTGAGTTGAAAGTTCAGCATGATGAAATTCTTGCTGAGACTGTATCGTCATCTGGCAGGAATGACAAGAAGTCTTGTGTGTGCTGTGCTCTACTTGTTATTTCTTCTTTGTCTAGCCCCCCTTCCAAAAGCCTTTGAAAGCGTATTTGGGGTGTCCTATCATGCGTCTTGGTTTTATTGGGGTTGTATTTTTTGGATTGCTATGTGTTTTGGACGTATGAAATCAATCAACCAATCAGGTGACAGTAATCACAGTAATCACAGACAGTAATTCCCCAGCCCCGAATATGGGCCGGGGAATACAAAGACTTTATTTTTTTGGCTTTTGAAGCTGCTTCACAGATAAGATAGGAGCAAAATCAAAAGTGAAAACCTTTAAGCAAAGAACCTTTAAAGACAGAAATTGTCTCATAAAACAGTTATAATGCACGCATAGATTAACCCCGACTGAACACTTGTGTGTGTGGATTTACAAAGTAGTAAATATAATACTTTAAAATGGTTATTGGTCTTAAAAGACAAATATAGCACAATGAAAAATCTGTTGAGTTCAATGTTAAAAGTACTGACATGTACTGGGAATGTATGTTGTGCTGTTGGCATACATATCAATTGTTAACCACTTTATTTAACGGTCTTGGTTTGTGATATATGGATGGCTGAGATTAGTGTGGCTGAGTCACTGTATGTGTAGGAGCAGTAGCAGCTTCACTCTGTAGTGCCTCTCAGCTATACAGATCCATGTTCTGCTCATTGTTTCTGTTTAACAGCCAGCTATTTTTTCCACTCTAATTTGATTAGGTTTGTTTCCATCAGCAGCAGGCTAATATATTCAGAAGAAATCCTTTTAATGCTACTGGTCCAGAAAGTTGTTCACTTACTGTAGAGCATAGGAGAGCATTAAGCAGCTACAGAGCAACATGTATTTTTTTAAAGAGTTGGGAAGCACAAGAACATCTTCCTGGTGGCCATGACACAACTTCAAATGGCTGCTCACTTTGATCTGTGTTTGCTGAAAATGTAACTTTAAAGACCGATTCCTAGGACGGTTTGTTGGCGCTGCCATCTTGTGGTAGCAGCCATTACTGCGGTGGCATCTCAGTCTGCTGCTGCCTGTTTACTGCGACAGCAGCTTTCATAGTTAGATTAAAAACGCCGATAAAGGAACCTTAATGAGGAGTTCTTCATATTATTATTTAGATTTTAAATATAAGAATGTTTTACAACAACATAACAGAGAAATAAAGACAAAAATGCAGTGTACACTGCTGTGGACGTCGCAACATGTTAACACAAGGTTATTCCCCCATAGTTAAGAGCTATACTGTATAATATTTCTCGACTGTCAATATACGCAAGCTGCTCTAAACCCTTTCTGGTTCCCTTTTCAGAGCTCCTGTATCCCCTTCAGCTATTGGAAGGAGACGGTGTCCGTGCTGCTTGGCATTGACAGGACTTCTCTGTGTGCCATATCGAGCTACATTGATGAGCCCTTCATGGATCTGGACAGAGACCTGCTAGAAGATTGACCTCCAGTGGGTTCACTGTGGGTGGGACAGGGCAGAGGATGGCAGGGAGCATGGACACCTACAGCCGACGAGGACTCCAATGCACTGAGCCATCCAGGCACTTTGTGACTGTGTTCTGGATGTTAAGACTCGCATGTTTGCTGTCGGTACCTTCGCATGGAGGCCTTCATCACTGATATGAGGGGACATAATTCGCACTAAATTGCCATGCTCTTCTTCAAAGGAGGAGAGGGAAGCCTTTATGCCCATCCCAGATTGGCCACATCATTTAAAAGACAATAATGGAACCTTGTAAACCACACCTGCATTGGTTGTTTGCTGTAGGTGAACTTCAAATAGAGCCTTTTATATAACCTATACAAAATTCTATGGAAAAAAAAAATATGTATGATTCAACAAATTATATGTTAGAAAAAATAAGTCTTTTCACCTGTTGACCACAGAGTAAACTGTAAGTCTGACAAAGGTCATTGATGCGTCACAGGGCTGCCAGGAGTCGCCAGCCTCAACCTCCCACTACCTACACACTCTCGGCTGACTCCACGCCAATCCAAGTCCTTACCTGGTGGTTGATAGAACTGGTGGATTTGGAGTTTCTCCAGGGGTCTTAATGAACAGCATTTTTATTTTACCTTCCTGTGGGCCTATGATGTTCGGTGCTTTCTGGCTCTACTTGGCTCATTAGGATAGCTTTTGGGTTGGATGACACATTTTTCCCCCCATCACACAGGGTTCCTCAACACAAACCATCCACTCTGTCGTGGTGTCAGAACGTTCACCCAGGGCCTCCTTTCTTTACCAGGTTATTTTTTGATTTACTTTTTTCCTGTTGAAAAAACAGCTTTTAGCTCTGGATATACTGTAGAATAAATGATGCACAGGTGGTGTTGTTTTTATTGTTAATTATATTTTAACACATTTGTTGATTAAAAAGGTCTTCATTTTGTAACAAAGTGTATTGATGTTGTAAGAGATGGTTTAGGAAAGAATAAACTATGCAGGCACTAGTGTTAAGATACTACTTTCCTTGCTCCAGCCACACAAACCTTGTTTAGCCTTCTGCCCAGCAGCCTCGGCAATGGACTGAAGGTTTACCACTTTCTCTGGTTTCTGCTATTTCTCAACATCTTTGACTACAAGCTAAGAATGACAATCTTTTAATGTGATGGCTCTTTTTGCATGGCACCACTTGATCTTTACTAAAGATAAAGAAGATGCAGCTGGCACGGCTGTGTTGTTGCCTGTCCATGGCCTGAATGTGCGGCTGTTTGGGGGAAATGGAAAATGCAGACATGAACAGATTTTTGGTGTCTCAAAATAAACAGACACAACCTGGGATAAGTACAAATGGATGAGCTACCTCATATTTTATCCTCACAGCGTACAGATCAAACCACTTCTGATGATGACTTTACAGTTTTACTCCCAGCATGTCATGGTTCATAGTTCATGTTCATGTGAATGTATAAAGGCATTTCTACAGTAGGCCCCTGATGCCATGAGTTACTAGTATTATGCCGCCTTAGGATGCAAACACAAACGTCCTTTACACTTTGAAAGCCTTTTATTTGCTTTAAAGCTAATCAACCAGAAATGTTTCCTTTCTCTTTCATCAGCATGTCTTAAATCTCTTTATAGGTGTGCACATACTTTGAAGAAGGTCATCTTTTGTGCTTTGCAATTAATTTAATGCAACTACACTTTACAAGTGCTTCTCTCTAACAAATTCTCAGTTTCACTGCAGAATGCCTGAGATGATCGCAACGGTTTCTTGATGAAATGATGTGACCAAACTCTGGGTGCTCCTGCACTCGTGTTTCATTCTTAGAACTGATCATGTGTCATCGTTCATTATATTCCCTGTTATCACTCGAGTCATCCATCATGAAAGTCAATCATGCTATTGGTATAAAAACATGAATGTTGTGAGCACTCCTCTGAGGTGACTGTATTTACAATCTCTTAACCCCGACTTCTGTAGCTTTGTGATCCAAATGAGAGAGTGGCCCTTTTGTATGATGCACATGAGAATCTGTTCTGCTGTATGTGGTGTGATGCTCCTAGTAGGCCTTAGATTTCATTCATTTATATGTAAAGAGAATGCTGAATTGTTATGCCCTTTGGCCAAGAACATGCTGCATACATAATACTTTTTGGTTTCTATTTCAGAACCCCGATATTTTGACTTCATTCACTTTAGATGTATGTTCTGTTGTGATGCGGCATGATGGAGACAGCAGCCGTCCTACACAAACATTTAAAGGCAGACTGAGTTACTCTTCTTTAGTCAAATATGTTTTACCTCACCAGGGCCGGCGATATCAGTAGCGTTTGTTGAAAAGAACGACCACACAAGATTCTGATGGTGGCTGAAGTTCCCAGTGTGAAATCTCAATCTTTATTCAAGAAAACATTTTTTTCTCCTTTTTTATTTGCAATTTGTGATATTGACAAATGCATAGACTTCTGCAAACTTTAGTCTTAATTTCTAACCCTGGTTGACTCTTAACCTATCAGAGAACAGATTAAGTTTCACATTCTATTATTACTACTTCTGTAACCAACTTTCACCCTTTTGTTCCGCCTCTTATGCTTGTATTGAACTTCATTTTCCTTATTTAACAGCTGTTTGTCAGATAAATAATATAATAAATTCTTCTTTAGACATTTGTTTTGTTGGATTTCCATCTGTCAAATTTCACTCTGAAACAAAAAAAGAACAAGCTAGACATAAATAAAGGTTTATTAAGTCTTTATTTGGATGTGTCCTCACAGTTGAGCACAGCTGTTGCAGCTGGGTGACTGTGACATGTTTGGACGCAGCTTTCAGCCTCAAGACATCACTCAGCAAGCTGAAATAAAAAAGACAGAGATGTTTGTTAGCAACCACATACACAGTATCATAGAGTTACTCATGACTACACTAGAGATCACAAGAGAAGGCTACGTGAGGTCATAGTCAACAGATGATTACAGCCAGCTCCTTCCAAAATAAGTTCTTGGTATAAAGCCTGCAGTCTTATTTTAATAAATAGTTCCAAAGGTCACACAACGTGGCAGCATACTGTAACAAAATCAATTACGTATTTAGTTTACTAACCTTGTTGACTTGGTCTCGGGTGCGGACCCGCAGCTTGTTGACCTGCGTTTCAGCAACGTCAGCCCTCTCCTCTGCATCATCAAGCTCATGCTGGAGCTTCCTGTACTTAGTCAGGTTGGAGTTCGCCTGCTCCTCCTGAAGAAAGGATGACACAGAGAAGACTTCAGTCATTTTGTTATATATGTATATGAACCCCTCCAGTGTGCCAGCTATGCTTCAGATGATCTTTCATCGTCTTAAATACTAAACTACTGATAGTGGACTCACTGCTTCTTCAGTCTGTCTCTTGTAACTCTTGAGCTTGGCTTGCAGCTTGTCAATGAGGTCCTGTAGGCGGACCAGATTTTTCTTGTCTTCCTCGGCCTGCACAAAAAGCACAGAGAGCTCGTACTCTACTTTCAATATAAATTATTTTATTTTTTTAAATGCACTATGTACAAACAATGGTAGTTTACCTGGTAGGAGAGCTCTTTGATTCTCCTCTCATACTTGCGTACACCCTTCTGATACTCCTGGCTCTTCTTTTGCTCGGATTCCAGTTCATTCTCAAGTTCTTTGACCTACCACAACATTTAAAAAAGAGCAGTTCATTAAAAATTATAAACAAAACACAATGAAAAATGATATTGAGTTGACAACATATGGATTTAAATTGACACCTCTCACCCTGGCCTCCAGTTTCTGGACCTGCTTCTTGCCGCCCTTGAGAGCGATCTGCTCAGCTTCGTCCAGACGCATCTGCAGATCCTTTATGGTCTGCTCCATGTTCTTCTTCATCCTCTCCAGATGGGAGCTGGTGTCCTGCTCCTTCTTCAGCTCCTCTGCCATCATGGCTGCCTACAAATCAAAGGATCTAAGTTAATTGTTCATTAAGTACTCTCTTACTGGACTAGAACCCATTTGAGCAACACCAGCAGGAAGCTGGCCCAGCAGTGGTCTGGAAAGCACATTTGGTGGTTTGGTCAGTTAAACTAGATGTAATTACTGAAGACTGAAGGGTTAACCAGATCCACTGTCTAAGAAGCAGTTTGAGTATAATGCAGTGAAAAACTCTTTTATCTTGCTCTTTATATTTTTTCAATTCAAGATCTTACATCGGTGATGGCCTTTTTGGCCTTCTCCTCAGCATTGCGACACTCCTGCACTGCATCGTCCACCTCATTTGACAGCGTGGACAGATCACTTTCCAGCTTCTTCTTCTGGTTGATAAGTCCAGTGTTCTGGGATAAGGGAGAAAACACAAGCATCATCTCAGGTTGAAAATGCTAGTTCATCTTGTTCTCTAAAACCAACCTTTTTTTTTTGCTAGGATTGAGTGAAAACTCACATACCATCTAGCATCAGAGACGCTGTACAAAAAGGCTGAAAATTGTTCTTTTCCTGGATTCTACTACTGACCAAAAAACAGACTAGCTGAACAACAAAATACTATCTCTGCCATATAATGAAAGCGAGTGCCTTACGATAATCCATATTTAAATTGTAAGTGATCTTATCATCTTAGATGCACTGCACAGAGGTTTGAATGCATCTCTTTACCTGAGAGTGCAAGAGGTTGACTCTCTCGGTTGCCTCGAGCAGCTCATGCTCAGCTAGCTTGCGGGCGCGATCGTTCTGCTCCAGCAGAGCTCTGAGCTCCTCCACCTCAGACAGCAGCAGATTGTTGCGCCGCTCTGTCAGCGCCACCTGCTCCTTCAGCTCCTCATTCTGGTGAACAGTGTCATCCAGCTCCAATTGAATGTCCTGGAGATGAAGATCAGAAATTTAATTTAACATTTTAACAATGGAATTGGTCCTAATGAATCTGACACCAGTTTATTCCGTTGGCTGGCTGCTTGATGGACACACCTTGATCTGAACTTGCAGGTTTCTCAGTAGTTTCTGGGACTCTGAAGCCTGCCTGTTGGCATGGTTAAGCTGGACCTCCATTTCATTCAGGTCACATTCCATCTTCTTTCTCAGACGCACCGCCTCGTTACGAGACTTAGCCTCTGCATCCAAGGTGGCCTGCATGGACTCCAGTGTTCTCTGGTGGTTACGGCTAGAAGGTGAAGGATGTCATGGAGAGAAATTTGAAATCTCCAGTTGGCATGGGGATGTTGATAGGAAAGAATAACATGTGCTATAAGGAGGATAGAAAGGAGTTAACGGTGAATCTCACCGAAGGGTGTCAATCTCCTCATCCTTTTCTGCCACCTTCCTGTCAACTTCAGCCTTGATCTGATTTAGCTCCAGCTGAATGCGAAGAGTTTTGCTTTCTTCATGCTCCAGCGTGCCCTGAGACACACAGACACTTAGTACTTGAAAATCTTTTTCAGGGTAGTTTCTGCCAAAGAAAAATCTAGGCCAAAAATTTGGAAAAGTCAGGAAATTGCTTACTTCAACCTCCTCCAGGGCTGCTTGAATCTCGCTTTTCTCCATGTCCAGACCCTTCTTAATTTTCTCCAGCTCATGAATGGTCTTACTTCCTTGACTGATTTGATCAGTCAGGTCAGCTATCTCCTCTAGAGAAGCAAAGGTTAAAAAATAGTTTGTGTCCCATCTTTGAGAAATCTAATAGTTTAAATGCATCTTTCTAACTGGGTGGTCATTATGTGAGTGGTACCTTGAAGATTCTTGTTCTCCCTCTTAATGGTCTCCAAATGATCCAGGGTCTCCTCGTAGGAGTTCTTCAGTTTGAAGAGCTCTGTGCTCAGGCCACGAGACTCTTTTTGGGAGGTCTCCAGCTCTGACTGGCATTCCTCATACTTCTGTTTCCACTCTGCCAGCACCTAAATGACACAATTGGACATGTTCATACCATGAAGCAAAAGTTGACTTAGTCTCAACCGTCAGAGTCATCAGGTATGAAGATACACAAAATTAAAATTTTTCTTTGGACAAATTATAATGATTTCCTTTGTTGACAGCAAAGCAATGTTCTGTAAAAATTGACGGTAAATACCTTGTCAAAATTGCGTTGCTTCTTGTCCAGGGCAGAAGCTGCCGCATTTGCACGCTCCAGGTCAATAACTAGATCCTCAATCTCTGTCTGCAGACGTTGTTTAGTCTTCTCCAAAGAGGAGCACTTTGCATTGCAAGCCTCCACGGACTCTTCCGCCTCCTGCAGACGTGTCACCACCTTCTTCCTAATGAGAGGGAAACACAGTTGGCACTCGTTTTCATACAATCATTGTGTGCCATTTGATTCTGTGAGTTAAAAATACATATCACTCACTTGGCCTCCTCCAGCTCCTCAGTCCTCTGGATGGCATCAGTTTCATACTTTGTCCTCCACTGAGCCACCTCTGTGTTGGCCTTAGACAGAGCTCTCTGCAGCTCAGCCTTGGCCTCCTGCTCCTCATCATACTGCTCTCTCAGAAGATCACAGTCATGGCGAGATGACAGCAGCGAGTGGGCCAGGGCGCTCTTAGCCTAAAGATACCCATCATGATAGTTTGGAATAGTTATTCAAGAATAAGAAAGTCTGATTTTCTGTAAAGGTTGCTGCCAGTTTTGTAAAGACAAAACCATAGTCTGATACAATTATGAAGAGCTAACCTTGCTCTCCTCCTCCAGCTGTTTCTTGAGTTCCTCAACATTCTGGCTGAAGGAGTTCTTGGATCGCTGGAGTTGTGAGACCATGGCTTCCCGCTCTTCAAGCTTTCTGCCTAGCTCTCCTATATGGTGGGGAGAAAATGTTATCTGCAATTACTTATTGGTCAGTGTAATTTGTCGCTAAGATTTTTTATCTGATGAATGTTCCTTACCACTCTCAGCCTGAGCTCGGGCCCTTTGGGTGCTGGTTTCGTTGAGCTGCCTCTGGAGCTCATCAACCCTGGCTCTAGCCTCGTTCATCTGGTCTTCATAGAGACGGCACATCTTCTCAGAAGTGGCCTGCAGGAAAGAGAGGGAAAGAAACAATTTTACAGTTAATTACCTTGTTTAGTCTTGTACAACTTTTAATCTCTGTTTGTTCATTCAATTATTTTTGATACCTTGCCCTTGGAGAGCTGCTCCACAGTAGAGGCAAGATCATCAGCCTCCGTCTTGGCCTCGCTCCTCTCCTTCTCCAGCTTCTGCTTGACTCGCTGCAGGCTGTCTATCTGCTCACTCAGCTCTGCAATGCTGTCAGCATGCTTCTTCCGCAAGGCTGCCGTTGTGGCCTCATGGTGCAGCATGGCTACCTCCAGGTCTCGTCGAAGCTTCAGGAATTCTGCCTCTCTTTTCTTGTTGATCTCGACCTGGGCTGAAGTAGCCCCACCTGCCTCCTCCAGACGCTCACTCAGCTCTTCAAGTTCACGAGCCACATCGCCACGCTGCTTCTCAACTTTTGCCCTGGAAGACCGGTCAGCCTCCAGCTCCTCCTCAAGCTCCTCTGTACGGGCCTGGAGGAGAAGCAGTTGTCACATCATTGTCAAAAAAAGAGAGACTGGTTTGTCTCACAATATACTAAGAGACTAGTGTCTACCTGTAGCTCCTTTATCTTCTTGTGGAGCTGATTGACCAAAGCTTGTTCATCTTCAATACGTGAGCTTATCTCGTTCATTTCAAAGTCTTTCCTGGTATAAAAGATTTTCAAAGTTATTGTAAATGAAAACTTCTTAATAGCAACACAATGTTATATAGTTTATAAATGAAAACTCACTTTTTCAGCTTCTCTTCGAGTTGCTGCTTGTCGTTCTCCAAGTCCATAACAGATTCCAAGGAGAGTTTCAGATCTCCCTCCAGCTTACGTCTGACCCGTTCCAGGTCCATACGCAGCTTCCTCTCTTGTTCCAGGGTGCCCTCAAGCTGATTCACAGTTGGAAGGTTAAAACATATGAAGTCCTATCATCCTTTCATAGGAATTTATGCAACAGCATGTTTTGTTTTGTTCCTAGTTTTTGCTTGTTCAGGCCATAAAAATACTCACATCATCTACTTGTTGCTCTAGCTTTGCTTTTGCTTTTGTCAGAGTGTTGACTTTGTCTTCCTCTGCCTGCAGGTCATCCAGAGTCTGCTGATGAGCCTCTGTGAGAGCCTTCTTTTCTTTTGTCAGCTTCATTATGGTTTCATCCAGAGCTGCCATTTCCTCAATTAGGTTCTTCACCTGCGAGTCAGGAAATTATACATTTTAAAATTACATGAGAAATCAAAAACATCTTGAGTCTGATTTATTCCTCTAAACAAAAATAATCCACCACAAGTTCTGTGAATTTTCTTGGGCCTCTCAGGGCCCCTGGAGGCAATGAACTGCTCCCGTTTTAAATAACCTACTTTGTTCTCAGTGGCATGTTTCTCCTTCTCCACTTTAGCCAGTGTGGTCTCCAGGTCGTCAATGTCTTTCTTCAGCTCAGAGCACTCATCCTCTAGCTTGCGCTTCTTGGCAAGCAAGTTAGAGCTCATCTCCTCTTCATCCTCCAGCCTCTCCATAATTTCCTTCATTTTGGCCTCCAGCTGGATCTTAGTTTTGATGAGCAGGTCACAGCGTTCCTCGGCATCTGCAAGATTATCTTGCTCCTGTGGATGCCCGGAGAGAAAACTAAGTGTTCATTGCATTCCACACTTCTATCTGTTAATGTGTCGTCAGGACTCAGTAGTGCCACTTACTGCTTGTAGCTGTAGAGCCAGGTCATTCTTCTCTTGGATCTGGCTGACCTGCTTCTCCTCCAGCTCTTTGCGCTTGACCTCGGATTTTTCCAGAGCCTCCTTCAGCTTGGCCAGCTCCACTTTCAGAGAGGCTAGCTCTTTCTCGGTGGCTGCGCTTTTCAGTAGAGGCTTGATTTTGAAAAAGAGTTTCATCCAGGGCCAGTGCTTGACAGCGTTGAAAGCCCGGATGTTCCACTGAATGATCATCAAAGCCTCCCTGATGACCAAATGAGATAAAAAGAGGGAACAGAAGAGTAAGGACTTTATGAAAATGCATTTGAAACAGATCTCAGAAGGCACTGAGATCAGTGATTTCTATTGTGTACTCAGTTTACTACAGGAAGATTTATTTAAATGCAATGGGTTTCATGTAAAGTCTGTGAAGTAGCACAATTATTTTGGAAAAAAAGAGAAAATATTGGATTTGAGTATATTCAACCTCATATTGAGTCAACATCTGAACACAGCAATTTGGGATTTAAGGTATGTTAAAAAAAATAACCAAACAGTTTAAACAGTTAGGTAAAAGTAATTTGTTTAAAAAAAACAAAAAAACATTGACATTCTGACTCATAGTAGTGGAAACATGTTGTTAGGGACTAGAGAATCTGTCTTAAACAGTCAGCTCACAGTACTTTTTGAAACAATGGTGCAGAGGTCAAAGTAACAGATCAATAAGCTTACATTAAAGGCGCTAAAGTGGATGGATAAAATTAATATAAAAAAAGGGGTCGATAGCTTCTCCCACAATGTTGACAAACAACCTTTAAGTTCTTGTTAGGAGTTTTAAGCTGATTATGAAAATGACATAATAATGACATAATACTGATGCCTCTGTCACAAAAGGAAAAAAGAGCAGCAAAGAGAAAATGTATTAGTTTAATCCAGTTATCTTTTGTGCCTTTCACCCCGACGTGGAGTAGGTGTCAGATGAGGGAATTGACAGCACACTGCTGAAACAGTCTTTTTATGAGTTTTTTATGCTTGAGATTTGTTTTTTTTATGTCAGAAAAAAACACTTACATATGAACAGAACAGGATCAGCTAAGAAATCAATCACCACTCTTTATCCATAGGGGTCACCAAAACTGACACAGCCCAAAGCTCCACACAGAAGCTCTTACAATGAATGAACATTGTAATATTCACCTTTATAAAGTACTGTGTTTTTTCAGTCTAAATTGAAATGAAAACAGGCACAAATGGTGGTGGTTTTGACGAGAGGACTGTTGGAATACAGAAGACACAAAAGCTTAGGACCCAACAATGCCGCCCATGTGGTACTTTAAAAAGCAGGAGAAGTAAAGTTCAGATAAGTAAAGAGAAGGTCAAAAAGATTAATCCTGGAGTTCCCCTGACTATTTATTTAGTTACTTATCCCTGGGGCTTAATATTTGGCACTAATCCTGTGCCTATCCACTCTCGTGTATCTAATCCTACACTGAGGGATGTGAAATAATAAACCTAATGCAGCTTTTGATGTTTCCTAACTGTGACCAAACAGGGTTACCACATTGGTTTGGTCTCAATAGAATGGCGTCTCACAGCCCTAAATATGGACCCGGTCAAGGACTTCCTGTCAGTGTTTAGAGGGTGAGTTTGAGTGAGCGTGCACAAGCCATGATGGGAGGTGACTGAATGAGGGAGGGGGGGAGCTGATTGCATTTTTGACATGACTCCATGCCGGGTGCCTCTCAAAGGTGAGCGTCTGTGTTTATTTAGAAACTAAAGCCCTCTGTCCAACGGCCGACTTAAATCCTCTGTCACCCACCACATATCCCACCAATGCACTCACTTAGAAGTACAGGCGCCGCGGACAAAAGGGGCCAGGGGCCATGGGGCACGAAGGGGGCTGGTGGTTGTATTTTTAGGGAGGGCCCTCAGCAGCTGCCACTTGACACATGTCGCCACCTGGCTCTGAGGACACCGTCAGCATTGTTCAATTTAGAGAGAGTGGATGGAGAGAATGGCCGGAGACCTGCAAGAGGGGTGTGTGTTGGAGTGTGTGTGTGTATCAGTGTGTGTGACAGGGATGGGGTCCTTATTAACAGTATGGCCACACACATGCGTGGTAACCATACAAGGGCAAGCACACGCCTCACACACGCCGATAACACTGCCCTTGCATGCCTCACATACTAGAGCAAGGGAGTGAACTCCAAGGTATAGTATATCACAGGCTGAAAGGCTCGCAGCTGATCGTGTTGCTATTGAACCTGTTCAGAGAAGCAACTGTTGAGGGAGGCCTTTTTGTACTCATGTCTTCACCTTCTTGGTATTGAGTGATCAAGCTCAAGGGCTTTCATGTGCCAGTGGAGACATTTAATGCTCACTGAGCTTCATAAAATATGTGACTTTGTAACCAAAAGTCACTTCAGCCTTCTTACCTCCTTTCCGTCATCTTCATCAGTTCTGTCCTCATTATTTTGCCACGAGCAACTGCCTGCAGCAGTGTTAGTACTTTGGCCAAACGCTCGTCCCTCAACTCCTCGAGGCGACCCAGCAGGCCTGCCTTGAAGAACACCTAAAGAATAAGAGGAACAAAAACGATCGTTTAGTTAAGGTTCAACAGCACGATCTTTTATAAAATGGAAAACAACCAAATAAAATCCACAAATTCATAAAACATTTTTTGGGGGGGGAAAATTCATCGTGAACACTGTTTAAAAAAGAAAAGAAAATCATACTCCTACTTTAATTAATAATTTAGAGAACAATATACATTTTAGGGCTGCCTTTAATGGTCTGCATCACACTGGCCCCTCTTCGTACCTTTGTGTGTCCGAATCTGTACTGGTTGTGATCGATATCCAGGGAGGCCAGCAGTTTCTCTGCAGCTTTCCTGCTGTCCATAAACTTGTCATCTGGGATGGCCTGAGGGTTCAGGATGCGGTAGCTGAATGTATCAGCGAAAGAGTGTTTAAGGACTTCTTATCACGTTGAATCCAAGTGCATGCAGTTATATACAAACATGAATCATGATATATACCGTTGTTTGAACTCAGCATAGATGATGCGGTTGGGAAAGCCTTTCCTGCAGATTCTGATGCCTTCCAGCACACCGTTGCAGCGCAGCTGGTGCAGCACCATAAATGGATCCATGATCCCTGTACAGAAAAGGTTTTATACATGACATCAGTCCCATTAGTTGAACTTGTGATGCTATGTTATTGTGTTCTGCTTGTGTTCTGTGTTACCTGGAGTCTTCTTTTCGTTAGGGATGATGCAGCGTACAAAGTGAGGCTGAGTGCTGCGGAGGTTGGTCATCAGCTTATTCAGATTTTCCTGGAGCAAAAGAGCAGCACAGGATATCAAGTTGATGAGTTTCTGTAGATGGGTGTTCAACATGAGTCTGGCTCTGCTCGAGGTTTCTCCTTGCCACTGTAATTCTGCTAAATGTTGCTTAGTGCTGTGCTTATAATGGATTAATGTTGGGTCTTTGTAAATAATAATAATAATAATACCAAAGTGTACAGTCTAGATCTGCTTTTTTTGTAAAGTGTCTTGAGATAACATTTGTTTTGAATTTGCGCTATCCAAATAAAGATTGATTGATTGATTTATGAAAATGACTTTTGTGCTATCGACGCACAAAAAATACAACAACAAATCTTTGTTACATTTGTCATTCTGCAGCTGTGGTTCTTTGATGTGAAGTCCTTGTTGTAAAGAAGAGAGGAGCCAGCACAGACTTAAAGTGATGTTCATGTGATCAATGCCCTAAACATCACTGCAAGTCTTAACTGCCACCAATCCAGCTGTCCCAGGGATGCCCATCATTTTCACATCACACAAAACAACAAAGGGTTAGGGCTCGTCAGTCTCACCTTATGAAGCTGAGACACAGTCTGGAAAGATGCAGCCTTCTTCCTCTTCTCCTTGCCACCAGTCTTGTGATCAGATACTGCAAGATAATGAGCAGAGTAGTCAATATGGCAACCTTAAACAGTCATCTACTTGCTTTAGTCCATTTTAAGACTTCTGTTTATTGTACCTGAGTCTGAGGCGATGTAATTCTCATACAAAGAAGCTAGCAGCTTGTTTGCAGACTTCTGGAAACACACCACCACTGTCTCATTCAGAGGGTCTTTATTTTTGTCCAGCCAGCCAATGATGTTATAAGGTACCTGTTAAACGGCAGGAACATCTACATTTCCAATATCTATACATACGTTGTAATGTTGTAGGATTATCATTAGGACACACTTACCACTCCTGCATAGTGCACTAGCTCAAAATGAGCCTCGTACTTGCGCTTCTTGTCTAGCCGTGGCTTTTGGAAATTAGCGGACTTGCCGATGTGATTATCATACATCTTGGCTTTAAAGCTGTTGTCTGTGGCCTTTGGGAACATGCACTCCTCTTCAAGGATGGACATGATGCCTAGTGGCTGGTGGAAGAGCTGAATGTTAGTAAATACATCCTACTGAGGAAAAAACACTTTCCTACATGAATAAAACCCTTTGTTTACCTTTTCAATGAGATCAATGCAAGCCTGAAGGTCAAGCCCAAAGTCAATGAAGGTCCATTCGATGCCCTCCCTCTTGTACTCCTCCTGCTCCAGGATGAACATGTGGTGGTTGAAAAACTGTTGCAGTTTCTCGTTTGTGAAGTTGATGCACAGCTGCTCTAAGCTATTGAGCTGCAATTGGAAGAAAACAGGTGTTCAGAAGAAGCATTATTAGTGAGCGGTTTTAAAACATGTCACAGAGATGCATCCTGTAAAGCTTACTCAACACAATCAGAAAGAATAAAGCACAAGTACAGCACCAGATAATATTCATCACAAATCTGACCATAATAATAGAAATATAGTGTTAATACATGTAGCTTTAATCTCTGAGAAAAAATGTGCAGTATGGATCAACTCACATCAAAGATCTCAAAGCCGGCGATGTCCAGGACTCCTATGAAGTACTGACGAGGCAGAGAGGTGTACAGAGTCCGGTTTATCCGTCCAACAAGCCATTTGAACATGCGGTCATACGTGGCTTTGGCCAGAGCACCAACAGCGTAGTTAACCTACCGCACCCATGCACAAATACATATATCCACACACAAACACAGGAAGAAAATAGTTGTCATTCACATGGATACCCTCTGTTGCTTAGATACCAGTTTTAAGTGTGTGTGGAGTGGTGAGCATATTGATCAACTGAGGATTAAGCAGCCTTCTTTCATCAGCATACAAGTCATCAAGTTCAATAAATGAATACATTATTTTACATAAGCCTGTCTCAATTTTCTTACATAACATAATTAAAAATATCTCATTTATTGTCTTTGAAATTGTAAAAATAATGCAAAACAAAACACAGACAGCAGACCTTGTATCTCCTCACCTGTTCGACATTCTGTCCCTTCACCACATACTCGTTCCCCACCTTCACCCTAGGGTGAAGGAGGCCCTTGATGAGTTCAGCTGAACTGACTCCCATCAGGTATGAGGCCTTGTCCGCACCTGGTGACAAAACAGAACAAAAATGATAAAACTTGCTTTTCAATCATGTGGTTGTTTTTGTATCAAATGTCTTGCTAGTTCTCACTTTCAGTGCCATCAGCCTCCGCCTGCTCCTCGCGCTGCTTCTGCTTAAACTTCATGTTGCCAAAGTGCATGATGGCTCCAACTATTTTATAGCAGCCATACTTCTCATCAGGGAGGAAGCCGAGGATGTCCATGGCGTGCTGTAAACAAGCCAAGGAAAGTCAAAAAGCTGCCCAATGGGCTTTTTTTTACATTTCTCTCTGTGTAGAAAAAATAATAGCTCTCACATCAGTGGCCATCAGCTCCTGTCCGTCATCCAAGTTCTCCACGGTGGTAACTCCCTGGGAGCAGAAGTGGTAGTCATACGGGTTGGTGGACACCAGTAGCATGTCTGGAGAGTTTAAAGGATGACATCACTGTCCTGCAGTTATCTGTAATCAAATATCCAAAGCAGCCTCAGAGACTTACCTAACAGTTCTGGTTTCTTCTGCGACATGATCTGGTAGTAGATGTGATAGCTCCTCTCTCCAGGCTGCTGAAATATCACTCTGGATTTTTCCAGAAGATCTAAAACAGAAAGTAAAGTGACATGATTATACAAAACATGAAACAGGAAGAGTATTACATGATGATTACAACATTTGACTATTAACTTACATATATCAATATCAGCCGAGGCCAGTTTGCCAGTATGGCCAAAGTGGATCCTGATGAACTTTCCCTGTGAGGAAAATGTACAAATATTTTTGAAATGCTCAAAACCATGAGCATGAAAGTATGTGCAATAAAATCGAAATAGAATTTTTTGGAATACTCACAAAACGGGAGGAGTTGTCATTCCTCAATGTTTTGGCATTACCAAACGCCTCCATGGCGGGGTTAGCCTCAATGATCTGATCCTCCAGAGTCCCCTGGGAGAGAAGATACAAAATTGAATGTCAAGACACATGTTCACACATACTGTATTTTATAAACTGATCATTTAAACATAATGTGAATGCATTCTTTCTTTTGGGGGAAATAATAACTCACCCCTGTTTTAGTGGCAGGACCTTGCTGCAAAACGATAAGGAGATTATGAGCGCCACATCATGAGAAGCATGATCGAATAATATATTCACTACCACAAGAACAATCAAAACCAACTGGACAATTAGACACTGGTTGTTAAGACTGAGGTAAAAACCAGGGGCCACTTTGTTTTAATTGATGATGTATAGTAAATGTAGGGTAGAAAAATGTATGAAAAATGATCAAAATACAACACAGAAAAGTCATGACCAAAACTCGATGCAAAGGGAAAGATAATGGAACCCAAAAAAAATGGAACCAAAAAAAATGTGGAGGGAAGAAAAAAAGGTCAAAATTAAAGCAGAGTCAAGTGGCTGTAAAGGGCGACACAACACATGGGGTGAAGACTTGACATGAATGTGATCAGTTCTCACATAAACCATTTTGACATGGAGGATAATGTATGGGGATGGTTTAAAGGAAATACACCCAATGATTTCTGGGACCAAAAAAAAAAAAAGAAAAAGAGAAATACAGCAAAAAAAAGCTGGGAAACAAAAATATGGGTTGCCACATCAGCCTTACTCCTTTTTTGGCAGGTGTGTCCCCAAGAGCTGCCACAATGGCAAAATACTGAATGACACGTTTCGTGTTGACAGTTTTGCCAGCACCGGATTCTCCGCTATAGGAGTGTGAAAAATAACACAGTGTACATACAACAGGTAAAAGCTGGTCACAAAACTTGTAAAGGTAGTGTAAGTCAAAGGCATTACACCACATGTCAAACAAAAAAGAAAAAGAAAAAGAAAAAGGACGGAAAATAGATTTCATCTAAAGCCAAAAACTTTGGTGTAAAAAATATCAGAGCTTAAAGGTGCTTGTATGTGGGCAGTCTACAAGTTATAAGACTTCCTTACACAATTAGAAGCTGTCATTTGTTCTATAATTTGTTCTTGAAACAATATTTAAAAATCAGCTTATACTTACGTGATGAGCATTGACTGGTTCTCACGGTCTGAGGAAGAGAAAATCACACAAGGCTTATTTTGATTGAAATAACTGAGAAGTATGCACATTTATGCTTGTATCAGTGTGTGTGTACTTGAGTCACTTTATGCTGTCAAATAATATTTTTTTAGAGTACAGGTGCACCTACTTCGCAGCATTTCATTGTATGCCGTGTCTGCAATAGAGTAGATGTGTGGCGGGGCCTCAGAGCGGCGTTTGCCCTTGTAGGCAGCGACCACAGGGGGTGTGTAGACGGGCAGCCATTTGTATGGATTCACCGTCACACAGAAGAGCCCAGAGTACGTCTGGAGAAGACGACAGAAGACTGCATTAACCCTCTGTGATACAACAGCTCAAGCAAACATGTCAAACATGTCCAGATCTTCCATTGACAGGTTGACATTGCTGAAGCTTACAGCTGAACTCTGTAACTTAATCTGGATAATCATACCTCTGAGGGGAGCATGGAAACATGGGAGAGGGGAAGTACCATAATGTGATACTAACATAGATCATCCAGGCAGAGTAGCGTCTCCGAAGGTTGAACAGCACAGACGCCTCGTTGAGGTGTGTCAGCATGGCCATGTCTTCGATCATGTCAAACTTTGGAGGATTCATCTGCTGTATGTCACCATCCTTCACTGTCAGAGACTAAAGGGGAGGAAACAGGAAGACAGGAGGAGAGAAACATGAATGAAGTGAGCTTACAGTGTCAAGGAAGAGGTGTCTAGTAAAGGTTTTCATTCATTACTGCATTATAATCTGGTGATCACTTACCCTCCCATCTTTGGTTTCAACAATGACTTTGTCACCGCTGAGCTCCTTGATCTCAATCTCAATGTATGTCTCTTTTTCATCAGGGATCCAGGCTCGCTTCTTACCTAACCATATCAGAGGATTGAGGAAAACAGGTTGGGAAACTGAATAAACTCTACCTAATACAAATGTGGGCAGAGACAATCAAATTACTGATAAAGTAATAAATACAATCATAGATAAATTAAATAGACTAGAAAGTTAAGCAAGAAAATAATATATACATCATTAAAAGTATGATGTAGTTAGAAAAAACGTTATTAATATTGCACCTTTGAAATACAAGCTCACAAGGAAATAAGACAATTTGAAAATAAATTGTACTTTTAAAAGGAGAGGGCCGTTCATTTTCAAGCTAGTATTATCGTCTGAATTATACTTTTCAAAAGTTTGACACTCTTAATTGTTTTTTCAAACAAACTGCGACGCATGACACTACATTTACAAAGCTGAATCTCACATCCGCTGCTAGATTTCTGCAATCTTTCAAATGAGATGCAAATTTAATATTAATTAAAAACACAAACAATTCACTTAATAAATATATTTGAAATTGTTTGCTCTATTAGGTTATGTTTCTATGAACTCCTCTTATAAGGCCTACCGTCAAAAGGAATGGTGTGCGCCGCCAGCAGTTCAATTTCTGATTTGCGTAAAAACGGTGCAGCCTCTCCGAACTCCCTCGCGTCAAAGCGCGACATGGTTGCAGCTCCTCGCCCCGAACCCGGTAGCACCAGTAGTACAAAAGAGATGGAGAATTCCTCTAGTAAGAAAACAAAGTGTGCGTTAGGCTCAGTAGTTCAGTAGTTAGAGTTGTTTCTGTTTCTGCAGCTCGTACTACACTGCCAGTGCGTAAAGAGCGCAAATCTATCCTCACCAAAAATGAACAAAAACATTGAAAGTTGTGGCACGTTGACTGACACGTGCGAGGCAATGTTAAGAGTATTACAATATTGCTGTCTATGATATAATTGTTCTTTGAACCGCGTTATGGGTCATCCAACCCGCGCGTAAAATGCCAAATAAAGGAAAAGTTTTCAACTGACCTCAAGACGACCACAACCAAATAACAGCTTGGTGAGATGTGCCCTCCTTTATACTGTGTGTCTCAAGGTCATGGTCAGTGTACATTTGTCCCTCATTAGCATATGCCACCTCCTCCGACGCCCATTGGTGCTGAGCGCCTGTCTCAATTGACACAAAAGGAAAGCTACGTTTTTGTCATTGCGCTAAACCCAAGCCGGCTATTTTTGTATCCCAGTTATTTTATGCTCTACACACACTGTCAGGGAGTGGGAGAGAGTTGCATTAGGAGCATCTCTGAAGGGGAGAATTTTAACACTCCAAAGATTTTGAAGGACGGTACATCATTGTACCAACAAGGACAGTGATTTGTGTCCACACCTAACATAAACTAACAATTTAAAAAGAAATCGCAGTGAAACTTCAGAATAAAATGCATGAAGTGCCATAATAATACTTCAGCTGCCAGTCTTAATTAGACCTACATATCCATGGTTTGTTTATGTTTTGTGCACCCTCAACCTTCACTTCCACTTGACTGTGATGCTTATAAACTCATGTTTCCCTCCAAGTAAAAGCCCAGAGGCTTTTGTGTCGTTAAGTGCCAACAGGGATGTTTGCTATTGTGTGTGGTCACAGGATGCAACCTTAGATGAGATTATTTCAGGAGCAGTGTGGCATTAAACATGCTACTATAAATACACAATATTTTATTAATAGAGTGAAACATGGCACTTGGCTCTTAACACACAATAACGTGGCTCGTGTACATTTTAAGAGCAGTAAACATGGGTGAAGCTTCTAAAAGGTATGCAATGAAATGATTTTTATTTTATTTTATTTTTTTATCATTGTTTCTATAGAGCTGTAACCAGCAATATCTCAAGCTTTAGCAACTCTGGCCTCTGTTGAAATTGTGATGCATCTCTGTACTTTCTTTTGTAGCACAGTGTGTTATTTTGTCACATGTTGCAGCTGTGATTTGGTGTGTCCAGTAATTCTGGCATATGTACTGTGCCTCTCACACTGTGGCTCCACCAGATCTGACCTTCAGAGCAAGGGGAGAGGTTGGTGCCTGGTATGAGAGCGGGGTGACAGTGCAGCATGGGGGAGGGAAAAGGGACCAGAGTTTCTCAGAATAGACAAAGCCGGAGTCCAGCATTCCTGATAGGGAGATTGACTGTTAACTGTTGGCAACGATGAATTGCTTAAAAGTGATGTAGATAAGCAGAAGACGGCAGTCTGCGTCCAACTAAGACTCTGTAACTTTTCCAAATTCTAAGAGATTATATGACTGAAAAATATAACTAAGAGAGTTAATTTTCCCTTAAAATACACAGCAAACATGGGCGGAAATGGGAGAAAGGAACAACTATAAAAATGTCTTGACTTGAGGGCGGCCATCTTTGTTGATGCTGCTATCTGTTGCCGTGGCAGACTGAGAGGTGTTGCCGTGATGGCTCAGACTTTCTCGGGCATCAGTTAGATAGAGCAGGCCTGAGCTATTCTGGGAAGAGGGGCTCTTCAGAGAGGCAGAGGCTGCTTTATGTACTGTGTCACTTGCTGCACCATTTGAAAAGCTGGCATGCTGATAACACATGAGGAGGAGATGAATCCCAAAGTCCCTAGAGCTGCTGGCTTTAAATAAGTCCACATACCCCGACACATAAACACACGTACACACACACACACACACACACACACACACACACACACACACACACACACACACACACACACACACACACACACACACACACACACACACACACGTACTGAAGTGCATGCAGCGTTAGCCTGGTCCCTCGCACATCTCTCTGCACTACTACACTGCAGCCCACTGCAACAGCTGAATTCTCAGAGCAACAGCTCTCCTTACGTCCCTAGTGTTCCTCAAAATCATTTAGAACTTATTGTGTCCAGGATCAGTAATGCTCATGTTTGGATTATCAGACATTTGTGCATCTTTGAATTACCTTCATATAAAAAACAAACTGACTGACAGGTCTCTGCTCCCAAAATGGGACTAAATCCACAGTTCATTCAGGGGGGGGACTGTCCAGCCAGAAGTTTTGCAATGTGCAAGCAAGGAGCCAACATTTTGGGCATCAAGATTTGATCTGGGGGCTGGTCACAGTTGTTTTAGATCATCATGGACAAAATGCCATCAGGCTTAGGCTGCAAAATGGACAGAGATCGGGAATTATGACCGCATTCGTTCTCAGCAGTGTTTCATCACACAAAATATATTAATTTCTCTCCCCATCTTTGGCTTCTGCACAAGTTGGCCTGATCATAAGAAATAATAAGTTAAAGTTGTAAACATCATATGACTTCTCTTAAATGAACCCTATTGGTAAAATACTGATCTATTGTTTTATTTTATTTTAGAAGTAGAGGACCAAACATATCTGTGGATTTTTCTTTTGTACTGGTTTCACCTATTTACTCTTATTTAAAGCAACTTGAGATGCATTTCTTGTACGAAAGGCGATAAAACTTTGACATCGTTAATGCTAATCCAAACGCTAAGCCAATACAGACATATTCACCACCATACTATGTATCTGATCTTTTATGTTAAGCCTCATAAACTCTAGCTAAGTCTTTTACTGGCTTTTTCCCCAGTAAAAACGGCTTTAAGGTTTTATTTTTTTACCGCAGCTGTATACATTGTGCTTAGGGATTTCTACAAAAGTTTCCTTGCATGGCTGAGAGGGAAAACATTATGACCCCTATCATGCTCTGTAGCAGTAAACTAAAAAAAGGCGGTGAAGTAGTGGTTCATTTTGGATCAAAGCATTCATGGAGGTTGGATATTTCTGTAATCGCCTCGTGCCTGCCCACAATACCTTGCAGCAACTGTGTGGGCTCAGGTCTTAGCCGCCAGTTCATCAGAGTGGAGACGGGCTGACGCGTGGCACAAACACACTCCTAAGCCCCAATTACCCCTCCACACCCACCCTGACCCCCATGACATTCACCAATAAACAGGCAACAATAACCCACAGCAGATTTAATCAGTCTTTTAGCAAGCCGTTTGGGGGTTTGATACCTCAGCTATTAGCCTCTGGCTCCAGACAAAAACCCGTCTCTCATTGTGCTGAATTGTGGTCTGGGTCAGTGGGCCCGGCCTAGCTGGCCAGCCCTGCCCTCAGTATGCATGGCAGCCCTCAGCTGTTTTCTATTTCAGGGGTATGGAGACATACCTCAGCTCAGCTGGGGCATCAGAGACAATGGGCATGCTGCCTTATCCAAACACAGGCCCGCAGACAATCTGACGCACTCCAGGATCCCAGTGAGAACCGCGCTGCAGCCCCTCCTGTCCAATAAAGCACAAGTAAAGGGTTAACAAGGCACAGACACATCACACAGGAGCTCTAAGGCTTTCTATAAACATTCTTGCAATGAGAGATATTCCGTTGTATCATATGTAATAATGGATAGTATTGAAGTGAAGAGGAAACAGTCTATTTATCAACCTCCTTAAATGTTGAATACAGGAGGCAGCTTTATAGGCCTACACAGGTCCCTCTGATTCAAGTATTTTCTTAAAATAACTCAAGTGAAATATCACAATTAGTATTAACCATCAAGATTCACCTTCTGGTTTTTAATGATGTTCATTTCAAATTAAATTTCAGTTTCTAAACTGCAAGCCCTTACTTGAGCTGCTCTCCTTGAATTAAAATAGACTTGGAAGGGAAACCTGTCTAGCTGCTTGGAAAGACCTTCAGTTAGTGACCTACAGCATCTCACTGTCAGTGCAGACATAGCTTCACCTAATTTACTGTCAGTCCTGTTGGAGCTCTGTTAAAGACGTCCAGTAATGCAGGTGGCAGTGCCGGGCTTCTGACCATAATTGCTGTTTAGACAGAGTTGCTGTCACAATGAAAGGCATTTCAGCGAGCTGCGTGGTGGCTCTTTCACAGTTTACACAGGCTCCAAGCCCATCTATATTTCCTTTATACACACATGCACATTCATGCACACACCCCAACACCATCACCACCTCTGCCATAGAAAACGTCACCTGTTGTCTGCAGCAACTGCTCAGAGAGAGAGAGAATGAGTCGGACAGTATGCAGCACAAGTGTTACAACATTATTTTTTGAGTTCATTTAGTTCACTAGGTTGCCAGACAGAATCCAAGCAATCGGGCTCCGATCACTCAGGAGAAAATTCAGCAGATGCATAGACTTCGACTTTCTGAAGTACTGAAGTAGACACATAGCAGAGACCTGGTCAGAACTGAGGCTCAGCTCTCAGACTGCTCTGTAAAAACTGTCCAACAAGACAAGTTTAAGACATGTATTTATTAAACTTCATACAAAATATATGCTGCAGTGGCCCTTTAGCTCAGCAATTGTTGATATATACAATATTTGGAATATTAAATTGTGTAAAATCTTTTTGATAAATACAAACCCTCCTACTTTTCACAGCCTACATTTTGAAATAATTATTGAGAAATTACTGAGTTGTGGATAAAAACATATTTATTTATAAGTTGTTCATAAAAATAAAACAATCATTTTCTCAATTTCGAATAATCTGTTGTATAAAGTTTAAAGGTTGTTATTTAATGCAGCCCATGGCAGACAGTAAGTGAATGAATCATTGGTGCTTCCAGATTAGTCTCCGATTTCTATTCGAGCCATCAAATTAGAATTACAAGCGACCCATTTTTTCTCTCCAAGAACAGAATACAACAATTAAGTTGATGAGTTAAAACAAATAAATAACCTTCAGTTAAGTTCTATTAAGTAGCACACAGTCATAGGTTAGTCTCTTTGATTGCAGCTTTCCATTAAAGTGAATGACTCTCACACATGACCATCTCTGACCATCAGCATGTTCACTGTGGATCTTTCCAAAAAATAATAAAGTCAACATTCATAACCTGTCAAGCTTAAAGTTTTCACGTCATCTAGAATAAGAACTGATCACAAAGTGAAATCGTTAATTATTAGTGCTGTCAAACAAAACCAGCATGATGCTGGTTTTGTTTTACCGCACAAAACCAGCATGATGACAATGATGACGACAATATTTAGGATGGTTTTGATGCTGATTAGAACTCTCAAGAACAGCTGTCGATGTTGTGCTTTGCCTCTGGTCACTTCCTGTCAGCACCTGTGTGTTCAATCGGACTTAAAGCTGCTCCTTTGCACTTACTGACGTTGATTCTTCCTCTCTAGATCCTTGCTTGTGTTGTACTTACTCTCTGATGTTCTTCGCTTTCGATAAAAGCGTCTGCTAAATGAATTGTAGGTTTGTAGAATCTTGCTCTGCAACTTCTAACATGTTTACAATTTTAGTTGAGAGTTTAAAATGATGTTCTATCATTTGTCAAACACATTAACACTACAGAGAGGTAAAATACATCTCAGCTAGTACATAAAGGTAGACATCTGAGAGAGATAAGCTATACTGCATCATGTGAGCTTAGAAAAAGATGTGGAGACAGAGAGCCATGGACGACATGCACTTTGAGGTGTCATCGAGGACAGTTGCATCATTTAAAAAGATTTAAGGTTTTGGAACAAGCAGAAGCAGAAACAACCAGACAGAAGCATTTTTACAGTAGTTCCTTATTAAGACTGATTTGTAATCTCACAGATCAATCTGATGTGAGTACTTGTTCACAGTTGTTTATTTGGTACCATGAATAAAACAAATCACAAGTTTAAATGAAGGGTTTGACTTATGAATTATTTTTTTGTAATTCTGTCAGTTTATCATTAAAAACGTGGATGTTTTTTCCTTGGCATCATTTATAAGAAGTTAAGTATGAAATAATTTAAATGATGATGCTGAAAATATTTATTGTGTTGGTATAGAATGTAGTACGATGATTTATTGTCAGCTGAAGTGTCCATCCTTTCATTACATCAGAGACCACAACTAAAAAATGTCTCCGACCTAATGTTATCCAATGAAATGTTACATTTGGTTGTGATTTTCTTAATGCTCTACTTCTCGTGATGTGTAATATTTTAAAAACAACAACAACAACAACAACAACAACAACAACCAGGATCCACTATGTGTGTTGCATGTTTCTATGGGGGCCTACAAAATATAAATGTTTGGGAATCCTGGGTAAAGGGGTCGACAGCTGACATAAACACAAGGCATTCTGGGTTTAAATTCAGCCAAGAGCAGTTGTCATGCATCATTTCTTCCTCTTGGTCTAAAGCAACAACCACTGAGAAAGAATTTGATGTGAAGTGCTTCTTTGCTCTGAGAGTGAGTTCTGATTTATTCAATACATACAGTTATAATAATAATAAAAATAATAATAACAACAACTGTATTTGTACATTTACAAAGTGCTTTGACACATGCCCTTACATAACAACAAAGCATAAGAACCAAAACAACAACAAAGTTACCCACGGATGAGACACCCAACCAACAACAACAAAACCCCAACAGTAAAAGAACGCAAACAAAAACCCAAACATCATAAGAAATCCAGCAGCATAATAACTCTTAACAACTCAGGCAACTATAGGTTGAGACCAAGAGGAACGAGGATGGAAGAAGATAAATAAGCAATAAAAGAGATAGAAAGAATCAAAGGAGTCTAGAAGCTATAAAAAGAGGTGTGAGAAATATTAAAGAAGATTAAAAATCAGATAGAAATGATAAGAGGGGGTTTATTAGCTATAAATAGAAATAAACAATAAAACATTGAATGCATTAAATAGATTAAAGTAAGTGAAAACAACAGAAGCAACAGATACTGTGATCACATGCCTCAACTTGACTAAAAAGTCTTAAAGGAGAGATCATTTTTGTTTCACACAGAATAAAGGTGTCCCTTCAGGGATTTATTGATTGGTTCATGGTTTTTTTTTTCAGTACCTTTTCCAGCAGAGGGCATCAGCCCCTCCTCAGGCCTCTGAGAGATCCTGCCAACATGTAACAGCTAATCGGAGATATGTGGGGCCCCAGGATGTTGGGCAGTGAGAAGCTGGAGCAGGAGCAGGTGAAGAGAGTCCTGAGGGAAGGCTGTTTGCTCCTGCTTCACTCTCCGAGACGAAACACAAGGATCAGCTCGGCATTCAGAGAAGGTCTACCCCCCGGCAGCAGGCCAGACACTCAGACAGCTGGCACACTGTCTCAATCCTCCTCTTTTCTCACATTGCATTTAGTGCACAATACGACTGTGTGTTCGCAGCCTGTTGTCATCTGCTAATTAGAAACATCAGAATAGTGTGAACATTATAGGATGGAGTCCTCTTACCTGTGACTGGTGCAGGAACAGCGGAGGAAAGTCTGAATCAAAAGACACTTTTCAAGAGGCAAATAAATCCATATGGTAGAGTGTAACAGGTTCTTATATGAAATTGTATGTCCACCAAAAGAGGATTAAAATGTGAAACAAACAGCTGAAACTCTTGTTTGCCTGACCAATACTACCCTCTACTGCCACAGAGGATTAATTGCCTGTCCCCACTGTGTCCACGTCCCCTGGTGTGTATGTTTCATAGTAGCCTTTGTGATGACAATAGTTAAGGCTTGTTTCAAACTAAAAGCATTAGTTTTTGCATGCATGTACTCTTCATGAACTCTGTGGAATTAGAGGTAGAAAAAGTAAAAGGTTAGAAAAGTACATAAAGATAACTTTCACCTGCATAAAAAGAGGAGGAGTTGTATTGATGACCTATTGATCCAAACATTCTCAGGGATTCAAGTTTGACACTGTGGGTGCAAGTATTTCCAAATTATTTTTAATGAAACACTTATTTCATGTGTAAAGAAGGTGTAACTCCAGGTTAATTGATTGAGTCCAGCTGAAGTTGTAGTTCATCAGCATACACAATCCTCCACACCATGGGAAGATTTAAGTCCCCATGTGGACTGTTCTTCAGGTTATTTCTCCATTTGCAAGTTATTGTGCAGATATGAAATCAGCCTCTTGCATTTATGTACGTCTCTGCTCTAATGTATATAAAAACATGTCAATGTGAGATTAGATGAGACGCAGCGTTTCTGTTTGGGCTCAGTTATTCATCCATCAAGAGCCAACAAGCCTGTTAACATCTATAAGAAAGTTTTGTGTAACTATCCAAATTTCAATGAAGGTCATTTTTAGTTTTGTATGTCGAAGTAAAGAACACAGAAAGTGCTCTTAAATTACTGAAAACACCATCATCACTCCTTTTCTTTCTTGTAGGCATTGTTTTAAAGGAGATGATTGGACATCCAACTATCTCATGAAGGAGGTGTGTAGGACATCAAACTGTCCCTTTGAGAAGAAAAAATCCCGCACACTACTCTTGCTCGTCATCACCAATTTATTAGAAAAAAAATCACAATGTTTCGATCCCTCTGAACCTTCGTCAAACGTTTTCTCAAATGATTTCCCCACCTTGATCTTAAGAAGACAACGCTCCGCCTCCTGTGTGTGTGCAGGTGTGTGCCATTTAGTCTAAATAGAAGTGTCTCTCCATCACCAGCAGTAACATGTGCAGAGGGACCGAAACGTTGTGATTTTTCCTAATAAATTGGTAGTGTGCAGAATTTCTTCTTTTCAAAGTGATACTTTCGTGTAGGCATGAGATGTATTTGAATTATATGGTTTTGTGTGTTGTCCAACTTGTGTTACCTGGAGAGGAACATAACTCAAAGATATGTAAAATCTCCTCGAGTGAACTTTGACCCACAGCCAAGATATTAACTAAACTGAGAGTTTGGTCAAAACAGGCTTTGGCCAATCTGAACAGCCTTTCATTATCTTGCTAAATGGTGTACAGCAGTTTCCTATAAGTGTGAGACATTTGAATATTTTTCAATTCCAGACCCAAGCCAGACCAAAAATAAAACAAATGGACACCGAAATAATGAAGACGAATATGTTTTTGCCTGCAGGCTCTGTATTGTTCACTTATATAATATATGTATATATTTTTTTCATTTTATAACAAAGAAAAAATGTGCAGCCCTTAAACATGGCTCGATGTATTTTTATTAGCTGTGTCAAAAGTTAAACATTAAAAAGTATACAGGTGCAGCTCATATAATAGCTGTGTTGACTCTTGTTCAAACCCAGTAAACCAACACCAGCAGATGACATGGCACCCCAAATTACTGACTGTGGAAACTTCACTTTGGACTTCTGACCTGAATCCCATAGAGAATCTATGGAGTATTGTCAAGAGGAAGATGAGGGACATCATACCCAACAATACAGATGCTGAAGGCCGCCACAAGTCCAGTGTGAAGTTTCCACAGTCAGTGATTTGGGGTGCCATGTCATCTGCTGGTGTTTGTCTACTGGGTTTGATCAAATCCATGCTTCCATCTGCTGACAAGCTTTATGGAGATGCTTTCCTTTTCCAGATGGACTTGGCACCTGCTCACAGAGTCGAAATACCAGTAACTTTTTTGCTGACCGTGGCATTACTGTGCTTGTTTGGCCAACTCGCCTGACCTGAACCCACAGACCTGAACCCTCAGCACCTATGTGTCCAATCGGACTCAAAGCTGATCGTTCGTCCTTACTGACATTGTTCCTTTATTTTTCCTTGATCCTTGCTTGTGTTGTTCTTACTCTCTGATGTACGTCGCTTTGGATAAAAGCGTCTTCTAAGTGAATTGTAGAATTGAATTGTAGAATCTATGGGGTATTATCAAGAGGAAGATGAGAGACATCAGAACCAACAATACAGACGAGCTGAGGCCACTATCTAAGCAACCTGGGCTTCCATAACACCTCAGCAGTGCCACAGGGCTGATTGCCTCCATGCTACGCCCCATTGATGCAGTTATTCGTGCAAAAGGAGCCCCGACCCAGTACTCAGTGCATAAATGGACATACTTTTCACAAGGGTCAACATTTCTGTATTAAAAATGCTTTTTTTATTGGTCTTAGACAAGTATTCTAATATTTTTATATTTTTTATGAACTCTACACCGTAATCGCCAAGATTAAAATAAAAATAGGCATATTTCACTTAATGTCTAATTAATCTAGAATAAATGGAAGTTTCCCGTTTTAATCAAATTAGGGAAAAATGTACACTTGCTTCACATAAAGTAAAGCTCACAAAGATTTCATTTGATTGGGAAAGGGGCCCTGGCCATTGTTGAGGAGTAATATGAGGGGGGACACAAAATAGCTATGCACCTATAGGGATAAAGTGACAAACACACAGCATCATGAGCATCAAAACCTCATAAAATTCATGTTTGCAGAAAGAAAAATAAAGTTAAGGTCTGGTTTGACTTTTTAAGAGGATCTGAAACTTCAAGTTGAATAACTTGTCTTGATGCTTTATTTTTTCCAAATGGATACACACCGGATACACAAACACATGCAGCCTCTCTGATTGCATTTAAAACAAAAATCATTACAGCAATTCTACTTCCCTGTTGTTACTCACCAGCAGAGGGAGCCAGGTTCATGCATGTGCCCAGCACCATGCCTGTTTGGAATCTGTTCACATGTGGTCAGCCCAGTCTCAGAGGAAGCACAAAAGGAACTTTGTGAGCGAGCTGCACCTTGCAAGCAGCTGGTTTGTGGCAATCAGCAACAAAAGCTTCATTTTACAAAATGATACTTAAAGTGTATAGGTATATTGTAAATTGTATATTTGGCTCATAGTAAAACCTGATGCATGATTACCTAGTTGTATATACTATATTAACAAAATAATCATTCCACTAAACAGCCATTACCAAGGTGTTTCTCTATGTTTCTCAATGACAGGAAGGGGCTATCTCACAGGAAGTGGAAGTAGGAGCGTCCCTCTCTCTCTCATTTACACACATACACACTTCTCTACAGCGTGCCCATCCTGTAGCTGTGAGCGGTGTGAGCCAGGAACACCCCCTCTCTGTAGAGCCATGGCTGCCTGCTAGTATTTTGGTAATCGTCATCCTCCCTGACCTGCTGGCCCGATCCTGGCGCCAGGAGTCTCCTCACCTCCCCTCCACCTCCCCAAAGCTGACTACCCCCGACCCCACGGATAATTCAGACCAGCTGTTGCAAGGTGCCTTGCCTACTCCCACCCACTATACTCACACTTGCCTCTTCTACAGCCCTGAGTTTGCATTAGGAAAAAAAGGGCCAAGCTCGAAGCCTTTCATTCTTTGCATGGGGTCTCACTGGTGCATAAAATAAATCCAAGTCAATCACAGGCCTGGTTCCTGCTCTGCAACAAATCAGCACTGTGTCTGGATTTGATGTTACAATATGGAAACACATATTTAGTGGATATCGTGCTGTGGCAGGGATTGAAATGCTGATATTTGCTTTCCTAGGGCATTGCCACTGTCACTGACCTGATTTTCTCCCATTCCTCTAACAGTTCAGTCTTAATGAAGTGGAATGTGTGTCACTGTGAAATGAGAGTCCGCACAGTCTTGAATTTTGTTGTGATACGCTCTCTTCATTGGAGTCACATGAAGAGCATGTGCGTCCTCGGTGATCAAGTGATACTGTGAGGGGAATTGAGAGTTATTGCCAAGGAATGTTGAGGGGAAAGACGATAGAGAAAAAGCACACGATTTGCCACAGATCATTTTCCTGTGTTAAATTTATGTTGCAGTGAAACAGGCATTTTCAGTGCATATGTGTTCCTTGTCTTTTTGTATACAGAGTGTTTTTGGCATTTTGGGGCTCTGTGTAAAACAAGGTGCCTCTCTGTCTATGGCCTAACCACAGTGGGACTTTGGACTGAGATGGAGGGGAACCCCAAGCTTTTGATCCCCGCTCCACCACTCCAGCACTGCTGTGTAACAGCCCACAAGTGAACTGCATACATGTATGTGTGTGAGTACGCTGGATGTTTGGATTGTTTCTTTCACGGTGGTGGCAGCGGTGGTAGTGCTGCGGTTGCCTTGTAGAACAGCGGTGGATGGTTGTCAGAGACAGAGGCCTGAAAGGGGGGGGGGGGGGGGGGGGGGACTGGTACAAAGAGCTGTTCTGGTGGAACTATAGAGGAAAATAGTTCATGCTGCACTGGGATTTCCTGCCTTCGCCCTGGCTAGCCCCCTCCTCTCCCAGTCCTGTCTACCCGCTCAGTTCTTGACGCCCTTCAGCAGTATGGAAACTGCTCGCTCAATATTTCAGCTGGAGCTGGGTGAAGCAATTGATTTAATAGAGGACTGCAGGGATCATGGGGCAAGAGATTCAGTGTTGATCCAGACTTTTGCTATCAGGTTTTCTTAATTCCATTTCCTCCCATAATCTATCCACCTATAGGCTTAGTGCAGATGAATGGCTTTGACCGTGAACGCTGTCTTATTCATGTTTCTCACATTGACATGCAACATTTTTGGATGGTGTTATCTGATCTTTTATCATACACAGCTGGAATACACATTAATTTGCCCTGACATTGGTCCTGTGAAAGAAGCACAAGACATCCAAGCACTGATGCTTGTGTTATATGTAGAAAAGACAGGTGTGTGTCACCATTTGGCTGCCCACAGACATGTCACATGGGTGTCAAAGAGGAGGTGGATGGGAATGAGGGGCTCAGGGTTTAATGTTTAAACCAGTCCCCCTCTCTTCCAGGGCTTTGATCTTAGGTGTCAGCAGCAGAGCTAGGGGGCATGTGTCACTCATTAGCAGTGTGGTGAGAGTGTGCTGGCTCACAGGTTTTTCTCAGTGTGGAGCAGAGTGGAGAGGATGCTGTGAAAATTGCTGCTCATGGGGTGTTCCTGCTAATAAACCCTGAGGGTGGCGTCATAGCTTGGGGGTGGGGAAAAAAAACAAAACAAAAAAAGTCAAGAAAACACTGCACTTCATTTTGATGACTGTGTATGTGCTGGGCGTCATTTTCATTACTCTTTGTGGTGCACACACTTATGTTAAACTGATAGCACAGGAAGTGGAATAGACGATTTCATTGAAAAACCCTGCTGCCAGCACTCACTGTCTTAGGAGAGGAGGGAAATGGAAACCAGATGTCTGAGATCCACTGTGAATATGTCAAAGCTCTTAGACTATGTCAGTTCCTGCGTGTCTTATTGGTGGACTGAAACTTTTCTGCACTGTCATCAGTAATGTCTATAATACACTCTCCCTGTGGACATCTCATACAGTCTTGGCTGCAGCTACGAGCTAAAGACTCCGGGAAAGAAGCCTTACTGTTCTGGAAGATGATTCTTTCTCTGTTACTTAGGTTTCAACCCTCACCACATTCCTCAAATTTCAGGGTAACTTCCCATGTCCCATGGCTCAGTCGGATGGCAAATCTCTCAGCACTCTTTTTACTCTTTTTTGGATAGATTGCTTTCTCTTGCTTGGGAAAATAACAAGCTATAGAGTAATGACTTAACAAGCAACAGGATAATGGCTTCAACATGTGCAAGACTAGATGCATGTGTCTGTGTGCGTGCATAGATTTGCCAGAGTACTTCCTTACTGTGTGTGTGTGTGTGTGTGTGTGTGTGTGTGTGTGTGTGTGTGTGTGTGTGTGTGTGTGTGTGTGTGTGTGTGTGTGTGTGTGAGAGAGAGAGTCTATTGTTTGGGAAAACTGTGCAGAATCAACTGGTTGTGTGTTTGGTTGAAGTTGTTTGAAAGCTGGGCCACTGATGAATAGAGCGTTCTGCTCGAGGTCTGGAGTTCTGGAGCCTTCGGGTGCGTTACAATGACAGAGACGGCCTGTGGGGTGTCAGTGGGAGTGCAGGGTGTTTCCATCATAACCAGCTGCTGCATAAGCCTCCCAAGTAGAAAAGAAATGCTCAGTGTGTATGTCTGTGTTCACCTACATTTATGTGTTTGTATATTAAGATGTTGAGGAGTGGGACACGAGTGTGTCGATTAATGACTAAATTGCATCCCTCATAATGCACTGAATGTATGTACATTAAGTAACTTAATGGTGCTTACTATCCCTGAGTGTTTCAATGCTGTGCATCTGTTCCTGCTGACTTAACTCTTAACTTTCTTTGATCTCAATTGGAACAAATGGGAAGCACTCGCACCTCAGCCTTCAACAGTGACAAACCACACTCCTATCCCTGCCCGTGTCTCATGTTGGTGTGGCTTTAAGACTCTGTGACCCTGTGAGCCTGTTTATGGGAAATGACATGCTACTGACACTATCATGACTCAATTAGCAGTCCTCTTCCTGTCAAATATATTCGTGTGTGCGACACATTCAGTCTTGGCATGATCTGGCTTGCCTGAGTTAGTCTTCTCCCTTTCACACACTGCTTTCTATAGTTTCAACAAATCACAACCCTGCATAATAAGCACCAAGTAGGAGAGAGGCTGTTTCCCAGCACACCGCCTGATGCTGTGTACACACTGTTATGCCATGACATGTCCTGACAGGTGGGCCCAGATCTACATCACCTCTTTCATAATTCTCTTTTAAGGCCTCAGGCTGCAGCTCAACGTCGCTTTGCACCTTGTCTGGGAAAATATGCTCAGGTGCATTCCAGTTTTGAGACAGGTGATATTTCCTCTACTCTGAGTTGGAGAGGTGTTTATTATGGGCTTGACAT
This sequence comes from Tautogolabrus adspersus, assembly GCA_020745685.1. Taxonomy (NCBI): domain Eukaryota; kingdom Metazoa; phylum Chordata; class Actinopteri; order Labriformes; family Labridae; genus Tautogolabrus; species Tautogolabrus adspersus. The sequence goes on along the minus strand of CM036538.1, from coordinate 9,886,318 downwards.
GTCAGGTGACTTTGCCTTTCTTTGGCTTTATAGATAGCAGAGTCCTTCTCTTGCTGGTCAGTTCACTGCTTTTATCCAGATTCAAATATCTCAAAATGATTGATGGTTAAATGGCTGGTTATAACTGTTATCACTTGACATTACAGTATCATCTGTCATTAGTCAATAATTATAAGTCAAATAATTTGGTTGAAGACCACAAACCTTCAAAACTAATGACATTGAAACCAGCATCAGCGGGGTGCCAGTAGCCTGGTGGTTACTGCACGCGCCCCATATATGGAGGCTTGGTCCTCAAAAAAACAACAAAAAAAAGAAAGAAAGAAAGAAAAAAGAAATCAGCTGAACTTGTATTTGTGACAAACAAGCAAGTCCATGTTAAACAGAGTCAATAAACATGAAAAGCATAGTATCTACTTATCATTAGCATGTTCATTTGCTCATGGTGAGCATAAAGCATGCTTATTTCATAAACATTAGGTCAAAGCTCTACCTTACTGTAAGTCATCCTCACATAGTTGATAACTTCACTCTTTTTGTCTGGTTCAAAGAAGTTACATTAGAAATATGATTGTTTTTATTTTTACTTCTTTTAAGGTCAGAAGAAAATTGTTGAGAATTGTTTTTCTTTTGCGTTCAGTAGACAAGCTGCTCTTCAGTTTGCTGAAATGCCACACAAGAATTTGGGAGTAATGATTGTTAGGCAAGCTGGGTCAGGATACTCTCTGAGAATCTCTTGTTTCCTGTCCCAGGGTAGAAGTCAGGTTTATTTTCTCCCTCCTTCTCCTCTCCAGTCCCTCCAGCCCCTGTGTGAGGCAATGCCCAGAAGGACACACAGCTCAGGCGCCATCCATCCTTCTAGCTCTCCCCCTCTCTCCTCGCTCTTGCTATGCTTCTCACTGGCATGGAGTCCGCAGCAACACATGTCTCTGATCAAGTCCAGCCTGCGTCATCAGTTAGTAAACTCCAGGCTCCAGGAAAACCAACAGAGAGTACATTCATAGCCGGCGACCCTGTGACTGAGTGTGTGATTCATTACTCTTTAATATGCACCCCCTACCCCCCATCCCCTAACCCACCCAACCACTTCTCCAATCCAGCCTCTGGGCAACTCCACAGCCTGATCAAATCCATCATTAAGCATACTTGTGGTGTTACCGCTGTTGGCCTTATTATTTACCAGATGCAGCATTTGTGTCTCTGGCCTGTTTGCAGCTCAGCAGAGAGGAATGAGTTCTGCATTCTGACATTTACATCAGTTATCAGAATGTTACTATGTTCACAAGGAGACAACATAGCAGAAGATCTTTCAGAGAGAAGATTGACAAAACTGGACAGGAAAGTTTTCATCACAAAAACTTACGAGAGTAATGAAAAACCTTTGATGAACAGGCAAGAGGTTCTAGTCTTGGGTGTATGAGGCCAAAATGTGCCATGTGAGGGGAGAGGGGTTTGGAAAGGAGGGATAGGATGATAGCTTCAATTCTATCAAAAAGACAGTCTTTCTTTTTTTACACATAAGGTATGATGATAGCTCTGTTTCCATTGTCAAATATGGCCTCTTTTTATACAAGGTTCTCACTGTTGAGGATAGATTTAACACATTACAGTACTTATGTAGCATGCAATGCAGTCATGGTTTACTGGATTGTCAACTGCAGATAATAAGCTCACAATCAAGTGACTGTAAGTTATCTGTGCTGACTTCTGACTCTCAGGTGATAGTCACAAGCGTAAAAGGTGGTCAACACATATTCAGCGTCTTTTATGATTCTTGTTGTACAAGCACCAGACTGAACCCAAATCCAGTCTCAAAGTGTGTGTTTAAAGGGCTTTTCCTGAGAGCTCTCTCCAGCTCTTGTGTGTCATGAGTGCAGGATGAGTCCTGTTTATGAGATGCTGACAGCTCCTTCCTGTCTCCCAGGACATGAGCCCTAACTGCTGCTACTCTGAAGGCCACTCTCTGGTTCCTGGCCACCCTACTCCATCCTGAAAACTTGGCTAAAAGATGGATGGGGCCATGGGTGGGACAGCTGATTGGGGGATGGGAGGTGGTGCTGGTATTGGCACAACGAAGCAGCAGCAGAAACAGTGCTCTCTGCAGCTTCATGACCCAGGCTGCTTTTTTGTGTAAAGTAGGCCAATGTAAACTCCCACTTCCTGTCGGCCTTGTCTCAGAGGGGGCGAGATGATCCTTCTGTGGAGAGGGAAAGGGCTGCTGCTCTGTAGGGACCGTTTCCACTCACCACACACACACACACACACACACACACACACACACACACACACACACACACACACACACACACACATAAATAGAAACACAGTCGAAGAGGCAGGCAAAGAGAGTGAGTGGGAGAGAGCCAGAGAGTGAGAGAGCGAGGAATACACAAACACAGTGGGGTTCAGGAATGTTAAACACATGCTTTATGGCATAAATAGCAGCCACTTTTGGTAAATTACAGTGAGTGTTCTGGCACTGTAAAGCACACAGCAGGAAAATGCTCTCAGATTTCAGATCCAGGCCCTCCACTCTCCCTGAGGAACATGAAGCGGAGCATGTTGTGTTTTCTTTTCTCTACAAAAGGTTGGAATAAGCACAGTTACTTGTGATGCAGCAGAGTTTTCTGTGGCCGATAGAGGCTGTGCTGCTGTGGCAATGGTGACATGCTAAGATTCACATATCAATTTTTTAGACGTATAGCGCTTCATAGTTGCTGACGGAAAAAAAGAGGTGATGTGAAAGACTACGCAGATGAAGACCAGCAGAAAAGTAAAATTGACAAGTTGAATAAAGTTTAAAGCAGGGAATGACTTCAGTTGTCTTTGTGAGCAGAACTAACACCCCCACCTCAGGACATAGCAGCTGACGTCATCAAAATAGTCCTGAGATAACCTTAAACATCTGAGAGTTTAATAAGCCTCTTTTCCAAGAGCAACGTGGGTAAATAACCAATCAATATAATAGTCAAAGAAACCACAATCAAGTACTCTCACATTCATTTTATGTCGGACCCGGCTGATATTAGGGTACTGATGTTTGAGAATCAAATAAAGAAGTTTGGTTAGAAGAACTTAGTGTGTGAGGGGAGTCTCTGCGTCATGTTGCAGTGGTCGTCCTGGCTGGTAGCTGTGAGCACATTTCCCTGACTCAGAGGGAAATAAGGATCTGTGCTGTGGAAGAGCTTACCTCACTCTTTTGCTGGAGTGGCTGGGCTTCAGCCCACGCACACCAACTAACTGACTGACTGACTGACTGACTAGTGGCCGACTTACCGAATGAGAGCAGAGAGCCATGGGAACCTACAGCTCTGCTCTGAGCAGACTCTGACTCACTGTCTAGGCAGAGGAAGAGGAGAATGTTATACTCCCCCTGGGAGGAAAAAATATTCACACACACACGCACTCACACACACACACACACGCACACACACACACACACACACACACACACACACACACACACACACACACACACACACACACACACACACACTGCAATCACGACAATAGCGAACTAATATTTAAGATTAAGATCATTTCAAGACCTGTGGGTAAAACATATGACTTCATATCAAATCTAAGGATTAATTAGAAACAGTAAATGTAACTTCCACTTTGGTCCACTTTAAGTTGCTTGCAAACACACACTTATATTTACACAACCAATATTTGCACAGCAACTTTGAGAAGTAGGTGGCAGGTGGATACTGGAAGCAGGTGCAAGCAGTTGTTCCCGTCCATCACTAATCGTGTTCACCTGCACATCTGCAATTCTACTTCTGCAATTTACCACAATGGTCGGCTCAGTGCCCACGCCTGATGTCAAGATCAAATATAAATCTCCCAGTTAATGATCAAACAGACCATTTACAACAAATGTATCGACTGCACCCTGCTGATTAACACTATCAAGTAAGGCATCAAACTGTCATGGATGCTACAAAAAACAAAAGAACCAGTTTTAATAAACATAAATTACTTTATTGACTGAAAATGCATCAGTTACAACATACAGGAAAACTGAAAAGGAGTGAACACACAAGCATTGTACAAAATTAAAATAACACATCATTGGCACATTGCACTATAAAAACTGCCAAATAATGTTTAGGAAAGTTAAAAACTCATCTTTGGATTGTCCATTTACAAGGTTCTGCTCACATTTACACAACCTTTTCTCCATAATGTAAACTCTTAACAGTTTTTGGTCCCAGCCTTATTACAATTCAAACTGTTTGGCACACATTTTTTAATACTGCTTTCAATGTTGACTTTAAATGAACAAATACTGAGGTAAAAAGGCACATTTGGTTTCAAAAGTAATACAATTTCAAGGCACAAATTCATTTAAGTTACAAAATATGGCTTTGGCTGTTATAATTAACACTGTGGTAACTAAAGAGTGCATGGCTTGCATTGTCACCCACATAAGAGTGGTGCTGCAAAGTGAAGCTTCTTTGGAAAACGACTGATAGAAGGTCCTGTCCTATCTCTGAAACCATCAGATTAAAGAGGAGGTTTGGATGTAGTCAAAATAAAGGCTTAAAACAATCCCCACTGGTCAGAAAGACTAACTGATGCCATTGTTTTGTAATGACATGCTTCCTCTTTTTTCTTAAGCAGACCAAGGGCAGTGGAAGTCACCTGCTATCAACCAGCGAAGGTCATGGCTGTAGCACCTGTTAGCACCTCGTCTATCTACACCACAGTACCAGGGACAGCTGTGTGTGCATTTGCTTTTGTGCATGTGTGAGAGTGAGTGTGTGTGTGTGTGTGTGTGTGTTTTGAGGCATGCTGAGAGATTTATTCCACCCACGCACCCCTACCTCTCAGCAGCTGTGTCTAGGCCATGATCCTGAGCTAGCCGGCACCAGGACGGAGACAGGAAAGAACACCTCTTACCCCTATGAGTTCACTACATATTTTTTCTTTGGAATGGGCACAATGGCAGCAAAGGGGCTAATATCAAGTGAGTGTTTGCATTGCTCTGTTCAGCTTTGGTCCAGCCTCATGACCTCTATCTAGATAGGAAGAAAAAAATCTGTTCCTCAGTTGTTGTATCACAAAGCAGAGACGCTAAAAGGCTTGTAAATTCAGATCCAATAATAAGGCTTGATTCCTTCCAGGTCTCTTAAAAAGAGCCATTTGCTCTTTGTGGCCTTACAAATCATCATCAGGCCAGCTGGGCTTTTGTAGGCACCATCTCCTGGGCCACTAGCCCACCACTGCCCTGAGCTGTGAGTGGATACCCTTTGTCCGTTCCTGTGGTGTTTCACACCGTGGTGGAGCAGCACCCTGAGGAGCTGTGCTTCTGTAGCAATGACATGCGGCTGAAGGTGCGTGAGCAGATGCCACACTGGTACTTCTTTACCTCGGCGTGTGTCTGCAAATGGGCCCGCAGGTTGGAGCGATCAGCGAAGGCCCGGTTGCAGTGAGGGCAAGAGAATGGGCGCTCACCTGGACAATAAAAGAAAGAAACATCTCATATGACTTCAATGGCACTTCCTTTAGGTGTGTTAGGTTCATGTGTCTCTAAGTTCACATGAACCTAACAGTAACACCTCACAAACACACACACATTCAGAAGATAATAAGGAAGCACATGGTAGTGGGGTCAGAGCCTGACTGAATTAACATGATTCAATCAGAGCCAAATCAGATTATCTCCCTAACAAGTTGCTGCAGGTATTAAGTGCTCAGTGATAGCACAGAGCCTTCAGGTATTCTTTTAACCTTTTGTCACACCTGCCTTCCCCAGCAGCCATGATAAGATAATTAGCAGAGGAGTCATTGTTGTAGGGACATTAAACACAAAGAGTGATCAATGAGAGCAGGGTCTACAGGGGGCTTCCCTCTGTGATAACGTCTGCCGATCAAGTGCTGACCTAATCAGACTGATTGTGATGTATATTCTGCTCCCTCACTTCACAGCTGAAATGTTGGAGTGATCTGCTGACTCACAATGACAGCAACTCCTATGTAGATTTACAGCCTCACAGGAACACATACACAGATTTCCTCACGAATGTATCATCAATAAAGTAAACATTTAGCTTATTATTGAGGTTTAATGTGGAATATTGTTAGGCATGGGTCTTACCTGTGTGTGTGCGGATGTGGCCACGCAGCAGCCAAGGCCGGGAAAAAGCCTTTCCACAGGTGGTACACACACAGGGGAGGGTGTGTGAGCGGATGTGCATCTTCAGAGCCCCGAGGCTGGTGTACTCTTTTGGGCAGTGTTTGCAGAGGAAGGCTGGCCTAACTGCTGTGACTGGGGTCTCTCTCTCTTCTTCTTCCTCAGGGGGGCTAATATGAGCCATAACCCCGGTGCATTTCATCCGCTGGCGAGGGGCATATGTGTGTACGGGTTCAGGACTGGGGGGGTCTGATGTGCGTCCTTCATCCTCCTCTCCACAACTGCTGGCGCTGCTGCTGAGGCTGGACGGGGAGCTGAGGTCCAGGGGGCCCGGGGCAGTAGCTGGGTCTGTTTGGGAAGTGGGCAAGTAGAGGGTAGGCAGGACACTCAGATCCCACACCAGACCTGTTGTGAAGCAGGTGGCAGAAGAGATGTTATCTCCTGATTGGAGCTCAGCTAGAGGAAACCTCTCCAGTGAGGTGTCTGAAACAGAAGGGAGAAGATAGTTCATAACTGGAGCCAGATCAAGACTGTTCACAAAAAGTTCCAAAATATTTTAATGAAACATAAATGAAAACGACGACAAGATTACTATCTGAAAGCTTTAATAAACGTTAACCTACTATACCTTTACTGCCCTTTTTGATGTGCTGAGAGATTATTGTTGTTCTTAGAATTTAGTGAGCGTAAAGATGGAGCCATGGGAAGGCTTCATGGGCCGTTTCCTCCCACGTATTCATAAGAGCTTGTAACATGAATGAGGCTCTGTCTGGTTGCAGAAAGGGGGAAAGCACGTCTAACGGGCCCTGACTTGAACGGGGAGTAGCCAGGGTTGTCGTTCAACCAGGGATAGAAAGCACAGAACTGTGCATTTTCGAAATAAGTGTAATTAATACCAAACAGCCTAAAAGTAACTTCCGACCACAGGTGGTTTTCACCGAGTTTGACAGTTATGTAAGTATGCTTTCTTAATTAATACAAGGAATAAAAATCTGCTCAACTTACCATTCTGACATTCGAGTTCACTGTAGTTTGGCTTTTGTTTAGCGAAGTACTTTTTGACCAAGAAAGACCGAGGCATCGTCCTTGTGAGTTTTAACCAACTGTGCGTAAAAGTATCCTGTGGTCACAGCGCACAGTTTCTGCGAGTATAAAAATGTAGGTTATTCGTGGTCCTCGGATCTTCAGGGGAAAAAATAATGTACTCCAGTTGTCAAAAAGTTAGAGCGGACTTCAACAGACAAGTTTTAGTGCAGCTTCCATGCACAATGACTAAATGCTAGCCTGTGTTCTGAAATACTCTGACACAGGCGGTAGGGGTGTGCACGCCCCGAGGGCCCTCCCCACCTCCTCCACCCCTTCTCAACCCCCTGTATCACCACACAAGTGCGAAGGATGGAGCCCTGACGCTCAGACTTTTGACAACTAAAACGCAGGCCTCACAGCACTGACACAGGGGCATTCAGTGGTGTAGTCCCAGAAACAAACTTTTTAGTAAATACTCAATGGAAACTACACACAGTAGGCTGATTAATAGGCCTAATTATAAAGGCTATGTTGGGGTAATACATTAAAACTCCTACTGGGCCGTGTGTGTGATCAAGATATGCAGATGTAGATATCTGTAAATAGGATTGAATTAAGTTAGCCAGTTTTCTGCATAGTTGAATTCAAGTTTAAATACTACAACTGAATAATACTTCTATAGTTGTAAATGTGTGCTGAGAAACTTAACGAACTGCAACTTTCAATCTAGTGGTAGGTTAGCCAGTCTTTTAAAGTGCGTAGCCTATAAACACAATCACATTCAAAAATATTCTAACACTTAAAGTCTCCAGTATAATCACTTTGAGCAGTGGCCTTTGACTTGCTTTAAGTCACCAGTGTTTTCCTCGCTTGGGGAATTTAGATGAGAATGAAAGCTAAACATAATAGGCTTCATAAATGATCAAAACACTTATAGCAGTGTTCTTTGCAATCATTTCATTGACTGTGTTGTGAGATTTTAACTGTGATACATTGGTGGCGTCTCAGTGTCATCAGACCTGCCTCAATTTAATTTGACTCACACTTCCTTAGTCGTGCAGCCTTGTAAATACCTCGATCGAGTAGGCTACATGCGCCACCTTCTGGAAGAAACCGAGTAGTAAGATATGCCAGTAGACAAACGAACACACGATGGGGCTGTTACAATGGATTGACAAGCACACACAAACCATGACCAAATGTAGCCTATCCTGAATGATGAATGTAGGCTACTTATTACTAATACTTTTAATTCCAGATGATAGGCTACATTATTAATGATGCGACCCATCTCGCTCTGTTTGTGTGTGTGGTTTTTGTGTGTGTAATGTGGTTTAAATGTCTTCTTATTCGGTAGGCTATAGGAATGTGTAGTCTAAAGGCTGAGTGTCCTTCGAACTTTGCTTCTGATCCTGTGGACAATCAGTCTACTTGGACAGTGTTTTTCGGTGCAACGTCCGAAAGCACACCTGAATGCTACAGGTGTTGCGAGGCATGGCGGCTTCGCTTGCACGCTCGCAGTGGTATCAAGCAACTTCTACTGTCATCCCCCCAGGAGTTTATCAGGATGAAAATTGAGAAAGAAACGTGGAAAGAATGGAGGTGTTCGGAACCGGCTACGAAGGAGATCTAATCGGCCACCCCTTCCATCTTTTGTCTTTATAAATCTGCGCTCTTAGGGCAACAGCGTGTACGCTTTACGGACAGATAAGGTAGGCCTACTGTACTGGATTCCGTCTTTGTTATGCTTTACAGAAAGTTGGTTACAATCTACGATGCCTGCCTGACTCCCTCTTTCATGTCCCTAGATTGACTTTGATGGAGCAGACAGACAGTCAGATGCTGACTCGGGTAAAATAACAAGTACGGGAAGCATCTGCTTGTACATAAACGATCTATGGTGCCGACTGCACCACGATCTGTGATCCCAGCGTAGAAATTCTCGGCATTACTTTAAGGCATTTTTAATTGCCACGGTAATTTGGGTGTATTTTTATGGGAATCAAACAGTCTCATTACTTTTCACAAGCGAATGTCAGGTTTCATTACTCGTATAGGCTAGTCCTGCATAGAAAGTTTCGGCTTATTTTCTGGCTATGTTGCTCAAAGCCTGTGATAAAAGTAGGTTAAAAAGGTGGTAGGCTACCCCGTGAGTACATTTGTATATCTCTGTTAAACTAAGACTGTTAATATTAAACCTACAGCGCAGTTAACCGGAGCACCGGAAAATCATCTCAAGAACTAGGCCTACACTTCCGCCTACGAGTGTTGTGCGTCCATGTTTTAAACAGCCTTGTAAAATGAAATTAAATGGTTGATTTGGCACCCTTAGGAAATCGATCAAATATAGAGCAAAGATAATAACTCTTGTTAACAATGTTTCTTCTTAGCATGAAACAATCCAAACCGAGGGCTCAGTTAACCAATAGTTAACGGCCTCTGATTGGTAGATTCACTCTTGGTGGGCGGGGACACGGGCGGGTCATCTGTTGTCTGATCGGTTAGAGATTTGAAATACAAAACAACAGCCTTGGATTTAACAGCTGTAGGTTTTCATAGATTTATCAAAAACATCCAGATAGGCGGGACATTTGCATGTTGCACCTCTACAATGGTCTCCGGCTGTAACTGAGAAACAATATAATCTGGTAAGGACACTGCCGGGTTACAGTTTATATAGGCTACTAAAAATTAACCACTTCGGACGTAAACAGCAGCAGTTCACATAGCTGATGCTATTGATCAGAAAACGCGTTCAACTATTATATCATTTAGATTTAATGTTTACTACTACTGTCATTGAATGTCTCATTGTATTAATGTCGCAGCCGTGGAACATATATCGATATATTTCTGCAAACCACTGAGGACTCCTTGTGAGCTAAATGCCTGAATTAATGCATACAATTACATGTAGGCCGATTTCAGTCAGTGAGGCTAGATTAACTGAAGAAAGAACTGATCAGTGCTCACCCGTCATTTCTGTAAAGCTTCCCTCACTGCGTAAGAATGAAACAACACAATAACAAGATTGCAGCTAGGCTTGTGCATTGTCATTTCAGCTATTAACTCAATGGCTCAACATAGAGCAATCTCAATACATTGAAAGGTGCATGAAATGCTGGATAAAATGAGCCCCTCCCCCATATCAAAAGACAGATGGACCCTAACAATGAAATTCTGGGGGAGTGGGCACCATTATTTAAACCCAGTGAGTTATACGGACTTTCATTGGACAAACTAGTCAGCTGACCCTACGTTGCTTGAATTTTGAAAAATAGTAATGAATGTAGTGTGTTGGCATCACCCACTCCATAACAAGGGGGATTAGAATAACCATTGCTGAAGGCAGTTATGATGCTATATGAACTGAGGAAGTATTATCTTATCTTTAGCAGATAAAGACTCAACACCTGAGCTGTCTGCTGGAAAAAGAAGGGAAAAAAGAAAGGAACGACAGAAAAGACAAACACCACAAAAGAAGACAAAGAGAAACCAAAAATGTTCAGAACAATAACCCGTCTGCTTTTCGGTGGAGAGGAGGAGACCCCTCAAGAGGTGAAGTCTGGGGAAGTTTTGGAAGAAGGATGGCTTGTTGTCAACCATCAAGGTCAGTCATCATGGGGCACGTTATTGTTATATATGAATTGTTTTTTTATATACAACAATATAGATAAATATACACAAGTACAGATTTTAACAGGTGTGTTTTGTAAATTATTTTTACGAAATTGGGCCAATTGATTATATTGATGTGCAATGAAATGTTCAGTGATGTCCCCCCCCCCCCCTTATGAAATGTGCACATGAAGAAAAGGACAGAATACTTCACGTGATCTAAATTACGTCCAAGTTTATATGAACAATGGATTGTGTCCCCACAGAGGCAGTTATAACAGAAAACCAGGTTGCAGAGCTGACTGACACCCAACAGCCAACAAGCCCTGCTCTTCATGGAGATGTTGTTGCAAACATAGAAACTGATATCAGGTATTTGCAAGTAGGATAAATTTTTCATTGCAACATGAACATTTTGAACATCAAACAATCATACTCAATTGCTGAAAAGGAATAACGTAATAAGTGTATTCCATGGTCTAGGTAACAAATGTGTTCATATTGGCTGCAGGGTGTCAATTCATTCCTGGCAAAAGCACAACTATGTCGTAGTTCTGGAAAAACTGAATGAATTAATGTGCTGATTGCAATCAAATCCTCCCATTTCAATATTTGCAACATGTTAACAAGCTCACATCTGACAAAAAAGAGATACTTGAAAGAGAAACTGATGCTTCTTTATACCTAATACAAAAAACTTTCATGAATGGGAAAGAGAGAAAAGAAAGAGAGAAGACAGAGAAACTGAGAAGTGTAAGTGGGGAAAACGTCTGTTACTGACTGCAGTGTCTAGTTCTCCAGTAGCTCATCCTCTGGATACCACAAGATGGCGCCTGTAACTCACAAGATGTGTTACAGAGCCAGAAACATACTCTCTGTACTTACTGATTCTCAGCTCACATAAGTGATCATCTTACATCGTTCACTGTGTCATTTATGACAATTTTGAGGTTAATTTGGGGACATTTACCTAGCTAGTTATAAACATCTAATTATTTTTCATACTTAATGTTGACCATTAAAAGTTTTCAAGATTAGTTAGGACAGTGGATAGAGTGTGAAATTAGGACAGAGAGTGGGGAATGACATGCAGAAAAGCAGCCACAGGTCGGACTTGAACATAGGCTATTGTCCACCAAGCGGGCAGCTTGGTGGACAATAGCCTCCGTACATGGAGTGCGACCTAACCTCTAGGCCTTCAGCGCACCGACCATTCACATTATTAATGTTGTTTAATTCTGCTAACATACTGTCCATCAGTATTCATCCATGTAATAAAACCTCATGAGATGGTAATGGTTGTTTCAGGTAATAATAAATAAATCAATGTTACACTCTGGAGTTATAGCTTTTTATAAACTTTAGATTTCAATCCCAAAACACATGAAAACATGAATTAATGGTGTTTATTTTAGCAAGAGACCATGGTATAAGTGAGGTAATATCCCTTGAGGTGTCCATTTTCAGGAGGTTATGGACCCTAAGGAAGCAACTGTCCATCATGCTTCTGGCCTCCAAGTTGTCCATAATTCTTGATAATGGACACCTTTCCCTTCCCTATACTGATCTTACTTTCAACCAACTTATCAAGAAATGCACAACTTTTGTATTTCCCTTAAATGTAAAATGTATTTTAAACTGATGAATAAAGACTCTCAAGGTTGATTAATTCTCTTACTTGCTTTTGTTTCTCTCCAGTGTGTTAGATCCAGAGTCCGAAGTTCAAAGCAGCAGCACCACCAGCCGGGTCCTCACAGGCTCTGTGTGTCAGCCTAAAGCTTTGCTAGAAGCATCACAGTTAACTTCCATACAGAAAGCTAAGGCCTGGGCAGACAGACACCATATGACTCGTAATGCCATTCAGCGCCAAAACCGTGTACGCCAAGGAGTCCACCATCACTCATTCCCCCTCCAACAGCCAGGACATCGCAACCTCAGCCACTGAGGCTTTGTTTGTTCACCTGCAACATGTTAACGGGGAAATATCTGACAACACATCATAGTTATCCATGTTAATTATTAATCTTTTATACAGTTTAGTCTTTCACAGACTTAAGCTATACATCGTATCTTGATGTAACCCATTATAACACTTGACAAATGTTACCCAGCTAGGCAGCTACATTTGAACTTGTACTGTATTTGAAAGATGTACACCTCATTAAATGAGATACACCATGTTCTCCTGTTTGTGTGCATGTGACTTCATACACTTGGATGAGAATAAAGAATGTAGTAGTGACATGCATTTACCTCTGTGAACTTAGTTAAATAAACTTTTTAACATTAAAACAATTATAACTTTGTGCTTTACCTATAAGTTACATTTATCTTGATATTATATGCCTTATTGTCATTAGACTGCTCTTTGTGTGACAGAATCAAAAGCTGAGATCTCATTGGCTGAAAGGTAATTGCACCTTCTGTGTTTGATTACATGTCCAGCTGAGGGACGTCACACCATTACAATGAAGAGGCTTTCTGCTTTAAGGCAGAACACTGGAAAGATGGGAAATGCTCCTGAATCAAAACTTAACCAGCAAATACAATTTAGTTACAAAAGCTTTGCTGCTTCATCCCATTTGACTAAGAGCCCTTCAACAACTGACTTCACCTGTGACTTGAGTCAAAATAACAGTAAGTGGATGCAGACTGAAGCTAAATGGATAACAGTCCTAGCCGCCATACATCGAGATGTTGCCACATATCTCCGTGTAGATCTCTTGGTGTTTTTTCCACATAGTTTAAATTTGAATGTTGTTTGTTCCTGCTGCTGCAACAGACATCAGCAGCCTCCCAAAAGAGGTTCATCTTAAACAGCTGGTCTCAGGTAGCCCAGAATTTCCAGACCAAAGCCTGTCAAACCTCAAAGAGACCAACGAGGCCTGTTCCAGTAAGGCCTCACTCATTCCTGTCTATGCTGCATCGATCACCTTTGCTTTTGGAGTGACCATTGCTTTGATCCTGCATATTTACCTGAGGCAAATTATGGTATGTTGTGCAATATTCCACATGCAACCAGTACCACAACTGCATTATGTATCCTGACTTTAGTTAGTTCTCAGGTGTTCATAAAAGGAGTGTTAGTGTCAGATCACGAGCTCTGCACTACCCTGGGTCTGAAAGTTCTTCATGACCACGGATCAAGTGTCGATGCTGCCATCGCTGCCGCCCTGTGTTTGAGTGTTGTGCATCCACATGTGTCAGGAGTTGGTGGGTATGTCACAGACATTTTTTTATATGTGTGATATAAAATATCAATAAATGATGTGATTACAAATTCATCCATTGCTTAATATTCTTTGCAGAGGCGGTGTGATGCTGGTTCATGATATCCAAAAGAACAAAACCAGGGTGATAAATTATCAGGACACTGTACCTGAAACACTAAAAGAGGAAATGCTGCTACATTTTCCTAAGCTAAATGTAAATGAAAGGGACGTCTGATGTTTTAATTTTAGTGTAACCATGTATAACTTTTAAATATTGTCCGTTCAGACAGGTCTGCAAGTGGGAGTGCCAGGAATGCTCAGAGGGTTGCATCAGGCTCACAGCCTGTATGGGAGGTAAAAAGATAATGTGAAATGTATCTGGTGTTTAGACCTTTTCTAGTCAACCTCTAAGTTAAAGTCATATTTACCACAAAATCTCTGTAGGTTACCATGGGAGGATGTGGTCTCCAGAGCCGCCTCTGTTGCCAAAGAAGGTTTCAATGTCTCTCTCAGTCTTGGTGGGTCAAAATGTTCTTTGTAATTTTTTTCTCTTTAACCACCTACCAACAATATAGCAGGATGATGTCACCTGAGAATGATAAACCAGGAAGTGACTCATTTGTGTTTTTTTGTCTACAGCTGAGGCCATAGAAAAGGTGAAGGGTGAGAAGCTTTCAAAGCGTTTCAGGGACATGTTCTTTCCGGATGGCCAGGCTCTACATTCGGGTTTAATCCTGAGGATGCCTGGTCTGGCTGGAGTCCTGCAGGCTCCACTCTCAAACTTCTATAATGGGAATGTCTCACAAGAAATAGAGGATGAGGTGAATGACATCCAAACAAATGTCTGTTTTCATTGATATAAATGATGTCATTATGGGAATTTGTTTTTAGACTGACTTCAACACAGACATCAACAGATCAGTCCATTATAATACTGATATTCCAATAAGAGTCAATTTTCTGTGTTTTCCTCCAAAGGTGCGAGCTAATGGAGGAGTCCTCAGCAGAGAGGACATCAGTAACTACAGTGTGCTGGTTGAGCGGCCAGTAGAGGGCCTATTAAATGGTATAGGCTAAATATTATTCACAAACACTTTTCAGGGCCCATTGTATTAACTGAGACCTTCATTTTTATTGTGTCATTCTTGTCTCAGACTCTATTATTCAAGTTCCTCCTGGTGCAGCACTGATGTCAGATCTCAACCTTTTGGACGGTTACCATCTCAATGAGAACAATAACACGAAAAGTCAAGTAAATTACTCGATTGCTGAGGCACTCAGTTGAGAAACTTTGATAATAAAATGTTGTCATATAATTGTTTGATCTCATAAGAGATGTGCTCACATCTCCAATCTATCAGCTTGTGACCAGGCTGCTGCAAAAGTGGGCATGTGTTTAAACCATTTTGCAGGCTTTATACTTCTAAACAAATGTATTCAACAGAGATGTTCATTGCATAAAGTAGTGTTCATAACTACACAATGTCTGACTGGATTCTGTGATTTGGCCCTAGATTTCACTCTCCTATTTGTCTGTCTTTATTATTATTTATGTTTTTAAGATTTATTTCTGGGCTTTTTTTATGCCTTTATTTGAGAGACAGGACAGTGGAAAGAGTCAAAAATGAGGGAGCGAGAGATTGGGGAATGACGTGGTAAAGGAGCCACAGGTCGGATTCAAACCCGGGCTGCCCGCTTCGAGTATGATAGCCTCTGTACAGTACACAGGCCGCACATACTAACCACTAGGTCGTCAGCGCCCTGTCTGTCTTAATTTTACTCTGTGTTTTGAATCAACGAATCACTGCTTTTGAAAGACTGTCATTTCTCGCAATGGGGTCAACCCTGCCTCCTGACTAGGATAACATTTTCCATCCCTTCCTTTCAAAAAGTTGCTCTGAGAATGTTTATAACACTCTTAAAACTAGGACTCCTTGCTGGTTTTTCAAGCTAGGGTAGGAGCTCTCTGAGAGTATTCTCAGAATGAATGTAAATATTGTAAACTTCCTGTTTAGTTTTTATCTTCTCCTGCTAAAGAAAATGATTGTTTGATGAATTACTTGTGGTTGTTAATTACTCTCAAATATCTCTGCATGATTACCACTGAAATGCTCACTCTCTACAGACACAGCTGGCTGGGCAGGTAGCAGTCATTGGACCAGATGATCTCATGGTGTCAGTTTGCAGGTAATGCAGACGGTGCAGACGATCTGAAGTAAACAGTGGGAATGTATGGTATGGGCTGCTGGTCACACTGACATTCTTTTATCTTATCTCTTGTCTTTATGAAATTTCAGTTCGTTGAGTAAGCCATTCGGAAGCAAAATTATTACACAGTCTGGCATTATTCTTAACAGTGCCGTACTTGACTTTTCCTGGCCAAACAAAACCGGAGGGCAACCATTAACCAACCAGGTGCATTAGTTTAAAAAATCACCCAATAAAACAGTCACAAAGTATTGTTTGATTTTTATAGCCCACTTGCATGCCATTTGTGTTTCAGAAAAACCGAGTCCAGCCAGAAAAAAGGCCCCTGTTATCCCCCATGCCAACATTAGTGGTGCCAGCATGGAGTAAATGTGGGGTCTACATGGCATTTAGCAGCTCAAGTGGACAACAGAGATTGAATATGATAACCCAGGTTTGATTACTTAACATTAGCTTTGGCTTGTTATTCAATGAAAGATGTTACTATTTTTCATGGAAAAGTTTCAGAATGTAGTTGTTTATTAAACTTTAGGCAATGAGCAGAGCATTGTCCTTCTATAAAGAGACAAATGAAAGCATCTACATGAGAAGACTTCATCCCCAGCTTAAGTCAGAAGGAGTTCTTGTTGACTGTAAGTACCGTATGAGACAGTATTAAGTATAGCTGACCTTTGGTGTTACATAAGGAATTTTCTAATATTAGTCATTTCTTGCTTTCCAAATCCACCCTAAACAGCTGTGTTCCCAGGAGAGAGTGCAGAGGTGTTCCAAGAAAAGGACCAGGAGTCTCTAAAACTGAAGGCAAACTCTGAGGTTCGGGGTATCATACGGAAAGAAGATGTCATTACGGCTATAACGCTACCTCAGTTATATGATAACTTCTTGTAGTTTTCTTCACTTTTTCTTGGATACCTTCCAGGGCTCATTGGAAAATCTCAGCAGATGGTAAATCTGTTTTCACCCTGTTCTGTAATTTAGAGCTGTTCTTCAGGATTTGATTGGCTACTCTAATGTTTCTGTAATCACCAACCAACAAGTGCTTCATGTAAAAGAAGGCAAAATGTAGAGTCATATAATTGATCTTCAAAACTGATTAAAGGAATAATCTCTCCATACCTGACTTCTGATCTGATATTTTGTTATGGATTTTAACTAACATACAACAAAGGTTGATCATGTGGGTTGAGAACCCTCACGCTCACTGTGCTAAAGAATGAGGGCTGTTACGTAAACCTGATGTGCAGTCGAGATGCCTACAGACATTCTTGCCTCAAACGTAACAGGGATAGGAGGACATGTCACATGAGTTAAGCAGACAAACATGTCACTCAAAACCTAGAACTCTTGGAATTGGCTAATAAATTAAACCATCATTGATTATTACTGTTATTATTTTTACTCTGCTATTGATTATCACTATTGTTGAACTTTTTGTAAAGTATTATTTGAAGGGAATATTGCCAGAGTTACATTCATGCAAATAAAGCTTGTAAAAAAAAAGAAAAGAAGATACATAGGCCTATTGCAGTGATAATGTGTCATTAGTAAATGGTGATCTCCCTGTCCTACTCAAAATGTTAATGAAGCCCAACCAACCAGCAAAGAGACCCTTGATTTCATCAAAACATCTACTAAGAAATAAAGCTTACTGGAGTTTTGGTCTTTATGTCAAATCTAATGGGACAGAACAGTTGTTGTGAAAGACGGGAAGACACAAGTCATAGGTCATGAGACTGATATCAAAATGTGTCACTGCATACAGTACTGTAGCTATGCTGCTAAAAGGCTTATAAAAATCATTGCATTTGGAAACGCAATTTACTGCTAGCCCAACTATAGACCAGTACATAAGATGAACTTTATTGATCCCCCATTGGAGGAAATGTTGTTACAACAGCTCAAAAAAAGAGGAGTAAAAGTATCCACAGTCATTAAATATAGGGAGAAAGATATGGTAAAACAATAGAAAACAATATTAGGAATGTTATGTACACTTTCACGTGTGGAAAGACAGAGAACAGTTATTATTTTGAAGGAAAAAAAACTGTGTAGCATTATTGATGCTGATAACATTATGACACAGTCATGTAAACATTTTACATGAGTAACATGGTGGTGATGTTGTTCAAGGGATATCAATACAACAATACAAGGCTATATGCACGAATTAAGGCTTTTAAATTCAAGGCATATCCCTGCATACACAATGAGAACATTTACAAACATATTTTTTCAACTTTGTTGAATGAATTCCATCTAGACTTCAAGTAGCCTGCACTCTTGAAATAAGTTTCCATGGGTTGTTGTTGCTACTAAGTGAATAAACACACACTTTCAGTAAAAAAGATAGTGTCAACAATATCCTCAATTTCTAATCAAAATTGCTGTGCATATTTGCGCAAATAAACTAAACTAAAGCAATTTCAAGGCGGGGAAAGTGAACACTTATGTGGGCGTTGACGGTCGCATGCAGGTCAGTATTTAAATGCCTGCAGGTTAGCACACACATCAGTGTGATGAAGGGGAAGAGAGTCTTATAGTCGGAGTTACGAGCCTTGGTGTGGGATTCATGTGTCCGCGAAATAGTAACGTGGCGGAGTAAGCTGTTGGGAAATTAACACAGTAAGTGATATATCTCCTAATGAAAGCCTTAACCAACTTTTCAACGAATTTTAATAATAAGAAAACCCGAGTAACGTTAAAGAGCAGCTCGTTATGTGTGTCTCATGGAGTCAATGTTTAAGCCAGCTTTGGAGGGAACGTGGGAAGTGTTAAATACAAACGACACAACTCCTTTGTAGAGTACTTATTTTGTGACATTGTATCAGTTGTTCATGAAACGATGAGTGACCTACTGTTAATAAGGATGTTTTTACTCAAAATGCATGTTATCTATTGTCTCACATGTATTAAGAGGCCTAGCACTAACATGGGGCTGGTGTTAGGTTATTGCTATAGCCTAATGATGACCACTGTTGTGTTTCTACAGGTTGACTATCCTACTGCTTCCACGGTACAAAACCTGCTTAGACAAACTATAGCCTACTGGAGGACATAGTGTCAATGGAGCCCAAAAGTACAGCAGGCCTCAAAGAAAAGTTTTTCATTGTGATACGTGGGAAGTCGAAGAAAGGCTTCTGCCGTGGATGTATCGGCCGTTTAGAGGCAGAGACACAGCGTGGGGAGCTGATGGGGCTGCTTTACAGCGGCAGCACCGGGAGCCCCAAGAGTGGAGGCATCGTGGGGAGAGAGGACACATATCCCCTGACCCGCCACCAGGCCCAGCTGTTGCTCTTCATTACCTCCGTAAGCAAGCGCCTGGAGCTGCTCTGTAACCCCCAGCTTTTCTCGGCTATCTGTGAGCTGTCTCAGGATGATCTGGTGGTGTTGAGGTACAAGAAGGGACACATGCCTGCGCTGGTGAAGAACTTGATGCAAATTGGGAAAAAGGAGAGCAAAGAGGACCTGCAGATGCTTGGCTTTGAGGTGGAATTTGTGGTGGGTGAAGTTGTTTGTTTAGGTTATTATTTGCACAGTGTTGAGAGTACATGTAGTATTTTAATTCAAAGTTTTTTCTGAAGCGAATAATTGCAGATACTTAGAAAACTTCATAGCACAGATGACAATATCATCTCTAAAGAACAGATTCTTTATCAGTCATGCGATTGTCAGAGAAATGTGGATGATGTCAATACCTACAATGGTTTATCTGTAATCTGATAATACATGTCATGTTTCTTTTGTTCTTTGCCTTTCTCATAGGACAATGATCACAATTTGTCATCCAAAAAATCTGCTCCCTTGCCCCTCTTCAGTGCTGCAGATATAATCCAGGTTGTCCCATCCTATTCTGCTCCTTTAGGGCTGCAGTGGAAAGATGGCCAATGTGGGGGTAAGTAAACTGTTCACAGTCAACATTTAGCATTTTTAAACAATAATATACTTGGAAGAGTTGTCTATGGTGTTATGAAATGATAAATTAACTGTATTTGAATAACCTTCTGAGTCTTCTGTTAAAAGCACTTTGAACTACATGCCAACATTCAACCATCCACACACACACACACACACACACACACACACACAAACACACACACACACACACACACACACACACACACACACACACACACACCCACAGACTGAAATGTAAAAGGGGTTCAGTATCTTGCTCAAAGACCCTATGACATGCAGGCTGGAGGGGCCAGGAATTAAAACATTGACTTTATAAGTGGATAATTGTTTCTTCCTCCTTGAGTGAATTCTTGTTTTAGAAAAACAGACCAATAAAAAGTTTTTTTTTGCTCGAAAATAATAATTATCTCATTCTATTCAGTGAATGTAATGATGCCATAGAAAGTATTTAGAAAAATCTTGTGACTGCAGAAAAAAGCATCCCATGCACAACTAGAAAAACTGGTCCTGTTTCACAGGAATGCAAACAGGTAGATTTGTCAAATGGTCTGGCGTTTTGCACATTGTGAACCCTGAGCTGTCTACATACTTCACATTTAGACGTGTGTCATGTATGCCTGAGGTCAATCTGATGAAGCAGCATGTGATGAGCCAGAAAGAAATATCATATGACTTTCTAACTATCAGCCTTCCCACCATCTCTCCACACCTCTCCTTAGGTCTAAACAGAAAGGCAGTGACGCGCATAAACTCCATGCCGAACATAGGATCAAGAGCAAGACAAGTGAGAGAGAGCCAGACAGAGCAGAGTGTCATTCAGAGCCAAAGTTCAAACACATCTCCTGTGCCTTTGGAGGTTGGATCCATGGTGGAGGTGGTTTCCAACACAAGGGTCACAGTGTATGGGGTAGTCCGATGGTTGGGGGTTCCTGTAGGGAAGAGTGGTGAATGGGCTGGGATAGAATTGGTAAGTGGCTAATTCTTCATCATTTTATTTTATTTTCAGGTGTCAAAAAGTCCTCACAAGTGATTTGGTTTGATTGCTCTAGGACTATGAGGTAAAAGGCTGCTCTGATGGGAAGTATGGAAGCCAGAGATATTTCACCTGCAGAGGTAGCCGAGCTCTGTTTGTTCCCATCACAAAGTGCAGCCCCGATAGCAGGTTCGTCCACTCCTCTACAGGAAGAGAGATCTCAAAACCCATCGAAACCCCTCCAGGTTAGACACTTCTCCTACTTTGATTGAGCATGCATATACTAGCGGTTTAAATGTACATGGCAAAACATTTGATTTTACTGATAAATTACCATATGTTACTTCTTACTAGATAACATACACTGAAGCACTTAGCAAAGCTGAACATGCGTCTGTTCCTCAGGGTGCTAGTGTTACATAATTACAAAACACATTGTGGCTAAATGATTACACAACCTCACAGAATCAGATTTTAAGAACTTGGCATTGTGTTGAAGTGTCAATCTCCACTGAACACATAAGGCCATCAATTATACTTTTATATTAGTTTAATTAACTTCAAGTTGGCACTGTTATGCCTCGATTAGGAGATTGTGAAGAGATATATCATTGTGATGGCTGTGTTTAAGTCAGTCAGGGCTGCTGCAGGTAAAAGTTTCTCAAATCGACTTTTCATACAAACCTTATGTTTAAATTGACTTGTTTGCTGTTTTCAGTTCCTCCTTTTGAGGACTCAGATGGGGATGCACCACCTGTCCCCGAATCAGAGGTCTTGTCTTTGTTGGTAGGAAAAATGAAAGGGATTCAGGGACACATCAACTCCTGTTACCTTGATGCAACACTCTTTAGGTAAAACCCGTTCACCAGCCTTCAGGGCAATGTATTCTCAAGTAGAGCACTGTTCAGCTCAAATTTGATTTGAACTTTCATTATCTGAAGTCATTTTATTTAGAGGACATCATGTACAACTTAAGGAGCATCATGAACTTAAATAAACAATGTGTTTTTCTCTCTTCAGTTTGTTCAGCTCCGCTGTGACCCTGGATAATATCTGCCAGAAGCCTGCTGACACAGAGCGACCTATAACATGCACTCTTAGGAAAATAGTCAACCGTTTACGCAGGTAAATACACATTCTTAAAACTAGTTTGTTTCATCATTTATTCTGCAGAACATTCACAGCAGGACATTTTACATAATCTCAACTGGTAAACAAGTTCTGCCTGTTTCATTGATACGGGTCTTTTATTTACATGTGCCAACATAGACAAGTGAAAATGACAAGTTGCATAACAGGTTGCATCTTTTTCAACTCTTGATTGGTTCTATGTATACAGCAACTCCAATTTTGAAGTTCATTTTTTTCTTACTGATACCACATGTATTTATTTCAGACAAGGGTTTGTGCCTGCTGAGAGTGTGATGCATTTCCGTACACAGCTTGGCTGTGACACATTCCAAACAGATGAAAAAGGTACACACCCAAACTTGTGATATAAACTTATAAACTAATAGGAAGTGTTTAGCTTTGCACCAAAATAAAGCATGCTATTCCAGTATTTTATGTTTGTATTGCTTTACTTCATTGCAGACCCAGAGGAGTTCATCACCGTCCTCTTTCAGAAGGTGCTTTGCATAGAGCCTCTGCTGAAGCTCAAGTAAGATCCTGAGCCACTGTGTATTAAATATTCATACCTCTTTGACTGTGCAAAATTGAGTCCTGAAATCAGCTTCTTTTCAGATCAAAAAGTGAAACATCTCAGGGAGCCTACACCTTCCAGATCTTTCTGGAAAAAGAGCAGATGGGACAGCTGCCCACTGTTCAACAGCTTCTTGATACATCCTGCATGTCAGGTGACCTCAAGTTTGAAGAGGTGAGTGTGTACTCCTCTTGCCATCAAAATAACCTCTAGTACTTTAATAAAGTTCTCCTCTTCAAATTCCTGTAACAACAACTTTGCTTCTCTGATTGGTCCATCAGGTGCCATCTTGTTTATTGGTGCAGATGCCAAGGTTTGGAAACAAGTACAAGATGTTTTCACACATCATCCCCTCCACTGAGCTGGATATCACAGATCTTCTCTACAACTGTGAGAGACAGACATAATCCCCTTTGATGTGTAATACAATCATCTATAACTAAATGCATCGTTTTCGTAGTTCTCAAAGATGCTAATATGTTTCCTACTTTTTCTTGACAGCCCCAAGGGAATGCTTCATCTGTGGAAATGTGGCAGAGTATGAGTGTCTTCAGTGTTTACCAGATCGCAAGCTGCAGCCAGGGAGAGTCAAACAGTACTGCCCTACCTGCAACACACAGGTAAGCCAGATGGCCATTTTAAGATGTCAAGTTTCCCTCTAACTTAACTTGTACTGTAAACCTGACTACTTTATATATTTCTCAAAGGTGCACAGCCATCCCTTGCGCCAGGATCACTCACCCAAAGCTCTAGCAGTACCAGCAGATGTGGCTGCTGATACCTCTGTGCCCAGACACATGATGCAGCTGTTTGCTGTACTCTGCATTCACACCAGTCACTATGTGTCCTTTGTCAAATATGGCTCAGATCCTCACTCCTGGCTCTTCTTTGACAGCATGGCAGATAGATACGGTAAGATAGAGTCCAGCTATTATTATGTCTGTATAATTTGATTGCATAGGTTGTTTGTTGGCTCAATAAGAAATATTGCAATAGCGGCATTGTAAAATTACAAATATCAATCAATAATGCAAACTCAATCCATTTTTACTTATATAGCGCCAATTCATAACAAATGTTATCTCAAAACACTTTACAAAAAGAGCAGATCTAGACCGTACTCTTTGTTATATTATTTTCAAAGACCCAACATTAATGCAACATGAGCACAGCACTTGGCAAAATTTAGCAAAGTAACAGTGGCAAGGAAAAACTCTGCCTTGTTTGTCCTTTCTAAGAAATGTTCCCCATGATTGCCTTTTTCTGATAAGAACGCCTCTACAGTTTTAGATAAAGCCACACTCTGACGTCTATGGACTAGTCTTCATCTCTTCTCAAGCTGATGTCTAATCCAAAAGTAACTCTTTCTTACAGGCGATGATCAACATGGTTATAATATTCCAGAGATCAGGGCTTGTCCAGAGTTGGGTGACTTCCTGATCCAGCCAGAGGAAGAGCTGGCTCGAGCTAACCCCACTCAGGCTCCTGAACTAGTGCGAAGGCTGCTTTGTGACTCTTACATGTTTTTATACCAGAGCCCAACCAAACCACTGTCAAAGACAAACCATCAAGAGTAAAGGCCTGTGAGATTGAGGACACAATGTTCCCATAACAGTGCCTAGATAACCTTGCACATATGCTGAATCAGTTACATTTAGTCTTGGTTATTGCATCCATACAGCAGGACCTGAAATGGATGCTTTTAATTTGAGGGAGAAAAAACAATATTGTTGAAGTACAAAACAATACTGTACAGAGATTGACTTTGAATGATTGTAGTTAAAGTTAGTGTTGATATAAGGAGAGGAACTGAGCAGTATGATGTTACTCTGATTATTTATTCAAGAATTTTAAAGATGAAGTGATTTTTTTATTGCCTCATTTGTATGTGTTTGTTTTTGCCGGTTATTGATAAATTAAAGTCTTCTTGAGCACTTGGTGACATTTTTTTGTGTGGTGTTGCATAATTCTTGGTTGTTAAATATAATAACATTTTGCATTTCATGTTTAAAGCTTAAAGGCCATCTTAAATTCTGTTCATTCTAAGTTCAGGTATACTAAGTTGTAGCCTACTTTTAACAAGTTCACTGTTTGTAGATTTAACAAGTGCGTATCGGTAGATCTATTAATTAATATTAAAGCAATACAATTAAAAAGAAATAGCATTTACAAATCAATGGATAATACAAAGATAAGATAAACATATTGTAACTCTTATAGGTATATTACATATCATTCAAGCTGGACTCATTTGTAGTGGAGACAGAGAGAAGGACACTAAACAAACGTATCCATTATGGTCAATCCTGACCACCTGCTGGAGAGACAGCGGAGCACCTTCTCCAACAGACTGGTTCACCTTTGCCGTCACAAGGACGGATACAGGAAATCTGTAAGCTGAAAGCAATAACCCTTTACAACACCTCTGGCGAGCAGCGACCTGTCGTCCTGATCATCTCTGTCTATTTCAAATTGTAACCTGTTCTCCTGTAAAGTTTGCACATTATCCTTGCACATTCAATTACAATTGATCAGTGTATCCACTCATTATGACATCTGTTCATGGTATAAGCTGATAACATGTCTGCACACTTATTTGTACTTTAACACATGTAATCACTTGATTTGATTTTGCACAGCTATATGTAATGTAACTGCACATTTAAAACTATCTATCTCATATAAGTATATTACATTAATATATTTTATATAAAAACCCATCAGAAGATGCTCAACCTCCTGTCGACATTTTTTAAACCCTTTAAAGTGTGGATTTTTTTGTTTAGTCAAATCACCATAAGTCTGAACTAAAGGAGTGTATACATGTGGTGCTCTGAGATTATGTGAAGTCAGGAGAATTGTATAATGCACCCATGGACTGTATTGCCCTCTTGTGGAAAGAAACCAGTTTTCATCATCATCCACTGCTCAAATATCAAGTCATCAAGTTACCCTAACCAATGTATGCTTGTTCCTACCAGTAGGTATGTGTGCGGCGTGCCTCCTGGGAAAAGTTAATAACAAAAAACACGATTGATTTAATCAAAAATCACTTTCAACATGGTTGTGTTAAAGACAACTACAACAAATATGCTACATAATTGAAAAAAAAACAGGACAGGCTCCTGTAGTACCTAGTCTGCCTTGAGCCATAGACGTTGTGTTAGTATGCATCATTTCTTATAATTATTTAATTGTTTTACCCAATCTGTCATTGGACGAACTAAGAAGTGTAAATTGATATAATATATTCAATAAATTCACTTTGGTTGAGTGGGCCACAAGGAAGGACAGACATCCTCTGACATGATGATAGATCATTTGTTTTTGTCATTAGGCCTATTATTAAGAGATATGCAAAAAGAGCTGCAACATCCCTTTGCTCTCAGTTAGGCTACTTATCGGGACACGTTAATCGTACAACATACTGATTCTGACTAACAAGTCTTTCTCTGTACCAGCACCAGATCGTGTTCCTACTTTCTGTCACCCACAGAACACTGTGTGACCATCGTGGTGCTGGGGAGAACATGTTTTCAGAAGAGGAGGAGTTACGAGGCCTCAACCATTTAAATTAATGCGCATGCGCATTTGAATACAACTGGGACTTCTTTCTCTTACACAACTGTGTCTTTTCTTCATTCTGGCTGCATCTCCTACCCGGTGTGTGCTGAGGCTACACGCTAGTCATTTTAAATTTTTAATCAGAAAACCATTTTAAAATGAGTGGGGATCATTCCCACAGCGAGGACCAGGTAATGTCATCAATTATAGTCAATGGACATAGTTTCCTGTTATCGTTTTATTTGTCTTGGTTGTGACAGGGTAACTTAGCTGACTGTGAATAGTGTTTGCTAGCGAGCGTTAGCCGAGTAACTAATTTTGTTATGAACAGCCTATTGACACACTTTACCACATTTGTATTCTTTAAGTCATGAAAAGTTAGAGCCGAGTTTGATTTGAAGTTTGTTTGTTAAAGCATGAACATCAAGAGAAAGCAGGAATACGCTACATCCAAAGTGGTGTTGGCTGTAGCCAGTGTTAGCAGTAGCAGTGTCGGCATCAGCCGCTTAGCCATAATATCAACCAGCGTAGCAGGCTAGCTTAGCTAGCACTGGAGCTAGCACTCTGTCGCTCTGCTATCCAGCAAGTTCAAAGTTAGTTAGCCGACTGGTTAGCAATAACCACATTTAACATCCATGTGTTTTTGGTTTTTCAGGTTGACTCAGGATCTCGTTTTAATGGTAAGTTCCCGATAAACGGGAGCTATTTAATCAGTTTCCTAAATATCTTCACTGAACAAATGTAACGTTGCCTTAGTTTTCAGTAGAGGACAGAAATGGCGTCCAGAGACTAAGTCCTCTGTCTCACTCATAGGCTCCTATTGTTCAAATGGGAGCCCTAATAAAAGCATTTCCGCTAAATATTTTATTGATTCGAGTGATTACTTGAACACACCCGGAGGTGTTTTATCAGTTCATCATATTAGAAATTCTTGTTTGCTTTATTTTTATGCTGTATTTCTCATCTGAAAGTGAGGGTTTGGGGGTTGAGGACTTAGTCTCTGCGCCATTTTCTTTTTCGGTGAAGCGGCCTGACTGCACTGCGAGCTGAACCCAGGCTGTGAAGTGCAGATGGCTGTGAGGAGGAGACATGCAGAGGCATGGTGCGCCGCTAAGATACCATGTGGTGACCACGAAGTGTCTAGCTGTTCATAAAGCGCTTTTAAAAACGCATTTGGCTGCTTTAGGTGTTTTTTCATTATAGTTAAAGGGACTTGTTTCCCTATAGTAGGAAAGGGAGACTGTATTAAGTTAGATCCCGTTTTATAAAGTAACAAATAAGCCAATGACTACAGTGAATCATCACACTGTAAGTCAAATAAATAAAGATATAACAGTCTTTATGTAAAACTGAGCATGTTTTCTGTGTTTTTATCTGATGTTGCCATTTTTAAGTTTCATAAATAACATTTCAAGGAGACAATAACAAAGAAACCATGTAGATGATACTTATTTTTTAGATAAGCGATCATGAATGACACGTTTAAATTAAATATTATAAAAACAATGAACTATTAACTATTTCAGATTTTGTGTGTTGACTTTGTTGTAGAAAATGTAAAAGCCACACATGATGGATTACTTGTCTGGGTTAGATTTGTCTTTTTTGCAAAGCTATTCTGACTTGATTATTAATTATTATGACTGGGACATAACATTTCCTCATCCTTACTTGGTCAACTGAGAATCTTTGATATAGGCTTTCTAGTATCTCATCAATACCACGATGGAGTACAGGGCGTTGTTGTTAATTGAGATGTATCACACACATTTAGCTTATAGTGACAAGTCAGTTCTACCTTTTCAAATAAAGGATGAAAAGTGTATGTGTTGTCGAGATAAGAGATGTTCTACACCACAATAGAAAGCCTTTATTGTCCAAAAACAATGTACAAGGAAATTACAACAGCTTCACCTGAAAGTGCACAACACCCAGACATGGCTAACATCGATATTTCAATGAATCTTGATATTTTCGTAGTACCTGTTTGTAGATCAGGCAGTTTGCTGTCAGCTGTGTCTGAATCTTTTAGCTTTGTCAATCGTGACACTTTGGTGACAAAGGTTTGAAGGACTGCTCTTGGTTTTTGATAAATGCCTTCTGAAAGAGAAATGTTTTGTTTTTTTGTTCAATAGCATGTATCAACTTGCCTGCCATTTCGTATTGTCTCGTAGAGAATGACGCACATACTAGCAGCATGAGGTGCTATGCTCCTGTGCAATAGATGTTAAGTCTACACACCACATAATATTGAGATTTTGATGCATGTTCAGACCTCATTTTGAAGCAATTTAATTTGTTTTTAAGTATGTGGGTGGGGATTTGGTGGTTAGAATTGTCTTATCTGTGCAAGTCAGCATTAGCACCCTATTAATGGGAGTACACGTTGTTTGTCTTTGCTACTTGAGAACAGAAGTACACTGGTCATACATGGGCTATTATGTTTACATTGATGCATCACAATCCTACCATTTATTGTCCCATTGTGGGGTGGTTTTAATGTCTTGTTCACTTGCAAAGAAAGTGACAGTGTTTTCTTCCTCAGACTCTCACAAGCATAAAGACAAGTACAAAGAGAAGGAACACAAACATAAGGACCACAAGAAGGACAAGGAGCGAGAGAAATCAAAGCATGGTAACGGGTAGGTAGACCTCAAACTTATGATAAATGCTCAAAAGGGGACAAGCTATGCAACTAGGTCACTTGGTTTATCTGTATTTAATGGTGTATAGAATAGAAATAATTGTCTTTCTGTATGACTTTATATTCTAGTGATCATAAGGATTCCTCTGACAAAAAACACCGAGACAAAGAGAAGGAGAAGCTGAAGCACAAAGATGGCAGCACAGACAAATACAAGGACAAGCACAAGGAGAAGAGGAAGGAAGAGAAGGTTAATTACCATGCTCGTAATTTATTTCAAAATGCACATGTAGTTGTGTAGTATGGTTGTCCATGTGACGATGGGATTGAAGGATCCAGGGTTAAGAAGTATTCTGCAGTAGTGTACTGTCAAATGATAATGCTCATGTCCATAGCCCCCGGTTATTTCAACTGTAAGCCACATATAAAGTTTGTGTGTTTATTTCATTATGACACATTTGAAAACATTGTCATGATGAACAGAACTATTTAAAAAAAGGACAAAATGATCACTTCAAAGCCACATCATAGAAGTTGGTGTCAAGCAGCTAGAGAATATATATTTAGTGAATTAAGAGTACTTTGAAAAAGAATATCTTCTACTTATAGATTGCTTATATCTAATGGAGGCCATTGCATAACATAAAGAGTAATTAATTCACATTGAATGAAACATCTATTTGTTCGACGTCTACGTTTTTTTAAACTGTTTTTTCCCTTTAGATGAAGTCCCTTGATGGTAAAGTGAAAAAGGAAAAAGAGAATGGCTTCGCCAGGTATAGCAATCTCTGCATTACAATGAAGTGCTACATTGAGCCACCAGTCGATGTTATCAGTTCCTATTTCTGATTTATAACCTTTTCTCTTGTGCAGCCCTCCACATGTGAAGTCTGAGCCTGAAGAGAATTTTTACCACTCTCCCCAACATGCGAAGTCTCTGAAAAGAGAACGGGATGATGACAATGAGTGAGTTACCTTTGCAATAAGTTGACTTCCATATGTTTGCTTTTCTAGCCTCATTATTTGTACTGTTGTCTTGTGACCTCATTTGTACCAGTGTATTTTTCAGCTCTGAATTCAAGCCCAAGAAAATAAAGATTGAAAATGACAAGAAGGCCAAGAAAAGGAAACCGAATGAGGTAAGTTCAGAAGCATCGTATACATTTTGGTGTTTGTTAAAGAGTCCCTAACTAAGACAGAGGGGCCCTCCTTTTTCTTTTTTTGGAGGCACAAAATGAGAGCACCTGAAGAACACGTCAGCTTTCATACTAAGATGTTTTTACATTCTTCCCTTTTTTAGGACATAAAGTCCAAAAAGACAAAAAACAAAAAAGGAGAAGTCGCTGATGGAAAAAAGAAAGCAAAGAAAGAGCCAGAAGAGAAGTGGAAATGGTAAGTTATTAAAGTTGACCATTATTTTTGCTTTCAATGTGTTGTGTGTAATGATATGATGTACTATTTTCTCTAGATAATTAAAACTTTTGGATTTCTTTGTTCATGTGATTACAGGTGGGAAGAAGAGAGATACACAGACGGCTCCAAATGGAAGTTTCTGGAACACAAAGGGCCTGTGTTCGCGCCTCCTTATGAGCCTCTTCCCAGCAATGTCAAATTTTACTATGATGGTAAGCTTGTACGTCACACTGGAGGAGTCAACTTCTACACCTGTCATTGGCTTGTTTGGAGAATTAAGAGGCATGTCATTGGCTGATGAAACACTTCTTTTTTTTTTCTTTAAGGTAAGCACATGAAGCTCAGTCCAGAAGCAGAAGAGGTGGCGACGTTCTTCGCCAAAATGCTGGACCACGAGTACACAACGAAGGACATCTTCCGCAAAAACTTTTTTAAAGATTGGAAGAAGGTTGGGAATAAATCAGTATTACATTACAAATGTTAGATTTTAAAAAAGCCCCACAGTGACCGATGAAATGTTTATGTTAGAGTGTGTCTTAATTTGCTCTTACAGGAAATGTCATCAGAAGAGAAGGCGAAGATCACAGACCTGAAGAAGTGCAATTTCACTGAGCTGAGTGAATACTTCAAGGCGCAATCTGAAGCCAGGAAGGCCATGACAAAGGAGGACAAACTGGTCAGCTTCTATATGTGAATTGTATAAAAAATAATTTGACAGTCTTTGCATAATGAAATATGAGGAGAGAAAAAACAGTTGAATGGGTGACCCAATGAGTTACCAGAAACGTAGTCAGACATGTCGGCTTTTGTTAAAATTAAATACTTGGTTATCGATATAAAGGGCTTCTGACAGATTTGTTTGTAAATCATTTTAACTTGATCAGTTTCCCTGTTAAGAAGTGGAATTAAACATTAATTAAGTAAATAATTTGGAGTTGCCATGTGACGGTCAAATACAGAATAAAATGGGTACAATAAGATTTTTTTCTGATTGTTCAAATGATTGACCTTTACATGACTGGATTTGTGATGTGAGTTTTCCTCCTGTTATTTAAAGAAAATAAAGGAGGAGAATGAGCGCTTACTGCAGGAGTATGGCTTCTGCATCATGGACAACCACAGGGAACGTATTGCTAACTTTCGCATTGAGCCCCCTGGCCTGTTCCGGGGCCGTGGAGACCATCCTAAGATGGGAATGCTTAAGCGGCGCATCAGGCCTAAAGACATCATCATCAACTGCAGCAAGTGAGTGATAGCTTCTTTGTTATTTTCGCCCTTTGATAATAAAATCATGTTTAAAATGATTGAAACGATGTCACATTTAAATGTGCTCCTCGTAGGGACTCCAAGCACCCTGAGCCTCCTCCAGGCACAAAGTGGAAAGAGGTTCGTCATGACAACAAGGTGACTTGGCTGGTGTCGTGGACTGAGAACATTCAAGGCTCCATTAAGTACATCATGCTGAACCCCAGCTCCAGGATCAAGGTGGGTTGGTGGGCCAAGTTCTGCACTACAGTGTGCTTTTGACCTGGTTTAAAAATGTGATAGCCAATGTACGTTTTGATGCATGGATTACGCTTCTCGCTGTTAGGCCTTAACGATCTTTCTACTCGTTTTCACCTTTCATGTTGTCAGTCTGTGAAACTTAAAGAGTAGCTTTGCATGATTTGCAGATCATAAAACTCCTTATTTATCTTACACTGGTGTCAGTGGAAACGCAATAGCTGCTAACAGTACAGTCATTACTGTGGACATTTTGAAGAGCTCTACTTGTGCTGGTATTTTTTTTTTTTTAGTTTAGTTTACTCAAGTAATTATCAGTGCAGGACTTAGACTTTAAGATTGTGTTCTGCAGCATGATATAACTACTTATTTCTGCGTATGGTATAGACCTGAATACTTCACTCATTTGTTTATGATAACTTAGTCTTTTTCAAAAGATTTACCTAGAAGCGTTCCCTGAGGCTTAATTTGCATTCTACAATAATAATGTTTCTTCTTAGGGTTAAGTAAGACCCTCCCTTCCCTTTTTCATCCTATCCTTTTTTGGTCTTTTGTCTTTATGAAGATAGGACAGTGAATAGAGTAGGACATTGGGAGCGTGGGGTAAGGCATGCAGGATAGGAGATGCAGGTCGGACTTTAACCCAGGTCCCCCGCTTGGAGGACTACAGCCTCTGTTCATGGTGCTCGACCTAACTGCTAGGCCAACTGAGCCCCTGGATATGGTTTATTTAATGGATTTAAAACACCATGGAGAATTATTACAAGAGCATATGTGTCAAGCTCCCATCTAGCCTGTGAAGCATTTGTAGATTTTCTTTTGTGACTCAGATCTTTTATATCAGTTTAGTTACTTTCTCTCCTGGAATGTAAATGTTGGAGCTACAAATTCACCTTTTTGATTTGAAGGTTTTAGTAATACTTAGAATAAGTGCAGTACGCTAATAAGAACAACAAAGGGGATTTAGTAAGCGTGGCGATTTCCTTTTCTCATTCATATTTCATCAGCACATTATATTGCTGTGCAGATAACATGCTGGACCTAACAGCTCCATTATTTAATCTGAGCTCATAAGCCTGGATGTTTTTTTATTTATTTTTCTATAAAGGCAAAATAGTTCCAGAAACCATTGGTTTATCTGAGACTCATTCTTAAACTCTGTTGTCTGCAGGGAGAGAAAGATTGGCAGAAATATGAAACCGCTCGTAGACTGAAGAAATGTGTTGACCGCATCAGAACCCAATATCGCGAGGACTGGAAGTCTAAGGAGATGCGGATCAGACAGCGGGCTGTGGCTCTCTACTTCATTGACAAGGTGAGGTGCATGATTACTACTGACATTGTCCTTCAGTGTATAAAGCTTGACATAGCTATAGCTGAATGCAGTGTAATCGGTATTTGAATAATGACTATGTTTTGTGAGCAGGGTTTAGCAGGTGCTTACACATTAGCTGCAGTGAGAGTAATAGCTGTATAAGCCAGCTCTAATCCTACTGTCCTGGTGTGCTCTAGCTCGCTTTGAGAGCGGGTAATGAGAAGGAGGAAGGAGAGACTGCAGATACTGTGGGCTGCTGCTCTTTAAGAGTTGAACACATCAAACTCTATCCAGAAAATGACGGTCAGGAGTATGTGGTGGAATTTGACTTCCTGGGTAAAGACTCCATTCGCTACTACAACAAAGTACCTGTGGAGAAAAGGGTAAGGAGTGGAAAGCAGTAGCTTTGTTTTAGTTTCTTATTTAAAGTGTGCAGTTGTATAATCATGTCCTGTTCCTTAGGTATTCAAGAATCTTCAGCTGTTTATGGAGAACAAGGAGCCTGATGATGACCTGTTTGACCGCCTGAATGTAAGCAGAGTGTTACATGTTATTAACACTGTAACATATATGTGACAGGAAACTAGAAACCGTATCAGGATTCTACATTGGAATATGTAGAGTTCCTTTTTGCATAGATGTTCATTCAGTAGATACTAAAGTTGTTGTAGTCTTAGTAGTAGCAGTGTTTACTCTTAACACTGATATCTTTTTAAAGCTTTACTACTCATTGCTCCCTCCAGACTTCTGTTCTGAACAAACATCTTCAGGAGCTGATGGACGGTCTGACTGCCAAAGTCTTCCGTACCTACAACGCTTCAATCACTCTGCAACAGCAGCTAAAGGCGCTCACAAACGGTTTGTGTCCTGTTGACTCAAATAATGTAAAACTGAAACTGTCTGTGCATACAGCTAGATTCACACCGTATAATAGTATCAACAAGCAGACAACTAGATTACTTGTTTGTGATAATAGGCACTGTTGAACCTGGATGTAAGTTTTACAATGAATCATTCTGATAAAATAAATTGATCATAATCTGCATGTCTCTCTAGGGGATGAAAACATTCCGGCCAAGATCTTGTCCTACAACAGAGCTAACAGGGCTGTGGCCATCCTGTGTAACCATCAGAGGGCTCCACCTAAGACCTTTGAGAAGTCCATGCAGAACCTGCAGACTAAGGTGAACATAGGAATGCTCTCATCATCGTTTTTAGAAAACTTAAAGTGTTAATTGATGTTATTCAGATGTACGGTGCGTTCTTTGTAACATTCCTGAATATTCTTTCTAAGTCTTTGATGAAATGGAAATGTGTTTCTGAAAGGACTCAAACATAATGAGAGACAAAGTGCAGCGTACATAAAGAAATGGACACATTGGGCCTCATTCACTAACAGTGCGTACGCACAAATATGTGCTTAAACCGTGCGTACGAACGTTTGAAGCACAAATCTGTGATTCATCAATATATTCTTACTTGAATTTGTTCTACTCTGCAAACACAATTTAGAACCTCCTGAGACCATGCGTACGCACAAATGATTGACCAGCTTTCTCAGATAATGTACACTCTTAACTAAATGCATGACATATTAAACATACATTCAGTCAAAAATAATATATATATAATTTTTGAAAAGACAAGAATTAAAAACATGAATTAACTAATGCATTGACTAAATGCATTAAGTAATCATGAAATGCCTTTTCATCCTTTAATCTAAAATCTTGAATCTAATCTTTGACCTCTCTCACTAATACTGCCATGAAATATCGCATCTGTTAATAAAACCAGCTGATTAATTGGAGCCTATTTAAGAGCATGAAGGGAAAGTACATGGGTGTGATTTACGTCTCAGAAAGTGTAAAGAT
The DNA here is from genome assembly GCA_020745685.1 of Tautogolabrus adspersus. Classification (NCBI taxonomy): domain Eukaryota; kingdom Metazoa; phylum Chordata; class Actinopteri; order Labriformes; family Labridae; genus Tautogolabrus; species Tautogolabrus adspersus. The sequence continues at coordinate 9,851,212 of CM036538.1, read as the reverse complement.
TCAGCCTTGCTGAAAGATATTGCAGCCGGTGCCTTCAGAAGAGAGCGCATCAGACCGTCACAACATGTTGGAAGAGACGAGTGACTGATCAGCTGATTCCGGATGCCAATGCACGTACAGAATTGCTGCAACTATGTGGACACACCGCTCTTTTTTACCTTTTGGGGCCGTCTCTTGCAACTTCTACGTGTCTCCACGTCGCCGCTCTCGTCCTGATACACCAATCGGATGTCCATATATGGGGAGATGGGGGCGTGGTAGTATGCTGATTGCAGGTTGCGGGCACGCGCCTGACGATTTAGAATGATTCTGATTCACTAACATACGCATGGTGGTGAGAACAAAATTGGCTGGTACGCACGTGTCATGAATCCGACGGTGATTTTGCGCATGCACTTATTTTATGCGCAGAGTAAGAACATTTCTACGCACATATTAGTGAATGAGGCCCATTGTCTTTTATGAAAGTAACATGTCCAGTCACTGTTCTCTCTCAAAGTAACTTGATGGAAGTTTGTATTCATGTGAAAACAAATTGACATGTTTTAATGAATAGCCTAACCCCACATTGTTATGGTACTGTAACGCTTCAGGGTGGGCAGAATGCACGAACACAAACAGCCACATTTTCACTCTGACGTAGCCCGCTTGTAAATGTTCAGCGTTAAGTTGGGTTGATGTGAAAATGAAGCAGGATATATTCAGGAAAGTTCACTGTGAGCAGAAGACGGAAAATTACCATAAACCTTATGCATGCGACCAGTGAGATCTCTGTGCATGGAATAAACAGGTTCATATTATTTTCTGTTTGCCAGTATGTCCCTCTTCCCTCTTCTGTTGTTTTTGTTTTGTTGCACTACGGGTAGCATTGATACAAACGCAAACATTCTCTTTATAGGATCATACAGCCATTCTGTTATTTGGTCAGCCACTTTAGCATCTTTCTTTTTATGTCATGCTTCTTCTGTCAGGGATAGTCTCCCGCTGTAAGGGACATGTGTGAACAACCAACCTGAGACCTTCTATAATTTTTTAGGAGTGCATGTGTGAAAACTGCTTTTCTTTTTCTTGAATATCTGAATTTCCCCAGATATTGGGCTTGACAAATAATGTTGATTATGGGCATGTTTCATAGGATTTCTTGCATGGTAGAAACAAAACAGTGTTTGTAATTGTATAGACTAATCAAATACTTTTCTTAGATTGACGCAAAAAGGGACCAGCTCTCAGATGCCAAGAGAGAACTGAAAAGCTCCAAGGCAGATGCTAAAGTACGAAGAGATGAAAAATCCAAAAAGTAAGTCTCTACACTTTGGTATGAATAAATCGCTGTGTTCTTGGGTACCCAACTATTTCCTACATTTCTAATTGTGTGCCTGTTTTGTAGGTCTGTGGAGACTAGGAAGAAGGCTGTTCAGAGGATAGAGGAGCAGCTTATGAAGCTGGAGGTGCAGGCAACTGATCGGGAAGAGAACAAGCAAATTGCACTTGGCACTTCCAAGCTCAACTATCTGGACCCTCGCATCTCTGTGGCTTGGTAAGATACAATTCTGAAAGAAAAAAAAAATGGGACAATAGATAACCATGTGTTAAGAACTGCTGACTCTGTCCACTAATTGGAGCCAAAGTTGCACAAAGGACGAGAAGAGGAGCCTCTTTGCAATCAAATGTCCCTCTCTGTTTTTTAGGTGTAAGAAGTGGGGCATCCCTGTGGAGAAGATCTACAACAAAACCCAGCGTGAGAAGTTTGCCTGGGCCATCGATATGGCAGAGGACGACTATGAATTTTAAATCCCAATTTGTGGTTTTCACTATGATACACCCATTTTTATTGGATACTTGTTTTTTAGCTTAAGTAAATTTTACTCTATGGCCAGACCTGCCAGGAATTTTAGAAAGTTTGAGAGGACAACAGTGGCAACACGGTAAGATAAAATGAAGCCATGTTGAAGTGGCAGGGGGGTTGTGGGTAGTCTTAAACATCTGATCTGAGATCGGGCATCAAGGCTGAACTATACCCACATCGAGGCAAAGTCCCTGTTATCGGAAGACAATTTTATGTTTGTCTCACTCCCTCCAAAAAATGCCTGAACTGAACTCTGTGGTCCTACAGCTACTGTATTCAAAAGAAAAAAATGCTTTATCATTTTATTTTTTCTTGTTCACTTGCTCTGTATTTTAGCCTCCCATGTATTAATGAATTCTATATTTTGATAGACAAAGTTAAATCAAATTAATTCTTAACACCCATGCGCCTTTCGAGGAAATGGAATAGTGAGCTTGATATGAGACGTTTGTGTGTGTCTGACGTGTGTGTGTGTGAGAGAACCTTGGCCAATGAAATGATCTGTTTGGGTGAATATTTTAAACTGGACTTGTTGAATTGTTTAGCATGAAAGAGGATGTAAGGGCAGGTAAAGAGCGAAAAAAATGCAACCATGTGGATTTTTACTTAAGCAAGCAGAATGTGAATATTTTGTTTTACAGCCTCCATCAGGGACTTCTATTTTCAGTGTAAATGTGAACCATTCATTTTGAGCTGCAAGCATCCTCTCAATCTCTCTTTGTCGCCCTCTCTTCATCTGGTTTTTAACTTAATTTTACAATTGTTCCAAGAAAGATCTCCCATTGTTACTTGAAGATAATGCTATGATAATGTATTTAAAGTCAGTAAAAGGAAAGTGTTGCTTTCCAGAAGGGTATGTGAGGGATATCCACTTTGCCAAAAATCACCAATCTGTTACAATATAGGCAGTCTTTTTTAATTATGTAAAGGATGATAAAGAAATGTAACATTTAATGTGAATTCAGTTCATCTATTCCACTCTTGAATAGCAATTTGATGTAAGTAGCTGTAAAGTCAACATCTTATTCTTGTTTTACCTTCTGTCATAGCTTTGATCATGTTTTATTTGAATTTTATGCTCATTGTAGGTTGAAAAATGAATAAAACCCTACAAGTTAACGTATGGTGTACTTTTGCCCATTTCTTTTAGTTACTTGAGGTAAGTACATTATTTGTAAAATGAGGTGTTTTTTTCTTGGTTTTAAAAACAAGGTACTTCTTCCTGAGCAGAGCCCCCAAAAAGCACAGCCGCCTGTTGGTTTTGGAGACACAGCCGTGGAAGTGGTCCTGCTAGAGTTGCAGTCTTCATATTTGCTTTGTTAAACACATTTGATCTCTTCTAAACACACAAGAGACTTGGACTTTTTTCATAGTGTACTAGGTGAAAGGTAGAAAAGTACATTTGAAAATAAAAACTCTAATCCATAAAACTAAACAGCTGGCAAAGACTGGTATGTTATTGGAGAAAACAAAATTCTGCAATTACTTATTATTTTCCTGTTCAGTAACATCCCTTTACTCTTCCCCAAAAAGGATTTAATCTCTGTGGTAACAGACAAGTCTGCGCATGTTGCTCAGGGTTTCATCGGCACCTATACTTAAAACTAAATACCTCACACTACACCTTCAGACTAAATACATTTCTTTATGGCAGCGAATGTCTGCCATGGAAACAGACTTCCACATGTCCACCATAACTCGGCAAACAGAACTAACTTGTACTGTCGGCTGCTCACCAGCAGGTGAGGCTGCATGCACTCCTCCAACCATAGTGCATTGCATGGCACTGAATATTCCTTACTGAATGCATTGATAGGCATCCATTGTACAATTTGTTTGTTTTTTGGTCTCTCCTTGTGCACGGTGCTTGGCAAATAATGAGAAAACACGGGTTGGTGTGTATTCAGTTTATTCTGTAAAGATTCATAAGTGTAGAAAGGATGATACAACAGTGCTTTATGATCAGACTATTTCATAAAAGTTTTTATGTGATCATAACACCGTAAGTCCAGATTCCATTAATCGCGAACCAAAATACATTTGTAACATTCGACACAAGTGCATACACTGCTGGTAGGAGATCAACCTCCAATTTCACTTTGGATGGTATAGCACCGTTCTTAGCTATTAGCAGCTTGACAAAGATGCAGCTTAATAGGATTCATGTAGTGACTGTATGTTTATAGAAGCACAACAAAATTCAGAGGAGAGCAAAGGTCTCCTCATTTGGCTCTCTAGCTAGCACAATATCTCACTCTGTCAGTGTCTAGGGATCAAATTGATAATTTTGTTTTAAAAATTTTGCCAGTAACAATATTTGATACAATTACAGCTTAAAGTTAAACATATCCAAGTGTACAGAAAGCAGCACAAGATTTTTTTTTTCACAGATATTGACGAACAGTGACCATTGTTGCACTGGCAGGTTATTTTTTTTTTTTTTTGTATTTTCAGGACAGCACAATAGCTGGAAAGCAAGGTGATGGACAGATCAGTCATATAAACACATGGACAGAGCTTAGTAAGGCAACGTTAGCGTGACAGGCTTCTCTCTGTTCACTTTGCAGGGCAGTGTAGTGTATTGATCTTGACAGAGCTGTCAATACCTTTGCAGTGGGGCAGTGTGATTTTTAGCATTGCTGTCTTCATTAGTGCATTGTATATAGTCTCTTGCGTGTAGCTGAACTGCAAAGTGATCACCAACATTAATACAGATCTTAATAAACCATGTTTGATTGCATCTGGACTTACAGTGACTATAGAAGAGTAAATAGAATTGAAAACCCCCAAAAAACGGAAAAAGTAAAATTCAAGGCAGTGCTGAAGTACTGGTTGCTAAAAAAGTAAAAAATATCACAAAGCCAACAATAACATTTCCTTGACACATCTTTCGTATGTCCAGTCAGTACAAACCCTCTTTTATAGTGCAGTTTCAATCATATATTTATATTTCTCCCTCTGACCAAAAACAATATCTCTCCACCTTATCTTATCCTGTCTTCGCTCATTCAAGTCAGTTTTCCAGTCAGTGTGCGTCTTTTTGTCTCTCTTTTCTTTGATCCCTCTTACTGACCTTATTGTGCACCCTCCCCACACAACCACAAAGAAGCATGAAAGGCTTGAACATCACAGGACTCAAAGGTGAGAAGTTCTTTCTTTTGACGATGGCAGGAAGTGATGGCAGATGGAAGAGGAGGAGGACGCAGAGAAAGAGGAGGGCTGGGGGGTATTCACAGTTACAGTCAGAGTCCAACGGTCCAGCTACAATCACATCTGCTGTCATTATGAACACTCTTTTTAGACCATGGCCAGGTGAGTTAGCCAGCCTTAAAACATCATTTTCCTCTGGTGAGATTGGCTCTGCTTGATCACACCTCCAGCAGCTCCATCCTTAGGCGATCCCTATCAGCAACACACAAACACACACAGGCAATCATAACATGCACATTCTGTGATCAGGTGATAGAGCACTTTCTGTTAAAATGTATTACAGTTACACAAGGGAGGTGCTTTTGTTAAGGGGGCATTGTAAACAGAGGCCTATATAGGCCTGGCTCTTCGAAATCTCTCTCACCAAAGACAATTGTCATGATTTATTCACATATATTAGCATGCGCTCTAAATCTATAATTCAACAGCCCAGACTCCTACTTATCTAAAAATAGCTTCTTAAACATAGACCTTTGATTGTGTGAATAAGCCACTCAGAATGAGAACCTGTACACACGTCTCCTGCCTCCTTTTAACTGTACATCACACAGTAACTACAACAAAGAACAAGCTGTCATGCTTTTATCATTCTGCTTGGCTTACAATAGTTTTGTTGTCTTGATGGATAACTAGTCCTTATCTTGTAGAGTATCACGAGGCACTGGGAAGGAGAAGTTTATTTTAACTAAGTTACTTGAGTAACACTTTATAATTTCAAGCATGATGACTTAAGTACCTTGCCTGATTGGCATCGGCCTGCTGTTCAATGAGTGACTGACTGGCCACTGGCTGCTGGTTGTCCTCTGCTCTCTCTGACCATGGATCCTGCAGGACTCCTGGCTGTGCTGAATCCTCAGCATGGCCTTGGTCTTTGTTCCCCCCGGGCCCCATCAGATCCAGCAGCGGTGAGTATGAATCTTGCCATAAAACCCGCTGCCCTGAGTTAAGTCCATCTTCTCCTTTAAGGTGTCTGTTCACTTCAACAAGTTTCTTTTTTGCCACTGGAGAGTCCTTTGGTGACTCAACTTCAACATCTCCATGGCCCCTTACTTCCTCTGAATCTGTGGGCGGTCTCTGATAGTTCTCCAGCCACTTTAGCTGCCCATTCTTGTTGCTGTACCGGCTGTCGCTGAACCAACGCACCACTTCTGACTTAGGAAGGCCTGTCTGGACGCTCAAGTCCTCGTACTGCTGACTGCTTGGCCAGCGAGTGTTGGAGAAAACCTGTCTGAGGATGTGTAGCTGCTGAGGAGTCTTGTTACCCCAAGGGGATGAGAAAGATGGTTGAGAAGCAGACACCTCAGCTATTTCAGACTTATTTCCGTCATGTACAATCTCAGATGTAGTCTCTGGTTCATTCATCTTCAGCCTCTTGAAACTGATCTTAATTGGGTCAACTTTCAGCTCTGGACAGCTTCTGTCCCTTGCATATGGGTCCTCCTCCTTGATGAGTTGTTGTAAGATTGACATACCTTTAATGGGAAAGTCCTTGTTACCTTTACCCTCATCTAAAATTAATGAGCTGCTTTTTGTAATGACAGTGGTGCTGGTGCTTTCAGTTGGGGATTTGCTGGCATGGTTCAGGTAAGGGACACTGTCATTACAAGTAGTACTGGGGTACTCATTGCTAATACTGCTGATGATGGTCTTGTTAATGTAGTTGTTTTGTTCATCGTCACTCTTTGTGGCATGGGTCTGCTCTTGTGTACTAGTGATGCCGTTGTTATGACTAGGGATGCTGAATTTGCTGGTATTATCAATGATCACTTGACTCTTGGTACTGTTTGAACCTCCCAAACCGATTGGTAAACTGTTACCTTTGCCATTTGGTCTTCCATTTGTGTCAGCAACACAATGCTCATCATTGTTGCTAATGTTAGTAGAGCAAGCGACGATGCTCTTGATGCTGTTGGTTGGGCTGCTGTTTTGAACTGGTTTCCTGGTGAACGTATCAACACCATTATTACTGCTGGAATAGCTGCTGATGCTGCTGCTACTACTGCAACTACTGCTGCTACTGCTGCTTCGACTGCTGCTGGTGCTACTAACACATACGCTGCTTCCAGCAATGTCCAGGCTGAGGCCATTGCTCTTGTCTGGCTCCACAGTGGGTTGAGTATTCTTGGTGGGTACCTTTGTTGTTCTGACTGCAGATGGAAACTTTTTGGGGACAATTGGAGTAGAATATGAGACCCTAGTGACATTGGGATTGGTTGACAAGCTTGCCTGTGTGGTTATGACTCCACCAGGCCTGGTTTTTAAACTGCCATATGGTACTTTGGCCATTTGAAAGTTTGGTCCTTTTGAGCCTGGATTAGCAGTTACAGTGTGGTGGGTTACAATGTGATTGACATGCCGTTGTGTAGGAGGTTGCTTTTGAGGTGCTCCACCTTGGAACACAGTGTTGAACATCTTCCTTCTGGCCTCCTCAATCTCTTCAGGAGACCAGCTTATGCCCTGCTTGAGCCTTTGGGCAGTAAACCACAGTTTGATCTGCTCCTCTGGGAACTCTGAGACCACTGTTAGGTAGCAGAGTTCAGCTTTGGTTGGGTAGGGGAACTTCCCAAAGGATGTCTTGAGAAAGCTGCTGGTGTCCATAACAGCATCATAGGTAGGGATGCTGCTGAGAGGGATCATTACCTTTGGAAGGTCTTTATTGGAATCAATGGAAGGGGGAGAGTAAAGGGAGGGAGTGTGCTGGTGAAAGACTTGGTTGGACACTGTTGTCTTAATCACATGAGTGACAGCGGTCCTCGGCATAGCTGGGGCTCCAGAAACACTGGGAGCCCCGTTTTGGAGTTCAGGCACATTAGTCAGCATGCTGGGGTCTATATCCTTACCATTGTCTCTTTTTCGTACCTCAACAGTATGAGAAACCACAATCTTTTTGTGCTCCCCCTTGGCTTTCATCATCTTTGCAATTGGTGTTTTGGTGAGGGAGATCCCGGAATCTCTGTACTCTCCTCTGTTGTCCTCAAAGAGGCTTTGCTCCACAGTTGTAACTCCATCCCTCTGGTTGACAGTTAGGGAGGCAGTGGCCAAGCCCTCCATTATCTTAGGATGGGCGTTAGCATTATGTAGAGCCAGTGCCTCAAAGCGAACAACTGACACCCCACAGTTCAGGCAGTAGAAGGTGGGCTGGGCCCTGAAGTCTAAATGGCAATTGTGCATGTGATCCAAAAAGTAGTTTAGATCTCTGGACTCAAAACGGCACTTTGGACAGCTGTATGTACCTCCTTTCTGTATCTCAATGCCACTTTCTGATGTGGAGGAGCTGTGAGAGAAATGGCCAGACTCCTCTCCAGAGATGCTGAGTATGCTATCTTCTGGGATTGTTGGTAGGAGCTCTGGTAGTGAGCCCAGAATGATTTCCTCACGCACATGTTTGGATTTTGATGGTATCATGCAGGGTACAGTGGATTTCCTCTTGCTAGCCATTGCGCAGCTTTCTGTTGATGGGAGAGTGAATAGTTGCCTGTCCAGAATGATGAAAACAGTGGGTGGGTGGAGAGTGGAGAGGGTTGAATGAAGTTTAGTGTCATGGACCAGCCACTATGATATCACAGTGTTGCTTCATGCCCACTGCCAGTTAAGGACTCTAGTCACATGGACAAGTTTGCCAGCACCAAGGATCCTGTTGGAAAAGAGAATACAAAATAAACATGTGACTCTTTTAGCCCCATTTTATTTTAGTAACTAAAGAAAAAAGGAGTATTCAGTATGGCTGTTGAACATCATCATATAACAGATAACTGGATTCATATGGATAGTAGATTTTTAGTCTATGCTTTTAGAGAAATTAGAAACACGAGATATTTAAGTGTGATATTTAAAAGAAAGCAGAATTCAGGGAAAGATAATAGCCTCAACACATGGTAATAAGTGTAGGTGGAAATACTGTGTCATAAGTGTAGGTGGTTTAATCAGAAATTAAAGCACTAACAAAAAAATAACCTTTAAAAGACATTTCATTGTGCTCATGATCAATGATTAATACATTAAAAGGTACATTAAATGGATGTACAGAAAGTGGTAAACAACTCACTAGAAGGACTTTTTTTTAATGACAGCAGACTGAATCAATAAGATTGTAATTTGAGGTTTAAATGACATTTTTCTGATGTCCTTACTATTGAAAAATGTTTTAAACAAAATGTATCAAACATTCTAAAAAGCTAAAGGCTATCAATAATAATCACACGTACAGAGAACCACCCACCCACACACCCACACACACACACACACACACACACACACACACACACACAACCTTCAATCAAAGTATGCCTGTCATGCAGTGTTCTGGTTATTTACTTGGATTTACAGACTTCTGTCTAGCTGTCACTTATTGTGAATTCAAAAAAAAGAGCATGAAAGTTGACAGAGCCAGAAATGACAGTCTAATCTCAGAGATATTTGTCGTATTTTCTTCACTGTTGCCATGGTTCTGGTTCTTCAAATTTTTGGTGTCATTTGTCCACAATACATTTTTCTAATCTAAATTTGTGCTAAGATTAACGCTTAAGTTATTATTGTGTAAGTATGAGATGGTATTTTTGAATCAATGTTTCTGTTGCCAGATACCACCTGCCTCACCACAGGAAAGAGTTAATATCAGGAGATAAATATGGTCCCCAGAGTACCTTGGGGATTTTGCATCTATTGAGTGGGATGCACTTCACCACTTCAAATTGAGAGGGCTAGATGTGTCTAACCTTAACAGCTGTTTCACATCGTCTGCACACACATTTAAAAATATGCACGCAGGTTTGTGTTCGTCTGCAAAATAATATTGTTAAAGTTGTCCTTTAAGTACGGGTATCATTTTTTTACGAGGTAAATTATTACAGAGGACATTTATGTTGTAAAATGTTGAAAATGTACAACATGCTCTGTATCCTTCTGTCCTGATTGTCTTTGCTTTGATATTGAAAAGCAGGCATATGAAGGTTATATGATTTTGATGGGCTGAGATTAAGTATTTGCTACTCTTGGATGTGAGCCATATGTTTTACATTGGAAGCTAGTGTACCTTCCCATCATAATGTTAGAGTCAAGAGGGAAAATCAGGTGACCAGAGTATGTGTGTATCCCAGCAGTCAGCCAACAGTAGCACTGTTAAGGATCTGAAACATTTTCATAAGGTGTGAGGACGCTACTACTAACATATTTGAAGGCATTTATAAGCTTCAGGCTCAAACCATCCAATCCTACATGTGTTCAACAAGCAGCATGGCAGCCCATGCATGCAGGCAAACACAATACACAGATCACTGAGTGCACAAATCCATTAGCAAACCACATCCACAGGCTTTCTTTTACTTTAAAGATCTTGCCATAAGGATGGATATGAATTGTCTGTGCAGTCTTCAACATTTCTCATCTTTCTTTTCAGATTATGAAATGTTCTCTCACAAAGCCACAAATATTTAACAGGGATTTAGGACAAAACAATGAATACACTCATGTCAGTATTTCATTAGAGCAACATCTGGTTCTAAGGGGGAGTCACCGCTGGGCATCCTAAACCCTCTGAATAAACTTGTGACACACATACACACGCACGCACGCCCACACAGGCTAACTTCTAACTTTCTGAAGATGGAGATAATGTGGAGAAGACTGAGAAGTGTGTGATATGGTGCTAAAAACTTGTCTCACCCTGTCATCATCTTTCTACAGTATATCACTTAGATTTTTCCCACTCCTGCAAGCTCAACATTCTTCCTAAAGCATCAGCTGGACAAATTCAACCAACCTTACACCTGGTTTCTGTTGAAATCCGACTGGCCTCTATACCTTGTTCTGCATTTTGTTGGTTACAAAGGAAACTATTTCACATACTTTGAATAGATTTTTTTCTTTGTCCGATGCGTTTGTACACAGTGAAAAGCACCTCCACAGACTTTTAACACATCCACGTGCATGTGATCATGGCCGGCTGGATGGTAAATAAAAGATGAACCTGTTCCAGAATTAAAACCCTCAAATGACTTCCCAAAAGTACACGCTGATCTCAGACAGACTGTGACGTCCTCCATGTGACTACCTCTTTTTCATTCCTACTGATGCTTGCTGCTTTTGGACAGAAAAAAACCCCTAAAACAAAACAAAACAAACAACTCAAAAAGTAGGTCACCGGCATCTTATGCTGTAATCCTGGTTCACTGCATCCAGACGTGGGCATGTGCTGTATATTTTGCTGCGAGAGAGGTCATGATATCCTCTGACAGTACACTCGATTAACCCCTGATGAGGACACAGCGTCATTGAGTTTGTTCCACTGAACAAGGGATTTAGAAGTCAGTTTCACGCAACAGAGGAATCTAGTCGTGGTCATCTGAAACATCTGTGCAAGAGATGTCACAGTGCTATAGAACTTTGTAAAAAAATCTGTTTAGCCATGCTGAAGTGAGTCTTTGCAGGCTACAGATTTTTTGATTGTTTGTCAGGATCATTAAGAATATAGAGAGATAGAGAAGGTAACTTGGTCATTCCATTGGTCTGCGACAAAGGGAAAGCGGGTCTGTCATGACACAGATGCTGGTTTAGCACAGAGGCTCCCCTCCTAAGAAAAATACTCCTACATGAGAAAACCCAGCACAAACCAAAAGTTGATAAAGGTTACGTAAAGAATCAGGTCACCTATCAAAAGAATGGGCTGCTTTATCTGGCGAGTGAGACGTGCGATCAGACACAAGACAAGGGCTTCCCAGACAGGGAGCCATTGAATAGTTTCCTCTGAAAAGCCAGCCCTTCTGTTTCAGTGGAAAGGTAGACAACAGTCAGACGATCAGTGTCCCCTGTGTGTGGTATGTCCTTGCACTGGCGCTGGCTCTGTGAAGCAGGGGGAGGAAACTCCTTACATCTCTGTGGACCCAGGGAGTCGTATCTGAAGTGAGGGAAAAGTGGCAGAGCTCTCAGACGACATTTCTGAACACCCACGCTCAGCAAAGGCAGAGGAGCCTTGTTCGCCACACCGAAATCACGTTTGAACCATTCAACTATTCAAAAACAAGCGTTTCAAAACAAATGGGATTATGCTAGGTTTAAATTCTGATGGGGTTTATACGTTCCGCCTAATTTAATAGCAGCTTTAAGATTTAGAGAGCTCCCTTCTGTGCTCCGAGACTGTCATTTCCATAACAATATAACAGTTACATCTCATTAATATGTAACTTTACTTCCCATACTTTTACACAGAAAACAGCTGACTGTTCTGCTTCTGTTTAAGCAAACCGACTAAAAGAAAGCAGCATGTATCTTCTTTCATCACCTCATAAACTGCTGCAGTAATTACAATATTACAACATAAAAACATGCCCAATCTACAGCAGGCTGCTACCAGCGCAAAGGAAGGCGAGGCTGCAAAGTGGTTGCTAAACATTAAAATTTAATTCAAAACAGTCCACCAATTCAGACACTCCCAGATTGTTGGGTCACCTACAGTTGACATTTACAAACGGAGATCTTTGTTTTGGTCGTGCTGCCTGTCAGATGAATGAGAATGTGAAGACTGGAGGAGGAAGGACAAAGGAAGACAGAACTCAGACATTTGGGAGTGAAGTGAGAGGATGACTGATGATGATGACAGGCTCTGCTGTTTCAATATTCCTCCCCGCTGACACCTTGTAGGCACACATCTCCACACACCCTCTACGCACCCTCTACCCCCCCCCCCCCACACACACACACACACACACACACACTCCCTCCTTACCTCCCATCATTTAGCACCTGTACTGTTCTGAAATTTTTTCTCTTTGAACTGAGTAACTGGCAAGGAGTCTCTTGATGCGACAGTCACGGAGGAGCACATTTTTTTTGCATAAATTCTCTCTTACGACAATATTTGTTTTCTGTGTAATTTACTTTGACAGGGATTCAAAACTGTCTTGGGAGTTTGCTTCATAAACCCGCCAAAAAAATGACCTGACGTCTGCTGGGGTTTGGGGCGAGGGGGACTCCTGAGAGATATATCTGAATGATTAAAACAGCTCTTAAGTGGGAACATTTTCTGCAAAATGTCCATTAAATAGATTAACGTCATGTGAGTGGATCAGTTGGACACTCAAATATAAGCCAGAGACCAAGAGCAATTACTGTCTTGCACAGTGAAGAGATTGGGAACAATGGCGCCTCATTTATAGGGGAAACGTGATCCAGCGCTGGGAGCCTTTAGACTGTCAGATTGGGATTGTTCTGTTTCCTGCATGTCTGGGAGTCTCCTCTGTCCATCAGGCTACCAATGTGGGGCTTTTGTTGACTGTAGGGGTAGACAGGTTTCAGTTTGGGGACATCTTTGTGCATGAATGGCACTGTACGACTGGCAGCATGAATAAGTCTCGGGCTCCAGCGTTACGCGTACAGAAAACGATTCAGACTCATCAGGGTCCTTAGCACAATGCTAATACAACACAAGTCTTCAACACGCAGACAGTGCAAGACATGCTTCTTTTTTTTTAACATGGGTGTGTTTGTTTGCAAATTTGTGTATGGATGTGTGAGATGCAGGTGTTTTCAGCCATCTCGTCCTGCTCCTTCCCCTCCTCACACACACAAACACACAATAACACTACACACTCCCCCCCTTACCTCAATGACTGCAGCCTCGTCCACTGGGAGACCGGTCGGTGGTGCCACTCATGTGTTAACATTGCCATGGCAACCCCTCTCTTCCCCTTGCCCACCGCACCACACACACAGCAGAGTCACTCGCCCACACCCACCAACCTCAAGACACACACACACAGACATACACACTGAATTCCCCAGACTTCATCCGGTGCAGGACAAACTTAATCCACATGCCTTGCCACCATCTTTGAGAGTGGATTCATGGTTTAAGTCTCTTTCTGATAACTTCGGGTGAGGTCCACGACAACAACAGTTCTTTTTGTTTTTCATTCAGGGCATAGCAACACAAAAAAGGGCCCGCTACACTTTTCTTATGTTTACAACAGAGGTTAATGAAAGAAATATCGGAGTCGAACCAACTGTAAACGACCCCCTGTCAGTGTTATTGTCTTGCTAAATCAGTGCAGAGGCCAGGAGACTGTGGTGGTACACTACTGCACTCTGCCTGTCTGAGCATCTTTGTTGCATGTTTCTGTTTTGTGTTGGATCGAGAGCTCACTGTTTAAATCTTCAATTGTTCCCCGAAACTCTTCTATCCCTGGCCCAAATGACAGACAAATAAACCTTGGTACGCTGAGAAAAAAATTCTGAGTCATACCTCCTTTTACATCACTTTTGATGAAAAACTTCTTCAGTTCTGTAGCAGAGACTACAGGCATTCATATGGCAACTTAAGAAGAAAAGGAAGAAAGATGGCGCCGTACCGCACATTGTACTGTCCATCCTAAAATGGCTGACATCACAGCCTTCTCTAAGTGCCAAAGCCTGGCAAATGCCAGCTCCTGCTGACCAAACCTTTCTTGTATTGGACAGAGGAAGTAGCAGGGGCTCTTTCCCCACCAGCCCAGAGGTTTCCCCCCACCCCCACCATTGCATGGGCAATTCTTTTGGGTAGAACTGCGCAAACATGCTGTTTTAGTGAGTCTTTTTTAGTAGTCTACAATTCCGCATTGGTGCAATGACAAAAGCGTTATTAAAAAAGGATGAAAGACCCAAATAAAAGTGAACCTGTATAGAACACTGTCTTTTCTGATGCAAAATAAAAACTGGGACTCGTGGTCAAAAGAATATGCTTTCGATCAGGAGGTTTTACCACTATCAAGCTATGAACGCTAGTTTGTATTAAAACAGCCCAAAAAATCTGGTTTGCAATAGATAGTTGATTTTTTTTCTCTGAACTCAAGGAATGTTAAACACTCTATGTTGGCAAAATCTGCAAATCATGACCATATGACCGTCCTCTGTATTTTCTGGCAGAGGATTCATTTTGAGCTGTGGGAGGGCACACACGAACATAACATCTACGGTGACTGCAATCAGATAAAAAGAACACTAAATCCTGAAAAGTACAGTTTTCCAGGTATATGAGGGGTGGCTTGTGCAAAGCTGCTGCTTTTTGGAGGGGAGTGGGCAGCCTCGGCCCACTACATTGTGTCTGTGTATACAAACACTCTGCTGTGGCCATAACGAAAAACTGTGAGCTGTGCCTAATTGCAGGGAGTGAGGGATGAAAGGCAATATGCCTGGCCTCATTAGAGCAGTTCCGAGAAGGGAGATGGAAGACCGTTCCCAGGGATCCACAAAGGGAATTGACATTCCCCAAGTGTAAGCATGCTGCTGGAGTGAGAAACTCCACACACACTGAATTCACCGGGCCAAGCTGAACTGAATTTGGGTAACAGCAAGTGCTCATTTACCTTTGTTTAGGCAGTCATCACAGGTTGCGAATATATGAACCATCTAAGTGCAGAAATGTCAACTTTAGACTGAGCTGTGCTCCACACTCGGAGACGCTCTCCTTGGTCCAAACACCTACTCTCTAGCTGAAGTGTTGCACAGTCATTTCCATGACCTACATTATATGTAACAAGCTTACATAGTTAAATAATTAAAACACGTTCCAAATTTTACCAGTGATTCATGCCTGCTCGCTGCCTGCTTGAATAAAATGGGTTTGTCTCTTGTGTTATGGACCCACACATGATCCAGCGAGGCAACATTAGTCAGCACAGAGGTCCCTCCCCTAAAGGCAGTGGGAGACACATGGCATTCAAAGCTGGGTCAATATTTATGTACAGTTACCAAATGTGCCTTTACAAGAATGTAGTCTTTACATGCATAACTTTCTGATAATCCAAAGTTTGCAAAATATCTGCGTGCTACTGAAATGATCAGCTCTTCCTGTACAGTATTTATTTCACAGTGTATGTGCGTGTGTGTGTGCGTGCGTGCGTGTGTGCATGTGTGTGAGTAGGGCAGCAGCACATGTTGGCAGGAGGAAGAGGAGGAAATGAAAGAAAAAGAGTGCTGTGCATACACATAGGCCTACCTTACTGCCTTTCAGGAGGAAGAAATGTGTAGCGAAAGAGAGCGATCAATAGATGAAAATTGATACTCAGCGTGCAGTTTGTACATCTATAGACTCGGAAGCTTCGTATGTCAGTCGGCTATAGCACTTTGTTTCTAAGTCTTTCACAACTAAAAGCATTCACACTCACAGCACAGTAGGGAAATACAGCGCGTTGGGCAATAAAATTAGCAGATACGCCACATTGTATAGCGCGAGAAGGAGCGAAAAATTCAGACAGACGGGGGATCAGTTGTTGTAACTGTAACAAACTGACGAGTTAACCCGTTTCACTCCATTCACAAGGCTGTGGGGCAACACACTGCCTCGGAGTCTTCTTCCCAAAGGCGATCTGGCACTCTATATAACCTTATGAATATTCCCAAAAATCCTCCACCCCCTCCTCCACCTACTGTCGCCATTTTATACATTGGCGACTTCATATAAACTGCCTTGACTACAGCACAAGATTACAATTCAATATTCAATAGCTGGGCATAATTTCAGCAAACAACTTTTGAGATCTCACCTCGCCGATAATGAGAGGTATTTGCGTTTTGGAAGAGTAGATGTGTCCTTACCTCAACAGTCGGTGGGAAAAATAGAATCCGACATGAATATAGCTATTAATGTATTATTTTGGATTGGCTCCGATCGTTGCGTTTTGAAGAAGAGGAGGCGAGCAGGGGGTGGGAGCTCTCCTTAAGTGAACCCGGTGAACTGGCGTGAACCCGTCACTGACCACGGCAAGGTACATTACATTACATTACCTTTCCACCCCTCTGCTTCACTGTATGGAGACGGCAAAACAACTACGGTCGGCGGTGCGGGACGAGGCAGCTCCAAAAAATTATAGCGAGTGTATTTCCTATGAACACGTGATTTGGAGCGTCATCCAAAATCCAAAAGCCCTTTCATCTAAAATTTTGGGAAGGGGCGGGGATGTGATGGGGATGTGTGTATATGTGTGTTTGTGAGAAAGAGAGAGAGAGGGAGGGGGGACGTATACTGAGCTCAGTGCACATTTGGGTATGTCGTTATAGGGGTTAGGCAGTGCTCTAACAGATTGGGTTATACATAGTTACAATGGCGCCGCGGAGCAGGCTGAACAGATGGATTGTATTGTGTAAATTTGGGATTTGACAAGACTTCAGTAATCTGCCTTTCAGCGAGCTCCATCGCCCAAAACGTCCTCTTTATTAGGTCACGTTTTTTTTTCTTCAGTAGACTGGTGCCGTCTTTAGAAAAAAAATATCTTGATGTGCTCCCATGAATATTAATCGTTGTGGGAATTGTCATTTTAAGCAGAGGTCTATTAACCGTCTTAAAATAGACTTTTGCGCACACGCGTAATAGTGGTGGACCAATTTACGCAGATGAACAGTAAATGTAACATTTGTGTTCATGTCCAGTTTTAAAGCTTAACAATGGTAGACAGTATTTAATGTATTTAATTTCTGATCATATATATGTCTTGTTGCGTAGAATAGGGATTATTGTACTGTGGCGATTATTCAGCGGTGACCCTCATGACCTTGTTGGCCTTCTGTGCGTAAAAGCGCACTGAGTTGGGTGGTAGAAAGGGTCCGAACACAGCCAGGCAGCCAGGTCCCCAAAATTAAGGAAACACGGATTTACATTTTTCCTCCAACTTTGTCCCGAATGGATTAAAACGTTGCTTTTAGTTGTGGCTATAAGCAGTCAGGGGAGACAAAGATAATATATGAGGAAGATGAATCACGCAAAGGCAAAATAGAAAATACAGAAGTGAGCGGTGATATCCGGTGATATCAAGCACGATGTTGTATAGAACATGGTTTCAGTTATTTGTCTCAGAAATGCAAATGTAACTCTTATTTTTACAGCAAAATGTTAAGTGCATAAGATGATACTAGTCTATGTGATCATATTATGTTCACAAGCTGTAGCCTAAGTGCTTATACAAACTACTTTTTGTTAATTATTACAATATTTGTAATTCTAGGTTCAAGTCTAGTATTCTAATAATTCTATTATTCTATAATATCCTTTAAAGATGACTGATTATATTAAGCATTTAGTTGGACGGTTTCTGGGTGAGTGTGTGTTGGATTTCTCAGGCAGCACTTTTGACCTATCATGCCTGCGCTTTTTGGAGGTCTACACACTGTAAAGTGTCCCCGGATTTAAAAAAAAAAAAAATTCTCTTCAGGATAATTAGTAATGCACAACAACAACAAGTGCACAAGTCACTGACAGAGTAAGCAAATCCAGTTGATAACACTGCACTTGTCAAGCTTGGATGGCCCTTAAATATGCCTGCCAACCTTAAATAGGCCTATCCATTCTTAGAGACAATGTGGACTCTTCGAAGTGTTTAATTTTCATCAAGATAAACATTTATGTTAAAAACAATGTAGCCTTGTTATACCCTTTATTGAAGTTTGCTCACAGTTTAAGTTTATGCGCAGCATCCAAGGTAGTTACCGTCGCCATGGTTACCCGCAGTCGTTGCAATTGAGCGCAGTTTTATTAGAAAGATGCTCGGTTTTATTCCGGAACCAGATTTTCTGTGAATTATACTGACCTGATACCCTCTCGTCATATCATAAGCCTTTTTAGTGTTGAAGTCCG
This sequence comes from Tautogolabrus adspersus, assembly GCA_020745685.1. Taxonomy (NCBI): domain Eukaryota; kingdom Metazoa; phylum Chordata; class Actinopteri; order Labriformes; family Labridae; genus Tautogolabrus; species Tautogolabrus adspersus. Next base: position 9,832,559 of record CM036538.1, on the reverse strand, counting down.
CAACGTGTCCGTAAAATGGTTGTCTTGTTTTCTTGAAACATTTTGACATTGAAATGCGCTGTGTAAGTCTGAGTGTAGGCTATCTGGATAGATTGGTAGCATTTTTACAACAAGGACTTGGCCACAGTCGTCGGGAATCGTTTTCCCCCCCGTCAGATTGTACAAATCCGAGCTACCTGCTGTTTACTGGGCCACAGACTCAGATAGGCTGCAGTGAGATACTTCATACCTTAAATTAGAAAATGCTGCTCCTCTCGACTACAAACAACTCCGCATGCTTCTTTATAAATGCATATGACAGACAAGTGGGCAGATGGAAAAAGAACATTTCAACAACATAGCCTATTTATCTTGATCAAAAAGCCGAAATAATTTCTAGTTTTATTGACCAGAAAATAAAAGTTTTTAAAAGAAGATGAAGCTTAAATGGGTTTATTGTCGTTGTTTGTGCTCATTTTAATCAGAGATTGAGGCTACTGGGCTCAAGAAAGAATTCCCAGCGTCCGTGATACCAGGAAAAAGCATCAGAGTGAGGGCTCTGTGTTTAAGCGCCTTGTAACCGGATAGGGGAGAGCAGAGGGACGTACAGGAGGCTTGTTTGCCTCCAAATGAGCCAATAAGATCGACTTTACATTAGATTGACTGTCTAACTCAGCCAGCCAAGAGACGCCATTCTGGTTTGACAACTGTACGAAAGCCAATACGAATCCATGCCGGATAGGAACGGAGGGAAAAAACAAATACGAATTTGTCGTCCTGTAGGTCAAACGTTACCTGCCACCTGCAGTAGGCCACAGTAGTTTATATGAGAGGGAAAGTGCGGACCAACATCCATAACTATGGCTCTTTCGCAACTACTGGATGATTCACCTCTGAGGTTGGGTCAAAAACCTACCGGAACCGGTGACCTGGACCTGCAGGAGGTCTACAACGAGAGACACCGGCTCGCTTTGGAGGAGTTACTCTCGGGAGGTGTGGAAAACTTTCAGGACTTTCTCGGGAAAGAGAGGATCCCAAACTTTTTGTCGGACGAAGAGATCAAGCGGATCCGGAGCGCCGCCGTGCCCCCGCGGTGTTTGTCGTTCCATGGAGAGGACCAGGCTCTGGAGCAGTCTCTCAGCAGCTCCCTGGACTGCTCCTCCGTCACCTATTTCCCCGAGGTGTCAGACGTGGAGCCGCCGATGCTAGAGATGGGCTGGCCCGCGTTCACCGCCGGCTCCTACCGGGGCGTAACGAGGGCCGTGGCGCACTTCCAGCCCAGCTACGGGGAGTGCATTTACAGCTGCAAGGAGGCTGCGAGGCGTATGATTAAAAGTGCCAGAGAGGTATGCACAAAGACAGTATAAAACACAGATGAATACTGGTATCTTTTAGAATTCATAATAATTTGACGGGTGATTCTAAAACAATGAACTATCTTTAAGGAGATAAACGGTATATTATTAATTCTACACTGTAAAGCTAAATGTTTTACATTGTAATTAAATTGTTGTTTCTGTTGTGTTTATTAGGCCTGAAAGCTAGGATTCCATAAAATCATGGATTTGTGTGGTATCAACATTGTAACAGGATTATTATTTAGGCTATCTTTCAAAATGAATGCACAATACAGTTGTGTGTGTGTGTGTGTGTGTGTGTGTGTGTGTGTGTGTGTGTGTGTGTGTAGTTAGTTATCAAAATATTTTTGGTATGAAAATCTTCTTTGTATTGTTCCTAAAATACATGCAAGATTGTCCCCATGGAATTTCCTTGATCAGTCTGAATATCTGTATTTCAGGTTTAAGAAATCTTGATCAGAAAGAAGAAAGTGACCAAAAGGATAAAAGGATTGAAGAACAGTGCATGAATATTCATGGAGATGTTGCTGATGAGAGCTGTCAGCCCAACCAATTGTTTTGAAAGGAGACATTCCAGCATGAAGAGAGTGTGTGGCTTCTGCAGCACCTCAGGCCTGTGTAAGGCCTGCGTGCCAGATGTGCCTTGACTTGCTTTTGCTCTCCTCTGTGAAAGTTTGCATTCACTCTTTCATTAGAGAGCTTTAAACATTTTAAACATCGGATACCCTTTCTGGTTTACAGCTTAAATGTGGGGGTAAATACACGCCGTGCTTGTAATCAGTTGAAACCTGAGTAGTGAATTCTCATCAAAGTTTATCCGTAAGATCGTCCATCCTTGTTTTTATGAGCACAGTCTTTATTATACAACTGCGCCATTGGATGTAACAATACACTGTGTATCTTTTTCCTCATTGGACGGCTTGCAAGAACTTCTTCGCCTTGGCTTTCTGTGACATTTAACAATTAAAAAAACACCCTCACATTACTGTCCAAGTGAGAAGGGGAAAAACAGACAAAGCTGCATGTAGTTACACCAGTTTGAAGCAAGAAATCTGATATGTAAACATCCGTGTCTAATCCTTCACACACAACCTTGACCACAGCATGTGAAATTCCGTTCTTCCTTGTGAAAAAGAGGAATCTTAGCAAACCTAGGCTCAGGTAAATAGAGACAAGCCTTGCAGTGAACCTACAGTACCCTTCTCCTGAATAAAAGTAACTTGTTTGCTGACCAAGCGTTACTGCTGATTGCCATGGTAACAGACCCCAGTCAATAGAAAGCTCATCAGCACACACATTATTGGGAGTGGATCTGACAGAGATTCACAGCTCTGTTTGAATAAAGCCTTGCATTTGATAATAATAAAAACACAGTCATGTGCTACCTCTGGAAGAGCAGGGCTGCAGCCCTAAAAGGATTTCTGTTATATTACTCCTGTAATTTTCCACTGCAGGTGATTGCCATAGTTACAGACTCCCTGACAGACCTGGATATATTCAAGGATCTCCAGGATGCATGCTTCCACCGTAAAGTCCCTGTCTACATCCTGCTGGACCAATCATGTGCTCCTGCTTTCCTCAAGATGTGCAAAAATGTCGGTGTTCGCCTCGATGACCTACGGGTATGTGGTTGGTTCAGTAAAGCTGGGTGTGGCTCTGTTTGCACAATAACAACAGAAAATGGCATCAAATTAAATAGAGTATATCCTTCTAAGATCTGATATGACAGGGAGAGTCTTCACTAATCTGTAACTCCTTTGTTTTCTCATTTTAATCCTCACAGCAAATGAGAGTGCGATCCATAACTGGTACCAATTATTACATGCGATCAGGAGCAAGGATTACAGGGGAAGTTCATGAGAGGTTCATGCTGATTGACGGAAACAGAGTTGCTACAGGTTCCTACAAGTAAGCCCGCTAACTGTTTTACCAAAAGACATACGTTTTTAGCTTGCAATTATGAAGAACAGGTAAAAAAGTAATGCAGGTTGTTAAATCTCCTTCCTCTGCAGGTTCAACTGGACAGATGGTAAACTAAACAGCAGCAACCTCATTGAGCTTTCTGGTCAGATAACAGAGAAATTTGACGAGGAGTTCCGCATCCTCTATGCCCAATCTCTACCTTTAAACACTCGAGGACCTCCGAGTGTCCGCAACAGCGGCATCTACGACCATCTCCTCATCAGACACTCAATCACCTCTTCCCCTCGTATAGCTGGTGAGAGGCCAGTGGAACCAGCGTGTCTGACCAGCACCCCCAGCCGCAAGCCCCACACTCTAGCTGTTCGGCCCCTATGTGAACCCTCAGCTCCAAATCAGCATATGAGCAACACAGCACCAGAAATCATCCCTATCGATGATGACTGGGTGGAGCAGAAGCACATGAAGGAAGACATCCTAGCTGGTAGCACTGCTCTGCGTCTCCCTGCTGATCAGCCAGCAGAGAAAGACACTATCTCCTGCCACGCCTCTACTCAAACCAGTAGTCCAATGGCGGACAGGGACACCCAGACTGATCCTGAGCCCGAGTATCCCCCCCAACACTGTCATCACATTGCCACGCACAGCACCAAACCAAGCCATTTCTCCCTCCTTTGAGTCTCCCAGGCTCATCTTGGCCACTACCCCAGCTGCAGATGACAACTTCAAGGACTGCTTCCATGAGCTATCCAAAGAGCGCCAGCACCACTACTCCACCATCCGCTCCAAGTTGGAGCACATGGTGACCAGCCTGTCCCAGAGGAGAGAGTTAGCGGACCTCACCAACATGACTCAGGGGGCTGGCGCTCTCAGCAGGCAGAGGGTAGAGAATGACTGTGGGCAGGAACCAAACCCTAGACTGCTTGTTGAAAGTGCAGGCATGGGCACATGGCCAAGAGCCAGATGTGCACACTAGTTTGTCTTTAGGGATTTTGGTGATGGAGGAGAGTGGGGGAAGAGCTATGGCAAGGTTTCTAGTGAATCCTCTGTTTTAAATAAGTGATTTTGGCTCATGCAGTAGAATTCCAAAGTTCCTCTGTTTGTCTTCTTTTCCTGCAGTGCCCGCTTTTGGACTTTTCATGCTGTGTCCTCTCCTTGTCAAAGCTTTCTTTTATGTAATGGTATTAACAGAATTGTTAAATACATTAACATCTTTTGAAATAATTGTTTTAACCAAAGACATGGTGCATTAATCATTTTCGACCATTTTAATTTCATGAGTATGAATCAGAAATACTTAATCAGTCCTGGGGATAAATTTGGCAAATGATTTGTTGAGCTGGTTAGGACTGCATACAATCTGCTGTAGTGTGAGTGAAATGCACTAAGGTGCTGTGTTTTTTCTTCTTCCAAATCACATTTGGCTGTTGCAACTGCATCTGATCAACATTCCAGAGGAGAAGCTGGCTTTCACTGCACTTTGCTAATAAACAAAGTTACATTTTGCAAGATGAGTGCTTTCTTGTCTTTTCTAATACATCCTGTTTATCCATCTTTGGCATTCACTTTTTTTTTGTCATCGAAGTTGCAATCTAGTTTTTTGTTGTGAAGAATATCTTAGAAAACATTTCCAGGATACACGAGGAAACAAACCATGCCAAAGTGACTTCACAAAGAGAACGAGCACCTGCGCGTCGTGCTCTGCAGTATCTTCTTGCAATTAGTTGAGAGGCAGCATCTGTGATACTGGCACCTCTGCTTATTATGCAGCCAATCACAGTTTGTATCCAGGGAGGATTTGGAGTAGAAGCTCTGTCACCGATTAGAAGGAAAGATTAGGAAGAATGCTAAATGAATGCTTTACACACAGATTGGGTTTTACAAATGCAAATTCCTTGTATTAAGTTTATTTGTTTTCCTCTTGTCAAAGACACTTTTCAACATTGTTTGTGCACAGAGGGATTTCAGATGGCTAATTGCCAAAAAAAAGTACTTATTTGTATGCAGCAGAGAAGCAAATGGTTGGCTTTTTTTTTTGCAAAGCTTCCCATTAGCAACAATCTACTTAAAGTTATTTTGAGGACATAAATGAAATCATGGTTTACAGGGGCACCTTGTGCAGCCAGGCTGGCACCAACAGGGTTTCAGTCTTCATATCTCACACACCTAAGCACAAAGGTCCCACTGTGATTGATCAAAACACGTCACTTTATAAGCTGTGGTGAGACATGCGCTTAGAGTGGCCCGAGTTATAAATGTTTTATTCACTCCTATCTTTATGTGACTAATCTTTAACTATATTTACCAGATCAAGAAGTACAGATAGCTTTTTTCATTATGATTCATTATCACAAGGAGGCCTGTTGGATGTGGTGACAGTTTATGATGGCGAGCAGAAATGAGCAGGTTTTCAAAGGATTGGGTTTATAGATGATCAGCTTTAGGCTAATCAAGTTCTGTATGTATGTGTCTTTCAGTCCAGTGCCTTTAGATGTAGGTATCTGACTTTTAGATTACTTGAATCTCATCTAAATACAATGTTACTCAACACATTTGATTTACTTGTTCTGTAAATATAAATCTGAAGAAAATCATTTAAGCTTTGAAGTTTGACGTATTTGAATTTAACTTAAGGATTTAAATCTTAAACTTACAGTACGTTTTCCTTTACTACATAAATCCAACAGCGATAGTTACTGTAGATATTAAATCCAAAATTATCTTGATAAATGTTGTGAATTGCTCATTTATCTGATGATCATCAAAACTGACATCTTGAAATGCATTTTTCTTGTCAAACCAAACCGTCCAAAATTCAACAACTGTAGTTTAAAATGACATGACAGAGGGCTGCACCTATATAGCACTTTTCTGATCTTCTGACCACTCAAAAGCAGTTGTTCCCAACATGTCACAATCATGATGGCTATTTCTGTGGTAGCAGCTTTGGGTTTAGTGACTTGCCCAAGGACTGCAGACTCCACCTCTGATATAAACGTGATGTTGGTGTCACATTAACACAGTAAATATCAAATGATAGCTATATACAATTATATGCAGTGGCCATTAGCATACACAAATCTATTTTTACACCTTGATAAACAAGTGTATTGAGAGCTACTTCCACCTTTGATTTATGCATTCAATGACCTGTGTTTCCTGTTTGGTGGATCAGAAAAAAAGCTTACCCTGAATCCATTCATTAATTGACTAATTGAAGTTTTGTTAATATAGGTTGATTGCAAAGTGTTGATTTTGGCTCTTTTACAGGTAAATGTTCCAAAAGATCAAAATGAAGTGAGATAACCAGTGTACCCATAAAATGAGAAAATATTGCATACATTAATAACACTCATTGATGTGATCAAGTTTTTCTTTCATTTAGGAGCTGACACCTTACCATTTAGACCTAACATAGCCTACAATTCTAACTGTAACACAGCAATAAGGAAAGAACAGCAGGCACTTCTGGGTGTGTCTCCTACCAGGCTAACACATCAAAAGCCTCTGAATTCATTATGTACAATACAGCTGAAGGAAAGAGCTACGAGTAAATACAGTAGTAGTAATCTGTGAGAAAATGGTGTTTGATTTTAATTGGCTGCTGCAAAGCAACCACTGACTGTAATCAAGGAAGCAGTGGGGGATCCACAACACAACAGTCTGTACCTATTAGACTCGGCTCAGTGAAAAACAGAGAAACTCGCATATTTCACTAACTTCACGTAGGACAATTAAAGAACAGATTATCTTTTATTTTTATTTGTTTGTCTTCCTCGATAGAAGGTCCCTGTTTTTACTCTTTTTCTGGGATCTCTCTTATATTGAGTATCAGATGTTACACTAGCAGCATTCAGCCACCAGAGAGAGCCCTGACCTTAGCAAACACATGCTCACATGCTCACTGGCTCATATTCCTAACTCTGTCCTGTGTTGGAATTCTGGAGAATCCAAAGCATTAAACTCTGAATTAAACAGCACAATATCTTTTATTCACAAATCTAAGCTAAATTAACTTGATTTATACAATTTTACAATTATTTTGAATACATATTTCTTGCTGTCTGTCTTCCATTGTCCTCCAGTGTAAAATGATGCAAGGAGAAAATTGAAGAGACAAACAGCCATAAACTGATTTCCTTCACATCACTTTTGATCCCTGGAGACTTGTGATGTTTGAAACCCCCGTGCTGAATGCTGGGTAAATTCGTTGTGGATGTCAGCATGTCTGATAGAAGGATACATGATATCCTTCTAAATATTGTGTTAAGGCCGAACCCAGTCAGTCAGCACGTGTATGCTGTTGTGCACAATGACAAAGCACACATGTCCAGACGATTATTGCAGGTGTTTAGAATCAGAGATAGTGATAATCTATTTTAGGTTTATGGTAAAAAGGTTAATGTTGAATGTCAAAGGAAAGAAAACCTGTTTATTTAATAATGGGATGCATTCATTACTTTTGCATGCTTGTAGGTGTATTACATGGTTATTTCCTTTGGGTAATCATGGGATTTTTAGTGTTTGACTTGCAGATTTGAAGGCCAGGTTGTGTGTATTATGACTGCACTATTGAACACTAACAGCCCCTCCATCCTCTCCTCACAGCACCTGACAGTCCCATGGGACAGAATAGATCAGGATGATTTAGATGGACTGCTCTCGTCATACAATTGATTATTGGATTTATATCCATTGCTGTGTATATTTATGTGTGCTCCCTCTGTGGCTGGGTGTGAATGCAAAAACTCAACTTACACCTGTGACACAATGTATTTGTTGTCAAAAAATAACACATAAACCGAAATATAAAAACAGTCAGGGCAGTAAATGTAGTGCCATGCTTTGGGATTTTGGTTCTGGCTTCTGTACGTAACAAAGATCTGGTTTGGCTTCTGACACGAGCTGACTGAGTCAAACGGCTCTCCTGGTGCTGAACATAAACCTTTTAATTACTGCAAACATGGTTGATGAGTTTGAAGCTTGATTACTTGGCCTTCATTAGTCAGATTGTGAGCTATAGTGACTCCCAGAGGTACAATTTGGCATCTCTAAACACTGCCTGCCTCTGTGTTTAGCAATTACATTTACCCCACAGTACACCAGAACAGGTGTGTACAGGCAGATACACAAACAAACACAAACAGGACATGTGTGTACACTCACATACTTTGGTATCAGCTCGATAACAAGCAGAGCTGTATGTAAGGAATTTCAGTCTGTTCTTTGATTCATAGGAGGAACCTGACTAATAGAAAACACTGATAAAATGTGCTTAGTGTGCTGAGTCCTACTTTGTTCAACTCTGCCTGTCATAATGATTTCATGTTTGCTGTGCCATCTTGGCTTTGTTTTCCATCAGGGCGGCCGGTGGTTGTCACTACAGCGAGGAGGGAGCATTCTGCCTCAGGCCACGACACACTGATAACGAACATTCAGCTCATTGGAAAATAAAGTGCGTCTGAATTATGTGGTCAGGATTGGCAGTTGTTTGGGTGTGTGAGTCAGACACAGTAACATGCACAATGTTCAGTTTGCACAACAGTCAGTCACTTCCTGCGTAGCAATGCTGATGCCAGGTTCCAGTTGGGCTAATGCAGGTGGAACGTATTGTTGATAGTCTCTTTTTGCTAAACTGCATGTTGAGCTTCAATGCGCTGTCCAGCCGCAGCCTTGACACTATTTTTAGACGTGTACAGCTGCTCCTTAGCACCCATCCTCAAACCAGCCATTCACTAGAGATTTATGGCAACAGCCCACAAGAAACAGCTGTAGTCCTGCAGTTTGGTTGTCCAGGAAGAGCAAGAGGAGGCCTATTAAGAGAGATTTTGTTTGCTTATTTTGTTTTTATTAAGAATTAAATGGAGTTATCAGTGAGTGGGATGTCTCATGTTTTCGAACGGCAAAACCACAAGTCTAGAGCGTCCGATGCTGCTGCGATGAGTCAGACCCTGGTCACAACGCCACCTGGGTCCAACACATGTTCAACACTTGTGTTGAACTTCTCCCCCACAACACCATGTGTCCTGAGCTCAGCATACTGTTACAAGTGAAAAATAACAATAGAGTTTGTTTCTGTTGAAAGGGACTCTGTGTTTGATAACATGTCTCTGGTGAAGAGAGTAAAAAGATTCCCAGGACTTTGTGTTGGGTACAAAAACACAGATTTGTCCTTTTGTTCATTTTCTGTCCTACTGTTCCTCCTGATACTTTATCTACATTTCACCACCACCTCAGTCTGTCACATGATCACAGTCATGTAAACTGGCTGATGAGGAGCTACTGTAGGCAAAGAATAGGGCTCCTTTATGAGAGAGAGAGAGGAGATTGTGTGTGTGTTGGTGGGGCCTAAAAACCTAGCTCCCTCAGCCACACTATAGCAGCTTAGCTTATGTTTAGCTTATCACTGTCAGTTTGTTGTCTCCATTATTCAAAAGGACACCTTATCAGCCGAGGCGACTCGTATTAGCTCCTCCACTGTGGGCTCCACACAATGATGTTCTACACTGCTCCGCATGAACTCCGGTGTCTATTTCAGAAGCTCTCTATCCATTTATTGATGCATGTCTCCCATTGATCCCAGCATTGATTTGGCATGCAATCCATTACCCATCTGTCTGTTTCAGTGGGCTTTTAAATGATTCGTCAGGTTGAGCTATTAAGGGGAGTAGTGAAGTCCAAAGGTTGGTGATACATTCACGGAGCAAGGGGTGCTGTGCGTGTGTGTGTGTGCGTGTGTGTGTGTGTGTGTGTGCGTGTGTGTGTGTGTGTGCGTGTGTGTGCGTGTGTGCGTGTGTGCGTGTGTGTGTGTGTGTGTGTGTGTGTGTGTGTGTGTGCGTGCGTGCGTGCGTGCGTGCGTGTGTGTGTGTGTGTGTGTGTGCGTGTGTGTGTGTGTGTGTGTGTGTGTGTGTGTGTGTGTGTGTGTGTGTGTGTGTGTGTGTGTGTGTGTGTGTGTGTGTGTGTGTGTGTGTGTGTGTGTGTTTGGGGACGTTAGGTTTAGGTATTTTCAAGCATATAGGTTGGAATCCAGAATAGGCCTAGGTATTGTAGCTCAACACTTTTTTGGCACTAATTAATATACATGTAAAAGATGACCTATCAAAAATCTAATGTTACAATTACTCTAATATAAATGAATTTAAACAACACATTATTCAAATGAGCTTACATGGGCTCTTTGTTATGGGTTTATTGATCTGATGTTCTGTACACTCTCAAACTGATTATCAAAAACTAAACAGACTCATGCCCCAAAAAAACTGGCAGTGTATATGTCGTCAGAATCATACAGTGAAAGCTCTTTTCTCTCTCAGTCTTCTTTTACTGATGTTTGTGTCTTTGCAACATTTAACATTTGTGAGCTTCTTTTGTTGGAATTGAATTGAAAAAAATGTTTCAGTTGGTCAAAGTAAGCATGGAAAAAGACTGTTTTGGTTTGGATAACTTCAATTCTGATGTTGATGCTGTATTAATTTGACTGTTTTTATTTGATTTGAAAGGAAAGGTGCAATGCATTAGCAACCTGACCAACATACATCAAAGCTATTTTTCTGGTGTTAGTCTGAGAGGGGTATCAAACCCTTTTCAATAAAAGCTTCTGACTGTTCCCTCTGTTCAAATGTTTGAATTTCTAAAGCTTCTGATTATTTAAAAAAATAACTGAGAGTTGATTTGGACAAACTTAAATACTTGGTCATCAGGCTTAGAAAACAAGTTGTGTTTCTTGTTCTTGGAGAGATCAAGATTTGAGAGGTTTTCAGCAGTAGCTTATTTTTTGCATACACATCTGAACCCTTTAAGTTCTTTAAATGTATTTTAAAATATTGTGTGTTTTTGTGTGTTTTTATGTTTTTAATGATGTCTCGAGCTTTTCAAGTAACACTTTGATCTTCCTGTTTTAACACACTTAAAGGGTAACAAAGAAAATGCCACCAGCCAAACATAGATGTGGGGAACTAAGATGTGGGGGTTTCCAGATTGAGATGCAAGATGGATTCATATATATTCATGAATTCAGTCAGAAAAGTCAAACGGAAGCAGTATGATAATCTGGTAGTAATTGCGTTTTTCCCTCCAACTGTTTTTGGCAGAGCTGAGAGCCACATCCTGAGACATGCGATGGGGAATGTGGTCTCGTGAAGTGTCACGGCGGTGAACGGTGGATACACTCTGACCCTGTAACTAAGGCCAGTCAATTCACAGCGGGGTCAAGTGGTGGTTATGCCAAATCCAATGGATTCATGGGTAATGGGAAGGATATCATTAGTCCTAGGATGGTCAATTATATGTTTAATTAAGCAAGACAGACATCAGATAATTGAACTATTGACTGCTCTCTTGGAGTCCCATTTGTCTTCTGATTCAGGGAGAGCACAACTGAAGTCATATCAGATTTGTTTGGAGGCATTAGATCCTGATGAGAGTGGAAATAAAATCCTGTCCTTTTATGTACTCGACAGCTCTATTTGATGTCCTGACCGCTGACTGAAGAACTTTTTAGTTAGATTTTCTGACTGGCCACTCTTTCTCTTCCAGGCCTCAGAAAATGCCATTATAAGCCTACAAAAAAAGCGAGAAACCTCCAAAAGGACCATATTTCAAACTATCAAGCTTTTTTTTCCTCCATTCTTGTCAGTCTACTGGATACATGTCAGCAGCCGTCTGAAAAGTGCTGACATGGCTGCCCTCCTGTCCGGCAGCCCGCTCCCTCTGTGTGAACTTGGATTTAGCTCAAGGGTATAGCCACCCTGCTAATGTGATGTAGCTCCAAGAAGGAAACAAATTGGCCTGACGTCTCATACACTGCCTTGTCTTGATTGTGTGATGGCTTCTACTGCTAATGTGTTACGATGGGTAGACCTGCACGGGGAGGGAGATGGGTGTGTGTATGTGTGTGTTAGAAAGAGAGAGGGAGAGGGAGCAGGAGAAAGAGAGGGAAAGAGGGAGGATGGGGGAAGGGCCCCAGTCTGCAAGATCAGCACAAGTGGAATTGCATTGATTCAGTTAACTGCAGAGTTGGAGCGTGATGTGGAATTCTGTTTATCAAGGGTGGAGTTTATGCGATAGGCTCCATTCTGATCTTATTTTCTACATCACATTAATAATCATCCTCTGCTGCCTTATACAAGCCCTACAATATAAGATCATCCTTCTTCATACAGCGTAGCCCCAAATGAACAAACATGTTTGTTGCTAATCGAATGTATGAATTTGAATGGCCACCATGTGTGTTTCCCAATGTCACCAGAAACATTACGGAAAAGGCTTTCACAACTCAGATGTGAGGGTGCTGTAAACATCATCACAACCTGTATTAATCTACAAGATCAGAGTCAAACAACTCACACCATGTTCTGTAATCACCAGGAGATATGCTACATATTCCCAGTAAACACTGACTTGTGTTTAATATTCAAACTGAACCCACCGCCCCTGAAATGAAATCATTTCAGGGAACAAAGGACAGAATTTTGGCTCAGTAATGGGAATTCTTGTTAATGAGAAGTGTTTGGAAATGGACAAAAAAATGGTGTATGCAATTGTAAGAAAATATCTGCACTATTCATTAGACTGAAATATAGAAAGTCAACTCTCTGTGTGCCTATAATAAATCGGTTTCAGGTCTGTTTCTTTACAAACCATATGGCTCGTGTGTTTTTTTCCTATCTTGGTGCAGTCTGTCCATGTTTTTGGCATTCACAGTAAACACATGTATTGTGAATTAATGAGGCTCTTTCTTAAACATGGCCGTGTTGCAGAAGTATATATTTTTGTCTCTCTTTCCTCTCTTCATTTCTCCGTCTAGCTGAGGGGAATTTGTCTCTAAGGGTTTATCATGACTGCCTCATATTTCCCCCCCCAGTTTGTCATTTTGCTGATCCAGACGCTTTTTCATATTTCAGTATTCTTATCATCCACTGGCAGTAAGATGATCCATTTCACTTATTTCTAAGAAGTGTGACTGTAGCCTAAGTCAATATCTACAGAATGAGTTCAGTGGAGGGAGGGTTGGCCGAGGAGGGGCAGCTAGTTAGCAGCTGTGGTAATGGTGGTACTGGTGGCGCAGGACCTTTTTTTTATCCGGAGTCAGCAAGGGTAAAATGTCAAGCATTTCTTAGGGAAGCGGCTCCATAGGATTCCATTCGAAGCTTTAATCTTAATTGAGAGCATCGCACATTGATATTCCATAGGCCTCTTTGCCCTTCGCCTCTCAGCTACTTTCATTTAGAGGACAGCCGTACTGCACTAGAGCATGGGGATTGCTTTGTCAGGCAGCCAAGAGGCCAAAGGCAAGGTCAACCTCTCTTTGTAACGGTGGCTCACTGTGGAGGGAAGGCATCACCTCTTTGAAGCTGTCATGCTTTTGTCAAACATCCGTCCGAGTCGTCCGAGACCAAAACTGAAGGAAATGTATCACCCTCTTACTTAATAGTTGCATGGAATATTTAGGAGGAATCATTTTAATTTATCATATCATAGGAGGGACATTTAGATAGTTCCACAGTTGTCTTTCATGTGGATCTAATTGAGCCACCTGAGATTTTAATGCACCGAGGATTTAAGGGAGATATTTGCATTTGTAGCACTCAGAGTCCACAGCAGTTCCACAGATCGTTCAATTATGCTCAAGATTAACTGAAATAATCATTTGACACTAAACATGGATTCTTCACAGTATAAGATATGTGCCTGTTCTCTGATGTAAAGCTCCCAGTTTAGTGTTGTTTAGCTCACGATGGTTGCAGTAGCATCCCCTAATCCTAAAACAAAGGGTGCGGACTAACTGGCCTGGCAGATGTGCAGCGATAAGGTCCGTATCATCATGAAAGGTGAGGAGAGAGTGAAGGTGTGGGACGGCAACGCTCTCAACACTCCTGTGGGAAGACTCGTCATGCCACCTTTCCATAAGCGATGAAAACAGATGGAAATAAAGACACACACACACATACACACGGACTGTTTACAGCTGAGTGCGTAGCCCCTATCTGCGGGACTGAGGACCGGGCTCGCCTCCATTTCTCATGCTCCTGCCTCACCCTGCTGCTGACACAGATATACTGTAAAGAGATAGCAGTGCAGATAGGTATGCATGTGCATGTCAAATTACCCCTGGGGGTTAAGCCGGTCTAAAAACACAAAGAGTAAAGGGATAACACATGAACCATGTACCACACTTTTCTCATTAATCCCATCACAAACAATTATGTGTCACTTCAACCTGATTTGGGAAGCATTGCTCTGAGATAAAAAGTCTAAGTCTTTGCAGCAAACACAAGTGTTTCTTCTATTGATGAAACACTGAATCAGGATTAAGGGATTAGTGCTTCAAAGATTTGTTTTGCTAGCACATACTATGAATAACAGGTTCCTATGGAGGGATGGCAGCTCCTGACAGATTTATCAGGTGATCATGGGCCTGATAAAGCTTCAGAGAAGCTGCTCCTATTTCAAAGTTGTCTCCAACTGCTTCTATGGGAAAGCCCAACGCTTGTGCTTTCCACTCTTTCTACCAATTAACAATAGTAACCTTTACCAAACACCTCAGCTACCACCAGCCAATCAACACCGTTAGTCTCAGATCTATCCAGACAACAAAGCCACTCAACTCCTCAGCGGGACATTGGGAAGGAATCTTTAAAGAAGCTTCACTTCATCACACAGATCAATACAATCTATTGTTACCAGGCAGTTATCCTTTACTCTGTCCAATAATATGTAGTCTACCTTTTAACTTATCAGGAGACATGGTAACATTGTGCAAAACACCCTTTTTTCTCCCTTCACTACAGAGGTGACAGTTTTATAGGAATTCAGCAAAAGATTACTCAATCAGGTTTTTACATAATAATTGTCAACAAGTCATATGAATGCTTCTTTTATTTAAGGCAAGTTCCCAAAATAGCTGTTTCAACTTTGTGTGTGTGTGTGTGTGTGTGTGTGTGTGTGTGTGTGTGTGTGTGTGTGTGTGCGTGTGCGTGCGTGCGTGTGTGTGTGTGTGTGTGTGTGTGTGTGTGTGTGTGTGTGTGTGTGTGTGTGGAGAGGGGATGGATAGGGTCCACACACATGAGTCAAGGCTGTTCCCCTCCTTGGGATTTAAATATAGCCACACTCACCATTACTGCTGTCACTCACAGACTTGTAGTGACCTTTTGACTCTGGCTGTACAAAAGAGACTTGGAGCTGACATACTCATCCCAAATGTTTTTTTTTGTTTTTTTTTACCAGAACAGTCAAACGGAGCCATTGACACATAATACACATTTCTTTATGGCGGAGCTTTGACTTTATCAGTCTGCTGTCTGATAGGTATTGTTTTCCCTCACTATCTGATTTTGTCTGACTTTTCATCTGCGCTCTAGGAGACAGTATAAACACACGGGAGGCAGGCAGAGGAAGGGTTCCCACAACAATCGGACAGTTCAACGTTTCTTAACAACTGACGTGCAGGCTGAGGTCAGAGTTTGTTGGGTTACAAATCAGAGGCCACCAACCTGTGTTATTGTACAGCTGGGGCATGTTAGTGCTGCAGGCCACTACTCAGCCACGTGTGGGCGATGTGTTCCTTCACACAGTTCACTTTGTCTTCTCTGACACTTGTCTAATGCTTTTTTCCAAATCATTTGCAGTTTTGCTTTAGTAAATTCTGAATTACAATGGTTTGTTGTCTCATAAAGAACATAAAGGCGTGTATACAGTCAAGATGTGAATATATAACCATATCATCGAATTTAGCACAACTTAAACACAAACTAAAGCCTCAATAACACATTCCAGGGTCAGACTTTTCCACTATGCAACTTCTTAAACCTGCTATAATCAATACTTTTCAAGGGATAGTACGTGTTGATCCCCCTCTACAGTTATTGGACTGATATTTTTGTCTCACAGTGGATTTATCGGCCAGAACCGTGAAGTTTACAGTTTTGGGGTTAAAAGGAAATTTCTCAACAGCTATATGTCTCAATTATGATTATTTGTTATAACTACAGACTTTCAATCTTGAATCATTATCATGTTCAATTTTAAATTTGTTTCAAGATGATGACCATGGTAACAACTATACTTTCAGAACAAAACTACGTTTTAAAAGTAGTGTCGTCATAAGCAGCTGACATTTTTAGTATGTAAGTGGTGTGCCTAAGCTGTGCCAAGTCAAGCTTCACAGAGCAGATAGTAAAGCTGTAGACTTATTTAAGCAGAGGTCAAACAGCATTGTACGGAAGAGTCACTTGTAGTTATGAAAAAAGATTTATTACCCAAGTCTGCAGATCCTATCTCAGTTAGCTCAGTGATGATTTAATTGTCACATCAGAAAATTCAGTGTTGCCACGAGCATCATTTACTTTTTCATGTTTCCAGCCTTTCTGCTGAGAGAAGACGCTGCAGTATTCCAATTATAAATGGTAAAACAATTTTTAGTATTTAAGCTTCATGTAAAAGTTGTTATGTGCAAGAAACCATGTTCATTTTACTTCTCTTTTAATCAACAGAGAGCCAAGGAGTAGATTTATGTGATGTTGTATTTCTTGAAAGTGAACTTAAATTGAGTGGGAACTCTTATCAACACCCTCAGTAAACTTTTTTGTTTACTTGTGACCTTTCATTTAATTTTTTCTTTTGAGAAGTCTGCCGTTAAATCCCAGAACAAAGTACTTCCTTTATCTTGACCACAAAAAGACTTAACATGTACACGGGTTCACTGTGGTATAAAAGCCTGAATCCCCTTAAATAGATGCCTTATAAGCTCTTTGTTGTCCAATCACAAGCTTCTCTCCCTGACAGTCCAACCACAGCACACAGTTGGTTGCGTCTCAGTTGTTGTAGAGGAGGCTAAACATCGAGCATGATCACAAAGATGGCCAAAGAATAAAAAGACTGGGCGTGGGAATTCTGTTTTGCCAAGTCCTCCAGCTGCACAAAAGGCCAAGACGGATGCGGCTGCGCTAAAACCGTCAGAAAAGAAAAATAATATGGCTTTAAGTTCAGCATAGTACTTCTGAGAAACATGAAGGAAGAGTTATGACACAAGGGAGATGCTAACATGACACATTAGTGGGAGAGTGACACACCCAATTCCAAGGAGGCCTGTGAGACTTTAACAGAGCGCATGACACTGCTGCCACATTCTCATGTCAGCGACACCCGCAGAAACTTATGAAGAACAGTGTTAAATTGTACACGTTCAGTGACAACTGTAGTTTCAATTTCTAACCCCACCATCTATTTATAAGTGTATCTACATTGTGCTTACACCATTTCAGAAACAAATAAAAAATAAAATAAAAAATCTTACTGGTTTTCTTTTATGTAAACCTAATTGTTTTTCTGCAGATACATCACTTTGAAACAGGAACTTTACGCCCAGTCATTCAAACGATCATAAAGAAAAGTTTCAATTCTATCTTGCACACTCACACACATAAAAAACAAGTATGTTTCTCTTTCATTTCTCAATAATACCAAGAAATGCTTATTTTCTCATCTACAGCACCTCCAGCCACACCATTATTTTTCCTGGATGTGACTTAACAAGGTCCCAGAGGACTGAACATGCTCTCCACACCGTGTAAAACTTGCCACGGTGCACATGTTGGTGTCTGAATCTGAGCAGGATCCGACCCTAAATCAGTAAAGCTTTTCCTACAGTGACTGAGAGCCACAGTACTCTGCCCTATAGATAGGTAGGTTGAATACAGGGGGGGCCAGGGGCTGTAGAAAGGGAAGAGGCTGCCACGGGGGGAAGAGCCTGAGTTAACCTTTGTGGCTCGTGCTTCTACTGTGCACTAATGGATGCCTGTCATCGTTACGGACAGAAAAAGGAGGGCGCCTGCCAGCTGCATGACCCCCATAAAACCGAGCAGGAAATCCTAGCAGGGTATGAAAGGGAAAGAGATCTCTTCTCTTCTTTTTTCAACTCTTCTCTTCCCTTTTATGATCCCTCTTCCATACTCTCTTCTCTCGTTTGCTGCAAAACTGCAGTGTCACTCATAAAACAGGAGAATATGCTGTTTATCCATCGAAGGGGGACAAAAATCATGTTTTTCACCTCTGCTAATAGGCTCAGGATGTTTTTAATGGTTCTGTCACGCTGGGAGGAACCTGTATAATCATTACATACTGTAGTTCACCCTTTACTCTGTAACCAAAGTCCAGGGTCTGTAATGTGACAGGACTTTGTCACACTTCTGTCAGTGGTGTCCACTTACTTAAACGTGACAAGCTCTTTATCAGAGGGCCTTCCTATCAGATCCCAAGGAGTTCATGCACAAACACGCTGAACACAACGTCCAAAGGAAGCCAGATTCCTTATTACAGCTACCAAGATAGCAGGACTTTATTGTAGGCTACACATTAATCCACTCTTTTGGAGCCTGCAGAGCCCATCATGTGATAACTTTAGTTATTACCAGTGGTACAATCATAATTACTCTGAAAGCTTTCAGGATGTAGCAACAGCAGTAAAAATGTCTTTGTGGTCCAAGCAGGAGCTAAAGCAATCAGACAAGAGAAAGAAACATTTCCTTATCATATGCTTAAGTCAAAATAACCTGATTTTATTGAAAATATGTGAAGGAGCGAGAGTGCACACGAATGTCTTCATTTGCATACGCATGTCTTTGTGTGTGTGTAAGTGTGCTATGTCCATGGAAATGTCTGTGTGTGCGTGTGATCACTGCATGATTCACAGTGTCACAACCGTGCACAGAAACGACTGGACATCCTGACCGGAAACCACAGCCGCCGAAGCTGCGTTTTCCTGCGACATACAACCTTACACTCTCACAAAGAGTCACTTGACTGGATCCCCATATAGGAAGTGAAAGAGGAAGCCCCCCATCCATCCTGTCCTCCATCTCTATCTGTGCTCTGCACTTCACATGGAGCCAGTCTTACAGACTATTGCCAGTTTGAGCCTAAACTGTTGCAAAACAACAGTAACAAACTGGCTGAGGCTGGAAAAGGCTTGCTATTGGGGGTCAAATGTCTGGTCAGTTAGCAAAAGATGAGTGATAATCATTATTGTGATTGTAGAATGAATTGATCTATCAGCTGGATTTGTTTGAAACAAAAGAACATTAACAAACTGACTTATTTGACAGGTATTTGTATCTAATCTCTGACAGTTCATGTTACAGTCAGTCATTCAATCAGTCAGTCAGTCAGGAGATCTTCCACAAATGTTTAT
Source organism: Tautogolabrus adspersus (assembly GCA_020745685.1). Taxonomy (NCBI): domain Eukaryota; kingdom Metazoa; phylum Chordata; class Actinopteri; order Labriformes; family Labridae; genus Tautogolabrus; species Tautogolabrus adspersus. Next base: position 9,813,116 of record CM036538.1, on the reverse strand, counting down.
ACAGTCAAGCTAGACCAAATCCTTACTGTCCTGAGAAGAAGGGTATGATATCACAGATGGAAATGGTGAGTGAAGTGTGACTGTTGGTTTTGTTGGCCCGGGTCTTCCATCATGAGTCTAGGCCTCTGGCTGTGTTCATTGGTGAAAGTGTACGTAGCCTGGCAGCCGCATTCCTCTGCCTCTCCCTACACAATGGTGAGTATCTGCAGCATTCCTTTGTCTGTGTGCGCTGTCTGAGAGGAGGCCAGGCCTTGGCAAAGCCTAGCACTCAGCCGAGAGGTTGGCATCACGTTTAACTGACCCTTTGAGTGCTTTCATTGAACACGAGCCATCTATACATGTTATTCACAGTGTAGAAGTGCGCCATGGTTAAATCTGCATATATTGTCGTATTAATCCATGTGTTACGATAAAAAGACCTCATCAGTTGAGATTTAGAAATAATTCATGTGATGATGATGCTTTCTCTTTAAGCTGCTTTATCATCCCGTTCTTTTCCCCCCATGCAATCGTTCCCTCTCTCCATCTGTTTTTAAAAAATGCAAGCATGTCTATTCTGAACCGTTTTTCACTGCTCTTTATCCTTCTCCAGCTATTTTGCTTTCTCTCTTGTTCTAATGCCACAGCCGTGCAGACACCTTTCCCTCCTGCTGACTCAGTAGCCAGCCTCAGGCGCTGTGGGCTGGGGGTGTTGGTGGCAGGGAGGAGGGGTGGTGAGGCTCCCACATCAGGCCCAACAGCCTATCACATGCGAGGGAAAATAGCTGGCTAATCGTTTCTACAATAGCACCCTGCACACTGTCACACAGCACCACAAACCGCTCTCCTCGCCAACACTTCTTCTTCTACTACTGTCATATTCCTCTGCTGTTGCTAGGAAATCTGCATGTGATGTTTGCAAGTGCGTAAATAAAGGACACCACACAAAGAAATGGACCGTTTGAAAAACCGCATCCACTTAATGTTTGCAATGATAAACATGATATACATAAATACTGTGCATGCAATTATTTATTCATTCACAAATATACACTTTGATTTGAGGTAATTAAATCCTAAATAAAATGTATAAAATTAACAAAATGTATATGTGATTTGGGAAATTTAAATTTGATCAGTTTACATATTTCACATGTTTTTTTATTTACAAACTACATTAATTGTATATTTCTTATTATTTAAGACATAAAAGAAAAAATATATATCTTAATTCATTTAATGAAAACCTTTAATTGATGGGAGTTTTACTTTCTGCACAGCAGTTAAGTGTTAGTGTATTTACGAGTATTCTTCTAACCTCATTTTAAAGTCAAACTTTGCCTGTACACTATGTCTTAAGCTGCATATAGGAGCCTCTGATTAATGAGCCCCTCACAATAACATTAAAATATAGAGGAGCATTATTTATGGCCTTAACCATCTGGTTATTTTCTGCTACATCCTTGAAGTTCACAACCACACTCATTTGCGTCACATTCTCCCTCTGCAGACCCGATCTTTAGGGACTAGTCCTGTTCTCAGAAGGAAAGTGCTTTTGCACCTGTGGTGTGATTTTAGAGCTGCTTTCCATCAACAGAGGGATGAGGTCAAACCTGCCAGGGGTCACACATGAAAAGGGAACCTGGTTTCCAGGCTAAAGGGTGGTGCCATTAACAGAGCCACCTGCCAAGTTGAACTCTCACACAGGGGGAGCAGTGAGAAAGTCTCCTCAGACTGAGTGTAAAATCCTGTAACATTTTCAGCACACAGCCTGTCACAGAAGTAATAAACTCAGTGTAAAATGTGACCACTTATCTCATCGTATCACATTGTCCTTGAAACTATTATGATCATCCAAATTTAACTGTACTCCTGAACTGAGTGTGATCTGTGTGAGAGGATTTAAAAATGTAACAGGGCAGAATAGAAAAGAGAGAAAAAAACACATACATAGTAAGTGACAAAATTCCCCCCTGTGCTGCCCAGAGGAGCTGGGAGCAGCAGGCCGCAGTTGTTGTCTCTCTCTTCCTCTGTTAATGAATGCAGAAGTGATCTGTTTGTCCGAGGAAGAGAGTGGAAGGGAAACCTGATTTCCACTCCATTTTATCTGTGCCCCACAGCCTCTGCCAGGCAGCCTCCCGTGCTTTCACATGCATGGGTCCCACAGGAAGCAGCAATCCATGAAGGGCAAAGGTCAGGGAAGGAGAGACAGCCACTCGTCCTTTCATTCAGCACCAGACCAACAAATACACTGTGACTGTTCCTGTGCGCCTTCCTTTGGCCATCTGACAAAATACTTTTAACATGATAAAGAAGTCACATGATTTCTTGACACCGGCTGTTAATTTGTGTTTAATTGTTTGACTTTTTATTGGGTAACTGTGTGTATAACTTTGGAGCAGAAATAGTGTTTTGGCACTGAAAACAAATAATTAAATTGACTTTGCAGTGTACAAAATATACCCACTGAAAAACTTCAATAATTTATGTTGTCTCTGATGTATCTCCTTTTATGATGTCGTAAATCTAAAAGAAAATCTTTTTCCTTTATTGTGAGTCTGATTTTTGAATCTTGAAGGAGCTCTGATAAGTATACGTTAGTGATAATAGTACCAAGATGAAACCTAAAATGATGTGATAATGTCTGGTAAATGTCTAACTGTATTACTATAAACTCAATCATCAGAAAGCATTTAAAACACGAGATAAGACACCATTTTAAAAAGTCGCAATGGGTTTATTGATCAACAGTAAATGAAAAACATAGAAGAAAAACAATTTGCATAATTATATATTATCTTCAGAATAAATGTAAAGGAGGAACACATCTGTCCAGCAGAATCAGCTTCATAAAATAATACAAATGTCATTTTCAGCATCATTCTTTCAATTTTGTTTTCAATTTAGACGCATGAACACAAACATTTTGAGTTACAAAAACTCAGCCAAGCAAAATCACCAAAAACAAGATGCGCAGTAACTGAAGCAGAAGAATTAAAGTTGTACATTAATAAAAAGGGAGAATTATTTGATTTCAAGTATATCCTTTCAAACAAAATACAAATATGCCTGTGTAATAAAAACATCTCATACATGTCCTGCATGCATGCTTCAATTTAATTTTCCATTCATAACTTGTTGACTAGTTGCGTCTATTACAGTTACTTGAGTGATATCCTTATGTCCATCATTACTTCAAACTTGGTGGATCCATCTGACTGTTTGTTACAGAGCACGGCGAGATGTCAACAGTCACTAACACTCTGTGGAAAAGATCAGTCCTGCAAGGAAATTAAAAACTCACATTAAATACTCGGGGGAGGAAGGATTGTCACTGGTGGACCCAGTTTCGTGGTAACAGTTTGCACCGGACAGTTTCTCACATTTTTGCTTGTATGCATCTCTCTCCCGGATCAGCCTGCCGAGTTCATGTTTCAGCTGTTCAACCTGTGACACCAGGCTGGTTTTTTCGTGCTCCAAGACGTGCTTCTGCTGCACGCGCTTGTAGCGACAGGACTGTGCGTAACCCCTGTTTTTCAGGGTCCGGCGCTTCTGCTTCAGACGCATCACCTCGTCCTTGCTGAGGCCTCTGAGCAGCCGGTTGAGCTCTCTGACGGACATGGACACCAGCTGGTCGTCTGAGAAGCTATCGGCGTTGGATCGCCTGTCGTGGCGGCTGTGCTGTTGGAGATGGTGGTGCGCACCGAGGACCTGCTGGTCCTCTGGCGATAGAGGGGACTCGCTTTCCAGGTCATCTTTGAGAAAGGGGTCATGGCAGTGACTGCTAGGTATGCCTTGCACGTCGGGGTGACCTGGTAGTCCCGGGTAATGCTGGACAGGCTCGCTCAGATGTCCGTAGCCGTCGTATTCAGCTTGAAAAGGTGGCTGGTGGTGACTGTGAGTTGCAGATGGGTGTCCCTGCTGCGCCGTGGCGCCGATTAAGGCCTCCATTGCGTCCTCGGGGGTCAGGCCAAAAGCTTGAGGGTACATTTGCTGTGGGTAACCCCCGTTGTTTGGTACCCAGAACTGGTCGTTCCCGGGGTTATTTCTCTGCTCGTTTGGATTAAGGTTTGGTGATGAGGGCACTGAGTTGCAAGGTGTGCTGGCAGGAGTGGAGGAGACAGAGGCTGGTCTCTGGAGCTGGCTACACGGCCCCATGAAGGAGCGCTCTATCCCCTGTATCACCTCCTTTTTGACGCCGAACTTCATCAAGTCAAAGTCGCTCACAAAATCCATGTTAGTTTTCTGCAGTCCCAAATGCGAATGCGACTCAGCGGTCATTGCAGGTAGCTGTTCTCTTGTACGAGCTCCAAATGTCCACAGCTAGTTCATGCAGTCAATAAAAGCGTATTTACTTTAGAAAGAAAAAGACAACAGTTCCAAACTTTTGATTTCTCAGCTTAGAGAAAAAAACATGTGCGCGAACGCCTCCAACGTGATCAATCTCTATGAGCGCTGACAAATTCTGCTGCGCGCAGCCTGTTTTGCTTCAGCAGCCGCACAATGAAAGTCCAGCGATGCCAAGAGGACTGAACGCACCTCTCTGCTTGCTCAGGAGGAGCGCACTTTCTTCATAAAGCTGCATTGGCATGATGTCACGCCTTCCAGACTACACCTCCACAATCCTCTCCAATGAAATCACGCGGAAAAGGGAGATTTGCATAAAAGCTGCTGCGAGTCTGTTCTGTGCTCACGAGCTGTTCGTGATGATCATTTGACCAAAACCTATAAATGTTTTTAACAGCGGACACACTATCATTCCCAACAATATGCGTTTTAATTTTGAGCACATTATTTTAACCTTACCACAGGTTTACCTACAGTCATCCCGCAGACTGTTTAGATGTCAGTGTTTCAAATATGCTTCAGCCAGGCCTATATTGTATTTTGTTTTTAAAGAAAACACACATTTTACGTTTTTTTTGTAATCTATATTATGTAATTCAACTAAGAAATATCTTTGATTTGACTAGCCTACATTTATGATACAAATTGTTGTGATTTATTCATGTTACACAAACACATTTTCAACGAAACAACAAAAACGGAGGCTGCAAGACCGTTCGTTTGGACATCGAGTTGTGGCTGAGTCAGTGTTCTCCTCTGCACATATGGTGCACGGGAGAATACTGACATCTTGTGGTTATTTGTCCACACTAAGTTGACGTATTCACACTGTCTGTGATCCATCACAGGCATCTTGCATGACTAGGAGAGATTGTCTTTCTTTTGCCATTACACTGAGGGTCATATTCTATATCCAAAGAACAGCTTTAGTGTTTTTCACCTGCAGTGCTAAACACTCTTGTTAAGAGAACAAGTCAAATGGAAACATTTTTCAATATATCATAAAGTATTCTTGCCAATCACTGTTCTTTTTTAAGTAAGCCCGTTTTAGGTTTATTTTTGGGCTCTATATACTATTCCTGTTTAAAAGTTATGGTTCATGATTTCAGGGTTATTCATTCTGCTGGTATTGTGCGTATATTGAACATGTGCATACAGGGCTCAAATGTTTGTGGTGGATCCCTAAGACTTTACTAGTTGGCTGCCACTGACCTAGACAGCCCAAGATGCATCGGAGGGTGCATGATTCCCCTGAAAACTTCCCAGCAACAGCAGAATAAAAACCTCTGACATGTTCCAGGAGCTGTGGTCTGTTCCAGGGCTGTCACCCCTTTGTGTCCAGAGGTGACACCACTGCACAGGATGTCAGAGGGTTAAATGATGTTCCTGCCCTCAGGTGACCCTCTTTGGCAGTTTTTACTCCAAAGATAGCGAAAAGGCTTCACTGACAAGATATAGGACTCAAGCCAAAACCAATAGAAAATGTTGCGTGAGAACAGCGATGCATTGTTTCAGTCAGTTATAGTTTCTGGGAAAAAAGGAAAAGAGGAGACAGTGTGACTGAGCAAGGAAGGCTCAGGGGACACATGTTAGGATTTATGCCAGCTGGGGGGGGGGGGGGGGGGTTGGAACCCTATAATGTGGTATAACTTATACTAAAGTTATGATGCTCACAGACTATATGTGCACATAAGCAGCATAGTGTGTTTGCCATTTAATTGATGTAGTAAAACAGTCACACCTTCAAAAACTGATGGAAAAATGTCTACACCCAAAACAGCCAATAACTGCCATCATTACATCAACACCTCTTTGCAACAAAAGATAAACTTATCTGATTAAACAAAATGTAGCCTAGTAAAAACAAGCATCTGCACTAGTTTCCATATTATGACTTTAAAATGTGGCTTAATTCATCTTTGACTAATGTTAAAGGGACACACAACACAAATAGTCCTATTTATTCCACTGATATATTTTGAATTGTAAACAAAACGCTATATCTTGAGAGCAGAAGTCAAAACCTAAATGAACAGACCCTTGAGAAAACATGACTGCATCAAAACATCCAAGAACTGAGTGATTAGAGCCATGAAAGCAATTAGCAAAGGTTTGTCATGTGGAGAAATGAACAGTCTTCCATTTGTTTGTCTCAAAATACTTAAAATAGGAAAAAAGTGTACTGTGTGTTGTCAGAACAGCACACAAGAAAACGGGTGTTAGCTTCAGCACAGCAAAAAAAAAAGAAAAGAAGGACAAAACAGAAAGACATGAGTTTGAATACTTTGAATACTGGATACTTTCCTTTTGTTGGAAGCTTTCTGTCGATGATATCCTGACAGAAATACACCATGTCTTGGTGCCTCTTCCTTTCTGTATACACAACATGTTTCCCACATGGCAATGGGGTTCTGTGTGATTCAGGGGCTATTTTGTCAACACAATGAGCCATAACTAAGTGTCCTCACTTACTTTCTCTACAGATAACAAACATGGAGCGAACAAGTAGCATTAGGAGAAAAGCCATGGCAAGACAACATAAAGCTGAAGTCATGATTGCTGGAGAACAACTCAGGTAAGAAGAGAGAGAGGAGGGGACTATTCTCATGCTTAATTTTCAAAATTAAAGGTTAGAAATATAGTTTGATTTTGAGGATCGTGGCTAATTTGAACTTAATTTCAAGGTTGAGGCTTCATGATGGGAAACTGATCAAAGACCGACGCTACCACCTGCGCACATATCCTAACTGTTTTGTGGCTCAGGAACTTATAGACTGGCTTGTGAGCCATAAGGAGGCCCCTGAACGAGAAACTGCTGTGTGCCTAATGCAGCACCTCATTGATCAAGACATTGTTCACCACGGTGAGAAGGAAGCAATTGGGAATGTTCAGAATGGAGATATTGGAGGAGCTTTAGTACAAATGAAATCAATTACCTCAATTGAAACTGTATACTCCCTGTTTTAGTGTGTGATAAAAGGCCTGTCTTCAAGGATGCTAAACTGCTGTATCGTTTCCGTAAGGATGATGGCACATTTCCCTTCAATACAGAGGTGAAAATCTTCATGAGAGGACAACGCTTGTATGATCAGTAAGAACTGCTGTTTGTTTCTCGCTAAGTGTATCCTGTTCCAGTGGTAATAGCTAACACTGGAGTGTGCTAGTCATAGTCACAATAGCACTTACTATAATATGATATTATAAATAGGCTGGGATGTTAATTTCCCATAAAGCTACACAGTAACATCCTGTCAGATACATTGTATATCAGTAATTTTGTCTGTTGCAAGGCCTTTTGAAGTTAATTTGTGTCTACATAATGTCCATGAAACCTGATTTGTGTGTCGTGTGTGTTTTCAGTCTCATCGGGGACAAGGCCTCTATTTTGCAGCTAAGAGAAGAACATGGGGTTCAATATCAGCGCTCCTTTCCTGGATGTCAGTTAATTGACTGGCTGCTTCAGAATGGAGAGGCAGAGAGCCGGCGTCAGGGAATAGAGCTATGCCGGGCATTGCAGGAGCATGGCATCATTCAACATGGTGAGTCGAGTTCTCAGTTGCCCTTTGATGCACGACACCATGGATGAGCTGACTGTCAGCAGCTGCTAGCAGTGGGTGGCCAGCTGGGACTTTTGCAATTTAAAGAAAATACACTCAGTAACACAATATGAACAATCCCATTAATTCTGAAACATGTAAGACTTGTGTTTTATGCTCTCTCTCTTTCTCCCACTCCTACATTAAGTGGCAAAGAAGCATGACTTTTTTGACAGTGGATTGCTCTATCAGTTCTGCATCAACTTTCGCCGCCGCCGCCGTCTTTCTGAGCTGTTAAATGAAAGTGAACAAGACAATGATGAAAGTGTTGTGGTGGCAGCACCAGAGGACAACCATACCGATAGTCCGTTTGTTCTGCGCAAAAGCCAACCTCAGGATGGCAACAGTGCTTTTCAGTCCGGTAAAACAATAACACTGCCCTTTTTCTGCATCACTTCACTTTGTTGCATTTGCTTATAGTGGCATAACAGCTTCCCTACTACACCTATTACAGTGGGATCAACTAAAGACTTAAAACAGGTTACCAGTGGGCGTCGAAGCAGCTTGAGCTCTCTTCAGCTTCACTCAGATGGATTTCCACTGCTCGTCCAGCCGTCCTCAGCATCAGTGGTGAGATGTAATCCTAAATCAGGCAAGTGTTTAATTAATATCCATGTTTGAAAACATTTTTAAAGACTAAATATTTTAATATTTAAGCTTTCTTGTGTTTCATAGTCCAAAAAAGAATGAAGGTGACTGACTTTGTTTACTTTTGCAGTACTTCGAAGACATTTTACATGTGAAGAGATACTAGCACCTGGTGCACCCTTCATCAAGAAAGTGTTGACGGTGAATTATTGTAATGAGTTAACCATGTTTTTTGAAACACAAATGTAACCCCTAGGATTTTACATCATTCTTGTAGTTAAGCCTGATCCGCAGTCTTCCAGAGTGGGTATAATGCAGTAATCTATGATTTCAGTATGTGATGAAAAACATTATTATTTGAAATTGACATTACAGCATTCTCATTTATTGTTTAAAACTAATAAGGGCTCTACCAAGAGTAGTTCTCCTAAGAAACAAATCTAAATGCATCCTTGGAGGGACTATTTTTTCCCCATATGAACAAATGACATTTCATGTCACAAGGAAAACTTTACAATAATTTCTACAGAATGTGTCACTTATTTCAGCTTTTTGTCATGACAGGTGATAGGAGACACCCTGGGCTGGGGCTTTGTTATCAGAGGCATTGCTCCTGTTTATGTGCAGGCTGTAGATCCTGAAAGCCCTGCAGCAACTGCTGGAATTAAGGTTAGATACTGTATGCTACACACATAGCACAGAGAAATTGCTCTTTTAATTTACAAGGGAATTGAAAACAGCACTTTTGACGGTGACAAAAAAAAGACCTACCTGACATTATTTTTTTTATAGGTCCGGCAGTTTGTGTGCCAGGTGAATGGCCAATGTGTTCTCTACCTGGACTACAGGACAGTCACAAGATTGGTGATGACAGGGACTCGCACTGTAGTACTAGAGGTGATGGAACCCCTAGAATGAAAACAACTGTTTTGAGTCTAGCTCTTGATTTAGACACGGACTGGACTAAGTAATCTTTTTTTATATTGACAAGTCATAAATGCAATATTTAAGTGTAATGTGCTTTTTATTGGGAAACTAAATAAAAATGTAATCTTCACTACAAAAGGCTCTGCATGACGTTTACATTAGTCTATTTTCATGAAGAAATATTGTTGCTTTTTATAACTAGAAACAAATGATTGTAACAGGCCTACAGAAAATCTAACTTTTGGACCTGCCGAGCTCTCTGCTACGACTTCCGTCGTATTCAAGACGCCATTTTGAATTGAGATTTGACTCACTTGGAAAAGATAGCGTTAGCTTAGGTATAAGCCTGGCCCGACCACCGGTGCAAGTAGAAGGGCTCGTATGACACTGGTTTGCCCTGGCTGCCAGTATTGTATGAGTTTAGAGTTCTTATTAAATGTGCACCACCCTGTCTGCCACTAGTTTCTCCTGTTCGTTTGCAGCGACTGCAAAGCAGATGTGATAGCTAACTAGCTAGCTTAGTGAGCTTGCTGTGGGGCTGAGCATCAGCACCCACCGGCTTTGAGGAGAGCAAAAACTAACCGCGACCGGGCAATTAACTTCTTTGTGAGGCGTCAATGTACTGAGACAACCAGGGTAAAGATATTTACCTGATCTATCATAAGGTGAGTAGAACACATCGATTGATATTGAAAGTGAGACTAGAAAAGTAAATAGCGCTAACCAGCTACTGTTAGCTATGCTAGGTGACCAAGCAGACAAGAGCGGGCAACAAAGCTAATGTTTGCTAAAATATGCATGCTAGTCCACATTGCTGATAATATTAATACCATTAAACTCTGATTCCTTGGGCATGTTGTGAATAGATGCCCAACCCTGTTCTCTGGTTTGATTTTGATGTAATACAGGCGAAAAATTATAACAATTAGACCTTACTTGAAGCATTTCCACTGAAACAACGTTACTGGGCCACTGAAGTATTGTAGATAGATGTCCAGTCATCTTTAAAAGTCAATAAGTTCAAAGTGATTTACTGAAAGGAGATGGGCGTTGAAATGGCGTCCGTCCATTAGTATTTCAGTAAGATCGGTCTCTGATGATGTTGGTGTTTAGAAATTCTTAGTGTTGCTTTGACTAGAAATGAAAAATTCAGCCTGCCTTAAAGATATTTATTTACTTTTTTCAGGAGAGATGTATCAGCTTCCCGTGAATAACCTTACTAGAATCAGACGAGCGAGGAGACAAGTGAAAAAAACACTTGAAGACATTGGACTGGAGTACTGTAAAGAGGCAGCAGAGGTAAGTTTAAAATATTAACATTACTAGTAGAGCTTTTAATTGGATCATGTGATAGTTTCAAAACATATACAGATTTTGTGTTACGTTCCCCGTATTAAAGGTCTATATAGAAAAGATTGAGTCTTAATGTACTGGATATGGCAACTTGGTTCTGTGGTAGCTCTGCAAACTTTATTCAAAGCCAGTGTGACTTATAAATACAAAATATTGTAGGATGTTATACATGCTAAACTAATACATATTGCATATTAAACTATCCCTTTAAATTTTTCTAAAGGAATTTAAGGAATTTTGCCCAGATGAGCAGTTTGTAAAGGGTAGTCTTTGCCTTGATATCTGTGCATGGGATCCATCATACTCCAAAACACAGGTAAATCTTAAGTATTTATCCAAGTCATTCACAAACTCTTGATACACAAATCACCATATTTTTTAATCATCTAATATTTGTCCCCCCTGTCTTTTTTAGGAATACAGATCAAAGCCATTTTGCTGCACAGAGTGCCCATTTTCTTCCAAATACTACTCAGGCTACAAGAATCACTTCCGCAATGTACACAGGAAATACTTTGACTGTACACTCCTGCTCAGTTGTCCATACTGCACATTCACTGCAAGCAAGAGGACTTTAGAAACACATGTAAAAATATTCCATATACCCAGTACAGTACGCCAGGGTTATGGGACCTCAAAGGGAACTGTTGTGGGAAAGAAGGACAAAGCAGGTCTTGAGAGAGTTGGACAGGGAGATGGCGTGGAGAAAGCAATGTACTATTGCAAAAAATGCACGTTCCGGGACACTCTCTATAATGTTGTGAGAAGGCACATCTACAGGGAACATTTTCAGCATGTTGTATCACCATATCTAGGTATGGTCTCTGAATCTTCCGTCAAAAATGGATCTAATTCTGTCAATGGCAACAACATCCTTTGTAAACGCTGCCAGTTTTCCACTCGTAGCTACGAGGCTCTGGTACAACATGTAATAGAGTATCATGAACGCATTGGTGCACAAGTAACCACTATGATTGGACATGCTAATATCATTGTCTCCAGGAATCAGTCCTTTCCAGTCACTTCGCAGAAGAGCCCTCTAATCATTAATAGGGGTGCAGTAGCACAAGGCCCAATAGCACAACCAGTAATTGGCTATTTAAAACCTGCGGCCCCTGTTGTTAAGAATACATCCACCATCTTAGCTGGTAAGGTGCATGTCAAACATCCTGGCAACAACACTGTGGCTGAAAATAGTTCTGCTGGTGTGAACACGGGTCAGACACAGAAGTGGAAGATATGCACAGTTTGCAATGAGCTTTTTCCTGAAAACCTGTACAGTGCTCATTTTGAGAATGCGCACAAAGCAAAGAAAGTTTGGGCACTGGCCAAGTACATCATGAAAATCCACAACTTTACCAGCAAATGCTTACTCTGCAACCGCTATCTGCCCAGTGATACCCTGCTTAACCACATGATGATCCATGGGATCACCTGTCCACAATGCCATGCTGCATTCCACAATGTTGAGAAAATCATGGAGCATGTGGCCCAGACTCATCCTGGGGACTATGTTGGACCCCCAGGTGCATCACCTCTTACCTTTGATCTCACCATTCAACAAGATAAGTTAATTAATGTGCAGCTGGTTGTTCTAACTTTCAACATGAAAGAATCCATCAATGGTCAAGATCAGCTAGCACCTGCTCAGGGCAGTGTTCCACCTTTGGTCAAAGTGAGCGCTCCAAAAATGAATCAGAAGAATGAGCCAGTTGCTGCTGCAAGTTTCCCTTCCCTGCCTCACAAAAGTGAGGTTGGTAAGACTCTGTGTCCGCTGTGTTTTACCATCCTCAAAGGTCCTATATCTGATGCTTTGGCTTCGCATTTGAGGGAGCGACACCAGGTGCTTCAAACAATGCATCCTGTCGAAAAAAAGATGACATACAAGTGCATTCATTGCTTGGGAGTGTACACCAGTAACATGGTTGCCTCCACGATCACGTTGCATCTTGTGCAGTGCAGGGCTGTTGGTAGGACACAGGCAAGCCAAGGCTTTAAGTCTTCCCTGACTCTCAACTCATCAGGGGCTGGCTTCATCAAGAGGCAGCTACCAGCGCAGACCACGTCCAACCCCAAGAGGTTAAAACTGAGCAAGGAGTCAAAGATTTCCTCCACAACCATTGGAAAGCTACCCGAATCTGGGCTTGCTCTGGATCCAAGAAGCTATGAGCACGAGACGTATGAGGCCAGGAAAAAATTCCTGACAGCCTACTTCAACCGGCGACCATACCTGTCAGCTCAGGAAGAGGAGAAGCTGTCTGCAAGCCTGTGGCTGTGGAAGTCAGACATTTCTAGTCACTTTGCAATGAAGCAAAGGATGTGTGAGAGACTCTGTGGGACCAAGAAATTGTCTGTGCTACTTGGCTTTGACATGCACGCCGTCAAGAAAGTAAAGCATGACTTGGTCTTTGAGGAGAGTAAGATTGATGGCCCGTCAGTAGAGAGACCTGGAGTTCTGAAGTCTGGTGCACCAAACACAGACCAAAACAAGCAGTGTGAGACACTTAATTGTACCTTGAAACTCAGTACATGCACAGAGACCATCTCCATAGACTCTGACAGTGACCAAGAAACTGAGAAAAAACCTGAGAATGGAAATGTTGCCTCCAACCAACATGGGAATGTTAAGTCCAATGACCCAGCAAACCTGACGGAAGATAAAGAGCCTGTCACCATGGAGGATCTTTCTAAAGAGCAGGAGAGCTCTTTGCAAGATGGGAAATCAAATGCCTGGATGACTTTCTGTTAGTGTTTATGTATGGCAGTTTGCCTTGGTTGTGAAACAGTTCAGTTTAGAAAGCCGTGTATAAATTCAGCTGGAGAAAAAGAACTTGGCTGAAAAGAGCTACTTCTCACAAATATCTGGCATGGGTCACAAAAAAGCTTAACTTTCAAATGTTAAGCTTGTTCTTCTGAGTCTGAAAGAAGGAACATTTGTCATTTTAGTGCATAAATATATGATATGTAATTTATGTATATATATATATTTTGCCATCTTTCTTTGTTAGGCTCTTTAAACAGTCTGTCTTATCCACAACCTAACTATCACACGATTTGTGAAATGATGATGCCTACTTCCCTGGTTCCATGGTTGTTTTTCTCAATTGTGAAAAAGAACGGTCATTTTCTTTCACATTTAGAAAGTGTAGAATATGCTTATTATTGCTTGTGTACACATTTTAATAAATATGTTTGTTTACATTATTTTTTTTAAAGTTTTTTTTCACCAGTCACAAAGTATAAATATTTGGCTTAATCACAGTTGGGATGAAATCACTCATTTCTAAAAAAGGATTTACAAAACATAAGGAAGGTAAGGTAAGATAGCTAATTAGAAGAGGCAAAGTTGGTCCTTTTGGATTTGGAAAAAAAAATTAAATCCATACCTTATCTCAGCGGGATATTTATAAAATGAACTACTTTAATAGGGTGCAGTTAGATGTTGAAATTTGCATCATAAATTTTGTTAACCAGATTTGACCTAATTTAATCTAAAGGATTGGGTTCATATTTGGGTTCAAATATGAACATGCTATGATAAATAGAAAAGTAAACCAACTGCATAACTTTTTTCATTGACCATAACATTCTTATACAAATCAACTGTTAATGCAGACTGAAGTTACAATACAACTACACATGCTTAAAATACTTATAACTCACACTTTAAAACAAAAGTCATGCTCAAAATAAAATACAACTACACATGCGTAAAGTACTGTTAACTCAGACTTTGAAATGAACTTGCAATACATTATTTAAAATGAAATACAAATATTTATTAGCTTTTTGAACGTCAAATCTTTCATTAGGGGACATGCTATTTAGTACGAAAATGTCATGATACAACGGTCGGCAGGTTTTGTTGGTTCGTTGACATTTGTGAATGTTATTTACAACAAAAAAACGCACAAGCTTTTCCAGTGAGTTGGATTTTTTTTCACGGGCCCCTAATTTCCGGCCACACTCAGACGTTGATTGGTGCAGCGGTGGGTGGAGGCGGGACTTCTGGCTCGTACAGTACCAGAATTGGCCAACCGCCAGCGTGCATCACTGTTGAGGCCACAGTGCAGCTGCAAAAATGCCAATATTGTGTCTTTATATAGAAATACGGCTTTGGTAACTCCATAGCTGCAACATCTAAGGGGAAATACGATTTTAAACAGTTTTACGTATAAGTGTCAACAAGAATTACCCCAGAACAGCCCAGTGGCTGTAGTTTGTAGTTGTTTTCGACGCGTTTCCTATGGACTGTTTATAAACAGCTAGTTAGCATTCATAGCTAAAAATGGTAGTATTTTTGTGACGTGTGCCCAGAGCTGTCAGCAATGGTAGGTGGACAACTACTCATATTATCCCGATTAACAACTTAATGAATTTACGTTACTAGATTTCATAATGCCGATCGTCCATTTGTTATGATTGTTAGCTCATGCTACTTGTCTAATGTTTGCTTCAGATCTATATTTTCTAAGTATTTAGCTTCCGAGCCTCGCGTTAGATTGTAAAAAACCTGTCACAGCTGAATAATGTAGGGAACATCCAACCTGTATTTTGATGTGATTGAGGATTACTCGTTCTTAAGTTGAATCTTCAATTAAACTGTACTACCTGCATTGTGTCTGACAAGGACAGTGAGACTTGAGGTTTATCATGATTAATTACACAAATCAAACAAGTTTAAAGACTTCTGGTAGATTTTTGTACCATACAGAACTAAATGAAAAACAATATCAACGTTTGCAAAATGCTTGCCATCAGGAATCAATGTGATTTTTTTTTTTATCCCTGTTTGCCTCCAGGCACCATAAAGTGGAGAAGCTCTCATGTGGCAGCAGACAGACTGAGAGGAATAGCAGCAGTAACCATGCTGTCTCATTAGGCTGGCTGTGCGTTGAAGGTTTACAATTAATAATGTCATACAGTAACAGAGAGCTGGTGGAGTTCTTTATAAGCTACAAACTGTCTCAGAGGAACTATCCAACCTATGTGCTGAGGCCAGAGGATGCTGGTGAAAGGACTGAAAGGACTGAGGCAGACATGGAAAACTCTGCTGCTAGTAATGGCTTTCTGGTCAACAGCAGGAACCGGGCCAGCCAATCAGTGATGTCAGCATCTCCACACACCGACATAGAGGCTGTAAAGGCAGCTCTTCTGGACTCAGCAGATGAGTTTGAGCTTCTCTTTATGCAGGCCTTTAGTGACCTTTCCTCGCAGCTTGACATCACTCCTGACACAGCCTATCACAGCTTTAAGAGCGTGATGGACGAGGTTTTCAAGGATGGAGTCAACTGGGGGCGTATAGTAGGCCTGTTTGCATTTGGCGGTGTACTGTGTGTGGAATGCGTCCAGAAGGACATGGGAGAGCTGGTTTCCCGCATCGCAGACTGGATGACTACGTACCTGGATGAGCACATAAGTCCGTGGATGGAGAGCCAGGGAGGATGGGTAAGTCGGCAGCAGAAGAACACAACATGAGGTGTATTAATAGTTCTGTAACCTTGTCAACCAAGGTGTCCCTGACTGGGTCACACAACTGAAAAAGTTGTGTCTTTTTAAGTATTTAATCCTCACTGCCAAGAGGTTTGAAAGTCAGTCCTTATAGAATGGAAGCTTGATTTTAATGGAGGGCAGAAGCTACAAATTTAGAGGCATTATTTGTGATGACAAACATATATCAAAGAATCCTAGATCCTTGCTTGTGTTATACTTACTCTCTTACTCGCTTTGGATAAAAGCGTCTGCTAAGTGAATTGTAAAATAATTTTTTAATTTTGTTATTCTTCGTTTGTTCCATAGCAAACCAGAAAAAAAATGGAAGAAAAAAAACAACTTACATTTTTGTACAAAAATGGTACAAAGGTGCCAATAATTTCAGTAGAACTTCAGTGAAATATGCCTTTAATGTGGATTGAAGGAAACCATTTGCAGATAATGCAATATCTCTTGTCTTGTTTATATTTTCCAGGACTGCTTTGTTAAAATTTTTGGACGTGGCGCTGCTGGAGAAGTGAGGAGATCTCGGGAAACTCTCACCAGATGGCTGCTAGTTGGAATGGCACTGCTAATGGGAGTAGTGGTTGGTGTTTACATCGCTAAGAAACAGTAAAGGCACTCCATCTCATCTGCTGTGGCACACCTTGTGTAATGCTACGCACATTAAAAGAAAAGGCAAGGCAAGTTTAATTTTAGAGCACCATTCATACATAGAGCAGTTCAAAATGCTTTACCAAAAACTAGAACTCAAAAGGTAATGTTTACAAAAACCCAGTCTGCTTTTGCACTGAGAGGACCTGGGCTGGCTAAAGCAGGTTGTATGATTATTCATAATATGTGGCTTGGTGAGCTGATATACTTCCAGCTTTGTCCTTTTTCTTTTCTTTAACACACAGGAGAGATTTACACTTGTTAAAAGATGTTACTCTACAGACTGGAAGTGCTTTCAATTAACCTGATAAGCTAAGTGACAGTGAAACAGAATCAGCTGGTTTGATCACACTGCTTGTTTATCTGTTTTTCTTTTATTCTTATCCAAGGACCAACTTTTACTACTTATGAACAGACAGTTTACAGAATAAATACGTTATATTTTCTTTTCACTTTGTGTTGGCCAGCTGTACTGGAGTTTGAGGCATGCTTCAAAAAATAAATATATTTATGTTTTTCTTGTGTCTTATTTATTGACTGTGTTAAACCAACCATAAAGCACTTAACACATAATCAACATGCGATTGTCCTGCTGAATTAATCTCTCTGTAACTCTGCAACATATCTCCCATACATGTAACGCTAATATCATTCAAACTCAACTAAAACATTTACTATTACTCCATAGATCACTAAAGATGTTTTTGCCATTTTCAACTGTAGGTCACTGTCAAAGAAATCCTTTATTCGTAACGACTTCACCACCTCTAATAACTTAGAGATCTTATGTCGTACTGAGACTTGGCTAAAATCAGGGGACTGATGCCCTCTAGTGGAGTTTTTGCCCCCTCTGCTATAATTTTCCAATTGCTCTGAGGTCTACAGTATAGGTGGTGGTGGGGGCATTGCAGTGATTTATAACAGCAACTTTAAGTGTGTCTGCTGGTTACCCTGTAAGTTTTGATTTACAGTCCTTCAAAGTTGAGTGTGAGAAAGGAGACACAGGGTCTGACTTGAACCTGGGCCTCCCGCTTGGAGGAGCCTCTGTATATGGGGCGTGACTGAACCACTAGGCAATCTGCATCCCTGAATCCGCTTATTAAATTGCATATTTCTCCAGTTTAATCATCAATAACTAGCATAACCTTAAATTATTGTTTAGTACTCTAAATCAGCTTCTTAATCCTTCCAAATCTGGTCTGATGACTATGAAAGTTTTTACCTTTCTTTGTTAGCAAGACTAATAATCTCATTCGCAATTTTAAACTCCATTCTTTATCATTCAAACCAAATAACCTGTCCAGTCTGACTTTCTGAGTTCAGCCCCATGCATGATCTCGTTGACATTGTATCTCACATTCGGCCATCATCTTCCCCGGTTGCTATAATAAAAACAAGATGTCTTAAAGACGTCCTCCCAGTAATTTCCCCTGTTCTTCTCACTATTGTCAACCTGTCTCTCTCAGGCTGTACATCTGATTATTTTTAGACAGCCAGTGTCTTTTCTCTTCTAAAAAAAACCCTTGCTAGGTTCCTCCGATTTAGTTAACTACAGACCCATCTCAAAACTTCCATTTATCTCGAAAATCCTAGTAAAAGTCATCGCTCATCAGCTTCTCCAACTGTTCAGAGGGCAAAATATCTTTGATAAATAAAGAATCATAGCACCGAAACAGCTCTCCTTAAAGTTACAAATTACATTCTGATAGGCACTGGTAAATGTGAATTCTCCGTCTTAGTTTTATTAGACCTTTTGGCTACCTTTGACACCATTGAACACGCAATTTTTATTGACCGTTTAGTAATTTGGGTTGGCTTCTGAGAGAAATTTCAATGTTAACATTAACAAGCTTGTGTCCCTCTCTGCTGCCCTGTTATGTGGAGTCCCAAATGGGTCAATTCTGGGTCCAAACCTGTTCTCATGTTTCCCCTCTCTGTGATCTGCTCCAGTCTGCCTGTATTACCTCCTAACACTGCTACACGGACAATAGACAGCTGTGTTTTCCATTCTAACCAAATCATCTTAACAACATCACCACTAGCTTCTGTCTCTAACCAGATGTCACAAAATGTTCTTCATCTCAACTGGGATAAAACTGAGGTCCTTCTAATCTGCCCTGATCATTTTGGTAAGAAGATCAGCGATTATATCGGACCCCTCTCCATCAACATTAAGTTCTCTAAGAACCTTGATGTTGTTTTTGACCAGCTTTTAAACTTTGAAAGCCACATCACTGAACTGGTTCAATCCCTCCTTTTTTCTCAGTTAAGAAACATGAACTCAAACATATCCTGACAGCCATACACACTGAATTCTTAATACACACCTTGATCTTCTCCCGCCTAACTAGGGCCAAGCCAACATGGGAAAAGGACTCTTTACTCTTAAAAGTTCAATTATTGTAGAATCAGCCCAATCTAAAATCAGAATCAACTTGATCTCTATAATCCTCTTTTGGTCAGGCTGTTCTTAAAAAGTTTTATTTATTAAATATAGAGGAGTGACAGTCTTTTCAAGACCTCTAAATTCCTGCTGACATCTCAGATTTATCTAAAATTCATAAAATCAAATGAACCAACAGCTGTTCAGTTTAATCATGCTATAAGAGTTCAAGATAGTGAGCCCAAACACATGTTTAGACATCAAATAAAACTGATTTTATTTTCATAAATACACCATTTCAATTGGAGCAGAAGCAGTGTCATGAGTCCTTGGGGAGATGGATTGCAATTTCTATAAACTCTGACCATTAGTTTCTAGATGAGTTCTTATTTAGCATTGATTGAGAGAGTACATCCAGCAGAAAGAGTCCCAACAACAGATGAAGGTAGAGAAAAGAGGTTACAATCTTAGTTAAGTAAAAATGTTGGAAAAAGCTCCACAGATAATGTACAGCGTTAATCGGTATGGTATAGCTGATATTTATTTCATTGAATAAATCAAAAAGATCTTTATAAAGTCAAATATATCCAAAATAGTTGTAAATTGCATGAAAGGGGACAATACAATAGTTTAGATGAAATAATGCATTATAATAATATATTTAACCAGTCTCTTTGTTCTCACATACCAGTACATGACAAATAATATAGAAATCATATTATTGTTATTATTTTATCAGGCATTAAACCAAAATTATTTTGGAATTGAAAGACTCTTTTTAAAAGACTACTTAATAGATTTCACTTGGTGACAGTCTAAAATACTTGTGGAAAACTTTTCTTTCTCCACCATCATAAGATCCATCAACAATGTACATGACAATATGAACCACATACATACAAAGAAATGTGTGTTATCTCTGAGCACAGTCTTCACAGTTTAACATCCTGTGGCAGTTGGAGGGGGGGAAGACTTTCACTGCAGTGTTGCATCATTACCTTTTGGTGGTGCTAGTGTATAACATGTTCTAAATTGATAAAGACCCACCTAAACTGCAAGCTGTGGTAACTGCATTGATTCAAATTAAATGTTCTTGCTGCAAGCTAGGATCAAAGAGTTAAGCATTAACATGCTTTCTGTAGGTCCAAAAACAACCCTTTTCCTCTCCCTCTGTCTGAGAATGTTATTTGAATCTTTGCAAAATCAAAACTTCTATTTGCCCAAACATTGATCTATTTTCAGTCTTCCAGACCATCAAAGATGGAACAATTCATTATCAAATTACTTGCTTCCAAGTTTGAATAGTTACTTCAATAATAAAGGACATTGAAGACTCTTGCTGGATAAAAAGGGTTGAAGTGAAAAAGAGACAAACACTGAAGGATCAGCAGAGAGAGAAGGACAATAACGGATGGCCTCCTGAGTCAACTTGCCTGTGGTTACTAATCTATCCCCAGCATTTGTTGCCATTTCCCCAGAGCAGAGCTGGCAGCTGCAGCAGATAAACAGCAGATAGAGACAGTTAGGGAAAAGAGTATAAATTATAGATGTGCATAAGTCATCATAATTTTTCACAATATGGGGCGCTGGTAGCAAGTGGTTAGTGCACATGCCTCAATGTACAGAGGCTATAGTCCTCCAAGCAGGCAGCCCGGGTTGGAAACCGACCTGTGGCTCCTTTCCCGCATGTCATTCCCCACTCTCTCTCTCTCCCCAATTTCTGACTCTATCCACTGTTCTCTCTCTAAATAAAGGCATAAAAAGGCCAAAAATAAAACGTTAACATTTTTTTTCACTGTACAGGTTTTAAAAAAAACAACATTTTGTAAAAAAATAGTTTTGCCAGTTGTAATCATGCTTGAGGAGGAAATAATAACTTATTTAAAGGTTTGATTGAGGCTTAAATGTAGGTAAATCAAATAGAAAACCCTTTGTCTCACGCTGTCACGTCAGAGGCCATCATACATTAATTTCCCATCGTCATGGCTCCGAGGGAATAAGGGGAGGCATTAGAATGGTTGACTGCAAATGAAATTAAGAAGAAAATATTAGAGGAAATATTAACTTATATAGTGATTTGTTTTACAAATGTGATAAGTTACTCTAGCAAAATGTATACTGTGTGTTTAATGTGTGTGCGTGTTTGTCTGAGTGTGTGTCTGTGTGTGAAATGCAGTGTCATGAGTGGGTGGTGGTGCGCCCAGATGTTCAGAGGGCTGAGTTCACAAAGTTGAAACCAAATGTATAAGTCTGCAGTGAAGCGTGTACAAATCTGCTGTGAAAACACACATCAAAGTGTGTGAAATCATTAATAGATGTGCGCTAAGTGAAGCGTTCTGTGTGTGCCCACAGATAATGAAACTTGACTGGATAATTTGAACTGAACTTGTAATGATACAGTGATTCTGAAATGGTGATTGAACTCTGTGGATTTTACAAATGTCTCTTCAGCATTGTCTTTAGATGACAACAGTGGTATATTTACATGTTAGTCACACTCTTTCTGGCCTCGTGTTTTAAATGTACATGGTGCCCCTCACTGAATAACTGACAGGGAGTGTGAGAGTGGTGGTGCCAGCAGCAGGTGGATGGTTGTGGGTCTGTGGCCTCAGTGATAACCTATCAGTCATCCCCCAGTGCTGTGTGAGCGACCCCAGCCCTGCTGCTCTGTATGGAAAGAACACTGCTCATACACAATACACAATACTGCATTATTACACTTAAATAAAAAGGACATGAAAACAAAACTCATTTTGTTTTTCTTAAATGTAAAAATGTTCAATTGCCGTTTGCAACAAAATTCAACGAAAGAACTCTTTCTAAATAGTCAAATCTAACTGGTGATACTTGATTACACGTTTTATCAAAATTAAACTGCTATCTTTGGGTTATTGAGTGGAAATAGATTGGAATTAATATAAAAATCACAGCATGTTCAAAGATCAGCAATACACAACTAAGAACTAATGACATCTTAATAGTAATTGTAAAATACATTAAGACACATTCTGATAGAGTCAGCAAGACTATCTATTCTTCAACTTCATTTTTTTTCTACATACATTTTTTTTTACTCCACACTATTAATTGTTCAGTCAAATGTACTGTTTCAGAAACATATTTAAACATGTGAGATCAGCAAATAAAATGTGATACATGGTTGCAAATAAGCCCATTTTTAAATTCTAGGTTGGATATTTGTAAATCCCTACAATCAGGCCCATCATTTATTAAAGAGCTCATGGTGTCCTATGAACTGGAGCATTGCTCCTGTACAAGGAAAGCTGTTTCTGGTACCTTAAGTTGTTGTGTTTTTTTTTAATAGCATGGGAGGCAGAGCTTTAAAGCACCAGGCCCATCTCTTTGGAATCCTCTCTTAAGAGTAGGCTTAAAACTGTCCTTTCTATTAAAGTGTATACTTACGAAATAGGGGACTGGATCAATGCAAACCTGGGTCAGCCCCGAGATTAGCTGCTGTAAGCCAAGACTGCCTGATAACTTTATACAAATGGCCTGTCTGTCTGATTGTGGTCTCTCTCTCAGTCACCTGACACATCTAAACACAATGGATCTTCTGCATTCTCACATTTGTGTCTTTTGTCTTGTCTGCAACACCAAAAACATCTTCTGTTAAGAGCTGAGATGTCATGTAACATATGGTACTTGATCATTACTAAGCAAACTCTCTGTAGCCTTGACCTTTTGCATTCAAACAAGAGGGAGGAAATTGTATGCATGAAAAAATTTCCCCTTTATGAGCACACAGACATGATGAGTAATACAAACATGAACTTGTGTGTGTGTGTGAGTGTGTGTGTGTCTGTGTGTGTGTGTGTGTGTGTGTGTGTGTGTGTGTGTGTGTGTTAGTGTGTGTGTGTGTGTGTGTGCGTGTGCGTGTGTGCGTGCGTGTGTGTGTGCATTTAAATTTGAAGCTCAGTCTCTCAACATCTGGAAGTTCTAGTCTAAATTTAAGTGTTGCACTTAGGTTGAATGTTTGTCACTTCTGCAGTATGGAGAATTTGCATACATGTACAATGACACTGTCAAAGTAGAGTGCTGCCTGTACAAAGAGACTATTATACCTGAGCAGGGGAGGACAATATCAGCCCTCAGGGGCGTACCTGCGGTCAGTTCTCTGAGATGAACCGATAAACTGAGAATTCAAATGACATCAAACTCTCCAAAAGAGTAAGTCAAACATTTTATTATTTTCTTGATTGAGATTCAAAATGGTAATAATAACTTTTCAAATACAAAAGAGATCTGTGTAGCACAAAAACAAAGTATAATTTCACATAATGAAGGATAGAAGATAGATTAAGACTTAGATGAAAGTTGAATCAGATATTTGTTTGTATTTACAGCTGAGACCATTTTCTGTCTGACATCAAACAAGCACTTGATAAAAAAATCACATCTACAGATTTGGTGCTTCCCCTTAAACACAGTGAACATAACAACAAAACATAGTCACATTACTCAGTGCAAAAACACATATATACAACTTCACAAAAATAATTGTAAAGCAAGCATGCATGCTGATACCCAAACATAAAAAGCTTTCAGGGGCCTGTTTGGTTGATTCACACCAGTGTGGGTACCATGCCAGTGTTGAGGTGGTGTGTGTAGGGTAAAGAGGCAGAAGGATGTAGGGGTGATGGTGCTGAGATGAGGTGAGGTGTGTGACTGTAGGTGAGGAGAGTCCCGGGTCCGAGGGAAAAGGGGCCCCCATCCAGGGAGGACGGCTGATTCACATCCGAGTACCCCTCAAACATGGCTGCCTTCTTGCTCTTCTTGTTCTTGTTGGACACTTTTCTATTACGGGTTTGAATGCCGTCCTTCTTCATGGTGAGGGGCCGGTTAACCTGAGAAAAGACATCATAAGATCCTCAGGAATTTGGGGTATGTTGTGTATGTGTAAAAAAAACCCAAACCAAAGTTGTCAGTTTTATGCTGATGACTGACTTACATTGTGCAGTTTAAAGTAGAGTCCACAAGCGTTACACACAGGTTCTCCATTGGCATTGCGTCTCCACAGTGTTGTTGTGCTTGTGTGACAGTTGGCACACAGTGTGCCCGCCCGCTTGCTGACAATCTGAAACAGAAAAAATCATTTAGGTTTTTCATTTGCGTTGACAATTAGTTGTTTAATGTCAAATATTTCATAAAGAAAAATGTGTCGTTCACAGTGGGTCATACCAGTCTCTTCTTGGGTCGGATGAGAGGTCTGTTTTGGCCGTTCATTTTGTGGTACAGTCCACAGGCGTTACACAGGTAGTGGCCTGTACCATCCCGACGCCATAAAGGGGTGGCTGTGGCTCCGCAATTAACACACTCTCTGGCTTCTGCTCAAATGAAAAGTTTTCTATTGTCACTATCAATGTCTTACAAGTCTTTCAAAGGCTTAGGCTATTAAATAGTGAAAATGGGTAAAGTTAACAATATCAGGAAAATTCCAGTTGTACACAAGTGTGGTCTGTTCATTTGCTTTCCTGAAGCTTTTATTTTTTACTTAGAGTTTTTTTTGTGGGAATTTTATTGTGTACTTATTACAACTGGGTATTTCCATCTGTTTAAAAAAGTCATTTGAAGTTACTATCATAAAGTCTTTATTTTCAAATGTTTGACTGATCTATCATTATCAAATTAAAGACCTGATTAAATACAATCCCCACCTGGAGTGGATATCCTCATTTTATTGTGGAGCTTGGGGGAGTATGAAGGGCTGATCCATGCTCCAGGGCTGGAGTAGAGGGTGGCAGAGTTGTACTCTTGTGGACCTGTCATATATGAGCTGTAGGGGCTCAGCATGTGTGGATGGACGTTGGACGAAGAGGTGTACACACTTCCACCAGCAGGAGTCAGATTCAGAAAACTGCTACCGGCCCCCGATCCTCCTAGCGGGCTCAGGCGTTCAGCCTTTAGGGCCTCCTGAAGCCTGGGACTCTCTCTGTTTGGAGACAAGTATCCATCTCTGGAGGTTGTGAAGGAGGAGGTAACGCAGGGGGTGTAGAGGGAGGTTGGGGTGTGTGAGTGAAGCGTGGTCTTGGTGAGGGGGTTGTTGCTCCAGGTGGAGGCTGGGGTATTGTACGGCGAGCTCAGGGAGTGGCTCCCTGACCCATCAAGCAGCTGGAAGTTGCTGAGAAGGCTTGGCGAGCTGAACACCTGGCGAACTTTGGGAGAAGAGGAGAGAATAGATCAAGAAAGATGATTTGGATGATGGATAAAATGATGGATCTGATGGGTGATAGCAGGTTGGTGCACTGACCTGAGCTGTGTCTGTAGGTGGATGGTGCTCGACTGTGGCTGGGGTTGGTAAAGAAGGAGGGCAGGCTGGCATAGTCTGTGTCCTGGATGGAGAAGAAGGCCTCTCCATCTTCTCCTGGAGGCAGCAGGCCGGGCTCAGACGAGAAAGTGGCCAGAGGATCTGAGGTGAGCAGGGCTGGGGACACCCAATGGGACTGCTCGGACGAATCCTCCATGCTAAAAGAACAAACCTCAACCTTGAACATGATCATAGCAGAGGTAAAGAACAGCTCTTTTAGAATGTGTGTCTGTAATTATCATTTTACAAACACTGGAAGCTGACATCATATTTTGTCATTTATTTGCCTGGAAATATGTGCCATAATTTACTGATAATGATTTACTGTAAATTATATTGCAGCAGATACCTTAACACCACACTCTTCCCCTCAAAACAACTGGTGTCACTTAAACGTGTGAGGTGCCTGATCTCTTGACAGCATGCTTCTTTGAACTTCCTTTTCAAGGAAAGGGAAGTTTGTCAGTGGCTGAAAGTAAAAACTAAAAATAAATGGGTCTATAAATGCAGTGATGCAGCCATTGACCAAACAGTTATTAAGTGGCCCTTCTACAATTGGTGTGCCTGTCAGAAGAATGCAAAAGACATGCCCTCTGGGACACCCTGAAGGGTGGACAAACAGCACAACACCTCAACCACTATAAAAACAAATGAGTGGAGTTTGCAGGCAGATGTGTTTAAGTAAGAGTTTAACACTGCTTAAAAGATTGATGATATTTTCACTAAATTCCCACCATTTTCCCCCCCAATGTGTTCTTATACATTAACTATTCAGTGCTGAATTAAAAAAAAGAACAAATCTGTTATTACACATTGTTAGTCACTCAGTTGAAAGCTCCATCATGGAACTTGAAAATGTCAGAAAAATGCTCAAAAAAGACTGGAACCTGAAATAGGCAGAAAATATTACAGCAACATTATGAGAGCTGCAACAACAGCCAAGGCCGCACTCGCTCCATATCTGTATAGAGGAAAGAGAAGAGGAAAGAGAAGAGGCTGATAGTGTGTGATAAAGTCTGAGAAAATCTGATAGACAGCATTATTATAAGGCTAAATATATCCAGCTCCACCGATACTACGTGACCCTAATCTCATCTGATTAATAGAAATCTGACAGACTAGACATGTGTGCATTTAAAAAACAGAGAGTGAGGCGGTATGACGGGGAGAGAAATAACAACAGATGCCAATAACCACGTTTAGATAGATTTAACCATTTTTAGCTGTTTTTCAGATACAAGTGTCACATACTAACCACTGTACATAGTTAATCTACTTAAAGGTGCACTATGTAGATTTGGTAGTGAAATTTGAAAGTTGGAGAAGTGAAACAATTCTATGTTGTATTTTCTGAACTAAATACACAAACTTTATTCAAAGGAAAAAATGGGCCCTGGGAACACTGTTTGGATCTAAAAAGCGAGCAGGAGAGTTACGGTTTGACTGTTGCGGGCCCTCCGCCATAACTTCTTGTGTAGCATTTTATCTTCAAACAGTGTTCCAGGGACCAAACTTTCCTCTGAGGACAGTTTGTGTATAGAGTTATGAACATAAACCACAGAATCTGTACATTTCTCCAACTTTCACATTTCTCTACCAAAACTACATAGTGCACCTTTAAGGTTGAATCATTTTGTATGTGAAAGATTAATAGTAAGGCGTGTATTATTTATATTAAAACATAAACATGAAACGTGAAATTATGAGATATATTATATGTCGTAATTTGGCCCCACAGGCATGAGCCGAATTAATTCACTTTATTTTGATATAAATAACGGGGATACGCTGAAGCAATCTATACTTTGAATGGAAATAAAGATTTTTTTTAACTAAAATTATTTAATTTATTAAACAAGTCAAAGTCAATTAAACAATAAATGGTTTGAGGTGAACTGAAACCTAACAGCATCCGTATGCTTCGATAAACTGGATGTCGTTTTTCTCGATTAAAAACTTGTGTATATAAGAATAAGAGCAGCAGAGAAAAGTCGAGGGGTCACCTACCTGACTGGATGTCACTGATGAGAGTCAGAATCGGAAGAACACAGGGTTAAATTGGTGTTACCAGGTAGGCGGAAAAGCTTGTGTGGTTACCTCGATATAGGCTGATGGCTACAAGAAGTACTTCTACAACTACCAGTGAAGTTTAGGGTGAAGAGACAGTCCATGGGAGGGGTTGGGGACAACTTTTTAAAAGACACACCTCTTCGGTACAGAGAGAAAACAAGTATGAGGGCAGATTATAGTAATATAATCACTACTTTGAATGTTGAATAATGTCTTACTTTGTCATTTTTCAACAGATTGTAGATATATTGTGTGTCCTGTCGAAGGTTTTAGGCATCTGAAGTAAGTGGGAAAGGTGAAGGTGTCAGCTTTTAATCTTGGTTCCTCTTCTTTTGTGGCTGTGCGTGCTACTGATAACATGCTTTAAAATAAAGATTTCAACAGAGTAAGCATCACATATCAGCACCAATATATAGTCATTAACCAACACTGGAGTAGATTTGATAGAGAGAATGACTTCAGACTGACTTTGTCATAGAAACACACATACATTTACTATGAAGGACATCATGCAGCTGCTGTAGAGAGGGCAGAAAGCATGCAGGAGGAGTGCTTTTTGTCTGTTGATGAAATGTGCATACAGCCCCAGATAAGAGCAAAACTACATGGCAAAAAGGCGACAGACATTTGAACAAAGCAAATATAAAATGCAAAGACTCAATTTCTTTGTGGTCCAGCAAAGCTTAAGTGGAATACAGTAATGCAAATAGGGAAAGGAGCTGCAATCATGGGGGAGAGATATGGTCTGGACACGTCCTTGCTCTGCACAAGTCCAACACTGTGCCAGTCATTTGATAGTCAAAACAGCTCCCCAACTTTCCTCTCTCTTTGTTCATTTACAGTTTTCAGGGAAATCAGGGGAGAAAACAGTTGGGAAGAGTCGAGGACTTTCTATTTGCAACAATAGGCCTCTTTTTTTGCCCCTTAAGAACCCGCAGCAGTTAGATTAAAATTATATCCGCATAAGGGAGTAAGGATAGATGCAAATCGATGCATTGTTCGTATAAACCTGGTGTGTTTTTAGGTCAACTTTTTCCCTACATTTTTTGCTCTTTGCACATTTGCTTTGCAAGTGGATATTCTTGCAGTTACCAGAAAAAAGATGAAAAAAACAGTTCAGGTCAGCAAGGTCAAAGTTCTACTGATGTCTTTCCAGATGGTATCAACAAACAGAGCTGTTTCTCTTCAGTAGGAACGACCGGAAATAGTAGGACAGTCCAGTAGGGAAGTAGTCAATGGAAACATGTCTCGCTGTGGGAATCATGTCCACACAGCGCAATTAATGATTTTCTAAAAAGATATGGTATTATAGTGTAATGATCGGTTTCCACATTAACTGGTGAAATGTTTCAAATTTCAGGTTGCTTCATTTCAAATCCCTTAATGTTAAGAAAAGATACACAAATACTTATCATGAAGGGTGTGAATATTTGTTTATGTGCAACAATCACAATAAAAACTTTAAAAATCACTTGTAAGACGTGTTCAATGGAGATGACTTTATTAGATTAGACGCCTTCAGTATAATTATATTTCTAACACTTCCAAACAGAAAACAAACAAAAATCACGTTTTGTTTCTAAAAGCTTCATCCATTCTCATGTTGAAGCAGCTTCTACACGAGAAAAATTATTATTTCATGTGTTTTTACCTCTATTGGACGGACACATTATTAAATGCTGCAGGACTTGTATTTATTCTCAATGCTGGTTGATAGAAGTGAGCTTTTAGTTGAAACTGTTCTCTTAATAAGAAGGCCTTGCAAAGTTTGCAGCTTAGATGAATTGAATCATAGAAGTATGCGATGATGGGGCTGACGGACCTGAACAGGCTGCAGCTTTATCCCAGTGCATGCTGGGTAGGTTTAAGTTTGCCATGATTATGTGAAAGATGAGAAGAAATGCTTGAAATGATGGCTGGAGCTGCAATGTTATTGTGCTATCAAATAAAGTTCATCCGCTTTTTTCACTTCCTTTTATGGATGAAGACATTTCTTTTTGGCAGAATAACATGAGAATCTAATGGAAAAGAACCTAACTGCCCTTTGAGAGCATAAGAGTGTGTGAATGAAAGTGATATTAGGAGTGAAAGAGGTCTGGGTGGCAGTGTGGACAGCTGGGCAGGGATGTGGCTGCTGCCGCTGTGAGAACGGGCTGCTTTGCTCTGATAAGAAGTTATCAAGATGAAAGGAGGAGGCCAGGAATTACAGGCCCATTGCTCACTGTCATACAGCAGCACAGACGCACACACAGACCTAAAGGACATTGCAGCATGTCCGTGGTCGAGCCATGTTACCCATGAACCTGTAGAAGCAGTTGGAGCTGACACTGGTACATCTTGTTGGACAGTTGGGAGATGCCATGACCTTGTTGTAGCTGGTTGTCAAATGGTGTTGTGTGTCACTCCTGGACTTTGGGGACAGCTTTGTAATTCCCAAGAAACCAGCTTCTGGGTAGGCGGTGGTCTTATCTCTGCCACACAGTGCTGCAGCAACATACCCAGGAGAGCGCGCTCTCTCTCTTAAATTCAAATTCTCTCTCTCTCTCTCTCTCTCTCTCTCTCTCTCTCTCTCTCTCTCTCTCTCTCTCTCTCTTTCACACACACACACACACACACACACACACACACACACACACACACACACACACACACATGCACTCATACACTTTTCTTTGTTTTTAATATTTCTCATTAGTTAATTGCATTTTGTTAACTAAGAATGACTTGTATCACCCACGTCTGATCTGCATGTGACGTTGTGTGTATAGGTGTGTCTGTCATCGAAACAATGACTAATACAATTGTGCTCACTAAGATACCATAATCTTTTTGTACTGCAGATTTTATGTAATCTCAGAACGTCTGCTGCACTCCTGAGAGTCTCAACAGGACATAAATGAAAGTGTTACCCCAGAGAATGTGACTGTATTTGCTCTGACCTCATTATCAATTGGTTTGCTACAATACCCATTTTCAAGTTTGCAATTCTCAATATATATCTTGTTGTGCTTTGTGATATTATCATTATCCTTTTAACATATTTTCACCTTTAAATTATATGAATAATAGTTTATAGGTTCTTCAAAAAAACAAAACAATTCCTGACAGTGGTAGTTTCTTATGACTGGGTATAGGTGTTGGATACTTTATAAGGAAGGTGTACATAACTAGAGTACATATTTGAACGTTGTATTTTGACATTTTCAATAAAAAGATTGTGTGGCCTACACGTTTTTAAAGGGTAGATTATCTCAAAGGATCACCACCAAAGAGATTTAAAACATCACAGTGCAAAATAAAAGTAATATTCAGACTCTTGGTTTTTAGAACTGTGTTTTTGTCTCAAAGCTTTCTGTGCCATTGCATCAAATCCTTGATGATCTTTTGAGATAATAAAAACACAAACTAAATCCTGGAAGAAAGATCAATCGCCTGAGGCATATTCTGCCTCCTGGTGGGGAATAAAGGAATTATACAATATCATTTACTTTACAAAACATGTTAACTTTTGAGCAATAATACTTTATTTTAATGTTTAAAACAAATAAGAGCAGATGAGATCCATTTAATTTTAATCATTAAATTACACAGTACATCAAGAAAATATTCTATACGATGATGTTTGATTTTTAAATGTAATGCCCAAGTGCTCATGACAGATTAATGTAGGGTCTTTGTGGATAATATGACAATGATTAAGGTCTTAACCTGCTTTTTATAAATTGCTTGGGATAACTCTTGCTATGAATTGGCGCTATACAAATAAAGATTGATTGATTGATTGATGGATTGATTGACAACAAAGTCTTTCACATCCTTTCATTTCTGCAAGTGCTTACTTGTGATTAAATACAATCCCAACTTTAAAAAGAAGTGTTTTTTTTTTCATTTAAAAACTGAGGCAAGTTTTATTAGTATTTGTTCCAAAAGACAAAAAAAAAAGAGCCTGTGTTGTTTATTACACAGGACAGAGATCCATTATTTGCCAAAGTAGCCTAGTTGCATTATGATGCCTTTAAGGGCTGTTATTACAAACAGAAAAAAAATAAACAATATAGCAAAGTGACACCTGAGGAGCTCAAGAAGCATTTTGTGCTTGAATAAAGTGTAACCACAATTCTACTTATGCTTCATGATAATAAGCATTAAAGACACTGACGTATAGAGAGACTTAACACTGAAGTTTCAAGAGCTAGTCAACAGCATTGCATTGACTCATTCGTGTGGCCTTTGGAGTCAGATGTGTACTTATCACTATATTAGGCCATCAATAATGGTTGTGTGTTTTCTCAACAAGATAGCAGTCTTGGTAGGCCTACAGTAGAAAGACAAGAGAAACATTCTTTGAACTGTCATGTATAAATGTACAAACCCAGTAGCCTACGCATAATAAATAACAAATCAAATATAAAAAGGCTACAAGTCTATATTTTTCTTTTAAAAAGGCAAAATAATAGGCTACATTATTTTAGAATTTGCTTTGATGAATGAAAAGGGGGGCATGTTGACTTGGATTCATCACCTCAGTTTTTGGACAACCAAGATTTTCCCCGATAACTTTATTCAAATACAATAATGTACACATACTTCAGGTACAAAGACAGTAAAACATGTAAATAAAATAAAATAGCATAAAAGTAAAACCCAGATTAAAATCCCTTTGAGAGCTGTGACGCGTGCGTTTTCTCTAAAGGCAGAACAACGAGGAGCACCTGAAGGCAGCAGCGGCTAAAAGTCGCGGTGGAAACAGCTGAACATGAACACTGGAAAGAGTCCAGTGGTGAAAATAATCCTAATAGGAAGCTCCGGGTAACTATCACAAGCATGTTTTAAATTGTTATTTGACCTGTTGTAATGTTTTGATTTACTCTGTCGTCGACTGTTGTTTCACTTTCATTTAGGCTTATAGCCGACTGTAAGACTGCGGTGTAAATCCTGGGATAGTACCCAAAGTGTACAATTTAGTAGGATATTTAATGCTAACAGTGCATTTATTCAAAAGAGATTTAAATGTTCTGTAACCCTACCTGCGGTGTGTGTGTGTGTGTGTGTGTGTGTGTGTGTGTGTGTGTGTGTGTGTGTGTGTGTGTGTGCGTGCGTGCGTGCGTGTGTGTGTTGACATAGGGTGGGAAAGTCCTCCTTCATGAACAGTTATGTGAATCACCGCTTCACCAATGCTTACCGGGCCACTATAGGGACCGACTTCTCCTCAAAGACAGTCAACATAGACGGGGACTCTGTCATCCTGCAGGTTGGCCAACACGTTTGCACCCAAACACACACACACACTAATACAGGACATAAATCTTCAGCATGGCAGCATTGTTTCTTCTCAGATTTGGGACACGGCGGGCACAGAGAGGTTCCAGTCTCTGGGTACACCTTTGTACAGAGGAGCCCACA
Source organism: Tautogolabrus adspersus (assembly GCA_020745685.1). Taxonomy (NCBI): domain Eukaryota; kingdom Metazoa; phylum Chordata; class Actinopteri; order Labriformes; family Labridae; genus Tautogolabrus; species Tautogolabrus adspersus. The sequence goes on along the minus strand of CM036538.1, from coordinate 9,779,998 downwards.
GCTGCATGCTGGTGTTTGATGTCACATCCAGAGATAGTTTCTCTGCACTGGAGGGCTGGAGGAAGGAGTTTCTGGTCCAGGGCGAGCCTCAGGAGCCATCTGAATTCCCCTTTATTGTACTGGGTAACAAGACTGACCTAAGCAACAGGGAGGTCAGTGAATGTGATGAAGTATGAAACAGTTGTAAAAAAAAATGTGATCTTGTCTGTATTAACTGCTGTTCTGAACCCAGTACTGATATTTGAGTATGTACATGAAGAAATTACATTAAGCAGGTGAAACTGATGATCCTGTAACATGTTAAAGCTCACTGCTTTTCACCAGAAACTTTGTACAGCAAATGCCTTTTTTGTTTTGATGTTTTTCTATGCCACTCGCTCTTCAGGTGTCTGGCAGGCTGGCCATGCAGTGGTGTGAGGACATAGGAGCTGAATACTTCGAAGGAAGTGCCAAACAGGATCTAGATGTGGAGAAGCCGTTCCTAAGAGCAGCTCAGAGAGGTTTGCAACAGGTGATTTAGTCTTGTCTTTTCAGTGACAATAGGAAAAACACAAAATCTGTTTAACATGTTTATTTTTTGATGATAAAAGATACATTACTCCCTACAGTACAAAAAACACACATTGGAAAATACAGGACATTTCCAGATAACCTGCGAACAGCCGAGAGAAACTCGCAACACCTGTGAGTGCTGAGAGCAGCACTCGTCCCAGTGTGGGAGGGAAAGTTCAGAGAGACCCCGGCACTGCTGATGATGACCTATCCAACAAGGGTGCAAAAATAGTGACCCAGCAAAGGTACTGTGGAAGGAAAGGACACAATTTTATACCACATGGAGAGAGGAACAAACTCATTAAATGTTTTTTTCTTTTTTGAGAACCTTCAGCTTATGGTCTAACTTAAGGCATCACTACTAAAATACACTGCTTTTGCATGCATGTCTAGTTTTGTTCAACAGACACACTGACACGCACAAAAATTATGAATGCATATGAAGAGAAAGTTCATTTCTAGAAAGGAATTGGGAGAAACCACAAACAAAAACCAAGGTGCCAGCCAGAGAAAAGGTGGCAAGAAAAAACCTTGGCTCTGATCGTCCTGGCTGTTACCATCACAACTGAATCCGCCCTAACAAAGTAGATTTACACTCATATCCAGTCAGAAACATCCTCCCTGTACACGGTTGTATTGTAATGAACCTAGCATGGCTTCAGACTTTTACAGTGAATCAGCCTGACAGAATCAAATTAGAACAATCAGGGAGACTATATATATTTATATATATAACTGTTTCTTTTAGAAGTAAAGACACAAAAGGCAACCGAGAAATGACCAACATGTAAAAACGGTTTCTTACAGGTAATTATATAAAAGGCCAAGATGTTTTTTTGTTTGTTTTATTCTTGCTCTATGAACGAACTAATTTACAGATGAGTACACTCCGGCCATGTAAGCTTTCTTCCCAAGATATCCCCATTCAAAAACATACGTGTAGACACGTCAGTTAGCTTGCACACCATCTGTAGTCTGAAATACAGAGCCGTGGAAGGACAAAAATTAAAAATTTATTAAATGGATTCACATACATCAATAGGATAGGGAAAATATGCCTACTAATATAATTTCCCCATCTAAAAAATTAAAGAAGAGGTGCGAGACCACATTCATGAGCATAAAAAGTGTAGGACAGCTGATGGGGATATTAAGGGGAGGGCATGAAAAGATCTGATGGTGTTTTCCTCATACCCTGTGAAATTTCAGATTTGGCAAACAAAGCAACACAAGCACTGAGTAGTAAACAAAGTAAAAACTCTCCTCTCCCTGGGTCCACTTCAAAGTTCCCTTCAGTCCTATAACCTCTGTGGTTCTACTTGGAACAAATACAAAAATCTTTCTCTCTTTCATTACCATCTGTTAACATCAAGAACACACAACCAACTGAATGAAGATTTTTAAAAAATATAGTGGCAACCTCAACAAAGCCACCCATCTTCCCACAAACACAAACTATGGGGATGAACAACAGTTAAAAAAAGTGATGTTTTTTCTTTTTAAAATGCACACAACATACACATACACACAGGAGGAAAAAAAAAGCTTAAAAAATACAAAAATAAACTACACAAAAGATCTTCTGTGTCATTGCTTGCTAATTTTTGGGGAGGATTTTTTGTGTGTGCTGCAAGTCTCAGTCCTATCAAAGTCTGTCGATCTTTCTCTATGAACTTCTTCCTTTGTCATTCTTTGTTGTCCACTCTGAAGTGTCGGCCACCAGTCCTCATCTTGGGGTTAAAAGCGCACAGTGATGACATTACCAGTTGACTGGAGTCCAGTACGGGGGCTATAGACTTGGTTGTTGATGAAGCAAATTTGTTTTGAGCAAAAAAGGAGAAAAATGATATCCTCTTTCAGAGGACAAGTGCTTTATTTGATTCCGATTCTTCCTCTCATCTAAACTCATGCCTCCACAGCCTTTTTCATCTCTGTACATCATTTCATGTAGTCTCTCTCTTCATACCCCCAGGATTCACAAAACAAAAGACAAAAAATATATATATAACATTGCGCTCAGGCTGGCTGCCAGTTTGTGAAAGATGTAAATGCTTTTCTATACTGCTCAACTACCGAAACAAGCCAAAAGTAGAGGTTAAATGATAGAGGGGGATGTGACTGAAAAAGATAATGTGCTTCTAAGTTTGTGTTGCTCTAAAAATAGTACGACCAACAGAACAAGGAGGAAGGAGGGTTTTTATCTACAGAAACATCTCAGATTGACTTTCATCTCAGCATCATTCAGTTGATCTGCCTCCACTGCTGTCCTGATCTGAGACTTGAAGGTGGAGGATGAGAGTAGGATGAGGATGAGGAGGGGTGAAGGTCAGTCTTCCTGATAAAAGGACAGCAAGTGAAAAAAGGACAAAAGACTGGGAGGGATCTCTGGGCAACCTCACTGATCCGTCCTTGCTTTCTTTGGACCAGTAGCCTTGCTGTAAGAGCAAATATAAAACCAGAATGAGTAATGCATGTTAAATTTATCAGTGCAATGTTGACGTCTATTCTGTGGGCAAAAGATGAAACACTGTACTTACGTATCAGGAGAGGTGCCTGGTCTTTTCGGGGCTGGTTTTGCTGATGCAGCATCTTTGCCGGATTCTACAAACCAGAAAATCGGTTAAAATGTATCCCTTACTAATTGTTAATATATATATATATATATAAATTAAATGTTAGATTGTCCATCCATGCCCTCACCTTGCAACCATCGAACTTGGGTGGCAGGGCCATAACCCTTCTCATTGCGAGCGGCAATGCGGAAGATGATGGCTGGCTTGGTAGTGTAGTCGATGTGGGCATTGGAGAGGCTTGACGACTGCACCAAGCATGATGGGTTGGGCCCACAGTACACGCGCATGAAGGCTAGCTGTGCCGGAGTTGAGGCCTTGGCTTCAGCTGTCTGGCTGCTCTGGATGGCCAAGTACACAGAGTATTCGATGATCTTTCCTGACGTCACTGAGGGTGGCTCCCAGGTCAGGTGTGCACCATCTGGGCTCTGTAGAGAACCAGTAAACAAAAAAAACACTGAATGTCTGAGGGCATGGCTTTTAAACAAAACTGGTTTTATTTTCCTGTTCATACAGATATTTGTCAAATTCACAACTACAGAAAAAAACAAATGAGGGGAAGTGCTCCACTGGTGTGTTACCTTGCTGATTTTGATAGCACAGGGTGCCCCTGGGAAGCCCGGTAGGCAAGTCTTGAAAGCAGATATCTCTGAGAAAGACCCACGACCACAAGCATTGATTCCAGCAACACGAAACTTGTAAGCAGTTCCAGGCTGCAGCTCCATTTTCTTCATCTGGCTGTAGTCTGGCATGATGCCAGAGTCATCCTTCAAAAAATAAATAAATAAATAAATACACACAGAAATAAAAGATGCACTGGCAACACCAAAGAACAGTCATCTTGGCATACATGTCTCTCCTGAGACACTTACATCTCCATGCGAATCATCTCCTGGCACATAAAAGTGGGTGACAACCATATTTGTCACTTTCACAATTCCAACATCAAACCACTGGTTCTCTTTCTTTACAACAGGCTTCACTGGAGTTGGCTGAGGACCCTGCTTCTGTAAAAAAAAAAAAGAAACAAATAATGTATAATAATAATTCTCCTTTGATCTAGCTGAGCCAGCAGGATTTCAGAATGACTAAACTGACTCACCTCTCCCTCGATGCCATTGGCAACCTCTGCTAAAGCAGCTGCTGCTTGCAGCTTGGCTGGACTTGCCACCGATACAGACGGTGCAAATGTGCTTGATGGAGCGAGTGCTATGGTGTAAAACAAAAAGTTCATAAGGTTCAAACTACTGTAGAGAAACATGAAAAGAAAAAGACAACTTTCAAACCAACTTCTTTAGAGTCTTACTCTCAGCAGTGGTTCGTGGCAGCAGTGATGCCACAGCACTGGTCACTGCGGCAGCCATCTCATTGTGTCCGTTACTTTCGACAGAGGGGTCATTGAGGCTGTCAGCGGGGGCAAGGCCTTCAGTGGGCATGCTGGTGTCCACGCTAGCCTGCTGCGCAGCAGCCTGAGCCTCCTGCAGCTGTTGCTGCTGCTGGACCAGTGCTGCTAGCTCCTGCTGGGTCAGCATGATGGGGATGCTGGTGGGTTGCTGGCTCTCTCCAGCGTTATCGGCTTCATCTATAAAAAAAATTAAAAAAATCAAGAAATTATACTAGTACAACCATGACAATAAAAACGGTTAAAAAATTGTGGAGCTTGGAATATCCGGAGAACTTTGCAATTGTTTCCATTTTTCTTCCTCATTTTACACATCAGCCTTCAACATTGACATTACTGTTAAAAATCTAAGCGGAAAAAAAACAAGCGAAAAATCTGACAACAACTGGACTCACTCATTACGGCTTGCTGAGCTGCCTGGAGGACAGCCTGGATAGCAAGAGCCTGGGCTTCTTCAGTGGCTGCTGCTTGAGCAGCGGCTTCTGCTGCTGCAGTCACGGCCAGCTCCTCGTCTGAAAGCCCAGTCACCATAAGTGTGGCTCCCTGACCCTCAGACATCAGCTCTGAGGGCAGATTCAAAGCTGTTCCAGTGGCTGCTTCTCCCTGAGAGAACACATCATGGGTCACATATACATCCAATATATCTTTGATCAGATGGACTTGGAATTGAAAAAACAGTATAAATACCGCTGCTTGTGTCTCCATGGCAGTAGCTCCCTCCTCTGCAGTCGCAGCTTCTGCTGATGCTGTCTCATCAGTTTGCATTGGTTCCTCTGTGCTCACCCCCTCTGTGATTGATGAGATTGACTAGAAGAAAAAAAGAGAAGATAAAATAAACAGAAATAAATATTTGATACTATGGTTTATAGTGAGGAGGAAGGGAAACAATGTTTCTCACAAGTAATTCAATATGAATCAGACATGCAGCCAGAGATATCTGCTGTAGTTACAACTACTCTTAAAAGGTACTTATGTCCTTTTGTGAGCACTTACAGGTACAGAGGGTCCAGGAGCAAGTGTAGACTGAGTGACGGTAGTGATTGCCCTGCCCTGGGTGGTGGTAGCTGGGCCAGTTGCTGCAGTGGTGGAGGCTGCCTCTGTGCTGCTGACACCTTCTGCTCCTTCCTCTGTCTGCTGGGTGGCTAATTGATACAAAAGTACAATTTGACAACTCAATACCACAGGGATTAAAGCAAAACACATTTTTTTAATGAAAATTATCAACGTATAAAACAAGTAGCAAATAACCAATTTTAATTGGTGTTTTCTATCTAAGGAATAAAACTGACACTCAAGCTCGAGGCTGACGGATATGACCTTGCTTCTTTTTAACAAATGTGACCTACAGTCAGGTGCATCGTATGCCTATAAAAATGAACAGTCACAGCAGGAGTTCTTTAGCAAACTCAGATATTACAGAACGTTAATTATATAATTAATTTTTTGGGATGTATTAATGTGTCCCTCATTTTGTTGTCACTGCTACAGCTGGAGCTAATCCTACTTGAGTAATAGAAAGTGTTTTTATTTATTTATTTACATACAGCTGGATACCTTGTGAATTCCCTGGGCATATAATAAAGATATTTTGACATATAGGGTATTCATCCTATTTAGCATTATAAATCTGAATCAGAGAACTAGCAAAAAAAACTTAAGATTTTCTATATATTCAGTGGAGTAAGACGTCTTTTTTAAGTACAAGAAGGTTTTTTTTTAATTTTTAGAGAATTTATGTATTGTACTTAATAACTTTCACCCACTCAGTCGCTAAATGTAAAAAGTACAGTAGCTTGTTAAGCTAATATAACATGTAAGAATTGTGTTGTCAAACGGTCCAGTTTAAAGGTGATGCATGTCGCGCGGTGCTCTGTGCTGTGGGTACTGTTGTTGTATCACCTGTTGTCTTGACGTGCGTTCCTATCGGAGTGTGTCCGGTAGCGGAACATTCGGCGATTGTTTGCAGGTAATGAAACTTGACTGAGGGTAAAATCCGTCATGTTTCTGATTATCACTCTCCAGTATTTCACTTTGGTCGGGTAAATAAAGTTACGCACCGAAGCAAAAAAAAAAATCCGGATATGACGGGCGATGCACGCTGATGTTCGCTACCACAATAAAAGCCTCCTATACATAAACGAGCGGACTAAAAGTTCTGACTGTACATTGAAATGCCCCACAAACGCAAAACTACACTTACCAATAAATAAATACATTTTTGTTACATGAACAAGAACAACTTATGAGATCATAGACATAGACCTCATGAAAAAATATTAATTTAATGAATCAGGACGTAGAAAACAATGGATTTCAGCTGGTATACATGACAGTTACAGTATGTGAGTTTACCTGTGCCTTCGCCTGTCTCCATACTGCAGGTAGCGGTGGTGGCTGTGTTGGTGGTCCCAGTCTCGTGGGTTTCACAGGGCGGGTTGGAGCAAACCCTTTGGACCGTGCCTGTCGCTGTGCTGGTCTGGTCACCACCTCCCATGTTGGAGGTGGCTGTAGATGGGGTGTTGGTGGTCCCAGTCTCATGTGTTTCGCAGGGTGGATTTGAGCAAACCCTCTGAGCTGCGCCTGTTTGGCCTGCACTCATGTTTGATGAAGACTGGGTGGCTGTGTTGGTTGTCCCCGTCACATGGGTCTCACAGGGTGGGTTGGAGCACACCTTCTGGGCTGCTCCAATGTTAGACGAAGCTGTAGTAGCTGTGTTAGTTGTCCCGGTTTCATGGGTCTCGCATGGCGGGTTGGAGCACATTCGCGGAGTGGACATGTTTGAAGATGCAGTTGTGGCTGTGTTGGTTGTTCCAGTCTCATGGGTCTCGCAGGGGGGGTTCGAGCACACCTGTCCTGCCTTCATTGTTGCAGAGGAGGTGGTGGCTGTGTTGGTTGTTCCAGTCTCATGGGTTTCGCATGGCGGATTGGAACAAACCTGTCCTGCTCCAATGGTGGCAGAGGAGGTGGTGGCCGTGTTGGTAGTTCCAGTCTCGTGGGTCTCGCAGGGCGGATTGGAGCAGACCAAGGTGACGGTCCCAGAGCCCTCTCCAGCTGCTCCAGCCTCAGCAGAGCTGGGCTGCTCCGAGGTTGGTGAAGCAAGGATCGACACTGGTAGATCCTGCACTGGTTGAGCTTCTACACCACTAGGGGTTGTGATTAGAGTCACCTGGGTGGGCTGGTTCAGACCAGAGGAGATTAAAGAAATGCAAGTTATTTTTTGTACACATGTTCATGTTCACAGCAGTAGCTTGGTTACTGTTCTGTAGTAACAGATATATTCATCAGCACCATAACCCAATCAATGTAGTCAAAAGAGTACGACACATACTGCTTTAATGGCTTGATGCCCTAATGACAGAAATTCAAATGTGTAACGATTACCTGGGAGATAGTCTTACCTGAACTGTGATTGTAGAGGAGGGCAGTGATGAGGCCGAGGTCAAACTTGTCTGAGCAGCTGACACAGTTATGGAAGATGGGCTGATCACCTGGCTGGATAGGGTAGAAATTGTACCCAGAGTGGTGATGGGGGTAACCAAAGAAGCGTTGGAACTGCCCACTGCGCCTCCTGCCAAGCTAGTAGAGGCTGTACCAGAAACTGTTCCAAGAGTGGTGACACCTGGAAGGAAGATCAGTGGAATAAAAAAAAGAAGAAAGAACCACAGATGCAAAGTACATTTCAGAAAAGTACAAACTATGTAATAACAGAATTGTCGCTCAAAAAAACTTTCTTTAAAAAAATTCAAAATAACAGTTATTCTTACCAGTAGTCCCCTTGACAACTAGAGTGGTGACAGTTGGCTTAACTGCAGACACTGTCACTGGTGTGACAAGTCGAACACCACCCACTGTGCTCATGGGCACAGTGCGCAAAATAGTGCCAGGTTGCCCAGGCGCACCTTTCAAAACCACCTATTGAAACACATTTAAGGGATAATGTCCTTAGGTAAAACACAAATGGGCGACACTTGATCATGTATACAAAGACAGACATATAGTCAGAGTACCTGTGTGAGTCCCTGCTGGCCGGCTGCAGTGGCAAGTTTGGGCACTGCGGTGATGATTTTACCAGGAGTTCCAGTGGTCATCACCTTTGTGGTAAGGATTGTGATTGGTGTTTTCATGCCCGTGCTGCTCGTCACACCTGCAAGGCCCAAAGCATGAAACCAATTATCTCCTAACTATGTCAAATAAAGACGCACTATTCAAACACCAGACTGTGTTCAATTTACACTTCTTAGCAGTGTTTTTATTCACAACCTCAACTAAATTATCACTACTCTGTCATAGCATGCCATTAACATTTATTTTGAAATGTATCAAGATGACCACAAAAAAAGAAGAAGATGTTGTCAATTTCAACTGGTTGAGGTTTTGTTTAACCCCTTAAGAAAATATGGACGACACCTTTTTCTGTAGTTCTAATCATAGTTATAAACGAGCCACCTGTTGTGGAAAATAGTTATGACAATGCAAACTCTAGTGAGTTAACACCTGTAGCTCCAGGCTGGGTCATGATGGCTGACATGGGGATAGTCTTAATGATGGTGGTGCCCTGCTTTGTGGTGTTAGGAGAGACGCCGCTGATGTTGAGGATAGTGGGCTTATTTCCTGTTCCTCCTGCCTGCGAAGTTGTAATTATGGTTGTGGGCTTGCCATCTGCAGAGGTCACCAGCTTCAGTATGGTGCCAGCTGGTAAGGGACCCTTTGTCTGGAAGAAGAGCACATATTATGCAAACCATAAGAAGAAAGACATGGTGCCTGTCTCAGGAGTTATAAGCTACCTCCTGTTTTTTTTCCTGTACTCATGCTGATAGCTGACCTGTATGATCTGTGTGAGAGGGTTAGTGGAAGCCTGGCCTGTGACAGCTGATGTCTGCACTGGCTTGGTTTGTACCACAGACATCATCTTGCCAAGGTTGGAGATCTGCCGACAGAGGAGAGAGACTCAAATTCATGAGTCACCAGAAAACACTGGATGGCACAGGGAGTTCAGTGGGAGGATGGACCACCAAACTGGTGGCACTATGAATCATTCTCGCCGTAACTGACTGATAGTCATGCAGATCATTAACATCATGCTCCCTGTATTCTCAGCAGAGTTATCCAGCAGTCACTATAGGCCAACCTTTACTTCCTCCCCAACTGGCTCAAGCTCAGTACATGTTTTCCTCATCATGAGACAAGAATTACAAATTTAATGCAAAAAGTGTGTAAAACCCCCAAATTAAGAGCATGCATGTGAAAGCACCAAAGGGTGTCTCTAGAAGGTCAAACTTTCAGTATTAAAAAAAGTCCTGTTTTCTTACCAATGTGCCACCGCTGCCCATAGAGAGGGGACTCTTAACTAGGGTGATGGTCTTAGTGACCCCTCCAACCACTGTGGTTACCACTTGGGCTTGCTGGGCCACTGTGACTGCCCCAGACTTGTGGACTGTAATGATGGGTCTTGTGGTGGTGGAAGAGGATCCAGATGCTGTGCCCACCTGAGCTGCAGCAGTTTTGAGCATCCGTGTGGCTGGGTTACTGACCTATAAGAACAGCATTATTGTAACAACATAACTATGAAAGACGAAATGCACACAATGTTAGAATTGACTATGTTTAATAAAATCTGTACCATGACTGGAGAAGCAACTTTCACTGTGGTTGTGCCCGGAGACATCGCTACGGTCTTAAGAATGGTAGCACCTGCAGGAACATTGAGGAGAGTGCCTGCAGAGGAGGGCGGCATCTTCTGTGTTGCTGCTGCAGCTGCAGCTAGAGCTGCCATGCCACTCATCTGAGGGCTACTGCCAATAGGCTGTAAACAGAAAAAGTAAACAATTGCTTAACTTGTTTGCTTATCCAACTGTGATATATACTGAGATAAATGACGGTGCCAAATTGTTCATACTGAGCCTTGTGTGGTCTGGGCAGGCACTACCATTCGTACACCTGGAGGAAGGGATGTCAGAGTGACAGGGGATTTCCCGGGCTGGCTGGGGCGGACTGTGACAAGAGATGTGCCTGTGGCAGACTGTTGTGCTGCAACCTTCAAAACAGCTGCAAGATAAAGGGAGCAATGATAACGCTTTGTGTGCAGTATTTTTTGCAGTGTTTTTAACTTTGTTGTGCAGTGAGAACAACCACAATGGAAGAGTAAGAAACAAGGAGAGTGGTCATTCGTATAGTACCTGTCTGTGGTAGGCTCTGAGCAGAGGGTGCTGCAGCAGCTAGTGCAGGGCTCTTAGGAGAGTTCAAAGGCTGCGAGGGGGTTGCACTCATGGCTGGTGAGGCTGCAGCTGGAGTTGCAGGGATATCATATTTCTGTAGCTGCAATAAGTAGGTGTCAGCAGTTGAGACGGCACCCCAGCTCACCTCCAGAGAATTTGTGTTGGCACGGACTAACTGCACCCTGGCAGGGGCATGCGGCCGCTCTGTAGAGGTGGAGAACAAGATATTACACATAATGATAGTACAGTCGACAACCTGAGCCACCCATGCCACACTTATGTGTGAATCAAATACTTTTCAAGTACACCAACCTGTTTCAAGGTACCAGAGGTCTTTACAACAGACTTGGTTGTTCCAAGCTTTACGATATCCGTCACGACCGCTCCAAACATAGAGTCTGGAATTAATGGCCACAGCACAGTGGCCTGCACGGGCCCTAGGGATGTTATCTTCAAGAGTATCCATTAACACTGTCTCCCAACACATGGAGTCTACAGACAAACACATGGCATTCAAATTAACTCCAGTGAAGCACATTATACTTTAACATTGTCAAATAGAAATTTAAACAACTATTGTGTACATAACAGTCATACAAACCAAGGTTTAGGCATGCAAGAGTGTTTGTGCACTTCCACTCCTTCTCATGTGTTGCCACTTTGACATCGTCCATCACCAAAGGAACCCATCCTCCAAAAACATACATCCTGCAGATTGAGAAAGTGAAATAATAATGAGATTCCACTACCAAGCAGCTACCAGGAAAGTCTAACATGCTAGATGTAATATAACAAAGATGTATTGTGTTGTTGCTTAAGTGCAACTGTTGTCTCACTTGTTTGTGATGGTGGTGGCAGAGTGAAGACTTCTGGGGAGCGGTGCTGTCCCATTTACTGATGGTTTGTTCCATGTCAGGGTATCTAAAGATCATGACCAGTTGTTAATGTTATACAAGAGCCACATAATGTTTTCTGACATGTCACCAGAATACTTAGAGCACCACATACAAGACAAATTTAAACAGACCATTGTCAAAAGATTAGTTTTAATCCTCCCTGAAGAATATTTTTTTTTCAATTGACTAAGAACAGCAGCACTTTCTAAGAGGCAACATTAGGGCATTATATTTGAACTTTGTACACTTTTTGAAACGTACCAATATCGAGGGTCCACAGATCTCCAAGACGGCAACCACTCATCCCTCCATAGATTATCAGGCGAGATTTCCTGCTCGTCTTCTCTGTGTATACGACAGCCGTGTGGCTCTCACGGGGAGGAGGCAAAACTCCATATGTGATCGGAATATCCCATCCAACCACGCTGGAACCAGCACGCAGCTCGAGTGTGTAGAGATCATTTAGGTATCTGTAAATGAAAAGCACAGACGTTTTTCATACTTGTGGTGTTTGTTGTAGTTAAATATATAGCACTGTTGCCTGCTGAGAAAAATATGGGTACCTGGGAATGTTGTTTTTTTGGGTCCTCGCTGTCATTCGCAAGTCCACCAAATAGATAGCATTTGTTGCCAACCAGGGAAAAACTGTGGCCGAGACGAGGACAAGGGGGGGGACCATTCTTCGGGTTTTTTGCCTTCAGCTTTTTCCATTCCCATCTGCTAGCCTAAAACAGAAAATGTTCAACACCATATTATTTACTGATTAGTTTGTTGGAGAAGCAGAATAACAGATCAGACTTAAGAATGACAACTAATTAAATTCAGCTTTTGTGCTAATTCCTGGGCATCTACATCGACCCGTATTGCTGATAAGTTGATTAATGTTCGCCGTCCTATATCAATAAATTCAGTTATTGAATGAAGATCATGTTTAAACTCATTCTGGATTCCTGTAATCTGATTATAAGGATTTGAGTCCAAATTAACTTAAGCGAAATGCAAGTTATAAACACACGTTACCCATACTCCTAGGAATGCAGCGATGCAAATAATGATGCAAATAATGTGGCATGACCCGATGTCAATGGCAAATGTTTATCTGTTGTGTCGTTTCAATTTATTTATGGCAAACTAGTATACCCAACTGCTTTTTCAGAGAAGAGGTTTTTTATTGGGCAGAGGACAAACTGTGCAGTCAGACATGAGAGAAATAGTTGGGAGTGTGGGATTCTGACACCAAAAGAAGAAGAAAAAAACCCATTGGTATCAGTATTGGCTTAATTGTTATATTAAATATCAGTATCGTCCCCGATTTTCACAATCGCTGCATCTCTACACACTTCCTATATTACATTTGTCATTGATTAATATTTTTGTTTTTGTATTTATTCCATTTTTAAGTGAAAGGAATATCTATTAGAACTTAAAGTACTTGCTTTACACCAGAACTAGAAACTGAGCATATTTAACTTTTGCATGTAGGAGAATATCGTCGTGTTTTTTAGCACTATACGCTACAGACAAACCAATAAGAGAGAGAGAGAGAGAAAGAGAGCTATGCAACCATTGTGGTACTACGTCTCATTTTAAAACTGCACCTTTACATGCTGTAGTTTTAATATTTTTCTACAGCTCGATGATGGTTGTGCTTTGTGTCATACGCGTAATCATCAATATCTGTAAGTGCCCATCCCCTGATGTGATAGCGGGATATCGAGTGAAACATTTCAAAACGCAGGTATTGTGCTTTAGCGTCTCAATACTGCTGGTAAATAATGTCAAATCACACAATAAACGAAGCTACAGAATGAGGCGAGGTGGGACCAGCCCCTGAGTAAAAGGAAGGAGAAGTGCAGGCATGATTGTGGGTGCATGTGTGAGTGTGTGTGTGTGTGTGGTGACAACGATGGAAGGGAAGTAAGATGAGCAAATTAAGTCGTTAACAAACTATGTTATAAGTTAATCACAATTAATATATATATTAAAAACCATAACCCCCCCCAGCAAACTTCACTGCCCAGGTATAGTGTGATTCTGTGGGACACTGCAATTCTCATACTCATATTAATTACCATTAATATGAAAATCATTTTTACAACATTATCTAAATTAATAGTACTTCATAAGATAAGATAAACCTTAATTGGTCCCCCATTGGGCAAAATGTAGTTGTTACAGCAGCTCAAATAAGGAGAAATATCCACAAAATAGCAAAAAGTTAAAAACTAACATATTTACAGAAATAAAATTAAAGAAGAAAAATTGTAGAACTGAAAGAAAAAAACAAACACATTGCGCTTATCTTTCTATAGCTTAATTACCTGTAGCTCATAGAGATCGTTGCTGTATTTTCCATACTCAACCATTCCACCAAACACCAGCAACCGTGTGCCATCACAAACAAACCCATACGCAGCACAACCAGGAGGAATATCACCTCGGACTGCCGGGATAAACCACTGGTTTGTTGCTAGAAAGAAAAGATAAAAAATAAATAAAGACAATGAGATAGATTGGTAAATCTTTGTCATATAATCAAAATAAAGGACTTGTCATTGCTGTTAATCTATTTACCTCAACAGCAAAAGTACAAACAACTATCGTTTTTATATGAGAACATTCAGCAAAGGGTGTTTAAATATATGAATATAAATAACACATTCGCCAAACTTTCCTTTTCTTATTTGTTTGTATACAAGAAATTGTGGCAAAAAATACTTCTAAACCAACTAGCATCATCCATTTTATTTTAGCCCGCCTTTTTTATATGCAATAAAACTCTTTCTCCAGCAGATGGAGACCAATCCCTTTGGACACGGACCTGATCTTGCTTGGCCTGTCGAGGCCTTAACGATAGATAATTCATTTCATCACGAATCGATCTTTAGAATGTAATTAATAACTTTGAGGTAATGACTCCATTTTAAAATGCGTAGAATTGTATTCCAGTTTCCAAGATTTGTTAAGTTTTAAGGCTTAATGCAAATAAAGAAAAATCAGACAAGTTAATACAAAGTTAATCTTACCAGTGTTGTATACATGCAATTCATCAACAATCCCTTCGTTTCCACCACCGAACACAACCATGAGTTCCTTTATGGCCACAGCCCTGTGTCCATGTCTGGGCCGGGGAACAGGACCGGACCATCCGAGGACCCGTTTCCACCGTGGCTGCAGAACCGACGCCGTGGTCCCAGACACCGCGGAGCCCGGGGCAGACATGACTTCTATTAGAACGAAAAATGAATGATCAGTCCTAAAGGTTATTATATAAAATATACATATCTACGATCGTTAAAAGATACGGAGCATCTGATCATGTACCGTAGTTAACTTATCCAACAGTGTGTATGGCCGTAGCAGCTAAAAAGCTTCATAGTAGCCATTAGCTTTGGCTGATGAAGACATTCAAGCCAAAACATTAGGAGTAAAATCTTTCGAGCAACGACCGGTTCAAAGCCATTCACATGCATTTGAGTTGAAGTTGTGTGTTTGATATATAAAATCAACTCCACACCCAAACTATGTTGTATACAGTTATTTCCAACCATTGAATTCAGTACATGGAAGCAGCCATCTTGTAACCAAACAAACCCCCGCTAACGCTACTGCCAGTCTGAAAAATGGCGGAAGCGAATGAAATTGAAATATACATGGTCGCTACAAATCAACTCCGACAAAGATAGGATGTCAAATGAGATACTATTTCAAAAACCGAATAGAGGATCAACAAAGTACACCAATAAGCTAATGCAACAAAGAGTGAATCCAGGGTTAAAATCGTTAGCAAGAGTCGGCTATTTTCATGCTTCTCTGGGAGTCGCCATATTGTAGCTAGCAAACTTAGCATTCTTTGCAGCCGCTTTAGCGCAGTTCACAACATTGGGGAAAAAATAGTGACCTTCTTCAACGGATGCAGCAAAATCAAAACCCACATCTGTTTAGCCACATCGAATATTCAATTGAAATCACTAAAAAAAGAGGTAAACCCGGAGCGTTAAATGATGTAAGCCCTAAGGTAGACCTCGTTAGCACTGGCGGCTAGTAGTTAAACCTATTCTGGTCAAGCTAACAGCGTTAGCTTTACGACTGTCTTCTGATAAAGGATCGACCAAGTTTACAATTAGATGCACTGTAACTTCGTTTTATTTTCACATGCATATGTTACCTGATACTAACACAGTTGCAATAGCACTCTTAAAACGCAACCAAACTCAATTAAACTGCACATATAGTGTGTTATTATGTTTCATGCCGTCTCTGGAAGCAGCCATCTTTTCGACAATCGGCCTACTTCTACAGCTCCCACAAGAAAAATGGCCGGACGGAGTGCCACAACAAAACACAACAAACCTCAAAAGGCGGACACATTTCAAATTTCTGCTTACCTATTTCGATGCAGTAGTTGCAAAAGCACTTATTCGAGGGCTTATCTTCTGATAATAATCCAAATTCATTCGATTTGCGAAGAAGTATTTCCTCTCATGCCTGCCTGGAAGCTGCCATCTTCTTGACAACCAGAGGCGGAGGAAAATGGAAGAGAGCTGGCGTCACCCAAAGTAAACATGGCGACAAAGACCCGCTCACTTACCGTTTCACACAGAAACGCAGATACTATTTCCGTTGTTTTTTATTATGAATAGGTGATGAACTACGTGTTTAGTAAAGCGCCTCAAAGAACACTTGAAATATATACAAAATAAACATTTAGCGAGTTTCAGGGAATAACAACAAGTTGTGCTATTTCACTAGGCTTATTGTCCCTTACTAAAGATGGCGACATCCGTGCCGGAACCCCTTCTATATTAATATATATGATGATGCAGCTTTTATTCCCTCCCTTAGCTATAAAGATATGCACATACGTGCTTGTTAATAGTGTTTAAGCACAAATGTACAGATTAAGCGGTTAAATATATTTTAAAAAGATGCCACGCCCACATTCACCATGAGCGTGCCCTCCACTGAAACAGTTTCTGCATTGCTGCATAAATAACTTCCACATCAATAAACCCCAATTTATTTCCTTAAAATCAGACTTGAGCTACATATATCCAGTTTTGACTGAAAAGCACTTTTCTGATACGTTTAAATTCTGAAATATTAATTACATTTCTAACTTATTTAATTTATTGAAATATCAATGTTTGGGCAGGTCTGGTTCTAGCCTGATGCCGAATTGAAATGCATGTCTCTCACTTCAGTTGTGCTTTTTATTTTATACAGATCTCTTATGAGGATGTTGTTATTTTCCACACATACAATTAGCCTGCCAGCTACATTTTACTTGAAGACTTTCTTTCAGATATTAAGCTAATCTTGAACTTAATGTAACCCCCATAGATTAGTAGGCCTATAGGCCTACAAGTCATCCTGGAAACTTGACTCATTCGGTTTTTGATGATTTTGCATCAAACAAAGCACTAGGCCTAAATGCTAATAAATAAAATAAAGTAGGAGGCAGTGGACTTCATTAAGAGCAAATAGGGCTATGATATTTAATAAAGCTCTTGTTAAATTATTGATGTGATTCAATAAAAATAAATCCACCTATAGCGGAAATAAAGAATATTCCCACAGTATACTGCACAATGTGTCATACATTTTATTCCTGTTTTCCTTTTCTGCAATACAATTTCTGTCCATTAGATGTCAGACTTTCATTGTTTTTCTTTTTGTAGGTGGTTTGTGGCTTGAAAGTTCTGTAAAACAGGGAGACAAATGGGGATTTTTCTTTCCATCATGTACATATTCTATCATTGATTTTAGTTTTCTGTCCCTGTCCCAGGGCTGAGATCAGACCTCAGGGTGTCTGCGGGTTTCTCGCCCATGATTTTGTTTTTGTATTTTGCTGCACTGGGCACTTTATTTACAATTAAAGTAATAGGCCTACATAATAATTACAACAAGTACCAGTACTTAACTAGTTTCATTAGTTCATTGTATTATTATTATTATTATTATTATTATTGTTATTATTATTATTATTATTAGTAGTAGTAGTAGTAGTAGTAGTGGTAGTGGTAGTATTATTATTGCCGTGTGAATGGAGCGCATACAAGCAGGCCTTGTTCTCCCACAGTAATGGCCTATAGGCTACTCTTAAACCAGATGCTGATGTGAGGGCACAACATGTTTTTCCAATAGAGAGCAATCAGACATTAATGGCATTAATTAAGCAGAGGTCAACCATTACATAGTTACAGAAGCCCTAAAGTGCCATGCATTCATACATTTTATTCCCTCCGTTTTCTCGTGATAACAAGTTAATTTTCTCGAGATCTCGAGATAACGAAACTTTGTTTTCCCGTGATAACGAGTTAATTCAATTTGTTTTCCCGAGATAACGGGATAATTTTCTCGAGATCTCGAGATAACGAAAGGATAGTGTAGTATATTAAATCATTGCAGGAAACATCATTCAGTGTAGCAACGTCAGAGGAGCAGGAGCAT
This sequence comes from Tautogolabrus adspersus, assembly GCA_020745685.1. Lineage (NCBI taxonomy): Eukaryota > Metazoa > Chordata > Actinopteri > Labriformes > Labridae > Tautogolabrus > Tautogolabrus adspersus. The sequence continues at coordinate 9,761,910 of CM036538.1, read as the reverse complement.
ATAGATCACCGCATCAGGTATCTTTTCAATCAAGGCCTGACAGGCTGAAATAGCATTATGCCTTGCTATTACAGATAATATACACATTAGTGTGCGTAATGTAAAAAGACGGTTAGCAAAGCTTCAGCTATATCGGCGGCGCAATCTAAGTGCACCTGATGTCGTCATTAACTACATAGCTGACCAGCTACGAGGTCCCGGGCGTCTCGATGGATACCGGATGATGACTGAGAGATGCAGATCAGCAGGATTGCGGGTCACTAGAAACTTTGTGTATGCAGTGCAATCCGTTTTGGACCCAGAGGGTATACTACAGAGAAGAGCTGGGAGACTCAGAAGAAGGCATTACAGTGTTCCAGGACCAAATTACATTTGGCACATGGACTCCTACGATAAACTCACACCCTTTGGCATCGGAGTTAATGGGAGTATGGATGGTTTCTCACGCCATATCATTTGGATGCAAGCAAACGTCACAAACAGTAAACCTGAGGTTGTTGCAGCTTATTTAATCGCTGCTGTTAGTGAGCGGTGTGGTTGCCCAAAAATAATCAGATCGGATCTTGGTACCGAGAATGTGCATGTGAACAGATTCCAGTGTTTTCTGCGTGAGGATGAAAATAGCAGAGTTCATGGACCTTGTGCACTTCAAGGAAGAAATACTGCCAATCAAAGGATTGAAAGCTGGTGGGGAAACTATCGGAGACAGAATGCAGACTACTGGAGAGACTTGTTCCACGAGTTCCAGTCAGTGGGGGAGTTCAGTGGGGATATGATTGACAAGGGTCTCATTCAGTTCTGCTTTCTCAATCTCATTCAGGTAACCTCTCTCCCTCTTTCTCTCACTAACTGAGACATTCACACACACACACGCACGCACGCACGCACGCACGCACGCACGCACGCACGCACACACACACACACACACACACACACACACACACACACACACACACACACTCTCTCTCTCTTTCTCTCTCTCTCACACACACACACTCACTCACTCAATTTCTCTCTCTCTCTCTCTCTCTCACACACACTCACTCACTCACTCACTCACTCACTCACTCACTCACTCACTCACTCACTCTCTCACACACATGACAGAATGCATGTCACTGTGCAAAACAATGAATTATGAATTGTAATGTAGTTGCCAGTAACTAACATAATTTGCATTTACTGAATGGCACTGATATTTTGATGTTGACATCTCCATTTGAGCAACTTATTTGAATTGGTGTTTTATTTTACAGGAGGAGTTAGACACTGTGGTGAGAATGTGGAACACCCAGGTGGCAATGGTCGTGACTTGTACTATGGAAAACCTTTCCTCATGTATCATGCACCAGAGCTTTACCAGGCACAGGACTACCTCCATCCAGTGGATTATGAGAGACTGGACATCATTCTAGAAGAGGATGTTTGCCTTTGGAAAACTGGCATTACCTGTGACTCACACCTTTATGAGCTCTGTGTTTTAATAATGGAACAGCATAATCTTGAGAGAGGTCGTAACGCTGTTGAGGCTACCAGACTGTACTGACTGCTGAGGCCCTTGATAAGAGCACTCCTGTCAGAGCCAGATGATTAGTCAGATCCAACGATGGAAGGGCAGAGAAATTTGTGACAAATGTATAATATCCAGACATTTCTTGTCACCTCTGAGGAATGGTGGAAAAAGTATTCAGACCCATAAGTAAAAGTAACAATACAGCAATGTTAAAATACTTCACTACTTCAGTAAAAGTACATAAGTGTTGTCAGCTTGATGCAGTAGAAGCAGTGGTTTGGTTTGAAATTGTGTTTTGTAAAACTGAAACTGACATCTTGTCTTAGACAGGTCAGACTTCAGGAAATCACTTCATACAAAAGAATATCCTTAAAAGGGGGGACTATGTACAGAAAAGTTGTTTCACAGTGACATAATTCATGAAAATACCCTCAAAATCAAAGCTTACTATCTGTATTGTAAACTCAGTAATTGTAAAGCTTTTTGAGTATAAAGACAAAATAAGAACAAATACTTTACTGATATACTAAAGGTGTGCATTGTGAGTAGCCTCTGGTCCACTTTGTTTTACATATCAGACAGGAAATGCTCTCATCAAATATGATTTGACTGTGAAATATTAAAATTAAAAACTAATTTAAGTTTGAAAAACAGTTCAATATAAAACATTTGAATACACAAATAAAATACAAATATATTTCCTCAACAGTGTGATTTGTTTTCCATTCCAGTACATCACAGCATCTCATTACATACAGTAAAGCAAAGCCTGTTGAGTGGGAAGCATGAAAATACATTTAAAGAATTTTAATTAATCAGAATCAGAATCAGAATCGGGTTTATTGCCAAGTACATTTACACATACAAGGAATTTGTCTTGGTGTATTGGTGCAAAAACAGTTAACAAGGGAAATACAGCCAAAAAAGCAAGAACTTAAATAAAATAAAATATAAGAAATGTACCAATATAAACAATAGAATTTAAAAAATGTCAAATATAAAGGATAATAAAAAATAACAAAATGTACAAGCTGCAATGGAGTGCATGTAAGAAAATTAATGTAAAGTCAAGTGAGCGTTAATGTAACGCATAAAAACAGTTTCAGCCTTCACATTTCTGTGATGTTTTCTGACTGTGGGGCTGATGAGAGTCTGTGTTATGTGGGAGGGTGGGGGGGGGGGGGGGGGGGCAGGGACATTGTTCATGAGGCTGACAGCAGAGGGGAAGAAACTGTTCTTGTGGCGAGAGGTTTTGGTCCTGATGGACCGCAGCCTCTTGCCAGAGGGGAGAGTCTCAAACAGTCCATGTGCGGGGTGAGAGGGGTCGGCCACAATCTTACCTGCACGCCTCAGGGTCCTTGAGGTGTACAGGTCTTGGAGAGATGTAGACTGCAGCCAATCACCTTCTCTGCAGAGCGGATGATGCGCTGCAGCCTGCACTTCTCTTTTGCAGTGGATGCAGCGTACCAGACTGTGATGGAGGAGGAGAGGATGGACTCGATGATGGCAGTGTAGAAGTGCACCATCATGGTCTTTGGCAGGTTGAACTTCTTCAGCTGCCCCAGGAAGTACATCCTCTGCTGTCCTTTCTTGATGAGGGAGGTGATGTTCAGCTCCCACTTGAGGTCCTGGGCGATGGTGGTCCCCAGGAAGCGGAAAGACTCCACAGTAGACACCGTGGAGTCACCGATGGTGATGGGGCTGGGGGCGGCTGCGTTTTTCCTGAAGTCCACAACCATCTCCACTGTCTTCAGAGCGTTAAGCTCTAGGTTGTTTTCGCTGCACCAGGTCACCAGATGGTCAGCCTCCCACCTGTAGGCAGACTCGTCCCCACCAGAGATGAGTCCAATGAGGGTGGTGTCGTCTGTGAACTTGAGGAGCTTGACAGACTGGTGACTGGAGGTGCAGCTGTTTGTGTACAGGGAGAAGAGCAGCGGATAAAGAACGCAGCCTTGAGGGGAGCCAGTGCTGATGGTCCTGCTGTCCGAGACATTCTTCCCCAGCTTCACCTGCAGTCTGTGATCCACCTGCAGGTGGGGTCAGGCACGTTCAGCTGGGAGAGCTTGTCCTGGAGCAGGGCCGGGATTATTGTGTTGAAAGCAGAGCTGAAATTCACAAACAGGATCCTGGCGTAGGTTCCTGCTGAGTCCAGATGCTTGAGGATGGAGTGGAGGGCCAGGTTGACAGCGTCCTCAACAGACCTGTTTGCTCTGTAGGCGAACTGTAGAGGGTTAATGTAACAGTCATCAAACTGTAATTCTGTAACAGTACCTCTGGGTAACATTCAACAGTTTAAAACAACAAAAAGCACCAGCATGTGCATTAAAGACATGAATGCATTACTTAACTTCAGATTGTGCTTTCTGGTACATTATAAGTTCAGTCAAAAAATCTTTTGTAAGCCTCCTAACCATTCTGTAAACAATTTTAACTTTTTGTGCAAAAATGCAAAAAAAGTAAAGTGTATCTCTGTTAAAGTATCTTCAAGCATGTAACATTTTCAAGTTCTTAGGGGAATTGTTGGCTTTTGGTGAGGCCAATGTTCCATTTGAAAACACACTCAAATCATCTTAAGTGATGTCATGTGTCCATGCTAAACAAATAAACTGTATACAAAATGCTCCAGAAATACAAATACAAACATAAACATCCACAATCGCAACATTGCTCCTCTAAGAACAATGTGTTGTAGTCTTTGAAATACTTATTCCTTAGTCTCAAGTCACCTTAGTAATGTTTGTACATAACATAGCATTTATGGTCCTCATACCACTGTTGTACATGGAATACTAACACCTAGTGGGCTAATTGTAGTTAAGTGGTATAATGTATGATAATGCTCCCTGATGGATGCATACATGTGCGGGTTCATTGCTAAATATCAGTGCAATTTCTTAAGAACATGACAACCATGACCACTCTGAGGTCTTCACTTTATCACATATCATGTTTAGTCCATATCCATCACCCAGATTCCGCTTTGCAACACAGACAGGAACTCTGACCTGAATTCTGAATAAGTGCTGTAGTTGCATGCAAGTTCCAGTACACAAGTGCAGGTGTGGGCCACAGGCCTTGGAGAACTCAGACATGTTGGTGAATAACCTTGATGGTGTTTGACAGAAAAAGGTCAGACCCTGTGCAGAACCTAAGGAACTGTCCAATCTCACTCTGATCAATTTCTCTGACAAATCTCAGAAGATGAAGAGAGGTGGTCCTCTCTGCTGGTGAAATTGAGTTTGGAAACTGAATGTATTTTGTGATACTTCTTGCCTTTGGTTGAAGATCAGCAAGGATCTTGTCCAGCACTCCATCACTGAGAGAAAAAGAAAAAGAAACTAGCTCACTGTACTTAACACAAAGTAAACAACAAAACAACAAATTTACCAGGACAGCAAATATTCCCTTGTCAAAGCAGGTAATTTCCCCTTTATCAACAGCCTTACTCATTTCACAGCTTGATCAGGTAAGTAAAAACATTTCTCCTCTATTAAAATTTCTCTTACAAAAACATCAGGTATGTAGATTATCTTTTAACAACAAAATACTCATCAATATCACATTAAACTAGACGACCTAAGGTATCCATTGGTCCCATGTCATGATAGCTTGTTGGGAAGGGTTGTTCGGATGTGATTTAACGTTACCTTATCCTGTGACATGTTCTCAAGGTTTGCGTCAGGTATCCCTCTGTCCCTCAAGGCAGCAAGGAAAGTTGTGCGCTGAAGGTGTTCACTGGGAGGCCAAAAAAAAAAAAGATACTTTTCGTGGTGCTTATTTTCTTACCAAAGTAACATAAGCTAACGTTACGTTAACTAAATGAGGGCGTATGAGAGGAAGCAGGCTATGCACGCGGGGCGTTCACATTACCTGTACACCGGCTTCAAAAGCTTCAAAACAACCAAGCCTGGCCGAGTTGCCGTGAACGAGCGCTCATTCAGTTGGTATGTCGTCACAGAAGCTAACGGTAGCTAGCATAGCATCAGATAGGTAAATAACACACACAATGAGCCATTGTGCGTTTAAAAATGTATGTTACATACCTGGTAGTTACTGCTGCTATAACCGCTACCCTAAGCCAAGCTGCATATATTTTGTTTGTGTCACAGAAACACGAGTTAAACCAGATTGACGCCTCGCCGCATCACTGAAAAAAGTTGAGACCAGCTCAACTTTTTTGATAGCGCGCATCACGCCCGACCCGGGCCAGAAGGTGTTAGCGCTGGGAGGCACATCGCTGGCTGTAGCTTGTAGCTTTGTAGCCGATAATGTGAACGCCCGTTGTGTGTAGAATAACCGGTGAGGTCCGGACATGGCTAGCGAGCCGTCTTGACCGAGGTGAAACTGGTGCGCAGCCATCAAGTGAGCTGACAACAGCTGTTGTAACATTCATTCATCCCTTCATCAAAAACTAATTTAGTATAGAAAGCATAAACGCAAAAAACAAACGGAGAAATAGACTTACCTACAGTAGTGTTCAAGAAACCCATTGGTCAGCATGCCATGCCACTTGTGTGTGATGGAAATCTCAGGCCTATCATATTGCAGTCATTATCCCCGAGATCTCGAATTAATTATATTGTTATCACGGGAAAACAAAGTTTTCGTTATCTCGAGATCTCGAGAAAATTAACTCGTTATCACGGGAAAACAAATGAAATTAACTTGTTATCACGAGAAAACGGAGGAAATAAAATGTATGAATGCATGGCCCTTTAGGGCTTCCGTACATTGTTTCATGTCTTACCAAACTTAAATATTTAGGGTTCAAGGTGCAGAGTTATAATTTACAAATTATATGGGAAATGAATTTCAATACTTCCCTCCAAAATGTATGTATCTTCTCACATTCCCAGATACAGCTGATTAGAGTTCCTTTGTTGGATTGGCAATTAACACAGGTATCTGTAATGGCTGGATTAAATTTATTTATTTCAACCACAGTAATATAAATCCTTGTAGCGACGATGTAGCTGCGGAGTGGCTGAAGTTGGGCCTAGTAACTTGCCTAACCTGCTGGACAAAAAAAACACTATATAGATAGATACTAGATATTAAAGGAAGAATGTGCGACTTTTTAATCCAGTAGATGTCTCCCTTGAGCACCAGCATTAAACCAAAACAAACAACAAACTGCTGTTTGGTGATACCTCCCATATTCTAAAGCCTTGGCTCTCCTCCAGCGGCACACCTCCAATCCCTCCCTCCCCACTCGCGATTGCACGATGGAGTTATGAATAAGAACGCACCATAATAAAGCTCCATGAAGTGTGAGCGGCGGACAAAATTGTCTTTTGCTTGATCTGCAACTGCCTAGCCTAGTCCTTGACTAAAACAGCTTTATACGCTGTTATACACAAGGCCGTCCCGTCAGGTAAACATGATATAAACACGGCCCGACAATAACACAGCCAGCGGGACTCGCACTTCTCACTCATTGTAGACAGTCATGACTCAGAGAGACATTTACAGAGGATATACTTGATTTCTGCTGTATTTATGTGTAAAATGTTGCACATTCTGCCTTTCAAATATGTTTGCCTTTTATAATTGAAAAAGATAATCCATGATAACGTGCATTGACACATAATAAAAGTAATCACAGCGAGCAAAAGAAAATAGCGGCCAACAAAAAATACGACCACCCAGCTCACCCTCTCTTTTCCACTGAGAACAAAAGATAAACAGGTGAGTTAAATCAATACAACATCCCCACCCATGTGACCAGCGGCCTCCTGTATTAGGCAGATCTTAGTTATTGGCAGTTCAAGAAAGTTGCCCAATTTTTTGATCTGCACCTGACGCACAAATCCTCTTCGGTCTGAAAATGTTTGTAGGACTCTTCCCATGACCCAGGAGTTTCAAGGTGCTGTGTTTGATAAGCACAATGTCAACGAGACATAGGACTTATATCTGATGATCAGTGGGAATCTGCTCTTTTATCAATACACAAGTCCTCAATCTGCGCAAGACATTGTCTTCTGCAATTTAAGGTGGTTCATAGGGCCCACATGTCTAAGGTAAAGTTAACAAGCATCTACCCTGACATAACCCCCACCTGCGATAAATGCAAAAATGGTGATGCTACTCTGTTTCATATGTACTGGCTTTGCCCTCGTTTACAAAAATTCTGGACAGATGTCTTCCATACTCTATCTAAAATATTGGATAAGACTATAGACCCAGACCCTATTGTTGCCTTGTTTGGCATTGCTGGTGGAGATGGTCAACATCTGACATCTGCGGAGCGCCGTTTGATTGCCTTTGCTCTGCTCTTGGCTAGACGTGCAGTCTTGCTTAAGTGGAAGGATGCTGCCTCGCCCACGCTTGGCCAATGGCTTCGAGATGTAATGTCCTGTCTCCAACTGGAGATGCTGCGTTTTTCTGTGAGTGGCTCTGAGAATAAGTTTTTTAAGACCTGGGGACCCTTCTTATCCCACTTTCATGACACTGAAACCCCATTAGCTCGAAGTATCTTGACATGACCCCTGACACACACCTGACTCTGTGGAGGTAGTTGCGCTGCAAGTTAAATCCTAGTCTTTGTGCCTTAATAATTATCCAGTAATGTCCGTGGGATGATGGGTGGGGGGTGGGGGGGATGGTAGGGAAGGGTTACTGCACTTCATCAGCTATTACTGCTACTATCACAGGATTCTGTCTGTTTTTATTGCTCTGTACCTTACTGTATTCGATGTGGTAGTGTGTAATGTGCCTACCCGACCCTTCTGTTTGTTTGTTTTTGTCTACTGTTTGTAAAACTCAATAAAAATATTTTGAAAAGAAAGATAAGCACAATGTCTCCAGGGTTTATGGTGCGCTTAATAATCAGGAAGGCTCAGGCAAAAAATTGGTAATTTCTACAGAAATACAATTATTTTCCCAATCTTCTGTAGGTGGAGGGTTGGGAAGTGTGTTTTTATGTCAGTCTTGGAATATCGTGACGTAATCTATAGGTATGCACCTGCCACTACCTTGAAACAACTCGACTGATGTGCATTGACATCTTTTTATTTATAAAGCTCTCTCATAGGAAAATGACCATCATTCTTAACAGAACTTGGCTGGACAATACCAGACACGTTCCTCAAACCAGTTATTGTTGAATGTTCCTCGAGTCAACTTTGACTTTTTTTACATTTCAGAAACCTGATTTTAAACCTCCCAACTTCTGTTTGTAACAGTTTTACATTTGTGTGTTTGATTTATTGTATATAACACTCATTGAGATCGCTTAATTATTTGAGTAAATTTTAGGCCTTTTCTTACGCTCTAGTTTTTTACTTAATTGTCTTAGCTTCTTAGAAATCAGACAGTTTGTTGACTTTAGTGGCCTTGTATTCGTCTGTATTCTGGTACTTTTAATTATTTGTTGTCTGTCTTTTTATTGCTTCTGTAATAACTCAATGTCATTGTAAATGAGGGTTGTCATCAATGATCTATAAATAAAGGTTGAATGAATAAATGTATACTGATCCAGGCTCAGTCAGATGAAACTTGTCCATTCAATCTCTGACAAGTCTGTCAGTCAAATCAGAGTCAGGTTAAAGGTCAAAGAGTCACAAGGTGCAAGGTGCGTTCTTGTTCATTAAGAAACATCATAGATTATTTAGTCTTATTTACTTTGTACCCTGAAATTTTCCCAAATCTATTAATCAATTCAGTGACAGCTGAGATGGACTGGTCCAATCCAGACAGAAAAAGTAGTGTGTCATCTGTGTATAGAGCTATGCAATGTTCTACATCAGCAATTTTAATTCCTCTAATAGTTGAAGAGAGCTTGATCCTCTATGCTCTGGGGTTTCTGATTTGAGTTTGTTAAAAAGCTGCAAAAGTATCATTTATCAATAAGGGATGAGAAGCTATATCACCATTTAAAGTTTCTATACTGTTGATAGCTCTTTCTGCATCCAGCTTTTTTATTTGCCAAAGCAAAGCAAGCAGCCTTCCATCTTATTCTCCTTGTTCATAAAATGATTGTTATAATTTCATCAGGCTATTGAGCGTTAGAGTTCGAATTGCATTATATTTGGCTCTAAGCGTTCATACTTATTGTACAGAAGCTTTGGACTTGTCTCCTTCCCTCTCCAACTGTTTAATTGACTCGTCTAAAAACCTCAAAAATATGTTTAAATAGATATTTAAATCTTTTGGAGCTAGTAACACTATAATAAATATTTATTTATTTGAGAAAATAAATAAATACATTTATTTTATAAATTACTGCAATTTTTTTTCTACTATGTATTTGTGTGGTATCAACACCAGAAGAATGGTTACAATGAGGAGAGATTGTGTAGTTAGTCTCCAACAATGATTAATTTACCTGATAGTGAGGCCATAAGAAAAGCGTTCCAAAATAATCAGGACAGTCATCTTTAGGAACATGTAAACTGACCATGACAATAATTTACTTTAAATGTGAGCTTTGTATAATCACATAATTACCCACTGGATCTGATATTACTTTGAAAATCTCAAAAGGGAGAGACTTGTGGATAAATGTCATGACTCCTCGAGCAAAAATCATCAGAAAAACTTGACTTGACCATGGTCTCCTTATCTTTATTAAACCTTGTTTCCCATGATACAAATTAAAGTCTATGTATAAGAGGAACTATGGATGCAAAAAGGGTGGCAGCAATCACCTCAGGGTGTCAGGAATGTTAATTCTAGCATATACAGAAACAGCTAGAATACATATAACTGTTTTAACTCTTTTAGCACTTAGCATGGCACATTACCAATTAAGCAGCATAACTATTCAATAGACAGTCAAATGACTAATTACAAGGAATTCAGTCATTGTTATAGCAACACAATGAGAGATGAATTGTCACGTATATAAATGCACTATTGCAGCTTAAACAAGCTATGCTGCTCTATTCAAAATTAAAGAACAACATATATACAGTATGCAACAACAATTAACTCACGTGTCTCACACACAACAATAAAAGTCCACTAGCCTAATCTAATCCTCTTAATTGACTTCAAACTTGTCAGGGCACTCTCTCTCTCACTGCCGTAGTTCAGGGGATGCGCTGTACTGTAAGCATGCTGCATTCAGGTGCGCTCAGACAAGGGAGATGCAGGAACAAAGACTAACCTGAATGCCTTGTTTCAGTATCAGACTACGGCAAGTGACTGCCATATAAGAGGTAAGAGAGCCACCTATTACAGTCAACATAAGGCATAGGCTACACAAGAGGTGAAATATATCTTTGATACGAGGCTATACCTTGTAAGTTTAGTCCATCATTTGTCAATTGTCTGTTGGACGGTTCTTTCTTGGGCTCATGATTTAATTTAACACGTTTATAGCAGCTTTAGCCTACAGTAGGACTACATCACTGGTGGAAAAGTAGGACTACTCAGAAATGTCCATTAAATTAAAATCATAAGCATTAAAATACCAAAGCAAAAAAGAAATTATACATAGTTTCAAAAGCATAAGTAGGCTATTCTATAAACCAAGGTTATGCTTTATTGAATGTGAAGTGTTATTGTAAAGTTAGGCTATTATTGTAAAGTTAACTGTAGCTGGTTTTGGAGAGAAAAAAAGTAGGTTACATTAGGCTTTTGTTATTTAGCCTATGTATGAAAAAAAATTTGTGCTTTCCACCAAAATACTTTAAAAAAAAAGACAACAAAACAAAACTTATAAGTTGTTTTGTAAGTTGTATGTATAAGAGCATTTTGTTTTGCTTAAGGAAGGGGCTTTGTTTGGATGTGTTGGTAGACATTAACGGATTGGGGACTTAGGCTATAATTCTTAAGAAAGTGATTCCAAGAAAAAACAGTTTAAAACTTTATCTTTATGGAAGAGGGGGTGATATCTCAATGTCCATAAAAACAGCACACATTTAGCTATTTCACTCCTTTACATAGGCTACTCTAAATCATTCGAAGAGTTATAATGAAACAAATATATTTATTCCCATTATGATGGATTTGACCTGATGTCAGACTTTCATTTTTTACATTGCTTATAAACTCTTGATATCAACTTAAGCATGAAATCTATACAATTTATTTTTATTTAAATAGCTGCAACTCCATCTTAAATGAATCAAGGACATGCATGTGAACACTCACACAGATCAGTTGAGCTCAGACATCTTGATCTTCAATACTGATCTGAGTGGTCAGTAGTGGTTAACACAGTAAGAGTATTAAGAAGCTGCTGGAGAATTGACCTCTGTCAGCCTTAAGAGATCTGATAAAAAGATTCACAAGCGACAGAAGAAAGGATTATGGCAGCAGGAGGTGGAGGTTTATATGGAAGGCTATGCCGTCTGGTTTCACCAACATACAAGTGTCACAGTAGGCTATAGTGTATCAGTCATATTCAAAAAAATGTATTTGCTCTAAATGCTATCATATCTATCTGGTTCTGTTGATTCATTAACTTTCATTTTGTATCCATGCAGTGAAATGTTGACCGGGACATGTCTCAAGCCCAGCGTACAAAGTCGCCTGGCGTCAGTCGTGCATGTATAGCCTATAGGCTACTGATGAACGATGGCCGTTCACGGTTCAAACAGCTGATCTCGATCAGCCGGATGATTTCCTGACATGTTTGATATTTTGGTCATACGGCTGCACACAATCATACAGTCTAAGAAAAACCACGAGCCGATTCCCCGACTCCAGCACTTTATTCCCCTGATGTTGCCTGCACAAACTGATAGACAGCGTCTGAAATCCCCATGGCAACAGCAGGCATGCCCCGTTTTCATCTGTCTCCCCCCTACTATTATTTAAGAAATATGGAAGAACTATCTGCAGACCTCCATTTGGGATGCTAGAGCTTGTTTTTATTGATGATACAGATTATATATTTACACATTCATGCCTATAAAGCTCATTGAATTGAATTGAATTGAGAGAGAGAGAGAGAGACAGAGAGAGAGAGAGAGAGAGAGAGAGAGAGAGAGAGAGAGAGAGAGAGAGAGAGAGAGAGAGAGAGAGAGAGAGAGAGAGAACGTTTTTGCCTTTGTGTGTAGCCCAGTTGAGCACATGGGACAACTCAAATCCACCTGGAAGTTTTCTATTAAAAATTGTAAATGCTTTACTCGGGTCACAAAATCTAAACATCAAATCCAGACTCTTATCAAGAAACTACAATCAGCTGTTTCCAGTCCTCTTGTGGATACAGATCTGTAACAAGCACCTGTCTGAAAAAGAAAATACAATGATTTTTTAATGACAACTATGATATTTGCCCCAAACTCTACACAACTTACCTTTCTCGAGGTGACTGATGTTAGCAGGTGCTGCACAAGGTTTACTGCGCTCCTGGCATTGTGACGATGTAGCAGGACTCACTATTGTGTCGCATAAACCAAATGACAGTGTGTGTATGATAGGATAACAAGCTTTAATGCCAGCTATCCTGTAAACCCATTCTTTTCTTAGTCTCTTATTCTAAAGCCAATTATCCTAATTGATTGTGCTCTCAAGCTTTTGGGGATGACGTCATTATGCAAAGCCCAATTAACCTGCTGAAAGATTTATTCAATAATGTAATGGGTTTTTTTCAACTGTAACTGCATCAAACATGCACACACTCTCTTAAAGTTTCTGTTAAATTTGAATAAGTTTGCTGAATATTTTAACTATTTAACATTTTTATTTAGGTTTTCCTAACCTGATTGTAATAAACAAACATTCAACCATAATGGAAATCCTCTGTTTGTGCTGCGATCCATGCTCCACTTAATGTTATCCTTCTTAATCCTGATAGGATAATGAAGGTAAGACCATCCATCATAATGCTAAGAGAAAACAGGATACCTGTGTTCCATTTAATGTGTTTAGAGGTCATAATAGCTCTGTGGGATTATCTGGTTACAAAACAATTACTTCTCCTGTCTGGATAGGATCCAACTAAAGCGTCTTGGGCACTAGACTCCTTTATGTGCGGACTCTGACAGAGAATATAGTGTGTGACTGAACTTATAGCATTGTACACTAAACATGCAGCATTCACACTTTCACACACACATTAACACACTGATGGCACATGTTCACATGTTCACATTCACACAATGGCTTTTTTCAGCAGTTTGTTGTTCAGGGTCTTGTCCAAGGACACGTTGACATGTGTACTGCAGGTGACGTAGATCAAACTCCAAATCTACCAATAAGAACACACATGACAATTTATGTATATATTTTTATTTTATTTATTTGTTTATTTAACATGGACATACAATAACATTGATGCTGTAACATTTAACCATGCACACGTCGCAGATACACTGCTCTTAGTGTTTATAGCTAAATAAAGTATCAAAAAAAAAGAAGCTTATTTGCAACACCTGTCCACGGGAGGCTTTTAGAAGTTACAGATAAAATATCATAAGAAAACAGTACAGTTACGAATACAGTGCAGTTGTATATTCAAGACAGATACAAATACAAGTACAAAAGACGGCTGTATAGACTACAGACATGTGAGCTTGTGTTCTATGTGTGCGGGAACAATGTTGTTTCTCTTTTAGCCATGACTTAATAGTTGCGGCATGTTCAGCTCAGTTTTACTCCTATAACTAATAAGGCTGAGTGTCCAAATGAGGTTTTGCACATTGGAATTCAAGAGTTACTGAAGCCTGTGTGTTGACTCTGCTAGAGTCCTGATGTCTTGAAACAAATTCATCACACAGAGAAGGGGACAGACCATACAAACATTTAAAAATGAATCTGAGTTTGCAGTGGCCAATGAAGCTATCTTAACGTTCTTGTAATAATAATAATAATAATACATTTTATTTAAAGATGCCTTTCAAAACACTCAAGGTCATCTTACAAAGCAGCGATAAAAACAACATTTATTCTCTTCTGTCATCTTTTTATTTTTCTGTGCAGTGTTTGTAGATGTAACTCTTCCCAGGGGCTTCTTCGGCTGATTAAGTCAAGCAATTAATTATCTAAACATTCTTATGATTCAATTGTCATTTAGAAAACATGCTCAAATTAAAGGGATACTTCACCCGTTGAAACATGAATCTGGGTCATATATGTAGTAGAAATGTGAAATAAATTTTGAAATTGGTGCCTTCTTGACCGAGAAAAGGCAAAAAGTGTATTTTTGCCTTTTCTCTGCAAAGACACATCTCCCAGAATGCACAGCACCGCAGGACACTCCCGCTGAAGGAGAGGTGCATTCATGTGGTATCGGAAAAATGAGATTCCCAGTTGTAAAATGCAAATTAAATACCTGCTCAAGTCGGTTTTGTGTTTTGTTAACATACTTTTATTCAGGCACGTATTGCACATCAACTTTTTGCTTAAATATAACTTGACTATAAGATTTCTCCGAGTTGGGAAGTCGGAAGAATGACTTCCCAACTCGGAAACTTAAACCACCCGAGCAGCACCTGAATGCAGCATTACTCGCGGACATTTAATAATAATAATACAGCAGTTTCCACAACTGATTCAGAGATTTCTTCCAGAAGGAATTGGCATCTTGGAAATTCCTGGAAGAAAACAGACTATATGTCTGTGTCCATAGGCAAACAGTGACAGCACCGACAACACAAGTCTGCCCCGGCTCCTTCTTTTCTCTCACAGCCGCGGACCTAGCCAGCTAGGCTAGCTAGCCTGCCTGTCGGCACCAGCAGCCAGCTCGCCGCTATATTGCGGCTCGTAGAAAGAACCACAAACATCCGATTCAAGCACAAGACCTTCAAAATCCCCTTCAGTCATATCAGTTTGAAGTTGAAACATACGTTTTTCTTCATTCTCGGTCCTTCAGCGTTATCCATAGAGACACCCAGCTTGAGCCGGGTACCTGTTTAGCCGCTGTCTGTATGCAGAAGGCACCTGGCAGCAATATTGCGGGCGGCTCGTAGGAAGAGCCACGAACATCCGATTCAAGCACAAGACCTTCAAAATCCCCTTCATCCATATCAGTTTGAAGTTGAAACATACTTTTTTCACCATTGTCGGCAGATATTAGATTTCTAAATAGAGCCTGGTAGCATAGCCTTCAAGCAAGATGGCGGATGTTAAGTTTCGATTCTGGCAGTGAAGCCCCGCCCACTGATCTGTGATAGGTCTGTAGTTTCAGTGGTTGAAAACATGAGGAACTAGCAATGTAGTTTTACCCTGCTAACCACAACATCCGCGAGTGACGCAATATGACAATTTTTGCGTCTATTGCGGAGGCATCTCAGAAAAGAAAATACAGATTTTTCCCGTCTCAGGGGGAAATGAGGGCTGGATGCAAGACCATTCAATAAAAACATAAGTTTACTACTGATACAAAGCTTAATGCAAATGGGTGAAGTATCCCTTTAAGTTAACTGTATTACACTGTCTTACATTGGTGCTCAATTTTGTGTAAATCTAAGATGTGAAGGCACATACATTTTGTTAATACATTCCCTGAACTTGTTGCTTACAATTGCTGTTTACAGAAGCACAAGTAAAAAAAATCAAGTGTCCTTTTGCAGAAGAGTTCCCTTTGCTTTGCTGTGTTTATAATGAAGTTAATAAAGTTAAGTGAAAATGAATACTTCTGTCCTAGCAAATGCATTCAGATTGATGCACATAAGAGAAATTCCATCCTCACAATCAGTTGTTACAGTCCAAAAAGCCTCCTCCACTTGGAGAATGAAAAGCACATTTAGATTTTTACATTCATATGATAGGCAACAGCTAGCACAGCAGTGTTCTGAAACTTCACAAGAAATTGAAGAGCCCCATCCCTCTAGATTTGGACAACATCCTGTCCATCATCATCTAGCAATCGAAGGCGATATATGGTTGTTATATCTACAGTGGTCACTGCCATCAATGCTTTCAAATTCATGAACTACCAAATACAAGAAGCTTTGGTCCCACCTGAAAAACCAATGATGAACTTGACATCAGCTAACCGTCTTTTGTTGGTGTAGCCTCCTTCACCTCCTGTTGCTCCTTTACATCCAGATACTTCTGACCAGGCTCATACACTAACAGCACTTGGTGGTAAGACAAAAATCCTGCAGTCAAAACATAGCTTGGTATTAAACACACACACACACACACACACACACACACACACACACACACACACACACACACACACACACACAAAACCCTAATGTAATTACGTACACATAGAGCATAGTGCATTTTAGTCTTCTGCAATATCACCTGCCTCATCTTATAGAACATGTATAAAGTCTTTCATTTCACTGAGCGTTAGGAGGACAAAGTTACTGTGCTGTGAACAATTAATGTAAAATATTGTTCTCGAGGTCTTATGTGCTTTTAAAGCTCAGGAAAGGTGGCAAAATGCCAAAAAGGTAACACACAGCTTTAGTTAAACCAGGAGAGCGGATTACAAAAGGCTAAACACATGAGATTACGATTTAGTGTCATTGGAAACCAGATTGGATGGCTGAGCTCCTTATTAGGAAGTAGGATTAACCTGTTAAACTAGGTTTTGATGTTAAGAACAAGTGATGATAAGTATCTCAAACAGCACTGTGTACACTTGGACACAAATACAAAGTATTGGTGTGATTGTTTGTTTGCCTTGATTCCGTTTTTTCTTTTAAGAAAGACTTGAATCTTGAATTTCCTCTTTGGAGCCAAATATAGTAAGGTTCTTAACAACAGGATGTGTGCCATCTTCAACAATCAGATCCAATATGTCACCAGAAACAACAACATCTTACAAAGAGGTTACAAAAGGCACGATGGATCCTTACTGATTTCTTCAATCTGCACAAGGTATTTGTCTCTCAAAGACATAGGTTTTAAATATTCTATGTTCCAAAGGTGACACATGTACTTTCTAAGCACAAAACCTCGACTGCACTGCTTAAGCATGACATCTTTAAGGCTACAATAATCACGTTTTCACTGTTGTTGAACAGTCACACCTCTTTATGCAGTAGTTAAAAAAAATGTTGACTCTCCTTTATTTTTTGTACTTGTTATTTGTAATTGTAATTATTTATCTCAATCAAGCAGCTCATTCTGTTGTACAATGTACATTCATTTAACATTTGACATCACTTCCTTAAAGTGAAATCCTCTGATCTTTTAACAGACATTACAAAAGACTGGTAAAACACAGAATAAGGAAAATCTTAAAGCCAATAATTATTTTTTGTAATAATTGAGTATGGCCCACAACAGCACCATTTTTATATCACAATAATCATATCATTGTAATTACCCTTAAAAAATCTCTTTAGCAGCATGACTGACACAATAAATTACATTTTCAGTTGTCATACTAATAGTGATTGGAATATCTGATTCCAAACAATGGACTGGGTCAAACTCGATGTGATACAAAGCTAGATTTAAAATGTGATGTGTACTTTTGGCCTTGTTAATTATTCCACTTCACAGTGTGTTAGTTGATGTTGCTCTAGTGGTATTCTGATCTCTTTGATTATTAAAGTTTGACGTTCTTCTGCTATTTAATCAGTCAAACCAATAAACATTTAGTCAGACGGTCCTACAAGTTTACTCCAAACAACTGTGACAGACTATCATAGACACCTGGCATACTGAACCAGCGTCACACGAAAAGCTAATATATTTTTACTTGAGACATTACTTACCTAATGACATATAGCAGTCAATCATCATATAGTAAGGGAATATTGCAAAAATCTGGGAATAAATTCCTTACCAATAGCTTTCTTCACAAATGTGTTCATAAAGGTGTCTTATAACACGTATAAAAAGATTTAAATACAACTCCTGTAGGAAAATGCGTGAGAGCGGCTCAAAGTCGGGGTACCTGGAATAGTACCTTATTGGTACTATATACTTATGGGTGAAAAATTGAAAATGTTAACCTCTGCTTTAGGTAGCTTGTGAGGGGTCAAACTAGGGGTTCTTTAGGATTCTGAATCCATTGCACACATTTGTTTTGCAAAAAATCCACTCATTGGTGGAAAAATGGCCACGCCCACTTTTACATGTAAATTTACAATAGCTTTATATGTTGATTTTAATATCTCGAATACTAGTTAAAAAAAATACTGCACCACATTGTCAATTGTCTTAGGGGTCCAGGTCTGAGTCTTCTCCACTCTCTACTGTTCTTAAAGTGGGGATTGGGACCCCCTGGGGGCTCGTGAGACACTGAGAGGGGGGTCGCAAGATGCCTTCACTTACCAAATAAAAAAGTTGAATGATCTAAAATTGCATATTTTACACATTATTGTGAAAAAACATTCAAATATTAGTTGAATTTTAAATACAATTACAGTGGCAAAGTAATATTTATGCTTCACATAAGTGAAACGATGTAGGTGTCTGCTGCTCCCTACGAATGAAAATTGACACATACATAAACTGTCTGTTTAGGACATTTTAAATGTCCACTCAGTCCTACAGTTTATACATCGAGTTTACTTGTGTTCTGCTCCTAGTCTTTTTCTTACAATAAATTGCTGAAATAGGGACAGTGGGGATCCCCGGTATCTAGCACAGTTATTTTGGGGGTCCAAAGCTGAAATGTATGTGAACCTCTGCTCTACATCATCATTGATACAGTTCTTGCAAGTTATACCTTTACAATTTAGCTCAGACCGTGCCCAAAACAATCCGACCTGACCTGAGCCAGTGCAGGTTCTCTCTGAGCCCAGCCTGTCCTTTTAACTGTATTTCTGGGCCCGAGCCTGACGAAAACCTTACAAGGTTACTTTTATAATTAATGTTTGTATTTTTCGAATCAGACATCTGTTTAGATAAGATCTTAATAAGCACAACACAGAAGCATCTATTATATAGAAAACAGCATATTCATAAGGATCCCTCAAAACACATATCAAAACACAACAACAAACTATTTTTACAAACTGTCTGCTCGTCTCCCGGCTGTTTGGGGTTTCTAAGCAGTAATTTATCAGTGTGAGTGTACCTGTACATTTAGCTCTGGGTCACAGTGGTTCTGTGTCTCTGCTTGTGTTGTTACTATAGACTGTAAATATGAATGGCAGAAGCCTGAGTGACGTCACCCATCTGTTACTGCAGGGGGCTTTGGAAGCCTATCGTTTCTATGCTGGAAATGCTGTCTCAGCCTAACTTTCAGTCAACCTAACGACAGGCTGAGAGCTGGAGCTGAGGCGGGTTTTAAGCCTCCTGACAAACAGCTACACCACGCCCGCCTGTCAATCAGGTCAGCTACACACCTTATTGTGAATAACTCTTGTCCTTCATCAAATCAAAATGAACGAGTTATCAAGAAATTCACCCCCCATACAGTGTGTGTCGATCGAGACATGAGCTTATCACCCCTTTTTGTTTTTTTTAACCAGGCTGTAAACATGTTAATGTCTGCTGTAAAAACAGGCTTTTTTGAATGGGTGTGTATGTGACTGCCTGTGCAGCCGGCCTCAAGCGGACACTCGACGAACTGCAAGATTTCACACTTTCGCATCGGCTTAATTTTTCAACACTAGAGGTTGCTGCATAAATGCACCAGGTGCTTTGCACTTGGTGCCAAATGTACCATATCTGGTCAAATTTGTTGATCAAAACAGTTCCTGGTTATGACAGTGAACTTTTTGCAAGCTACTATAGCCATCAAAGACCTGGTATCCAAATTTTCCAGTACAAATATCATGCACCAGCTATTACTCTATACCTGGTGTCAGTTTGTCTGGTTTGATACAGGTTCTTACAGAAGGCGATGGCTGAGTTGATCTAACTAGAAACCTCCAACAGAGGGAGAAGCTGCAAAGCAATCTCTCCAGGCCTATATCAAAACCTGGGACTGGATGCTTCAGCAGAGCATGTCTTTGGACCCCAGTGACGAGGAATGGGTGGTAGGAGTTCATGGTTCCAACGCAGGACCCCATGGCTCCTGAGGAGCCACTCTGGTTCACAAGCTTTAATTGTAATGGAGAATGGTGTTGAATGTATCTCGGCATGCAGAAATGGTAAAGGTACAGCATGCAAGAACTGTATCAATGATGATGTAGAGCAGAGGTTCCTAAACATTTCAGCTTGGGACCCCCAAAATAACTGCGCTAGAGACCGGGGACCCCAACTGTCCCTATTTTAGTAATTTGTTGTAAGAAAGGCTAGAAGCAGAACATATGTAATCTCCATGTATAAACTGTAGGACTGAGTGGACATTAAACATTTAATAAACAGACACTCAGGTGATGTCTGTGTGTGTTTTCATTTGTAGGGAGCAGCAAACACCTACATTGTTTTACTTACTGTATGTGAAAACTTACATTCACTTTTTAACCATCACTTTCATTTCAGCATACATATTACTTTGCCACTGTAGTTGTATTTAAAATTCAAATAATATTTCAATGTTTTTTCACAATAATGTGTAAAATATGCAATTTTAGATCATTCAACTTTTTTATTTGGTAAGTGAAGGCATCTTGCGACCCCCCTCTCAGTGTCTCACGAGCCCCCAGGGGGTCCCAATCCCCACTTTAAGAACAGTAGAGAGTGGAGAAGACTCAGACCTGGACCCCTAAGACATGTGACAATGTGGTGCAGTATTTTTTTTAACTAGTGTTGGAGATATTAAAATCAACATATAAAGCTACTGTAAATTTACATGTAAAAGTGGGCGTGGCCATTTTTCCACCAATGAGTGGATTTTTTGCAAAACAAATGTGTGCAATGGATTCAGAATCCTAAAGAACCCCTAGTTTGACCCCTCACAACTACCTAAAGCAGAGGTTAACATTTTCAATTTTTCACCCATAAGTATATAGTACCAATAAGGTACTATTCCAGGTACCCCGACTTTGAGCCGCTCTCACGGATTTTCCTACAGGAGTTGGATTTAAATCTTTTTATACGTGTTATAAGACACCTTTATGAACACATTTGTGAAGAAAGCTATTGGTAAGGAATTTATTCCCAGATTTGCCAAATATCTGATAAAATTCCCTTACTAATAGTTAAATCGGCCCCATGGAAGTGATTGGATTGACCACTTTTTCAGTGGTACCTTTAGCTGTTTCTTTCACAGTATTCGTTTTTTGTTTTAGCTGTCACCTTTAGAGTTTTTGTGTTGCATTACTCGCACTTTCAAGTTAATTTACCTCCTTTGACAAAAAAATTACAGTGTTTATTTGGAAACGTTTATAATGCGCCAAGATACATGACTTAAAGCCTGTGGGGATCACCGGGATTACAAAGGGCCAGATGCATTCAATTGACCCCACGAACATCACAGATGATCAGATTATGTACTGTAGTCCACTAACACAGACCTATTAGACAATAGGATTTAATGAACTGTTCCATGCCCAGTTTGATACTTATTAGCTCCAAGGTGGTGGTTGCTGCTATGGGAGTTCATCATGTACGCACAAGTGTGTGTGGGATGTGTACTAAAGCTTTAAATCCCTTCCTCGTTCCTTGAGCAATCATGTGTGGGAAGTGAACGAAAGCTTTAAATCCCATCCTTGAGCCAATTAAGTTGAGCTTAAGCAATATTTAAGTCTCCTATAAATGCAGGTTGAATGTCCCATTGAAAAGAGACTGTCGGAGGACAGCACAAAACAAGTTCCTCGGTTTCATTTCAAATTAGATGGAAATTGTTTGTAGATTTCTAATAAATCCATTTTAAACTCTTTTTGAAGAGTGCTTCAAATTTTATTTGACACTCCAACAGACAGAAATGAGGGGAAATCGCCAAATGGAGCTCCCAGAGACCTTCTTTATTCCCATCGCTCTGGATACCAACAATATCACTGCACTGAGCCCATTCCTTATTCCACAGGATCACTTGGGGCACCTAAGTGTCTATTATGCAATGTCAGTTTATATGTTCTTCCTATTTGTGGCTGGAACAACTATTAATGTCCTCACTATCGCATGTACTGTTCAATATAAGAAACTCCGGTCTCATCTGAACTACATCCTGGTGAACTTGGCAGTGGCAAACCTCATCGTTTCCTGTGTGGGGTCGTCCACCTGCTTCTACTGCTTCTTCCGCAGATACATGGCTGTTGGACCAATCGGCTGCAAGATTGAAGGATTTGCAGTAACCTTGGGTGGTGAGGAGCTTCACAAATCGTATAAGTTCAAAATATTTATATGACAATAAAGGAAAAGGCTTTGTGTATACTAATCTTTTGTTAATATATTTGGTAAAATCTGCCAGATATATATTGCCCAGAGACATAACTTTGTAACTTGAATGGCTCAGGTTAATTGCTGAGCTTTAAGCTGTTGATAACTTTTATTTAACCTGAAATCCACAGGCAAAGGCTTTTTTAATACAAGTTTAATCCTTTCATTTATGTAATCAACATGTGACAGCAAAATAAAATCATCATAGGTAATTGTAAATCTGACGACAATACCGTAAAGAAACAGCAGAGGAAGGTTTTCAGAGTGCTCTGTGATTTAAACCTGGAAGATAATATTTAATAGAATACGAAACCCCCAATTTAGGATAACTGAGTTTGTACAACAAATGTGCAATATGATAAGTTTCAGCTCAGTGAGTGAATAACAAACACATTTATCATTTTTCTGTCCCGTTGCAGGTATGGTGAGTCTGTGGTCTCTGGCTGTGGTAGCGTTTGAGAGATGGCTTGTTGTCTGTAAGCCACTTGGGAACTTTGCCTTCAAGCCGCAACATGCTATAGCTTGCTGTGCAGCGACTTGGGTCTTTGCATTGATTGCTGCAACTCCTCCTCTGTTTGGTTGGAGTAGGTCAGTATACAGACAAAACACACAACACATTTATTCACTTTAAAAATGATCTAGAAGACTAATGATTCTTAGAAAATAACACTTTAAAGACACGTTTTTCAGCAACTGACTTTCTCTATACTAAAATCTTTATTAGACTCTTGGAGTTCTTGTAAGAATATTAAGTGTTATTTATCCCCCTGCACCAAAATTAGGAGTCAAAACCACCACACACTTTAATTTGTTTTCTGTCTCTGCAGGTATATCCCAGAGGGCATGCAGTGCTCCTGTGGACCAGACTGGTACACAACCAACAACAAGTGGAACAATGAGTCCTATGTGTATTTCCTGTTCGGGTTCTGCTTTGCTGTTCCCTTCTCTACCATTATTTTCTGCTACTCACAGCTGCTCTTAGTGCTGAAATCGGTAGGCAATACATTTCAGGTTTTCCATTTGTGTGTTCTTAAGTAAAATACAGATTTCATATGTGATGTGTTAGTGTGTCCAACAGACCTTCCACTTTTATGTGCTTCTTCATCAACAGGCGGCAAAGGCCCAAGCTGAGTCTGCCTCCACCCAGAAGGCAGAAAGGGAGGTCAGCAGGATGGTGGTCATCATGGTGATAGGCTTCCTATTTTGCTGGGCACCCTACGCCATTTTTGCACTTTGGGTTGTCAACAACCGTGGCCAGTCGTTTGACCTGAGACTGGCCACCTTACCCTCCTGTATGGCTAAAGCCTCCACAGTCTACAACCCAGTTATCTACATCTTACTTAACAAACAGGTAAGTCTCAAAGTCCCGTTTGGATATATCAATAAAACAGCTGCAGGTGGGAAGAGAACTTTGTGTTCACTTGTTGGATTAACTGTTTTGCTAGATTTTAAATAGTAACTAACAATAAAGACCACATTTTAATTTGATTTGAGTGGTACATGTATTGGGGGCTTTCAAAACACACAAAAAGCTTGATTCTGATAATCTTGATAACCATCTTCAAGATCATGTGCAATTACAAAAAAAGCATTTCAATTTTGTTTGATTTGGATTATAAAGAAAAAAGATTGACAATTATAAAATAAAATGATCTGGTATATTGTGATTGTACATGTCTCCAAAGGGATTCAATTCTGCAGGTATTTTACATGTAACAATGGAAAGATATACCCCACAACAATTATTTGTTTTTTTCCCCTCTTTCAGTTCCGCACATGTTTAAAGAAGATGCTGGGGATGAGCGCAACCGATGATGAGGAGTCATCAAGTTCATCAGTCACTGAAGTTTCTAAAGTTGGACCTGCTTAGGTTGTTCTCATTTCATGCTGATGACATATGTTGTAAAAAGGATTTAACTGAAGCACAGTATTGCAGGTGTAATGATATTATCATTACAGATTAAGAGTTATATGCAAATAAAAATGTAAAAAAAAGAACTAAATACACGATGACAGTGATTCTTTTTGTCTCTACTAGGCTATTCATTTTGAATGTACACTTCCAAAATATAATCTCTTTTGTAGACTTGTATTCTGTCCTGAAATCTTGTTTTTTGTTCAAGATGCACAATGGAGGTCACTTCAAAACCCATAGTAGTTATTAGTCAAATAACAAGCGAATGCTTCAAGTACATTAGAGTTTTTGTGAATGTATTTGAAAAGTTGCACAAATTCACTATTGTCATAGTAAAGAAATTGCTCACAACCCTGCATTGGTGTGTGTTATTAACTGCAGTTCCTCTGTCACACTAAACTCACTGAAAGCCTGTCCATTTTATTTGAACTCTTCTTGATAATGTAAGTCAGGCTGAACCTATCTTTAATTTGCTTCGTGTGCAGAGATACATTTCCTTCCAGCTCATTGTCGATAATTTAATATCTCACATGTTTTAGAACATTAAAAATGAGTTAGAAAGTGATGATCCAGCATTTTTATGAAGCTTCTTAATAAGGGTAAAGCACATATTATTAACGTGACATAGAAAACATATGGCTCTATCAACAAAGCATTATTCATACAACAAAAATAAACTTTTCACATAAAATTAAGGGTTTTTTTTCTGTGAGAAACATTCGAAATGAAAGCAAGAAATGAAATCACCCATCGTTGTCTTCCCTACCACATGCAAACACATTACTGTGTAGCAGGAAATAGTACCAGTTTGTTATTGCCAGTTTGTCTGAAACAGCCTAGATTATAGTTTAAAATATTAGTAGCATTAGTAGCATGTGCATCTATTCTATGTCACCAATAACACACCATCTGTACATCTTTAACAGATTCATAAATGTACACACAATAAATATATTAGGTCTCTGTGGTGTAAAAGGCGTAGACGATAAGTTCGATAAGCCTACAGATGGCGCCATACATGAACAACTCATTCACAGGCGTAATCAAGCACATGGAAACTGTACACTTAAGAGTCTATCACTAAAAAATACTGTCAAGAAGCATAGCTTGTGACACCCATATTAACTTCTTTCTTTTTAAAAAGGTCATCTACCAAATGGAAACAAACAGACCAGACTCAGATTAAAATCAACCCATAAGCTACTTTTTCCAAATCACAATAGAAGTGTGATTTTACATTTTATTCCAAAAAAGTAACTTTTGAGTCGCTTTAGTTTGTATAAGATGACTTAGCACATGTACACATACAGCCACACACAAGGCCACCTATGTATGTGCAAGCAAAGCATTAATGTCTTGTCTCAATGGCTTATCACACTCCCACACACACACAGACGCACACACACATGTAAGCAAAACACTAACTATTTTTGATTAATAATAATTTGATAAAGTTTGATAAGTTGCTAGTGAAATTAAATGTAGTTTTGATGTGCACTTGCACTTTCGATTGCTCTAACATAATACATTAAAGAGGGTTAACTTAACCAAAATAATCTTTAGCTTGTGTGTCAGCCCCACACAAGTCCATGTTGGTGTCGATCACAATATTCTTTGAAATATAATATATAGTTCACATCTAAATATAAATATGAAAAATCTTTCTAAGCACATGAAAACAAATCTGTCACAAAAGGGTACAGATACAACTCTGTGTAGAGATATATGTCTGTGTAGGTTCTTAGTCATCCAGGGGCCCGTTTCTGAAAGACGGTTCAACAAACTCTCAGTCTAACCCTGAGCTCTGAGTTGATTTACCCACAGGTGGGAAACTCTGAGTTTTCGGTTCCAGATCAGCTGATTTGAGTTTGTTAAATCAACTCTGAGTAGGTTCACTCGGTGTTCAGCGCGTGCACCATGAGGATAAAAAGCCAACATTAATGGAGCCCCGATACTACGATTCACCATAGCAACAGGTGACAAAAAGAGATCCTCGTACTTTAACCATCTCGAAATATAACCTATCTTCATGCGGACATACGGTGAATATGAACAGGTTTTAATAAGGGGAAAAAAGTAACACTGCTGCAGCGCAAAGGAGAGAGAGAAGTGATGTGGGGTACGACGGCTGCTCGCGTCAGCATGTAGCCTAATGAAGTCTATTAATTTAATATTTAATCAGAATTATAATATCGCAGGTCCAAACTGGTGGAATGGTGTTAAACCTAAAATGTATTTTCATTACGATGCAATCCAGCAGAAGATAAGCGACTTTTAAACAAAATGAAATATAAGAACAAACTAGGCTCATGGTGGTATTTTAATTATATTTGACAAATTAAAAAAAGTAAACTTCATTCAGTGTCTATTTGAATGTGCATTAGGCCTATCGTTTTATTCCCAACATAATGCGGGTGTCACACACGACACATAGGCTAAATTTCCTCTCACCTTTATCCTGTTTAGTTTATTAATTAGGCCTAGCTCTAATTAAATTAACATCTCCCGACGTAAATGTAGACTCTTATTCCGTGCGGAGTAATGCAGCCCCTTCATCTCGAGGCTCCTCGACTAAAAGACATGCCATGTTCGACAAAATAGTTTGTTTTATACGCTAGAGTATAGCCTACCTCACATATAATATTAAAACAACCTGGATTTGTATTCAGACAAACGGTGAATCTTCGCTAGTTACGCGCGTGATACGGACTGAATAAAAGAATGAGGAAATGAAACGGCGTTTCTGGATCTGAAAGAGGGAGGAGACAGAGAGAAACTCGGGGTTCATTGAATAAAACCTGCTCCCGACCAGGTTAGGTTCACAGACTCAGTTACCATAGTAACTGACTCAGAGCTAAAGTTACCTCCCTCTCTGGAACAGGCCTGAGTTACCCCTCTTTTTCGGGTTTGAGTGGCCTCCCCCTCTGAAACAGAAAACCCAGAGTTTCCCTCATTTCAGGGTTAACTGACTCAGTGTTTGCACAAAACCTGCTTTCTGAAACGGGCCCCAGGTCATGGTAAATTCAAAGCTTGATCCAAAGGCAACTGGACTGGTTGAAGATCTTGAAGACGTTTCACCTCTCCTCTGAAAGGCTTCTTCAGTTCTAAACTATCTGGTGGACAGAGCTAGATTTCTAGCGGAGAAAGATTTAAGCCTCTGTGGGTCATTAGCATGCTAGTGATCGAGGATGACGCACATCAGAGTTGTTAGCTGAGTCAACAACCTAGTTTCGCCTAGAGTCGTTACCACCCCCAGTCGTCTGTGGGTCTATGACTCTAACGACCCACAGATGACTGGGGGGGGGGGGGGTCAAACACAATAGTTTTGGTGGTTAGCCAATAACATCTCTTGACAACATACACATACAAATCTGAGTGTAGGATTATTACCTGATGTGAAGTGAACAAGAGACCATAAGGCAGGCAAAGGTGCACTCGGTTCACATCACACCGGGGTATTTATTTACACTCAGTAATTATCACCACGCATGTTGACCACCTGCTGCTCAAACGGCAAGTGTATTAACCACTTGTCCCCTGTTCACGGTGGTCAAGGCGATTCACGTCGGTAGTCGAGAGCAAATCCGAGTTCTGCTAGTAGTGAACTTTTACCAAACATGAATAGTTCAGAACTAGCGGAATTCCAGACCTACTCTCGAAACATCACAGGATCACATGGAAATAGGAGGAAAGAGGGGTAATAAAAAAAAGAATAAACTACTGCCAACTCCACCTCTTGGATGATGTGTACATTTTCAGAAGGTCTTTAAATGCAAAACACTCTATCTAACAACAAATTGTAGATCTATATATTGAAATATATATATTTAAATCTCCTTTAGTTCTGGCAAAAAAAATATGTACGTTGTTTAAAGCACTAGGTTTCAATAGCAGTAAAAGAAAATAGGCAAATTATCCTTTCTTTATATAAATTTAGCTATCTTACTCACCAACAAGAATAGAGAATCATTTTAAAGTAAAGTAAAGAGGAATAGTTCACAGCTTTCTTCATTTTCAAGCTCTATTCATCCTCTTTTCGGTGCGCTGTCCCTGTCCCATGTGGAGTTCTTATCCAATCTGCGAGACAGTTACCTGTGCAAGAAGTTGACTACAGGCAGACACAGAATCAACAGATTAAAAGAAACCACGGCAGCAGCTTTTGTCAACCTCTGCCCCTGAAGTGAACTGTTATTCCGGAGAGATTAAAGTGTTACGGAGTAAGCATGTCAGAAGTAATTACTCCGTGTAAATCTGTTTTGTGGAAGAACCTGAGTTGTCCGTTTAATCTGCTTTGGTCAGCTGAGAATAAGAAATCTTTAACAGCATTTCCCAGGTGAGCTAATTCACTCAATCATTCCGTTTAATAAATAAATGTAAAAAATTACATTCAACGATATTGTCATGATTTGGTCTTGTTTTAGTTTTGTATTTCAGAGTTTTGATTTCTTATCTTGTTTCAGTTCTAACTTTCCCCTAGTGTTGCTTGTTTCCCTGGTTTAGTCTTAAGTGTTTCCTGTTTTATTTTGCAATTTCTTCTTCTTGTGTCTCTCTGGCCTTGTTCACATTGCACCTCCAAATCTGATTTTTAGCACATCCAGATTGTATATAGTTTGTTTTTTTGCCAGTCTGGACACAAAAAGCCACATGAGATCTGATTTTTCCAAAATCTGATTCAAACCACATACGCAGGTGGTTTGGAATGCGATTCAAATCAGATTCCTACAGATCCGATTCAATCTGAACGTCTCGGTCGCTTCAATGTGTCTTCTGCGTCACTCGCAACGCGACACCATTGACAATAAAAACAACGACGTAGATCCAGCAAGCCGGAAGTTAATTCAAGGCGCATCATACAAACTGGTCTAAGCTTTGGTCGGTGGAAGAAAACAGCAAAAATAAAAACAAACATGGAGCAAAACAACAGCCTGTGGACGGACTGCTCCACAAGATTGATTGCGTCAGAAATAGACACATTTCTCTGTCAGTTGTATTTCCTGGGCGTAACCTGTTACCATAGAAATCAATGTGGATCAGACCATGTCAATACGGACAGGCAGATCGGATCTGGTCACTTGCAATTTGTAATGCGGACAGTCAGTCAGTTAGATCGGATTCTGATCAGATTTGGGGAAAAATCAGATTTGGGCGGCAGTCTGAACAAAGCCTCTGTGTTTTGTTACATTCTTGACTTCAATCAATCAATCAATCTTTATTTGTATAGCTCCAATTCATAACAAGTGTTATCTCAAGACGCTTTACAAAAAGCAGGTAAAGACCTTACTCTTTGTCTATTAATATTACAAAAGAGC
Source organism: Tautogolabrus adspersus (assembly GCA_020745685.1). Classification (NCBI taxonomy): domain Eukaryota; kingdom Metazoa; phylum Chordata; class Actinopteri; order Labriformes; family Labridae; genus Tautogolabrus; species Tautogolabrus adspersus. Next base: position 9,732,092 of record CM036538.1, on the reverse strand, counting down.
AGGTAAAAAGACCATACTCATTGTTATGTTACAAAAAGCAGGTAAAAGACCTTACTTATTGCTATATTACAAGGACCCAGCTTAATCCATCATGAGCACTTTAGCAAAGCAGCAAAAGATACAGTGGTCAGAAAAAACTTCCTTATTAAAAGGCAGAAATCTTTGGCAGTGACACCCCGGCTCATGACGAAACAGCCTTCACAGCCTAGACTGCGCCGGGCTTGGAACGGGATAGGGGGAGATGGGATAAGATGCAGGAAGAGGGATAGGGAACAAGGAAAAAAGGGGGGGGGGGGGGGGGGGGGGGGGTGTTGTTCAGGTGGGCCGTCCACCTACGAATAACTATGAGCTGGTCTGTACCTGTGCCAGCCCTAACTATAAGATTTATCAAAAAGAAAAGTCTTAAGTCTATTCTTGAAAGTACATAGTGTGTCTGCCCCCCGGACCCCGACTGGTAGATGATTCCAGAGGAGCGGCGCCTGATAACTGAAGGCTCTACCTCCCATAGTACATTTAGAGACTGTAGGTACCACGAGCAGGCCTGCATTCTGGGAGCGTAATGTTCTCGACGGGTAGTACGGCACTATTAACTCTTTAAGATAAGATGGTGCCTGACCATTTAGAGCTTTGTAAGTGAGAAGAAGGATTTTAAATTCTATTCTAGATTTTATAGGGAGCCAGTGCAGAGAAGCCAAAACAGGAGTAATGTGGTCCCTTTTCCTAGTTCTAGTCAGTACTCGAGCTGCAGCATTTTGGACTAGTTGAAGAGTCTTTAGAGATTTACCTGAGCACCCTGATAAAAGAGAATTACAGTAATCCAACCTGGAGGTAACAAATGCATGAACTAGTTTTTCTGCATCGTTTTGGGACAGGATCTGCCTGATCTTAGAGATATTACGAAGGTGGAAATAAGCTGTCCTTGAAATTTGTTTTATGTGAGAGTTAAAGGACATATCTTGATCAAATAAAACTCCTAGATTCCTAACAGTGGTGCTAGATGCCACGCTGATGCCATTAAGGGCAGTTGTATCATGAGAAAAAGTCTCTCTGAGGTTCTTAGGTCCAAGCACAATAACTTCAGTCTTGTCTGAGTTAAGCAACAAAAAGTTTCTGGTCATCCAAGTCCTAATGTCCTTAAGGCAAGCTTCTAGTGTACATAACTGATTGGTGTCATCTGGCTTCATTGATACGTATAGCTGAGTATCGTCTGCATAACAATGAAAATCTATTGAATGTCTCCTCATAATATTACCCAGAGGAAGCATATATAATGTAAAGAGAATCGGTCCAAGCACTGATCCTTGTGGCACTCCATGGCTGACTTTGGTGTGCATAGAGGACTCATCATGAACATGTACAAACTGAGATCTGTCTGATAAATAGGATTTAAACCAGCTTAAAGCAGTCCCTGTAATTCAAAGTAATTGTTCTAGTCTCTCTAACAGGATTTGATGGTCAATCACGTCAAAAGCAGCACTAAGATCTAACAGGACGAGTACAGAGAGAAGTCCCCTGTCTGAGGCTAGAAGAAGATCATTCGCAACTTTAACTAGAGCAGTCTCAGTGCTATGGTGGGCTCTAAATCCTGACTGAAACTCCTCAAATAAACTGTTGTCATGGAGAAAGTCACACAACTGATTAGCTACCACTTTCTCCAGGATCTTTGAGATAAAAGGAAGGTTAGAGATAGGTCTATAGTTAGCTAGAGTTCCTGCATCAAGAGTAGGCTTTTTAAGAAGCGGTTTAATTACGGCTACTTTAAATGACTGTGGTACATAACCTGCCATTAAAGATATATTGATCATATCTAGTATAGAGCTGCTAACTAAAGGAAAGATTTCCTTAAACAGCTTAGTTGGGATCGGGTCTAAAAGACAGGTTGACGGTTTAGACGCAGAAATAATTGAGTTTAGTTCCGAAAGGTCAATAGGAGAAAAACAGTCGAGGTTAAAATCAGGTTTCAGAACTGTTTCTGACGTATCGGAGGTATCTGCACCGGGTAAAGATAGGTTACTAATTTTGTCTCTAATGTTTAATATTTTATCGTTAAAAAAGCTCATGAAATCATTACTGCTGAGGGCTAAAGGTATACATGGCTCAATGGAGCTATGACTCTCTGTCAGCCTGGCTACAGTGCTGAAAAGGTATCTAGGATTGTTTTTATTTTCCTCTATTAGAGACGAGTAATAGGCAGCTCGAGCATGACGTAAAGCTTTCATATATTTATTATGACTATCTTGCCATATTAAACGAGATTCATCCGTTTTGGTGGAGCGCCACACTCTTTCAAATTTACGTGACGTTAGTTTTAGAGTACGGGTTTCTGAGTTGTACCATGGAGCTAGTCTCTGTCGTTTGATAACCTTCTGTTTTAGGGGGGCGATTGAATCAAGAGTAACTCTCAGCGAATCCACCGCACTATCAACAAAGTGATCTAGCTGAGAGGGACTAGAGTAAGAGTTTTCAACTAGGTTAGAGCATGGTACTGAATCAAAAGCAGCTGAAATAGCTTCCTTAAATTTAGCTACAGCGCTATCAGATAAATTTCTAGAGAGCACATTTTTATTAAACGGAGTTAATTCTGGTAAGAGAAAGTCAAAGGTTATTAAGAAATGATCTGATAGAAGAGGGTTTTCTAGGAAAACTGTCAAGTTTTTAATTTCAATGCCATAAGCTAGAACAAGGTACAGGGTGTGGTTAAAACGATGAGTAGGTTTGTTTACACCCTGGGTGAAACCAATAGAGTCTAATAATGACATAAAAGCTGTGCTAGGGCTATCATTATCAACATCCACATGGATATTGAAGTCACCTACGACAATTATTCTATCACTGCTAAGGACTACGTTTGATAGAAATTCTGCAAATTCAGATAGGAATTCAGAATACGGGCCAGGAGGGCGGTAAACTACAACAACTAGAACTGGCTGAAAGGTTCTAGAGACTGGGTGTGAAAGACTAAGCGCAAGGCTTTCAAAAGAAGTATAATTCAGCTTTGGTTGAGGGTTTATTACAAGACTAGAATTAAAAATAGCTGCTACTCCACCACCTCGGCCAGTGTCTCGAGGTATATGAGTATTAAAATGACTGGGAGGGGTGGATTCATTTAAACTAACATATTCATCCTGAGACAGCCAGGTTTCTGTTAAACAAAGTAGATCAATACGATTTCCTGATATCAGATCATTTACTAAAAGAGATTTAGATGCTAAGGATCTAATGTTTAATAGTCCGCATTTAATTATCTGATTTATTTGCAAAGTCGTATTCGTAGTTTTAACTTTAATTAAATTTTTATGATTTACGCCTTTTTTATTTATGTTTGAATTGCTTATAACGACGGGTCTGGGCCGGGAAACAGACACAGTATCTATAGTAAAAGTAGAATTACAGTTATAAGTAGAGCTACAGTTAGATTTACAGTCATAATTACAGCTATAGTGGCAGGTAAACTGATCTAAAGGAAGCGCAGAGAAGCGTGTAAGACTGCAGCTCTGCATCCTGGTCTGAACTCTGATAAGTTGTTGTCAAGGTTTGAGACTAATAAACTCTGCTACGTTTCTAGATAATAGAGCTGCACCGTTCAAAGTAGGATGGATGCCGTCTCTAGCTAGCAGACCAGGTTTTCCCCAAAAAGACTGCCAGTTATCTATGAAGCCCACACCGTTAGCTGGACACCACCTCGACAGCCAGCGGTTGAGTGAAGACATGCGGCTATACATGTCATCACTGGTCAAGTTTGGAAGGGGACCAGAGAAAACTACGGAGTCCGACATCGTCCCTGCAAAACTACACACCGACTCCACATTAACCTTAGTGATTTCCGACTGGCGTAGTCGGGAGTCATTAGTGCCGACATGAATTACAATAGTATCAAATCTACGTTTAGTCTTTGTCAGCAGCTTTAAGTGAGATGTGATGTCGCCCGCTCTAGCCCCTGGGATACACTTAGTAACTATGCCCGCTGACTTCGCTAACTTCACGTTTCTGACTATGGAGTCTCCGATTATCAGAGTTTTTGTCTCGGCGGGTGTGTCGCTGAGTGGGGAAAATTTGTTTGAAACGTGAAGTGGTTGGTGGTGAACCGTGTGCTTCGTTTTATGACTATGCTTCCCTCGGACAGTAACCCAGCCACTGCCTCCCGGCTGCTCGGGAGCTACCGGGGGGGATGTAACGCTATGTCGGCCCGCACCGGCTACAGGTGGCTGGCTAACTAATGCTGCGTACGATAGCTGTGGCTGTGACTCAAAAGTGCGGAGCCGGCTCTCTAACTCAGACACCCTCGCCTCCAGAGCTATGAATAAACTACATTTAATACATAAACCATTACCAGTAAAGGAGGACGAGGAGTAACTAAACATCTGACACACAGAGCAGGAGAGAGCAGGAGAGGGAGAGGCAGGAAAAGAAGCCATCGTAGGTTAGGCTAAATGCTAAGCTAGACTAAGAGTGGGTAGTTTAAATAAACAAAACTGTTTAGCAGATAAGTCGCTAGAGAGCAAGAGTGCGTGTTGATTACTTCTACTTGTCTTAGTGTGCAGTGATTTAGAAACAACAGTTGTAAGAAACTATACAAGTTAAACAGTTAAGCTTTAGCTCTATCGATCAGCACAGTGGCAGCAGGACAGGAAGTGATGCAATACGTATTTCTACCCTACACCTTGATGAAGGGGACTTCATTAAGCTGCGAGTGTGACTTCTAACAGAGTGCACTCCGCCACGGAGGGGGAGGGTGTAGGGGCTGGTTTGAAAAAGGCCCTGGCGGAGGGTTTAATAACCCACTACCACTCCCCGCTTATTGGTTTGGGACGGACTTAATATGGCGGACCCTCCGCGTGGCCGCGCAAACGGAGGGGTAGTGGGTAGGGAGAGGGTGTAGTGGCTGGTTTGAAAAAGACCCTCTGTGTTTCCCCTGTTCTGATTGCCCTGATTGTCCTCACCTGTGTTTTGTTAGTTTCACCTGTCTAACTAGTCTCACCTGTGTTGATTACCCCTGTGTCTATTTAGTCTCTGTGTTTCTTCCCCTCTGTGTCAGTTCATTGTTGTGTGTCAGATGTTGGTGTCATATGTTTCCTGTGCTTCTTGTGATTCCTGTGATTCCCAGTGTTTCACCCTTTTGGATTTTTTAGTTGGACTTTGTTTTTGAGTAAGTTTTAGTTTTTGCCTTTTTGTTTAAAGATCCCATATTATGCCCTTTTTGGGGTTCATATATCTAATATATGTGCCTACTAAAGTACGTTCACAATCGCTAATGTTCGAAAAAAGTGTCTGTTTTCATGTACTACTGATCGATGCAGCCCGTCTCATCTGCCTGTTTGTTACGCTCTGAATCCCCCCCGAGCAGGGTCCCCACGTGTGCCAAGTCTGACCTGATTGGTTGGCCGATCTGCTCTGTTGTAATTGGTCAGTCGTTCGGACAATTCTCGGAAATGTTACGCCCCTTTTACCATATTGGGAATGTACCTAATGTGCAGCATGAGCTTGTGCTTGCCACAACGAGCCAATGGGCTTGGATCAGTGACATCATCGCAGTGTGATATTACACTGCCAATTTTCAACGAGGGGGGCTAGAACCGAGCGTTACATGCAGCTACTGCTACTGCTAAAAGGAGGAGGTAGGAGAAGCCGCGTTTCCGCGGACTTTGAATTTTTGCACATAGATGTGCCTAAACATGCACAAGACACCTGGAAAACACACTAAAGAGCATATAAAACCAGAAAAAGCATAATATGGGACCTTTAAATAAATATTGTTTTCGTCAATCTGCAATTGGGTCCAGTTCCCTGATTCTCCATATCGTGACAGATATGTTTGTGGCTGCTTTAATTCTCATTCTCAGGTTACGTGGTTTTCCCAGCAGACACTTGTACTTGCAAAAAGCACACATGCTGCTCCTAACTTTAATTATGGCTCTGTCCAATTCAGTAGTCCCAGTTAAAACATGACAATGTGGCAGCAAACCGTTATTGTCATTTAATGCTGCTGTCATGTGCTCTTCCTTTCATGTACAAATGTGTGAACACTTTAAATGTTTTACCTGCAGAGTTTTCTGAAAGTGTTTCACTTATCCCTTTATTCAAAAGACTATAGCGTTTCTCCAATAGACTGTTCCAGCATCTTAACCTACATTATTTCTAATAGCCAGAGGGAGGCGTTTACACTAGTTTCAAAAATAATTAAGATTAAAGAGAAGACTATAAGATAATGCTAATACCTCTCATTTGATCTATGACTTCAGTAAACATCTTTTAGAGGTTATCTCTTGTATCAAATGATCGAATGAGATTTAAATGACACATTTTGGTACAGGGAAATAAACAATGAAGCAGGGAATGCGTGAAGGAGTGGCAAAAATGAATTAGTCAATGAAAAGGCCTTGTTCATTTTTGGTAAGTGCATTTAGGTCAAAGCTGTTTCTTTGGGCCAAAATTAACATCCTAATTGAAATCTAGTTATTGAGGATTACAGATGTACCTTGCTAACCAAGCTCTTTTGTAATTATTTACAGAGACAAAACAGCTTCACCATGACCGAGAGCTTGAGGACAGCAGGGCTGATCCAGGGCACGCCTGAGCCACCCCTCTGAAGAGGCTTTTCTTAAATAGGAAAATCAAAGGCCAACTCTTTCAAGTAGAGAGAGTGTCTTCCTCTCTGTCTCAAACTGGAATATGTTTCCAGGAGAGGATCCGTATAATGAATCAATGAATCAGTGCAATAGGGCTTTGTGCAGTCACACCAGCACTTTAAAGTTACAGGATAGGGCATTTGTGTCATTTACACCAGTACCTCATTTTTTTGCAATGTTACACTGGGAAAAAGTAGTCCTTGGACATTGTTTTATGTAGAACGCTAAGGACAAAACCTGATTTAAGATTATTCCTGGATTTCTTACTGTGGTGGGGAATGCAAGGGTAATGTATAAGGCAGTGACGAGTTGGACAAGAGTGTGTCATCTCAATAAGCCGTCTCCTTAGGTGGACACTGGGAACCCTGGGAACTGGCTCCTGTCTTTTACATTGTTACTGATATAATAAAAGAAGAATAATGGGAAGATATTTAAAGACTTTACACAAGATGTGTTTCCTATCTGCTTGTCTCAGCAGTAAATCATCTGTATCTTCATGGTGCTGGATAGCTTAAAACTCTGATAAACTGCTCTATGATCACATCTCTGACCGGCGTTGACTCTCTTGTCAGTCCTGTATTGTCCCATAATCAAAATGAAATGCTGTCTTTTTTTACTCAATAAATAAGTGGACATATTTCCTATTTTCATGCACACCTGTCTCTGATGCATAAACTACGTCTGCAAAATGATACGGGAATTTAAAATGAAAATTTTTCACAAGAGACAGTAGAGAAATATTTAATAAGTTCAGTATGAGAAGAGAGTAGTCTTTTTCATCATGTTGTTGTTGCCATGGATACAAGGAAAGTGGGTGGTCCTTAATCGGCACAGGAAAAATGTGTGTTCAAACTAAGTGATCAGATCACATTCCGTCCTCAGAGCCTCCTGAGTTTGCAGCTGTGTTAACCCAGCTGTCCACTTCTAATCCAATCACTCAGGACACACTTTAATACCAAATGTAAACAGGGTTTGAGATTAGGCCTTGTGAATGACTGGAGACCTGTCCAGGTTTTGAACCAAATTTAAACATATTTTTTTATTCCATTCTCATAGAATTGCTCCCAAACATCAGACATGCATAAGATGTATACAGAGAAATTTCATAAAAGACCTTCAGAAAGAACTTCTACTTTTTTGTGTTTTCAACATTATACTCAACACAACACTAACTAGTAGATCTAGGTTTAAGAGATCAGGTCAGAATTCCTTACCCCGCCATTTATTCCTGAGTAAAGAACTAGTGTTCAATTAAATGTTCTTTAAATGTTAACAGCCTGTCCGGTTACAGTGACCCATCTGGCAGTATCAGTTGAGCTAGTCAATCTATTGGATTTAAACCTAATCCTTCCTCCTGAAATGTCAAACTGAGCTCTATAACAAACAAGACTGACTGAGGCTCTGAAGAACGAATCGTCGAGGAATTCAAATATATGGGGTCACCCCTACTGTCAGCTGGTTTAGTAGAAGCGTGTTGTTGTTTAGCTTGCTGCTTTGATCTTGTGAGAGAATTTTTCCTTTCTGCACAGAGACTACAACTCACTACCATATTCTTGTCATTTTATTCCAGCATAGGAAGATAATGTCCGTATTTACAAGACAGAAATCTCCCTGTTGAATGATCACCTCCTGTGTTTCTTTACTGCGCTCATCCTACGTTCTTTTTCAGAGGAGGCTAGGTTAGCGCAACCTCGCCTGCTGAATCGATGTCAATACACCTTAACCTTGTGTTGTTGTCGGCTGTTTCACATAAAGTAACTAATAAAGCACGCTTTTTAATGTCAGAAGTTGTAACGGCATTATTGAATCTGGAAAGTATATGTTATTAGTTACCGCAAAAAGTAGTGGCATTACAGTAATGCCTTAGTCCCAACAATGGTTAGTTCTATCTCCATTACTATCATAGCTATAATCTGCCAAGGTGACAATGACATAAACTTTAATAAACAGTCAATTTTGGGGATGGATTCCTGCAACTTGAAAAACTAGAATGTAGATGGAGTAGAGAGACAATCTCTTTGTTGGCTCCAATTATAAACAGATGTCTATCTAAAGCAATGGTGTCAGACTCATATTTGGTAAATTAATCCCACCTCTGCACCGTGCTCTCTCGCAATTCCATGTGAGGATCCTAGTCTATTTTCCTTTTTTTCCCCCTTTCCCTCTGTGGATGTCTGTGTAGTTTTTAGGTTCATCACTTAGCAAGCCTGCGCACTATACATTTTTTCCCCTGAATTTGCAGAGTGTCTTTGATGCAAATGCTGTCGTCTTCGGGTAATTCTTTGTCAGGCATTGACAAAAGGATTCCAAATGAAGAGGCGTGAATGGATCCAATTGCGCTACACTGCAGTTCGATCATCTCCGTTTGGAGCTCCTTTAAAATCCTTTTCCTGCTGAGTAAACGCACTAAATCAGCTTTTAACCTCACACAGGAGCCATGAAAGTTCTTTCTTCTATAAACCCATTAAATTGTATTACAACTCTGTCACTAGCTTTCATTTATCCGCCACAAATCGAGCAATTAATGTACGTAATTCTAAAAAGCATTTGTCCTCAGGCCCCTCGACTCAACCAGCAGACCTCTGTGTCATAGGGCAGCGTGTGTGTTATATCGTGTTAAGATTGGAATTAAATGTTCAGGTAGAATGTAATCTTTACCATTTGCTGAGAGTTGGTGGTCACTTTTCTTTTTGGACAGCATTTTGGCTGAGCTATGGCATGCAGCAGCAGCAATGAGAAAATACCTTCAAATTAAATAAGTATTTGAAACATACCTTTTAGGACATTAACGCTTTTCACATTGATGAATGAATGTAAGTATCAGTGCTATGTGTAGTTTAACATATTATCCATGTACGAAGAGAAGAACATAAAACATAATAAAGCAGTTTCTTTACGTGTGCAGAGATGGCAATGGACCCATGCATACAGTCAATAGCTGTGCACCAGTCACACAATATAGATGGATGGATGGATAGATGGATGGATGGATGGATGGATGGATGGATGGATGGATGGATGGATGGATGGATGGATGGATGGATGGATGGATGGATGGATGGATAGATAGATAGATAGATAGATAGATAGATAGATAGATAGATAGATAGATAGATAGATAGATAGATAGATAGATAGATAGATAGATAGATAGATAGATAGATACTTTTACAAAGATACAAAGATTTAGGAAAGCCCCTATATTAATAAGAATAAAAAAATAAAATTAAAATTAAACCTGTGCAATTAAAAATAGACCTATACAACTTATATAAAGAAATGTACAAAACCTGTGCAGGAATAGAAATATATGTGCAATTTAAAAGAAACCTATAAACAGTTAAGGAGCATCTGTAATTAGACCTGTACATAAGAGATGAAAAGTGTTGACCTTCTGGGTGGTGGGTGTTGTCCATGATGGAGAGCATTTTGTCCAAAGTCCTTCTCTCTGCCACCGTCACCAGAGAGTGAATATATAGTGAATGAGTGAATATATAGACTCCACCATGTCATGTTTCTATTGTGATTCATAGTCCTAAAGCTTTGATTCAGCTACAAAAAGGTTAAAGGAAGAATGTCCGACATTTTACACATAAATACAGCAGAAATCAAGTATATCCTCTGTAAATGTCTCTCTGAGTCATCAACTGTCTACAATGAGTGAGAAGCGTGAGTCCCGCCAGCTGTGCTGTTGTCGTAGCCGTGTTTACATGGACCTTACATGGCCTTTCGTATAAAGCTGTTTTAGAGAAAAGAAGAATAACATAGCCTACTCGCTGCTTATTTGGATGTCACGTACTGTAGGTGTCTTTAGATCACGGCCATTCCGTGTCAATTTATGTGCAATATGAAGCTATGAGTTAACCATGAAAAAGAACATGACCCTCACAGTGCTGCCGGTGTTCTCCTGGACAACAGATACCTCACCATCAGACCACAGTACGTGAGGCTTCAGGACTGTGAGTCTGACATGATGGTCTGCAGTACAGGGGCCCCACAGGGGACAGTGCTCTCCCCCTTTCTCTTCACCCTGTACACCTCAGACTTCAGTTACAACTCTGGGAGCTGCCACCTGCAGAAGTTCTCCGATGACATAGCCATCGTGGGGTGTGTGTCCATGGGTGTTCACCTCAACAATATACTGGACTGGTCACACAACACAGACGTCCTGTACAAGAAGGGCCAAAGCCGACTGCACCTGCTGGTCCTTTGGAGTGTGCAGGACTCTGTTACGGACATTCTAAGACACTGTGGTGGCGTCTGCACTTCTCTATGCAGTGGCCTGCTGGGGAGGAGGGAGCACAGAGAGACAGGAAGAGACTGAACAAACTGGTCAGGAGGGCTCAGTGGTAGAGTCGTCGTCTCTCAACCGAAAGGTCGAGGGTTCGATCCCCAGCTGAGCAACATGTCCGATGTGTCCTTGGGCAAGGCACTTAACCCCGCATTGCTCCCGCTGCTTCGGTGGCAGTGTATGAATGGATTAGTTACTTCTGATGAATGTGCTACATAGCAACCACTGCCATCAGTGTGTGAAAGGGTATGAATGGGTAGGTGTGACATGCAGTGTAAAAGCGCTTTGAGTAGTCAGAAGACTAGAAAAGCGCTATATAAGCTCAAGTCAAGTCCATTTAACTGTTCTGTCTTTCCACAAGTGTACATAGTGTATATGCCTAGTATTATTGTATCTCTATTGAATTTTTCTTGCTTTATTTAATTAATGTAAATATGTTTGTTTTTTGACTTTTTGCTATTTTTGCTAATTATACTCCTGTTTTTTGAGCTGTTGTAACAACAACATTTCCTTCAATGGGGGATCAATAAAGTTTAAAGAATAAAGAAGAGAAAGAACCAAAATGTGCCAACATTAGCCTGATTGTTAAATCACCAAACAAACAATAATGAACTTATTGCATCATTTTTGACAGCTTTTATCACAGAAGGCATCATTCGAAACCACTGCTGCTTTGCACTAACATACCTTCCTTTATACACAACAATGTAGGCCACAGGCAATTGCAGCTCGAGCAAAGGACAATTTTGTCCGCCGCTTGCGCTTCATGGTGCTTAATTATGGCGCGTTCTTAATGACAACTCCTTCGTGCGAACGCGAGTGAAAAGGGGTTGGAGGTGTGCCGCTGGAGGAGAGCGGAGGCTTAAGAATAGCGGAGGTGTCGCCAAACAGCAGTTTTTTGTTTTTTTTGGTTTAATGCTGGTGCTCAAGGGTGACATCTACTGGATCAAAAAGTCACACATTCTTCCTTTAACATTTCATGGATTCGTGGTCTGATACCGTTTTTCAACTCGAAAAAATTTTACTCCGTTCATTTTTTTTTAATAACTGGGCTCTGGAGCACTTAAACCCCACTGCCTCATCAACACATTTACGTCAACCCTCTCAGATGGATTTTAGACAGTTGACAATCTTTTTTCTAAAAAGGAAAAAAGAGAGATACAAAACTACCCGTCGAGAACATTACGCTCCCAGAATGCAGGCCTGCTCGTGGTACCTACAGTCTCTAAATGTACTATGGGAGGTAGAGCCTTCAGTTATCAGGCGCCGCTCCTCTGGAATCATCTACCAGTCGGGGTCCGGGGGGCAGACACACTATGTACTTTCAAGAATAGACTTAAGACTTTTCTTTTTGATAAATCTTATAGTTAGGGCTGGCACAGGTACAGACCAGCTCATAGTTATGCTGCTATAGGCCTAGACTACCGGGGGAACTGGCACCTTGAGCTCTTATCCCCTGCTCTCTCTCTCTGCATTCATATGACATTACTGCATGTCACTACCTTTAAATCCCAGTTACTAACCACATCTTCTTCTGGGAGCTCCTGAGCTCTCTTAGGTTCCTTGGGATTGTTGCTCCTGCTGAGCCCTCTTAGGCTCCACGGGATCGTTGGTGGACGGCCTGCCAAAACAACCCTCCCCCCCCTCCCTTCGGGATCGTAGGTGGACGGCCCACCTGAACAACACCCCCCCCCCCCCCCCCCTTTTTCCCTTGTTCCCTATCCCTCTTCCTGCATCTTATCCCATCTCCCCCTATCCCGTTCCAAGCCCGGCGCAGTCTAGGCTGTGAAGGCTGTTTCGTCATGAGCCGGGGTGTCACTGCCAAAGATTTCTGCCTTTTAATAAGGAAGTTTTTTCTGACCACTGTATCTTTTGCTGCTTTGCTAAAGTGCTCATGATGGATTAAGCTGGGTCCTTGTAATATAGCAATAAGTAAGGTCTTTTACCTGCTTTTTGTAACATAACAATGAGTATGGTCTTTTTACCTGCTCTTTTGTAATATTAATAGACAAAGAGTAAGGTCTTTACCTGCTTTTTGTAAAGCGTCTTGAGATAACACTTGTTATGAATTGGCGCTATACAAATAAAGATTGATTGATTGATTGATTGATACTGGGTGTATTTATAAGCTTTAGAGCAGCCGCACCTGCAGAAACAAAACTGCTGCATTCACAAACTTGTTTACACTTCGCACCATGCAATTTGCGGCACTAAAACTGTTATGGGTTACTTGGGTCATGTTGATATCTTCTGTGAAGTTGAGGGGTGTTGTGTGTGTGTGTGTGTGCGTGTGTGAATGTGTGTGTGTGTGCGTGTGTGAATGTGTGTGTGTGTGTATGACAGGAGAGAAATACAGGGGGACGGATTTGCAGCCCAATTATCTAACACATACACACATGCACACACACACACACACACACACACACACACACACACACACACACATACACACACACACACACACATACACACACACACACACACACACCCCCAGGCCCCCACCAAGTACAGACTCTGGTGATGATGATGGTGGGCTGGAGAATTGTTTGTAGGGATGGGGAAATCAGTTAGTCTGGCACTGCTGATGTCATGCGGCGTTAATCCCCCAGCCAGGTCTAACTCCATTTGCAACTGCCCGGATGAAGGACATTGAATCCACATGGAATTTACTGATGACTTTACTTTTATAGCAGTTTAAAGTTCAAGCTACAAATCTTGTAGTTAACAGTCCCAACGTAACTTTTTGTTTCAATCTGACATTATACAAAAAGTAATAATGCACCAAAATCAATCTTCCCACTAATTATTCAGACGGGTCAGCCGGTGATACTGATCAAAGAAAAAGTAAAAAAATTTTTTTTGAATATTGAATTATAGTGTATTTTAGTGTATTTTTCAAAAGAAATGTTAGTGGTTATGATCAAAACTGGCATCTAAAGGGTTAATTTTTAATGGTGATTAATGAAATCATGATATGAATCAAACAGATAGATAGATAGATAGATAGATAGATAGATAGATAGATAGATAGATAGATAGATAGATAGATAGATAGATAGATAGATAGATAGATAGATAGATAGATAGATAGATAGATAGATAGATAGATACTTTATTGATCCCGAGTGAAATTCAAGGGGGGGTTCAACAACAACCCCTTCATGAAAAGAAAGAAAAAAAAAATATGGAAAAATAGTAATCTTTCATAATTTTATAGCAGTTTAAAGTTCAAGCTACAAATCTTGTAGTTAACAGTTCCAACGTAACTTTTTTTTAGCAGGGCATAAGGGTTAAGTTACTGTAACTCGGTTATTAGTGCATTCAACTTAAATGTTCTATTCCATTCCATTATGGGCTCAAGTACATTGAACTTAGCCTACTTCACTTATTCAACTAATGCTTCATTACTTAAAAATTTTAAGGCAACGAGTTACCTTGACTTTTTTTAAGTAGATTCTACTTATCCGGGTTTACACTTTGCCGTGAGGTCTATGACGTGAGTGTCATTTCAAGGGGGTTTTGAAAATCCTATTATTTAACCTAATGAGCTTTTAGTTTTAATTACAGTTCAAAGTAAGGTTCCTTTTTCCAGGTCTGCTGAAGAGTATCACCGACCATGGATGTAATGTGACTTTGACCTAATCCCATCAGAAGTCGCTGAAGCATAGGTATAAAAGCTAAAGTAAGAGTTGAAGCACCAGTCACCCAAGGAGGTTGTAAGTGACAAGAAAGGCCAAACTGCTAGGGACCTCCTTCCAAGCACAGAATGGCAGAAGAGTGGGGAAAACAGTCTTTTGAAGCCAGGAGGCACCATGAAGACACAACGAGGGAATCTGGCTTCGCTTACACAAACACCAATCATACCAAAGGTACAGTATGATCTTTTTGTTCGTCAATGATGGGCATGTAAATCATAATAATAGTAAAGAAAACCCCCCCAAAAAACTGGCAGTGACAGCAGTAGGACCTCAAACAGGAGCAAGATTGTTTTCCAATAATGTATGATTCAAATGATTTACAACCATATTGTTTTGTTGGTTTGGTAATTGTCCTTCGAGGATTTCAGTTATTTTTTTAGTCAGAAGATATCAATCTTAGACAACTTTACTCTTATTAATTAATTCCAAATAAACACACTTATTTTTCTGCGTGACATTTTATACGAGTCAAAGAATGAACTGCTGAATTCATTTAAACATGTTGTTTTAACTAGTTATTTCACATGATCATTAAAATTGATTGTAATGTTCATTCTATAAAAATAAATCACTTACAAATCAAATTCACAACAGCATTTTATGGCTCCTGTCATTAACTAATACTACTAACTGATTCTTTTGGGAGTTTTTTAATTTTTACAATTATTGAAAGATGAAATCAGTCAACTGATTGAGGCATAATATATGATATGAAACTTGTTTTGTTCTTCCTTTTCCCCCAGGTCCATTTGAGGGTCCCAATTACCACATTGCTCCACGATGGGTTTACAATCTTGCAACATTCTGGATGTTTCTAGTGGTCGTCTTTTCAGTGTTCACTAATGGTCTCGTCTTGGTGGCTACAGCAAAGTTCAAGAAACTCCGCCACCCTCTGAACTGGATCTTGGTCAATCTTGCAATTGCAGATCTTGGAGAGACACTTTTTGCCAGCACCATCAGTGTATCCAACCAGACGTTTGGTTACTTCATTCTCGGACACCCAATGTGCATGTTTGAGGGCTTTGTTGTCGCAACCTGTGGTAAGTGGTAATAGTCTTTCTCTATAGAAAAGGTTTTGGGGACAGTCATACAAGGTCAGGCCGTGAGTTAAACACTGTAACTGAATATCTTTCTTTCACGTACAGGTATTACTGGTCTCTGGTCCTTGACAATCATCTCCTGGGAAAGATGGGTTGTTGTATGTAAACCTTTTGGAAATGTTAAGTTTGATGCAAAATGGGCCACAGGTGGAATTGTATTTTCCTGGGTCTGGTCAGCAGCGTGGTGTGCATGCCCTCTCTTTGGATGGAGCAGGTAACCTGCTGTTGACTTTCTAATTTTGCAACCTTGCATTTTATAATTATCAGCAAAAAATGTTAATCTTACAATTTCTTGCATCAGGTACTGGCCTCATGGACTTAAGACTTCCTGTGGACCTGATGTATTCAGTGGAAGTGATGCCCCTGGAATCCAGTCATATATGATTTGTCTTATGATTTCATGCTGTATTATTCCTCTGGCTATCATTGTCTTGTGCTACCTTGCTGTCTGGCTGGCTATTCGGGCCGTAAGTGATCTTAACTGCAGTTTTATACTTACAAAAACTTGACCACAGCCTGACTGCAGAATCTCACTATGTGTTGATTTCTTGATCACAGGTTGCTATGCAACAAAAGGAATCAGAGTCAACCCAGAAAGCTGAGAGAGAAGTATCCAGGATGGTTGTGGTCATGATCTTTGCATACTGTTTCTGTTGGGGACCTTACACCTTCATGGCCTGCTATGCTGCGGCTAACCCTGGATATGCTTTCCATCCTCTGGCTGCATCCATGCCTGCATATTTTGCCAAGAGCGCCACCATCTACAACCCAATTATCTATGTCTTTATGAACCGACAGGTGGGTGAAAACATCACATTTTAAGGTTAAACAAATTTCAATGTCTGTTCGGGTGTTCTTAGTTTATTTTTGAGATAATCGATTTTTCTGCCCCTTTCAGTTCCGTGAATGCATCATGAAGCTCTTTGGCAAAGAAGTGGATGAGAGCTCTGAAGTGTCCACATCAAAGACAGAGGTCTCGTCTGTGGCTCCTGCATAAACCTCCATGTTCTCCCTTTTGGAAAAAAGCTGAGAGCCAATGTAATTTGTACAGTAAATATTTATTGCATCTATTTTCTTTATATCCATTTTTTTTAGCAAAATGGTAGATTTCTTGCAAATACAAAAAAAACAAAAAAACAAAACACAAAGCAAATAAATGCAAAGTATTGAAAACGTTTCAGTATCACAATTATTGAGTGATGAACACTGTCAATCCAAAATAACATACAATGTAGAATTTGTCTTTCAAAAGTGTTGCTTGTGTACTGCGGGTCACTACCAATATAGGTGTCCCAGAAGACAGGTAAGGAGCTCAACCAGTGTTTTGAGTGCCACACTACATCAGGTGGGCGCTGTAGTTGTTTTGGTGAAACACCATTATATTGGGGATTTGAAAGCATTCAAATTTTAGCAAACATTTTAAAAAGCAACACATAAGCCTGCAATAAAAAAGATTTTGACTTTTAACTTTTATTACATCTCCTCCGAAATAGGATCCTTTACTAAAAGTGCTTGAACTTGAAAAATTATTTAACACACACTTAGAAATATTTATATTCAAGAAATATGTAACAATCAGCAGAGCTGATATTCTTATTTAATTAAAAATATCTGTTCCGCAGGCCAGGCTGTACACAAACAGTAAATTATCTATTAATAAATGTCACTTTCTCTATAGATGGCATAAAAACAGGTAAATGCAATGGACTTAAAGGGGACATATTATGAAAAATCCACTTTTACAGTGTTTTTGAACATATATTTCGGTAACCTGAGTGTCTATCGACCCACAAAATTTGAAATAAATCCATCCAGTCCTTTGTTTGTGGTCTGCATAAGTCTTGCAACACAGAGAAAAGTGCTCCGTTTCAAATTTTCTCAACTTGTGACATCAAAAGTTGGATTCTGGTTAAAAAATACCCTCCCCTCCCCTGTTTTCTCCACCCATTGGCTCCACCCCCAGCCTAGAGCAAAACTTTTGCACAGGTCTGCCATTTTTATTCTCGCTACAGAGGAGTGATGTCTACCGGGAAAACTCAGGGGGGCTCATTGCATTTAAAGAGACACACACACCAAAACGGAGCGTTTTGAGAGAGCTGGTTTATACAAGGTCACAAACCTCCTTTGGTGCTTGATTCATGTTATATTTTGACCAAAGCACAGCACAGATGTTTCATTTAGACCACAGGGGACTGTTTGAAAAGGTGAAAAAGGGCTATAATATGTCCTCTTTAAAGGGATACTTCACCCGTTGAAACATGAATCTGTATTGAAATTGGGTCAGGCAGGTCTTGTGCCTCGGCAGCCGAGTTAGACTAAGGGTGCATTCACATCTAAGCCATTTGGTCCGTTTGAAACAAATTCTGGTGCGTTTGGCCGTCTGTATGTTAACAATATCAAATAGGTTTGCCGAGCATGGTTAACGTTAGCATTGCTAACAACACCAGCCTTCAGTCCTCCTTACAGGTTAACGTGCACATGCATGTGGTTACACATCGCTCCCGTCAATATACCAGTTTATCACAGCCTCCATACTTTATCTTCAATTTTCTAGATGAAAATGCTGCCAAACTGATCTGATCTTCAGTGTGTTCACATGTTTTCAGTTCGAAGACATTTGAAGTAGCCTATTAAAAGTTGCTTAATATTAACAAAACATCAGACCTGAGACTCTGTCCCAGAGTCTCAGGTCTGAGTCAGGTCTGAGAAATGAGTAAGCCATGTTTACTCACCTTTGAAGAAACTCCAGAGTTGAAGCCAGCTCAGATGGATAATGGATGTTGAAACTGTAGTAGCTCCCGAACATGAGGCACAATGCAGAAATGAAGGAGGAGATGTTTGTGTTGATAAGGTTCCAATCCAGACTCACCATGTACCTTGTTGAGGAATAGCAGGTATTTAACAGGTTATATTAATAAGCGCTGCACTCACATGACAAATTCTATAAACAGTGCAATAAAAAAAAAAGAGAGATATGAAACAGACTTACTTACCACAGACAATAATAGTGGGTGTCAGAGGCACTTGCTCCAGTCATGTATCTTCTACATGGAAGAACATGGACTCCTTCTTTCTTCGACACAGTGTTCTCACACACACCCCGCTCTGTTGGACGCGGAGGTGGAACAGGTATCCTACTTTCTAATACCTGGAAATTCAATAAACTCCTCCCACTGAGCAACAATTCCTCATTTGAATATCACACAATCATGGTTACTGCTCCTACTAAAATGTACATTGCTATCATCTACCGCCCACCAGGGTGTAATCTGAATGATTTTGTTGTGGAACTGGACATGCTACTCTCAGAAATCCCTGATGATGGAACACCACTTATTGTAATGGGAGACATGAATATACACACAGATAAAGCCCAGGCAACTGACTTTCTTGCTTTGTTGTCCTCTTTCGACCTCACACTGGTCCCAACTCCTCCTACCCATAAAGCTGGCTACACCCTTGATTTAATTCTGACCCGGAACTGCTCGACAGCAAACCTGACTGTCACCCCTCTACACTTATCAGACCACTTCTTTATTCAATTCACAATATCCTTACCCGAACTTCCTCAGGCACAACCTCAAATAATGTCATACCACCAAAATATGCGTTCGCTCAAGCCAGTCCAGCTGTCCAACGAGGTCTTGGCTGCCATGCCTGCCCACGAGGTCTTTACAGCACTCTCTCCAGATGAGGCTACAGACACACTCTGCTCCACTCTAGCCTCATCTCTGAACAAACTCTGCCCTCTGGTGTCCAAGCCCGCTCGCAAAAACCAGCCTAGTCCCTGGCTCACTGAAGTCATAAGAGAGCAAAGAGCAGGGCTGAGGTCAGCAGAGAGAAAATGGCAAAAATCAAAACAATCCATTGACCTCAATGACTATAAGCAAAGACTTGTCTCATTCTCCTCCAGCCTAAAAACGGCCAAGACATCATATTATCAGAACAAGATATGCAATGCCACAGATACAAGAAAAATGTTTTCTGCTTTTAACTCACTGCTTCAACCTCCTCCTCCTCCACCCTCCGATCTGTTGACACCCGACATGTTTGCCTCGTACTTTACTGAAAAGGTTGCAACCATCAGTAACCAGTTTTCTGAGCCTGACCAACTCAGCCCAAAAGCACCGACCAAAAGTGCCTCATTCGACTCATTCTTCTCTCTGACTGAGGAAGAAGTCTCTAAGCTTGTGCTAGACTCTCGGCCGACTACCTGTCCTTTGGACCCTATACCATCAAGCCTCCTGCAGACCATCTCCTCTCCGCTTAATGATGCACTTCAGCATATCATCAACTCTTCTATGTCAACGGGTGTGTTCCCCACAGCATTCAAGCAAGCTCGGGTCACCCCTCTGCTCAAAAAACCCACACTGAACCCAGCCCAGGTTGAAAACTACAGACCGGTTTCTCTTCTGCCCTTTCTGTCAAAAGTACTTGAGCGCACAGTCTTCAAGCAAGTCTCGGAGTTTCTGTCTAAAAACAATCTGTTTGATCCAAATCAGTCAGGCTTTAAGCGGGGCCACTCTACTGAAACTGCACTACTCTCAGTAACAGAATCGCTAAAGGCGGCCAGGGCGGCAGGTCAGTCATCAGTTCTACTACTCCTAGATCTGTCTGCTGCCTTTGACACAGTCAACCATCAAATCCTCCTTTCCACGCTCTCTGAGCTTGGCATCTCAGGATCTGCCCTTTGCTGGTTCGAGTCCTACCTCTCTGGGCGATCCTTTAGAGCAGCGGTTCCCAAACTTTTATGGCCGCGCACCCCCCTTCTATGTCCCAACCGGGTTGACGCACCCCCAATCCCCCACACCTTAAAAAAAAAAAACGCAACAAGCTTTTTTATAGCCATATTAAAGGCGGCATGTTTAATCATGCTCAAATGACCAGAACATACAATCACAATCACAACAATGCGCTCTTGCATATGAATTAATTAAATTAAAGTGAATTAAATTCAATTAAACTAAAACACTGTAACAAAATGTTAATAGAATGCAATAAAGTTACACACAACCTAAATAACAAAGAACATGGCTCAGGAACAGATTTAAAAAAAAAACAGGATGCTGAGGATTTTTACGCGCAGCGCATCTAGGTGGCTCAGCCTGCAGCGAGAGAAAGAAAGAAAGAGAGAGGGAGGGAGAAAGGGAGGGTGGACGTGTGAGTATTTCCAGCGTATTTGTAGCAATAATATCAATACCATTTGGCCAAATACTTACCCATATTAATGCGACGGGTGGGCCTGCATCTTGGCACAAAGATCTTCAATGTTTGGCGCAATTGAAGACAATTTCAGCCTCAAATCTTTCTCAACGGCATCCAGTCTTTGCCGATGTTTAGTCTTTACTGCTGTCAGAGCAGAGAAACCAGCCTCGCATAAATACGTTGTAGCAAAGGGCATCAAAACTCTCAAGGCCTGCTTTGCCAGGACTGTGTATGATGGCATTGACTCAGTCCAAAAATCCACAAGTGGCTTTCGTCTGAACTGCAACTGCAGTGCCCCATCAGATGACAGCTCGATCAGCTGTTCCTGCTCTTGAAATGACAGCTGTGGGATCGGGAGGGAAACTTCAAATGGGTTGCGAATCCACGCTTGAGATGTGTCTATAGGTGGGAAGTATTTCCGTAGCTGCTCGGCGAGTTGGTTGAGGTGTTCAATTATGAGACTTTTTACATGCTCACCCAGGTGCAGGTCATTTTCCCCCAAGAACTCGTGAAGCGTAGGGAAACACAGGAGTGTGTTCCCACTCACACAGCTCGCCCAGAACCGTAGCTTCTTCATCATAGCTTCGATCTTGTCTTGTGTGTTGAACACGGTAACACTGACTCCCTGCAGACTTAGATTCAGTTCATTCAGAGCAGAAAAGATGTCCGCCAGATAGGCGAGCCTCTTCAGAAAGTCTTCGTCATGCAGACTGGAAGCCAAGTGAAACGGATTGTCCTCAAAAAACTGCTGAAGCTCGTGTCGCAGTTCAAAAAGCCTCGTTAACACTTTGCCGCGGGACAACGCACCGTCATCGATTTTGCCCCGTCAGTGCAAATGCCCACGCAGCGTGTCCAGTCGATCACGTTGGTCCTCATAAACATGTCAATTAAATTGAAGATTTCCTCTCCTGTTGTTCGGGTAGCAAGGGGCCGACAGAACAAAAAATCTTCCTGTACCGTGCCTTCAAAAAGGTAACGGACATATACCAGAAGATTTGCCAGATTTGCCACATCTGTAGACTCATCTACTTGCAGAGAGTAAAACTCGCTTTTTTTCACACGGCTGACTAATGTAGCCAGGATGTCTTCAGACATTGCATCGATGCGGCGCGACACAGTGTTATTGGATACCGGAATCATGTCTAACTTTTTTGCTTCTCTCTCTCCAATCATGCATCCCACCATCTCTTTGGCAGCTGGCAAGCACACGTCTTCGGCAATTGTGTGAGGCAGCCCCTTTTTCGCAATTCTGTAGCTGACAAGATATGAAGCCCGTAATGCGTCTTTTGTAGACCCAACATATTAATGAAACTGTTGTTTTTGGCAGTTTTGCAACTCCTCCAATTTTGATTTAAAAAATGTAAGGGGCTTTTGAATTACATTACCATGCTTTGTGTGAAGGTGGCGACGTAGATAAGAAGGCTTCAGGCAGCTGTTTGCTAGAACCTCACTGCACACCACGCACTGCGGCTTTGGGCAGTCTGTATCGCCAATCCAAGTGAAGCCCAGACCCAGATAATTTTCGTCATATTTCCTTCTTTTTTTCCCCGTCTGGTGTTCATCCTCTTCACCTCTTTTGCCTTGTTGCCATCGCCTTCCCTCCTTTGCGGTTTTCCCCGGCTCATCATTTTCAGACTCCCGCTCGTTTTCTTCTCCCGGTTCCGTTGAAATTCTCTCCTCTGTTGCCTCCGATTCCTCACTCTCTCTTGGTTCCTCTCGTCCTTCATCACTAACTTTGACTTTAGATGTCCCATCTGACAATTTCCCTGATTTCAGCCAATTCAACATATTTGCAAGAATGAGTGAGATAGAGGCCACAGGCTAGGTGCAAATACAGTCCTTTCAAAAAGAAGCGTAGAAGAAGAAGTTATCTTCTTCTACGCTTCTTTTTAAGAGGAAGTGCATTTTGAATAGCCTTTATTAATTAAAATCACAGTTTTTGATTTTAATTTTACAAAGGAAATGTTTATTTACACATCTTTATTGTGTGGAAAAAAAAACACTGTAACTGTGTAATTATCAGACCGCCATTACATTTTTCATCTCGCCCACCCCCTAGAGGCAGCTCGCGCACCCCACCACACTTTGGGAATCCCTGCTTTAGAGTGTCGTGGAAGGGAGAAGTGTCCAAAGCGCACAGCTTATCCACAGGGGTACCTCAAGGGTCAGTGCTTGGTCCCCTCCTCTTCTCCATATACACAAGCTCACTTGGTTCGATAATCCGCTCTCATGGCTTTTCATACCACTGCTATGCTGATGATACCCAGCTCTTCTTGTTATTTCCACCAGGCGATGTCACAATCTCAGCTAGAGTCTCGTCATGCCTCACCGATATCTCTAAATGGATGAATGAACGGCACCTTCAACTCAATCTTTCAAAGACTGAGCTCCTTGTCATCCCAGCCAGTCCCTCTATACAGCCACAGATCAATATCCAACTTGGAACAACCAAACTCATGCCCACAAAGTCTGCCCGGAACCTGGGTGTCATGATTGATGACCAGCTAACCTTCAAGGTTCAAGTAGCCTCGATTGCCCGATCATGTCGTTTTGCCCTGTACAACATCAGGAAGATCAGACCTTACCTGTCAGAACATGCTACACAACTTGTGGTACAGGCTCTTGTGCTATTACGCATAGACTACTGCAACTCTCTACTGGCAGGTCTTCCTACATGCACAACCAAACCTCTGCAGATGATACAGAACGCAGCAGCACGACTGGTCTTCAACCTTCCAAAAAGAGCTCATGTCACTCCGCTGTTCATCTCCTTACACTGGCTCCCAGTCACTGCTCGCATTAAATTTAAAACTCTGCTACTCGCCTACAAAACAGCAACAAAAACGGCTCCTCCTTACTTTAACTCTCTATTTCAGGTCTACACTCCCTCCTGTCCACTACGCTCTGCCAATGAAAGGCGTTTGATCCAACCTTCACAACAGGGTCCAAAGACGAGGACTAGACTCTTCTCCTCTGTCGCCCCCCGGTGGTGGAATGAACTTCCAAACTCCATTCGATCTGCAGAGTCCCTCTGTACCTTTAAGAAAAAGCTAAAGACCCAGCTCTTTCAGGAATACCTACTAACTTAACTTAATGATGATGGTATTGATGTAATGATGGTAATGATGATGGTTTTTGTTTTTGGTTGACAACGACGACGTATAAGATGGTTTATATACTGATTAGAGTCTCAGAACGGCAGTTAATGTTGTGCCTTGCCTCTGGGCAATGCCTTTCAGCACCTGTGTGTCCAATCGGACTCAAAGCTGATCGTTCATCCTTACTGACTTTGTTCCTTTATTTTTCCTTGATCCTTGCTTGAAAGAAGCTTTCTGGCTTGTACAGGTCTTAATGCTGTCATCAAATTAGCCTCCGTTACGAAGCGTAGATCATCACCCGTCTCGACTCCAATGGACTGCAAGTGCTCTTCCAGGATGTTTTTGTTTACTGCTTGAAGTTCTGGTAGGACTTCCATGATGGCGACATCTAGGAAGGTTTGCTCTGAGTCACTCATATTTGCACTGAAGAAGAAATGCCACCTTCAAACAGAACAGAAAAAATATACAGTACATATGTAACCGGTTGCGTTTTCCTGCTGGACTATGGAGGGCGTGTATCTGTCTCAGATGATTATGGTGCAGGAAGAACGCCACAACAGCTGGAGTTGCTCTCAATCTGGATCTCTTTCCTTTTATTCTGGTGTATAATCAAAAGCACACAATCAGCATTGATATGCAACTGCAAGGACCCACATCTTCAGCTCAGGAGAGATTCCTTTTTGCCTTTTTAAGAGTATTTTTACATAACATCATGAAATCATATCAATTAAACAAATTTTTAGCCCAAGTGATCGTATAGTGGAATTTTACTTTGTCTATGAGTACCAAATAAGAGCATTTTCAATTTGTATCTGTATATAAACATACCAAAATCATTTTAACATGTAACCATCAATGAAGTACATTTTACAGCTTTTTACAATTAACACAAACAACATGAATCCACAGTTCACTTTTTTTATGTAAAACTAATTTAACCGTGCCTACCTGGTGTATAATCAAAAGCACACAATCAGCATTGATATGCAACTGCAAGGACCCACATCTGCACAACACAAAAACACGCACACAAGAGCACCAACGTGAGCATCACGGCCACGAGGAAGCAGCCAACTGGTAAGCTAACTAGCATTAGCTCGGTATGTAAACAAACTGAAACTCGTAAAATAAAATAAAAATGTCTCCACATAAATGTCCGAAACTGTAACAGTACATTCTAAACGGGTTCATGGACAAAATACATGTTACCTAAAGTTTTTGGAACAGTTTTAAAACATTAAACAGAGATATGTTGGTCGCAGCACTAAACACACACACACACCTTCAGCTCAGGAGAGATTCCTTTGCTGAGGTACGTACGGTGGCCAGCTAGGAGCCCTACAGACACATTAATTTTGTAGAAATTCAAAAGAGGTTCATTCTAACTCTGTTACACATACACTTAACAGAGCAGGGACATGCACCAGGTAACACTTATATTAATGTCAAACTATTTACAGTGAGAAGTAAGTGGACTTTATTTTGCCACAATACTTTGTTTTAGTGGAATGACTTGGTATCCATCAAGAATGTATGATACCAAAGGATAGAAATCGGGCAGGTCATTAATGTTGATACACTGTAACCCAAGACTGTCCTTTGTCACAGAATACAGATGGTATTCTGAGAGGAAGATGCCTTTGTGGATATCCATCAAAACATACACAGATGTGTCATTTTGAATCAAGATTAGTAGAAGTTCACCAAACTCCATATACTCATCATTTCTGTACACAAGAAACTGTCCTTTTTTATATGCAGTGCCCTTGTACTGAATGTCTGTGGTAACTGTGGTATTGCTTTCTGAAAAGGCTAACTCCCTGACTGCATGTTTAATAGTGTCACTGTAGAGGTTGGGATAAAACACACAGTTCTCCTTCACTTGCAGTAGTTTACTGCATTCTTGCCCAGCTAAAAGATATGCCTGATACATCTGATGACGCTCTGACAAAGTTTGACAAATGTTTTTGAAGTTTTTCAAGTGTCTGGCACATCTTTTAAAATAACTGTTTACTTTCAAACCTAAGTGCCCATAACCTCATCAATGGACCACATTTCAACAACAGTGCTGAATAATGGCGCAAATAGTGGTGCTTGGGTTTTAGTGGAATTTCAGGAAACAACATCTTTCTCATCTCCAAATATTCTTGGATCAAAATGTCAACATATGCTATCTGGGACAAGGAAATGTTCTGAGCACAAATAAGATCTACAATGTCTTTTAACTGGAGAGCTAACTGCTATACTTCATCCTCATGGTTTTGCACTTTGTCACCAATCAAAACTGGTAGCAATCTCAAAAGGTTCCAGTTTTGAACGGCTTGCCCTGATAACTTGGCTCCGTCAGGTTTGACAGTACATGCTTTGTGAGTGCTTCAGATCCTTTATACTTAAACTGCTTGATGCGCCTGTTTAAGAGGGAGTATGTGAACCATTTTTTATTTTTTATAATGTTCTTCAGGTACAGTGCTAGATCATATGACAAGACTCCTTCAAAGAGGTCATGACCTAAACAGGGCGGGAGACCAGGCTGGGATATGTGAAACGACTCAAGGGTATTAAAGATAGAGTTTACCTTTATTCCTCTGACGTCTTGGATGTTTTCAGCCTGGAGATCAGCAACAGAAGCGTCATACGTCTCTGGGGTGCGTGGAGGACCACAGGCATTCGGATCAGCGTAAAACTCACTTCTTGTGATTTCACAGTACCTGCAAAAATATCGAGAGCGGCTGAAGTTTTCTGTAAACCCACCTATGCAATGAGAACCCAAGTTATCCCCAGCAATGCAGTAAATACCCCCTTTTACTGTTTCTCCATCTACATTTATTCCATCTGTCTCCAAGGATTTCAGATCTTCCAACAACTCTGAGAAAACTTTGGCTATTCAAAAACGCTGAAAGTCATTCTCAACACACAACAAGACTAAAAACATATTATCAGTATTTGAACGCAAATGAATGGGTAAATTTGCTACTGAAAGATAGACTGCAAGAACTTTGTGCGTCTTTTTAGCAGAACCCAGGGGATTCACAACTTCAAATGAATCTTTGTACAAAATCAGTTTGAGGCTTTCAGGGTTTTCATTAAAGAACTGGTGACATTTGAAATTTTGTCCATTATATAAATCCGTATAAACCTCTACATCAGGATCTCCAAACTGTTGTGACTGTGTATTCCTCCATAAATGTGACTGTAAAAAGCTCTTAAGAGTTTCTGCCACTGGTATGTAGTAAGGTCCGTGTACGAAGTATAATTCATTTGCAATAGTTCATGATGTATAATGAAACATGCCAGTTTAAGGGGTATTGCCTAATTTTAATGTCCGACTTGGCGAATGCAAATACACGTTCTCGCACGTTTACTCATTCTCCAACAGCCGACTCAGTCTAACGTTGTTAATGCTTTGACTGTATTATTGTTTCATTGAGCGAGGACGTGCAAAGCTATTCAGCGCAGCTTGTTGCATTATCCAACTTGTACAATGAAAATTGAACCAAGGAAGTCGACAACCGGAAACAGACACAGCTCCCCTTAAAAGTTGGGTGCAATGAAGCGGCGTTGGTTGCCGTGATAATTTCCATAGGTTCGTTGCCGTGATAATTTCCATAGGTTGGTTGTGAATTAATTCGCCAGTCGGGGAGAACACTTTTATTAGCCTAGTTATTTGATTCATGTCAATGTATTCGTCTACTTATTTGATTAAGAGAGTTTGACTGCTAGAAAGTGTAGCATATTAGCCTACCTACTTTTAACTGTATATATTGCGAAAGGACTGGACAGGAGATCATCAAAAATGCTGGCGTCTGCAGTGCACACTTCCACTTAGTAGACGAAGTTCAGATTAAAACGTGATTCAATAATGCATCGCAGCAACGTCTTTCAATGCTGTTTAAACTGCTCATTTCCGTGAATATTTTCGCCGAACGGCTTGAACAACGTTAAAACTTTCCCCCTTTATTAAAAAGTTTAAACCTTCTTTAAACCACTAATACCTAACCTCACCTGCACAATCTCTACCAAATTAACAAAACCGAGAATAAACAGTAACTTTACATAAAAAAAAGTTTGTCCTCAATGAAAACATACGCAACTAACACGATTCAAAACGCACAGCTTTTATTTTGAAGGCGAGCTGTGTCTGTTTCCTGTTGTCGACTTCCTTGGTTCAATTTTCATTGTACAAGTTGGATAATGCAACAAGCTGCGCTGAATAGCTTTGCACGTCCTCGCTCAATGAAACAATAATACAGTCAAAGCGTTAACAACGTTACACTGAGTCGGCTGTTGGAGAATGAGTAAACGTGCGAAAACGTGTATTTGCATTCGCCAAGTCGGACATTAAAATTAGGCAATACCCCTTAAACTGGCATGTTTCATTATACATCATGAACTATTGCAAATGAATTATACTTCGTACACGGACCGTAGTAAGCACATTTTTGTGACATGTTTTCATCCATTCCCAATGCCACTTTTTGGGGTTCCGTGTATTTAAACATTATGTGTATATATTTTTGTAATAAAGAACTTACTTTAGTTGGTGTGTAGGCTTGACCTAAGTCGTGCACATTTTGCATTTCCTCAGCAATAGTCTGTATAGTAGAGGCAGGAATAAGCAGCTGTCCTTGCAGTTTAAGGTAAAAGAGACACATGTTTCTGAGATAAGACTGACTATCATTCTCTGGCATATCACTGGCTGCACTAGCTGTTGGCAGGTCTTCATATGTGTTTTCTGAATCATCTGTACTGTCAATGACATTTGGGGGCTGAGGGCGAATTTCCCTGTACATGTCATCAATACCATCAGGGGAACATGCTTTATGCTTCCTACACATGTGAGAGGTAAATGATGACTTTTTTGTAAACACGTGCTTACAACCACTTACTGGACATGACACAGACCTGCCCTCTCCAATATGATCATTTAAGTGAGACACTAGCTCTTTCACCGTGTGAAAATGGCGGGCACATAATGAAATTGCGCATTTTAAATCTGCAACAACAGCTTTAGGAGCAGCTTGCGGTGCAGGTGCATTGTGCACACGATAAAAATGCCCCTTGAAAGCTGAGTAAGTGGTAAATGTTTGACTACAATTGGCGCCAACACACTTGAAAAGACAACGAGGCTCATTCCTATGCACTCTGCAATGTAGTACATAACCTCTTAATGTAACCAATATCTTTTTACAAAAGACGCAGGTGATAATTTTTAGGATTTCAAGTGTTTGCCTACTTTTCAGCTGAACTAAGTTATCAAGCATTGATCTACTGGTCTTAACCTGCTAAGTATCAACTGGTGCTAGCTTACACCATGTGCTTTCAGCACACATTTTCGTTTGGTCTTGAAAATAAGTAGCCTAAATGTGTTCTCCACTGTGCAGACGGCGCTGCTCTGGCTCGCTCGTTAGTGACGTTAGATGCAGCTGTGAACGAGGAGCTTGTGCTTCTCCCGCTCCTCCCGCCCTCACGTCATTATCCAATCAGAAACGAGCTTCAGCTGCAAACTTTTAAATTCAAAATTAGGCGGACTCAGTGCACAATGACAGAGTACACGTACAAGTCTGTGGTTAGAGAGGAGGCACTGTTAGGTTGTTTAGCCTGTGATAATGATACAATGCTAAAAAAAAATGTTTTATAGATTTAAATAGAAAACCAGTAGGTTAAGTATTACATTAAAATTTAAAGACTAAAAGAAACATAAAGCATACAAGGATTAGGACTGAACAGAAGTGTTACTTTGCATATAGGCTATCAATAATTTAAATTTCTTATACTCTACAATAGGCTACAAATAGCCTAAATGATAAAAAAAACAAAAAAACAATGTTATTATAATTGTATATTTTTATATAGCTTATAGATAGGCAACCTCTCAGGTTCACAATGACATTTTTTGTGAAAACATTTTTATTAGGCCTACCTCAATTTGCATCGTTTCATCAATCATGTTAAAAGTAGGCCTACAGCATAAACTTGTAAAGTGACTTGTATTTCTTGTATTTTTAAAAACAACTGATTAAAACTATAGTTTTTACAATATGTCAAATTAACAAAATTGTTTTGTTACGAGTATTACAGTATTTCTCTGTTTTTGTTACCAATATTTGTAGTTTTAACAAATAAATTTGATTATAATCACATATTGTTGTTGTAATTATAACAAAAACATTCTGTTTAATAGTTTACAAAAGTTCACTGTGATCTAAACAAAAAATATATGTTTTTGGGTTTACAATACTTTTCTGTAGGGATTTTACATAGTTTTTATGTAAATTTCACAGCCATTTTTTACAGTGTAATGTTGAAATCTGAATCTAAAAAGCTCAGTTTGAATTAGAACGAAGTAGCATTCAGCGAGTTGAAAAAGCATCGTATACAACAGTAAGCAGTCAGTGTCAACAAAAATGTCAAGAACAAAAATGAGAATTTTACCCTCACTTTTTCAGGGTTGACTGACATACTGACAAAAACATCAAATAGATTTAAAAAAAGCCAAAACATTTCGACCAGTACGGTTCACACAACAACAAACGTTTCATTTGGTGGCATTGACCAATTTACTGACACAACCACTCTATTTTGAAACCATAATTAAAGGTCTTGGGTGACCTGTGACCTTTTTGAAGATATGCAATAGAGTTCTGATGTTACATTAAACAGTTAAGCATATGAGTTACAGTTTCAGAGAATGTTAAGACTGTAAAAAAAAGGCAAAACAATTGAGAAAATTAAGTAAATGTGTAAACCATT
Organism: Tautogolabrus adspersus; assembly: GCA_020745685.1. Lineage (NCBI taxonomy): Eukaryota > Metazoa > Chordata > Actinopteri > Labriformes > Labridae > Tautogolabrus > Tautogolabrus adspersus. Next base: position 9,701,324 of record CM036538.1, on the reverse strand, counting down.
GTTTTGTGAATGTGTAGTGTGACATCTATTGGCTGAATGTTGTCTATAAAATGTTTTAATAAAAGGAAATAGAATATGAGAACAGTTAAGTCTATTATTCGTTTAATTTCTTAAAATGAAAACGCCTGTGCAAGTTACCAAAACGTGTGCATTTTATAAAACAGGTGCGTCAAATCAAAAGCCTGCAAGCGTTTAAACTAAAGGCCTAACAATCAATATTTATTAGATGTTTATTTATTAGGTCCAATTCATAACAACTTAATACACTCAATTCACTTTACAAAAAGAGCAGGTTTAGACTATACTCTTTGTTATATTATTTACAGAGACCCAACATTAATCCACCATGAGCACAGCACTAAGCAATATAATGATATAATTTTAGTGGCAAGGAAAAGTTCCTTTTAGAGGCAGAAACCTCGAGCAGAACCAGACTCATGTTAAACAGTCTTCTTTCTGCCAAAACTGTCTATCCCCGTCACCTCCCAGGTAGAAACCAGCGCTAGCCAAGTAAATCACAAACCTTAAACCTTTGCTTTTGAAACAAGCTAGCTAGCACGACAATTTGGGAAACTGAATCAATCATGAATCTAAAATTATTTAACTGTTTAAAACACATATATGCACCTAGAATGGGTATTCAATTAGAATTTAACGGAGGTGGGGGTGAGGGGTTGCTTACCGGTAAGTAGGCTACTCGAGCCCCATGTACGGAGGCTATAGCTAAAGCGGGCAGCCTGGGTTCTAATTCTACCTGTGGCTCCTTTCCCGCATGTCATTCCCCACTCTCTCCTCTATTTCTGACTCCATCCACAATTCCCATCCACAAAACCCACCAATCCCACCTGGAGCCCCTTTGCATTGACTGGCCTTGAAAAAGTTCAAAGATATATCAAAGGTTTGGTAAACAGCAGAAAAAAAATCTCTTTTTGTTTATATTGGGTTGCTGGCCCATCGCTGATCAAGTGCAGCCACTTTGGGTAAAGTTACTCTTCACCATTCCTAACACTGGTCTTTGACTGCAAAAAGTAGAATGGAGTGGCCCTCACTTTTTAAACGTACGTACGACAAAAAACTGGGTGTACGGTCATTTCCATGCAAAGTTTGGCACTTATCAATCTGAATGTGAGCGGAGGATTTGCTCAAATTTGCTAGGTCTCAACCAGACTAACTATTAATGGATGAAGCCTGAGTGACGTCAGCCATCTGTTACGGCAGGGGGCTCCGGAGGCTCATCGGCAGCCGCCACCATGCTGGAAATGCCGTCTCAAACCTGATTCATGCTTCTTGCGGTCTGCGCGGTCGACACGGTGCGGACGGCGCGCACGGTCCCTGCGAACGTCGAGTCGTTTCGTACTGAATGCGTTCAGAGCGGCCAGAACGGACCTCTTCAGTAGTCTCTCTCACTTCTTCGAACCCCTCCATTTTTAAAGCGACGAAAATTTTGAAGGGCATAGAGTACTTTCGGGTCAATCATGTCAGCTACGCGCCTAACTGTGGATAACATGCATCTTTCACAAAATCAAAACGGAGCTGTTTAAAAAAAAAAAAAACCTGTACAGTGCCCATGATGACAATAACAAATCAGACCTATTTCGTGTTTTGTACCAGGCTGTAAACATGTTAATTTATGCCGTAAAAACGGCTTCATTTTTCAAGGCCGTAGGTTGCTGCTTGGTAGCAGCCCATGTACGTACGTTTGTGTCTCCTCAAGTCAGTGTGGACCTGGGTGCAGCAAATCTGGCCGTGTCAGAGAATTATTAGATCATAATAGTGCAGAGCCTGTTTAGACATCACAGATGTATTGTTAGATAAGTTATGGCATCTCAAATGTATTTTAAATTACGCTCCACTTAAACCGATCCCTGTAGGCTATATTGCTTTTTAAATAATGTTGAGCAATGCAAGCTATCAGGTGATTTCTTTTGTTGTGTGTTTAATTGATGACTGATTTTTTTCTTTTAACAATTAAGAGCGCGGTCACACTGGCAACCCGTACCGTGCTGTACTCAAGCACGATTGCCCCCCGCTACACCATTCCCCCACTAGCCAGCACGGCCCGCGGTCACACTGCATCAGGACTAACCGTGCCTGAGCACGATTACCTCTTGTACATAACGTTGTGATACAGCACATGCGTGCTTTATGTTATTATGAAGCGTGCTCAGTTTACAAACAGGCGGACTCGAGAAAAAAAAATAAAAAATGGACGCGCAGTCGAGTCCACGTCTGCACATCGGAGAACAGCACAGAGAGCATGACAGCTACTTTACTGACTTTTTGAGTCATTTTAGTCAGATACAGACATAAAACTCTGGATTTCTCCATAATGAAGGCTGTCAGCGTTGTGTACCCACGTGCTTGTGCTCGTGCATGAAGTGTACCGTGCCGAAGCACACTTTTGATAAAATTGTTATAATTTTGATAGTTAATATTTTTACCTTGTTATTGTTATTTCATTTTAATTTGTTTAATCTCTTGAGGTGAGGTTTTGAGATAAGCCCTCATAGTTTCTACCTCACCTGCACATGTGATTTATTTTTTAATTGCTTTTTCCTGTTCGACTCTTCTTTTAACAATGTGCAAATAAACTAAAACTAAAACTAAACACCTCTCCGAAATGTGCCAAAGCCAAGGAAGTGTACGTGCCTGAGCATGGTACGGAGCGGTCACACTGGCCAAACGAACTAGACGTTAGGGTTGAAGCGTGCTTGGGCACAGTACGGATTGCCAGTGTGACCGCGCCCTTACTTTAAAGATTAGAGAGGCTGGTTTCAGTAATTATAGGTTAAACATTCCCGGGCAGAGGAATAGCAAATATGGGTAATTAAAACAGAAAAACAAAAAACAATTATTTTAAAGGAACATAAAAATATCTAGAGGAAACTGAATTAAACTTTTAGCTTCTGAAACAGGAAAACAAATCTACAGCTGTGATTGAGCTCAGGATATATCAAGATATATAAGGCTGTTTACTCCACACTTTTACTGTATGAACCTTGGCTGAGTGTTATCACTCAGCCAAGGTTACTTATCGGCATGTCCACAGACTTAAATAATCAGTGTAATTCGCTGCTGTGCCACATGCGTAATTGTGCACAGCAGACGCACTTAGGCCAGGCTACATGAGACATAATAACAATTAAAGTTGTCTCGGGGCTGTAAGATGGAGACAGGACCCTCTTAAACTTAAGTGTTAAATTCTTATACTTTGCAAGTAGGCTATTCAAATGAGAAATAGACATTACACAACGTTTGGTTGACCTAACCCCTGCTTCGAAGGCGGCATGTGAATGTGTATGAATGGGATTAGTAACTTCTGATGGTCACTTTAGCAGCCTCTGCCATCAGTGTGTGAAATGGTGTCAATGGGTAGTTGTGACCTGTGACCTGCAGTGTAAATTTGATTTGAGACAGAAGACTAGCAAAGCCAACAAGCTCAAGTCCATTTACCATTTACCCTGTCGTATGACGATTTCTGCACACAGATCTGCACTGATTTCTACACCAGATTGACAAGTGAGGGCCCTTGTGTGTACTTCTAGAAACACATTTCCTGTTTATTTTTTGATAGTGTCTGTCAACAACCTCTTTTGCATTTTCTTTTTCTGAAGAGTGATGGTTTGTCTTTTGCCAGTTGTCGAGTCCTAGGCTACTATTGCTTGTCTTTTTGTTTGTATTTGCTGTGTTGCCCTTTGGTAGCTGCAGAGGTTTCCTTGCAGCTCTGCTCTTTTTTTTTAGAGAAGCCCAAGGTTTGCTGTACATACTTCTGAAGCCTCTATTTCTCAATGATATTTCCCATGGGGGCTCTAGCAAGCACCTGCTACTCTTTTATTGTCTTGCATTGTGGTACTGAGATAGCTGCTTAACCACAGATGTATGAAGCAGCAGTTTTCTGCATGAGCTGGAAAGGACAGGATGTTTTAACAACTGGCTAAGTTGTGTGCGAGGTGACTGTGTTTGTCCCATATTTTTCTTGGCTCTTTGCCACTATCTTTTTGTTTCTCTCTTATTTACTTTTTTCTTTTGCCAGGGTAGCTTTGAGTAGTTTTATTTCTCTTTCCAGCCTTTTTTCTGTTTATTTTGAGGCGTTGACCGTGTTGTGTTTGTCTAGAACACAATAAACACACATTATCTCTACATTTTACGAACACTGTAGCATCATAAATCTGACTTCCATTTAACTTCCAATAATCCATAAACCTTAACTAACCCATTACCTTTTTTCTCATCTGAACCTCATCCCGACACATGACTCTACGTTTCACTTACTTCATGTGTTAGAACAGAGAGATGTTGCAAAACTGCTATAAACACACAATTAGCATAAGTTACATAGTAGTACAGGTATGGAAAAATCTGATGTAAAAATGAATCTGTTGATCAGATCCCAAGTCGGATTTCGGGTTAATAAACAACCACTCATTGTCACAGCTAGCTGGGATGTACTTGGCTGTGCTGGTGGGAAGGCTGACTGTGCTGGTGGGGCGGCTGGCTGTGCTGGTGGGGTGGCTGGCTGTGCTGGTGGGGTGGCTGGCTGAACTACCTCTCTTATAAAATTAGATGGGGTGGCCCGATTACCGCCATGTATTTCCAGGGCCACTGTGTTGAAGCCCCAGCCTTCACACCTATGTCTCTCCTTGTTTTTTTCTATTTTTAAAGTGTCTCTGAGGCTATTCCACCTTGTGCAGCGGATCTCCTCTAATGACAAAAAGGGGGGAAATAACAGAGTTTAATCATTATATAGCCTATCTTAAAGCAGTGGTTCTTAAAATGAGCTTGATTGGAGAGGTGGATAGTGAATAGTGAAAGTATTTTTACTTAAGTACTGCCATTAAGTACAATTTTACGGTACTTGACATGCCCTAAAAGTTATCTTTTCTTTATATTAAGTTCACATTAACTGATTTCTGGAGTGAAGCACTGACGATTCTAGACATGTTGTTTTCTCCTTGTAAGACACTCTACTAACTGGAAAGCTACCTACAGTAATGCTTATGTTACATTATGAAAAGACAAAGGTTCACACAGTCTGGCAAGATTGAAGACACTCAACATAGTATGCAGATCTAAAGATATAAACCCACCTATCTTAATGTTAAGATAGGTCACTGATTTGGATCTGTGAATCTTTACACCCTTAGTGTCATAACTCAGACTTATTACATTGGATTTATTTCCAGAAGTCTGGCTTGGACTTCCTTTCTCTTCCCCCCCCATATTTGCACCATTATTGTCACAAGACTGCCCTCTACAGTCTTCAAAGGGGATGTTGAGCTCTTCGAGTCTCTTTAGAATGAGGGTCAAGTGGCTTTCTCCGCCTCAAGGAACCCCATAAATCGCTCTTTTATTTGGGGGGTGTCCTCCATTGCAAGTGGAGTTATGACTGATAGTTGCTCCTTATGGCTCAAATCTGGGGTGCAGCCAAAATGATTGAAAAGTATTTGGATTGTTTTATGACATGAACATCAGACTCCAGAATGTTTCCACCAATGCAATCTATCAGTTTGTTTTGAATATTTTTTCCTCAGTAGGATGTATGAATGGCCCTTCCTTCCACCTCAGCAACATGATGCTTTAGTACTGGGTCAGACTTGGCCATAAGCTCTACCTCTTTCAGAAAGTTGCCATTATTTGGTTGGTGAAATGTGTCTGTGGTTCCCCCTGAGGGCAATATTTCGCCACGCCAATGACTGATCACCACCAACCTGGCCAGACATGTTTGCCTCATACTTTACTAAAAAGGTTGCAACCATCAGCAACCAGTTTTCTGAGCCTGACCAACTCAGCCCAAAGGCACCAAACAAAAGTGCCTCACTCGACTCATTCTCCTCTCTGACCGAGGACAAAGTCTCTAAGCTTGTGCTAGACTCTCGGCCCACCACCTGTCCTCTTGACCCAATACCATCAAGCCTCCTGCAGACCATTTCCTCTCCACTTAAGGCTGCACTTAAGCATATCATCAACTTCTCTCTGTCAACGGGTGTGTTCCCCACTGCATTCAAGCAAGCTCGGGTCACCCCTCTGCTCAAAAAAACCCACACTCAACCTAGCCCAGGTTGAAAACTACAGACTGGTCTCTCTTCTGCCCTTTCTGTCAAAAATACTCGAGCGCACAGTCTTTAATCAAGTCTCTGAGTTCTTGTCCAGAAATGATCTGTTTGACCCAAATCAGTCAGGCTTTAAGCGGGGCCACTCTACTGAGACCTGTCTGCTGCCTTTGACACAGTTAACCATCAAATCATCCTATCCACGCTCTCTGAACTTGGCATCTCAGGATCTGCCCTCTGCTGGTTCGTGTCCTAGCTCTCCGGGCGAGTGTCTTGGAAGGGAGACGTGTCCAAAACGCTCAGTTTATCCACAGGGGTGCCCCAAGGGTCAGTGCTTGGTCCCCTTCTCTTCTCCATATACACAAGCTCACTTGGTTCAATAATTCACTCTCATGGCTTCTCATACCACTGCTATGCTGACGATACCCAGCTCTTGTCATTCCCGCCAGACGATTTTACAGTCTCAGCAAGAATCTCGTCATGCCTTGCTGATATCTCTAAATGGATGAATGAATGTCACCTTCAACTCAACCTTTCAAAGACTGAGCTCCTTGTCATCCCAGCCAGTCCCTCTATGCAACAATAGATCAATATCCAGCTTGGTACAACCAAACTCATGCCCACAAAGTCTGCCCGGAACCTGGGTGTCATGATTGATGACCAGCTAACATTTAAGGTTCAAGTGGCCTCGACTGCCCGGTCATGTCGATTTGCCCTGTACAACATCAGGAAGATCAGACCTTACCTGTGAGAACATGTCACGCATTGACTTTTGCAACTCTTTACTGGCATGCACTATCAAACCCCTGCAGATGATACAAAATGCACGTCACGACTGGTCTTCAACCTCCCTAAAAGAGCACATGTCACTCCGCTGTTTATCTCCTTACACTGTCTCCCAGTTACTGCTCGTATCAAATTTAAAACTCTGCTGCTGTGATATTCTGTTAGTCAACATGTTGTTTTCTTGTGTTTTATATTCACTTCCTGTTTTATTTTTGTTATCTGCTGCTTGTGTATGATTTCTAGTCTGACTTCCTGCCATTGTTCTGTTTCCCGCCTTTTGTTCCAACACACCTGTGTCTCATCTCCAATTAGTCTGACCTGTATATATACCCCTGTGTTTCCACCAGTCCTCTGCCAGATTGTCATCGTATACCTAGTGTTTAATGCTTTCCAGCCTTATTGTCATGATTTGGTCTTGTTTTAGTTTTGTATTTCAGAGTTTTGATTTATATCTTGTTTTAGTTTTAAATTCTTCCCTAGTGTTGCTTGTTTGGTTTAGTTTGGTCTTTAGTGTTTTATTTTGTAATTTTTTATTCTTGTTTCTCTGTGTTCTGTGGTTCTTGATTTACTTTGTATTTGTCCTCAGTGTTCTTGTCTTGTGTAAATTCATGTCTGTTTGTTTCCCTCCAGTGTTGATTGCCCTCATTGTGTTCACCTGTGTCGTTAGTCTCACCTGTGTCTGATTACCCCCTGTCTATTTAGTCTCTGTGTTTCTTCCCCTCTGTGTCAGTTCATTGTTCTATGTCAGTGTCAGTAGTCTTTGTCGGTCGTCTCCCTGTGCTCCTGTGGTTAACCTAATTTTCTCCTTGTGGATTTTTTGTTGGATTTTGGATTTAGTAAGTTTTGCCTTTTGCCTTTTTTGTTTAAATAAATATTTTTTGTTATATTCTGCACTTGGGTCCTCCTCCTGTTTCCAACCCATGACAGAATGAACTGACCCGCTATGGACCCAGCAGAGTTTTTGGATGAAATGGATTGTTTTCAGAAAATAGATTATTTTCAAAACATTTTTCGTATGGCCAGGAGCACTGCAATGGAAGAGCATTCACCCTGGACAGGCACCCGCCTGGCCATTTTTACTGGGACCCGTGGAGGAAAAAGAAATGGCACCCATCGTCCTATCCTGTCTCCACGACCTAGCACCCCAGAGCCTCTACCCCAGCAGTCGGTGTATCAACCCAGGCCTCAACCCAAGCCTCAGCCCAAGCCTCAAATCAAGCCTCAGCTCAAGCCTCAGCTCCAGCCTCAGCCCAAGCCCCAGCAACTGGTGAGCCAACCCAAGCCTCAGCTCAAGTCTCAACCTCAGCAGCCTGTGTACCAGCCCAAGCCACAGTCTCAGCCCAGGCCTCAACACAAGCCTCAACACAAGCCTCAGCACAGGCCTCAACACAAGCCTCAACACAAGCCTCAGCACAGGCCTCAACCCAAGTCGCTGCCCAGCTCACCAGAGTCTTCGCTGCCCAGCTCCCCAGGGCCTCAGCCTCCCTGTGCCTTGGAGCCTCAGCCTCACTGCGTCCCTGCAGAGCGCCGTCTGCTGCCTGTGACTACTGAGCTCCGTAGTCCCCCTGTGGAAGAGAGGGGGATTTCTTCGGATTCCCTTTCGGCGGTCTGGCCGATTCCTGACGTCCCCTCGGCGGTCCGGCCGATTCCTGACGTCCCCTCGGCGGTCCGGCCGACTCCTGACGTACCCTCGGCGGTCCGGCCGACTTCTGTGTCTCCGTGGGAGGCCCTGCCAACACCTGTTTCCACGTTGGAGGTCCTGCCCACTCTCGTGTCTCTGTCGGAGGATCTGCCCACTCCTGTGTCTCCGTGGGAGGTTCTGCCCATTCCTGTTTCTCCATTGGAGGATCTGCCCACTCCTATGTCTCTGTGGGAGGCCCTGCCAACACCCGTTTCTCCGTTGGAGGATCTGCCCACTCTTGTGTCTCCGTGGGAGGCAGTGACGCTTCCTGAGCCCCCGTCAGAGGCCCTACTGACTCCTGCGCCCCCGTCAGAGGCCCTGCTGGCTCCTGCGCCCCCGCCGGAGGCCCTGCTGACTCCTGCGCCCCCGTCGGAGGCCCTGCTGACTCCTGCGCCCCCGTCGGAGGCCCTGCTGACTCCTGCGCTCTCGTCGGAGGTCCTGTTGACTCCTGCGCCCTTGTCAGAGGCCCTGCCTCTCACTGGTTGGCCTCCCGGCCGCCCACCTGAACTGTTCCCCGTCTTTGATCGGCCACCTGGCCGCCCCCCTGAGCTGTTCCCCGTGTTTGGTCGGCCACCTGGCCGCCCTCCCGTAACTGTTCCCCGTGTTTGGTCGGCCTCCTGGCCGCCCACCCGAACTGTCCCCTGTGTCTGGTCGGCCTCCGGGCCGCCCTCCTGATCTGCTCTCCGTGTCTGGTCGGCCTCCGGGCCGCCCACCTGAACTGTGCTCTGTGTTGGGCTGGCCTCCTGGCCGCCCTCCCCCGAACTATCCTGGCCTTATGGCCTTCCATCAGGCCGTCCGCCTGAGAGTCCGGATATTCAAGTTAGCTATGTTCCCTCTGTTAATATATAACTTACATTTATAATTAAATATTATATATTTTATAAGGCTAGTGTACCATATAACACTATAATCGATTAGTATTGAACTTTCTAAATTCAACACATTTGAAAATAGGTTAAATCGGCGGCAATTTTAAATTCAAATGAACATTGGGATCTGTGTTCAAGTTATGATTCCCATTGTTTTGTGTCACTGTAAAGGTTTAGAAATGTTTGAAGGTTTTGGCTTACTAAAAATAGATACTCCTAGCATCCATGTGTGGGAAATGGACAAAATCATTTAAACAAAAATGTACAGGCCACGATGAGTTACACATGTTCATAACTGATGTGAATATTTTGATAGAATGTATTCTCTATTATAGAATTATACCAAAAATGTGTATGGATGTGATAATATTGACATTGGTAACATGACTGCAGGTCAGATAGAAAAGAAAAGTCAAAGTTGTCTTTTATTTATTTATTTTTACAGAAAAAAAAAAACGTGAAATCACCTTCACGTTATAATATAATGTTCATAGTCTATGACTAACCTTCTAGCATAGTATTTTAACAACCTACGTCTGCGTAGTTTGTGTCTGGGATAAGCGATAATATCATTCATAAAATGTATCTTAATAATAAAAAACTGTGATTATAAATAAACAGTCAACAACGTCAATTTAAACACTTTTTTCTAACTTTTCTCGTAAAAGAACACATTTACTATTTATCTGCGTGCAGAAAGATAATATACAAATAAAGTACAAGAATTGGTGTACACAGCTAATATTACATATCAAATGCATTTGATTGAAGAAGGAAAAAAGGAAGAACAGATTACACTGGGGGAAGGGGAGTTGAAGGTCTATATGAATATTTTAAACATACTGCAAGCTGTTACAGTTTTTCAGAGTAATGAATTGAATGAATTTATTGTTTGAACTTGTTTCTGAATGCAATGAAGCATGTTTTTTTTAACCTGTGAATTAAGTTTTATGTATGTGAAATTTGGCCATTACGATCAAAAGTAGGGGTGGGCGATACTGCAAATTTTGGTATCGATCCGATACCAAGTAATTATAGGGCCAGTATTGCCGATACCGATACCGATACCGATACTTTTTTCTTGAAAAGTTCTAGTAAAACAATTAAGATTTATTTCAACTGACTGAATATACGATAATAGTTTAATCTCTCTGCTAAATTACATCTCTGACCACCAATTACACTTTGAAAAAACAACATTAATTAATGCTGGAAATAACTTTCACTTCTAGAAATTGCTACCTGGATATTGTTGAGGTTTTTGAAAGGCCTCTGTCAGTGACGTCTGTCTCTGTGCAAGGGGTCTGGTTTGGGTTTGGGGAGCTCCCTCCTCCTCCCTCCGTTTGCTTTGCAGCTCAGCATTTATGTTTGGGTGTACAGCTTTTAAATGCTTGTACAGGTTTGTAGTGTTACCACAGGTTCTTAAAACTTTACTGCATATGTCACAGCTAGCAGTTAGCTCTTCCTCTCCGTCTCCGCCATCTCACCAGTCCGTCTCTGCTCTGAGTCTAACTGCCTGGCAGGCAGCGGGGGAGGGGGAGAGGAGGGGAGGGGAGGGGAGGGGCCTAGTGGACCTGAGTGAGCGAGCAGACTGAGAGAGAGCAGAGAGGAGCGCTGCTGCGCATGAGGACTGAGAGAGACGCTGCGCTCACACAAACTCTGTGAAGAAATCTGAGTGATTTGCTGAACTTATAGAAGAGAAACTACAACAAAAAGTATCGATCTCATCACGCTAGTATCGATCCGATGCCAATACTGACCTTGGTATCGATACTATCGATATTTGGATCGATACGCCCACCACTAATCAAAAGATATACCGAGAACACACAAGTGGTTTTCTACTACTTTCCCAGAGACCAAAAAAAAACATTCTTCCAAAATACAGCAAAATCCTTATTGAATTTTCATTAATGATATCACAACATTTTTGACAGAACTTCTTTACAGTTGGGCAATAACAAAATAAATGCACAACAGTTTCATGACATTCAGTCAAAAAGATTACACTTTTCTTTTCTATCTGTCTTACATCTTTTTTTTATATAATCATTGCAGGGTAACATTTATGGATGTGTTTAAAACAGATTTCCTAAATTTCATTAGTGATCATATAACGATTAGGTATCAGCCAAGACTTCTTCCATGCCACTCCAGAAGTCTATTCCAATAGGAAATGGCATATGGAAATGTTGTTTCATCTTTTTGGAACATTGTTCTCATAGACCTGTTGTAATTACTGTGATAACTGCAAAAACACATTTCCCCTATTGATGTGCTTACTGGAGATAACAGAGGTACATGTTGGCCATCAATCGTCCAATGACAGACTCCAGAGGGTATGGCCCCAGACACTTTTGCATAGTGTCCAGGTGTTACAGAGATATTATATTCTGAAAGAAGTTCTTCATATGTGAAAAGAAGACCCTCCCTGTTGAACAGCTGATTTACCAACACAATATTATTGTGAAACCAATATGAGGGATTTGTGTTTATAGAATATCCTTGTTATTCCAAATCAAATAGTTATGAGGTGAAAAATTATGTTTGTAGATGAGAGACCATGACAAGAAGGCATGGCGATGAAAAGCAGACATTTTTGCAGGATTTTTTCAATATCAAAGTCACAAACAAGGAAAAAATGAATGCCATCCAGCTTAGACAATACATGGAGAGGTACAAAAATTCGAAATTGAGGCACAATTTTTAAAAACTTGTTCAGTTATTTAAAGTATAAAAATTCCCTAAGCCCACCATTTTCATGTCCCCTTTTTGGGGGCAATATTATTAAGTGCAGAATCATTCCTTAATAGCCACAAGTTCACATCCGACAGCTGAGTTATAATTAATTCTCTACCAAGCAGAGAATCACCTTTTACTGCACTAGATTTGATATAGTCTGCCAGAAGCTGAGCCACTACCAGGAAGAGATATAAGGAGACGTGACAACCTTGCCTAATGCCTCTAGACAGATTAAATCTACCGGTTGTACCACCCAATAATTAAATTGAACTATTACTCTTCTTCTAAAGAGTTTTTATCGCTGAAGAGAAATATTCAATAAAGCCAAATTTCTTTAAAGATTGTAGACAAAACACTGCTATTAAAGGAATCAATATGCCATTGGCAGAACATAAATTAACCCAATTTGCTGACGACGTGTTGATATACCTGTCACAGCACGCAGTCACTCCCAAAGCTGAACTCACTAGAATAATACGGAACACTCTCAGGATATAAACTTAATATAGGCCTACAAAAAACGCAGGTAATTCTTTTAACTATAATCCACCTAACCATATAAGAGGCAGATATAAAGTTAAATGGGATGCGGAATCAATCAGGTATCTGGGGATCAACTTGTCCAAAGATGTATCTAATCTATTCAAACTTAATTACTGTCCCTTAAACTCAAATCTAAAAGCTGATATATCGAGATGGAACGTTCTCCCTTTTTTGAGTCTGTGCTCCGGAGTAGAGTCCATTAAAATGAACATTTTGCCATGATTGCTTTATCTTTTTCAAACTCTTCCACTAACGATACCGACCAAACAATTCATGGAGTGGGGTGTGTTAATATCTAGATACTTGTGGCAAGGGGAAAAAAACGGGATCAGATACAAAACTCTACAACTACCTTGACCTCCTTGGCAACATTCTTCCTTGCAAGAAAACTACTATGCAGCACAGTTAAGGCCATTGATTTGTTTGTGTACACCAGCATATTCGGCACGATGGAAAGAAATAGAGAATACAATAACAGAAGGGTTACCTATGGTAGCTATAATTTTAGATAATGCATTACAAAACAAGATGGCCAACAAAGATAATCCCTGGTTCAATATATTATTGAAAACCAGCAAGAGACAGTAAAATTATATAATACAAGTCATTCAACTAAAATACTGCGCTGGTGTGCCTGCGATACAGATTTAATCCCAAACAGATCTGATAGCAGATTTAAAAAATGGATCACGAAAGGTCTTACTAATTATTATTATGTTTACTTACAACGGAACATTCCAAAGTTTGAATCCTTAAAGAACAAACACAGTTTGGAACAAAGTGATTTTTATAGATACCTTCAAGTCAGACACTACTTCAACCAAAACCTGAAAACAGATCTTCAAACAGTGGAGACGGGAATTACGTAAATTATTTTATTAATGAATAAATCTGTATCATGTACTAAGATTATTTCCAAACTTTATAACGGATTACTTCAGTCCAAATCAGAAAATACATTAAATATAAAAGAAAAGTGCGAAAAGAAGGAACATTTCAATATTTCTGTGGAGGGCTGGAAAAGAAGATGTGAAACACAATGGAGTTCAACTTGTATAAATGTATGGCGAGAATTTGGTTGGAAGTATATTGTTTTTTATTACACTGCTGCAACAAAGACATCAGAGAAATGGTATCAGTTGCTGGAGACTGTGTGGGACAGATAATGCCAACCATCATCATATTTTCTGGAGCTGTGCTGTCATAATACCTTTTAAAAGTCAACATCCCTTTTAGATCTGATGTAATATATATGGGTGATATTTTATATGATCGATGGAGTACAAATGATAAGAAACTGGCACAAATTCTTTTGACAGCGAGCAAAAAAACTGTCACAAGAAAATGGCTAAAACCTAACCCACCAACTATTGATGAGTGAATAGACATACTATATGAAATATATGTTATGGGAAGGCTGTCATTTTCCCTCAAAGTCCAAAATTCATAGCTGAAGCCTTGCTAACCGTCTTTTTACATTACGCACACTAATGTGTATATTATCTGTAATAGCAAGGCATAATGCTATTTCAGCCTGTGTCAGGCCTTGATTGAAAAGATACCTGATGCGGTGATCTATATGCTCCTGCTCCTCTGACATTGCTACACTGAATGATTTTTCCTGCAATGATTTAATATACTACACTATCGTTTTGTTATCTCGAGATCTCGAGAAAATTATCCCGTTATCTCGGGAAAACAAATTGAATTAACTCGTTATCACGGGAAAACAAAGTTTCGTTATCTCGAGATCTCGAGAAAATTAACTTGTTATCACGAGAAAACGGAGGGAATAAAATGTATGAATGCATGGCCCTCTAGGGCTTCCGTACATTTTCATCAAGACTGTCTTTTATTTTGACATCAGCCGGATATGATGTGTGACGTCAGAGTTTGCGCATGTCAACCTTTAGTCCTCCTTCCACGTGAGGATACAGGACCTCAAACTTGGTTGAACTAATGTCGAAAGCTAGTACGTATTTCAACGTTGTTTACACAGTGTAATCACTCTCGTAATCGATGTGGGCATTTTTGAAATGTGTCTTTCCTTGTTTTCTTTTCTGCAGAGCAAAAACGAGCCAAACGGATCGGCTTTCTCGGAAAATTTAAGGTAAGCGCTAGCTGGCTAATGTTATCCGTGGCGAGCTACATGTCATCAACTCACTTGTCATTTGACACACTGCTTGTTGTCGTACAGAATTGAAACAGTGTCGGCACCTTCTAGTTACTCACCTTAACCACTCTTAAGTAGGCCTACTCCAAACCATATCCCCGAGCGATAAAGGTGTTATTGTTATTGTAAATAACGTCACACGTTTCCCTTGACAATGCTGAGGTAGGCTATATTGTAAGGGAGTGTTATTGGCACAAATTGCACGAACTGCCAAGGACCAATGTCATTTTTGGTTTCCTTGTTCACCATTGTTGGGTGTAAAGTTAGCGTTCTGTTGCTTCAGCGTCATTGAGGTGCCTTACCAATAAGCAAACCAAGCAGCTGCAGTTTTTGTAGATGAGATAGAACAGGAGGACAAAACCAAAGGGACAACACATATCCTCAGACACCACACACACACTTCACAATATATACAACCTTGTACCCTCGAGCCACAGGTACAGATCGCCATGTCACGCTTTGTGCCCACATCCATCAGTCATGAATGGCTGATATCCATCATGGACAATCACTCTCACCCCCTGCATGACACTGTGGGGGCCCTGAGCAGCTCCTTCAGCAGCAGACTGAGACATCCGCCCTGCAAGACTGAGCGCTACCGCAGGTCCTTTATTCCATCTGCAGTCAGACTGTTTAACAGCATCACCGCCTCATGACTCTGTATAATAATCATCAATATCATTAATGCTACACACTGTGTGTGTTTTTTATAATATCTGATCTGTCTTTCCACAAGTGAAAGTGTACATAGTGTTTATGCCTAGTATTATTTAATTCTATTGTATTTTTACTTCCTTTATTTAATTCATGTAAACATGCACATAGCTGTTTTTTTTCTTAACTTTTTGCTATTGATGCTGTTTATATTCCTGTTTTTGAGCTGCTGTAACATCTAAATTTCCCCCATTGGGGGATCAATAAAGTTTATCCTTATCCTTTATTTTTAACACCACTCTTTTTAACCTTTCACAACATTATTTATGACCTATGTATCATGCTTTTAATAAAGCTCACAAGTTAACTCGAATATTTATTCATTTTTAACCAATTTTAGAATTTGTAGCGTTATTTATTGCTAATCTGTCATGCATCAGATGTTATGGTTTACAAGCATCACTCACTCAGTACTCTTTGATTGCACTTTGGATGTTGATATGTAATGTGTGTGTGGTTTGTTATTGTGCTGTCATTCAAGTGATTTGTGTGCACACTGATGCTTTTTTACACAACTGAAGTTCTTGATGGATAAATCAAGTTATTTGAATTGTAATGTTGTCAGACATTCTCTTTTGGGCAAAAACACGTCAAATGTAACATTTGACGTGACACTCATACACTAAAATGCTAGCAGAGAAAGTCTGGTACGGCTCTTTAACATATCACTTCGGTTTCAGATTTTTAGACAATTATTTTAACAAATATTTGCATATACATTTTTCCCCAAGATTAATTTACCAGGAACTATCCCTGCTTCTTGTCTACAGAGTAAAGATGGACAAAAAGGTGAAGCTACAAAGAATACAGAGCAACATATGAAAGACCAAAGAAACCCAGAAGAAATCCGGAGGCAAAGGGTAAACATTTGATAGTCTTGCCTATATTACTATCTGAGGTTAAATTGCATGAACATTTTACGCCTTAACCATTTCTAATTTCTTTCCTAATTAGCTTCAAGACCTCCAGGAAAAGCAGAAAATCTCTAGAGAGAAAGAGCTGATGAAGAGAAGAAATTTACAAAGTTTCCACAATGACATCCTACAGCGACAAATGCAGTTTGAGCAGAGGGTAAATGTCATTATCAGTAAAAAAAAAAAAGTGTTGTAGTTAGAATCACAATGCAAATTTCTGTAGTGAATTATGTTTTCTCCTTCTGTTCACAG
Organism: Tautogolabrus adspersus; assembly: GCA_020745685.1. Taxonomy (NCBI): domain Eukaryota; kingdom Metazoa; phylum Chordata; class Actinopteri; order Labriformes; family Labridae; genus Tautogolabrus; species Tautogolabrus adspersus. The sequence goes on along the minus strand of CM036538.1, from coordinate 9,684,600 downwards.
GAGACAGAGATGCAGAGTTTGGAGAAGCATATTAATTTTGAAAATGAGAACTCAAGAAAGGCATACTACAGAGAATTTAAAAAGGTAAATATCCCACAAACTGGTCCATATCTGATATGTATATTACAGCTTCATCACTCTGTAATATGATCATATATTTCTCTTAAAGCTCCCATTATACATCTGACATATTGCTATTCGATTTAACATATTTCTGTTTACTTTAAAAGAATGATGCTAGAAAGGGACTTGTCATGGGATATTCATTGATGTTAATAGCAGCAACAACATTACTGCTCTCTTTATGAATCACAGAAACAAACATTTGGCCATCTGCTCTTTTCTAATCAGAAGTGATCTTCTCATCACTTCTGTCAGTCTAACAGAGTGTGTGACTGTGTAAACATTTTATTCCGCTCATCTGTCTTGATCCTTTTTAGACATATTGACAAATACCTTATTTGAAAAACACAACAATATGTAATGAACATAGAGAATGGGTCGATTTTTTAACCCTCTAATGTTGGGAAGAAACTCAGCGAAAGTGAAACTCCAGGAGGACTTACTGGGTTATGGGGCAGTAAAATCAGAAAGGCAGGAATGGGATGCTAACCTGACAGCTAGCTTATACATCCTATACACCATGCTCCAGACCATAACTGGCAGCATTAACAACTTTGAAAGCTTGTTTTTAAACCAAATATTATCAGTAGGGTGATTCATTGGATGCAATTGGATTCAACGTTAAGATTGGGTCATCCTTTTTTATGTCTACTCCAAAATGGTTTGGATGTCCGTATTGGTTTGGCCAGATTCTGACATAAAATTGACAATACTCTTTCTCTGACTCTCATTAAATATTTACAATTTGTTTTTAAAGGTAGTGGAGGCCTCAGATGTGATTTTGGAGATTTTGGATGCACGTGACCCTCTTGGCTGTAGATGTCCTCAGGTGGAGCAGGCAGTCATTCAAAGTGGTACCAACAAGAAAATAGTTTTAGTGCTTAATAAAATTGGTAAGTTAGTTACATTTGGAAAGTTTATATTTTGGGAATTGTCTTTATCCGTACATATTTGATTGGATAACAGTAGTTAAAAGAGTTTTGTTGACTGTGTGAAATATACAAATCTTGACTTTTACTCTTTTTTTTTTAGATTTGGTGTCAAAGGAAATTGTGGAAAAATGGATTAAGTATCTTCGTAATGAGTTTCCTACGATAGCTTTCAAAGCATCTACACAACAACAGTCAAAGAACTTGGTATGCTTTTGAATATGTTTACTTCAATCATAATATGTTTAACGCACAATGTAAGTTATAGAATGACGTGATTTCACTTTACTACTTTCCCCCTCACTCATGTCGTGGATAGAAACGCAGTAATGTACCGGTGACACAAGCCACCACAGAGCTTCTGAGTAGCAGTGCCTGCATTGGTGCAGATTGCTTGATGAAGCTACTCGGCAACTACTGCCGAAATCTTGACATAAAGACAGCCATCACTGTAGGTGTTGTAGGTAAGCACCACATCCAGCAACTCTTCAGGTTCATTGTGTGTAAAATTCAATGTTCAAAGTGAAATAATTATACAACCCCTGTTTTACAGGTTTTCCTAATGTGGGAAAGAGTAGTTTGATCAACAGTTTAAAACGAGCAAGAGCGTGTAATGTTGGAGCCACTCCTGGTGTCACCAAGTAAGTATTCCATTAGTGCTTGATCCCAGGATCCTGTGAAATCCTGCTGACTTCTTTTGAAACTTTTCTTTTGGTTGATGGATTTTAGGTGCCTTCAAGAGGTGCATCTGGACAAACACATTAAGCTTCTGGATTGCCCTGGTATTGTCATGGCCACTTCAACGTCTGATGCAGCAATGATTCTTCGGAATTGTGTGAAAATCGAACAGCTTGTAGATCCCCTTCCACCTGTTGAAGCCATTCTTCGACGCTGCAACAAAGCACAGGTATCTTGTCTGTGATTAAAGATTTTTTACATGTTACCTTGTGTGTCAAACTGTCATTAATGTAATCTTGCTGGATGTACAGATCATGGAGCACTACGGAGTTTCTGACTTCCACACAGCTCTGGAGTTCCTTGCAATGTTGGCTCAACGTCAGGGCAAACTAAGAAAGGGGGGACTGCCCGACACTGACAAGGCAGCTAAGAGTGTGCTAATGGACTGGACAGGGTGGGTAAAGTGTAAGATTTTTAGAGATTGACAATGGACCATCATGTTTTTAACATTTTGTTTATGCCATCATTTCTTCTTCTTTAGGGGAAGGATCAGCTACTTCACACACCCTCCAGAGACACACACCCTCCCCACACACGTCAGTGCTGAGATTGTGACAGAGATGGGTAAAGCGTTTGACTGGGATGTACTGGAAAAGGGAAATCAGGAAGTTCTTGCAGGTAACAATAATGTATAACTTTTTTATTTACTCCTAGTGGTCATTTGGAACAGTGTCACAATTAAGACTGCAGATGTTCTCCCTGTCAACAGTTCTTTTGTGCTTTGTTCTGTATTAAAATGTGGTCCCTGAGGAAGGTTTCCCTAATATGACAACATCAATCTTACGCTGTCAGTATGTTTGTCTCTAGAGATAAGTTTGCTTTTCTTCATGTTGCAGAGTCATCTTGTCCAGATATCCAAATGGGATTCTGCATGGAAACCACTGGAATGACAGAGGGTGGTCAGAGTGACCCATCCTCTTACTTGGGAATGGCAGAGAAAACCTCTGAAGATCCAGAATTTAAAGATGAAACTGAATCTATGGAGGATGGTCAAGACCCAGAGGTTTGAATCTGTCACTCCTCACAACTAAAGACTTCATTACATTTTCTTGTGTGCACTTACTGGAAATACTTTTACTATGATTTGTTTAACTAAACCTTCTGTCCTGCTCAAACTAGTTTGGACCAATGACAGTGGAAATAAAGTCTCAGAAGACCAAGGCTGACTTTCCAGCAAAGGATCCTGCATCCAGGACTCCAGGTTTAAAGGATATATTGTATGTGGAACCTCTGCAGCAGGGCCAAGCCCTCCTAGCGGCCAGCAAGAACAGGAAAAAACAACAGAAAAGAGCTGGTTGGTATAAATATTGGTCTCCTAGTTATGCTTTCTAAAATGTTGTCTTTGCTATTTAGTGTTCATGTTATTATTTCTTACATTTGTTTACATGCTTTCTTCAAGATAGAAGAAAAAACACCATCAGATATTGTTATACTAAAGTACCATTCATCCTCAGTTGGGGGGGGGGGGGGGGAGAGAGACTGTTGTGGAAAAGTGTGTCCAAAGTCTAGCTGTGGAAAACTTTTAGTTTATACAATATTTTTCACCCCATGTAAATTATGATAAAAAAAGCATCAATTAACATGTAATCACACACACAAAGTCTTCTGTTAGGAATAAAGTATAAAGTGTTTTCTTTATATAGCTAGAACTGTATAATATTATTTAACTTTGTTTTTTCTTTCTCCCCTCTGCAGACAAAATTGCCACCAAACTCTCTGATACTTTGACATCTGCAATGGATTTTTAATTGTCAGACAGCTGAAATAAAAGGAACATAAAATATTATTTGCATTTTGTCTTTTTTGAAACTTATTAGGCCTCTTAAATGTAAAACTGTTACAACCAACCAGCAACACTTTGGCGCTTTTTTGTCTATCACAAAGTGCAGATGGTATTTTTTCGCGTAGCTTTCACCTCAGAATCTCGTGAGAATTTCATAGTTTGCATCGAGATGATCTAAACTTATCTGCGAAAAGACACTTGCATATTGAGTAAATTAAACTTAAACCTAAAATAGGGCTTCGTGTGCACCCAATTCACGCTTGTTTGTGTTTAACTATTGCCATCCCCATTGTCTTTAGCTAAGATGTTTTGAAATGAAGGAAACTCACAGCTGTCAACAAGTTCCGGGTAACACGTAGGATGACCTCAGCCCGTCGGCTGGAAGATAAACAACACTGTGCCGTGGCTTGGTTAATTCGTGTTAAACGAGATCGAGCGCATTAAAAATGGACGTGAAAACGGAGGACTTCGGGAGCTAATGGCTGTGGTTACAAATAACAAACCTTTTATTACAGTACGTTTCTCTCTGATTCTTAAAACACGTTATCTTACTGTGTAGCATTAGCTTCTGGACAAGTACATCGTGCTAACTAGCTTACTGCAACTTCCTATTTTCGTTTTTTCACGACTGCTTTTCGGTATAGCTGAAACAACACTGCTTCTAACAAAAGTATACAGCTTCTGTCCAGTTGAGGGCTGATCGGTAAATCAGAGCGAGTCCGGTGTACAATATAAAAAACAATAATGGTGGTTGTTTATCCACACTGTTAGCTGATGTGGGCCCGTTAGCAGTGCTGAGCTGTCAAGCTGTCGAGACGATAGCCTGGCTAAAAATAGAGATTACGAAAAAAAAGGCAAAAGTTAGCTATTTAACAAATTGACAAATCGCTCTAAACGGCGCATAAAACTTACCAAAATCTAACATGACATGGAGCTTTTTAGACTTTTAATTTATGTAGGTAATAGTCTCATAGTTAAAAACATCTGCACCGTCTATTTATTTTCCCGCATCTGACCCAAAGGCTGGTGCATTGCTGGCTACACCTGTTACGTCATGGTGGGATTTGTTTTGCAAGTTTAGTGAGTGAATAATGGTAGGCTATAGCAATTATACTTTGAAGTCCAAGTCGGTGATTATTACGTATAGGACCTGAGAAGTGACGGTGTACAGCTAGGCTGGGGTCTGAGTGTACAGCGTGATTGTGTAAGGACTCTGTACCAACAAGTGGCTCGGCGGAAAGAATTGAGCCTGAAGGATGTTGAGGCAGGTTGTAGTAATTGGGTATAGATGAAGGTGTGAGGTTAAACGAGTCCTTGTTGGGCTGAGTGGTAGAAAATCAAGGAACATAGGTCTGGAACCTTTCAGTGACAAGAGACTGCCTTGTCCATAGTGGTTACATTTGTAACATTGAAGGAACAAATCAACCTATCATCTTTATCTCAATAATTGGACTTGTTTTTAGTTCTCTCTTGAAGAGGGAACAGTACAAGAGGAGGTGGGGAGATGATCCCTGAGATTTCTACATGTCGAGCTGTCGAAAGGGTCAAATTAACATAAAACAAAGGAAGCTAAAATGATTGAAGACACTTCTTTTTTAGAGATTCTGAATTTTTGAGCCAATTAGCTAAAAAAGAACCATTTTATTTCCATAGAAGATTATCTCTATTAATATTAGACACTGATAGGGCGCTTCTTGATTAATAAGGTAAACATACAACATATTTTGACTGTAATTATTTATGCTGTACAATGTTACCTTTCTCTGCCATTTGAAGTATTTGTTCAGTCTCACAGTTGTTTGGATTTATTAAGGTAATGGTGTGGCCTTATGTTGCTTTTATGTCAAACCACTAGTGGAGGTAATGTTTTGATTGGTCTCCAAAATCATAATCACAACAGATTATAATTTTAAGGATTGAGTTGTGTAATATCACAATAACATAATATACTTAAAACTACTGATACTACCTATCACATACAGTAAGGTCTTCCTATTTCTGTGTTTTGATCTCCAGCTCCATCTCTAGAACCTGATACCGCTCATCAGTCATGTCGTCACGCGTGTTGCTGCGCCAGCAGCTGATGCGAGAACAAGCCCAGGAGCAGGAGAGACGTGAGGCCCAGCAGCAGGCCTCTGCCTCTCAGCTCCGGGCCTCTGATTCCACTCCGGCCATCTCTGTCACACTGCCCCCAAATGCTGTCCGCCCTCCTCCAGCACAGGTGCCTGTGGAGGTGCTGAAAGTAAGAGCATCCTCTAGTATAATGACAACTTCTTTTTTACACTAAGTGAAGACTGACTGTAAGAGTACATTAGCCCTTAACAAATCTTGAATTGATCAGGTGCAGACCCACTTGGAGAACCCCACCAAGTACCACATCCAGCAAGCACAGAGGCAGCAGGTGAAGCAGTACCTCTCGACCACTCTGGGCAACATAGCAGTTACACAGACCATGGGTGTGTCCCCTGTGCAGCAGTCCAGTTCTGCCCCAGAAGTTGCTCAAACTGCCAGCAGTGTCCCAAACAGTCCCATGGCTCTGCTAAACATTGGATCCAACAAAGAGGAAGTAAGACACATTTCTGCTTTGAAATGATTGCTTTAACTTCTGGTGTGTGATTTTGGTTTGCTGATACAGCAGATTGCACAATCTCTTAACTGTGCATTTTTGGAGAAGTTAAATGTCTAACCTCCTGCTTACTTCTAGGTTAATTACTTTTTGTTTGCTAAGCAAGGGTGGACCCAAAGGTCCCACTATGATGATGCATGCCTTTGTTATCGTTCCCTTGTTGGCCTGTTGTCACAATAAGATGTTAAATACTGCACCCCCAGTTTAAGCATGCCAGCACTTCTGTTGCACACATCTCTCTCTTTGAAATCAGGTCTCTTCAGAACTGTTAGTTTAAATGTTTAGTGCTGGCATTCAGTCTTTACAGAGTATACTTGACTGTTTTACATCACAAAGTGCACTTCTGGTATACACTGGTACATACATGTTGATAACTTTCACACATGGAACCACACAGTCTTTAATGAATGAGTAACTCTGGTGTTTTCTCTGTCATCTGTTCTATCTAGATTGATGATGTGATCGATGACATCATTAGTCTTGAATCCAGTTTTAATGACGACATCATTACCCTGATTGACTCAGGTCTTCAGCTGCCTAGCACGGTATGAAGAATGATGTTTTTTTTATTCAATAAGTATACTTTCTTTGAAATATTTCCTCACAATAACAAAAATTATTGAAGGCAGTTCTTCCCCATTCCATTTTTTAATATGAATGGTTTTTCCTGTGAATGGATGGTCTCCTTAATGTGAGAAATTCTGAAGACGTCGTAGTAAATATACAGTTTTGGCACTTGGTTATGATTCGTCACAAAAGTGCTGCCGGGGTGGGGCAAAACTCTCTGTGGATACAAGACAGAGAGAAGTGAACCAAAGTGCACTGTGCCTATAAAAGTACATTGTAGCTGCCAGGTTAACAACTTATCTCTTAGATAGATAGAGCTTGCCAAAAATTAGCAGCTAAACAAAAAATGAGGATTATGGTGATGCTGTCGGAGGAAAAGAAAAGGAAACACAGTGAGGTAAACAGCGTTTTTTGAGTTTTGAAATACCATCATCTAATCAGCTTCAATATGTAAGAATTGAATATAATTTTTTTTGTATTTTGTGCTTTATCCTGAAACAAGATCTGTTCTTTGAACTATTTTCTCACTTCCTTCTAATGCTTAATTTTACTAGTGGCACATTAGAACTGAGCAATATGTGGTAGTATTGTGTAATGTGTCAGCTTTGGTTCAATTCATGGAACTTGTTGCTTCAAACCTTTAAGACGAAAAAGGGAAATCAACCTTCATAAATACTGTATCTGCTTTGTTTGTTCTATTCCTGCAGCTCCCAGGAAATCTGTTGGATGTATACCATAGCCCTGGAATGGCAGCACCTACTCTCACTGTCAGCAACTCCTGCCCGGCTGACCTCCCCAAAATCAAAAGCGAAATAACTGGTAATTTAAATAGCTTTTATTAACATGTGTTTAACATTTATTAACGAGAGAAAACCCTTTTTCTTTTCAAATGTTTGATGTGTTGCATAAGAAAAGAACTGAATGTGTGTTTCAGATTCAGATGTCAAAGCAATTATGAAAGAAAGGCAGAAGAAAGACAACCATAATCTGAGTAAGTGAGGCTTTAACTCTGCTTCATTTATTTATGTGTGTTAGCATCTGCATCAATGATGTACAAAAGGAACACAAGATCATTCTTGGACAATATCACACCGTCCCACTATGAGTACCACCCACTGGCCTTTCAGTTTACACGTACTTCATTGTATGAAATCATGCTTTCCTAGTGATTGATTTGAGATGATATGCGTATGTGTTCGCTTCACCTCCCTTCCTCTGGGTTCCTGCTTGTCTACAGTTGAGAGGAGGCGGAGATTCAACATCAATGACCGTATAAAGGAGCTGGGCACTCTCATACCCAAATCAAGTGACCCGTAAGTGCAGTTTGATTTTCAGAATGCTCACTTTTCCTTTCATTCATTAGTTAATATACCCGAAAATATTTATATTTTAATAGTAGATATCTCTGCAGCTACTGTTTAGTAAAATTGTCTTCCTGTTTTTTCTCCCTGTTTTTTTCTCTCTCTTCACTGCCTTTGTAATACATATTTACTGATCCCACAATGATGACAGAGAGATGCGTTGGAATAAAGGCACCATCCTGAAAGCTTCTGTCGACTACATCAGGAAGTTGCAAAAAGAGCAGCACAGAGCCAAAGATGTCGAGATGCGTCAGAAAAAGCTGGAGCAGGCAAACCACAGTATGATGTTACGCATCCAGGTGAGTGTGTCTCTGTCACCTGTGTAAGAAGGTGGCATGTACATGACTTCAAGCACAAAAACAATGAAGTGCTTGATTTGTTGTAGTAGTTCAAACTTAGTTAGGTGACATAGCTCAACTTTTTAAGGCATTGTTGTAAGGAAAAGACTTTCACAGTTTACATTCAGAAAAAGTTGCTGGGTGTTGTATCATACTGTAATATTTTGTCATGGTCATCTACATGTAAATTGGCTGCTGTGCTTATAGGAGCTGGAAATGCAGGCACGGCGCCATGGCCTATCCACACCCAACAGCATCTCCCCTGGTCTGAGTTCTGATCCCTCCCTGCTCCAGCAGCAGGTCCAACACGGCAGCCAGTCTATGGCTGCAAGCGCAGGTGGGGCTTCCTCACAAAACCTCCTTGGTATTGGTTCGGCGACCATCGGACAGCCACTGCCAGCCTCCTTCTTGTCCCCGCCCTCCTCAGACTCTCCAGCAGGAGTCACCATCAGCAGCCCCCTGGACCTGGGCAGTCTGAGCTTTGCTGAGCTTGATGACACCTCTGCCTCTGCACTCTACTCTGATATGGGCTTGGGAGACTATCTTATGGACGACGGATGCACCCTGTCTCCAGAGAGGGGGGCTGACTCTCTGTTTTCTCCTTTGTCACCGGGTGCCTCTAAAACCAGCAGTCGCAGGAGCAGCCTTGAAATGGATGAGGACTTGTGATAAGCTCTAGGGGGCAGTTAGAGACTTCTGCAGGGACAAGAATATCAGGAAGTCAGGTCTATCCTTAAATGACATCTATTTATAGGACTGTAGAATTGAACTTAGAAAAGCAAAAGTAGCTAACAATAAGATCATAACTAACATATATTTTCGCCATAAAGACCTAATTATTACAGCTCCTGTTTGGAGCTGGTCAGATGATTATGTCTGGGATTTGAAATGCAATCGTATAAATATTGAATCTTGTATAATAGGAGCATGGCATTAAGAAATACATTCTTAAATAGGTTTTAAGATTTTCTTCAGAGATTTAAGAGGGATATAAAGTTTTCTTGTATTTAGAATGTGCTCATCTGTAGGGAAGAAAGCTGTGATGTTTGTTTTTCACAACAGCATTGGCATAAAAAACTGCTGAAGAGATGCCAACACACAGTATATAAACTGACTGGAATCAGGGTTTGTTAGTAACATTTACATGCTCATCATGTTGGGTTGTTTCACCAGCAGCTTCAGAAGGGATCTTTGTATAATGAATTGGCACATTGTGAAATATTTTCTGCATATTGTATATAAGAATGTTTTATTTTGAGCAATTTTATTGCACCTTATTTTACGGCAGTCTATGCATTTTATGAGAGTTTTGTCTGTTTTTATTACTATTTCCCACAGTGGATACCCAGGTTGCATGTATTTGTAATGATCCTTCATAGCAGTGGGGAATCACTTGCTGCTGCAGCTAGTTAGCCAAAGCAGGACTTCTTCCAGTGTAGCTACAAATTACAGAACAGCATTTTATGTTTTCATAAATACACTTAGTCAATAAAAGTGCAAGACAGTATAAGAGATGCAGAACAATTTTTTCCATACTCATTAGTACTGTAGGTTGTTAGTTTTTTACATTTGAATAATAGTAACATTAGTAGTTTCTTCAGACTAAAATCTGTGTTGTCCATGACCGTTTGTCTCTGTTAACCTTGACGATCACTGAGTGAAGTTACCGGTTAGCATGTTCTATTAAGACTGTGGCTTTTTTAAATTAAAAGTCATATATCTGCCAAACATTATTGCTCATAGTAATATGAATTCAGAGGGCTTTAGCCTTCTTTTCAACCAACCACTAGCATCACCTCTGTAGTGATGTGCTCTGTTTGTTGTGTGAAACCTTCAATGCAGTTTTTTTCCACAACTCTAGATTGGCATTCAAATTGTAAAATGCTAAATGCAACATTATGTACAGTAAATGAATGTGTTTTACTTTCACACTGACGCACTGTATTTTTTTCATCAACACAACCTCCAAAGTCTAATGTTGAAGTTTTGTTTGTTGAAGTGTTGTTTTAAGTTGTGACGAATCTAAAAGCTGAACTAGATAAGGCAGCGACATCTGGGTTATTTTGTGTTATGATTTTTTTAAGGGGTCCTAACCTGTTTAAACAGAACTTCCCTATTTAGCTGAAAGAAGCTTCACTCAGATGCTGCTAATGTTCCTATGGTCATCTTTTCCTCAAAAACAATATAAAAATGTCTTACCCTGACAGATATTTGAGTGCTAGCACTGACTGTTAACCATAAACAGGACATCATTAGTGTCTTGTTTTGACAGCTTTTGGATGATTTTAACAAATAAATGATTCCCAGTGATTCTTGTCTGGATGTGGTCATTTACTGGCAGCCAGCATCAGTGGTAAAGCATTTGAGAGATTTCCATAGCAAGGTCCAGACACTCTGTAGCCTGAAGGCAGATATCGCAGACAGGACATTCACACTGGCAGCAGTGGACGCCCAGACATCCACAGTGGCTGGTGATGTCCAGAAGAGGCTGAAGGGTGGAGGTATTGCAGCCGCACAGGTATGAGCAGAGAGACCAAACACACTCATTACACCCTCTCATCGTGTTAAGTAAACAGTCAAGAGGGTGACAGAAGAGGCAGGCCAGAAGGATAGCAGCACAAAGGTCTCATGAAAGGAATGATAGTGACAAAGACAAGAGGCAAGGAGATAGAAGAAAGCTTCAAGTCAAGGAAACAAGTATTTCAGAAATATGAGATCAATAATTACTACACAAAAGTTTTTGTCTTTACCGTCATCATCCGGCTCAGTGTAGACAGTCATCGTTTTCAGGCTTTCCTGACTCCTGTTGATGAATCTGGACGGCTCACTGCCGTCATAGACTTTGCAGTCCTCCACAGAAGTTGGCAGTGGGGCACTTGGAAGCTTTGGCTGGTCTTTCTCCACAGAGCATGGACTACTGATGGATACTGGTCCAGTCACTCCCCCTTATTGGTTAATATGGAAGGTAGTTTCATAAAATGCAGTCAGATAATCCTTATAACAACTGCATCTAGTAGAAATAGCCATTTAAATAGAATTTGTATAAATTACCTTTTGTTTTATTTGGGATTACATCCACAAAGATGACAGTTGAGGATACGTTGGTGTCATCAGTGGTGGTCTGGGAGGTCTGCTCTGAAAAAGTAGTAACTTTAATTTAATTTAATTTTATATACTTTATTAATCCCCGAAGGGAAAACTTGTGTCAAAGATTCTGTAAAAATAAAAAAGAATAAAGTTATCAGTTTCTAAATAAACTACAACTCGATACTCACAATACACCTTGTAGCCTGGGAACATACCTGTTTGACCTGGGATGGAGTCTTCAGGTATAACAAGTGAGTCCTGGAGAATTTGCTCATTGTCAATTCTGTGCTTCTTTTCATTTGTGTCTGTCCACTTGACCTCCATTGTGGTATCCACTTTTAGATGTTACTCGCTTGGGTATCTTGGATAAGTAAAAAAACAAAAACAAAAAACGACAAGGGTAGAACAAGAGAAAGATTAAAAAGTAAACCTGGACTTGTAAATCTGAAATAAAATTATTTAGTTCTGCTTGCCCAACTAAAAATATGTAACTTTGTAGCAAGATCATTATGAATAAAATCTTGGAAATATCTTATCTTAAGCAACTAAGATATACAATGATACATAAAATAGATTTCAGTCTCTGTAGACGCCACAAGCCCAGATTCAGGTCTGTAGGTAAGGTTTTGTGGCTGTTAGTGATGAGTGGACATCTTGGAAATGGCACAGAAGTTAATCTATTATTAATCACCCTTTGAGAAACATTTACAATGTAGATGGAATGCGCATCATGGATAACCTGACAGCTCTGAGGAAGATGTTGAATTTGCTATGGTTTAATAATTCATTTCTCTCAGTAACATTAACCTCATGTGACACATTGCTCTTTGCAGATAGAAATGGAAAACTCTTTTAGTGCAGATATCTGAAGAATATGTAAAAAAAATTCTAACTCTTATGATACATGTTACAAGATAGCCTTTGACACAAGTTTGAAATCAAATATATTTACTTACCTTTATTGCAAATTTCTAAGTAGGTGAACCGGTATCCAGTTTTCCTATAAGTCCACCAGTGACTGTCAGCTGTAAGCACTGGAGGTGAAACTGCATCATAAAGGCTCTTTTACAGCCCCCCCTTTATGTGAGTTAGTCTCTCTCTCTATCTGTGTGTGTGTGTGTGTGTGTGTGTGTGTGTGTGTGTGCGTGTGCGTGTCCAGTAAACAACAGGACGCAATGTTTTGATCCACTGTAAATGATATATGTACAGACAGGAACAGCTGTTTTTGCCCTACACCTATAACATTGTTTTTTTTAATGGGAGGAAGTATGTAATGATGCAAGAATTTTACATGGTCTTTGTAATACTAAATACCAGTTTTTGTGTGGCGCTAGTCGCTCTTGACAGGTGGCGACATTGCATTGCCATGTTGTTGTCGTACCAAAGAAGAAGAAAACTGACCAATGACCGATGATGTTTTCAACGAGTAGTAGCGAGTTCAGCCGACTGCAAGCGAAGTGTCCGTCAAATGTAAAAGCTAAACATACCGCCAGCGTTTTAGCTAGCTTTTCAGGTTTATATTTTTCCGTTGTAATTTTTTATTTGCATTACAACTTAAGTGCTTTACACGATTAGTCTGATCCCAACGATGGTAAGTTTTCGGCAAATAACCCATATTTTGTTAGGAAAGTTTACGATTTTGTATAGTTGGCTAATCCAGTGTCGCCGACTTCAAATACACGATCGTTAACTTTACAATCGACGTGAGCATGTTGCAATTAAACGAACTTATATCGTTAAATATTCGTAATCCAAATAATACAGTTTTTAATTGAAGTTTGTGGTAAAAACATTGTGTTTCCTAGTGAGATAGCTCACAACGTCAACTGCAAATGTTGGGTAGGCTGATGCTAACTAGCTACCATGTGAGCTAACTTTAGCACATAACATTGCAGTGGGTTTGTGTATCTTTAAAAGCCACTGTTTTGGCTCGGTGCTGGCCTTTCAATGCCATGAACGTCGAAACGCTTAGCAACTCGTTACATTTAGCGTAGGAGGTTTAACTGTAAGCGTTTCAACACATCAAAACATGCGTTAAACACACGTTTAAACAGGATAGCATTTCACACCAGCCAAGAAATTGTGCATTATGTTAAAAATACTAGTGCAAGATGTCTGTGTAGGTTCTTAGTCATCAGGCACTAGTGCAAGGTAACTGCCTTGGTTGAAATAAGTTATTAAAATCTAAAACATCAGTATATTTGACCTAAGTTGCAATCAATACATGTGAATGTGTATATTTTAAAATTCAGACACTAAGCACACTATATTACAACTGAAAGACTCTAAATGTTATATGATGGGCTGCACTGTACAAACGAACACTTCTAACATTCAAGTTTTGATGCATATTGTACTTTTCAGGACAGTGAAATGTCTGACATTGACCATGTTCCTGGGCCTGAGGCTAGTATGGAGGGAGAGAATGCACCACTGTACTGTATCTGCCGAAAATCGGACATCAGCTGCTTCATGATGTAAATTCATAACAACAATGTATTTCTTTTTATATCCTTATTACTGTGAATATATCCAACAGTGCTCAACTTGATTTTCATATGCTTTCTTGATTTACAGTGGCTGTGATAACTGCAATGAGTGGTTTCATGGCCACTGCATTGACATCACAGAGAAGTCAGCGAAGGCAATACGAGAATGGTACTGCATGAGATGCAGAGGTGATTTATATATATATATATATTTTGCATCAGCATTTAAACAAGCCATGTTAAACATCCAATATATTTAAAAACAAAAAACAGCATATCATTGTGTTTTTCTCACTGTCACCAGATAAAAACTCCTCACTGGTAATAAAGTATAGATCAAAGAAAAACCGGGACAAGGAAGCCGAGCCTGACAGAACTGAAAAATCTGAAAGATCTGAAAGATCTGAAAGATCTGAAAGATCGTACAGCACCCCGAGTACTCCGGACTATAAGAGTGAAAGGCGCCGTGGATCTAAAGTAAGTGTCTTTGATCTAGGTCACTACCAATACACATGGTGTACAGCAATGCAAATAAAACATACATATCATTACAGACACATTTTATAATGTCACTTTTATTTCCATAATTTTCAGCCATAATTTTTACTTTCATTCCTCCTCATTTTCATTTTAGATGTTTATGCAGAAATTAGTGACAAAAAGAAAAGCCATTACGTCTTCACTGTCTTCAGACTTCAAACAATTAAATTATTTTCAAAATGTAAACAATACAAAACACCGCCCCCTTTTTTTAAGCTCTGAGGATGCATTGACTGTTATTGTCCATTGTTTAATTCTCTCAGGTGAAGCGTTCAGTCCGTATGTGTGGGGAATGTGAGCCCTGCAGAAGGACTGAGGACTGTGCACAGTGTGACTTCTGCAAAGACATGAAGAAGTTTGGAGGCCCAAACAAAATCCGACAGAAGTGCAGGTTTAGGCAATGTGAGGTTCGAGCCAGGGTAAGGTTATAAAATAATTCCAACAGAATGTTGAACAATTTTTAACACTTCTGCCTTGTTCCTTTTCCTGCTTTCCATTGTAAACATCAGTGCATTTAAACTAATACAATGATCCTTTACTAGAATTTTCCTCTCAGTTCTGAAGCTTAAAGTCATTTTTAAAGATGTTACGTAAGAGTTTGATGTTTTTCAACCCTTAAAGTGATCAGCACTACCTCATCTCTGAATACTTGTGCAGTCCCTTGTGATTACTTTGGAAGAGACCAACCTGCTGCTTTTTGTTTTGTACAGAAAATGCTGCGTGTGAAGGATGAGGAGCTCTCTATGCAAGAAAGAAGAGACAATTCCTACCACAGACGTAGACACTATTCAGAGGACTACGACAGTGAGGCAGATCTCTACCAACAGTACAGGGCAGCAGGACATAACAACAACATGGTAGCTAACATTTCACACCATATTGCTATGAATTAACATCTTTTCTGTTGATCTAAAAAAAACAACTTCAGCTTTATTGTCCATGAGGAGAATTTGTTTCGCAGCCAGGTAAAACCATTGTGTTTGCACACAGACTCGATACAAAGATAATTAAAATACATGAATACATCAGCTGACAAAAGCCTAGAGCATTTTTCTCTAAAAAATAACCACAGACAGTCATCAATATTGATCATGAAACTGTTTCAGCCACAGAATCGCCATTAGAATTGACTAGTTTCAAGGTCTGAGTGACTCATTTTCATTTTGTCTTTGTCCTCTGGCAAATCTTCATCCTCTGTATGTTGAGTTCTTATTCTGCTCTCCCCTTGTCCAGGCTTGGGGTAGTGATGAAGATGATGAGCCCCCCTTTAGTCCTGTCATGCGTAAGAAAGCTATAAAAGTAAAGCATGTGAAGAGACGGGAAAAGAAGTTTGACAAAAAAGTAAGTGCTGCCAGGCGTAAACATGATGATGTTTAGTAACATGGTCGAGTAATGTCCTGTCTCCTGACGCATGATTTTGATTCAAACTTTTTAGAAGGAGTCACGACGCCACAAACAGAAGCAGAAGCATAAAGACAAAACCAGAAATAGTGAGAAGGGTGAACTGCGGGATAACACAGGGCAGCGTCAGTGTCTGGGGCCAAGCTGTGTGGAAGCAGCAAGAGCGAACTCCAAATACTGCTCTGAGGACTGTGGCATGAAGTTAGCTGCCAAGTAAGAACTCTTTTTTTTTTACCTTTACATGCACCACATGACGGTACTACTGCTCCATCTGGTGCTCGATTACATAAATGTTAATTCAAAGGTTGAATTTATTGGATTACTTTTGTATTGCCTTTTATAAATGTAACCGTTTTTTTGTTTGGAATTTATGAATCTGTGCATTTCAATCCACAGCCGGATCTATGAGATCCTCCCTCAGCGTATCCAGCAGTGGCAGCAGAGTCCCTGCATCGCTGAGGAGCATGGTAAAAAGCAACTGGAGCGCATCCGTAAGGAACAGCAGAACGCCCGACTGCGGCTCACCGACATGGAGCGCCGCTTTCATGAACTCGAAGGCATCATTGCCAAGGCCAAGCAGCAGGCAGTTCAGCAGGATGAGGAGGTGAGCTGACTAACATGATGACTGCTTGTTCTTTCTATTACACAACTTGGTCCTCTTAATGTTTGTAACCTTGGGATCCTGTAAAATGTAGGGTCGGCTTGAAAATATCAGACACAGGCGTTCTCTGTTAATTTAAGGCTACTAAAGAAGAACACATAAAACATTTTATCACAAAATGCTTTGGTTATGCTTGCAGGTGAATGAAGGTGAAAGCGAGGACACCGACCTGCAGATTTTCTGCGTGTCTTGTAGCCATCCCATCAACCCAAAAGTGGCCCTGAGACATATGGAAAGGTGTTACGCAAAGGTAATCATTTTAAATAGCTGTTTCTGCTCCAAAGGACAGATACAAGCACTCACAAAAGCATACAGGCTACATGTAACTTCTCTTTTCCCCAATCATTCCCTTACAGTACGAGAGTCAGACGTCCTTTGGTTCCATGTACCCTACAAGAATAGAAGGGTAGGAAAAAGACAAACGCAAAGTTTGAAGTCCTCTTCCCTCATTCTGTTGTTTTACGAACGCTTTTTTTCCCCACAGAGCAACCAGACTCTTTTGCGATGTGTACAATCCCCAAAGCAAAACATATTGTAAGAGGCTTCAGGTTTTATGTCCAGAACACTCCAGAGATCCTAAGGTCAGTGTGAACCCCACAGTCCCTCGTTAAACTTCCAACTAGATTTCAAGGACTCACTCAAAACTGTCTACTTGGTCAAAAAACTTTCAATATATAGATAGTATTAACCCACTACACATGAAGCAGTGTTTGTGGGGATAGTTTTTTACATTGTTTTTCTTTGGTCTGGGGACTAGGTCTCAGTGGACGAGGTGTGCGGATGTCCTCTGGTGAAGAATGTGTTTGAGCTGACCGGAGATTACTGCAGGGTCTCCAAAAGGAAATGCAACAAACATTACAACTGGGAAAAGCTTAGGAGAGCAGAAGTGGACTTGGAGAGAGTCAGAGTTGTAAGTGAAACATGTTTGTGCTTAAGTTAAAGAAAGTACTTCTCATTTAAATTCTTTAGGTTTTTATTTTGAAAATAATCTTGCGTCTCTCATTCAATTCAATTTGTCGCTATACAAACGGATACTAAAAGAGTTTTTGTAAAACGTGCATGTCTTCTACTTGTAATTGAATGATTTCAAAGACAACACCTTTTGGTCCTTGACCTTTTAATGAGCAAAGTTGATAATCATCAAATGTTTCTGATGTTAAATACATTAAAGTTCTTATAGGAACAATCCTTCAGCAGTATTTTTCTGATCTTTACCCGCAGTGGTACAAGCTGGACGAGCTCTTTGAACAGGAGCGTAATGTCAGGACTGCAATGACCAACAGAGCGGGTCTGCTCGCTCTGATGCTGCACCAAACTATTCAGCACGACCCCTTGACGACCGATCTCCGTAGTAACAAGGACAGGTAGCAGAACTTGTCTCCATCTGTGGATCTGTGTATATAACATGCCTTTAAACTTATACAACAATAACTACCACTTGGATGAAACCGATTTTATAACTAGATAACTATTTTAAAATCTTTGTATGAGTAAAAACTTTAAAATGTTAATGGATATATGTGTATATATTTCCCTGACAAGTAGATGAACTGCTAATTAAATCAGCTGTTTTTGGTATGATTGCCCTGAATAAAATACTGAAACATTCTCCTGTCTGTGTGTGTGTGAATGATTTATCTCTTATGTGTTGCTTGATTTCTAACTTTTAACTGTACCTTTTATTTGTACTTATTCAGAAGTTAACTTCAACCTTTTCTTGATGTCTTCAGACTGAACACAACACAACAATGCTGTGTGATGATGCATTGAGATCTTTAAACTGATATGTCTGTTTTGGGCTCATACAGGTTTCTTAAATTAGAATCATTGTCTTTTAAAATGAAAGAATGGGCTCCTATCTAATGTGGTTTTGGTCTATATCAGCTTATGAAAAACCTAAACTTAATTACCAATGTATTTGAAAACATTTTTTTTAAATAATCGAGGTAAAAAGTGACTGCCAAAATCTTGATGCCACAATAGATCTGCATGGAGATGAATGAAAAGCTGTAGGACACTTAAGAATAAAACAGTAAAATGATCATTTAGAGCTGTTCAGCTTATTTACATTGCTTCAAATACCTCAAGGTGTGGTCATTGGTCACAGTATAGCGAGAACACTGTCCAGCCTCAGTTAAGAACAACAGACTCAAAACAAAGTAGGCAAAGTGAGATTAAGCAGAACATCAATATTGACACAGTTCAATAGAATGTTCTGTTTCCTATTTACAAAAGATCTTGTGTTGACTTAAAGCAGCTGTGGCTCAGTTGGTAGAGTCGTCGTCTCAACCAGAAGGTCGAGGGTTTTGCTCCTGCAGCAACATGTCCGATGTGTCCTTGGGCAAGACACTTAACCCCAGATGGGATTGATGGTCTGATGGTCTCCCTACATAGCAACCATTGCCATCAGTGTGTGAATGGGTAGGTGTGACCAGTTGTAAAAGTGCTTTGAGTAGTCAGAAGACTAGAAAAGCGCTATACAAGCTTGAGTCCATTTACCATTACCAATATAATTGTACAGTCTACTAAGTCTTTCTTTGAGGTTGAGGTAGATCTTGTTTATTTTTTTGTATGTCAACCGCTTGATGTAAATGTTTATTTTTAAGCGTCTAAAGTCTGTTCTAGGCATAAGCCATAAGCAGATGGTGAAGAACACAAAGACAAAAAACACTATTAGAGTAAAACCAACTAAGGCCCACTATTTATCTCTATTTTTATTTTTACTATTATTAATTTTTTTGTTAAGTTAGTCTGCTCTGTTGCTTTCATCACCCTTTTCTCTTTTTGTGTTTCTGTTATACTCACTCTTCTGTTCTGTTGTTGGATGAGCTAACAGAAATATATATCCACGTCTGTAGAAAATGTACTTACACTCAGGTATATCTTCTATACAAACCATATGCAAATGTATTTATGCTTGTACTGACATGTAATGTAATGTTTTTTTCTTTTCTTAAAACCATTAAATAAAAGTATTAAAAAAAAAGTCTGTTCTAGTGTAGTTTTAGTCTAGTAGGATTTTGTCGTTTCCAAGTCCTTGTCACATTCTTCCTAGCCGTCACTCAGAATGTTAACAAGACTTGTCAGCAGTAAGTTTTTAGTTAACTCTAAAATAGGCTATTTTGTTGATATATGTTAACATATGGTACATTTATTAGAGCTTGTATAGTGCTATTCTAGTCTTCTGACTACTCAAAGCACTTTAACGCCGCTGGTCACACCAACCCATTCACACACTGATGACAGAGGCTGCTATGTAAAGTGTCCTTCAGTATATTAAATAATCCCATTCATACACATTCACATGCTGTCGATGAAGCAGCAGGAGCAACTTTTCATGAAATGTCTTGCCCAAGGACGTGTGCTGCAGGAGCTGGGGATCCCCGACCTTCTGGTTGAGAGATGACTGACTACCACTGGCTCAGTGTACAAAAGTACACTGTGGCTCACAGTGTACTTTTGTACACAATGAATGTAGAAAATACTGCACTCACTCGAGAATGTTTTGAATTATTTCAACTTGATACATTAAATACTTTATGAAGTCAAACATGAAGATAATACTGACATGTATCTAACCTTGCAGGGTACAGTGATCTTCCTGAGGGCTGACACTTCTTGATATTTTCTTTGTGGTCTACAGTCAATATGTCCCTGAGAGCCACAGTTGATAAAAATCAAAGGTTCCAATGATATTCCATAAGAAATTCATGCGGGTCATTTATTTTGACCCACTTATGGAAGCTTGGGGTAGTAATACAAAAACTGTCCAGAGTTATACTTCCCTTCTCTTATATCTTTAGAGTTTACTCCCCGTCTCTTTATATCTGTTTATACATACGTATGCACTCCTGAACATTTCTACATGTCTTTCACAGACTTTCCCTGTCGAACTGGTGAGGGGTGTCTCAGGAGGCAAGACATGAAGTTCAACACACTCACAGGATCAACAAAAGAGTGGAACATACTGGCGAACAGAAAACATAATGAAACAGTGCACTTAGATCACACCGGTGGCGTGCATACAGTCTGTGATTGTGACCTGTTCACAGGAAAAAAACGTATCATCCCCTCCCTTGCAGTGAATTCTCCTGAAAATGTCCTGCTGCATTCTCTCATCCTTTTACACCGACTTCATGTGGAAAATGTAATAGGGGGTTGGCAAGAAAAATTGAGGTGAGAAAAATGTGGCTATTTGCGTTCACACATGCAGCTCACCCCGAAAAATTCCTGAAGTGTTAAGGAGTTTTGTGGAAATGGGAAAGCACAATCATCTGGCAGTCTAAGTCTATGGCAGCATAACTAGGGTCTGTTCCATGTCTGAGCGAGCCCTTACTAAACCTTGACTGGTAGACGAGTCCTAAGCTCAGGGGCCTTAAACCTCCCATACTACTTTTAGACTCTAGGTACCATGAGCAGGCCTGTATTCTGGGAGCATAATGTTCCGGAGGGGTAATACGCTGCTCTGAGCTCTTTCTAATATGATGCAGCGCTTTAACGTTAAGAGCTTTGTAGGTGAGAAGTAGGATTTTAAATTCTATTCTATAGCTTTTATGGGGAGACAGTGAGGAGCATTGAATATAGGAGAGATAAGTTTTCTTTCTAAGTCAGAACCTTTACTGCAGCATTATGGAACAGCTATGTGAGTCTATGAGGGCAGTCTGATCATAGAAACGTGCTATATTGCAACCTAAGGTTAACAAATGCAAGGACTAATTTTTCTCCATAATTTTGGGACAAGATATGGCTGATTTTTTTTTTGCAATATTGCAAGGGTGAATACTTTTGGCTTTATCAGTAGTCACCATCGTCTACTTATATAGATAAATTATTATATAGAATTATTTTTAAGATGTGCCTGCTGTACTGTTACACACGGATGTCTCCACTATCAAAACAAACCCAGCATAATTAATCTACCTCTTCAGATTGACAGAAGTTTTTCTTCTAACCCGTGAAGGCAGCAGATGAAGCGTGGTATCAAAGACGTTGAAAGTGGGCTAAGATAATTAAAATCGCTCCCTTCCGTCTTCGCCTCCAAACTCCAAATGTTGATTGGATAAGTTATCTTTCACCCTGGCAGAATAATTGCACGACGTGAGTATATGTGGACTACTGTTTCAAAATCACCAGAAGCCAATATAACATAGGAATGTCTTTCTGAGCGGTTGAATGAAAATCCTTAGCCCCCTCTGTAGGCGGGTTCACAACACACAATCCATGGGCCAGACAGCTCTGCCTTCCTTGGACCGTTTCCGTCAGTGTTAGCTATATGCGTGGTAGTTGACTAGCTACGTTTGCTCTTCCTCTTAAAGTGAAGTGGGGATTGTTGTGACAAGAGTGCCAAGCATCTCATGAAAATTAACTTGCAGGTGTGTTTTTTCTCTGTATATTTTTTAACCGATTGCGATACATCGCTTTCAATTTAGAGCAGGGACGCTGTTGCTAAATGTGGCTAACATTCACATTAGTATAGCTAGCGGTGGCTAACTGACTTCACTCCAGCTGTTTCATTCAGCTTTCACTTTTCACCAACCCAACGCAATCGTTATTGCATTCGCATTGCTTGTATGTCGCATAACTAAATAGCATATGAAAAATTACAGGTAGCCACACCAGCGAATCGGAACTTACAGCAGCCGGTGTTAGCTTGTGATGCTAACGTTGTGTTTGTAGCTAGCATTTGCTGATGAGCATTTCTAGCAAATTAACCACGGATGAACCGCAGCTACGGCTGAAAGGACGCAAGCAAATTATAGTTGAAACATCGAGACATGTCGTCCCCTCTGTCAGTTTGAGTTGTGATTCATTTTAGATTATGTGCTAACATGTTGTGAATGTCTGTCGGCGCATTGTCGTCATGTAGCGGTAGTAATACAACTAATGTTTGTGTGGCTCGTTGTAATAAGCTCAGATATGTTACTGTAACACAAGTATCGACCAGCACTGGACCTACTGCGTTAACAATCTTTGTTGTTAAACAACATTATCTTTTTTCCCCTAGGCTCTGTCATGAAAAGCTGAAACCGTAGAGGCCAACGGCATGTGGCTACGTCCATTGACCCTTTGAAAAACAAATCTTACTGAGATGCAGGAATAACTGTAATGGATAGTTAATTGGTCTCCAGGAAACAAAACGTTGGACCAATTGTTGTCAAAAGAGAGCATCAATGAATGAGGAACCACTTGCGAGCCCTGTCCCTGACAGAGAGCCTGAACAGAAGGATGCGGTACAAAACCCAGAGAAGAAGAGCAATGCAGAAAACACCTGTGAGGCAGCACTTGCCCCGGAGTCCTTGGAAGATGCAGGACAAAACCCAGAGAAGAGCAATGCAGAAAACACTTCTGAGGCAGCTACTGCCTCCTTGGAAGATGTGGGACAAAACCCAGAAAAGAAGAGCAATGCAGAAAACACCTCAGAGGCAGCACCTGCCCCGGAGTCCTCGGCTTGTTTAGACTTATCAGATCCAAAGAAAAAGCCCATCTCAGATACAGGAGAGGAAATCTCAGGAGAGACAAAGGAGGACGCTAAATCTACAGGTGGTGAGCCTCCTGTTGACTGGTTTGAACCACTTGAGGATGACGATGAAGCCAATAGCGATGGCGAGCTGGAAAGCCTGGCAGGAGAAAGTGAAAGAAGTGAAGTCATGGCGGGCGGAGAGAAGACTGTCAAAAGAATGTATAAGTAAGTTGAATGATTTGCTTTACCACAAACTGTGGTCGTGTTAGAATCGTGCTATTTCAACATGTCTCATAAGATGTTTTCACCAATGATCTTTTTGGCTGCAGACTGTTTCTAAGTGTACTCTCAAAATGGACAGCATTATCTTTGGAAAAGATTTGGATTTTCATGGACATGTGCAAGCTCTAGAGCTGAGTCATTATCTTTTGCAGACAGAAGGGGGATTGCATATGTGCTAAGTGGACTGAATTGTTTTTTACTGAAAGTGGCTGCATATTTAAATAAAGGGGTCCAGTGTAGGTAAAGGTAGGTTGGCTTGAAGACTGTAGAGCACAATCATATCTTAATATATCTCTCTTAAAGAGTCCAGCTTGATACACAGAGAAGTTCTATCAAAAATCCCAGGGTTCTCAAATGAGTCTCTAAAGCAACTTAAAGGGATACTTCACCCATTTGCATTAAGCGTTGTATCAGTAGTAAACTTTAGGTTTTATTGAATGGTCTTGCATCCAGCCCTCATTTCCCCCTAAGATGAGAAATATCTGTAATTTCTTTTCTGACAAACAGCCTCCAGTGATGCAAAAATCGTCATATTGCGTCACTGGCGGCTGTTCTGGTTAGCAGGGGTGAAACTACATTGCTAGTTCCTCATGTTTTCGACCACTGAAGCTACAGACCTATCAAAGATCAGTGGGCGGGACCTCTCTCCCAAAAACGAAACTTAACATCCGCCATATTGCTTAGTTGGAAGCTGTGCTAACAGGCTCTGTGGAGAAAGCTGAGTAAAGCCGACAATGGCGGAAAGTCAACTACAAACTGATATGGATAAAGGGGATTTTGAAGGTGTTGTGCTCGAAACGGATGTTCGTGGCTCTTTCTACGAGCCGCCCGCAATATTGCTGCCAGGTGCCTTCTGCAGACAGACAGCGGCTGTGAGACAGGGAGCCTGAGCCGGCTCAAGCTGGGTGTCTCTATGGATAAAGCTGAAGGACCGGGAATGGCGAAGAAAGTATGTTTCAACTTCAAACTGATATGACTGAAGGGGATTTTAAAGGTTTTGTGCTCGAATCGGATGTTCGTGGCTCTTTCTACGAGCCGCTATAGAGCGGCGAGCTGGCTGCTGGTGCCGACAGGCAGGCTAGCTAGCCTAGCTGGCCAAGTCCGCGGCTGTGACAAGGAAGAAGGAGCCGGGGCAGACTTGTGTTTTCGGTGCTGTGACTGTTTGACTATGGACACAGACATAGAGTCTGTTTTCTGCCAGGAATTTCCAAGATGCCATTTCCTTCTGAAAGAAATCTCTGAATCAGTTGAGGAAACTGCCGTATGATTATTAGTAAATATCCGCGAGTAATGCTGCATTCAGGTGCTGCTCGGGTGGTCCAAGTTTCTTAGAGAAAACTTATTGTCAAAACTTATATTTGAGCAAAAAGTTGATGTGCAATACGTGCATGAATAAAAAGTATGTTAACAAAACACAAAACCGACTTGATCAGGTGTTTCATGTGCATTTTACAACTCGAAATCTCATTTTTCCGATACCACGTGAATGCACCTCTCCTTCAGCGGGAGTGTCCTGCGGTGCTGTGCATTCTGGGAGTTGTTGTCTCTAATCTACATAAGGCAAAAATACACTTTCTGCCTTTTCTCGGTCAAGAAGGCACCAACTTCAAAGTTTATTTCACATTTCTACTTCATATATGACCCAATTTCACTACAGATTCATGTTTTAATGGGTGAAGTATCCCTTTAATATTAAAGGAAAAGAACGCAGTATAATTGGAGCTATTTATATTTTCTTATGAAACTTCAGGTGCAGTAAGTTTCTCCCAACTGGTGTGAAGATTTTTATCAATTTCTTCCCCCTTTTTTCAGGCTTCATTTACCCCGCCGCAAGCGATCGCATCCTGATGAAGGATGGGATGAATGGCCGACACTTGGAGAGGGCTGGAAACGGAAAGAAGTGGTTCGACGCTCAGGTAGTAGCATCGGACAGAAGGATGTATACTATTTAAGGTAAGTAAAGTGTAGTTAATATAGTTAAATATACAATGTTCATTTTTTTTTAATTCGAGAGGCAGAACCCGAGTAAAATGTTTTTTTTTTTAGCAATTGCACATTTTGTTGTTTTAGGGCTGGCAACATCAACCAATGTGTTGTTATTTATGGTGGTGTTTGTGGTATATCAATAATTATGTTATTTAAAGCTTAAATTCTGTCCATCAATATTCCTAATCTTTTAATGGTGATATTTGCTGCTTTTTTTTTTTTTTTATAGTTTCAGTCTTTTGAATTTTGAGCTAGTTTGACACGGTGATGAATTTTACATTGTCAACCAATCATTGTTGCTGTCTCTGCTGCTGTTTGGCTGTTACAATTCATGGACTTAACTATCAGAAGTTCAGTTTGCTGAAAAAATTAGTTTCATGAGTAATTACATCCCTTATAAAATAGTAGAAATAATGAACAAGCTCAGTATAGAATTACTTTTAGGAATTATTTAACTTCGTGGCACATAATGTTTTGTAAGTTATTTGTATTTTTTTTTCTTTAGTCCACGGGGAGATCGAGTAAGAAGCAGAGTGGAACTGACTACAGTGTTGGTGGGTCAGCTTGACCTGTCGAACTTCGACTACAAGTCAGGAAAGTTTTATGATGGTGAAGCAGCTCCCGTAAGAGTTCGTCAAAGAGCGAAGGTAAGGTAGTGACCTCTTTTTATCACTTAAAACTTAAAACATGGAGAAGGATATGCCTTAAGGTTGATTTTTCTTTTCACTGTCTTATCCATTAGAGAAAGGTCCGAGAGCGTTCCTCCTCAGAGTCCAGCTTGATTGACAGAAGGGAGGGGGCTGACACCCCGGACTCCTACCACAGGCTCACTCCCATAGCGCCAAAAAATGTCCAATCCACACACAACCAGACGAGCGTCTCTTCACAGAGTGTAACACTAACTACAGCAAAAGTCTCTTACAGAGATTCAGTTGAAGTTAAAATTAAACTGCCTCCCCCCTCGTCATCATCCAAACCACTGAAACTCCCATCCATAAATGGGGAATTTGGGTCTGAGGAAAGCACACTGTGAGTCCTTTACTTCAGTTCATATTTCAATCATATGACCCGATAAAATCAGCAGATGTAATTAACAAGGACCTTGAGTTATCTCCATTTAATCCAAAGGGTTTGTTTGTGGTGAATTGTTGCTAAATGCAGATGGACTGAGCATAATTATCCTCTCCTGCAGGGTCTGTGCCAGATGTGGTATTTCCTTCACAGGCACATGGTATGACAAACAAAGGAAGAGGCCCTTCTGTCCCACCTGTTGGGGTATGTCCATTGATAAGGGGGCAATGTCATCATGCTGAGAAGAATAATGTGGAAAATCATGTCAAGAAATGAGTCAAATTGATGACTTTCTTACAGTTTTCTTTTTTTTCTGCAGCATCGAAAACAATAGAGCATCCAATGATCCGTTTCAGAAAGGTAAAACAATGTCACCTTTCTTACCAGATGTTCCCTCTGTGAACCTTTAAACCACACAGTATTTAAACCATTAATTGGTTAATTCCACTTTACGTTCATGTTTTTTCTATGAGAAGGCGACATTATTATGAACCACCTGTAGCTGTTTATAACATTTCTCCAGGTGTACGTTGTTGTGCCTCTAGCATGGAGAAAAGATGAGAAAGCATATTAACAACACCCAGAAAAAAAGTCCTGTATGATTTCCCTTGATATGTTTAAGTGTGTAACCAAAAAAAGGACTGGACAGGGATATATAAATGAAAACCCTCTTTTCTTGTCTTCCTTCTGTTAACTGCAGTGGATTCCTTGTGGACAGTGTGTTGGATGCCACAACACAGTCAACTGTGGGCAGTGTGCCAACTGCAAGCATGGACTGCAGAGCCCCGAGTCCCGGAGACGTTTGTGCCGGAAACGCAAATGTATATGTCCTTTCCGCAAGGTAAGCTGTCAGGTACACAGAAGTTATTATTGATTTAGATGCTTTTTGTTGTTTTTAAATGTTATTTACATTTTCTGCACGATCCATCAGGGCCCTGGAAGTGGAGGTGGAAACGCCAGTGGGAGCTTGCTGTCGCAGAGGTCTTATGATGACTTTCCTGAAACATTTGATGACAGCATGAGTTTCCAGGTAATGTGCACTTTGTTCACTGGAGGGTCAAAGGTTATCAATGTGCTGTCCTTATGAGCTTTTCTTTGGTTGTAAAGTCAATATTGATGGTACATTGTGTTTATTAAAGCACACATTTAAATCAAATGGCTATTGTTCTGGTGAGGTAGTCAAAATGTACGACACTTTGATACCTTATCAAACCTTTCGATAAATAATTTATACTTTAATTCGGTTTTACACTCTGTTTAATGAACATGAACACACACACAGGCCGAAATACACACACATGCACAAACAGGATCCTATGGACATGCATTAATGGAGAGGCCTCAGAGTGAGGGGGCTGCCCATAGCGTGCGCTCCAGAGCAGTTTTGGGGTTTGGTGCCTTGCTCAATGGCACCTTGGCAGTGCTCAGGAAGTGGACTGGCACCTCTCCAGCTACCAGACCAATTTCCGGACTTGGTCCGTGCTGGGACTTGAATCCTCCGGTTCCCAACCCAAGTCCCTACAGACTGAGCTTCTGCCGCAGGTTATTTAGTATTATTGGTACATTTTGATACTAGAGATCATTAACTTAATTGATCAGTAGTATTGTCTTTGACAGAAACACATATCTTCAGTAATATTCAATGAAAGCTGGTGCAAGAGAGAGAGAGAGAGAGAGAGAGAGAGAGAGCACTGTCTCATTTAGGCAGGGTCCAGGAGTTTGACTGGATTTTTTTGGTTATTAAAATTTGAAAAGAAAAAATCCCGCACACTACTCTTGCTAAGTATCACCAATTTATTAGAAAAATCACAACGTTTCGGTCCCTCTGAACCTTTGACAAGTGTGTGGATTTACAATTTAAAACATTTAAAACAAGAAATTGAAAATAACTGAATATTGGGTGCTAAGGTCTTCTATTTTTTGTTGCCGTGGTTACGAAATAGTTTGATATTTACTAGTATCAGAGTTTAAAGTTCTGGTATTGTGATAACCTTATTCCCTAGTGTTTTTAACTTTTATTAGTTTACATTCTGATTATAATTTACACTGCTAAGTGTGGAGATTGATGGATGGACTTTATTGTCCCAAAGTGGGAAATTGTGGACGTGGGTTATATGTCAGTAGTGTTATCATTGTTTAAAGCTTTACACCCAATGACTGAAATGCACATACTGTATGTTCTAACAACATATTTTATTTTGATTTGATTTTACAGAGTGAAGTTACAGACTCACAGGTAACTCTTCGTGATATAACATCAAATCATATATTCATTCATAATACTCATAATATTATTGCGATTCTTTTTTCCCACACTCACTGAAAATGTTTGTAATCACACAGCACCCGAGTCTCAAAAGCAGCGACACAGAGAACTTCTCGGTCAATGTGGACGTTGATGATGATGATGACATGTCAACCGACGACGATGACGATGTGAGTTTTTTGCTTTCCTCATTCTGTAGACGGGGAGACACTATTACCTAATGTGACAATGAATCAAGCAAAACGTAGTTTGTAACAGTTTTCTAAATCGTGAGAGATTTCTGATTTCTCCTTCATAAAGAAGTTAAGCAAACAAAAAAGCAAAACTTCTCAAACCAAGTCTGTAAAGCCATGTCTGTACTCTGCGGTCCGTCTCAGTGTCTTTGTAGTTCTGTCAGATGTTGGCTGATTGCTCAGTTTCAGATAATTTACTGCACTGGCACACAGGAAGCAGGCCTCTGGTTTGTATCAGGGACAAAAGATTCATGATGATTTTTAGAGGCACACTCACTCATACTAAGCTTGATTCCCATCTGAGTGACCTTACAGTTCACAAATCTCAATCAAAGAAGCTAAGAAATGCAACTTAATGTGCATTTTCTGTGCTGCTGTGATTTTAAGAGCACCAGTTAAAACCTCACACGATGGGAACATCGTACACATCGTTTCCATCTTCAGTGTGCCTTGAGGGATGTTGAAGATAAATGAGGCCTGAACAGAATGATCCACTAGGAACCATGCACAATGCATACTGGATCAATTTGTACCGGACTTGATCCAGACTTTCACTCACATCTTGCAAAAATGAGCAACAAAGAAATCACAAGATCTAGTCTTCTGCAGTAATCAGACTCTGGAACCACAGCTTCTCTCAGCCCACTGGAAACACAGGGCATGATGGGAAATACCCAGCTGTTGCCTGATCAATAGCAAGTTGAAATTAAAAAGACAGGACTTGATAGTAACACGAGTAATTAATATTAAAATAGTTTAAAGGAAGCAGGGGGAGATTTTTTTTTAAATACCGCTGTGTGCATCTGTCTATCTCTACAGATTTCATAGATCTAAGAAAGATATCGGCCAATGTATCGGTATCGGATTTTTTTTGTCACCCAATATCGATATCGGCTGGTCCTTTTGCTAACGCATGTACAGGGCAGGTTTAGCATGAGAGGTAGGATTTGTCGACGGGGGCCGAAAGTTTCTCAAACTTGCTTTTAACTATGAAGGATTTTTTGTATAGGGGTTTGAGATTCAATAAAACAAGAAAATGCCTCTTCTTACAAAGTCAAGACATTTTATATAATCAATTACATTTGTAAAGAATTCTGCAACAATTCTTGTTTTCAGTGGCATAAGAAGCGAAAGCGGCGGTCCTGTGGAGAATGTAAAGCCTGTCTCTGCAGGAAAGACTGCGGCACGTGTGATTTCTGCATAGACAAACCTAAGTTTGGAGGCAGCAACAAGAAGAGGCAGAAGTGTAGACTGCGTCAGTGTCAGAGGCAGGCAATGGTGAGACACAACACCAATTTGAATTTGTTGTTTCTTGCAGTAAAGTCATTTCCCTTCTTGGGTTTGGTATAGGAAGTCTTCTTCTTCTTCTCCTAAAGATGTTATGGTGTGTCTTTAAATATTTTTGTACAGAGACACTTGCTGCCTTTCCAGATGGGGCAGGGTGACTATGGGGCTGATGGTACGATGCTGCCTGGCAGGCCTAGACCTCACTACACATACAGTCGAAAGTCAAGTTTCAAGAAAAGCAAAGGACCACAACTCGGTTATGATTTATCTGATGAAGATTATGACGGCTTCCAATCAGTAAGTTCCAGCGGCTTTGAGGGCCTGAACTTTGTGCTAGTAGAGGTTCTTTTAATTGTCCTGCACATTGATCTTACTCTGG
Source organism: Tautogolabrus adspersus (assembly GCA_020745685.1). Classification (NCBI taxonomy): domain Eukaryota; kingdom Metazoa; phylum Chordata; class Actinopteri; order Labriformes; family Labridae; genus Tautogolabrus; species Tautogolabrus adspersus. Next base: position 9,653,993 of record CM036538.1, on the reverse strand, counting down.
TTATGTTTGTTGAGTAAGGTCTTTTACCTGCTGCTTTTTAAAGTGTCACAAGATAACATTTGTTATGAATTATGAATTGGCCCTATACAAATAAAGATTGATTGATGTTTCACCGTTGTAGATGAGCTGGAGCTCGGAGCCTGCCAGTGGTAGCAAACACTCATTTGAACAGAATTTAAGAAACAACCATTCATCTATGCAGGTTTGAAAATAGATCAGCAACAACATGCTTATGTCACTAATGCTTTTCATGTATGAACCTTAACGTCATTCTCACTTTTTTTAATCAGCAGTTGAACTATTCAGATGTTGGACAGCGGAATGGACTGCCCGACAGAATCCCTCACATCAGCAACCACAACAGCTCTGGACTGGTAAGTTACAGTTTTGCTTCTCTTTTTTTGGCTAAATTATCATTTTTGTCCATCAGGCCAAAAAGTGTGTTGATATTGTGTGGTTGGTTCTGGTGAATCTACACTATATTGCCAAAAGTATTCGCTCACCTGCCTTGACTCGCATATCAACTTAGGTGACATCCCATTCTTAATCTATAAGGTTTAATATGACGTTGGTCACCCCTTTGCAGCTATAACAGCTTCAACTTTTCTGGGAAGGCTGTCCACAAGGTTTAGGAGTGTGTTTATGGGAATTTTTGACCATTCTTCCAGAAGCGCATTTGTGAGGTCACACACTGATGTTGGACGAGAAGGCCTGGCTCTCAGTCTCTGCTCTAATTCATCCCAAAGGTGTTCTATCGGGTTGAGGTCAGGACTCTGTGCAGGCCAGTCAAGTCCATCCACACAAAACTCTCTCATCCATGTCTTTATGGACCTTGCATTGTGCACTGGTGCACAGTCATGTTGGAACAGCAAGGGGCCATCCCCAAACTGTTCCTACAAAGTTGGGGGCATGGAATTGTCCAAAATCTCTTGGTATCCTGAAGCATTCAGAGTTCCTTTCACTGGAACTAAGGGGCCAAGCCCAGCTGCTGAAAAACAACCCCACACCATAATCCCCCCTCCACCAAACTTTACACTTGGCACAATGCAGTCAGACAAGTACCGTTCTCCTGGCAACTGCCAAACCCAGACTCGTCCATCAGATCGCCAGATGGTGAAGCGCGATTCGTCACTCCAGAGAACGCGTCTCCACTGCTCTAGAGTCCAGTGGGGGCGTGCTTTAGACCACTGCATCTGACGCTTTGCCTTGTAATTGGTGATGTATGGCTTGGATGCAGCTGCTCGGCCATGGAAACCCATTCCATTAAGCTCTCTATGCACTGTTCTTGAGCTAATCTGAAGGCCACATGAAGTTTGGAGGTCTGTAGCGATTGACTCTGCAGAAAGTTGGCGACCTCTGCGCACTATGCGCCTCAGCATCCGCTGACCCCGCGCCGTCTTTTTACGTGGCTTACCACTTCGTGGCTGAGTTGCTGTCGTTCCCAATCGCTTCCACTTTGTTATAATACCACTGACAGTTGACTGTGGAATATTTAGGAGCGAGGAAATTTCACGACTGGACTTGTTGCACAGGTGGCATCCTATCACAGTACCACGCTGGAATTCACTGAGCTCCTGAGAGCGACCCTGTCTTTCACAAATGTTTGTAGAAACAGACTGCATGCCTTGGTGCTTGATTTTATACACCTGTGGCCATGGAAGTGATTGGAACAACTGATTTCAATTATTTGGATGTGTGAGTGAATACTTTTGGCAATATAGTGTATGTTTAAGTGTCTTTGGCTTGAGATGTCCCACAGCTGTATCGGAACGTTACTTTTTTCTGGCTGATGGTATGCAAGCTCTTGCTAAACCGCACTAAATCGGACGGATCATTTGCCATCATGGCGTCCTCTTTGCACCTTCATTCACAAGCACTGTCCCTTCACCTGAACCCCTCCTGCAGTGCTGTCCTGTGGTCTGTGGCTCAGTGTGATAGATCTAGGTTGAGTTGCAACGTGATATGACAATTTAATTTAGGAGTTCATGGTTCAGCAATCAGTAACTCAGATTTTTTTTAAACACAGACTTTTACATTTTTATTTTCAGTATGTTTTATTATCTCTGTTATATTATTTTGTATGCGTCAAAAGGCAGCAACAGTTCAAGTGAAAAAGACAACTAGATATAATTTTCCACGATGCTTCCAATTCAAAGGGAGAGATGGACTTTTTATTTACCTTTATTATTTTGAACTCGAGTATTTGATTACTTCCTTTCTGTTTAGCAGCAATAAATAATGTGTTTAATTTCTAAAGACTGTTCATGTGATTTTATAAATTGGTAAATTTGTGAAATTCAAGCAAAAATAATTGTGATTAATCGAGAAACCGTTTTTTGAAGGTTTATTTTTTGCCTTTATTTTAGAGATAGGACAGTGGATAGAGTCAGAAATTGGGGAGAGAGAGAGTGGGGAGTGACATACGGGAAAGAGCCACAGGTTTGATTTGAACCCGGGCCGCCCGCTTGGAGGACATTAGCCTGTAGGCCACCGGCGCCCCTAATTAATAGCTCTTGACCTCACTTTTATCAATCCAGGTCCCACTAAACAGATGGGACACAGAGGAACCCCCTGCAGGCAGACATGGTCAGAAACATGTTGACCACGATGATGATGATGATGATGATGAAGAAGAAGAAGAAGAAGAAGAGGAAGAGTTGCCCATGGTGAATGTCATGTTAAGATTTTTCATATTAGTTGTCTTGATTGATGAGGCAAAGTTTATGTGTAATTATTTCCATTCTGTCCCTCTTTGCAGATCACACAGATCTGCAGCTTGGCTGAAAATACGACTGGGAGTGGTGTGGACATGGAAAACCAGCTAATGAAACTGTTACACTCTTTGCGCACCTCTGTACTGCCCATCCTATGGTCCGCCATAATGGTGGAGGGCCCGCAGCTTCAGCTCATCCAATGTTCGAAACAATCGAGCATGACAGACACCATGGTGCTGATTGATCCTGACTTCTGTTATCAAGTAACTGTCCAAAAGCAGCCATTGCTCCCCACCCACTCGCTCTACGACAGCTACCCAGCACACTTGTCCTCGCTCACTGAAGTTGTCAATCTGCTTTTGCGCCTCGAGCAGTACGTTGTGTGCCGAGGACTGCCCCCCCAAAGATCCATCATCCAATAAGGACCCACTTATACTGGAGCGGGCATCAACCTGTGACTTTTTAGTGAGAAAGTATGTGAGCATCTGTGCTAACTGCAGAGCACTGCAAGGACTTTAATGTCAACTGAGGCAGAATACAGTCCATAAAGACAGTGTAGACCACTGCCTCTTCACCTGGTGATAATAAATAGGCTGTTTTACAGATTTACAACGTACCTCTGGACTGTAATAGTATGGTTTGAATATTTGAAGAATCACCAAAGGCATTCCAGGTGCTGTGGCATTTTATCTGTTTTCAAATGTCTTCTGTTATGCTGGTTTGGGGCTTTTCTTAATGACTGTTACATCAGACTCTGGTCAGTATGATGGGTAGATCTTGAATCCATCAGACTACTGAACCCTGATTGTGCTTTAGATTATCTCACACTCTAACTTGAGGATTTTATAACCCTCACCCCTCAGGGTTATAACGCTGTTAAGCTGTCATTTTAACTTTTTTTTTTTTTTTTTTACTTTGCTCTCAGCGCCAGAAATGAAACTCAAATTGTAAAAATGAAAAATGTCCACACTGTTGTCATGCTTATGTGTTCCATATCTGATGGAGTTCACCAGCAGACCTTTGTTACCTGTGTTTTGGGGAAGAAAAACATGTTTTCACTTTTTTGAGCTCTTCCATTTGATAATTTTTTTTTCTGATCAGTACATCAAGAACAGTTGCTTTGTCAGTGAACTCATGACTTTTTCTCCATTCAGAGTTAATTATTTAAATGTTTCATTCATTGCAACACAGCAAAAGTTCATGTTCAATCTTCCAATTGTTTGTGTATGTGCAGTAAAAGGTACTGAGATAGGAAACCTGTTTCATCAAATATCTAAGTGTATGCATTAGCCATGATGCAAAAGATTTATTGACAAAATCGGTTCAAAGATCCCACAACATGTTGAATATAATATATGTAGTACACCCAAGTTACTGAGCTGCAACAACTGAGAACACTTAATATCCTGTGCAGGCTCTGGCTGCACCAGGAGACAGTGTTCAGACAACAACTGTTGCTTGAACAGTTGCAGCTGTCCGTCAGAGGGGTCAGAGAGAAAGCCACTATTAAAGCAACCTCAACATGTCTGAGGTAGTGATTGCCTCACAGGTGTAAAACCATTTTAATGACAGTTCTCTGGTTGGATGGGCTTAAAACAAGCTATGCTACTGTCCTTTGGTCCAGACAAATCTTCTCTCCAGCATTTGCTGCAAGACTCAAATCTAAAAAAATAAGACTAGTAATTTAAATCAGTTTGATGTGAAGACTGTATTCCCCATTATCAGCATAAAAGCTTCATGACGTCAAGCATTTTAAAAAACATTAAATAGGGTGGAGAACTTTTTTTAAAGATAGTCAACAATTTACCACTTATAAATAAAGCTTAACAAATCCTCCTATAGACGGCATTTTTTTTCTGGAGAAATCCAAAAAGGATGAGACATATCGAACACTTTGACAAATTAAAAAACACGTTTGCTCTCGACCTAAATGACACATAAGCTGGTTCAAAAAGGCAGTTCACCATCTGAAATATGCTGAAATGTTGAAATATGGAGATCAGAGGGTTTACAGTTTGTTTTGTGTATGCTTATGTGTTTTCCAAAATGTCATTCACTCAAACAGATGGTGTATCCAAAGCTCAAACTACTAATGTGACGCTGTGTTCATGATGCTGTCGTGTTCAACCTTTGAAGCCACCAAAATATGATCATTTGTGTTTAATATTGTTTTGAACACCCCTTTAAACGAGTTTGGTTGAATTGTAAAAATATTTAAAACGTTTAAATATCCTATTTAACATCCTTATTTCCAGTGGGATGTTTCTGGAGAAACTAATGGACTCTTAACTATGGGAACGTTTATGCATTCTTAACACACAGTTCATCCAATTTATTTTTTCTATCTTGTTTTCCTCAACAAGAAATGTTCTGGATCAGCTAATTATTCCCAATGACAACATTAGTTATTTAGGCATTAAATTAAAACATATTTAAAGAGTCGGAAAGAAAGTTTTCTCATTTCCTGTCTTTATCTTTTAAAAGGCAATGTGCAAATAAAGTGTTTTTTCTGACTTGTTTTTTTAAGTATATGTTCATACATATTATTATTGAACTGATCGATTGACATCACATCCTGATTGTGAACTAAGAAATAGAATAAGCTCAATGTGTAACGTTCAGTCAAAGCCGTAGAACCACTTCTGTCACCTGATAGCTAATTCTTCCCTGTGTTTGTGACTATGAGCTGATGGAGTTATTGACTCAGCAATCTGAGGTTGCACTGACTGTCAGGGTTGTTGCTTAATTGATTGAATTACTGTATTTATAACATTAGGCATCGTTTCAGGGGGAACCACAGCTAATGCCTTTAAATGAAACCAGGCCTGTATATTATATTGCTGAAGAGACTTCGATCTGTGGTCTCCTGAAGTCTCAGTGTTCAAAGTAAAGCATCTCTGAAGAGACGAATAGATTTACAGTGGCGTAAACAATGGTTAGCATTATCATTAACAAACTTCTTGTTCCAACGCACTAAAGCTTTTTCTGGTTCCTTTAACATTGTTTTATATTTAATGTAATTTGAGTTCAACACTGTTTGCAGGCATTCATGGAAACGAGAATAGTGAACATGTTTGTATTTATTTGGTTTTTGAATGTTATTTATCTTCTCGTTAGAAGGCGTTTCATTTAGCCTACTTATTATTACAAAAACTTTTTTTGTAGGGAAACTCCTGATTAACAGCCTGATGGTTGTTATGTTTTCACTGTAGGCTATTTATTCAACCTGCGCCTGTATGAGCTTTCAGACAGGTCTGGATTTGAGCTTATTTGGCCAATTATAAAGGTCCTGTACACTGAAACTGTTTTTGAATTTGCCTTAACAATATTATGTGATTAGAACAAGTGAGAAGGGACGCTCAAGCAATACAAACATGAACTGTTCAAGCCTTTATTTATTTATTATTCAGCGTCATTGTGCGCGTGCCTGTGCAACAACCGGATAACAATATTTGTATCACGGGGATTATTTGGCGCACATTGAAGACATGTAGCGTAACATCTGGGAGGGGCATCGTTGCTGTGACGGTGTCGAGTCAGTTGGCTGTGTAAAATAGAGGGTTTTCATCCGGTGCAAAAGGGAAAGCATTCTTCTCTAAGATGCGCAGGGCTTCAACACAGCGGAGGTCGTGAGGCTGCAGCTGGTGAATTACAATTGGGATACGGAGCCGCGATGAACGAGGGGCTTTTTGACGTGATTTAGAAATTACCGTACGTTTAATTCATTTAACCTCTGTCCTGGGGGAGGATTTTGTCCTGTGGTCCCGCACAGGAATGTTTTTTTCTCGGCTTGGCTTTGCTACAGAGGACCATGGAGACCTCCGAAGGCATCGGTCATGCTTTGTGGTAAGGGGATTTTGCTCCAAGATGTCCTTCTCATCCTAACTGGGCGTTTAAATGAATAGCTGTCATCACAACCTGTATTCTCTTTTTACAATGCTTGGCCCGCAGACGAGACTACACAATGATGTTTGCGTTTGTATGAATCATACATTAGCGTTATGGTCGGGTATGTCATCGTGTCAGTGAGTGACACACCTGCTTTATGTTGTTGCTTTCATTAGTTAGTCCAGCATGTTTCATTATAAGCTGCTGTTGCAGAAAGACTATGCAGTTCCAGGATGGTTGCTGTTGCTTATTGTGGGAACACATGCTTTATGCTCTACACGCTGAGCTAGATAACACGCCTGTAAATAAAAAGGACTGTATGACATGAAATCCAACATCTCTCTTTCATCGATGCATGTGTTGTAGACTATCCCAGCGCCTGTTCAGAGTAGGCTAAAATATGCTTGGATGGCCAGGATTGACACTGCATCAGCTTGATTTCAATGAGTAAAAAATGTGTCATGCTTATTTGGAATACACAACTTCCCCCTAATACTGCATTGTTAGGGAGCAGAATAAGCAGAAGCCCACTGCTAGAGCTGTCTGCTGTGCCTTTATTGATTTCATTGCTCTCATACATAAATACTGCCTGTTCTCATGCAGCAGTTAAGCCCTATTATTAACAGATTCCTGAGCAAGGATGGCTGTCTGGATCTGACAAAACTCAGACAAATAGTGTTGTGTGGGTCAGTCAGTGCCTTCAGGGTGATTCACCACTAGTCCACCTTTTGTGTGTCTGGGAAACACCTCTGTTTTCTTAAAAGGATTTTCCACTCTGCTGTCAAGCATTTTTCAAAGTGCTGATCATTCCCTTTTTGGTGTTATTGTCTTTGGAGGGTCTTGAATTCTTGGACCATTAAGCAATTAGCAAGAGATTTGATCAAAGTGTTTTATGCAGGGAAAGTTAACAGACCATTTACTGTGGGATTCATCGTATTCAGGGGGATGTTAACACATTTTTTCTCTACTCTGTTCACTGTCATCTTTAAATTGGTAGCATGGTACTCTGCTATTCTTAAAAGCCCTCCCTGTGGTTTTCATGCTACTCTGAGAATTGCAATTCAATCAAACAGCCAGAAATTGGATCATGACCCAAATTGGTGCAAGTACAACAATATTCGTTTGCCCTTTTGTTACATCAAGGTGTCACTGCTCTCTTTAGGACACCCTAAAGACATAAACTGACATGTTTCAGCATCTGGTTCAGTAGTGGGGTTGTTGAGAAGTAACCCACTCACATACGGTCAGGATTCAGGTCCTTTCAGAAAAGCTCTATCTTTACCTATCTGCATTTGTTAAAACAGAAATATGCTTTTAGCTTTGTCTAGAGTCATTGTCTTGGTTTTATGTCTGTGTGCTGAGGGAGTCAAATCCCAGACCTTATCAAATGTTATAAATACACCAGAGCAGTAGTAGTGCCTTCCAATAGACAGAGCATTCAACCACATTTTGTTCAGTCAAAAAGCATAAACAATTCAGAGCAGGCCCTTATGTGTGTGTTGTGAAGGATACGTTAAAGGCTGTGGTTGCACATTTTACACAGCTCAGAACTCTCTCCAAATCCAAGCAAGGTGGATTACAGCAACACTGGATCTTAAATGAGTTTTGAATGCATACTGTACAGAACTCCCTTCAGGTGTTACAGAGCAAAGGGGAAATGTATAGGAATAATCCCCTCAGACGTTGGAGCCACATTCCTTTCTTTATTACTCCCCCCCTCTCAGCTTAGCTGGATCCAGGTGGATAGCAATCACCAAGATGGCTTTGTTTCACCCATGCCAGTTGTGTCTATTGTGCAAAGGTGAGTGTCAGGGCCAGGGAGGAGAAATGTAGGGCCATGATTGGTCAGTCCCAGCTAAGCTGTCCTGCTGTGCCGATAAGCATGTTATAAATCATTTTTTCATGGATACAGAGAGCACAAGAGGATATCATATTAGTGTGGGAGGTAGGGGGTTGGGGTCAGCTGAGCTTCTATAAGCCCCGCACAGTTCTATGGATGGGGTTGGTCAGGTGGAGGTTCAGTAAATCCTCTACTTTGAATCAGTTGTATTTCAACATCCTTGAAGTTTAATGGATGATGGCAGATAAAGTGTGTAGATGGAGGTCTTGTTAATGTTCTGTTACAATCGAACAAAGTGAGGTTCAGAGGTTTGACGGTTAAAGAAAACACACACCAGAATGCCTTTGACAACTTAATAATAGCAACATTTGATGTGGATATTTCAAAGCTAAAACGTCTGCAACAGTATTTCCTAGCTTTGACTTCTCATACACTGTCTCCAGACCTTTGCACAAGTCTTGTTCGAGTTGTAAAGTTGCAACCCCGCTGTGCCTACTGCCTACCATGTGTCTGATCACAACAGCAGCAGCTGTGTCAACACGAACAGTCAACATGAGGGCTGCTGGCCTCACCTGTCTGTAGAAAGCAGGAGGGGAAATTTCAGCTGCTCTTTAACATCTCAGCTGCTCTCTTTTGCCTGTTGAAAGAAACGTGCATACATGTTGTGCATGCATTACCACTTGCAACAGATTTAAAGTTGTTGTTGATGTATGAATCTGCTGTTACATGTTAAGCCATGTTGCACTGTAAGTCATGAGTATATTCAGTTATATGCATGCTGTTGACAACAGGAGCCGGATCCAGGGACTCTTGGGTTAGATAAAAGCTGACAGCGAAAAGAGCTTGTCTCGTTAAGAGCTTTGAGGCATCATGTTTATCAAGGGATGAGAAAGCTGCATATAAAACTGTTGCCTGTGGTAATTTAGCTTTGCTACGAATGTTGCCATCTAATATGTATGACTTCTAGTTGAAAAGAGAGCAGTGCTGTTCCTTGTGTGTGGACATGGTAGGACTGGATCTACATTACGGACTTCAGTGTTTAGCCCGTCGGACTTGAATATTAAACTCCTTGCTGATTTGCATTCGTGCGATACACGCTGCACAGGGCCGCCTAATTCTCATCACACTGCTCATGTTTTAATCAACATGGCTTCCATAGTGCTATCTATACCACTATCCAAAGATCCCTCATCCCCTTACACATGCTAAGTCAACATGTGTTTGATGACTGAGATGCAATCATATCTCTTGTGCTTATTTCTCCTCTGATCCTTCCTTTGATGGAGCTCTCTGTGACTCTTCTTATCTGATTCCTCATTGTCCGTCATCTCTCCCGCAGGCTTCTCTCTGGAATGTGATGCCATCTCATATTACTTTACCTGTAGCTCTGCACACATCTGTACACCAGATGTTTAAGCAGTTAGAGCTTAACTTCAACCTGTGAGTCTGCAGATCCTCTCAGGTGTGTTAGTAGTAAGACTCAGTAGTGGTCAGAAGGCTACCTGTTGCAGCTTAATGATTTTCTATTGTCTGTTGATGTTTGTTTTGTTTGTCTGTTATTCCTAATAAAAAAAGTAAAAATTGTTGTTGCAAAATTCTCCATAGAGAGAGCTACCAAATACAGCCCCATTACCTTATTAGCTGGGATGTTGTGTACAAGCGGCAAACATAAATTGACTGGATTCTACAATTCTACAGGATAAATAATAGGGTTCAGTTAGGCTGGCACAGGAGACGATTTTCAAATCTTAACCGATTCTTTAAATGTGTGAGACCACAGAGCTATATTATGGACAGCTTCAAACTGTTTTTTAAATTATAATCCACTGAATGCACACACTAGACGATTCGGCCAGAACGGAAGACCACACACCAGCCGTTTGTAGTATCCATTTCACAGTGGTGATTCCACAGATATGAGATCTCACAGAAACTAGCATGATCAATCATGACTACAGAAGAAAAGCAATTATGATCAACGTCGTCGGCTGGTATTTCTTGCATGTCACAAACAGGCACTCATTTTGTTGCCATAATTCCACTAGCTGATCTTCTTTTCCAATATTCCACTTGGCTCGTGGCACAGTTGTGTTTATGTTCGCTGCCATGTTTGTGAGCTGTAAAAATATGCAACATCCACTTGTGACCCTGCTCACTCTCAATGGTCGGAGGCAGACCGACCTGGAATCGTAAATATCAAACATGAGTGATATTTAAGATTCGAGATCAGGGAGGCTCAGACTAGATCAGGAGCAGAAAAATAATCGTATTGACACCACGCACTTGAGGATTATTTCAGGTTGAGGACCAAACTGCTGCGTAGCCTTTGCTGAACAGCATATAATTATGTGATAATGGTAAATGGTAAAGCAAAGAGTGTAATACACACTGGGTGTTTTGCAGAGCAGTGTGTTATTTAACACAGGTCATTCCAGTAGTACACTGGAAGCCAAACAGTGTGATGAAACTGCTGTTTTTGTAGACATTTAATCTTTGTAGACACTTTGAAATAAGGACAATGGAAAATCAGCACACATAGTGTTGATAGTGCACAGGTTTGTGCCCTATCCTTAAGTGTCCTTAAGTTTACACTCTGACTAAGAAATGCCAGCCATACAGCAGTATTGCTAACATTAGCCAACAGTAGCTCCTGGTATACCAGACTGAGAAAGACTGCAGAAGGAAAGCCCTGAGCCGGTTAAAGAGAACAAAGGTGGGTTTTATTGTTAATTAATTTCACTTTTCATTTGCAAGAGAAAGAATGTGTACTTTGTTCTTTCAGAAGTTACAGTGTAATGCTTCAATTACTCTCTACAGCAGTAATGGCTGCATAGTCGAAACATTTGTTAATGCGGAGCATAGGGGCCAAAAGTTGGTTTGATCTTAAAGAGACAAAAGGCACAATTTGGTGAGTGAAAAGGACAACACTTGGTTTCCAAGCAAATGTTGTGGTAACAGGAAAAAGCTACATTCAGGCAGCCTTTTGGCTGCACTATTCAGCTGCCCAGCGACCATCCAGAGGACCACTAAAGTCTCTGTCGTCTCTTTACTACTCCTCTGAGGGTTTGTCCACAGAGACATGCACAATTCCAGGTGAAAGTTATTCTCAGTATATTAAATTATCTTAAAATCTAATTATCACAGCCTCGTTTATGTGTAACAGGGTTCATGTGATGAGCTTTTGTCTGAGCGTCGGTCGTAACTCTGCCCCTTGTTTGTGTGAAAGGCTTCTACATGTCTTTCAGTGGGAGGTCAAGCATGCTGTGGGTTTTCACACTTACAGGAGCAAACAGCAGTTACTGGTTCAGTTCCAGGACAGGAGCAAACTGGGAACAAGTATTTCAAGTATGTCCTCAAGTGAGCCTTTTTCTTTCTGTTGTTTGAGTGAGGAAAACAGACCACTATGTCTTACTGACCCAAGGAAACAGCTGGGCAGTTATATGTAGAGCTTTAGGACAGTAACTGTGAGTTACTGGTAGATAAATGTTTCTTTTGAAAGATGTGATGCTGGAGGAAGTCTTTGGAAGGGTACATTTTGATTCAGCCCTTGAGGGCTTCCATCTAGTTTGTGGGTTGAATGAAGTCAATTTATGATGTACTCGACTGGCAGGATCCTTGTTTATGGCAGCGATTTGTGAGCAGTGTTGAGTGAGAGGCTTTTGGCAGAAAATTTGATCGCTATTTTTGGATGTCAAGTCTCTATTGGGTATTAGGAAACAGGCTTTGTTTGTAATGAACCTCCTTTGTGTAGGAAGAAGTGCTCATGAATCACTGCTGATTTAGAATATGCATTATTTGTTGTCCTGTTTTTTTGAAACTGGACGTTATTCTTGTTAAGGAAAATTTTTTATTCTTTTTTTCTCAGTAGAATGATATAATCAAAATATAGTAAACGTAGTTCGAAGCTAAGTAAATTTCATGTTTACCTTAATATTTATGACTGCAGCAAACAGGAACCTCTACTTAACATGTTTTTTCTCTCCACTCTGTTATTTATTCCACCACTTTCCTCCTGGCTCCCTTCCTCTTGCTCCCTCTCCTTTGTAACAGTAGCTATTGAGCTACTGAGACATAAACACACAGGGATTAAGTTTCTCCCTCTCGTATCGGTCCATAAATTATTAATGTCACTTTTCCTGTCTCTTTTTTCTTCTCCTTTCAAATTAATTAGTAGCTAATTGAATCAGAGAGCTAATTTTAGAGTAGTGCTCATATTCAGAATGCCTGAAGCTGGAAGTTAATTATGATTAGACTGTTATTGAACTTTTTATATTTTCTAAATGTTGCATAAAACTGGTTTAATGTGTATTTTTAATATGGCTTTACATGTTGTCAAATATGATTTTGAAGGTTCTTTTATTGAAGCTTTTTCTGCACTGATGATGGATTATTGTAACTACACACAATGACAGATTGACCTCACCTTCCTAACATGTTTTCTTTTTTTAATATTCAACATTCACACATACCATTCCTTCTTCAGCTGTATTTTTAACAACAAATTTAACATTTTCAGGGATTCTGCTTAAGACACCTGGACAGAGGTGCAGTGGCTCCCCCTCATGGTACCTGGTGTAATCAGATCTAGGAGACACTCATGCTTATCTACTGCTGACTTGCAGGAAAAGCAACCATTGATTCTACACTTTAGGAAAACAAATGGCTGATACTGCAAGGTCTGAGAGGGGAAGCACCCAGAAAATGTTGACCAGTCTCAGCAAAAGTCAAATCTCAGTTATTTTTTTCCTTAGGTGAGGGCGCGGCTGGGAGCGTGAGTCTTAAAGTCCCCACACATACATCTCATGGAGGTCAAAGGACATCTGATCACATCCATGGGTTTAGGGGCTCCTGGTGAGTAATAATGACTTTAATGACTCAAAGCGTAAAGACGGACACTTTCATGTCTGGACAAGCCTGAAATGGCCCAGCAAATCTGTCAGCTGGTGTTCTTTCTCACAGTTTAGCAGAAGGAAAACAAAAGTGTTTTCATGGGAACAGCGAGCTGAAAAAACATCTGTATGTGTGAAGGCCTTTTGTTCACTTACTGTCTCAGCAGCTGTCAGATAATCTTATCAGAGCCCTGAGAAACTGTGAGCACACATCTAGAAACACACACAAAACAACCATGTGGAAACAGCAGAAACATGAGCAATGCATTTTTTAAGTAATAAGAATAATTGATAGAGTAACATTTTAGAGTTAGAATCCTTCACATCAGTGATTGGTTGAAAATGTTTGTCCCCCTGCTGTCAAAGAAGGGACCTGTGACCTATCAAATGATTTCTAATGGTTCGCTCCTGACTTCTTCACCTTGTTCCTAGTTCTAAACCACAATCCCCCCTGCTTCGCATGAACAGAACTGGTCATAAATGAACACTTTCACTTTAAAAAGTGCTCAGTATTTTCCTGGAACAGCAGGGCATTGTGGTTATTAGTAAACTAAAACAAGGAAGGTGTTCATTTGTTTGGGACTATTTTTTAGCTTTTGATGAAAACAGTGTTTCTTTTATTTTGATTATTTTGTCTTAAGAGCTGACTGAATTAAACTACAATCCTCATATAAACTGGACTAATGGAGGAATTTGTACCTGTTGCACTGATGTATTTTTTATAGCTTCAAAAAAGAAAGGAGATACACAGAGGGACAAGATATATAAGGTTTTGGACGGACACACACACACAACTTTTAAATAAGCTTGTTGGTCTTTTCATTGAATTTGTTTACCATAAAAAAATACAACCCATTTCATTTTGAGCTGGGACATACTATAAAATGTAAATTAAAAACAGAATGAGATGATTATTCAAATCATTGAAACTCCATATTTGATTGAAACTAGCACACAATCAACATATCAGATGTTAAAGCTGAGATTTATTTATTTTTATTTTTTAAAATGATATTCCCAAAATGAATTAAATGCCAACAACATGTTGATTTAGAAAATGGTTGGGACAGTGGCAACAAAAGAGTGGAAAAGTTGTGAGATGCTTAAAATATACCCGATGGAACATTTTACAGTTAATAAGGTAAGTAACATGATTGGATATACAAAGAGCACCCCAGGGAGGCTGAGTATATCTAAAGTAAGGATGGGGAGTGGTTCACCACTCTGCCAAAGACTGTGCTGGAAAAGAGTGCAACACTTTCAGAATATTGTGTTTAACATACATTTGCAAAGAATTTAGGGTTTTCACCGTCTACAGTGGCGATTTTAGAGTCTGTTGGGGCCCTAGGTTAAAGGAATTGGGGGGCCCTCCAACCAGAGATCATCACCATTATGTCTGCTAGCCAGTGCTTAGTACTCTTCCTCTTTTTGCCTGTTTCTTTTGTCTCTCCAATAGATTGCTAATTTTTCTTTGTTGACTTTCATTGAGAAACTTAGGTTTTCACAGCAATAATGCATGCAACGCTTAGCAGGGCCACATGAGCGAGTGCTGTCAGATTAGCCCCCTTATGGAGGTTTCTTACTGTCATTGCAAAATTTGCGCATTTTGGGCCACCGCTTTGGTTTAAGTCTGTGAGCCCTCAGGAGCCCCAAGCTGTTGACAAGCAGTGCCTCTGAGTACATAAAATCATAAAGGTTGTGAGAATCTGAAAAAATCTCTGTACACGAGGGACAAGGCCAAAAACCAATATTGGGTGGCCATGTTCTTTGGTCTGTCAAATGGCTCTGAAGTAAAAACAGTCATCACTACATGGGCTCAGGAACACCTCCAGAAGCCATTGTCTGTGAAAACAGTTCATCACTGCATTCTCAAATGCAAGTTGAAACTGAGGCGAAGTGGAAAACTGTCCAGAGGTCTTTTGAGCCAAAATTCACAATCATTTTTGGCGAAATCCTGGACGCTCATTCTTCAGACTAAAGAGGAGAGGGACCACCTGAGTATGAGTAATTTGAACATTTGTGAAGGCTCCACTAATGCTGAACCATATACAAGCACTATGGAGCAACACATTCTGCCAAGTAAACAACATCTTTTTCAGGGAAGGCCTTGCTTATTTCAGCAAAACAATACCAAATTGCCTTCTGCTTGTATTACAATTGGCTCAGTGGTAAGATTACATGTGCTAAACTGGCCTGCCTTCAGTCCTGACTTGTCACTCATTGAAAATGTTTGGAGCATTATGAGACATATAATAAGTCAAATGAGACTCCAAACAGCTGAAGCCTACACTTAGCAAGAATGTGGTCAGAAAGTGGTCTCCTCTGTCCCCAAAATGTGTACAAAGTGTTGTAGAGAAAGTGAGGCAATAGAGTGGTAAACATGACCCTGCCCAACTCTTTTGAAACATACAGGTGCATCTCAATAAATTAGAATATTGTGGAAAAGTTCATAAATTTCAATGATTCAATTTAAAAAGTGAAACACATATATTATGTAGATTCATTACACCCAAGGTGAAATATTTCAAGCCTTTATTTGTTTTAATCTTGATTATGGCTTACAGCTCATGAAAACCCCAAATTCAGTACCTCAGAAAATTAGAATATTGTGAAAAATGTCAATATTGTTGACTCAAGGTGTCACACTCTAATCAGCTAATTGAATCAAAACATCTGCAAAGGTTTCCTGAGCCTTTAAATGGTCTCTCAGTCTGGTTCAGTAGGCTTCACAATCATGGGGAAGACAGCTGACTTGACAGTTGTGCAGAAGACAGAGGGTAAGCCTCAAAAGGTCATTGCTAAAGAAGCTAGCTGTTCACAGAGTGCCGTATCATATTCATAGACAGTTGAGTGGAAGGAAAAAGTGTGATAGGAAAAGGTGCACATGCAACAGGGATAACCACAGCCTTGAAAGAATTGTCAAGTGAAGGTCATTCAAAAATCTGGGCGAGCATCACACGGAGTGGACTGAGGCAGGAGTCAGCGCATCAAGAGCCACCACGCACAGACGTATCCAGGACATGGGCTACAACTGTCACATTCCTCGTGTCAAGCCACTCCTGAACCAGAGACAACGTCAGAAGCGTCTTACCTGGGCTTAGGAGAAAAAGAACTGGTCTGTCGCTCAGTGGTCCAAAGTTCTCTTTTCAGATGAAAGTAAATTTAGCATTTCATTTAGAAATCATGGTCCTAGAGTCTGGAGGACGAGTGGAGAGGCACAGAATCCAAGTCCAGTCAGTGATGATTTGGGGAGCCATGTCATCTTTTAGTGTTGGTCCATTGTGTTTTATCAAGTCCAAAGTCAACGCAGCCGTTTACCAGGAAATTTACCAGGAAATTTTAGAGCACTTCATGCTGACAAGCTTTATGGAGATGCTGATTTCATTTTCCAGCAGGACTTGGCACCTGCCCACACTTGTCAAAAGTACCAATACCTGGTTCAATGACCATGGGATTACTGTGCTTGGTTGGCCAGTAAACTCGCCTGACCTGAACCCCATAGAAAATGTATGGGGTAATGTCAAGAGGAAGATGAGAGACACGAGAACCAACAATGCAGACGAGCTGAAGGCCGCTATCGAAGCAACCTGGGCTTCCATAACATCTCAGCAGGGCCACAGGCTGATCGACTCAATGCCACGCCGCATTGATGCAGTAATTCATGCAAAAGGAGCCCCAACCAAGTACTGAGTGCATATACAATAACATACTTTTCAGAAGGCCGACATTTCTGTATTAAAAATCCTTTTTTTACTTACTGTATGTAATGTTCTAATTTTCTGAGATACTGATTTTTAGGGTTTCATGAGCTGTAAGCCATAATCATCCAGATTCAAACAAACAAAGGCTTAAAATATTTCACTTTGGGTGTAATGAATGTATGTAATATATCAGTTTCACTTTTTAAATTGAATTATTGAAATTAACTAACTTTTCCACAATATTCTAATTTATTGAGATGCACCTGTATTGCTGGCATTAAATTGAATATCATTTTCAAAAAACAATGACATTTTTTCAGTTTCAACATTTAATATGTTGTTTTCACATTGTTTTTATTAACATTTTACACACCGTCCCTACCTGTTAGGAGTTAGGGTTGTAGATCACTGCAAGCCTTATCCTTTTTTAATGCATGTGTGATGATGTGATGTGCTTTGTAGATGTTCAAGGCTGCCAGGACAGCAAGCTGCAGGCTGAGAGGATTGCAGCGCTGCAAGAGAGGAAGCAGGCCCTGGAGGCTCTCCTCAACACCAGAGTGGGAGAGCTTAAACAAGTCTGTCTGCAGGAAGCAGTGAGTACTAACTTTTAACACTAATTTGCAGTCCTTGTCCCTGGTTAGGCTTTTAGGAAATAACACACACACACGATACAACAACACTGTAAAACAGACATAAAAACTGCAACTGCAGACATAAAGATTGCAGCAGACATAAGAAGAATGTGTTGTTAGTACAGGGCCTACAGCACAATTCAGACTTACAGTATTTTTTAATGTTCTGCATGGAAACTCTGAGCTGAGGTGCACCTGGTTGAGCATTATACAGTAGAATTATCATAGAAAATGTGGTGTATAGTGGGATTTGCTTGATTGCTCCACACTTGTCAGCATGTCTTAATGAAGAAACAGCTGTTTTAGCACTTCATTATCAGCTGTTTAATTCATCTCTATTTTCAGCTGGATGTATGGTGACAAACTGTTGTGTGCTCTATTCTTAGATTCACAAGTTGTCTTGTCTAATTTGCGAGTAGCTAGAGGTTTGAGCACTGCTCAACTGCAGATATTCTGTTGCAGCTTTAACTGTAAATTGTGGTAGAAATTATTTTTGGCTTATCCATTTCAGTGCAGCAAAATACTTAAAGGGTGTTTTTATTGAGGCTTAGAGTAATCTGTTAAGTGGTATCATTTTATATAACACTTGGGCACTCACAGTCAGTGTGAAGATGGATTTTACTTACTGCAAGCTAATGGATGTCCTCTGCAGGAGCTTACTGGGAAGTTGCCACGTTCTTTCCCCCTGGAGACAGGAGAGAACCCCCCACTGGTGCAGCGCAGAGCTGGCCTATCGCCCAATGCCAAGGCAGAGGTAAGTCAACACCTTGAATATCAATTGTGTGTACGCAGTGGCTGTAGCTCTTTGTGCATTTGTGGTCAACATGTCTGTCTGTCCCTGGCTGCAGGATGAGGCTGCCCAAAGGAAGCAGATGAAAGCCATATTCACGGGTGCTCTGTATAGACACTCAGAATCAGACCGAAATGTACCAAACAACAAGAGGACAGTTCATCGGGGTTGTCACACAGGTATGTTTACAAAGCACCGGGTATAACTATAGCCACATAGAAAAAAAAACATTCATAAAAAAAATGGAACACTTAGCTTTGCACTTGTGCTAAGCAAAGATAATAGATTTCATTCTGCTTTAATTGTGTCCTGAATGTTTTGTTGTCTTACAGAGGACACTGTCATGTCAGAGAGTACAAGCTCCATGTCAGATTCCACATCCCATGACAATGGTGAGTCAGCTGAATACAAATTGTTTTTGAACAACTGTCTCTGAGAAATACTGCATGCACATTACATATTCAAAATCATACTTAGTCACACAGTAGTGAGCACACAGGCAATACATTGGGATGTATGTATTATTTGTGTCAAGACACAAAAAAGAATATGAACCTATATTTCAACTGCAAAAAAGCAAACTTTGCTTTTTGTGCTTTTAATGAAAGTGATCAGTGTTTGCCATCATCTTGGGTCATCCTCATTTAAACACAACTACCTTTGTTATCTTCTCCCAAAAGAGTCGTCTCCTAGCGTTGCTGCCGACCAGCGCTCACTGTCTCAGCCTCGGCTCACTGTGGGCAGCCCTGACCACAGGATCAGCAGGAAGCTGTCTCCAGTTGAGATTTACTATGAGATGAGGACACGTCGCAACTCTGTCACAAGTTCTGTCAGGTACCTCTCTCTTAAACGCACTCTACAAGTGAAGCTGTGCTGTTTGCTACATGTGCCTGGGACTACACACATTTATCACTAACTGTACTATGTAAATGTTAAATAGACCCATGTCCTCCCATGTTTTTTATACAGCCCAACTCACTCTTTACCCAGAAGTGCATCTAATGTTGAAGGTAGAAGTGTTCCAGCCACTCCTCTTTTGGCTCGAACTGCTCCAATCAGCGTTCATGTCAGGTAATCTGTGAAACAGTGCTGCTTCTGTCTGATGTAGCAGAGCTACAGCTCCCTCCTACTGTGATAACTGTGTGTTTGGAAATGGCTTAATGGCCTAGTTAAATGCAGACACAGAGTCAGGGTAGTAACAACGATTTGTGTCATATTTAGCTATCAGCAAGGGTTGGAGCTCCACATTTTTTTCTTATAAGCATATATATTGTTTCCCTAAAGTGATTTTTTAAATGCAGTTACAGTTTAAAAAAATGTTTTCACTCTTTTCCTTTCCATTAATGCTCAGATTCCTCATCTGATGTTGACCTTTTGTTGTACTTATTTTGTCTTAGGTCCGACACGTCAGGTGGTAATGGATTGAAGCAGTGGTCTGGTAGTCTGGATGTGCCCTACATGATTCCACTGGCTCAGGAGGGTTCGTCCTCTGACCGCCGAAGCTGTCCGTACAGCTCCCGTGCCAGGCGCAGTAACAGCTCTGAGGCCCTGCTGGATAGATCAAGCCTTCCTGACGATCCTGCTCCTAGAAACGGGATGCCCCCAAAAGGAGGGCCCTATAAGAGCTCAGAGACACTGACTGATGGGAAGCTGCGACAGATCCACCTTGGCAGCCCAGAGAGACATGCAGGCAGCTCGGTGGAACAGGCCAAATTGCGTCTCTCCATGGGCGGCAGAGCGGCGGGCGGAGGCTACAATGAGCTACTGATGGACTATATTTGGGGGAAACAGCAAAGGATGCAAGTGCAGCACCACCTGTATCAGTCCACAGGCAGGATCTGGCAGGACATGACTTCTCCTCGTTCCTCCACTGCAGCTGTCCCTCCCCATGCCAACGGCTTTTCCCATTCCCAGGTGCACCTACCCACTGCTGCGACTCCCTACAGCCCCATGGTCCTCCGAGGGTCCCAAGCTGAGCTGCGCAGGGTCAAAGTAACCAGAACCAAATCTTGTGGTCCCTTTATTCCTTTGCAGCAGCACACCCAGGATGGCATCCTGCTGTCAGCCTACGAGTCTCCCCTTCCTGCCTCTGGCACCACAACATCCTCCATTCCCAACCTCCATCCCTACCAGACCGACCTGTCTGGCCCCTCATTCAGCCGCAGACCCCCACAATTCTCTCTCCCTACCCCAGAAGACTCAACAAGAAGCTTGCATAAAGCGCTTGCTCTTGAGGGTCTTAGGGACTGGTACCTGAGAAACGCCCTTGGATATCCTCCTTCAGCCTCAAAGGGTCAGGAGGCAGGGATATCTCGTCTCTCACACCCCCACCCACTGGTGCACCAGGCCCAGTCTGTTCAAGGGGAAACAGCCAACCTTCACAGATCCCAGATACCCCAGTCAGCCAGCTTCCATGGTCACCCAATGCATGGAAGGTGAGTTATTTTAAAGATATCATATTATGCCCTTTTTGGGGTTCATATATCTAATTTATGTGCCTACTAAAGTACGTTCACAATCGCTAATGTTCGAAAAAAGTGTCTGTTTTCACGTACTGCCGATTGATGCAGCCCGTCTCATCTGCCTGTGTTTGCAACGCTCTGAATCCCCCCCGAGCAGGGTCCCCACGTGTGCCAAGTCTGACCTGATTGGTTGGCCGATCTGCTCTGTTGTAATTGGTCAGTCGTTCGGACAATTCTCGGAAATGTTACGCCCCTTTTACCATATTGAGAATGTAGCTAATGTGCAGCATGAGCTTGTGCTTGTCACAACGAGCTAATGGGCTTGGATCAGTGACATCATCGCAGTGTGATATCACACTGCCAATTTTCAACGAGGGGGGCTAGAACCGAACTTTACATGCAGCTACTGCTACTGCTAACAGGAGGAGGTAGGAGAAGCCGCGTTTCCGCGGACTTTGAATTTTTGCACATAGATGTGCCTAAACACGCACAAGACACCTGGAAAACACACTAAAGAGCATATAAAACCAGAAAAAGCATAATATGGGACCTTTAAGTCTCAATGCTTTGGTGGGATTTGTCGTCAGTTGTGAATTTGAATAATTTCTCATACATTGTTAAAATTTGCACTAAGCATTTTCTGGCGTGAGAGCAGAAGGAAGGCTTAAGTCTAACAGTTTATTGAACTACATATACAAAGATGCTTGTTTGCAAATATTTAGTCATCACTCACTTTGTATTTACCACTGAGATTTGTTTAAATATCTTTCTCATTGGACACTGGCAGGGTGACTTCCAGCAGAGGAGGGAGCTTTACTCTCACTCCATTCCCAACAGATCATGCACCGTCCTCTGACTTTGAAAGTCCTGCTTGTGTTATGTTGGTATTTGTTAGTCTTTGTCATGGTCAGCATTTTGCATTGTAGTCTGTCTAATGCAAACCCTGCATTCTAGTTATTATGTCTGCTGATTAAAACTCTTTTTTTCAGTCATGTGTTTACATGTAACTTTGACAATTGAGAAGACCAAATGTGAGCATGCATTAAAGAGGGCCCTGAAATAACTGAAGGGATTTCCCCTTTTCTTAATTTCATTTGGGATTCGATAATCCTTAAGGATACCCATCTCCAAGCTCTACTCTACTTTCTGACAATGACTCATACTTTTTATATCATGAAGATTTATTCTCACTTCATTACCTGCCTCTTGTTTGTGGAGCGCTGTATTGATTTGTCCTGCCATCCTTACAGGTCGATGGAGTTCTCTCTCTATCAGGAGACTCCTCATCCACAGATGCAAGAAGTGACCCCAAAGGAACCCAGCGCAGACCCAGGCACCCTAGTCTGATTCAGCAGAACACACACATTTTATGAGTAAAAATACTGTAGCCTCACACACACACAGTACTCTCAGACTCTGATAGTCACACACATACACAGACAAGGTGATACAATGTGACCTCAACAGCAAATCAAAACATGGAAACCTCAGCAGAAAGAGACTGGAATAAATGACAACTGTAGATGTACAGTGTGAAAAAGCCTTGGCAATTTCCCTGTGTTATAACTGATCTCACCACTATTATGTGAACCTCAAACCTAGTGTTCTCATGGATGTGCACTGGATTTCACTTATCTAACAACAGTATGGTCTTACTGTATATGGATATTTCTGGTTCAACACAAGCAGTAGAATATTTCCTAATAACCCCCAAAAAGTCTCCCAAGATATACTTTTTTACAGAATATATACAACTCTAAATCACTATTTTGTATCTTCTGAGATATAAAGAACTGTTATATTCAAGAGGTAATTTATTGCTCATTACGCGTGTGATATACAAAGGTGTTATATGAGCTCGCATCATTTAAAAGGTATAACTACATTCTGGTGAATGTGTTTGTATACTATTAAAAACACAAACAATGCTTCAGTCTTCATCTGATGTTAATTTCACAGCCATTTGTATTTTTCATGATTGATAATGAAACGGGGTCATGAACTGTAGCATACAGACGTAGCAGACGGGAGTGCCTAAATGTTAAAATATCAAAACTAAACCTTGGTTAGAAAACTTTAAAGTGCTTTCTTGTGACCTGAAATGCTAGCATTGAGCCTTTTGAGCTTAGTCTAATCAAAAACTGAAATCAGGTCATGATGTCACTAAATTAGGGTATTTGAAATGATGTCATATACTATACAATGACCTTTCTGTTTGTTTTCTAGATTCAGTCTGGTGCTGGCTTATAAATGTAGCTATGTTTGTGCTGACCTTCACAGAATATTTAGACCAGTTTTAGGAAGAGGGCTGTTATGAGACCTATGTGGCAGTAGCACATGACAATTATTAAATAACATCAAATCTGTTTTGTTTTTTTCTGAATTCAGTTTTGGCGGTTTTGAGTGTCATATGGAGCACTTTATGAACATCTTAAGCCTTAAATCCCTTTTAATGTTCGCCAAGAGAGATGACAGAAAGAAGTAAGGGTTTGTAATCTGTAGACATTTAGGAAAATGGTTTTGCCAACATCTACTGAAGGTCATTGTGAGTGTTAGTCTGTATATAGTGTGGATTGTACTGATGAGTTTCAAGCTGATATTGAATTACTGTACTAACAGTTTAATTTTGAAACTAACCATACAATATGTATTTAATCAAAATAACCTCCCCCCCACTCATTCTGACCCTAAATGAGCACTATGTAGTCGGTTGTATAAAGTGAGGATGGTGATGTGTGAACAGAGTAGGGCTGCTGCAGTTGTGAATGACGGTGTGAGCAGGTCTCATACCAGTAAATTTGTTAATGACAATTCATGCTTTCTAAATTGTTTATTAGTTAGATTTGAACTCATTCCATCTTCTTGGTTTTGTGTTTTTTGAAGAAGAGATCTACATTTTTAAAATCCAGGGTAGTTATTTGTCATTATGTATTTCTGAGTTTGTATCAGTTATGTAGAAATTCTGTGATAAACTTCAGAACAACCTGAATAATAATGGATATCCTCAAGAAATAGGAAAATATTTGTCTTTGTGTAAACAGAAGTGAAACAAACTTTTTAATTTTTTCCCATTTAATGTGCTTAATCTCTGACCATGTTGAGACTCATATGAATGTAATTCTTTATATTTGTCATTAGTGAAATTGTTTTCTACTCTGTTACTAACGGTAACAAACTGTTGAATGTTTACCTGGTTTCTTCTGCTGTCTGATGTGTTCACATCCTCTCAGTATCCTTTTTCATGCAGTCTCTCCCAGCGAGTAAAGTGAAATCTAAGACCAAACAGCTGTGCACTGGGGGTCATAAATGTATTTTTCATATAATGTACTCTGTAATTACTCTCAGTTGAACATAAATGATATAAATTTAGCTCTGAAGCAAATTTTATTCAAACTATATTATATTTATGAACATATAACATGTTGTAGCTATCTTGTGTAGCTCTCATCAAGTGTGGGAATTGTGTGTTTCAAACATTTCATTCAGCAGTGTGACGTGTCAATATTTGATTCTAATTCTTTAGATATTTGAATGCAGCTGTTTTCTCCATTCCTCCTCTCTTTATAACCAGGCCTATGAGATACGACTAAACATGGCCTGCTCTATACTGTATGTATGAGACTGTGCATTCATTCTACTTAATAAAGTGTCATGTTGAAATCAATAACTGGGTCGTATAAGCTTGATTATTGTCTGACATCCAAAGTAGTGATGTTCAGTCAAAAAGTGGATGTTGTACAGTTTTGACATGGACAAATTATATTATGGATATCTAAAGTACAAGTGATAGGAGGGTTTTATTTTACAATTTTGTCTTGAATGAGGGTTGTTTTTTTTTCTAAAAAGAATTCTGTCTGACTTGAAGTTAGAGCCTAGTGTAGGTTTCTAAAAACTTTTCATATGACAGTCATAGATAACATAATTACAGGAGACTGCCATCCCCTGGAAATAGAAGTGGTAGCTACATAGTGATAGCCTAAATGTCAGTAGGAGCAGCAACAGCTTGCTATTCTTGGACCAAAGTGTTTTTCAGTCACACAGATCAGAGTGAGGAGCACGGCACGCGGGCTAAGAAGCTCTTTGATTTCTCGCGTCATAAATATTTGAACGGGATATATCACGCTTACAGGGGTAAGTATGCTTCGTAACAAATGATGGCTATTACAATTATAATAATAACACTAACCTAGTATGACGTTCTCGCCGTTTTAACCCCAAAACAACCACATATAGTGCACTTTGTCAGTCAAGCGCTACATTTTTAAATGCACTTCCTCCAAAACCTTCAAAATAAAACTACATTTAACATAGTGTCACTGCGTTAACAGTTGCGAGACCACTGAACAAATTAGAAGTTAACGCAATATAAGAAAAAAAATCATGACAAGCAACACAACAAGGCTGCACTATGAAGCAGAGGAGGGGAATTTAAAGGTTCTAGGTGTGATGAATTATAAACAAACTCACTGTGAGAACCAGCAAATGAATATTTGACCCTACGCTGCCTATTCATGCAAGTTACATTTAGGCCTAAACCAGAAATATTGCATTGGTTAACAAATGAGCTGTATTGCTAGATTTTTGGGGGGGATTTGTATCTCTCTGTTTGCCCAAATATGAGATGTGAAACAAAAACCAAAATGTAGGCAATGTTGTTATGTATCAAAAGTGTTTAAACAATTAAACTAATCATCTGTGAAGAAACAGTTATGTTACATGGTTTGAAAATTGTATTTGTAGGCTACGTGACAGGATATGAAATCATTTCTTAGGTTCTTTCAAAGAAGGCTGCTGGCACACATTTAGACTTTTATATTGAAGTATCGATACCGGTAAGCTATTTTGGCTTTTCTAGTAAATGCCATTGGACTTGATCCCTTGTAGGCCTAGATATCCTGACCTATGCCGTCTCTTGACATTTGATTTAAAAAAAAGTATAATACATACAAATATTAGCTCGCCTTATTACTGAATTGTCTGAAACTAGAGACTTTATTTTTCTGGACAATTTAATTTGCTTCTGCCATTTAACCCTGAATGGTCTGCTTTTCATGTTTACAGCTGTGTTGCCTTTGCTGTATAGTAGTCCATGCAAAATCAGAGCGTGAGAGTTCAGTTGCAGATGGGCTAGTGTCAGGAGCTATTTACGTTGACATACCATTCGTCCAGCTAAAAATAAACATACACATTCACTGGCTCTTCTGAAATGTCGTTGCATAGAGCCGCTTGCTGAGTGTCTAAAGGCACAATCTGACTACCAGGAAAACAAATAGTTGTTGAAGAGATGCAAGAATCAATAAAGAACTCCACGACTGAAATTATGTAATGCCTTTTTGTTTTAGATTTCTCTCTTCTCGCTGCTGGGATCTGGGCCAATCTCAGGCTGTGATCAAACTCTTCAGGCTCCAATACAACATGTCATCTTCATATGCTGCTGCTATATCAGCCCTTCTAACAGCCAGCTCTTCAAGTTCCTCCATCAAATCCAGCCCTCGACCCTCCCCAAACACATCAGGAAGGCCTAAACAGCTCCAGCCGTCTAACAAACCTGCCCCCTGCTCTCCATCTGCACAGATACATCCTCAGTCACCCGAGCCTCTGGGATCTTACGAGGAGCCACAGGAGAATCCTGCAGATTATGGCATAGGTATCTAGCATCCCAACATCAAACTCCAACACACAGGTTTAAAATCTTTTATTTGATGCAGGCTGTACATTGTGTTGCAGGTGGTTACTACCATGTAGAGATAGGAGAGATTTTTGTTGACCGTTACCAAGTGGTTAAGAAGCTGGGATGGGGCCACTTCTCGACTGTATGGCTCTGCTGGGACATGGTGTAAGTAAAGTTTTGATCTTATGCTTAATCATATAACTTGATAACATAACGTAGTGATAATGATAAACATTCAGTAGCTAACTACCATATTTGTCTGCATTCATAATTGTCTGCATTTATTCAGGGAGAGGCGTTTTGTGGCTCTGAAGGTGGTGAAGAGTGCTCAAACATTCACAGAGACGGCACTGGATGAGATCAAACTTCTGAAATGTGTCAGTGTGACCACATTGCTTTTTTTAAAGAAGTTTACTCAGCGGATTTTAGTCATATAAGAGCACTCCCACAGTACACAAGTAGTATGTCTGACTGGAGTGTTGTTAATGTTTGTGACACTAACAACACAGAGAAATCTCTGTTTACACAGTGGTGGTTGTGGAGCAGGAAGATTCATGAATAAGTGATGCTGATAATGGAAATGCTTTTTCTGATGTTTTATACAAAAATGTCTTATAATAGAGTGTATCATTGGGAGAAAACATGTGAGACTTTTTAAAGTAAAGGTGGGAACATATTGGCTTAAATTAATTCCATTAAATTCAAATAGTTGCCATTTTGTTTTATATATATAAGAAAGACAGTAGAATGTACTGTGATTGTTTCATGTGTCAATATGTGTTCACACTGTAATATGTCCACTTTATGCCTATCAGGTAAGGGACAGTGACCCTAAAGACCCAAAGCGTGAGAGAGTCGTGCACCTCATCGATGACTTCAGGATCACTGCAGTAAACGGAGAGCGTATCCTCTACAGAGGCTTATTATATAATGTTCTGCTGTTTAACTAGAGGTGGCAGAGGTTTCTGTTTTTATCAAGTATTCTTCATAAAAAACTGATGAAAAATGATATCACAATAACAACAATCTTTTACTAAAGTGAAAAGTTGAAAGATTGTGTCAATTTGTTTTTGCCTCCTTCAAAAACTCTAGAACTTCTAACAACTCAGGACTGTCAATGTGAAACAAGGTCCTTAATAGTTCACCAGACGTGTGCATGGTTCTGGAGGTGCTTGGCCACCAGCTGCTAAGGTGGATCATTAAATCCAACTACACAGGCCTCCCCCTGCCCTGTGTTAAGAGCATCCTCAGACAGGTGTTTATCCCCCTTGTCTCTTATAGGCTAAGCTCTTATTTTGAACAAATACTCCTCCATTTCTGCTCATTATTGACTTGGGGTGCAGTGCCAGTGACTGTATTTAAATTTGTTATCACAGGTTCTGCAGGGTTTAGATTACTTGCATACAAAATGCAAGATTATTCACGCAGACATCAAGCCAGAAAACATCCTGCTGAGAGTGGACGAGGCCTACATTGAGAAACTGGCGTCAAACACCAAGCTGTGGAAGCTGCCAACATCCCCTGCTTTTAGCAGCTCGTCAGGTCAGTTGTACTAAATCAAATGCAAGCTTCATGTTCTCTTCTGGTGATTTTTTAAGTATTAACTCATTGTGAATCTATCCTGTTGATGTTTTCACCTCCTGTCAGTGAACGGAAACTCCAGAGAAAAACAGGTGTGTAGAAAATTCATTCGTTCATTATTATTTCAATCATTTTACTATTCTTTTTAATTCTGTTATAACTGGATTATGACCTCTCTATTTTTCATGGCTTTCCAAGAGTTTTTCCAACTTGTTTGGAAAGCTGAGTGGAGTTTTCCACAGTCTTGGGGAATGGGTAAGATTGATGCTGTGATTTATTTTTGTGCTTGAGCATTTAATTGCATCTTAATAACATCTACAGTCCAGCACATAGTAATCCTATATGCATACATACCCATGGGCATAACCTTGATTATCAGCCATTTAACAAGAATAGAAAAGTAGAAGCATCACAATTTGTTATTGAGACAGTAACACCAACATTTTAAATGAAAATGATATGAGAAGGGGATAATACATGGGATGTCAAAATTGAATCTGTTACACTGTATTAAATAAAAATAAGTAGATACCAGATTGAATTTGTACTCAGCTTTAATGTAATGAGAAAATGTTTTAAGCGGCATCAGAATGCAGATAAGATAGCTTTAGTTTGCATGATATTGTGTTAAAACGTTGATCATTTTATGATTTTTAGATGTATAGTGTTACTCACTGCTCATTTCTTATCGTTTCCATCAACTAACTGCACGTCTGCAGTCCAGTAAGGTGTCCAGCAGCCCAATGAAGCGACTGACGCGGAAAGACAGAAGTCGACGGGGACAGAAGGGTGCTTCTGACAACAATCGAAAAGACAAACTTCATGTGTCTTTCTCTGATGACTCTGCTCTCTCTAGCACCCCAAGCTCCAAGCGTCACTCAAAGCTCACAGCTCTCACTAACTTCACATTTAGGAGGCACACCCTGCTGTTTGAAGATGGACAGGACTGGACCTCACACGGCCACAGAGATTCCATCTGCTCGTGGCCAGACCTCAACACAGATGCTCTGGTCCCTGGCTCCAGATCAGTGTTATTACATCAGACTACAGACAAAGAGCCACCACCTTTACCACCCTCTCCATGTGGTTAGTGTTATGATGTTTGTGTTAACAAAGATTTGTACCTTAGCATGTGTAAATGAGCTATTTTTTTTTACACAGAATTTAACTGTTTCAACTGTGCATCTTTAGAAAAAGTAATGCTGTGTGCATTTCTCAGATGTCATTTTTCTTTATGTATTCAGGTGTCCGTGACTCTGATGTACTGTTGGACCTGTTAAAGCCCCAGAATGCTGACCAAATTCTCATCAAGATAGCTGATCTGGGCAATGCCTGCTGGGTGGTGAGTTATTCAAAAAGTAATCAAAACCATTTTTTTCTAAGTACTTACATTTCTAAAATAGGCACATTAACTACACTCAACGGTGAAAACTGCTGCAGAAACAGCTGTTTCCAGTGAGACACGACTGTGACCAAATTACTCTTGTGCATGTCAGTGCTATCAGTGGTGGCGCTTATGCTTCTTATTTAATTTGGTCAGAAAAAATAGTCAGAGAAACATACCGTGATTTTATTCTCTCTATGCCAGCTCACTTTTTAAAAACATTTCATAAGCTGTGCAAGCAGCATGGGTCCAGGGATGGCAGAGTTCAACCAATTAGTGCAGATGCAAATCTGACAGCTTTTGGATGGACTGCCAAAAAAAAACTTTAAGATTTATTGTACCCAAAATATAAATTCTAACTTTGTTGATCTGCTGACCTTTTTTGGGGTGAAATTTCTCTACAACTATCTAATTGATTACTATGGAATTTATGCATTTATGTCATCCTTAGGTTGAAATGTAACAGGTTTAATGATCTCCTGACTAACCCGCTCTAATATGTTTCCCTTATAAACACATTAAATATGTTGTTGTAAATTTGATACTATATGTGTAGCTTTATTCAGAGTAATCAAAGTAAAAAAAAACACAGGTTATAACTGAATGCAATAGTAGAATCACATATATTTGGTCTTCAGCATCAACACTTCACTGAGGACATCCAGACGTGTCAATATCGTTCTGTGGAGGTTCTGATTGGCGCTAATTACAGCACACCAGCTGACATCTGGAGCACGGCCTGTATGGTGAGCAGACGATCTAAAAAAACTGTTCCTTTCTTCTCCTTTTGAAAGATGTTGTTTAGGTTTCACAACAATTTTTTGTTCCTTTACTGAAGGCTTTTGAACTTGCCACCGGGGACTATCTTTTCGACCCTCAATCAGGAGCAACATTCACACGCGAGGAAGGTCTGTGTTGTCTTCTATAACCCCCTCTTTCCTTCCTCTTCCCAAATCTGCTTACAAACAGTATCTGCTCGTGTTCTCTCAGATCACATTGCCCACATAATTGAGCTGTTGGGACCCCTCCCATCTCAGTTTGCCATCTCAGGGAGGAATTCCAAACAATACTTCAACCGTAAAGGTAAAGTGACAATTTTCTTAATAAACATAAAGCAGTCAGACATAAACAACAAACATGGCATTTAACAAAAAGCTTACTTCATGCTGCCGGATTACCTGCTTCTGATATCAGGACTCAGACACTTTACACTCACAGTCTGACTCAATTTGTCATACTTAGAAAAGGTTTTTGTGGTTGGTTTTAAGAAGTGTGAGATAGATGGTCACATCAATCTACTTTTTACTCTTTTCAGGACAACTGCGACACATCTCAAAGCTGAAGCCGTGGAGCTTGTTTGAGATTCTTCTGGATAAGTACGAGTGGCAGCGTGAGGAAGCTCTACAGTTCAGCTCCTTCCTCCTGACCATGCTGGAGCTGCTACCAGAGCAGAGAGCCACAGCTGCCCAGTGTCTCGAACACCCATGGATCACCTTCTAGGCACACTGGTTCTGCCTGGTTCAGGGCCCACTGGACTAGCTCTCTTCTGGAGCAGGCTTGGACACATTGCAAGAGACATGGGACTCGGACAGCTGTGGGACATGCAAAAAATAATAATTCTGATGCTGGCATCATGAGCCTGTCATTTACCTGACTAAACTTAGCTGCTGCTTGTTTCTTTTAGTTTTTCCATGTCTCTTTGAGTTTGTCTTATTTGAAAACTGACTTATGACGTGATCACAAAGTTCTTGAATTTAAATAAACTGATGAGATCGGTTTTATTGTCATTTTTAACAAAGTTACGGCAAGATGTCATCTCAAGGAAATGGTTCTCTACTGTAAGTAGCTGAAGGGTTAATAGTAAAACAGTTTGAGTATTTGGAGGGATTTATACACAACAAGTCTTAGATTTGTCTTATTGAAGGATTACCCTGATCACTCGCCAAAGTAAGGAGAATTAGTATGTGGTATTGATAAAAACAACACACTACAGTCTTTGAAGGAAACCTCATTTTAGGCACTTCTGGAGAAAAGATGAAAATGTTATCAACACTGGAAAGTATTTTTCAAATATAGGTAAATAAAGGCACTCACATGTTACCCAGAAACAGTTAAATACCAAACAGGGATTACATCTTTTTTTGTTTGTTGCAATACTCAAGCATCCACACGTGTCTGTGTTTGCCTTTAATGCCTTTAGAGATTGGGTCTGTTGTGCATTCCTTGCATGCTCAGATTCAGCAGAGCTCCGAGAGGGGGATGGAAGGAAGAGGAGGGAGGAGTCTCATATATATGCGGGCATATGTCCGGCTGTGAGAGAACTCTCACATTTTCCACCAGAAGCAAGACGAGGTGAGAAGTGGACAGGGAGCGTTGCCTGCCCACACATGTAAGTCCTTCTTTCTGAAAAACCTTTGCCTGAGGTATTTAATAAAACAATCCTAACAAGTGTTTGTTCTTTTGTTGCTCAAGGAGATCATGGCTTAGTCCGATTTTAATTCCAAGACTGTGGATCATGTACAGTTGTATTATTGTTAAACCGGGAAACCTTGTAAACAGTATTTAGAAAACCTTTTTAGTGTTGTTTTCCTTACTGTTTTATTTGAAAACTTTGTGCTGTGGTTTGCATGAAGATAGAAATGTCTTTGATAATGCACAGCATATAACTTTGTGATTTATCTCTACATAATGATAAAAGACACAAGCGTGTGTTTATCAATCCATGCCAAAGCTATTGTGCATTTCTGCTTCTGCTTGTGGTGGTTGTGAGATCGTTAGGAAGAACCAAAGTAAAGGTTGAAGTCCCTGGCTCTGCCTTTTGTGACACAGCTCTTAACCCCCAGCCAGTTGCCATGCAACTCAAACTCCTAATCAAAAGGAATTACCTCAACCACCACTGGTCTTTCACAGTTGCATTTTTTAGTGGTGATGCCATTTTCAGCCATGCTCTCTTTCTGTTTTCCCAGAGAAGGAGCCCCTATTAAGTATTCTGATTATATCACCCTTTTTCATTCTGCTCTTTTCTCATAGCACTGTGTTTTGTCTTTGTCAGTGCTTATTCTGGTCAATATTAAATGATAACCAACAGTGATATGATCACAAAGAGGTGTGTGGGTGTGCAGTTTGGTCCTGTCAGCAGCAGCTGATAAAGAAAACAGAAGCAGAAACAATGTTGTACTCGGCATAGTAAACACCCATCTCATTAGCACCACACAAAGGACACCTCTCCCTTTGAATGAGAGATGATATGAGGGCTTTCATCTATCTCAGGCAAATGTATTATTATTGCACTGTGTCTGCGGTCCATTAATCACAGTCTCATCCCATAATGCAGCACTCTTAACCATGCTGAATTGATGTTTTTGCTCTCTGCCTTGGTTGCAGGATGTGGCTGACTCTTCTTTACAGTTGCAGCGGTGGAGCAGCTCTTCTGTATGCTCTCTACAGATGGCTCATTCCTGCTGCTGTGCAGTATCATGGAGGACTGGCACTCATCTGGCATGATGTCATAGTGGAGCGGATGCTGGACACACTGACCCAGTCTACACGTCCTCAGGTTAGCCTTCTATATAAAGTATTCCACTCTTACTAAGGCAGCCTTGTCAAACCAATGCAGTACTGCAATAGGTCTAAAGTGAAGTGATGAAGACAGACAGCCAAATACACACAGCGTAGGCTGAATGTATATACTGCTATTATTCAAGTGTGCACACTGTACATGCATTTATGCTTCACATTGTAAACAACATCTTAGCATGGAACGTCTTTCACAAATTGAAATAATTATGGTTTAAATGGTGACATACTGACTACACTCTTTGAAACTTCATTTGTGGATATAGTGCTTTAAAACAAATGAAAACTTCATAATGCAAACATGCTTGAAATAAAAATGCTTAAAAGCTGATATTAAGCAAGTTAATAAAAACATTTACTTTATACACAGAGTGCAGCTGAGGCTGATGGGATTGTATTAGTTTTTGCAGGTATTGGTCTATAACCACAGTATCAGACAACGTTCAAAGAATACATGAAATGAAAAAGCAAATGGCTGTTAGTGAGAGTGTATGGAGCCAGATGTTGCTCCTCCAAAGCTTGGTAATTTTGCAATCATTATAATTTCCAAGTTCTACTCAGTTACTGTACCTGCTGACAAAAACTGGTCAAGATTCATGGGATGTTTAACTCAATACAGTTTCCACAAATCAAACTGACTTTGAGCATTTTTTAGCACTTTGAGATTTCAAATGTGTAGCAAAATAAGACCAGAGTCACTGGCATTGGTCTGAATGAGTGCTTTCTTGAGACATTCCACAGATGTAAATGACTTGCACACTAGGGTTTTATTGCTCTGTAGTTCAAAATGTCAGGTTAGTTCATGGCAACAGAGTGTCCTGTTTCCTGTTAAAGTTGTTTAATCAAGGTTTTACGAGTGAATGATATACTCTGCTCCAGCTTTTCTGAGGGAGAAAAGCTTTCAAATCGTCAATCAGTTCCTTTGGTCTTGACTGAACGTAAACCAGTTAATCCACAGTCTCATGGTTCATGCATGTGGATATTTGAAGGTCTCAGACATATGTCTTTCTACCTACAAATGTTTCCCAATCATTTACTTGGAGATCCGGCCATAGGTTTGGGGACCGAAACTCTGTTTAATATGATGAGGCTGCGAAATATCGCTACAAATGTAAAGTGCGTTATAAAGAAAATGTATTATTATTATTATTATCATTATTATTATTATTATTATTACTTCACTTCGCTTTGGACAGCCAGCACCTTAAAACAAACTAACAAAGAATTTCTTGAAGGGATTATGCACAATTGCTGATACTATAGGGAGACAAATCAAATTCAACACAATATTGATACCTTTAATCAGAGCCTTGGCCTTAATGATAACCAACTTGAATGTATTGAACATCATCTCCACAGTCATCGGTCTGTGGTCCACTGTCTCTCAAAGATATAGTGTAAAGTATTAATGTGGAGAATTTCAATACAAAGTTGGAAGATATACTTAAAGTACTCGTGAATTAATTACAATAACCGTTGTCCTGACAAAGCTAAAGGAAAATGGTGACCACAACACTCTGTTCTGTGATACATTTTTAAGACACAAAACACTGGTCAACATTTAGATATTTCACAGAGGAATGTACTGTATGTGAACACACATACAAAGCTTTCATCTGAGATCGCAGCACACATACTCCTTCTCCACATAACCTGTGGGTCATATAATCTAGACCAGCAAGGCTCACAAGGATCCATTTCAAGCAGTGGCATTTTGATGACAGGAAGGAGTCTCTTCTGATAACGCTCCTAATGCCAAGACAACATACATGTTCAAAGACTAGCTCAAGCTCCAACAGAATAAACACAATGTTTGTTAAAAGACACATTCATAAAAAAAAAGAAAAGATTTTAGACACCATAGAGAATACATACCAAAGAGTGTTTGTCTTGTCCAAATTTAAATGTTGTCAGTACGTCATGTATTGAAGGGGTTGTCCAAGAGCAGGGAAAACAGCTTTAATAAATCACAAAACAAGTGGTCCCTCAGAGGTACATTAAAGATAAATTAACTGTCATATCTAATACGTCAAAGGATATCTCAAAAGATATGTCAGAACAACGCATTATCCACCTTGACAACAGATCTTTCCACTGCATCCCAGTTTGCTATAATTGCTTTCTCCAGTAGAATACACAGTAAAAATATAAATTCAATAAATTAAGTTGTTGGGGCTATATTCTTTGATCTAAGAAAATACTTTTACACTGCAGTTCCTGATGTGCTACTTTCAAAACTCTCTGTTCATTTCATGTTCAACTTCTCTCATAATGCAACTAGAGGGCGAAGACAAATGTAGAGCTGTCATTTGCCCTTAGTTGTAATAAAGGTGTACCTCAGGTATCATTTATGGGGCCCCTGTTGCTAAGCCTCTACACATACATGTTCTTACCACTGAGTAAGAACATGTAATGAGTCTGTGATTCAAATATCTATGGATTATTACTATGGAGGTGGGGAAAACACAGCATAAGATAATGTGAGCACAAAATAAAATGGGTCAATGTTACAGACCCAGAGTGTGACACAGGTATGCGTGTGTGGGTACAAATATGAAGCTCCACACTTAATATGTATTCCCTGAGAGGAGCTTGTTTCTTTCTTTTGCTAAATTTAGGTTAATGATATTTCATTTGTACGGAATAAATGCACAAGAAAAAAAGCTCCAGTTCTTGATGTCTTTTGAACAGGAGTTCATAATGTGGCTTTGTAAATTTACAGATTACTGCAAAACAGCAACACCTTTTTATTGGATTTTAGATAGATATCTTCCTCTTATACTCTACTGGCTTTTATTTGTCAACAGGTTTTTTTTATTGCCCATATATAGAAGAACATCAAAATAAATTGTAAGGCCATACTTTCTGTTGTTGTTGTTTTTTTTTTACATGAATGGTCAGATGTAGCTTACAGGTCTAAGCTGCAAACTGAAAGGTTTCTGGTTTTCACTCCCTGGAAGGATTGTTAGTCCTTTTAAAAACAATCAGTCATGGGTCATGCTTTTGTTAAAGCACCCACACAGGTGTATTACCCCCCCTCGTTTTTGTGTTATCTGAGGTCAGACGCTGTCAACACAAAACAATCAAGATTATTTCCCATGATAAAAGGTTCAACTCAAAGTAACAGGAGAGAGTCTGTCAGATGTGTTCTGTTCACACCCAATGACTTCTAAGAAGTGGCCAGTCAGCATGAAAACAGATATGCGGGTGCAATATTGGTGTGTGGAGAAGATGTTTGAACAGCTAGTGCAATACCCTTACCATAGTCCGATATAGCAGGCTATATTTTAAAATACTTTGAGCTTTTAGTGATATGTTCAGATTTTGACTGGTGTCTGATGCAAATTCAAACTGTTGAGACAAGTCAGCGGCAGTTTAAAGACTTCATCTGGGGCGCAGATGGCTTTGCAGTTAGGTTGCACCCTTAATGTATGGAGGCTATAGTCCACTAAAACGTGCAGCATCGACCTGTGGCTGCTTTCCTGCATGTCATGCCCCACTCAAAAAAACAAACAAATAAAAAAAAAGGTTTGTATGTGTACATGTTAATAAAGTAAGGTAGCCTACAGTACAATTCTACAACTTGTGGAAAACGGGTGCTTTGAAAAGTATTTGACTCAAGTGCTTAGGCAAACCTTACTTATTGACACTCATATCAATAAGTACGTACATCTTGTGCGCACAAGATATATTTTTTTCACTTTTCGGGACTTCAGGGGCTCCGTAGAAAAGTGATTTGATAATTAGAAAAATATCCAGATAATTGCCTTTAGTAAAAAAAATGTTATTATGCACAGAGTTAAGATGTTACATGTAAAAGTCCTGCATTTAAAACTTTGATATAAAAGCATAATGGTATTTGCATTAAAATATTGCTCCACAATGAGTAGAATTAGGCTACATATTATACTGAATCGCCTACAAAACGACACAATGAAGGCTAATGTTATAATTATAAACATGTAGGAAACGGAATAATTTTGCAAAAAAAAAATTATCTACTTACTTACTATATTGTGGTGTTACTTAAAAATAACATGTAACTCTTATTGATGTTGTAAAAAGCTCACATGTAGGAAAATATCTCTTGTTCATGAAGTGAGTGGTTTAGCAGGAGGACTGAACAGGAACTCTTTATGTCAGAATTTCATTATGAGCTGAACACCCCTAAAGGTCTGAACCTAAAACCGCCCCTTGCCTGAATCTACTCGACTTTACTCCCAAACTTTACTTGAGATATTGATCTTTAGAAAGTCCCTTTCAATATGTGGAGAAGGACGATGACGGATGTACCATCTGTAATTTCATTAATGAAACATTCTGGTCCACCTTGAATTTGTACATTATAATATTTCTTCTTTTTGACATTTTGTTGCATTTTCCATTTCTTATCTTTTCCATCTCCTTTAATCCCTCCTTTTCCCAATTCAACTCAATATTGTAACAAAACAAAGACGTGCTACTGCTGACAATGACCCCGGACAAAGCCTCATTTTTAGACACATATTGAGACCTAAAATGAAGACATTTACATTTCTACAAATCCTACAGTGTGCTTTGGATTGGATTGCAAAGGATACACACATTTTTGTAGTGAGATGACATGCAATCAGCAGCACAAGATGGACTAGATTTTGAAAATACACCAACAAATTGAATCTTTCTATTGAATAGAGGTTTAGAACCCAGCACTTCTATTATGTCTGCTAAGCAATCAAACCAAAAGGATTAATGGATGAAATATTAGTAATGGGCTTTCCAATAGTAACATGGTGAAACACTTTTCTCTCTCTTCAGCGGCTTCTGAATGCAGTACAGAAGAATGCCACCAGAGGGGACCCTCGCAGCGTGGTAAAAGCCATTGATCAGTTCTGCAGACAGAAGGAGTGGGCCATGAATGTGGGAGATGAGAAAGGTTCTGATTTCTAATGATTTGACAATGTAATTTCATGTGAAAAATCTCTTCCTGTCTTGACCCATCTGTTTTATGAGACCAGTTTCTGTCATTTTGAATATTGGGTTGGGTTGTCTAATTCCTGCTCAGTGTAGGATTTCAGCTGTTTAACCGTTCAGGGTTGCCTTTGTCTCATTTTATACTTCATTTTGCACCAAATATTTAGTGGGTGACATGTTGGGACTGCTGGCGGGCCAGTTTATCACCCGTTTTAATATGTGCATGTGATTTGTTTTTTTTCTAGCTGAACTAAGCAAAGCCATCCCTGAAAAAGAAGTTCTCTCTTTACCCATATGTTTGGTAACCACCTATTCTTGCTACAGGCTGCATTCTTGACTCAGTGGTGTCTGAGGTAAACCCAGGTGCTGTACTGGAGTTAGGAACCTACTGTGGCTATTCCACTGTGCGGATCGCCAGCCTGCTTCCCCCTAATGCAAAGCTCATCACCCTGGAATTCAACCCAGACTTTGCTGCAATTGCTCATCAAGTCATTGCTTGGGCAGGATTAGAGGAAAGGGTAAAGTTATATCTTCACAATAAACGAAAACATGATTAACGTAGTGTGAGCACATAATTAACATGTTTCTTCGTTCTAGGTCCAGTTAGTTGTTGGAGCATCTGGTGACTGGATCCCAAAAATGAAGGAGCACTTTGGTTTGAACACATTTGATTTGGTTTTCCTGGATCACTGGAAGGATCGCTACCTTCCTGACACAAAACTGATGGAGGCACGTTTGGTATTTACTAATTGTCTTCTGAGTTTGCGCTTGTTTTCCTGCTATTGACACTCCTTTCCCATTTTCATCAGGAGTGCGGTCTGCTCAGGAAAGGAAGCATCCTGCTGGCTGACAATGTCGTCTGCCCAGGAGCCCCAGAATACCTGGAATATGTCCGCAGCAGTCCACAATATGAAAGCCAGTACTTCAAATCTCACCTGGAGTACACCAAAGTGGAGGATGGCTTGGAGAAGTCTGTCTTCTTAGGGTAGTAATTAACAAAAATCACACGTTTTACACAGAAATTAATAAACCAGTAATCTCTGAAGTCTCAGTTTTACTGAATATACTTTAAATAAGTCAAAACTGTTTTTCTAATAGTGTGGGTTTACTTGAAATAAAAAAAATGTCATGTGAAGGGAAAACAAACCCAGTTGTATGGTTTTTTTTCAAAGCCTTTTTGAGTCTGGAATAAGTGAAATGCTCTTTGAGAAGTGTCTGATGTACTGTTACTACGTTCAAGCCTATAATTGACAGATGATGACCTGCAAACTGATCCGGGGCCTGCTTTCCCTAGAGCATTGACTCAAATCAATAATAAATATAATCCATCTGCATTCTTTGCAGCAGAAGCCCAGCTTGTCTTCAGATATTCTCTACCTTTGTGCCAGTGTTGACAGTTGTGTGAGGAGAGGGAGTCTTGTTTTTTGAGGCATGTTAGTATTTATTTGTGTGTATGTGTGTGTAATTTTGAGAGAGAGAGAGAGAGAGAGAGAGAGAGAGAGAGAGAGAGAGTATGAATCAAATGGCTGCACATCTAATCTCTCAAAGTGACAGAGTTCCATCATACTGTTGTTGGGGCGGTGGGGGTGGGGGACATTTGGTTTAGCTGTATGAAAAAAAGAAATGGGCTAGTGCACCTAGTGCTTTCTTCACAGACGCCTGCATGATAATCCCAATCCGTGGCCATTAGTGTGCTGACAGAACGAGCAAGGAGAGAGTTCAAAAGAGAGGGAGAGAGAGAGAGAGAGTAAGGGGGTTGGTGATGCTGGGGGGAGTGCCTGGACAGAGATGCACGCAGAGGAAAACGAACGATAGATAGAGAGAGAGAGAGAGAGAGAGAGAGAGAGAGAGAGAGCTTTTAAGGGATTTGCCAATGATTTGTAGAATCTCACTGCTGTTTCATTGCACTTTTCCACCACATTTCCTAGACTCTGCCATAATAATGCAGCCTGAAGCCTCAAAAATCAAAGTTATCATTTTGTCTTTATTTTAATGTTTATTTATTTTTAGTGTACAGTTCTCAGTTTGTTCTGGTTATTTTGGAGAGTGCACAGCGGCTGCCTGAGATGACCGAGGATTTACTTTTGGTGAGGAGAGGATAGTCGTGCCTCTAAATATAAAGTCACGTTTCGTACCATGGATGGAGGCATGTTTGGAAGAGTTCAAAGGATGGATAAACTGAAGACTGGTCAATGAAGAATGGACAGGTAAGTTAGTCTTTTTCATAAAGACATTTTCATACTTGCAGATTGTCTGTAATAAAAGGTTTGAAAAGTACATTTTCTGCAACAGTTGTCTGATAATTGAAGCTTAGACTGCTGCAGATTTATATAATGATCTTATTCATAATAATCTTTCCAAGACATTTCTGTTTTTCCAACTCCACAAAGCATTATGTAAATATATAAACAGATTGAATATCATGCATCTATCTGTAGGCATATACATATTTATTATGTAGGTTTCATTTTATAAAAGACTTTTTAACTAACTGAAATACTCTACCCCCATATAATTATTTAATGACCAAAATCTGCTGGCAAACTTTAAATATATTTACACACCTGATCAAATATTTTTTTTTACTGTGTGATCCTTTTTCAATGATCCTCATGCAGATAAAATGAATCTGCTCCAACTTTTGGAGCATAAAATGCAGTAAAGCCGTTGTAGATGTTTTCTGTTTTGCAAAATTTATAGTGTTTTCCATCATGGGCTCTCAGCTCTCCATGATAAAAGCTTCTAACTTTCAGTCTTCTGCACACTCTCATCCTGCATGGCTAAACTCTTCTTCTCAACTACAGACTGTCTATGGTGTGCAGATGTAGCTTTTATTTGTATATATATATTTTCAACAAAAAAAAAAAAGACTACAGCCTCATGTCATAAGAAATTATGTAAAGAAAAGGGAGAAACCTTCAAATATCTGTTTAACCTCTTCAGCCTCGCAGATCTATGTATTCTATTCATGAAATGTAAAAAAAACAACTTACAAAGGGATGAAGTTAAACATTGTGGTAAAAAAACAGCTTTAAAATTGAAATGTATGCATAACAGTAAATTGAAAGCACAAGACCGGTAAATGGAATTAGCATTTTTAGAGTTCTTCTTTTTTATCTGTCTAAAAAATCTATACATCCTGTCATTTAATGTTATTATGATAAGACGTTAAGGCCGTCTCTGAATGCCCTCAGGTGTCAAAGGTAGAGGGAGTGGCTGGATGCTGTCAGTACCTCTGCTGGTCATCATCATGACATCAGAGGCTCGCTTATCCCATCAGTGTTGCCGGTTCAGTTCACCTTCAGGATACCAAATATGGCTCCAGCTGATGTGGGTGCTGCTGGTGGGAATCGGCCCAGCCTCCTGGGCCCAGCAGGGCACCCAGCCCCAGTCCATCAAAATCGAGGGTGACATCACCTTAGGTGGGCTGTTCCCTGTGCATTCCCGGGGACCTGCTGGGGTGCCCTGCGGAGATGTCAAGAGAGAAAAGGGGATCCATCGTTTGGAGGCCATGCTGTACGCCATGGACCAGATAAACAGTGACCCAGACCTGCTTCCTAACATTACTCTGGGAGCCCGGATCCTTGACACCTGCTCAAGAGACACCTATGCCCTGGAGCAGTCGCTTACCTTTGTGCAGGCTCTCATTCAGAGGGACACATCAGATGTGCGCTGCTCAAACGGAGAGCCTCCCATCATACCAAAACCTGAGAGAGTGGTTGGAGTGATCGGGGCATCTGGCAGCTCGGTGTCCATCATGGTGGCCAACGTGCTCAGATTGTTTTCCGTGAGTTTCTTCTCCCTTCTTGTTCCCTTCTTGTTGACATCACATATTTATATTACTTAATTCCTCTGTTCATTAAGTAAACTAGTGGAGGGAACCCAGGTGAAAGTCATTAACTACTTTTTTTTCCAAATGAATCCCAAATAAGGATAAAGACAAACATGGGTTAAAGAGAAGGCTCTCAGTCTGGGGGTTGTGATCTTCATGCTTCACCCTGAGATAAATTTAAGGCGGCTTTAAATGATTAAAGGGATAGAAAATTGTTACAAATTGAAACCGAATTATGATATTTTGAAAAACATATTCTCTCTTATTTGCATTCATTCAAGTGGATCTGATTGCTGGAGAGGTTCCAGGTCACTTCCCGAGTACTGCTGTGTACAAGGCACCGAACGCCCCAAAAGCTCTGGCGCACTCCTTGTGTAGCAGCCCCACTCTGACATCTCTCCATTAAAGCATGTCCACAGGTCCTTTTTGTGCATGTGTGTATTTCGGTCCTATGTGTGAATGTAAAACCAGAAGTTCATTTCTATATCATGAACACACACTAACACAGGTAGTCTTTAGACTCAAACTAGCTGAACTTTATCACCTGTTTCACTGACAAACCTGTTCATGTTGTTGAATTAAGTCACTGATGGCCAAGATGTACAGGTGATCAAAGGTGTCTTTGATTTGAAGTCCACTCCTAGATAATGAAGGGGTCACCATTTTGTGTATTCTTAAGCATGGCCATGGAGAAGTTAAATTGCAATTCAGTTATGGATTCTACAAACCTTGTTTAACAATGTTTCATACATCATCCCCCCCGCTACGTATAGAGACACATACGTAACCTGCTTCTGGTTTTGAAACACATCATTTAAAAAAATCAATTATTTGACAGTGTTACCGTGTTGACAGTCGATCCATGTCCCAGGATTCAAAGTCAATGGTTAGGGTTAGTCTCAGCACGCTAATCCGTTAAATGGGTTCAGTTATTTTTTCTTTTTTTTTTTTTTTACAGATGATTGACCCTTGATAATTGATTACACTGCTTACAGTGATGATGGGGCACTGAGTCAGTGTAAATCCCACATTATGTCATGTTCTAATCAATTTACTGACATAGTCTGCCAGAAATCTAGAAACGTCTTTAGATAAACATTAGTCTGGATCAAATTGGCCAAATTGGTTTTTACATGTTGTATGAAATCTATACCTGTCTTAGTGCTCCTCTTGGAGGCAATCTTTATAGTGAGGATGTTAGCTTGAGAGCCGAGAAGCGCAGCTTTCATACAGGCAGATGTTAACTACAGAATTATAGATCCCAACCTCCACTAAGCCCCTTTCAGCAGCTCAGGACCCTGGGCTGAAAATAGAGCATCAGGGCAGCGGGATGACATCGGTTCTGGGATAACAGCATCTTGTAGCGTAGACGGTGTGGAGTAGATTTAGCTAAATGGTGTGTTTCCTCCTGCTATCCATATGTGCTGCTCTCCGGACCGCGGATGCTTCTAGAATCATATCAACTTTACATTGAACATCTGCTCCAAGCCAGAGCTGGAGATGCGTTATCATTCTCCATTCATTCTCTCATCATGTTGGCTGTTTTATGTTATACGTTGAAACTGAAACTGTAGGTTAATTATTATCGTTAGCAGTCTATCTCTGTTGCAGTTTATGAAGTTTGAACAATATCAGGGGTCTTTATAGTCGGGTTGTGAAATAACATTACATTAATCAGACTTGAGCAAGGAGAGGGTTACGCAGTGAAATGAACATGTGTCACTGATTTCAGTAGATTATAGACTTACTTTAATTTAAACATCTAAACAAAAAGATTTAAGGACTTTTTGATTCACTCTCTTTTACATTACTGTGAAAATAACATCTTTAGTTCTTTTTTTTTTTTTACCACTGATCGGTTAAAAAAAGCAATTTGAAAATATGACTTATATGGATGTAAAACACTCTTATCTATCTTTGC
Source organism: Tautogolabrus adspersus (assembly GCA_020745685.1). Classification (NCBI taxonomy): domain Eukaryota; kingdom Metazoa; phylum Chordata; class Actinopteri; order Labriformes; family Labridae; genus Tautogolabrus; species Tautogolabrus adspersus. Next base: position 9,610,159 of record CM036538.1, on the reverse strand, counting down.
CTTTTTTTTTTGATTCAATAATGAATCAGCACTTATCTATATTTTCAAATTATTAAGGATTAATGGCTGGTGGTCTATTTATAATTCCATTTAGTTTAATCCAATACAAAAACGCACTATTCATAGTTGTAATCACATTATATGCAGACTGTGTTGTCAGTGTTTTCCAAACTGCATACCTCCAGTCTTTTATACATTGAAAGTGATTTAAAATGTGAACAAAATTCAACATTCATTTTTCACCCCAGGATACCCGCACTCGCACATTCTCATGTTTAACCTTCAGTTTAGTTTTATCAGGCCTTTAGGTCAGGGCTACACCATGATCATGTTTCCTTGGCCTGGATCCCAGAATATCCACTATCTGTCTATTTACTGACAGTGAGAAGAGTTCAGCAGTGCTGGATTGTAAGTGGATACGTGTTACTGATATGGCTCATTGATTTTACAAAGTGAATTGGTGCAGATGCTTCTACAGGATTAATTTGGAGAGGATTATGTGTTTCCTTGTTAATTACAAATTTGTATGCAAACAACCGTAGCACTTTGCTGACACTGACACACGATTTTCTGGACACTTGTCAAGTCAGACAGCAGACTAGGCCAACAGTGATTGAAGGAGTTTTTTGAGATTAATATCAATCCTGGTTGAAGATGTTGTCCGTAACATGAAGGCTGAACGGTAATTTCAAGTTGACACAGGAGTAAATCGAAGATGCACGTGGCCATCAGAATTAAATATATTGTATAGCTTACAGCTGAGAAATGCTAGCCTTTTTTCCAGTCTCTTGATCTCTGTCTCTCCCACTGTGCTTAACGTAATTTGACTAAAACCCCTATAATCCTTCCAGATAATCTGTGAAATGGTTCTCTCACTCCTCTCTCCTTCTCCCTTCACTAACCCTTGTGTCTACCTTTCTCTCCTCGTCCCCTTTAGAGGGCCCGGTGTTAAGCCATGCTGGGGGACCGGCATTAGCAGGGTCAGGGTTGAGACTATCGACATAAACTGTGTCATTAAAGAAGTAGCACACCAGTAAATTAATCTTCTCATCCATTTTCCCTGCAAACAAATGCTTTTACAGCTGTGGTTTCTACCATCTGTATTTCACCGTGACGTTATATCTTCAGCACAAACTGGCCCTGAGCAAACTGCGCTGTGAAAGTTGCCTAAACCCTGAGAATATGTGAGAACCAGGCCTTCCAAAATATCTTTATGATACTCATATTTTAGTTTTTTAAATGTACTGCAACTTGTCAGCCCTAATGTGAAAGTCCTCCATTTGACACTGTTAAGGTTTTGTGAGTAAGCAGTGCATCATCCTCTGATATGGGTCACTGCCTCTTCTAGTCATTCTTTTTACCTTTTGTAGCTTATATCAGCCGAACAGTCAGAGATGCTTAGTTTTTCCACTTGACTGGACCCTTTCATTACCACTCACCCATACACGTGTCTCAGATCCCCCAGATCAGCTATGCCTCCACTGCCCCAGAGCTGAGCGACAAAAGCCGCTATGAGTTCTTCTCCCGTGTGGTGCCTCCGGACTCCTACCAAGCCCAAGCCATGGTGGACATCGTCAAAGCAATGGGCTGGAACTATGTCTCCACCCTGGCCTCAGAGGGCAACTATGGAGAGAGTGGTGTGGATGCCTTCCTCCAGATATCCAGGGAAGCAGGTTGTGTATCTGGCTGTATTAATATGAATTCACTGCCATAACATTAAGGCATTACTCATTTATTTATATTGTTCTTGCTCATTTGAAGACTACGATTCTTTTTGGACATGCAAGTGATGCAGTTGATGCACCACTTTGGTCTGGACTAAAATCTCACAACTATTGGATGCCAACATGGTTATTAAAAAAAGCTTGATGACAATTAAATACCTTTAAAAATGGGTACACACAGACAGGCATGTTCTCTTCATGATTTAACATAGCCTTATTTGCTCTTGACTTTTGCTTTACGACTTTTAATTCTGATCAATATTTTTGGTTAATGAGTGTGCCCCGACTGTGCTCTGTGTTTGGTACTATTATCAGTAACATGGAAACATACAGTATCGACAATTATAAGTGCTAGTTTGGCTGTAGACTTTGAATTGGCCTAATTAAAATTGCAAAATGTAGTTATAACAACTGATTTACAGAATTTAGACAGGTGTAGTGGTTTCAGCACTGGCTAAGAAACAGAATGATGCTCTTTATCTGTAAACTCAGCCTTCAGGCTACAGACAAGATATGAGTTCACTCATGCTGCAGTCGTGTTTTGAGCTAACATTTAATGCTAACTTTGGCATGCTTACTACCTCACTGATGACAATGCACTTGCTAAGCAGCTTTAATGTTTTTAATGTTAACCACCTTAGTTTTCTTAGCATAGCAATGCTAAAAATTGACAATGCTCATGGGACTGTGAACCTTGCTAGGTGCTAAGACAAAATGATTATTGTCATTATTTGCATTTAATGAAAATTCAGATCATCTTCATTCAGATCTGAAGTGAAAGTGTATGCAATATCGATACATGCTAAATAACCTTATGGCAACTTATAATGTTCTTTCAGCTATGATATCAATTATATTTTTCAAAGTATATTTCTGTGCTGTGAAGGAGAAAAACATGCATGTGCACTAATGCCACATTAAGTAGACCCAATGTCTGTGACACAGGTGGGCTGTGTATTGCACAGTCCATAAAGATTCCAAGAGAGCCCAGACCAGGAGAGTTTGAGAAGATCATCAAGAGACTCATGGAAACCTCTAACGCTCGTGGGGTCATCATCTTTGCCAACGAGGATGACATCAAGTGAGTCAATCCCAGCTGCTCATCATTTTTAGAGGAAGTCAACCAAAATGTGCTTAAAGATACTGTTTTATGTTTAATTGTCAAGTCTCTCTTTTTCGATGACCACACTTGCAGGTGAGTAAAATAGAAGGTATACAATGAAGTGTACAATCTGTCCTCTTTTAGACGGGTTTTGCAGGCGGCTAAAAAAGCCAACCTGACAGGCCACTTCCTGTTTGTTGGCTCGGACAGCTGGGGGGCCAAAAGCTCCCCCATTCAAGACCAGGAGGAGGTGGCTGAGGGCGCTGTCACCATCCTGCCCAAAAGAGCATCTATTGATGGTAGGGCAAATGTATTAAATCAAATGTTACTGTAACAAACTCAAGGCAAAAATAATATCTGTAATAGACTGTGACATACGACAGTGATAGATGAGTCCAATATCAATGCAACAAATAAAGGAAATGATTTATGGTGATAGATGCTAGATATTTCTGCCCACTCCCTCAAATGATTCAATAATACCATTATTATTTATAGATTAATATGAATCTGAGTAATGTGCTGTCAAAGATTGCATGACACTTTAATGAAACATGAAATTAAATCTTGTATGTGAAACTGTTTAGGGTTCGACCAGTACTTCATGTCAAGATCCTTAGAAAACAACAGAAGAAACATCTGGTTTGCAGAATTCTGGGAGGATGACTTCAAGTGCAAATTAACGCGCCCTGGTATTAAGTATGAACTTGGCAGAAGAAAATGTACAGGTGAGCAGGCTACTACGGTGGCCGGTAGGGGTCAAACGCTCGGCAACTGATGAAACGACAAACATTTAGGAAAACGCGCGGCATATTCAGAAACGCTGCACATTCAAAAGCAAATGCAAACTCCCAAAACAAATGCAAAGAAACAAACGCGCTGCAAAAAGGCAAAACAACTGCATGAGCATCAAACAGAAACGAAACTTAAGTCAAAAACACACATTAAGAAAACAACAGCAAATACAGAAATGCGCTGCAAGTTCAGCCACAACGGAAGTGCTCCAGGCCTATAGGGGCTCTCTGTGGATGATTATTTATGGGAGAGAGTAAAAGAGACAGCTAGGTACAGAAAGTTGTTGAAAGACACAGAATAACAATAATTACACGGAGCGAGTACGACCGGGTTGAACTCGCTGCTCATCTCTTTTCTACAGTTCAATTTTTTTTACTAATTTGCTACTGAATAACAGTCTGCAGCCTTTTAATAGCCGCGGACATGATTTAAGTCATAGAATAGTTATGTATGAGCTCTTCCGTTGTGGCTGAACTTGCAGCGCGTTTCTGTATTTGCTGTTGTTTTCTGAATGTGTGTGTTTTTGACTTGAGTTTTGTTTCTGTACTTGCAGCGCGTTTGATGCTCATGCAGTTGTTTTGCCTTTTTGCAGTGCGTTTGTTTCTTTTGCAGTGCATTTGTGTTTTTGCAGCGCGTTTGTGTCTTTGCATTTGTTTTGGGAGTTTGCATTTGCTTTTGAATGTGCAGCGTTTCTGAATATGCTGCGCGTTTTCCTAAATGTTTGTCGTTTCATCAGTTGACGAGCTTTTGACCCCTACCGGCCACCGTAGGCTACAGTTTATGGAAGTCTTATGAAGATTAAACTCTAAATTGAAGTATATTCTGTGTTTGTAAGTGGTTGAGTGTTTTCATCATTGCCGCATTTGATATTTGTCGTCTGTCAGGTGAGGAAAGAATCAGTCAGGACTCTCAGTACGAGCAGGAGGGCAAGGTACAGTTTGTGATAGATGCTGTTTATGCTATGGCCCACGCCTTACACAGCATGCACCTGGACCTATGTCCTGGCTCTATGGGTGTCTGTGAGAAGATGGACCCCGTGGAGGGACAGATGCTCCTCCAGTACATTCGCTCTGTCAACTTCAACGGTGAGCTTCAAACATGTAATTTTTCTTCTTTTTCAGGCAGGTTGTAAATTCAGATTCCATCGTTTCTTTTTTCTGTTCTTAAATTTCTATTTCACATGGGTGAAGAAATTCGGATTAGGAGATGTATGATGCTCTTCATCAATGCAGAATGTTTGAAAAGAAGCAAATTTAAAAAAGAAAAAACATAGAAGGAAGGTCGGCTTTACAGCTTTTCACAGCATATTTCTTCAAAGCACGTCCCTACCCTAGGGCAGGCTTCTTGCTCTTCTGTATACACAATGCTCCCGCTTTTCATCCTCGTCTTTCATTTAAAATAAACTCCCAGTTTGGAAAAAGAAAAAAATGGTTCTATGAAAGCATCCTATTTACTGCTCTCCTCTTGCTGGATGACCTTGGCTTGTATGGAAGATTTTCTGTGTGAGCGCCTGCAGGGACCTGAGACCAACATTCAATCATGTTAGGGCAACAGAGCAGAGTGCACTGGATAACTGTATGCATGGTGTAGAGCCTTCACTAAAGAGCTTCCTGCACTCAGCTTTCACATGATTGCACAAGACTCAAGCAAGCAAACACAAGCTGTATTCAACTTTGTGTGGGTGTGTTCCCTGTCATTGAGGATGGGGATCAAACAATCAGTCAATCAATCTTTATTTGTATAGTGCCAATTCACAACAAACGTTATCCCAAGACACGTTACAAAAAAGAGACCTTACTCTTTGTTATATTTTCTACAAAGACCCAACATTAATCCATCATGAGCACTTAGCAACATTTAGCAAAGTTACAGTGGCAAGTAAAAAGTTGCATGTATTAAGTTTAAAGAGCTTAAAAGCCTTATCCCCTCTGACACTACTTTGACTCGTTGGACGCACACAGGTCATTAAAACTTTGTCTCTATCAAACAGGCAGTGCAGGAACTGGAGTGATGTTTAATGAGAACGGAGACGCTCCTGGTCGTTATGACATCTTCCAGTACCAACTATCAAACGTCACTAACCCTGGCTACAAGGTCATCGGCCAGTGGACAAACCACCTCCGACTCGATGTAAATTTTTCTTTTTGGTCTATTTGAGGTAAAACTTTTACAGAGAGTTAGACATTTTGGTAAGATACCACCGTCGTGTTTGTTGGATAACTATAAAGCTATAGCCAGAGACAAGTTAGCTCTTATAAGACTGTCGGGTGTGTGTATGTGTGTGTGTTTTGTGGCAGTACTGTCTGAAACCAGCCAGTAATAGGCTTGCTATGTCTTTGTTTGTTTCTTGTCTAAATGTTAAGCTAAGGAGCTAACCTAATGTAAGCTATAGCTACATAGTAAAAGTGGTATCAAGTATAAAGATCCTAGACATGCTCAAACTAGCAGACAAAATTATAGTAATTGAATGCCAGATATCCAGTGTGAGAGCCATATTGTTGCTTTTAAGCCAATTTATTCAACATTTGACCCTGATTTCCTGTTACGTTAGATTACGCTGATGTGGTAGAAATTCGTTCCCATTCTAAAATTAGTAAGAAACAACCAATTAGTGGTTAAAGGCTTAATCCAAACAGTGTCCGTATGAATTAATGACAGCAGGGCCTAGCTTTCTACATTGTCATTCCCAGTGCCTATCCTTCAAGAACAGTAAGACAATGTGTGTTTGTACATCCACTCTAGCCTGAGGACATGCAGTGGTCAGGTGGTGACCGTAAGATCCCGGAGTCAGTGTGCAGTTTCCCCTGTGAGTCTGGAGAGAGGAAAAAAATGGTCAAAGGTGTACCCTGCTGCTGGCACTGCGAGCTCTGTGATGGCTACCAGTACCTGCTGGATGAGTTCTCCTGCGACATGTGCCCCTTCGACATGAGGCCGTTAAAGAATCGCACAGGCTGTCGGGACACACCTATCATTAAACTGGAGTGGAGCTCCCCTTGGGCCATCATCCCTGTCTTCCTGGCAATCCTGGGCATCCTGGCAACCACCGGAGTCATTGTCACCTTCATCCGCTTTAACGACACACCTATTGTTCGAGCGTCAGGCAGGGAGCTCAGCTATGTGTTGCTGACGGGCATCTTCCTCATCTACCTCATTACCTTCCTTATGATAGCAGAGCCCAGTGTGGCTGTGTGCGCCTTCAGGAGGCTGCTGCTGGGGCTTGGCATGAGCATCAGCTACTCTGCCATGCTCACCAAGACCAACCGCATCTACCGCATCTTCGAACAGGGCAAAAAGTCTGTCACGCCCCCAAGGTTCATCAGTCCGACCTCTCAGCTTATAATCACTTTTATACTCATCGCAGTGCAGGTATTCACACAAATGCCACTTCACACACATCACCTAGATCCTTTGTTGCACTGTAACTAATGCTCATTTCTCTTCAGGTTCTGGGAGTGTTCATCTGGTTTGGTGTCATGCCCCCCCACACCATCATTGACTATGAGGAGCAAAAGCCTCCAAACCCAGAGTTTGCCCGTGGAGTCCTTAAGTGTGACATGTCCGATCTGTCACTCATATTGTGTCTGAGCTACAGTATTGTTCTGATGATCACCTGCACCGTGTATGCCATCAAGAGCCGAGGAGTTCCTGAGACCTTCAACGAGGCCAAACCCATCGGTTTCACCATGTACACCACCTGCATCATCTGGCTTGCTTTTGTACCAATCTTCTTTGGCACAGCTCAGTCAACTGAGAAGGTGGGGATTTCACATTTTATAATCTTTAGTGGCCACCTCTCCTGGGATTTAAAGAACTTCTACACCACCTGAGTACCTTAGTTTTATCGTTTCCTTATATTTTTTACACCAAGTCATTTTTGCGGGAAATTTTCATGTGGAAGATCCAGAACTTGCTTACAAAACACGACTTCTTAATGTGAGGCATCTACAAACTTATCAACCCAACATAACAAATATTTACATCTGTGGGGATGGATCCACTTATCAAAACAAGCAAGAAAAAAAGATGACCAAATGATTATTTTTAGATTAATTATGGTTTTTAGTTAATCAACACATTATTGTGCAATCATTGATTGAACAATCAAGAGATAGGGCAGTTCTTTGGTAAGTATAGTTTCATTGTACTTTTTTTTTTTAATTAACTTCTGGAGATTTATAATGGTGTCTAACACAGCACATTGTAAATCTTTTATATGGGGAGAACTTCCAGTGATCTGAGTAGAATTATGCAATATGCTATAACATGTGGTAACTGTAAGAGAGAAAATGAATCCCTCAGACATTCAAAGGAAAGTCTGAGTTTGTTGTCTGTCATATCGCATTTGCTTCCTTCTGTACTCACAGGACATCCTGCCGTCACTGTACTGACTATTGAGTTTAATTTAGCTTGTGGGCTATTTCTGCCCTCACTAAGTCCAAGACTGACGGGGGAACATTTGAAAAACAGATATACGCTTTGACTAATAGAGAGCTGTATTATGAATCATTCAGGCTGAAACAATTAAAGCCTGAGGTGCTTTCAAAGTCTTTTCACCTCCTCCAAATGAAAATTAAGTGTATTAAGAAAAGGAAGGCTGGAGAGAAAGGAGGTCAGCTGAGCCGAAGGATTGTAGGGACCCCTCGTAGACCAATTCAGCCATCCCATTTAATTAATCATCACTGAAAAAAGATCTAAATATAGACACTAACTTTGTCCATCTGATGGGCTGTTATCCTCCAATCATGCGTAAGTGCACATGAGTGATGAAATGATCTACCTGCGTGATGTCTGTATTTACATATGGAGGAACCATTCACTGTTGTTGAATCAGTGTCTCCGCTCGCCTCAGGCCAAGTGCATGAATACATGTCACTTTGTACTATACAGCTTCTTTATAGAAATGGAGGCCATTGAGAAGATCAAATAAAAGGCATGATAGAGATGATAAAAGAAACAATGTAAACATCATCATGCAAGATACCAAGATGTGCTATTGCTGCAGAGGATAGTGTACAATTTATGACTTATTTATGGCACAAATATATCTTATTTATGGCACATGTGGCTTGATTTATTTATTACCTATACCGTTTGGTGGAATAATGAGTTCATAATTTAGTGGAGGCAGATCTCAGGAGAAGTCACTTCACATTATTACTGTTGGCTTTGCAATGAGAAGAAGAACAGTCGGTAGAAGATATGGTCAAAGCCCATAAATAGAGCCTCTTTTCCTGACTTCATATAGCAGGTTATAAATCATTCATTAGGGGAAAAGCATTGCTTCCTGTGCTTTGAGATGGAAATTGTAAAGACTGCATTGTGACAACCTATGAGGTTACATACAGTATATTCTGTTTCTCTGAGGAAGATCATTTGATCAATAATTCCTGCATACTGATTGAGATTCAAAGAATTATGACAAAATCCAAAGATTTTCTCAGCAATATCGCCATAAGTGTGCGGAAAATGATCTTCCTGACCAACTGTTTCTCTGTTGCAGATGTTCATTCAAACCACCACCCTGACAGTGTCTATGAGCCTGAGCGCTACAGTGTCCCTGGGCATGCTTTACATCCCCAAGGTCTATGTCATCATCTTCCACCCTGAGCAGAACGTCCAGAAGAGAAAGCGAAGTTTCAAAGCCGTGGTTCAGGCAGCCACTGTGTCCACACATCTGTCCCAGAAGTCCAACGACAAACAGAATGGAGAGTCCAAGATTGAGCCAGACAGATCACAGTAAAAAAACAAATTAAACTGGGTCCATGTTCTCAAAACTAACAACACACACTGCACTGAAATGACAGGACGTCAGCGAAAAAAAAAAAAATCAGCATTAACTTAAGTTTGGCTTGATTTTTTTTCCTCTTTTTAACTATTGATTGAAACACCAGCAAAACAAAATTCCAGGATGATGTTTGTTTTCATACTTATTGAGATGATTCTGATCTGCTGAACCTTGGATGAAGGATAATGGAAACAGAATGCTCACTTTCAAATGGACTACTTTCTAGCACATCTGAACAAGAACTGGAAGGATGTTGAGCCATCTCCAATGGACAGCAAAATTGAAGATATTGGCTTTCTTTTTTTTGTTATAAAATCCACATGTACACCTCAATGTGACGGTGAGGTATGATTTGCTTCAACTTTCCCCGAAAAAAGCTGTTAGGGAAAAACAATGTGAAGTTAAAAAGGCAACCTTTGCCCTACAGGAAGATGTACGTAAATGTGTGTGGAATCCCTCGGGGTCAGTGGAGCTCATTGTTCAATGTTTACTGGCTCCAGTTGCACTGCATGGATTGTGTTTAATGTGTATATGAATGTTCTGAAATTTGTTTGTATGGGTTGTCGTGACTTTCTCTTCTGATTGCACTGGAAGGAACTAGCTTTTAAAGTACACTAAGACCTTCTCCTGTTACTATTTATGATGAAGGCCCCTGGGGAGCTACAAGTAATTGCTTTCCTTTAACCACTCACAGGAGAATCGTTGAATATCCAATCACTAATGCAACAATGTATTTCATTTAAATTAGAGTATTGTACAGTTATTATGATACCAACTTTTCATTGTGGAAACTGTAAAATTCATGGCTGCAGACAGGATACAAGTGATGTGAACAGGATACATGTGTTCTGCCAGGTACTTTTACTTCTCCATCGTAGAAAACAGAGTTTGGGATTTCCTGATATTGTTTATTTAAATACCATGCAATCAGCACAAAGGTCAGCCTGTCAAACAACATGGTTAGAACACAGACAAGCTGCTCTTACATATATGCACAGGGACCTTTTCAGAAAGCGTCATGTAACCGTTTTTATTCGACTGATTGGTGCCATGATAAGGTCTTCTATCACTTCATTCCTATTTCTACAAAAAAAAGAGTTCATTTCACACCAGGTAAACCCTAAAATGTATTATTTGCAGTGTACTTTTTGTAAGTTGATCACAATGTTTAACTCAGGTTTAATCGAAGGTGTTTTAAATCATACTTTTATTGGGGATTTCATTCTGTACTGGCGTAGGATTTTAAATACAAATGGATCAACTTGCAGGGCATTTGTCAAAGTAAAGGTCATCTGTGTAGAAAAAAAGAAAGAAAACAGTCTGTACTGCCCTCTTGAGGCTGGAACACTTCAGTGAAATGGTTGTGAATACCCCACACAAACCTTCATTTAAAAAAACCTTTTGTTTATTTGAGTTGGTTTACATCTGACAAGACCATTAAAAAAAACCTACAGTATATCCACATGTAGGGGTTTAAGGAGACGTTTTTTTAAGTGTAGAAAAATAACTAGATATATTTATCAGATTAGAGAGAACAGATGCAGTACTGACATTCAAATGGCCCCAATTGAGTTGGTTGTGTCTCTCACATATCAGACAAACCCACAAAACAACAACAAATAGAAGGCTGGTCGCACGATGACCACACACACACACAAGTGCATCAGTTCGAGTCATCACTAAAAAAAAAATATATACAGCAAGTTGACTGATGTCCCTCAAAAGCTCAACCTCATGTCAAGTTTATGGTCAGTTACAGCTTTTGAAATAAAAGTTGAAACATGAAGTCCTGTTTGGTGCTGAGTAGCAGAACCGCTGCCAAGCTGGTTATTAGTGCCACAGGAGCACCAATATGCTTCATCACGTGCAGCAATCTGTCCTTTGACTGTCTTTTCAGATACACTGATGTCGTCATTCACTCAAGGAAGCTGTCCAGTGTCAGGCAGGTCTCAATCTTGGGCAGGGGCCTGGTTACCTTTTTCCTTTTAGCTTTCATCAGCGGACGAATATCTGATAAAGGAGACTGCATCGAAATGCTTGGTTAAGGAATGCTAAAGTTTACATTCATGCTTAAGGATTTTAAAAGATCTTGTTACTCTTTTCTGACACCTTAAAAGCGTCTTTTTAAAGCCTCTGTACACCAACAGTTTTTTTTTTTTTATCATTCTTGCTGATCAGACCAGGAAAAGTTTGTAAATAGGAGGAGATATGGTGAGAATGTATCTTTTGATACATTTTAAGCACCAACGATTGTGATAAAAGGTCATCCTTTCTAAAAGGTTTCTCCATAGCAAACAGGTTAGTGGAGCCGTCAGTCAAACAAACTTGGCCGCTGCCACATATGCTGCATTAATGTGCTCCTCGGGTGGTCCAAGTTTCCGAGTTGGGAAGTCGTTCTTCCGACTTCAGTGTGTTCACGTGATTTCAGTTTGTAAAGTCGGCGTGTTGTAACAACAGCACAAAAACAGCGTTGATGCTACGAAGAAAATCAGTGAAATGTAACTGTTAAAAGTTACATTTGAGCAAAAAGTTGATGTGCAATACGTGAATTAATAAAAAGTGTGTTAACATTAACAGAATATATTTTGCCCTCCATTTGACGACGATTCTGACGTAAAGTCGGGAAGTCGGGCACCTAATTCTTTTCCGAGTTTCCGAGTTGTTGTTCCGACTTGAGCAGGTGTTCATGTGCATTTTACAACTCGGAAACTCGTTTTTCCGATGTGTCCGACACCACATGAATGCAGCATTATTTCTGAGAATAGGACATAGCATAGTCTCAATCACTAACAGCTGTGTGGGTGTACAGAGGCTTTAAGATGCATTCTGTTTTTGTAAGTTCAGACCAGTGAAACAAGGTTAGATGCAACATTGAAATATCACTTTTATAAAAATGGCAACTTTTAGAAATACAGTATCAGCACACCTAGCCAAGAGAGCAGTGTAAGCATTTGTTTTGTTTCTAAACACCTGACACATGTAAAGTGTGTCTTATGTCCAGTATTTAAACTCTGTTTGGATCCCCTGAAAGTCATAAGGAATATTTGTCTAATTGCTGAATGCTTCACTTTGTCTACCAGCTACTTGCTCACTGCTTCTGTCTGCCATATGTTGCCCGGCAGACTGTATAAAGTGTTGTTTCACAGCTAATATATAAAAAGACCATGAAAATATTAAGTGCAACTTTAAAACTAGTTGGAACGTACCGAAATAATCGAATTATTTGGGCCTATAATCTCAAATTGACTGGCAAAATGAATGGTCAAAACAAACTAAATGAATGTTTAAGTAATTCCTCAATGGTTTGACTAGCATATTCCAAGTGAGAGAAAAAAAAGGATACAGGTTGGATGAATTTAGTACGTCCTCCTAAACCATCATAGCCAGTTCTCACCTGAAATGAGAAACATTTTTTGTCATCAAACCACTAAAGGAATAATTTCCACTTTGTATCATTCCACCTGAAGCTCTGGAGTACATACAGTGCCTGGCTTCCTCTGAGGGTCCAACATACTACCGAACGTCTTCTTTCTGAAGAGGAGGGAGTTCCTCAAAAAAGGATCAATGGATCCCTCCTCATCTCGAGCCTGAGGTAAGAAAACATATTCAGGGGCATTCACGATTGATTTGAAAATGGACCATATGAGTGACATTTACAAACCTACCTTGCTTTTAGCTGAACATTTCTCATTGTGCTTGGACATAGAAGACCTGGATATAGAAAAAGAGAGTTTCTGTTTTATAATTCAGCAAATAAGACAATTTGAAGACAACAATGAGACAAATACTCACGCTCCCAAAATCAGCCATGTTAAACTTACGCTGGAGGGTCAAGCCGCATCTTCTTTGATGGGACCTGCATGGGCTTCTTGGCTACATTATCAGGTGTTGTGACATCATAAGTCATATTGAGGTCAATATCATCGCTACCTGCAGGCTGGTGGAGATGAGGCTGTTTCAGCTGCATTGGTGCTGGGCTGATGGATGAACAGAGAAAGGAATCAGTTATTCCCACACAGATCTGTGTATGATGATGTCATAAAATACAAAAAAGTAAGAACATTTCTGTCCAGTGGCTGAGAGACACACCTCTCAAAAACTAGTCGACTCAGGGCTTCATTCGTCCGTGTCGGGGTGCTCAGAGTCCTCTGCAGAAACTCCACTTTCTTCTTCAGACTCTTCAAACAGACAAACATGCAGGACACACAACGGTGAATTTCACAGATTTAAAGTAAAAGCATATTCTTCCATCCATTTCTCTTCGTATTTTAAGGATTTCTCTTACAGAGATCTCTTTGTCAGCGTTGGCCAAATCGCTCTGCAGAGACTTCATGTCCTCTTTAGTCTGATTCACCTCCAGTGATGCTTTGTGTAACTAAAATAACACACAAAAAACTTAAATGATAAAGATTTCACATACAACAATGGATTTCTCTCAGAGCAGCGACTTTCTAACATGAAGTTACCTTATTGTTTGAGGTGAGCACTTCTCTCTTTAGCTTCTCACACATGTCATTTGAAGATTTCAGGCTTCCCTTTAGATTATCATACTCTCTAAAAAAGGACGAGGAGATATACTCTCAGTGACTGAAGACATCACAGTTCTTTTTGTCCCTAAACAATGGAGTTAACAATCCACAGCCCTCGAGGGCTCCTTACTTTTTGAGCGAAATACAGTAGATAGAGAGTTGCTCCATTGCCGCTTGGCTGATGCCCATATCTGTGATCATGGACTCCACCTCAGCTCTCTGGCCCTGTAATAACACCTCCAAACTGGAGCAAAAAATAAATACTATTAGTACACAGCATGGGTATGACTTATTTGACAATGAATGAAGACACAGTACTACAAGGAGCTTTTAGATAATTCAATTAACAATCAGTTCAGTTTATTGCATTTTAGGAAAGGCTGGTTGGCATATTATAATGACAATAAATGTATTATCTATTTACTGACAGTCTCTGACAGTTTAAGCTAAGGTAACTGAAAAATCTGTTAGTTCATCTATACACAGATTTTTTTCAGCCACAAACTAAACAACTTAAAGGTCCATCATTGTAACGTTATTGAGCTACTTGGGTCAATCAGTTTCTTTCCATACTTTCAGAACAATATGTTTTGAGTAGGGCTGGGCAAAATGACAGAAAATGTTATCACAATAAAAATGTTCATATCAGTCAATATCAATAATTATTACGATAAATGTCAAATCATTATTTCTTTGAAATCTTAAGGCAGATTTTTGCTCCTGAGTGAAAGTTGAAGAAACCAGATGGTTAATTGTGGTTGAATTATTCTCTATTTACAGAACATGACAAACTCTACTTGAACAGAGGAACATTTCTCAATCATAAGCACAGTGCACGCTGCTGGAAAACACTGATATGACAGTTTTCTGCTGTGGAGTAACACTTATTGGCCCACTGCTTGCTGAGTGTCCACTAACACTCGTTTGGGACGTTTGGTCATTTCTTTCCTCGCTGTTTTCTAACGGGCCATATTGTTTCAAATGGTGGAAAGGTTCTATGGTGTTGCCCGTTTTAGCTGCATGTGTCTTCGCCCCAGTTTACTGAGCACGCTGCTATTTTTTTTGTCGGACTGTGAATAGCTAAAATATCGTATTTTTGTTACATTTGTAGTGATAAAATTCGTATCGCTATTATTAAATATATTACCATAATTATCTTTATCGTTTTATCGCCCAGGCCTCATTTTAAGATAAATTAAATGTGGCTGAACTTTGAAGGCAACATTTGATAGCACTTATATGACTATAGAAACCTTTCAAAAGTTTTCATTTTGGTCCTGAGTCGTCGGGCCTCCTCCTTGGCAGACTGAGCGTCATTCTGTTGTATCTCAAGGTAGGACATCTGTTTCTGTGAAAAGAAAAAATAAAGAAAAGAAATATTAAATATATGCATAAATCAGAATAAATAATGCCTTGTCAGAAACAGTCTGACGTATAAATCAGCATAGAATGTGGTACTATTTGAAGGAGAATAGGCAGCTTACTCTGAGGGCAGAACACAGCATCTCCTTTTCCATAACCTCTTTCCGCACACTGTCCAGGTCTCTCCGCTGCCTCTCCACAGTGTCCTTCAAACCCTCCACCACCTTCTGCTTGTCCCGCCAGTCTCGCTCTACAAATTTGTTAAACAGTTGATGAAGATGTGCTTTTTTATTTTTATAACGCTTAACAACATTGTTAAGTTACCCACCTTTAGAGCTTAAAATTGCCTTCATCCTGTCAACCTCATTCTAAGTAAGGAAGAAAAACACAATTAGAAAAACAAAATTATGATGTAATGAGAAGTGTAATGGACTATCTGTATCACTTGCCTGATTGTTAGAGTTACACATTTTAACCTCCTCACAATCAATTTTTCTTAAAATAATGACTGATGTATTGTGTAGGTGCTCTACGTTCAGTACCTGCAAGCTCTCAGGGTCCGCTGTGCCCTCCTCCTCTCCACCAATGTCAAAGAACAGCTTGCTGATAATGTGTCTGGTGCTGACCTATACACAAAGACACAAGTATATACAGTATGTTGTCATTTTCCTTCATTGTGACCCAATTGGTTTGGCCTGTGCTGGCAAGTAAGCAGCTTGGTGGTGTTTGGATGTGTAAGTTCCTGCTACATTACCTGTTTTCTACATTGTGGACAGGTTTTTGTGGGGGCCGTCTGAAACCACTGGAGCAGGCTTAGAAGAGACATGAAAGTAAATCAAACCCCGTTTAAAACACGACATAAATGTGAGTAAAACAAGAAGTGTAGTTTACGATATGGAATTACCATTCATAGTGGAAAGTGTGTCCGCAGTGGATGGCAGCAACATCTCTGGAGTGATCGAAGAAATCAGAGCAAATTGTGCAGTATGCTCGGATAGGCATCTTACTGTAAGAGTGTCACCCTGTTATAAATAGTAAGGAAACCCACACTCGGCATTTAAAAGGTGTCCCTTGAGCATATTCGTGAGTGTTGGTGGTCCTTTTTTTGTTTGGCTGAGGCTGTTACGATAGAGTTGGCCTACGTTACTGACCATACATTCGTGACGTAACCAATAAGCTAGGCTAATGCAGTTTAGCCTTGGTTAGCGTTCGTTGCCTTTCAATGCGTTGCGAAACTTACGAAACAAATACTTTAAGTTACCGCGCCGTCCTTAGTTGAAAGCTAACATCCCTGTTGTCGCACTGGATTAAACCTAGTTAAGACCTAGTCGAATTAGCCCCTTAGACAAACCACTTCTAGCTAACATGAACACAATTCTTGCTCCATAGCTGCGGCAGTGTTTCCCCGCTGTACGTTCAAACGTAAGTCCCGCCCCCTAATGCTGCATTTAGGTGCTGCTCGTTAACGTGGGTATTCTTTAGAAATTTTATTTAAAGCAAACCCTACCTTGATCAGATAATATAGAAGTTGTTTATCGCCACTCAGTCTAGATCTTCGCCTCAGGGTCATTCATACACTTGAGAATTTTGATATCACACTGTCCCAATACTGCTGGTTTCCTATAATATGCTACTGCCGAGCACAAAGAATGTGTTCTTTATTCCATTATCATAGCTATAAGAATGCATTGCTGTTTTATTCAGTTTTATCAATGCACCATGAAGGTCAGAAATGGACAGAGCTAAATAGCAGAATACATTTTTTATTGAATTCTCGTCATTGAGCAACATAAATAATTCACACATATTTCCAAACTGTAGAAACAAAATCGTCCAATTTACCGCTCCAGATGGTTCTGTAACACAAAACTACATATCCCATAGTTCATACTTCCGCAATCTAACAGGGCATGTTGACTAGCAAGAAAAAGTACTTTTCTCTTGTCTCTACTTGTGAGCTAGCTGCACGTAATGTGTCAAGCGAATTGCTGAGCTCAACGAGCTAATGTAGACAGCTCCGGAAATGAAAGGTAATGATTTTGAAATTATTTAAAGAGTCACGGGACCTGTTGTAAAAAAATTAATGCGATAGACCATACCCAGCTAACAGTTAGCTTTCGATGCTGTTGATTATCTGTTAAAGTTAGCGATCAAAGCAGCCTGTGAAGTGCTTTAGCAGCAGAAAGAACCTATCCCTGAAAGGGTGTGACTCTAGAAAGGTTTATTAAAAAAGTTGGTGTAAACACGAAGTGATTGCTATATTACCAAAGTGACAATAATGTAGTCTTCATATTTCACAACACTTTGTAGCAACGAAAATGAGACTGCTCCTAGTTCGGAAGTGTCTTACATCATAAAAAGGTTTAAAGTCAGGCAATAACATGTGAATGCCTTTTACACTAGAAGCTATTTCATTACAATAGTACAGCATACGCATAACCTGATTTGCTGGCTTATTTCCTAAAGATTTCGGTCGGTCTGTCCTGTCAGGTGTGTGTCCCTGCCAAAAGTAGCAGTGATGGATGGAGGAGCCCAAAAGGCGACTGCGTCATGGGAGAATGGTACTCTGGCTCCTGTGGAGCACCTCCGCTCCGACAGGGCAGACAGTCCCACACCAGGTCTGGTGGAGGGAACTGAACCTGGTGAGGTCCATATTCTCCATTCCTTACAGATTGTCAACCGGCAGGTCTGCAGTGTCAATCTGCTGATAAATGTTAATAGCTTGTAAAGCTTGAATATGCTGAAATGTTATCTCTTCTGAATCATTACTTTACCCTCTTAGATTTTAACCTTTGGTTCTAGCAATCAGTTAATGACAGCAGGCTTTTTATGCTTTTATTTAGAGACATGACAGTAATCAGATAAATGATAGAGAGGGTGTGAAATGACATGCAGGAAAGGAGCCACAGGCCAGAATAAAACCCAGACTGCTTACTTTGGACTCTGTACCTGGGGCGAAAGATTAATCTGCCTGACTCAGTTTTTATTTACTATCTTTATGGCGTTTAGAACTAAGCTATAACCAGAGTTGGTTAATTTATCTAACTGTGGCAGCTCAGACGAGTGGTAGCCTTCAATGGGGAAATGAAAGTGTATGTTTCCTTTTTTTTTTACTTACTCATTATTACTTTAACCTTTGGTTCTAGCAATAAGTTAATGACAGCAGTTACAAACTATGCTCTTCCAAAGACTTTCGGTATGATCTTGAAATGACAGCTCATGGCCCATACTCCATGGATTTATTACAAAACATCCCACATTTTTACAGTACACGAGAACAAGGTTTACAGTACACCATAGTTCCTAATACAAATGAACAGCTTTCAAATGGGGTAGTCATTCCGCTGTCTGGCATTACAAGTATCTATCTATCTATCTATCTATCTATCTATCTATCTATCTATCTATCTATCTATCTATCTATCTATCTATCTATCTATCTATCTATCTATCTATCTATCTATCTAGATGCAAGGACTGTGTGTGTTTGTGACAATTACAGTGGGTCTATATAAATGAACGCCACTCTCACTTCACTTTTTTACTCTCACTGGTTAATTTATCTAACTGTGGCAGCTCAGACGAGTGGTAGCCTTCAATGGGGAAATGAAAGTGTATTTTTCCTTTTTTTTTTTACTTACTCATTATTACTTTCACTTCTATGCATAAAGGATAAACTTTATTGATCCCCCAATGGGGGAAATTTAGTTGTTACAGCAGCTCAAAAACAGGAATATAGACAGCATCAATAGCAAAAAGTTAAAAAAACAGCTTATCCCTACATGAATGCAGGTGCCGGTCAGAAGAGTGCTATGTTTGTCCGTGCACAGTCTTTTGAAGATCTGACTGCTGAGACTGAGGAATTGGTTCGGAGGGACGCTCAACTGGACAAACCCATAGAGTCTGCAGAAGAGCTCGAGGTGCTGGTGGGAGAGAAAAGCATAGAGGACCAGCACAACAATGAAAATGCATCTGAGAGTAGGACAAAGGAGGAAGATGTGTCTAGTGAGGCATGGAGGAGCCACAGAAAACATGTGTTTGTGCTAAGCGAGGCTGGAAAGCCAATCTACTCCCGCTACGGCACAGAGGAGGCCATGTCCAGCACCATGGGGGTGATGATGGCCCTTGTGTCGTTCGTTGAGGCAGACAAGAACATAATTCGTTCCATCCATGCAGGTTAGAAAACACTTAATAAGTAATGTATAAAATGGTCAGACGCGTGTTTATAAAAATGTCCTTAATTCATGTCAACTCTTCTTTTTTTTTGTGTCAGATGGCTGTAAAGTGGTTTTCCTTGCCAAGAGCCCTCTGGTCCTGGTGGCCGTGTCCCGAACCTGTCAGTCAGACAAAGAGCTGCTGCGAGAGCTGCAGTACATCTACTACCAGATTGTCAGCCTGCTAACACTCACCCAACTGAACCACATCTTCAAGCACAAGCAGAATTATGACCTGCGCCGCCTGCTGGCCGGCTCTGAGTACTTGACCGACAACCTGCTGCATCGACTTGACCGAGACCCCGGTCTGCTGCTTAGCGCCGTCACCTGCCTGCCTCTTTCCAGCTCCACCAGGGATGTGGTGTCATCGAGCCTGCAGGCAGCCAAAGCCATAAACCTTGTGTTCTCCATCCTGCTGGCAGGGGATCGCCTGGTGACTCTGGTGAGGAAAAAGGACCAATTCTTACACCACATAGACTTGAACCTGGTCTTCAACCTTGTGTGCTCTTCCTCGTCCTTCCGGGAGGGGGAAGGCTGGACGCCCATCTGTTTGCCAAAGTTCAACACTGCAGGGTTTTTCCACGCCCACATTTCTTATCTGGAGCCTGCTTCTGACCTCTGTCTGATCCTGGTCTCCACTGACCGAGAGGACTTTTTTAACATGTCAGACTGCAAGCAACGGTTCCTTGAGAGGCTGAACAAGCGCAGTGCCTATCAGGCCCTGAAGGAGGCACTCAAGTGTCCAAGTTATTCTGTGGAGCAGGTTGGCATCCCTGAGCTGAGACACTTCCTGTATAAATCAAAGAGCTCAGGGTTGTACACCAGGTGGGTAGGACATCTGTTTGATCATGTCATACTAATACTTAATTTATCTCAGTGGTTTGTCAAATTAAAAACATACCGTAAATGTCTTAAGTAATTTAATTTTGTTTGTCATTCCTGAAATCCCTCTTTGGTCCAAGTATTTATTCATTGTCCTTTACTTAAAAATTATTTTTTTCTACAGCCCAGCATTTCCTGTAGTGTACCAGACTGATGAAGAGCAGGAGAGGCTGATGGAATTGTACCAGGACCTTCATAGCCGCTTGCATCATCCAACCAGACCTCTTCGCTCCTTGTATCGCTGTACTGAAAGTGAAAACCTGATGGCATGGGTAAGCCTGGCATTGTGAAGTGAGATGCTTGTAGTTTTTTTGTGTTTTACAATAAGCTCTGACTCGATTTTCACGGCAAAGTATCAATTACAAACGCCCCAAAATCAAGAAAAACATCACAGACTTTAAATTTACCATAGCATCGTCGTGAGACCTTTTGCAAAAATGGATCAATTCGTCAAATGAAACTGCCAAACATTCATTGGCAGTGTCAACATTTCATCTTGTACAATAAGGGGTTAGTTCCTCATGATCGTGTAGCACTGATTAGAAAATCAGTTTTAAGTGTAAGTTTGTTTTCAAAATATATAAACAAGGAATCTTGGGTTAGGGGTTAGGGTTTGTAGGTTTAAACTTAAATCTACAGTCAGTCCTGCATGCATTCAAGAGAGAGTGATAAGATTAATCTTCGCTGGATCAGTTGACTGTGCATGTATTGAAAAAGGGTTTTATACACTTCATAGGTTGGTACTGTACCTTTAATGCCTGAGGACATATGGAAGTAAACAAAAATGCAAAAAAACTAGTACCTTTGTTTCTCTCTTTTTTCTCTTCCCCATTTCCATCCTTCTAAAATGTGCCTGTTGTGCTGAAGTTTTGTTTTAATGAGGTTTTAATGTTGCTCACATATTTAATGTTGTAAAGATCAGAAATTCTTCTAAACACATGCTGCATAGAGTCAGAGCATGCTTCTTCACGAGATGTGAAACTTGTTGTAACACGAGGGAATGCAATTTTTGATTACATTTTTAAATAAAATGTATTGTTGTATTACTTTAACACCAGGCCCTATCATACCCATCATAAGTACGACCTTCTTTTACAGGTGACAAGTGGCTTCGAGCTCTACCTCTGCTTCAGTCCACTAGGGACCAAGGCCTTGGCCGTCTCTGCTGTCACCAAGTTGCTAAAGTGGATCAGGAAGGAGGAGGATCGCCTCTTTATCCTGAGTCCTCTCACGTACTGAGCCTTTGCTAACAGTCCTGGTGTTAACAACAGCGACCAATAATGCACTAGTCAGTTCTGTGCTGAGAAAGATTGTCAAAGCTAAGCTTTATTCTTGCTTCTGGATTCATGGGATTTCATTCACAGATTTGTGACAAGACGGTATGGATTGTGTAATCAGGGTGAGTTAAAGCTGTATTTTATCCAGCTAGATTTTTTATAACTTTAAATGTATGATATCGACAGGGGGAGAATCATAATCATTATTGATGGCAAATCAACAACGACATACTGTGGCGTTTGAATGCTTTTGTAAGTTGTTATAAATACATAATTATTTTACTTTAACTCTTATTTTCCCTCTAAGAATAAAAAAAATCTGCCTATGTTTTTAAACGCTATCTGCTAAGTTCCCTAAAAATCAAGAGCAACATTTAAATTTAAAAACAGGAAGTAATTGAGCACCTAGAGCAGAATGTAATCTCTGGTCATAAGACTTATTGTCAAAATATGGGTAAGGCACATTCCTGCATATTTTTTTTTACATTTTACATGATGACCTATTACTGTAAGAACTATTGTCATTTTACCGTCATGCACTTTCTTTATGCAAAAGGCACTCCAAGAACACTGTGTTCATAAAACTGTAACCTGTTTTCTACTGTCATTTTATTGTTAACATGTATTATTAATGTAACTAAATTCATGTCCATTCATTTTTCAGCTTCAGTTAGAATTTCCCTATTAACACGTGTGTGTCATCCCCAATAATCAGCATAAGAATTAAGAAAAGACTGATATTCTATGTACTTGTGACTAATCATCAAAGTTTGCTGTATTTCATGGGGTCCTGCTTTACTTAATGAGTCCAACGATGCCACATCTGCCTTCATTGTTTTTTTGTGCAAAGCCAATAATTGTAACATTATAGAAGCAGCTTTATGGCTGCTTCTGAATGAAAGAATAAATGAATGGTAAGTAATAAAACAGACTCTCTAACAGATTCTGTGTCCTGATTCTGTCTGGCTTTACTCTGACAGTGTTTGCTTGGTAGTAACATTTTCAGTTCAATACTGTTGTGTTAATGATAATAATAATTCACTATTGTCATTTGTTTACTTATCTCACGAATGCTTCCCCAATCTATTAGGATGGGGATTTCAGTGTACTATCTACATGCCATAAACATTCAGTAGACCATTAAAAGACAAACCAGTAGGCATACTGGTCTGTTGCCAAAACAATAAGGAAACACTTGCAGCATGATTCAAACATTTAAGAGTAGCACAGCAGAAAGGGAGGGATGAATAGCATGTAAACATAAATTGTTTTCCAGGGGAAAGAAAGTCATTTAAATAAAAGGTTGTTGAATTTGTTAAGCATCAAATTATTGTATTGCATTACGTAGGATTCGCCAGCATGAGAGGTTGTTAACAGATCCTCCTGTGAGGGTTAATTGGGCTTGTTCTATCTGCCAGTCTGCAGCGGAGAGGGAGGAGCGAACTGGGGATCTACAATACAGACTTGTACTAGAAGTTAAATCCGAAACCAGCACAGTAAACACGTCCCGGCGCTCAGGGAGGTGGGAGATGGTTCAGTTGTATACCAAAGATTAAACTATCGTGTAAACTTGAATCGCTCCGAGGAAAGATCAGTCATCTCCGTGCTGCCCTGAAGTCAGACAAGCTCTGAAGCTAGCTGTGGCTGTTTCCCTGAAGAGGACAGTTTCTAACCTGAACAGGTAAGCCTTCCTCTACACCCACAGCTACATGTCCTATACGTGGAAAATAGAAAATAATCTGCCATGTATCACCTGAAAACCTATCAGTTGTTTTTCTTGTAAGATCTCATGGCAAAAAAGCACAAACTGAAAGGCAAAGGCAGTTATTCTTTTGAGAAATGTCAGTGATACCATAACAGGAGATTCGATTTTAAATACAGTGAAGTACTTTTGATCATTCATATAATTTAGATATATACATTTCTTGAAGTTTATTTGATTATAGAGATGATTTAGTTGTGGGTTTTGAAATGAATGAGTGGTGTGTGTGGCTTTATTTCTGTTTGTGATGATGTGCCAGACGATGATGATATGAGAAGGGGATTGTCTGTCAGTTGCATTTTCAATTCCATAAATAATGTGAATGTGATATTATTATGTTTTTGTTTTGTGCAGCTGATAGAATCAGATACCATCCTACATGTGGATTTTAGCAATCAATGGCAGGGTTTAACGGACAGAATAAGAAATAGGAGCATTAACACGATTGCAGGATAAAAAAAACCCCTGCCTAAATGAGCAAGAACAGGTAGCCTACAAAGCACAATTAAAAAACAAAGTTCAATATTCAATTTCTCAGCAATAATTTTGGTTGACTTGACCACTTGGGATTTATCTGGATTTTTTTTTTAAATAGTTGACTGACCAAAAAAAAATATTGTTCATGATTTTTCAAAATAAAGTAAAAACAGAGCTGCTGTGGTTCTGTACTGGTGGTTCTCTACTGGTTTGAGAAGCATTGTGTATACTGAATCAATACAGGTGTCCTTGGGGTACAATATGTTTTGTCCATCGATTGTTGGACAGCCGACTGCCTCTTGAAATCCCTGAGGACATTTATGCATTCGATAATGAAAGAGAGGCACTCTTCCTCACCCTAATGACCTGCAACCAAAGTACCTGTGAGCAAGGCACAGGTCCTCCTGCATGCCACAGCCAATACAACATCTTCCAATTCCTCACTGTAGTTTTATCTGTTAAAATAAATGATTGTGAAGAGACATGTGTGATGTATATTTGGAAAAGCAGACAGGTGATGTTTTTTTTGACTGACAATGAAAATGCTGAAACATCAATAAATAGATGTTTATGGTAAAAAGGAAACATAGACTATGAATCAAAATCCCTTTCTGATAAATGTACTTTGATGATTTCTTTATCACAGAAGTAAAGAATATGATGTTGTCTAAACAGGCTGCACATCCAATGAACAGTTGAGAGATACACTGTGAACTCATGCAAAAATCTGCCTTCTGACCAGACTGTAGTAGCACCACGTACCATGAATGGAAACCTAGTCTCAACCATTTGCTTTATTAACCATGAACATGAAAAAAGTAAATCAGTGCCATTACTATGTATACCCATGTTCTCTAAACGTAACCTGAGTTCAGAAAGAGCTGCAAATGTTAAAATGTTACACTGCTCGAGTTGTATTCTGTGAATAATTGATGTAAAGACATCAGACTCTTGACTCTAAACTTTTCCATAAGACTGCTTGCAAGAATAAGTGCCGCTTTCTTGAAAGAAGTTTGGCAAGAGTGAAGTTTCTGTGCTACAAAAAAAAATCTGAGCTGATGAGATTCTCTTACACGAGCACAGGAGCTGTTTCTTTTTCACCTGGGACTAAATAAGGCACATAGCATCTATGGCCATCAATCCATGCATGTGTTTTCCCCTGAAAGGCACGTAGTGGTTGTGACAGGAATGCAAAGTAGAGAGGCTGAGGCTCTTGAATACAGCCTTTCCACGATGTGTCTAGTTAATGATCCACCAATAAGCGTCTGTTCAGGATGAAAAGGCTCTGCGTTAGAAACAAAGTTCCATATGGTTGGTTACTGTATGAGGGCTTCTGAGGATGAGTCATGAATAATATCCATTTTCGTGTAATAGAATGGAGCATAATGTCAAAAGTCAAGTCAGTCAACGGGAGAAAAAAAGATGGGATGTTGGGTTAACCAGAGTAAACATGAAGTAGCAGGTATAAGTGTATTGTGCAGGAAGTCACAACAAACTTAGTTTATCCATGTTTTACTATTCTTACCTTGAAAAACACAGCCGTCTGTTTGACTATGTAAACATTTCCTTTCATTGTTTGTGGTGGGTCAGAGGAACATTAGACTTTATGACCACATGTGCTTTTATCATCATTTGGGTCAACCACAATGTTTTTTGTTGCATTGGATCTTTCAAACAGAGCAGAGCAGAGTATTGCAGGCTGATCTGAAGAACTCTTTTCACTGAAAAAAATATCTCTGACTGTGGTTATTAAGTGCTAATTAAGATAATTGATTATTTAGTCTTCAATTCTGTCAGTTATTCAAAAAAATAATGATTACTTTGGAGTACAACAACATTGATTTGAGATTTTCAAAATCAATTGAATGGGCCTTAAAGTAAAGGACCAGCTCACACATTTGTGAGAGGTGAAGATGGATACCTTAATTTTATCTCTATGTTTAATAATATGAAGCTTGTGCCAAGAGAACTGGTACCTAGCTAAGGACAACAGACCTGTAACCAGTGGAAACCATCCACAAAGTGAGAAAAATGCCTACCATCTCCTATTAACTTAAGAATCAATTAATGTACAATACAATGCTCTAACAACTAATGTTATCCCAAACAATTGATACTTCAGCTTGCAAGGTAAATCTAAATTCTAGTTAAACATCTCTGTATTTATCCAAAGTTGCATCGCTCAACTTGAATTTAATTACATTCATTACATTCTTTGTCATTTCTCCTCATTCAGGAATCAGCAGCCTGTATGAGGATGCGTTTGTCTGAACATCAAACCTGGAGGTAACCCCACGTTGACTGTGCTGTTACCAACCCTTGCATCTCGGAGTGGAGATGGTCCACTGGACCACACAGTGGGGGACATGTGTCTGGCTCCAGACCCTGATGGCCTTTGCCTTGGCCAACTGTTCCTCACTTGCCCCAAGCAATGTCAACTACTCTGTGGTGTACACCATGCCTTTTTTCCAGGCCCGGAGCCCGATCCAGAACATAGTCAACAACTCGATTTACCAGGAAGTGTATGTTGCTTCTCAGAATGTGATTGAAGCTGTCAACAGAAGCTTGGAGAAGGTGTGGGAGCTTCACACTGGGCCAGTTGGAAGCCCAGAGTGTCAGATATGCAATTTGTGCAAGGTTGACAAAGACCCAAATTTTCTGGAGGACACAAACAATCAGGTCTTGCTGTTGGATACTCTCTTTATGTATTTATACTCTTGTGGAAGTTCTCAGTATGGTGTGTGCTATTTTCACCAACTTACCTCAAATGGAGAGTCGCCTTCTCTTTCAAAGTGTTTATTCAGAAAGGATTCAAACTCTGCTGCCTACTGTCCTGACTGTGTCGCAAGCCCTCTGGGCACCAAATTGACAATGGTTGAAGAGGGTCAGACTGTCTACTTCTTCGTTGCCACAACTGTCAATGACAGTGTGACCCAGCGTTATGGAAGGAAATCTATATCAGTGCGTCGACCACTGGCAACAGAAGATGGTTTCTTCAGTGATGTGCGTGGTCTTACTGTTCTTCCAGGCTTACGGAGGACATACAATATAGAATACGTGTACAGCTTTTTCACTCAGGAGTTTGTCTACTTCCTTTCTGTTCAGAGAGAGAGCCCTGATCAGGGATCATCTCCGTTTCAGACTCGTCTTGGCCGT
The DNA here is from genome assembly GCA_020745685.1 of Tautogolabrus adspersus. NCBI lineage: Eukaryota > Metazoa > Chordata > Actinopteri > Labriformes > Labridae > Tautogolabrus > Tautogolabrus adspersus. The sequence continues at coordinate 9,583,094 of CM036538.1, read as the reverse complement.
CTCCCACGGAATGAATGGGAGATGAAGCGGTATCGTGAGGTGATCTTGGAGTGTCGCTTTGAACCAAAACGCCGTAGAAGGAATGTTGTCAGTGAACCTTATAAAGATGTGGTATACAATGTGGTTCAGGCAGCCCATTTTGGCAGGGCTGGCAGGGAGCTAGCAGAGGAGTTAGGGGCAGAGGAGGAAGATGACATCCTTTACGGGGTTTTTGCTGTTACTGATGACAATGGGGTCACGGAGCACGACTCGGCACTATGCGCCTTCCCCATGGATAATGTTAACAAAGCAATCGTAGATGGGGTGGATGACTGCTGTGAGTCTGGCCCAGAACAGCTCTCCAGAGGGCTCTGCCATTTTCAGCCCTGTGAGAGCTGTCCACATGAGGTAAGAGCATACGTCAATGCACAGCCATTCCAGGTGATTAATTAAGTTTGATCTGTACTTTCAGATTAGGGACTGTCACTGAAATAGAAAACACCTAGTTTACATCTTTTCACAGGGGTAACCATTGGCTGACTTGGGCAGCAGGTATCTTGATAGGGCCTGTAAAACATCTTACCTTGAGGGTTTGGAACAATAAAGTATATCTGTTGTATGCTCTGTTACCACTTATAATATGAGATATTTGAACATAAATCCCCTATCATAAATGAACTGTTGTTCACATTTTCCATAATACTGCTGCTGTTAGTTAATTTGAGAGTCTATCATCAGCTAAAGGTCATTTAAAATCTTTAGAGCAGTCCACCTGCTGTTGCAGTTGTGCAAAGGAGTTACAAGGAGCAAAAATCTTCAAAAAATCCCTGATCACAAACAAACAAAATCTGTATTCTTTGAAACAACAATAACACACAAGGGGCCCTATCTTACTATCTTATCTTCTTGTTTGGAAAATACTTAATTTCTTGCTGAGGGTTAGATAAGAAGATTGATAGGTCACTGTCATGTCTGTGCACTAAATTTGAAACTACAGCTACTGTAGGAGTTAGCAGCTAGCTTAACGTAGCTAGAAACAGGTGGAAACAGCTAGCGAGGTTTGTCAAAAAAAACAAAACAACCTTAGCTCCTCTTGAGCTCAAGTGAACACGTTGCGTCTTGTTTGTTGAAAACATGGCCAGGAGCAGTCATTTTCTGAAGTGTTGACGTCACTGTGAGGTTGACACAACCTGCAGAGAATGATTATTGATAAGTTGTAATAACTGAGCTTCATAAGTGCTGATGGATTTTTTTATGTCAAGCTGGAGCCAGGCTAGTTGTTTTCCTCAGTCGTGCGTTTAATGCTAAACTAAGCTGACTGCCTGTTGGCTTTAGCATCATACCACTGAAAGAGTTTATTAAAATAAGAAACCCCTCTGACATTTCTCAAATACTGTCATGGTGAAGACATTTTAATGTGATGGCAAGGGCTGATATATGATATGTAAATTGAATTACAATTTTCTTTTGGACCTTGAATAATCATGTACTTAATGCACATCCTCTTCATTATATATCAGAGCTTGTAGTTGACTGGCCCATGAAGGGAAACCCTTTGTAACACTGAGATTATTAATGTCGCAGCCTGCAACTAGAACCACCTGTATCAGCATTTAAGCAATCAGTTTTGTCCAAGGAAACAGGGATACAAATATTTTATTTTGAATGGAAAAATAATTTAATGAAAAAGTCAGTGTCACACTTAATCAATATTCAGAAGCAACTGATGATGGGATATGTTTGATGGAAGTCAGGGTATTTGGCTTTATGACTTGTATTGCATCAAGTGAGTGGTTTCTAAGATTATAGAGGGAGAGGGATTTCCCACATTTGTTTGTATTAATGGGAACTGTTTTCATTTTTGGCTGGAGAGTGAGATTATATGGTTAGACTTGTTAGAAAACAGATGTGACTCCAACACTTTGAGTTCACTCAGGTATAAGAACTGCTGAAAAATATACCCTGTTTTTAATTCTAAGATGAGGTTTATATCTAATGCAAACCTGTTAGTTTGAAACAAATATTCTTATTTTACTTGGACTAGCAAAACTTTTCTCTCAAGGTTTCTTGTATTTTGTGGCTTTTGGCTGCTGGTCCAAATATTAAGTAACCTGCCTGTGGGATTGTCTGACAGTATGAAATCCTGGTGCCTCCATTTCTTCAGCAGAACAAAGCACATTTTCTGCCAAATATAATTTGTGCCTGCTAAATCTTTTCTGTGTTTTAAGACTATCACTTAATTCCTTAAGCAAAAGACGTTTAAAAAGATTGATAATGTAGAGTATATTTCTGTGAGATTCTGCAATTCTATTGATCACAAACAGCTTTTAACTTTCCCGTCTCACTGAAATATAAATAATGACACAATTAGCATAGGTTAAAACATTTGACATTTAAACAAATATTTTAGAATTTTATACTTCACTTTTTTTTGGTCATTTTAGAGATTTCAGTTCTTGGCGATATCTTGACCCTTACAACTACATTTGTTTTCTTTCGTTGATAACGTGCAGTGTCCTTAAGCTTTTCAATATTCATGATTTCAATATTAGGGCAGTAGATTTTAGGGTTGAGTACACTGACTTTGAGCCAGTCTTTTATTCTCCTCTAGGATTTGCAGTTGAATGACTTCAGTAATTATTACTGCCGTTTGTTTTTTTTACTTATGATCTTGTCCAGGCTTTCATCACAATACAGCAGAGGATGCATGTCCAATATATTGGATATATATACTGTATCCTCTTTCATTTTATGCGCAGTGTCCCTTTTTCTCTGTTCAGCATGTAATTTCTTGTTATTTTAATATATTGGTTTTAAGGATATTGAGCCGTGTTTACACAAAGACACCCTTTAATCAAACAGCGTTCCACCCCGCTCTGTGTCTATAGCTACAAGGCAATCCCCTGTCACTTATGAAGCAAGTTATCATTTATCATGCCAACGAGATTACAAAATGATCATATTATCATAACACATTGAACCCTCTGCTTCTGATGTGCAAGACATTCTCATGATCACCCTGGTGACCAGCTCAGTTCATTTCTGACAAGCGAACACCATACAGCTGTAGGAGAACATTATTGGCTGCGAATGTAAAAGTAATTTTGACCTCATTAAAAATGCTTCAGCTGTCTTGCTAATTTAAACTTTATAAATAAGACTGGTAGCATAAATGTTGTGTGAGTGACACAGAGTAATTTCTTCTGTTTGTCTTTAAAGCAGCATTAAGGAAAACGTGATATTGTATTGTATCTTTGTACTTTTGGGGACTTGTGTCAAAAAGACCACATGTCCTGGTAATGGTTTATTATACAACTGCATTTTTTCTTTTCCATTTACTCACCCCACAATGAACACAAGTAATTTGACATTTTCCACTACTTCAGTTTGAGCTTGGATGGTTTAGTCTACGAGTCAACTTGACTTGAGTGGTGTACTATTTTCAAGAAGAAGAAGAAATGTGCGTGATTCATAGTACAGTAATAATGCTTCTTGACCCTGGATATGACTGATTCTTGAGCCTTGGCACTATGAAAGTGATGACTTATTACCTATACTTATACTGTACGTCTCAAACCGCCATCAGATGTAGACCATAATGTCACTTCACTTGTTTGATAGTGCAACTTAAAATAATGTACTTTTTTCTACTTCTCTCTCTAACTTATTGTCTTTTATTTTTATTATTATTTTTATGTGGATCTCGGTGGAATTGGTCCTAGAGCATGGAGAACAATGCCACATGCAGAGACCATCCTACAATGGTGTCAAAGCCCTACTATAGAGTTGACCTCTTCAACAGGCAGATGACAAACGTCCTGCTCACATCTCTGCTGGTCACGACAATAGAGAACAAGACTGTAGCTCATATCGGCACCTCTACTGGACGCCTGCTGCAGGTATATGGCTTGATTTCAACAATTATTGATTCTAATATCAGTCTTTTTTTTCTATAATCTTTCATTACTTGAAAAATTGTATGATCCAACAAACAATAATTTATTGCGTCTGTTTTTGCAGCTTGTATTGACAAGGTCCAGCCCTGTTATCTTTGCCAATTACTCTTTGGTTGAGAACAAGAGAGTGTCATCAATTGCTGCTGTCTACTCATCAGAATATCTTCTTTTTGTTGTTGGAGATAAGGTAGGAGAGCAATCCCACATTTTTTATTTTAGACTTAAGCAAACCCTTTGGACAGATTTTATGAATATGTGTGGCTTAGTGAATTTTATTTCCTTCTGAGTGCTGGAGGATCTTGTGGACAACGTTCCACCCACAGTTTAAAGACATGCAGATCAGATTACATTACAATTACAAATGAGTTTGGAGTCTGAATGATTGTCTGTCTGAATGTGACCCTATGGTGAGTTGGAGACCTGTCAGGGTTGTTTTCCTGCCTTCTGCCCAGTCGATGCTGGGATATGGTTTGACTACTGTGACCAGCAGAATGCATAAGTGGCGAAACAAAATCAATGCACTTGATATAACTTTGTAGTTTGGGACAGGAAGGATATTAGAGGCTGAAGCTGGATCAATACTCACATGGGAGTGTTACATTTTGTTGACAAAGGGACAAAAAAGGAGGCGAAACTCAACACTTTATCATCTCACAGTTAAGGACATTTATGTTATCCAATGCTGTGGAGTTTTAATCAAAGACATATGACAGTTTGATGTATATTGAACATTTGATATATATAGGGTCATTATTTTAATACATTTATTGGGCTTCATTTTGGCAAAAGAAGCTGGTTATCTGAACTCTACATTGTCACTGTGGTGCTGAATGAAGCCCAGTATCAATTAACATCTCACTGTTGACTTGAAAGAAATAAATTATTGAGGAGTGATCTTCAGTTATCCTATTCAGCAGAAGTTTTAATAGCCGCATTAATAATGAACTAGCATATTTTGTGACCTCTATCCTTTTCAGATGTTCCAGGTTCCCCAGCGAGGGCCAGGCTGTCAACACTTTCTCACCTGTGCCATGTGTCTGACAGCCCCTAAGTTTATGGGCTGTGGCTGGTGCTCTGGAGTGTGCACCTGGAAGAGTGAGTGTCACAGGCGCTGGAGGAATGAGTCCTGCCCACCAGGGATCACTGGGGTGAGATTTGTTCTGTAAGGCACTATACAAAGTCATTTTGTGCCACTAAACATTTCATTTCAAGTATGCACCATATATTCTGCTTTATTGACGCAGTTCTTTCCACGGACTGCTCCCCCTGATGGTCAAACAGAGCTTACAGTGTGTGGATGGGAGTTCCAGTCTCCTTTAAGGCCTGCCATCACCTCCAGAACCCACCAGGTCCGACTGGGACAGACACCCTGCACTGTGATTTCAGCCAAAAGCAATACAACACAGTGAGTGTCTTTGTAGGGTCTGTCCTGGTTTAAGAACAATCTTTTCATACTGTTGTTGTTTTTTGGAAAATCCCGCTTTTGGATTATATTTCCACAACAAAAGAAATAAATCAGAATTCCTTTCCCAGAAGTCTTCAGAGGAAGTGAAAACACTGATTTTTTGCTGCACAGATATCTATCTATTCAGGCCCCTAATAAATTACATGAAACTCTTTTGCACTGTCTGACTGTTGAACATAACTACAAAATATCAAGTCCAGACATTGAGGGACCAAACTTTATACACGACCTAATCTGACTTATTACTAAAAAATGTCATTATCTCAGAGTAAGAAGAACTTCACCAACCACCAAGGTGCGTGAAGAGTGAAAGGCTTAAAGAGGTAAAAAAGCTCCAGAAACACTTGAAGTATGAAGATCGACTTCTTTAAAGGGACGCGTTTCAGCTTGTGGCCTTCATCAGGGTCATCCAATGAAAAACACAAGCCAAAACATGTCGCTTTAATAAAGTTAATAAAGTTGATCTTCATGCTACAAGTGTTGCTGGAGCTGTTTGACTGATATTTCAGTGTCACAAGGTAAAGTTCACATTTGCCCAATCAGAATACACAGCCAACAGTGTACAGACATAAAGATAACCATTCTGTTTTAATTCCTGCTAATGCTGAGGTTGAGTACAAATGTTGTGAATGCCATTCGCTTTGATGAAACCGAATGAAATTACAGTTTTAGATGTAAAATGATAACTGATTAAACATCTAAGAGCTGATTTCTTTATCATTTCATAGATTCATCTATTACCTTGTTCTACAAAGACTGAATCACAAGGAGATTCACTTAACTTTATAGCTGTATTTTAGCTGTCTCCTGAATATGTGTTTAAAGTGAGATACTTTTTTTAAAACTGAAACTGTCACTTTCGTTGCAGTAAAAGTATATGCCACTGACATACTGTTTGTTTTGTTGTGCTGCTTTTAAGCCTGGTGTGCAAGATTCGCTCTGGGGCCACCGAGCTGTCAAAACCAGTCAACATTACAGTGGAGGTGCATGAGGGCAAAGTGGACGGCCGCTACTCTATCGATGGGAAGGCAGAAATGCCAGGATTCACATTTGTGGTAATCTCTGCTGCCTACGTTTTTCAAGATTTCAGCAAGAAAAAAAAACTTGAAGGAATTTGATGAGCAATTATTAACCAGAACAAACTGTCCCATCAGATTCCAAACATCACAGAAATCCAGCCCAACTACGGGCCTCGTGTTGGGGGCACACTCATCACAGTGTCAGGGCCTCACTTGGATGCTGGGAGGACCAGGAAAGTCACTCTAAATGACATGCCCTGTCCAATAAAAAGGTCTTGGAATAATATCATTCTTTATCTGTTTTCATGTCAAATTTCCCCTACAATTTTTGACTGAAAGCTTTCTGTAGATGCCCTAGTTCCTAGAAGTACAGTTGATGAGTTGCTGCTCAAAACGTTTTTATTGCCCCGATTAGGGGAACATGTTCAAACTTGATTGTACAATAATGGTTTGGAAAACTCCAGGTTGACTTCTGGAAAGGCCTTGGCACTCTAAGCCTGACTCAGAGCACAGCTATTTATTTTTTTTTACTGTCGATGTTATCTTATTGAACTCTGAAAAAATATTTCAAAGCTTGAAGCTCTTTGATCTGTTGCAGTCATTCACATACCTTCGTCTCACCACAGAGTCACAAAGCCTAAAGGCAATGTGTCCTCCATCATCTGTCTGTCCCAGCAAATCTCAGAGGTGAGGGACGTTCCTCTGAGTGTTTTCATCGACAAGTCGCCTGTCCTAACAACAAAGGTGTTTTACTACAGAGAAAACCCAAAGATTACAGCCGTCCTGCCGGGCTGTAGTTTTGACAGGTAGGCCACAGAGACCTCCAGTACAAACAGCTGATATGTATCTTGATTTGAAAACAAACCTTTTAACTCAAGACAAAGAAAAAAATCAAGGAAGAAAAATATATGTACCATTCATTAACATATCTGTTTAAACAAATATTTTTACATCACATATTTAACTGTGAGAAAACATGATATTATTTCACCTGACTTATTTACCGTCTCTCACATCTGTCTGTATTGCAGGGGATCCAAGATTGTTATTGAGGGGGAAAACCTGGATTCTGTTTACCGAACCATCATCCGCTTTAAACCCAATGAGAGCCACTTAAAACCTGTGACAAGGGTACAGTGGTCCTCTTATTTTGAAGTAGATACATTCAAAAGCATTTTCTGTAATAAGTCTTTAGTTTTAGAACACCTGATACCCTTAACTATCATACACCATTATTTTAATGTCTGGGCCCAACATTAACCTATTTCAATCAGGAGAGAGTAATTAAGAGTTTACAATTATTTGTTTGACAGTTTGGGAAAAGATAAATATTCAATGGCGATAAAAACTTCATGCACTTAGAGGGGTAATGAGGCCGGCAGCAGGATAGGATACCCCCCTATGGAGTTTAGACACTGGTGGTGGAGGTGGTGATAGAAGAATGCCAGATGTGATGAGGAGTTGTTTTCTGAGTCTGTTTTTGAACTCTGCTGAGCTGGAATGGAGGTGACTGAGGTGTAGGAGATGACAAACTGACTGTGGAAGAGAGAGAACATATTTAAAAATTTGACCGTGGCAGGATGATTGGTTGAGAGAGGTAGTGGCAGAATCTGGTTGGGTTATAATAAAGTAAAGTAATTAAGTAAACACCCATAACCGAATGATCCCCAGAGCAGGGAGACAGAGGAAGTGGTAGAGAGGGAGTGGCTAAGTTGAATGTAGAAAATTGAATGAATACGTGAGAAAATATAACCAGTCTTCCTGCTTGAACTGAGCTCCATTATTGCTCTGTTTTTCAGGAGTGCATAGGCAAGTCCTTGCCTACAAGGATGGAGTGTCTCTCCCCTGTGTTCCACAGAGATGAGACAGAGGAAGGAGAACTTTCTTTCGACATGGATGGAGCTTTGGGTCTTTGGAACAAAGAGTTCTCCTACCACCCTTATGGCGAGCCCATCCCTTTTGAAACAGAGGGACATGTGCTGAAATTGTACCCTGGGTTTGACGAAGTTTCATTACATGTAAGAAATAATTGTGAGGGTATATGCTTTTGAATTAAAAGGAAAACATGTTTTTGTAAAGTTGTGATTTATTGTTAAATGTCTTACTTGGTTTCAAATCATAACCCTTATTTCTAATTCCAGCATCAAAAGCTGAATTTGGTGAGCTCCTGTATGACCATCATTATGACAGTGGCAGGTGTTAACTGTGATGCAAAAGTCCTAGATAATGAGATCACCTGCAGGATCCCCAAAAACATGACCATCCCCAGTGAGGGGCTGCCAGTGAAGGTAAGTCTCGTTGAATGAATCACTGACTAACCTGGACCCAGCATGTAAGCAGGACTCAAATCCTTCTTAAATATTGTGCAAACACACTGGAGAAAAAACATCAGATAGGGGCTAGCTAGGTTATGCAAGCATTCAAAATCAGTGAACAACATATTGGGAATACTTCTAATACTTACATACCAAGATTGATTCCAGTAGTAACATCAGTCCATTCATCTCCTGGTGCTATATTGGTAGTGGCAGCATGATTATCTTCTCAATAACATTGTGTTCCCACACCAAAAGAGATGTTAAATCCCTTTGGCCAGCTACTGCTAAACTCTTCGGTCTAACACTAACGCTGACAAACCTCTAGAGAAAAAAGCATCCACATCAATGGCCCAAAATACCTCTTTTGGCTCATTTCAATACAAAACAGCAGCAGCTAAACTGGGAGCTCCCTCCAAAAGTCAGAGCTTCTTAGCTTCTCTCTCCTTTCACAACAAGCTATGCCACCCTCAGCCAAATGGTGCAACACATTTAAACAGCCTGTCTTCATGGTCTCAATCGCACTATTCTAAGCTCATAACCAAAGATTGGTATTGATCTTCTTATGTTACTCTCAGCAAGAAATTAGTTTAGTCCACTCACTACATTTTCAGAAAATGTCTTTAAATAACGTAACTGATTGTGAACAAGAAGTTACCTTTTGAAGTTTTCAGTAGCAGACCATCAACTATGCTTGATTCAAAAAAAGCTGCCACATCTGAATGCTCAACCAATAAAAATAGGTCATCAGTCTGTCATCTGGATATATGTGCTGTGTGTTTTAGTTGTCCTTTAAAAATAAGAACGTAACTTAGTCTTAAATATCACAGTTGAGCTAACGCAGAGATAGATCCTGAACCTGTTCTTCACATGTTTACACATGCATGAGTGTTATTGTTAGTAGTTTAAACTTTACATTTCATCTAGAGCATTTACAAGACAAAGAGTCTTAATAATGCAGCATCAGTAGTATTCATTTTGTCGAACGGCCTGTTTTTTTAGATCTCCATCAACGGGCAGGTCCACAACGTTGGTGCTGTGGTGAGGGTCAGCAACCACTACATGGTGGGCATTGTTCTGGGGATCCTGGCGGCTCTGGTGGCAGGGGCGGTGCTGGCCTTCATTGTCATGAAACACTTAAGGAAGAAGAAGAAAGGTGGGCTCTTCTGGGTTCTGTGGACCGTGATCAGACCTGTTTATACAACAGTTAGCAGCAGTGGCAGGGAGTCATGGGCTGAACTACACAAGTCATTCAACTAGAACACCCCTGGTGTAGCATATGATGTACAGGTGTTCTACTTCTAGGGTTGATGATTAAAAAGTATTGTTCAATATTTTTCAGCCTCAATGGTAGAGAGCCGTTTGTCTCACAGTGTGAACCGCTCAGTTACAAATAATGTGGAGCTGTCGCCAGTTGGAGACTACAGGAGAGGTGACTGCCTTGCTAAGTGCATAATATACCACTCTTTATATGTGTACGGCTTACTTCTATATGACTTGTCTTGACTCTCATTAATAAACTCCTCTGTCTTGATTTTTACCAGTAGTATCCCTGAATCCTCCCTCCCCTCTGGTGGGGCCGGTGGTGTTCCCCAGGCTAGCCTACGCTGCAGGTAGCATTGATCCTTCCCTCACTCCCCTCATGCCTCCAGATAAGATATCCATCTCCAACTTTAGGCCGGAGCTGCTAGAGGAGGTGAAGGATGTTCTTATTCCTGCTGAGATGCTTCTTGTGCAGCACCACCGCATCATAGGGAAGGGTAAGGAGCCCACGGCTTCTATCTAAACTAAAGACTGTCTATAGAAAGCCTTGTAGAGGCCATGTCATATTTTAGAACCAGCTGTATTCCAGTCTCATTCCTGCAGGTCATTTTGGGACTGTCTATCACGGCTACTTCACAGACCACAACAACAGAGAAATCCACTGCGCTGTCAAGTCTTTGAATAGTAAGTACTATCTTCACATATACACCATTCTTAGGAAGGTGTACCGAAAGTATCTTCAGTTTCTCTGCTGTGAAACAAACTGACAAAGGATTTGAAATCTTTTTTGAGTACCTTTTCTAAACTGTTTTTCAAAGTTCAGTTGTCAGTATCCTCTTTTTTTTTTAAGTCCCTAATGTTTATGTATGTGTGTGTGTTTTAGGAATAACAGATGTTGAGGAGGTGGAGCAGTTTCTGAAGGAAGGCATCATAATGAAGGGTTTCCATCACAGTAATGTGTTGTCTCTGCTTGGCATCCTCCTGCCACAGGAAGGGCTCCCTCTAGTGGTGCTACCGTATATGAAGCATGGGGACCTGCGGCACTTTATACGCTGCGAGAAGCGGGTGAGACTCATTAAAACATGAATCTGAATTATACACAGCTCTCTGTTCACAATGCTTTCAAAATGTGTTCAATGTGTAGATATCCTTAGTCAGTTTTCTTGTCTTTTTTTAGAACCCCACTGTTAAGGATCTGATCGGCTTTGGGCTGCAGGTTGCCAAAGGGATGGAGTATTTGGCTCAGAAGAAATTTGTGCACAGAGATCTCGCAGCTCGTAACTGCATGTGAGTCACCAAGATGTGTTGAGAAATCAGAATTTAAGGAATCTCTCTTTGAATATATAAAGAAAGGCATTTCATGGTGCATATTTCTTTAAGGTTGTTACATCAAAGTGCTCAGTTATAATGTTTTTTTTTTCTTTCTGTAGGCTGGACGAGTCGTACACGGTCAAGGTTGCAGACTTCGGCATGGCCAGAGATGTTTTCGATAAAGAGTATTACAGTGTTCAGGATCACAGGAAAGCCAAGCTGCCTGTTAAGTGGATGGCCATCGAGAGTCTGCAGACACAGAAATTCACCTCCAAGTCTGATGTTGTAAGCAAATTATTAATCCCTTTCTGAGCCATTGAAACAGTACTTTCTGTAACCTTTGCCTCTCTCGATACAGTGGTCCTTTGGTGTGTTGATGTGGGAGATGCTGACCAGAGGAGCCAGCCCCTACCCAGAGGTGGACCCTTATGATATAACACATTACTTACTGAAGGGCAGAAGACTTCCCCAGCCTCAGTACTGCCCTGACCCTTTGTAAGTAATATAAATATACAAGTATTTGTCAATACCTTTTAAACTGGACCAAAAGATGATTGTACATTTTCACTGTTGCTTGAGTTTCATACATGTTATGGACAATTTCAAAGAATAAATCCCTGCTTTAGTATGAATACTTTTACAACAATAATGCTAATGCAGACGCTCAACAACAAGAGAAAAGGTAAAAAGTCCCAAAGCTGTAATAACAAGATGTTCCTATGGTCACTCAGTAGTGTGAAACCAGTAAATTGTCCACTACTTGGTATTATGACACGGTTAGGCAATACAGGTTAGGAGTTAATGTGTATTTCTACAAAGCTCCTCACACACACCTGCACACACACACAAACACACGCACGCAACGCACGCACGCACGCACGCACACAAACACACACACACACACACACACACACACACACACACACACACACACACACACACACACACACACAAACACACGCACACACACACACACACACACACAAACACACACACACACACACACACACACACACACACACACACACACACACACACACACACATACAAACATGCTCGCAGAACCTCTTACACAAATGTTTTTGGACTTATAATGATAAATCTCATGGACCAGAAGCTTTTCCCTCTAATTTACAGATTGATGGAGAATAAATCAACCATTCATATTCTTTGTCCACTCTGGCTTTGTTACACATCCAATTTGGGTAGAGGGTCAAATAAGAGGAAGATAACATTATTTTACACTTTCCTCTCTTTCTACTCTAAATAAAGCTAGAGCCAACCTAATGGTTTCCTGTAACATGGCATTGAATGACGAATGTAAAGTAAACAGCTAGTTTGGCTCTGTATAATGGTACCAGAATCCACCTATCAGCACCTACAAAGGTATGACTCGCACCAAAAAAAAAAAAAAAAAAAAAAAAAAAAAAAAGTTTACAGATTTGACTAAATCATAGTTTAATATTCAATAAGAATATTTTCCATCAAACAACTGTTCATACTCCTTTTGTTCTTTTTGTGTGAGTCCTTCCTTGCTGAATCTATGTCTCTTCCTAACTACTGAATTAGAGAAAAAGACAAACGTACTGTATGACGCACAGCTCAATACCTGTGAACTGTTGAAAATGTAGTTTTAAAACAAAAAAACATAATTTTACGGGAAGTTATTTGTTAAGTTATTTATTGTCAGGGACCAACCCCGTGGTGTCCTGACAACTGTAAAAAAAGAAAAGAAAATGAAATTGTACATTCCCCTCATAAAATGTATTATAAACCTTGTTTCCCCACTCTTCGTCTTCATACTAAGCTCAAAATCTTGCTGTCTCACGCTGAAAATGTACCATACATATATGAGAGTAGTTTCATCTTTGCATCGAACTTGCAGCAAAAAAGCAAATAATTGAATTTTCCTCATATTTGAACTTTCCCTTTACATGGTTGATGTTTAGAACAACCTAGTTTTATAAGAGCTATTATTTAACTCACATCAGTGTATAAATGTTTTCTCAACACTCCTGCATACTCACAGAGCTGTTGATAAATGTCAATCAAGCAGAGTCTACACATTCCCACACAGTCCTTAGAGGAGGCCTTTTAGATAAAATGACAAAACAACACCTGTGTTAACTGTGGGTGCAGGTTTTTTTTTTCATCAAGCGGTCTTAGACAGATAAAAAGCAACACTTTGCAAGATCCTGTATATCACTTCAGCTAGGAAAAAAAGGTCCATAGAAAGGGGCAGTCCCAAAGTGTGTAAAATGCTCGCTTAACGTTAAAAATTAAAATGCATTATCTTTATGCTAGCCAGTCATATAGTGGTCAAAACTTGACATTCAATGCTTGCTCAGAAACAGACTCTTACTGTGTTTTTCCAGGTACAGCATTATGCTTGAGTGCTGGGATCCTGATCCAGAGTTGAGGCCTAGCTTTGCTACATTGGTGTCAGCTGTGTCCACCATTCTTTCTGGCCTGGAGGGAGAACACTACATCAGTCTGAACATTACCTACGTCAACCTGGACCAACCAAGGCCCTACCCGGCCCTCACAGAGTCTGCTGATGAATATGACTCAACGGATGTTGAAGACTCAGGCTCAGTGTCTTCCTGAGCCACTCCTCTTCCTCTTTTGACTTTATACTGATATCAATGTTAGCAGCAAGAGCACAAAGAAAACCCTCTGCCAGACCACAACGATGTCTCTTAACAAACAACTTCTGAAACAGAGACATTTCCTAATGTGTTTGTGCAAGTGATTGTAAGATCCTTTCAGTGGACATAGCAGATCCTCAGGCAGTCTTGGAAGTTCATACCTTTTGCAGCATTAAGTAGATACAAACTCACTAATCTTAAAAGTATTGAATAGACATGTATCTTCTATATTTTTATTCACTGCAACAAGATGTCACTGATCATTTTTTTTGAGCTGGCTCAACAAATTAAGTCTTATTAATACTTGCTACATGTTCCTTGAAAAGCTAGCTTACACTGGGATACTACAAGTGTGCAGGTTAGCTAGAAAGCTAACAACTTTCAGATTAATAGACATGCATTTTCTCATAAACATTTTTTTTTCTTACCCACTTTATTATTTTAAAGCTGTTTTTCAAAGTATTGGCTGCAGTATTAAGGAAACAAGTAAAGAAAAGCTAAGCTACAATGCAAAGTAAAAATAATATATGAAATATCTTTCTATTATTGTCAACTATGGTTGATACATCCAGCTTGTAATGCTCTGAATTCTGCACAATACACTGCTACTTACACATAAATATTTATTTTCCCACCCACGACATAGTGTACTGTTACATTTCAAGAGCCCATGTGTGTATATGTTTAGTAAGACATCGAAAACGTTTGCCTTTTATTTGTTTCCCAGTGTACCTTAAGTAAAATATGCTTTGGACTTTACTTTTTAGGGCACAATGTTCCACAAACAGTGATCCTGTTGCTTGTATATCTGACACAATGTCTTTGAGTTAGTGTAATAAATTAAGTATTTATTTGTTTATAGATTTGTTTTTATGCTGTTGACTTAAAGTGAATGTTTGAAACTTCATGTCTAAGCCACATAAATATTTTCCTGAGTTTTCCATGATAAATGATGTAACTCACAGTCTTATTCTACATTTTTCCTGTAGAGGGCACCGCTCTGTTGAAAATTAGTCATTATTGTTCCTGAAGATGTTCACAGAGGGATGCAGCCATGTCTTTGTGTGCATCAGTTTAGCAGGAACACTTGAATGTGAATTAACCAGGTGTTAACCTAATCTATTAAATTCCTCCAATAAGTCATATAGCTTTAAAGCAATATATGAAAAGCAGACCACACACTCACAATCAATCTAGCAACCAATTTGTTCTGCCTTTTGACGTTTGGTTTGAGAAAAAAACTGCATTTTCCATTAAAAAGCAAAGATAAACAAGTAATCTGTCATCCCAAGAGTAAACCAAACAAATGTTTCACTGACATACAGAAGCAACTCCCTCTGCTGTAAACTCAGGCGTTGCACACAACTAGCACACTTCCCCCACAACAAAACCCCAATCAAATCAAACCAGGGGGAAATAAACATCATAAAATGTTCTCTTTTTTCATGCTGCCAAGTGCCAAGAACAAAAGTCTATCCCCACGTGGTGGGGCCTTTGATATAGGAGAGGAAAGTGAGCTTAGCTTAGGTTGTCAAAATGTGTGTGTATGTCGTCTGCGTGTGTGTGTGTGTGTGTGTTCGTGTGCGTGCGTGCGTGCGTGCGTGCGTGTGTGTGTGTGTGTGTGTGTGTGTGTGTGCGTGTGCGTGTGTGTGCGAGGCTACAAAGTGCAGGGCAGAGCCCACAGGATCCACGTTAGATCATCCCCCCATTTCTATCTCTTCTTTTCTCTCTTGTTCCCTGCTGCATTATCAGGGCTATAAAAAGTGCAGAACCTAAAAAGAGTGCTGCTGTCAGCTGTGTGACCATCTCAAGCTTTATAACTTTTCTCTTGAGCCAGGTTCACAGTTATTGCCTTTGTCACAGGCTTTTTAAAGTGAAACTCGTGTGAAAGTCACTCCAATTAATTCTTATTTATATTTTTCTTCTTCTGTTATTATGTTCACTTCAAACAATATGAAAGATAAAAAAAAACAGTTGATGCTGTTTTATCATTATTCAAAGACTGTGAGTAATTTAAGTCTGTATGCTGTATGTGTTACATGGCAGCATCCTCAAAGGGAGCAAGAATAACCAGTGCTCAAGTACTGTGTCAAGTTTGCAGAGAGGGAAAGCAATCTGTGAGATTGGCCATCTGAGACTTTTTGAAAGCAGTAGGCTAATTATTTCCGCTGCTATGTGATTATGGCAGGCTCTCACAAATAAGTGCACGAGCCGAAACACGAGCTCTTGGATTCTGTTCCAGTAGGATTTGGCATACAAGAATTCTTGTGAAGAACCCTATAAGCGTGAAGCAAGATCCTCATCACACTGTGCAGCAGGAAACAGTGCAAAGACAAAACATAGAGGTCTTTTGGGAACTTTTTCACTGTCAGCGTTTGCATTCAAATACTCTCATTTTCGCTTGTGGTATTACCCTTCTGAACCTTCCAGCCTTGATACTGCCAAAGTCGCTTTCATCTTTTATAATTCATCCTGAATCCATCCACAGTGTTAGTGTGTCATTAAAGATTAGCTGGAGAGATATACTGTAGATATTAGAGGATACTGAAATAAAGTATAATTTGAAGATTAGCAGTGATTTTTTTCCAAACTGGTCAAAGGACAGGTAGAAGTTGAGACTGAAAATATCTGATCTTTTAAATCTACAAACCCTGCACTTTTGGCCCCAAGTAACTATGTTTAATAACTGAATGCATGAGTCCTGCAAAAAGAAAAGTAATGTTTCATTTATTTTTAATTATGTATAGTGGCAGTTACAGGACATGAAGAGGAAAATATTATTATACCATATTGAACAATAACTAATTCATGCTGAGGATAATGTAGTAGTCTTAGTTGGTGGACATGGCTTTAAATGCACCAGATGTATAGTTTAGAGCACCTTTTGCACTTTTTAATAAAAAATAATACTCCATGTGACAACTTTTTAAAGATGTATTTTTGGGCTCCTTATACCCCATTTAGAGACAGAGTGGACAGAGTCAGAAATCTGGGAGAGAGAGAATGAACGACATGTGGGAAATGAGAAAAGGATAGACATGAACCCAGGCCGCCCGCCTGGAGGAGGCTTGTGACTATATTTAAAAAAATTAACCAATCAATCAATAAAACTTTCTTGCAGCAGTATAGCGCCAATTCATAACAAATGTTATCTCAAGAGACTTTACAAAAAGAGCAGGTCTAGACTGTTCTCTTTGTTATTTATTTACAAAGACCCAACATTAATCCACCATGAGCACAGCTAAGCATCATTTAGCAAAGTTACAGGGACAAGGAACAACTTCCTTTTAACAGGCAGAAACCTTGAATAGAACCGGACTCACATTGAACAGCCATCTGCCAAAACTGTGTTTGGGGTTGAAAGTGGATAGATGGAGAGACACGGACAGAGAGACAGAAACAAACAAAGAGAGCAATAACAACAACAAATAATAAGATAGATGAATAGCTACAATGCTAGTAGTTAGGGCAACAACAAAGTATTATAATAGATCAATCATACTTATATAAGCAACTGTAAGGATAAGGAAATAGGGAGGACTTGTATTTATAGCAGTTGAAGTCGAGCAGCTCTATTCACTTTAAAATGTATTATTATGATAATAGATGTAAAGCTGATATTAATAGTTGTAGAAATTAGAGTCAGGGGGGGTCCACAGTAACAGGCTGTCCACACTAACGATCCAGAGGAACCTACAAGTCAAGGGAACTCAGGAGCTCGATATATGGTTAGTAACTTAAATGGTACATGAAGATTTACAGTTAGTGACATGCAGTTATTTAAGACACAAGAAGCCACAAATAGGGTGCATTGTACCTATCTGAGCACCAACAATAGTGTGATGGTGGTGGGAGTTTATAATCACTCAAACTGTTAGGCTGCATAACTCTGAATACATAATATAGCAAATGGAGGTATATTTAAATGCAACAAAAGGAATGGACCAAGTAAGGGACCAAGTGGAACGCCATGTGAAAAATGAAACTTTGGTAGAAATAATAATAAATAAATACATTTTTATTGCCTTAAGAGAAAGTGAAACCAGGTGTGTTTTAAGAAAGTGTTGAGATGATTGGAAGTCGTGAGCTCTATTATTCCTGTCTATTAACCTTCTTGTCCATTAAAACCCCTTTGACCTTTCGTGTTTACAACTTTGTTATGAAGAAATTAAACATCAGCACAGTGCAAGCAACCTGCAGTGTTTATCTTGCTTTTATCTTAGCAGTGGGTATGAGCCCTGTATCAGCAGCCGAGGCTTCTGAGCAGTCAGGCCCAGCTCTGCTGAGTGGAGCACTGCTGCAGCAGATGAGAGGAATGCAAACTGTTGTTAGGCTGATGTCAGTTCTGTATCATGAGGAAAAATGCTTCGCTCCCCTGAGTGTTCTTGCCTCTGTCTGTTATTCAAGCCATTAATAATTAACCATTTTTTTCACGAAGAGAAGAAATATCAAACTTTTTCTCTTATGTCTCAAATCTGCCGAAAGCACAAAGAAGATTCACTCTGTAAAGTTGATATTGGCAGGGTACCTGAGCTTGAACTGTGGCAATGTTAAAAGCTATCGATTTTGCAACACCATGCTTGAATTATTTTACCCAGGAGGTAGAGTTGGAGGTCAAGACATATTGCTGACGTTTTTACTGAGGGGGACTTTGTATAGATTTGAAGAAGGTGAAGGAAGCTACCATGAAAAGTGTGAAAGACTTGTCTATCTCAAAGTCATTCCAGAAAACTTTGTACCTTTCCTATATATAAAAAATGTCAACACTAGAAAATTCAATCCGTGTGAAATCCCTAGAAAATCATCTCTTTCTTGAAGTCATACATTTTTTAATGCCTATAAGAATTTATCATATCAAGGGGAAATTTGCACACACCCTCAGCAGTTTTCATCGAATCTCTTCTATTTAACTACAAATCAAAATAATTAGAATTAAGATTGGATCAGCCCACGTTTTCAATACTTTGGCACTCGTGGACGTACAGCTGTGTCCTGATCGAACACGGAGCGGGGAATTAATGATTTCCTGCCCCCATTACTCTTTATCAAGCTGTGGCAGGCTTCTCAGCTGCCCCTACACAGCAGTAAATTGTAAACAGGAGAGCACGAAAGAGAGTCGTCCAAGTCCATTCACACCTCTATGCTTGAGTGCAGAGGGTATTAAATCACTGAAGTGTGAACTGTGCCTTTAAGTGGTAAGGGCTTTTCATGGAGAACCAAAAGACAGAAACATTTCAACAGAGATGATGATTTGGCACTATATTCTGACATTCATGGTTCTCAGATGATACTGACGACTTTTAGGATCCCTTTACTTTCCATCTAGTGTAACCATAAGGTCCATATTTGCTGTTTGAGTCCCTTTTCAATGACATTTTGTCTCTGATTTAAATTAGCGGAGCAACTGTTCCAAAACAAGTTGTGATACTTATCAAAAAATTGTTTGCAGAACAAAAAGGTGAAAATTTGTCAATTGTAATTGGACTGTGCTTATTTAGCAATTTCTAGTCCTCTTAAGGCCCTGACACACCAAGGAGATCATCGGCCGTCGGTCCTAGTTGGACCGTCGGTGAGTGATTGTCGCCCTAGTTTTCGCAGTGTGTCCATCTCTGTCGCTACCCGTCTGCCTCTTTTCAGCCGATTCGACATGTTGAATCTGCGACGGCCGACGCGGTTGGGGGTAGGAATATCTCTGATTGGCTGTTCAGCTAAGCGAAACAGGAGAGCCAGTGCACAAGAAGAAAAACGGAAGCGCCTCTTCTGTTCTTGTTTCACTAATAAAAGACCAAGTGCTGACAACGCCAGTGCCATTTTCCACTTGTTATCAGACATTATTCTCGTTTAGAAGTAGCTATATTACGAGTGTTGAGCGACAGCGGTGTGAAAATTGACTTCACGTATCATAACAGAGGTTTATTTATCCGCATTCTTCCTCGTCCTATCCCGTTTCACCTTTTTGGAATGACGATTACAGACTACCGCCGCCTGCTGGCATGGAGAGTTATTAGCCTACCTACCACGCATGCGCAGAACATATGTGGTGGTTGGCCGTCGGCTGTAGTCTTTGCTGTGTGTTCTAGTGCAACTTTTTGGCCAAGACAGAAGGCGACGTGTGCCGACGCCACAGGCGGCCTTCGTCGCCACTAGTTCTTTGCCGTCTTCTTGGTGTGTCAGGGCCTTTAGGGTTCAGTGTCTTGCTCAATGACACTTCCACATGTGGACTGCAGGTCCTTGGATTGACCACCATCCTTCCGATTGATAGACATTTTCACTGAGCCACAGCCGCCCTCGTGTGTACTCATTAACAAAAACTCTATTAAAAATGCAGTGAAGTAGTGAAGCAAAGCATGAAAGAATCCAGGTGAAGATTACGGTGACTGCATAATTCCTGAATATTGTAAATCCCCAAACCAAACGTTTTTTTGAATGTGATCTTGATTAGTCTCCTCTTCTCCACTAAAGGCTTCATGTAAAATTCAAAAGGGCATTACAGCTGTCCTTCAAAGAAGACATTACCTTGAGGAATATTGAATAGTGATGGTTTATAGTTCATACATCTCAATACAGATATAGAACTCGTCCTCCCTGATCTTGACCCTGTATGGCCTCTTCTGGAGGTATCATTGCATTTGAACAGTCTGAGAGTCAAGCCCCTGTGGTGGAATCCTAGCCCCCTTCTTGAATCTGCATTCCGTTGATTGGTCGAAAGAATCGTCACTTCCCGTGCGACAGCGGTAATAAAGGACAAACACATAACCCCGCATTGTTTAAATATCCAATCGACTTCGAGAAGATTACTTTCAAGGCTTTTCTCTGAAACAAAGCTTAATTGCGTTTTGTAAGAAAGAGCCACATGCCAATGAGAAAGAAGACGATCGTTGCTCTTTGTTTACTGTGTCGCGTTTTTTTTCTTCGTTGAATTTATTAGCGGGGTACACTGTGTTGCGCTGCTATGATGTCACGCTATTACGTAGCTGACGAGGCTATCGGCATCCGGCTTACACACCGCCTACCAAATAGGGCACGGTTGGCTGTGGAAACGCAAACAGGATCAGGCTTTACCGAACCAAACCGTACCAAACTGTACTGATCCATACCCGACCGCTTGGTGGAAACGGGGCTTTATAGTACAACAAAGGTGAACCCAATATACAGAGAAGTTCACTGAGGTGGGTTAAATACTACTCAAAGTCGAACGGGAATTTGGCTGGGAACTTAATAAAATATGTCCTTGTCCTTTAAAATAAGTCCTTTGGAAGGTTATCATTAGTGGTTGTAGCCCAGGTTCTCATTGGTCCTCATTGTCTTGGTCCTACAAGAGCGAGGCTGCCCTGGGCCCTGCCATCCTCTGAATATTTGAATGCTAGAGGAGTGAAACACGAGGGAATGCGGAAAAAAACAACATTAACATTAATCTTCCCTGAGCAAATATATATTGAGGAAGGTTTTCACATAAAACATCACAGCCATGGAAACATATTGAATTAATGATACCTTGCCCGAAGCAGAGGATGTTCAGAGAGTTCTGTTATCAACAGTTTTTGGACCAACCCAGCTTGGTCTAATGCACGCATGTCTTTTCATCTTATTTTTTTGCCTTATCCCAGAGGTCAAAAGAGGATTCCTGCTTAATAGAAACAGGGACATAAATTAAATTCAGGACATTATCAATGAAAAGCAACTTAAAAGTGGTCAGTAACAACCCCACAATGTTTAACATTTTACAGGAAACTTAGATCAAACTTAAACTCTAATTCAGCCCATTTCTGCCTGCCAGAATTTACTTCATTTATTCATCTCTGGGGTCAAGAAAAATAAGCACCATTTCCTAACATGCTAGCGCCTGTTCTTTCCTTTTCAGTTACATAGTTGAATTGTTATGCCCTTTGGTTGCAGCTGAACATACATACATGTTTTTTATAATATAAAAAAAATTATCTCAATATACTATGCTTCATTATTTTCTTTAAAAAACAGCAACGATAATTTAGTAGTAGCAGTAATTTAGCAATAATTTGAGCAAAAGTTGAGTATTAGGCTAACCAGCAACCTTACATTTTCCCTGTGTTAAACAAGTGGCCTTTCACCATCTCACAAGCTTTTTTTTTGTTTGCTAACCTCAACTGATAAGAAGTGCTTTGTTTTGGCCATCAATATAGAAATGAGTTGCCAAGAATAGCTTCCAGTGTGACAATAGCTTGGTACCAGCAGCCAGAGGCAGAGCTCAATTATGACAGGCTTTGTGTGAGTCCTGTTCCTCCAGCCTTGTATTGTATTTCTTCAATACAAAGCAAAACGAATGATAAGCTCATCATCTTGGACATCCTTGTCACTGGTTTGTGCCACAGGTTGTCGAACGTGATAACACTGGAGCACAATGTGTAATTGTCACATTTGGTAATGGAAGTTCTCAGCTATTGTTGCTCTTTACTTACTTTGACAGGATTTGTTTTCACTCCTTATCTCCTGCATCCCTTTCTTACAGTGAAGTGATGTGATGTGATCATATTATCATAGGAGTTAATCAGTGACTGCAGCGTGTGTGTGTGTGTGTGTGTGTGTGTGTGTGTGTGTGTGTGTGTAAAGCTATTGGGCTGGTTTAGTATTATAGGATAGGATTAAATCTCTTGCAGGCCAAATATTTTATTTTAGTTGGTGTGACGGGGATCAGAAATTAGAATTTATTATTAACGGACCATAAAAAAACATCATTCTTTAGCCAGTTGCATAGATTGTTTGGATTTGGAGAAGCATGTTTGGATTTTGAGAAGCAAGCGTGTTTTGCATTGCAATAACAATATATTAACAGTGTGAAAAGGGCCACTGATAGTGAAGAACCTACAGAGAACGAGGACCTCCTTCTGCAGCAATCAGCTCATTCAAGCGCAACTACAACTTTGTATTGGATCACTGTCATTGTTTCATTGTGGCAACAGCATGCAGCTGTTTCAGGAAAAAAAAAGGCTACCTACACAGCATCAACCAGCAGACAGCCATTGTTCCAACTAGCTGGGAAACACAGTCGTGCATTAAAGAGCTAAAAGCTTAAAGAAATGTTTTTCCTCTAGGGGACAACAAGCGAGGCTTAAAGGAGAAGGACTATTTCTCATAGTGAAAAAAACAACACTCTGATTAAGTTTTAATTTTGCTACTACTACGGTACCATATTTTATAAATTATTGGTAAATAAGATGTTTTTTTGGGGGGTCTTTACTACTAAAAGGTGATGGCCATTGTTGTGTTCACAACTTGTTTCTTCTGCTTCAAAGTTGCCAAAAGCTCAGTTATTGCTGGATAAACAATAAAACAGTTTTTAACTGATGAAAGGGGTTCAATTTAATACGGATGTCTTTGTATGGGTTCCAAAAGTCATACTGACCATTAGCCAAAGACTATATCTATAAAGTTAGTTTTAATGCTGGGTCACTGATGATGCAATTTACAGCACACAGGCTAACAGAGGTTTTCTTTACACTTTATCTGGATACATTCTACAATGTTGGCAATTAAAACGGATGCATTGTTTCGGATAATAATGTTCACAAATGAGCAGATTGGATCGGCAAATAAGATACAAGATAGCATAATTATTTTATCACAGAGAGTTTTTCCACTCTGTTATTGAACATGCTGCACACACATAGGCTTGGAATGTACACACATGCACAAACAGAGTCCTATTCACTTGAACTAATGGAGAGATGTCAGAGTGATAGATAAGAGGCACCACTATGTCCACAGGGGCTTCCAAAATCCTCACACAATATGTTTCCCAAAGCTGCTTTACTGTCTTATTGCTATTCTATCTTAAGGAAGGTTGTGAATAATTCTTCACCTCTGGATGTGTATGTGTCTCTTTTTGGCTCAGTCTTGTATTTTTGTGTTTGAGGCCATTATATTTTCGTATTGTCCCCTGTAATTAAGAACCTTCAGGAGTGTGAGAGCTGCATATCCAAAAAGCCAGCCCCAGCTGTATCGCTCATGCATGGAAACTAAAGCTGCTCTCTCCTCAAATCTCACACATGGAAACATTTCATAATGAGGAAATATTTCCTACTCATGCTGCCATATACTGTATGAAGGTCTGCATGTATTCAATATTTTAAAGCTCACATCTCCACATTTTTCCATTCATCAGCAGGTAAAGTATGTTTTTTTTTTCAGCTGAGCTGACTGGTTGACAAGCAGAGGATACGGGCATCGTAAAGAAAGCATCAATCATGCAAATCCTCTCCAGGGACCAGCCTGTCTCTTAGCACACTCTGCTCACCCACCATAATCAATAACCCACTAGTGAACGCCACATCCAGAGACAGCAATCTGACTGCTTTTTTTATACGAGTGTGTTATGGCAGCATCATGCTGACATTCTCTCTCGCAAAAGCATCCATTTTTAATCATGGTATCTGGCCTCGCTGCTGCTCGTCAAGTGCCTCAGCCTCCTGTCAGAGTTAGGGCTTGCAGAGAAGGCTAAGAGCTCTTACTGCTGCTGTGTGGAAATAGATGTGCTGGAACAACTGCCTACCTCTCCTGGACCATCTGTGGAGGGCCGGGGCTGGGTGACTGTTACATAAGGCATACAAAACAGGCCCCTCTCTTTCCTCCCTTTCCTACATTATGCTAATAAGTACTCAAATCATTTGAATGTATGTCTAGAAATTCTAAACAGTGCTTCATTATTCAGTTTCTGAGTTGTCTACAGTGCAGACATTGTAATTTGATTTTGTAGGTTGATTTCTTGGCTGTGGCAGTTTTTTTTTTGCATGAAGAAGTTTCAAATGTAATCAGAGTTTTTTTTACGACATCTTTTTGCAAATCATCAAAATTAGCGCCACTATATAAAGCACCAGTTTTGTATTTTTTAAGGCTCTGTGACACAATGAAGACAAAAGAGTGAAGTAAAACTGGCGCATGATAATTTCAAGCTGTTCATGGAGAGTTTATGGAGATGTACTTATATCTACAATAAGATATTTAAGCTAATATGGTGAAAGTCTTGTTGCCTGTAATGCAAAAGGAGTAGGATGAGGGGGAGACGTGTACAGACTCATCCAAAAATAACAAAGTTCAATCATTATTTATGACCCACTAAGAGTTATTGTCAGGGTCTGTACAGGACCAGCTCTTCTTCCTGTATTTTGTTCCTGTATTCAGGAATTGTCCTGGGTTCAATCCTAGGGAAGTGCATGTGTAGAATATGACCAAGAACAATATCACATGATTAAAACATGCATCCAGATGTTTTGTCAAACCATTTTGAATAATAACAATGGACAATTCACACTTATAATACCTCCAAGTGTGTACATTTACAGCACTGACTTCAGAATATCAATCAATTCAGTCTTTATTTTGCAATAATCTTACACTACAGTAGAAAATGTACAGTACATTTTACATTACATTTTAACATAGGAATAATTTACAGTGAAATGGTAACACCTCAATGTAAATTATTCAAATGATAGAATACTAAGTTAATATCTAGGGAGTTCAGTCTGAGGAGGAAAAATGATCATTGTAAGCCTACTTATAACTGATTTTACTTTAATTAAAAGCAAGCTAAGAAGGGGAAATATGCATTGTTAGCATATAAATCAAAAGGTACATTTACATATCCAGGCATGTTGTCAATCAGTTAGCCTGGAGCTGCCCAACTTGCTGTTTTCAAGAGACCAATGGCAGAGACCATAGAGACAAAACAGAGAGTGTAATTAACATTTTTTACAAGATGTGTTAACGTCACGGGAGTGTAAGACCATGTTCACATGTGAACAATCCACTAAAATCAGATTCGTTTTTTTGTATTCGTTTTCAAAGGAATTCCGCGTTCACACGACAATGTTTTGATAACAACCGCCGTGCACACGGCTCAGCGAAAAACGAATGAAAACCTTGTGGTATACATGCCATTCTAATACTCGCACATACTCTGCTTTCCACAGAGCAGTGAGGTGTAAACATACAAAACTGTCTAATGCACGAATGTTTGTAAATCAGGACGATGAGTTGGGGTTGTTACTCAAAGTGAGCCTAACCTATGAAGAGAGTAAATTTAAAGAAAATGTCAACTGGGAGTGAGCAACACAAACAAACTCGGGAGTCCGCCATTTGGTAACAGGAGCGAGCCTGCATATGTAAGCATAATGTTTGAAAGGAGTTGTAGGACACTATAAGATATCTAAGATATGATGGTGCTTGACTGATTTGAATTTCTAATCTACATTTTATAGGGAGATGGTGCAGTGGTTAGCGCTGTTGCCTCACAGTGAGAAGGTTCCTGGTTTGAATCCCCATCAGACAGGGCCTGTCTGTGTGGAGTATGCATGCTCTCCCCTTGTAAAGGTTCTTTCTGGGTACCCTAGCTTCCTGCCACATTCCAAAGAAATGCTTGTTACGTTCATTGCTGACTCTACTTTGCCAGTACAGTAGGTGTGAATGTGAGTAGCTGGTTGTCTGTCTGTATTTGTCAGCCCTGTGATTGACTGGCAACCAGTCCAAAGTGTACCCTGCCTCTTGTCCAATTATCATTGGGAACAGCTCCAGCAACACGCAACCCCTAACGGGAAAAAGCAATATAGATAATGGATAGATGGATGGATTTGATAGGAGGCCAGTGTAGAGAAGCTAATGTAGAAGAGATAAAACCCTTTTCTAGTTCTAGTCAGTACACGCATTTCGAAGAGTCTTACTAGGGCACCTTGATAAAGGGAATTGTAATAATCCAACCTAGTAGCAAAAACATGGACTAGTTTTCTGCATTATGGTTGAATATGCCTCATTTAGCAATTTTGTGGAGGTGAAAAAAGGCTGTCGTTAAAATATTTTGGACATATCCTGATAGTTTCCTAACTGTGCTGGATGCAAGGCTAATGCCATCTATAGGTGTCATATCATTGTAGAATGTATCTCTGAGATGTTTGTGGCCATGCACAATAACGTAAGTGTCCACATTGCGAGATTTGATAGTTCTAAAAAAAAATCTGGCTTTATTGATAAGTATAATCGAGTCGCCTGCATAACAACGAAAATGTATGGATTGTTCCCTCATAACATTACCCACTGTAGAGCTACAATATATAAGGTGCTGCCTTAGGTGGTCTGAGCACTGAACCTAATAGATCTCCATGACTACCGGTAGTGTGTATGACTTATCGTGAACATGTGCAAAATGAGATCTGTCTGGTTAATATGATTTTAACCAACTTGTTTTTGTATTGCCAAATAATTATTCTAATGTCTAATAGGATGTGATAGTTAATGGTGTCAAATTGCAATAGCAGCAATAAGATTTAACAGGATAAATACATAGGGGAGTCCACTTTAACCAGTGCAGTCTCAGTGCTATCTTGGACTTTAAATCCTGACCTTAAAGGGATACAGGCCTACTGTATAAGGTGCCTGAATCAGGAGTAGCCTTTTATAAAGAGGTTTAACTTCATCTGTGGTTTACATCCTATCGATACAGGATGTCTAAGGATGTAATTGCAGACCAAAATGGCATAAACCAGGTGTTCAAGCGTCAGTCTATGCTCCCAACTAAGACGATCACAACTTCATGGCCAATGTGGGGCTGGAGCAGGAATCTACCTTTTACTATCTACATTTGCTACTTACATAATGTATACACTTGGCAAAACCATATCAGGCAGAAAATAGCAGGGACACCTGTGCTACACCTTTGCACCAGGTGTAACATAGAGCCCTTTATATTTGTTTGCTTTAATTTGTCACCCATCTTATTGAAGATTTTCTTTCTGCTCATTGGAAGCAATGAAAAAATACATTTATTATGCCTCCATGCTCAAAATGAGATATACTAGGCTTCCACCCCTAAAACAATTAGCACTCATCTCCCAAACTAATGAAAACCTGAGGGTCCTCAATCCCTGCAATGGCAATTTGCATAATAATTACAACATGGAAAAGACAGTGAGGGAGGACAGCAAAACACCTCCTGCCAGCCAATAAGTATATATTAACGTACAGTAAACATAGCAGGGGGTTTCTTCCAAGTAGAGTCAGGCCTCCACATTTTGTTTTTCTAGTTGATTACTAAAGCTTTGAATAAGTGTCTGAAGGGGTGACCATTTCAACATGAAGTTTGCGCCCGTGATTTCTTACTGTCTTTAAGATAGCAGAATCAAAGAACATATATTTAAGGAATTGTCCCAAAAAATTCAGTGGAACACTTGTTAAGATTTCAAGATTACAAGTCCTGAGTATGGATCAAACTGCAGGTGTTTCATTTATTACTTCTGCTTATGCAAATGAAAAGTCTGATGACATCAGTTTTTTTTCTCAGAATTTGGGAAAGCTTGCATTCTCTGTGAAGTCTTAAAAGTCGTTTTACAGGCTGAGTATTACTTCCACTAATGAATGAACAGACCTTGATTTATAAGGATTGATGGAGTGGCCCTTCATTTCCAGAACATGTTAATAATACATGAGCAAAACAATGGATAACAGGTTTTGCATTGCACGGTGGTAGCATTAGCTGGATTATCATTTTGTGTCGTGCATAGCAGGTGAAACAGTGCAGCCCTCTGGGCAGAGGGAACAGAGCCAGGTGAAGAGTGAAAGCGAGCCGAAGAATCTGAAGGTCTGCCGGGTTGCAACAAGTGGCCCAGCACTGCCCTCCGCTTTAGTGCACCCTTGTCAGATGGAGAGACCCACTCTGGAGCTGCAATGGCTGCAGGGAGAACTGCTGAGTTCAGTTTGCCATTGGAAAAGAACCAAAATGAGTTGCTCAATTGAGGCTTACTCCCCCTTCATCCCGGAGATAACAAGCAAGTAACCAGAGGAAGTCCATATAAGTTTCTGAAAGTTTTGAAATCCTCCTTTGTAGCAAACGGTTAGCTTAGCCTCGAGGCTAAAAAACAAACCTATCCAGGCTAGCAATTGCAGCCCGTTCATGAGGGCTGTCCAAGATGGGTAAAACTTTTGACTGTATAAAAACATATTGGTAAAACATTCATATTAAAGAAGTTAACCTTACACATGCCGGTGGAACAGCAGTGACTTAGCAAAGGCCAGGTTGCTGAATGCGGTGGGTTCAACAACAAACATCTGTGACTAAAAGGGATAGTTATTTTTCATTGCAGTGTAAAGTGTGAGATTGGATTTAAACTCAGAATTCACTCATTTGGTTGTGAGCAAATTGATACTATGAGCTAAGGGGATTTACAGTCTGAGGATGAAACTTTACATCCATTTGTATAAATTATAAATAAAACAGTTAATTTTATTTGTGTATTTTTCTTTTTAAATCAGTTTATATAGTTATTTTCATTTTTACTTATGCTGATCCATTATGAACAATATGTTAAATTGCAGGAAAATGTTTACAAAAAATAAATAAAATTGAGCGAAGGCTGAATAATGACAAACATAGGTTTGTCAACATAGGTTGATTAATTGATCATAGAGAATGCAAAAACTGAAGACTTCAAAATGTTTCTGTGTATTGTGCAGTTCTTTCCCCCATTACTGATTCAATGCATCAAACCTTACTTATAGTCTGCAGTCAACATGCACTAACTGAAAAATACAGATGACATCGACATCATATGGATTCACATTAATTGGTGTTGAACATCACCTATTTCACTGCACAGCAGGTGGAGAGACACTCCAGATGCATTCTCCTTTGGGTGCTGTGTTGGCAGTGTTGCCTCTGTCGTCTCTGCTGGACTTTATGTTCCAGCTCCACTGACACCTTGCTTCACACAGTCTCACCTCCTCTCTCCCACTGAAATCCCACCTGTCAATCATCACAAAGATGAGTGTCTCTATGCTTCAAAAACACAGCTGCCACAATATCCCCCATCATTTCTCCTAATCCAGATTTCAGTCGCTTTCTCTTTTGTACAACATTTAGGCAAAGACGACAACTGTTGTTAGCCATTTGATATATTTACCCATGGTGTTTTTCTTATGCTAATTGTAGAGTTTTTGTCTGAATGCTTGTGTTTGATCCATGACTCATCTCTGCTATGCTTAGGCGGAAGAGAGAGAAAGTTCTGCTTTTTCGAACAGAGCATTTCCTAAGATCTTTACTTTCTAAACAACAAAGTGAAAACGTTTTTGAGGAATTCTCACAGTGCTAAATCGACAGAGACTAATCTCCTTGCTCTTACTCAGCTCAAGGGTGTGTTCAAATCATTTTTCGAATTGTTTTGGTTGTGTTCAGTCTCATTACTGTAACTAACCTCATTCCCAGCAGCTGGCATCTGTTTAAGGAAGGAAAACAAAAAGCAGACAAACTGACTGTATGCTTCCTGTGCCAAACACTGAACACTATATGATATTTAAAAAAATCAGTCAGACAGTTTTTAGCCATATTTGGAACAATGTGGAGGATTAAGCAGATCATGGGCAGCTGTGGCTCAGTTGGTAGAGTTGGTCGCCTCTCAACCTGAAGGTTTGGGGTTGTATCCCCAGCTCCTGCAGCCACATGTCCGATGTGTCCTTGGGCAAGACACTGAACCCCAAATTGCTCCCGCTGCTTCTTCAGCGACATATGAATGGGATTAGTTACTTCTGCTATGTAAAGTTACTTCACTTTACATAGCAACCACTGCCATCAGTGTGTGAATGGGTGTGAATGTGTTGGTGTGACATGCGGTGTAAAAGTGCTTTGAGTAGTCAGAAGGCTAGAAAAGCACATTAGAAGCTCAAGTCCATTTACCATTTATCGTAATAGAGCTCAAATGACAGTTTGATCAGTGTTCACTGACACAGTTACCCATGTACAAATACTTCAATATAGAAAAATATCATGTAAAAAGGCAAAAATAAACAATACACAACTATTCTAAACAATGAATTAACTCATTGTTGTTTTCTATTTGAATGGGTTTGTGAGGCTGTGCACTAGTTGTTGCCTGCATTGTAACTTTTTACAGAATAATCTGTGTTTCTTGAAAGAGTAACTAAAAAATGCTACCATAAAAAAGATAGTAAGATTCAGACTTTAAACTATAAACAGAGAGAGAGAGTTCAACAGAAGCTTTCTGAAAAGTAAAAATGATGAAATAGTTTGGTAATGTTCTTTGCTACAGCAGCTACTTTTTCATTAAATACACATTTCTGTTTCTAACCCACCAACACAAATATTACAAAGAAATGTGGACGTGTATTTCAGGCTAGTTCATCAGACACAGACAGCTTAAACTAATGCAGTCTTACATAAAAAGCTCTGAGACAAATCCTACCTTCCTAAAGATTACAATGGACAATCAATCTCAACATCAATTGAGACTTTGACCACCTGCTTAGTCTGCCACATCCTAGACTGGTGGAAACAAGTCTGTGTTAACTAGAGGTGTAAGACAGTAAACAATGCTTTTACTGAGTCTAGACAAGGCAACAGGCATCTACAGTTGGCAGTCCAGCCTGTTTCTCTTGTTAATTCAAAGATGCCTCGAGCAATTTGTAAATCTGGCTGCTGATATGTTTCTCACCGAGCACTGGGAGTTCGAATTCAATTGTCCGACTGCTATTGTATTGCATAAGCCAAATAAAGAGTCAGGAAACAAAAAAAAGTCTATCAATAATGCAATGCAACTATTTAATTATGACAAAAAGTGAAGCAGACAGTGATTACCAGACTTCACGAGGGTGTATGTCCACACCAACTTGTTTCATTTTGCGTGTCTCTCACTCCACTTTGAATTGCTTATTGGAAAGGAGAGGCATGCAATATTACCTTATTTTCTCATAGACTTATTAGCTCTTGGATACAGCAGCAGATGAGCAGAAGAATTCAGCTCTAGCACCAACATTTCATTCACAAGGTCAAACTAGAAAGAGTTGTCAAAGCAGAACAAAGGCACTGCGTAGCCATTTTCATTTGCACTCCTGAAAATATCTAAAACATTTGAGGAAGACTGCGCCTGAAATTCTCCTGGCTGTTCAAATATGCACCTCACAGCAAGACACTATCCCTGTTGAACAAGAGGGGATCAGCTGGTCCCTTGAGGCAAGACATGACGTAAAACAAATGACGCAGAAGAGGCGGAGGAAGCCACAAAATACACCGCTATAATGAGAATATCTACCTTTATATCAATGTATACGTGTAGTTCAACAGAATCCCAATATCAACAGAAGAGCAGAGTAGAACAGACTGGCAAACAGGAAACATAATGCAGCTTTTCAAATATGTGCACAGAGATCGTAGTGGTCGCGTGCATACAGTCTATGCACCGTGCACCGGTCACAGGATATAAACATCACCATCCCCTCCCACTCGCTCGAGTTGGAGGTCTGCTGCATGCGTTCTCACATCAGCTCACTCTGACTTACTGAGGTAAAAATACCAGGGGGCTGGCAAGAGAAAGTCCAGATAAAGTCTGAGTGAAAAATACTGCTGTTTGCATTTACAAATACAGGGCTTAGAAACATACATTTGGAAGTGAAGAAGAACTGCACAGAGGCTTATTCACGTCAAAAGGTGTCTTATTGTAGATTTTGAATATCAATATTTGCTTGTTGTGCTCTATTTCCTCTACTGTTTTTAGGGTGGGTGATATATCCCAGGAGGTATTGTCCTGGCAGCAGAAGCCAGGCTCTCGAGTAGACGGAGCTCCCACAACCTTCAGCGAGGTGATCTGGCACTACTTCCCCCCTGACGACCAGCCTCCACCATCGGACTGTGTCGTCCCCACAACCACCGCCGTCCTCATTCATGCACGGCCTGCTCCGACCTCCACCTCAGCGGCAAGGAAGTGTGGACAACTGGAATGCGAGGAATATGGCCAACAGCATATTACGACCCGGCTCGTGTGGGGAAATGGAAGCAACATAAAACCATGTTGTTTAAAATTAACAAACATAGACAAAAACAACGAGAGGCACAGTGACGAGCTTATAACAAACGGAGCTGCGCCCCGACTGCTGGCTGACCAAGCTTCTTAAAGAGGACATATTATAGCCCTTTTTCACTTTTTCAATCAGTTCCCTGTGGTCTAAATGAAACATATGTGCTGTGGTTTGGTCAAAATATAACATGAATCAAGCACCAGAGGAGGTTTGTGACCCTGTATAAACCAGTTCTCTCAGAACCCTCCGTTTTGGTGTGTGTGTCTCTTTAAATGCAATGAGCCCCCCCTGAGTTTTCCCGGTAGACATCACTCCTCTGTAGCGAGAATAAAAATGGCGGACCTGCGTAAAGGTTTTGCTCTAGGCTGGGGGTGGACCACAATCCAACTTGTGATGTCACAAGTTCAAAACATTTGAAACAGAGCACTTTTCTCTGTGTTGTAAGACTTATGCAGACCACAAACAAAGGACTGGATGGGTTTATTTCACATTTTGTGGGTTGGTAGACACTCAGGTTACCCAAATATATGTTCAAAAACATTGTAAAAGTGGATTTTTCATAATATGTCCCCTTTAAAAGATGTGTGGCTGCAGGGCTATCATCTGATTGGTTAATTG
The DNA here is from genome assembly GCA_020745685.1 of Tautogolabrus adspersus. Lineage (NCBI taxonomy): Eukaryota > Metazoa > Chordata > Actinopteri > Labriformes > Labridae > Tautogolabrus > Tautogolabrus adspersus. The sequence goes on along the minus strand of CM036538.1, from coordinate 9,549,695 downwards.
CCTCCTGCAGCCGTGTTCCAATCAAGCTTTTCCAGCAGGCAGCACAGGTGACCAAAATCAGGCCTGGAGGATACATTCACACACTCTCACACACAAACACTCCAAAACAGAGGTCAGTCACAAACACAGGAGAGGGGGTGTGGCTGGGGCCATAACACCCTTCCCCTTAAAATACAAACCCACAGGTTTGTTAAATCTACTAAATACACAAAATACAGAATCACAAATCTGGGCAGGTAACTTAATATCGAAGCACAATAAAAAAAACTTGTCTACTTCAGTTTACAACAAATTAGCAAAAAATGCAAGGTGCTTACTACTGTCGAATTTTGAAATACAGTACTGAGATGAAGTGGTGGAAGAGGAAGTCATACCTGCATCCGCAGATGTACGAGGTGCCGAAGCTGCCTACCAGCTGGAATTGCAACTGTGCTTTCCTTGATCCTGATTTTGCCTTGGCCTCCATCTTGATGTGAGCAAGCCGGATTTTCAATCCGCCTTTGTCTCTGGAGCCAACACTTGCAGATGGAATCATGGTGAGGCAATGTGAGCGGCATTCCTGCTGTTATACCATCCTCATCAGTAATAGTCTTTAGTAAAAAAGCAAGTCTTTAGTGCAGGTGGATCCTCATTTGCCTTGCACGAACATGTCCCCTCTGACATGGTATCAGACTCAAACACAGATGACTCCGATTGCACTAGAAACAATGAAATCCAATTCCGCCAATTTACCTAATTTGAGCTTTTAACTAACAGATTACCAAATGAGATACTGAAGTTAACAGTTTCCTTTTTTTCTTTTTCAAACACATTTTAAACAAAGTGTCCTTGCTGCAGCAGTCACTCTGCTCCACAACAAGAATCACAACAAAGTTTCCCGAAGTTAGCCAAAGATATGTTCACGAGCATTAATCAATTTTACACTCACACACGATCAATTTCAACCAAAACAATCTTACCTCTATGTAATTGACAACTTAAGATAGATCCCGGACGAGCCCCCATTTATGTTACGACCCGGCTCGTGTGGGGAAAGGTTGAAGGGGTATCTGCAGAGTTAACGTTGCGTTGTAAGATGACTGTTTTAATTTCAAAGCTTCCCAACTGATGAGAAAGTACACAGACAATGCATACTGAAAAAGAAAGGTAAAATTAGTCCTCAGTAGCAAGTAAAGGGTTTGGTTATGGCCCTGCAGTGCTGAAAAGAACCTGGCAGTGTTCTTCTTTGGGGATTCTTAAGGGCATTCAGATGTATTTTCAAATACTTCAGTACATCATCATCGAAAGATGCTGAGCCAAACTCCTTGCTGACATTTTACAATGCAGGATTGTTGAATTTCCCTTGGTATTTGATTTCACAGACAGCAGAGATGTCACACTCATCAAGTGCTCTGTCCAATAGACCCTCGATGATTATCGCATTCTTAAGGGACCTTCTTGCTCTCTGTTGGGCCTGTATTTATTCTTTGATCAGGGAATTGATGACGTTTTTTTTTTATATACTTATATTCAGAGCCTGTTGCAAGAGTGTTTGCCGATGCCAAAGGCCTGGGGCAAGAGACCACTGTAGGCTGATCAATGATCGGTGTGGACTAATCAATGATGGGTGTGGACTAATCTATGACAGGTGTAGGCTCATCTATGTCAGTAGATAATAGCTGACTTGAATGAGAGTGTATTGCAGTCTTCCCATGACTCTTTTCTTCTGGTTGGGTCAGTTTTGTTGTAATCAGGTTTCCAATGATGGTTAATGCACCGACACTTCGTAAGATTGGTCTTAGCTCTTTTCTGTAATGTTCTCAAAATGTAGCGGAGAAGAAGACTGCTCTCTCTCACTGATCATTGATGACCTCGCGGTTCAAAAGGGAACCTTGTGTTTTGGCTGGTCTGGAATAGCTGCTGGTAAAATGCAGTGGCAGCTGGAGATTTGTTCTTTAGGTGAGGCACAATTTCCCACAGATGGACCAGGATGTTAGATTGATGTTAGAATTGTTAGCATGATGCTTACACATACATGGAAATGCCATTACTGTAACTTGCTAACATAATTAGCATTGTGATCATTTTAACAGGAAACAATCTTATTTTACTGAACATACTCAACAAACAACTCCATATACACTCATACTTACAGACATATATTTCCTTAATCCTGGGGAGACGAACTAATAAAACTGATGACTTTTAAACAGTCAGTAAGGAACGAGTCATGCAGTTACATGCTCATTATCTCAGTTCATGGAAAGTGTCCCTCTGCTGCCCCTGCACATTTTACTCATCACCATCAAAGCCCCTATCATTTGTATTGAAGAGGAGCAAATGCACATGTGCAGCTTAAAGGAGAGTCAATGGGTCTAATGTCCAGGATCAGAAACACATCACCAAACAGTAACTTTAGAAATGTAGAACATTTTAAATTTAAATTTGTATTGCAGATTAAACATTTTACTCAATAACTACACTTCTACTGAAATTTAACATTTATGTTTAGCCTTTATTTAAACAAGCTTAAAAAAAACCATATTCAGTTAAGTTCTCTCTTTCTCCTTATAGGGAATAGGTGGTGGCCGCCACTGGTAAAATGTCTTCATCACTTTTATCATCCTCCAGACCGTAGCAGACTCTGAAACCTGTTTGAGACTCACTACAAAGTTGCTGTACTGTTTCTTAACCACATTCTTGAGTTCAACCATCATTTTTTCAAATTGTTTTTTAACAACATTATGGAACGTTGCAATGCCAACTACTCGTTCCTTATATCTTGCATCAGTTGTCATGACATCTGCAGAGATTGTCTGTAAAATATCAGTTAACATGTCTTCCAGAGTAGCATCCGTGGCTTAATCCCAATTTTTTCTAATTGTTTGTCTACCAGTGGCCAAAGAGATTCTGATGTTGACTGTAAAGTGTCATCCATCTTGATTGGTACAGTCTATAGATTAATTGATTAAAGATTGGCTTTTTGCCTTTTGCAGACACTACCTTCATCACTTCATTTTTGGCCCGCCATCTGAAAAAGGGATGATGTCTTGATGTCTTTAGACAGATCCTCAATTATCCTCACCTGAGAGCTGGCCTGCTCTTCAAAAGAACAGATGTGCTTCTCGGGTTGTTGATTCTGTATGAGGTGTCCTTTGAGTCTTTCTTTAACTGTTCAATAGCCTTGTTCAGACAGTCGCATCTTGTAGTACAAGTATCTATAATGCTTTTCATTTCAGAAAGAAAATGACAAGCCCAGTTAGGAGTGTCACCCAAGTCTGCCACATCACAGGGCACACACTGTTGGTCTCTAGATTTTTTAGCTGTAGATCTTATATAACGTCCTTTACCTCTCATTTAAGCACCCATGCAACCCCTGTAAATTTAACAGATTGATTGCAATTCACTACAAAACTTTCTTTTCAGTTAAAGCATAATTAGGAGTGATTTACCATCTGCAACATTACTCCTACTTCACACTGCACACCAGCGTAATCACTTGACTTCTCCTAGTACAATTCTACTGTACAATATGTGCTTTACTAACATACTTGTAATCACTTTCTATACAAAGTTTGAAGTTTCTACAAACACTGTATGTCAAAGGCTGGACTGCAAGAGCAAGACTGCTGCTCTTCAAACAGTACAGATAGTTCTTGGCTGACTCCACATTGAAAGAAACGCGCTTACCCTTAAAAAAATAAAAATTGGTTTAAAAATTAAGAATTTGGGGGCAATCAAAAATCAGCAACGTTTATAACATACTATTTATAATCAAACAGTACCATTTCAAACTACTGGACGCCTTGTCAAATCAAATGGCGTGATACATTAAATAAATCAAAATTACATTGCAAACTACAATTCATGACAAACTGCATTTATGCCTTACAGAAGATCCCACTTCAAGGCTGATGTACTTGGAAGTTCTTTCATAACTGCGTCTGAAAACAGAAAGCAGATAATAAATAATAGTGGATGAATCAACGTGAATGAAGCAGCTTCAATGACAAACATCGGTGATCATCAGGTAGCAATCAATTTCTTTAGCATGTGTGACACACTGAAATGTGTTGTCACATTTTGTAATTGTTTTTAGTTATTTTGTATTAATATTATACTAGCGTATCAGTATTTTTGTGAAAGTTATTTTGAAGTTGTTCCCGAATATGCCTCAAGGGGGCAGCACCTTCCCTGCTGAGCGGGCTGTGTATTGTCTTTGCTGCGCTCTGCTTCAGTCTGGCAGAAGCGAGAAAAGAGTCAACAACTACAGCCGACTCAGTGTGTTTTCTTTGTCTTTTACAGGTTAGTAATTCTAAGTTTAAAACACAGAACTTTCACAATATGATTTAGATGTAATGACAGTAAATGTTTTATTGGTTTTATAACACTTTGTTCGTCTTATGTTTGTAAAAAGAGTAAAAACGTTTTTTAGTGCTAGCATGCTAAGTGAAGTTCCTCGTGCATGACCGTTGATTTTCAGTTTCACTGTTTTCTGATTGTTGGTTGGTCCGTTAAAATGTTAAAATGTTATTTACTTATCTGGTAACTCTGTCAGTTAACATGGGTTTTTCCCATTGGGAATATTGCTCAGTAGCAAAATGCTAATATAGGTAATTTTAGCATAATGAGTTTGTGTTTACAGGGATGTTTGTTTGAAAAGTATGATGAGATGTAGTATTTTGTGTATGCATCTGAGTGTCTGAAATGCACTTACAGAAATAACATATTTAGTATGTTTTGGTATTTAAACATTTGTTTAATAAAGTCTGGCAGAAGCGAGAAAAGAGTCAACAACTACAGCCGACTCAGTGTGTTTTCTTTGTCTTTTACAGACATTCTTTAAGCTGTTAGCAGGTGCCATCCCGTACCTGTTACACATGCACATTCCTACAGTGGGCTTCTTTTTGTTCCAAGTGACATTTATAGGGCAAGCATTCAAACTAGAATAAGATAATAAAAAAGTAAAATTCCAGGAAAAGGGAAACTAGATTTTAAATATAAAAATGGACATGCTGTCCTTTTTCACAATTAACAATATGTGCAAAATGTTGTACCATGCTGTGTTCATGAAGTATAGACAGAAAGTCTAGCATTTTTTATTTTTTTTCCTGCTCTGCACGCACAAAAGTCAGTAGTGTAAAACAAAAAAGGCGAAAGAAATATGATGTTGATGCTGCGAGATGGAAATATGAGACAGAGGCTGGACTGCAAGAGTTTGTTGAGTTCTTGCAGTAGACATTTGTTTGTCTACAGTCTTCTTTTTGGGTGTTCTAGCCCAGCCCCTCTTCCTTCCAATGTTATTGCGTCAGGGTACCACCGTGTAGTCTCATATGTCTGCTGGTCAAGTTACAGCCAAAACATATGGCTCTATGATTGACTAAGGGACACAGTGACCATCGTAACAGACAAAAAGAATGTGTGTAGTCGGACCTCTGAACCTCTGAGAATTTTTTTAATTCCCTATGGAAAACCACAGTAGAGGTAAATATGAGACGAGATAAAATGAACGTGTTACAACAGCTCTGGAAGACAACTATAGATATGAACAGTAATAACAATAAGGGGAAAATAAAGAAGTAATTTGTAAATGGGATTGAACTTGAATAGCACTTTTCTAGTCTTCTTAATACTCAAAGCCCTTTTACACTGCATGACACATTCACCCATCAACCCCACATTCACACACTGATAGCAGAACCTCAGGCTGAGGAGCAGTATGAACTAATCCCATTCATACACATTCACAAGCCACAGCTGTAGCTGTGGAAGGAATTTCTGGGTTCTTCCACATCCCAAAATTGTGGAAGCAACCCACAGCACAGCAAATATGGGAAAGACTATAAGTTGATCAAGAGTCGTACAGTAACTTATGATTATCTGGGCATTAATGGACAGACAGCCTGGCTGATGAGAGGGAGGACCTGCTGTTTTCTGTCCTATTTTCACCTGACTTCTTGATTTAAAACATCAGTGTGAGTTCTGTAAGAGAAACCAAATAGTGAGAAACAGTTTTAAATATCTACAGATGAATCTGGAACATTTGTCACATCATACCATAAGGTAACACTGACATTTTATTGGCAAGTAAAGACCTTTGATTGTACTTATAATTGAGGCTACAGCAAACTACAGCCACCATCAAGTCAGTTCTTTAGTCCAGATATCCAATGACCAGCTATTATTTGTTCTCTTTGGTAATTATAGCCCTTCATGTTAGCATGCCAACAAGCTAAATTGCATTGAAATGTATGTCAACATACACACAAAACATATTTAGCTGCTTGAAATCACTGGGTTAATAATGTTTATGCATTTTAGCATAACTCAGAAAAACCACCGTACCTCATAACAGCCCTCTATTTTTTATGCTAAAGCTGCTAGCATGGCGGTAGACTGCTCATCTTGTTATAATAATTTAAAAAGGAAAACATTGTCATCAGAATTGTCACATGTAAGTCACATCAATCTATGACTTCCCACCCTCAGTTGTATCAACCAAGCAATCACAATTTCTCCTTCTTGTGCTCTGTTTTCTGGCGCATGAGACATGGGCAAACTCACTAGGATAACTGACATATCATGAAGCTAAAGGCAAGTTTTAAATTGGACCAGAACAAATCACCACATTCACAGCTTGTTAGGATTGTGGCTCTTGCAAAGATATTTGTTGTCAATGTGGCTACTGAGTAGTGAGAAGTTGAGTACCACTGGTCTGGATGTTTGTTTTGTTTTAGGCGTACAGGCCCACAGAACAAGAATTACAATTCTATTTCTATTTTCATTGCATGCCAGCATCTGTCAGATTTTTTTCTTCACATGGAGTGGTTGCAGAATTGTTTTCTGCAATAACAATAACAGAGAAAGAGTCCATTTAACATTCATGAAATGATGTTGTTTATCCAGTGATCCCTTAATCTAGATATCATGTTCCTTTCATATCATAGGGACAGCCAAAATACTGCATCACATTTTTTATTCTCAGCATGAGAGTTTCAGCACCATGGACAGCTCCAGCTCAATTTTCAATCCAACCTTTTATAATTATTTTAATAATTTTTCCCCAGATGAGCCAACTAAAACGCTACCTAAATACAAGACAATCAACTCAACTCTCTGTCGTGTTTTTTTCACATTTACACCGCCCAATCACTTCTTTTGAAATCTGCTGTAGCTATAAAGTGGATATTCTCCCACATTTTCTCATAGTCTATGTTGAAATGAGACTTTAAATTCTTTGTTGATATAAACTCAACAGGACACTTAGGTGAAAGAGCATTGAGAACAGAATAATACAATAAACATGGCCACAGAGAGAATAACTCAATGCATGTTTGTGTCCTTGTACTTTTATATATATAACCAATTTAGTCCTGTTTTAGGAGCTGAGGCATAGACCATGAATCATTCCAGTTGCAGACTGAGAAGCTTCTAATAACTGAGGCACAGCTTGGAATTGTGAACTGCATTCAACTGTGGCACCTTGTAATTGTCAGAAAGAAATCCATTTGAATTTCAAACGACTTTTATTTTTACATGTCATTTTCATAGTTTTGAACTTGTTCCATTTATATGATCTACATTGGTATGTTTCAGAGGGACATGCATGTTTCTGGCAATTACTATTGGGGTCACAAAGGGGCACGTTAAAAGTCACACATTGACAATAACTCTGTAACACACGCTTTCTGTTTGGATTAATTCTCTAAAGCCCAAAGTCTAAAATAAATAAATGAATACATGAACAACCCTGATGATGTCATCAGTGTTATTTTTTCAGACTTTAGAGCTCATTCCGTACCTACAGCAAATATTTGTATGTGATGAGGAACTCATAATAATTAGTGCTGAAGGGGACCATCATAATGCTGATATGTGCTGTAATAGGACTTATAGATAACTTGCTTTCCTCATTTGTACACATAACAAGAAATAAAGTCACTGTAATGAACAATTAATCCTGTTGCAAGAAAGTCATGTACTGACATCTGTTACAATAATCCTTCTCAGGAAATGAACTACATTAACATTTAAAGGGCAGCTTTCCCCAATGTGATAGGAAAGGTATAGTGCGCTATAGATAAACTTTCTTGTTGATGGAGTGCCCACAGAACAATTGTGTTCCCTACATTAAGGAAGAAATGTGGTGGTAATTAGATTTTGGATGAGTGCTGTTTTTTCAGCTGGACAGAGTGTAGGCTGACAACATTAGTCTAAGGCTTTTTTTCAGAGACACTCTTGTTACTGGGACACACTGGGCCCAATGTACAGCATATTGTTATAGTCTTGGATATTAATTAAAAACGGTGGAAAACCAGAACAGCTTTTAGGCTAATCAAAACGGACATATTCCTTGAAAGACAACACCAACTACTTGTATGTAACGAATGTAACCAAATCAAAAGCACAGAAAAACAGGCTGTGGAATATTTAAACAAAATTCCTTCTTTTGTCACAGCCCAGTGATGTTCAAATTCTTAAAAATTTGTACAAGATACAGCTTTCTGCTACCCATAAAGTCTCAGTTGGTAAATAAAGCTAACAGCTGTGGTTACAGGGGAACATCTGTTGGTTTAAATGAGCAAACTCATCCAATTACCCCCATCAAGATTGCCCTCGGCATATTTGCATGTGGAAAAATACTGATGTGCAAGAACATTGTCAAGGAATTATTGTCCCTATATGTGTTAGAGAGATTTTTAATTTTGTATTTTCAAAACTGTGAAAGCCTCCTGTGAATTAAAGCCAGCTTGGCCTGGTGAGAATATTATCTCTATATCTTAAACACCTCAATGGGTGTTGCTGGTGAGATGTTCAAGATAACTGCAAAAGGGGCTGTACAGTAAATGTCCTTGATTATGTAAATCTATCACACAGCCCCAGCCTCCACGGCACAGCACGATTTGTTTGTCTCCTAAGATGCCCTTATTGTGGTGTGCTTGTTACCAAGGTAACTGCTGTTTTCACAATGAGAATGTGTAGGATGCCAGAAGCTATGCCAGAATTTGGTTCAATATAGATAACCCAGGCTGCACATTGCAGCAGATTTGTAAAAAAAAATGGTTATGTACTACAAATGGCTCCATTTATAGTAAGAACATGCAGCCAAGTCAATTTTTTGGTGAAGGAATTTCTTCTCAAAATGGACAAGAAAAGGATGTTTGGAGTGATTCTGTGAGAGGAAGAAATGTTGTGAATAATGGATTAGTGTCAATATGACACACACCATGTTTTGTATGTGCCAAGAAAATCAGAACCCCGGGCTGAACTGCACCTTTTCGAAAATGCTGATGTTACAGAGGTTCTATAATTAAATGTATTTTCCCCAACCAAGTAAATTGCATTGGCCCAGTCCATCAATTTGTCTTGTAACAATGTCTTTGTTGCACTATTACCTGTATGTGTCCATGAATCATCAGGACCGAGGATGTCAGTGAGGAACTGGCACTATTCAAATATAACTCATTAGTCATCGTACGTTACAGATAAAGTATTAATTATCCACCGTACATAACTTAATAATGTTGTTAATGGTGGTCTGAGGGCTACCTCCTGTCATTTCATTTTAGTAATTTAGTCATGTTGATACAATGCTATGATTTGATTGGTATAAAGCTAGAGGACTGCTGGTTTCCCTCGGTGTAGTACTGACTAATCACAGTTAGTCAGTGACATGGCCATAACCTCATCTGATTGTTTGATTATATATATATATATATATATACAGTATATATATAAATATATATTTATTTTTTTACCAAGGGGTGTCAACCTCAACTGGCTTCCTTGGAAATGTGACAGGAGGGAATTAGTTCATGGCCACCGCAGTTTAACCTTAAATATTATATTCATTTATATTGGGCTCAGGGGTGCGCTCTTTCATTCATTGTAAGTTGAAAATGGTGAAATTAGAGATAGCAGCAACAGGACGGAAGACTCACTTGAACTGTAAAAAGTGTTTTTTGTGTGTGTGTTTTTTCTTTTTCTTAATCTTCATTTTGTATAACTAATTTGTTTGTTTGTCCTTCCTTAGCTGTTAAATATCACGGAGAAAGGGGAGAAAACCTTGATGGAGGGAAAACTCATGAAATCTGAAATACAGATCCAAAGTGTCTCAGTTTGATTTACTTTATAATAACTGTTATACATGTTTCTGTATTGTATATGTTGTCTTTACTTCAGTTATGTTATTTTCTCTAACATTTCCACAAATCACTGGGGGACACAATCTTTTCACACCACACCACTTAAAAAAAAAGTAAAACATTTCAATCTTTTTGTTGAGTATGGAATATGTGTACTGTGTGTCAGGACATGATGACAATAGAAAGTATTCAAAAATAAATTGTAAAAAGTTACATCTGAATAATTGACCTAGCCTGACTAGCCTCACTGGTTTTCAACTGTATATTGAACTTGGGCCAGAAACAGAAGAAATGAAAGTACAACTATAGTTACTTTGTAAATGTCCGTTGAAATGTCTTTATCAACCATCATGGGTCACTGAAGTAATGAACTCATTGGTCGACAGGCATCATCAAAATATTCAGTATACATCTGTGTTTAAAGTCCCTATGTGACAACAGCAAACACTTACTACACCCCTGCTTCTGCAGCTGCTCATATAGGCTCATAGAGACAGGCCTGAGGACCAAACCAACAACAAGGTACTTACCCACAGAGGACGAGTGACTCGCTGAATAATTCAGCTCAATCAGGCTAGTTTAAATATTAATAGGTGAGTAGGAGTTCCTCTTGGCACCTCCCCTGGGACATACAGTAGTTGAGAAGACAGTAATTGCTAACTCTTGTCCACTATAAGTCTCTAATTGAAGGACTAGAGAGTGCTGGAACGTCTTCTTCTTCGTTGCTTGTTGACCTTTGGAGAGTGGCTGAGGGTGACAAGCAAAGTGTTCCAATATGGCAACCCTGTTAAAATGACACGGAGGAACACTGCCCCGACTAAATTAAGGCGTATTAACTCAGCCAGCTAGTATGTTTTTGTCCAGGCTACAGTTGATGAACATCAAATCCTAAGGTAGTGTATTAATCATTGCCTCTACTGATTCCTTAATCACAGTTGAAGTCAAAGGCTTACTTTTGTCAGGTCAAATCAAGTCATGTCAAATGTATTTATCATCACAATTGATTGTGTTGTACAACCAATACAGACAGTGAAATGGAAATAAAATCACCATTAAAGGCTAAGAGATACACTTACACTACATAACATTAAATATAAGAATAAAAACAATAAGAGCAGAAATAAAACTATCAATAGAATGAGAAGGAAATAATTGATGGACAATATGAAATAAATAGGAAGAGTCTAAGCTCAACTTGGATTTTACATCATTGAGATGAGTCTTCAGAAGAATCTTGAAAATGTCAAGCTACTAATAAGGTTATATTGTTTTTAACTACAATAAACACATTAACCAAGAAAAAGTCAATTCTATCCTTATAAATGTGATTGAGTTTTAACCTATATTAACTGTTAAGTAATACATGATTTACAAATTAAGGTACATGTGCTTACAAAGCATTGGAAAAGTCAAATCTTTAAATCAAACAGGTTTCCATTTGTGAAATATTTTTCAGCTAAAAAGTACTGACCAACTGATTGGCCTTTCATGGCCTTGCATTCAAGAAAACTGTCGGAGGAAAGCAAATGAGGCAAAAGCGTTGGCCCAAATGCAGAATAGTTCTATGAATCCAAATAACAATGAGGTCATTTATGTTGTCTCCCTAACAATACTATATCATTGAAAAACTAGCATTTATGTTGGCTAAAACAAGTGATTCAGTATACTCACAGAAAAGTGTTAAAGACAAAGTCTCTCTGCAGTACTGATTATCAGGCTGAGGCATCGTTCAGTGAATATTACAGGGCTAAACCACATTTATCAAAAACCCATTTATAGCACCAACTGCCATGGCTCATGTATTAGACATTGTTTTAAGCAAAACAAACGGAATAGCTATTTTTGCTGTTAAAAATCCTATTCAGTAATGGAAAATCAATAGACCATCTCCTACTGATGTTCACAGCTGATATGATATTATTGGTCGCCGGATATATCCAAGGATGGGCTTGTTTTACAGAGAAAGGAATATGTCAAACATTATTACTGGTACAACACATTACAAGAATATGCTAGTTTGCTAATAAGTGAAAGCTATGCTGGAGGCACTGAATAAAATATGAAAAGAGCACAGGACCATCAGAGCAGGACATAATTATAGGGCAGAAAAGGAAAAATTCAACTCCCTGTTTGTCTTAGTTCTACATAGATTTTGTGCAGCATATTATGAAATAAGATGAATATTTTATGTTCCTTTCAGACCTTACATTAACACAACCCTTTTAGCATTACAAATGGAAAACATATAACAATAGTTTTCTGCTCAAATTATAGATTTGCTCTTGGGTACAAACAAAACACACCAAACAATCTTGATACATCTTCATTGTTATTATCTCATCCCTAAGAATAGATCCTTTCCGGTAACAGATAACAATACACATTCCAAAGTCATGCAGTCTGGGTATAAAGTATTATCTCAGTTTTTATTATTATCTACTGCATGTCACCAGCGGGCTTCAAAGCAACAGGATGACTGCATTTAGCATTCCATCCAGAGTGGTTGCTTATGTAACTGTGTGGACTGACCTGAGTAATCACGCTGTGAAGTCATTAAACGGACAGAAGTAGCAATGAAGAGCCCTCACACCAGCCCCCCTCCTGAAACACCATTAGCACCACAATCACCACCTCCGCTCCAAAGGTCTGCCTCTCATCAGATGCACAACCCACCCACCTGCCCACCCACCCCACACCTCCCTGCACTTTTGACCCTGCTGACATCACCTGTTTCCATGGCAGAGTCAATAGAAATCCATGCAACTCAAATCTATTGTTTATGGAATCCATTGATTCTTCATTCTCTTACTCATTCCATCACCCCACCATCTTCCTCTTGTCGTAGTCTATATATGGCTTAAGAACACTCATCTTCTGTTTTTTTTGGAGTGGCCACTTTATTATATGGGATCATCTGAGAGTCTCTTGTTGACTGAGAAAGTCATCAGTGAAAAATGATGCTTGGGAGAAGCTTTAGAGCCCTTTATTACAGATACCTCTCCAGCAGTAAAGCAGGGGTCACTGAGAAGCCCTGTGAAGTCCCTCATTGGTAAAAGAGGAGCTGCACGGCCAAGTGAATGATTTTTCCAAAAATGAGCTTACAACTTTGGCGTAAAACAAAACACTGAATGATACTGACATCTTTGTGCACATTAGCTGCTTCATAAAGATGTATATTGGTAATAACAACACAATAACACACACACACACACACACACACACACACACACACACACACTCATATATATATAATATATAAGCTTTGATTTTTTAAGTCTCCCTCTTTGTGTTTGATATTTGGTCACCAAGAGTTAGTGTAGCCTTAAGACAAAACATAATTACAGATTTTCCAAGCCTTTCAAAAAATCTCAAAATCATGGTTTTATACTCTGAGAAATATGCTTATTAACTCTTCTTAGAATAAGATGAGAATATTGATAACACTGTACCTCTGTGTTAGTTTGGGGAGATAAGCTTAGCCTTGCATAAATATACATAAATTACATAAACATGGTTTAACAATATGCCTACCAGCAAATCTGAAGCACATTAGCAGGGTGTATCTTATTCTCTTCATCTGTTCACAGTAATTTAAAACCGGATTCAATGGTTGCTGAATAATTTCTCATTGCAGGGACTTCACAAGGTCTTGTCATCACAGTGAGGTAGCCAGGCAACCTGCAGCTTTGCAACTCTGCACCGCTGTGCAGGTCTGCAAACCTGGACATGGTGAATTTAAGTCAAAACTCCTTTTTAATGTATTTGTATAAACCTAGTAAATTACTTTTTATAGCAATCACTTAAAATGTTTCTGTAGGTCTTGGATGAATGATGTATTAGAGAAAAATAATTAGAGTTAAAAAAACAAAACAAGAAACATGGGCGTTCACATTTCTCTGGGTGTTAGATGACACTAAAAAATAACAAACCAGATTTCCAGCATTATTCAAAGCTTTTGCATGAAATAGTAATTTACTGGAAACATCATCCATATAGAAAATAAGTCTATTCATGTTGACCACCTCCAGCGTTGCTAATCTTTGTTCCCATATCAAACAACCTTGTATTTGTGTCAAGAGAATTTGGATGCAGATATCGCTTTTGTTGCTTCAGCTCACATTTGGTTCTCAATGAGGCATGGCTATCAGCTTTAAATATAAACCTGAAATAAAAAGAGGCTCTGCACATTGTTTGATGAAAAATTGGATTAAGGACACAGTTGAAAATGTCGCCAAAATATTTCAGTGGAGTATACGATTTTGAGTTCCTGCCTCAGCCAATGCATCATCCATGATGCCAAAAATACACTAATCTATCAGAGAGTTACTAAATAGACAGCATCCAAAACAAGACTCAGTCATGTATTTATGAAGCCATGTTTTTTTTTAATCCACAGTCTATTGTCTTTTTTTAGGCAGGATGTTATTAGCACACTGTGTCGTGTATCTGTGCAGGCGAGCTCTTCGCAGGAGACTTGTTTTGTTCATTTATTAATAATTTCTTCATTCAGCTGTGCTTTTCCACTACCTCCTATAACTATGGCAACGCACTCCAATGTCTTGGAGAGGGCCTGGGTCTATTGTAAGAAAGGAGAATAAAAAAAACAACAATGTTTTCTTACAGCAGACATCCACTCATGACTTTTGGCTCTATGAAGATGGTCCATCTTCCCAGTCAATGAAGAGCCTCTCATCTCAGTGAAACAACGCACAGACTATCTGCCCACAAGGAGATGTCAGCCACATCTCACTACCTACAAGCTGCTTGTAATGCAGACACTATGTGGGGTGCAGTGTGCACTAGGCAAGCTTGCAAGGCTTAATTCAGATCTCTGCTCAGCTTCCACTCACTATTCGACAAATCTCATCTCCCTATGATGTTCATTTGTCATGCCTCAGTTGTTGTGAGCATCCCACAACAGCCGCTCACTTGTTGCAGGACTTGATTTTCTTTTTCCAGTGCTAGTCCATATGTGGCATCAGTGCTGACACATGATCTTGGCTTTAACTCAAAGCACTGAGGGATATCATATGTAAGTCTTTTTAAGTGCGTCCTTACATCTGGAAACCTAGATAAATCCTGATCAGGCCTACTGGGCACCAGCCCATTGGCCCCAGATGTCAGACACACCCAACAGCAATCCTGTGTGTGAAGTGACAGTTGTTTAAAAAAAAAAAGTCACTCTTATAACAACAAAGACATGCAAAATGACCACATAGACACAATAATTAAATCATTCAGCTTAATGGCCATAAAAAAAACTAAGCTTGCACAAAAACATGTACATTTTTCCTAATGATGCACAAAAAAGCTAAGAAAGGCACAAAAAGAAATTAAACATGGTTGAAATGACCGGGGGATAAAACACAAATAGGAGATCCATTACCATAGAAATGGGTTTGTGTTTTTCTTGTCTGGGTGTCTTGCTCTTATATCTAAAAGGGGTTAAGGGCATTCATATCATCTTGTAAGCCATCTTTGTTTTAAGGGCTCTGGTAACATTCAGTTACTGATGCACATTAGAGCTCTCACAAGTAGTAGGGGGTCCACTTGTTGAAAAGAGTAGCTCCTGGTGGAGTTAGCATCCTGGTTAGTGTTTGTGCCATTTAAAAGTCCTCAGAGGATCAGAGGGAGGTGGGCTAAAGATCAGAAATGACAACAGAAAATGGCCCCCTCTGAGTTGCCTTTGTGTTTATCCTGGTACACCGCTGGCACTTCCCCTGCAGGGTAGAAAAGTGAAGTCACCAAATTGCAAAACATATTGGAAATCTAATGTTTATTTATTAACTATGAAAAGGAATAAGTGGCAATGCAGGACACATAATACCATGCTGTGCAGAAATTATACACCAAACTCAAAGGTTAAAAAGGGAGTGGGGGGTGTTTTCAGTAATGCTGTTTATTGCTAGGTCAATGATTCAGATGTAATAATTGTTTTTTTACTCGGGTTAACTCACCCTGCACCTGCATCATCAATTAAAGTGTATTATTAAATATTTTACTTTTTCCGACCAAATAAATACAATTTCTTTTTTTTTACCAGAGTTTCTGCTTTAACAGCGCAACATACAGACGCTCAGATCTTCATCTTCTGCCCAGGATCAAGTACAGTCTAATGAAAACAATTTGCCCGTTAGTTTTTAGGTATTAAAAAGACAGGAAGTTTCGTTTAAATTTTGTTTATCTCGTTATAAATGCTTAGCTGAAGCTGGTTGTGCTGGATAAAATTAAAGGAGTCAAGATGCTCTCTTTTTTTTTATCCTCTGAATTGAATGATGTTTATGCACATGTAAAACATGCCTTTAAAACTAGGTTGAATATTTGTCCATTGACACATATGAAAATGATGTGATGATCACAGTATCACAAAATCTTACGCTGTAAATCTTCCACGCTTTCTAATGTAGCACATGCACTAACATTAAAATGTCATAATCAGCATCTGAAATGGGTTTAATTTTCTGGTTTTACTATGGCATTGCATGTCGAAATAGTCATTATAATATATCATTTTAAATTCACGTGTGCCTTAATGGTACACTAATGTGTTTGCCGTCTGCAATCATCATCTGTATTTACAAACGGTGATTCAGCAAAATAAATATACAGAATGTGACTGTAGCTTTAACCAAAAATATGTTTGGAGAAAGTAGCTCTGTTTTTTCCTCCACCACAAATACCAGTCGTTGAGCAGCTGGAGAGCCTGAGGGATAAACATTGCTTTTTGCCAGAGGGCGAGAAGCAAAAGAAAGACACAACAAGTCAACTGGGTCGAATTATCAGCGGAGAAGTCCTGAGTTTTTGAAAACTGTGTTTGTTTTAAGGCTTAATATAGATCCTGCCAGAAAGCGAGGAGTCAGAGAGCCAAGTGAATTTGTGTTATATTTTGGTGTTGCATGTACAGCTTGTGGCAGAAATAGATGAAAAAAGAGCAAAACAATAGAAAGAGATATACTGGATAACGGATAATGTTTCCCTGAAGCATGTGCAATATCTTTGCTGGGTCTAAACAACCTGCATTATGAATGGTTCTGTGCAATCGAGCTTGCTACTGTGAAAATCCTGAGGTAATCTCAAACAGACCAAAAACAAGCAGTGGAAGCCTTTGATTCATGCCTCCTCTCGGGGACGAAATTGTAAGCCTTGATAACATTTTTATAAAACTATGACAACATTTTTCCTGTGTAGTTGAGATGTTTTTACGAGTGTGTACACAGCCAAAAGCAGTGCTAAATGTTCCCAGTGGGCAGCATTCTGAGGTCCAGTGGGTCTCTGCAGGGAGTTAGTGACTGACACTGCTCACCCTGAGGCATTTGGCAAAGTCTTGGTTTTCCTCTTCCTTGGGCTTCAGTCTCTGTACAGGATTTATTTTTTTACAAGGGTCACTTGGGAATAGTGAATGAAGGAATAATGCGCAGCTGACAAATTAAATGCCATCGAGACATTTAATTATATTCAGCATTAGTACATGTAGAGGAAATAAACTGACTTTAAGATTCAACACCCAGTAAAAAAAACATTTAAAGGAAAATAGCAAATATTAAAGTTATGTCAAGAAATCATGACAAGTCAAAGGTATCTTTTAGAATGTGATTCTGACAACATTGAAAACCTCCATGATGACATTAGAATTGTTTCCTTGTCTATATACAACATTGCATTGCTCCTTTCTCTATGATGGCATGTTTAGTGGCTGTGAAATCTAGTCATTACACTTGATTGGTTTGCCTTTCTAAAAAAGGGTAGAATGACAGAGGCTACCTCATCAGTATAACTCAGCAACGTTAAAAAAAACTAAACCAAACGTTACAAAGACAATTTTTTCATCCATCTTTTGTATAAAGAGTCTATCTTTCTTTTGAAATGTTTCCCATGGAAGCAATTCTACATTAAAACCTTTTTTATGCAGACAGACTGAATTTAGGTTGTACATCTATTGACTCCAACAGCTCTCAAGTCTTGGAATTTTAGAAATCTATACTGCACCCTTCAGAGAGCTATTAAGGCCTTGAGCTACAAATATTTTTAAAAAATTGTTAGAAGAGCGAAGACCTCATTCATAGGAGAAAATGGCTTAAGATCACCTAATAGTCTATGCAATAATCATTAGCTTCCATTTCAGTTTACAGCAGATTTGTTAAAAGCTGAGCAGGGGAAGATAATGATATTTTTTCAGGCTGTACATAAAGTGAGGAGTCTCCTTTTAGGTGCAGTTTGAACCATTGATGACTATAACAACCTTGACAGTTATTCTGCAATGGATTACAATGGTCTTGTGAAGAAAATGATTCTAAAATTCACTCACAAAGAGGTTGCAAGTTTTAGTTTTCCATAGGTGGATAGTGTATATTTGTAGTTCCACAGGTGGATTTTATAAATGCTATTTGATATTTAAGTGGAGATGCTTACATGTCTGCCTTTACTGACCCATTTCAAAAGATAGCTAACATTCATAGAACTGTGTCTCCACTTTTTCCCATTTATAGGACTTGTAGGGACATTGGCCTTTTTTTCTAATTTTTCCTGAAAATTATTTTCCCTTAACGTAGCTGTTGACTTTACTTTTACTTACCAAGATAAATAAAGGGATGAATGGAAAAACATGGGAACATTGTTCTCAGGTTTGAATTTTGATCCCATGTCAAGCCTGACCCGTCTGCATTTTTTATTTTTTTTTACTTACTTAATCCCTGAGGGAAATTCGGGTTTACACGCTGTTATTGAGGGCTGCACCGTGCAGTGGTTAGCCCTGTTGCCTCACAGCGAGAAGGTTCCTGGTTTAAATCCCTATCTGACAGGAGCCTCTCTGTGTGGGCTTTGCATGTTTGACCCGTGCATGTGTGGGTTCTCTCCGGGTACTACGGCTTCCTCCCACTGTCCGAAGACATGCTTATATTAAATGGTGTCTCTAAATTGCCCGTAGGTGTGAATGTGAGTGTGGATGGTTGTCTGTCTCTACTGTATATGTCAGCCCTGTGATTGGCTGGCGACCAGTCTAGGGTGTAGCCCCGCCTCTCGCCCAAAGACGATAAGTGGAGATGAGTGGTATAGATAATGGATGGATGGATGGACTCTTTTATTGAGAGATGCTACTAACAGACATGTCCGCAATACACACATGCACAAACAGGACCTGTGGACATGCATTACTGGAGAGGTGTCAGAGTGGGGCTGCTACCAAGCGGCAACCTCTTGGAAAATAAAGCCAATGCGGAAGTGCAAAATCATGCAGTTTGTCAAGTGTCCACTTAAGGCTGGCTCCAAGAAAACCAGAGGCCACGTATACACAACAGGCGAAAAAGCTGTTTTTACAGCATAAAATAACATGTTTACATCCTGGTATAAAAAACTAAATAGGTCAGATTAGTCATTATCATCATGAGCACACACTGTAGGGGGGGGGGGTGAATTTTTTTAAAACGGCTCCGTTTTTAATTTATGAACGATACGTGTTATCTATAGTTAGGCACGTAGCTGACATGATTGACAGGCGGGCGGGATGTAACAGTTTGTCAAGAGTCTTAAAACCCGCCTCAGCTCCGGCTCTTAGCCTGTCGTTAGGTTGACTGAAAGTTAGACTGAGACAGCATTTCCAGCATGGCAGCCGGAGCCCCCTGCCGTAACAGATGGCTGACGTCACTCAGGCTTCGTCCATTGATATTTACAGTCTATGGCTGCTACACTGCTACACAGGGAGCACACCATAGCTGTAGGGGGTTCGGTGCTTTGCTCAAGGGCACCTCGGCAGACGGCAGTGCTCGGGAAGTGCCCTGGCACCAGACCAACTTCCATATTTTGGTTCTGCAACAGGAACTTGAACCGGTAACCCTCCAGTTCCCAACCCAAGTCCCTACTGACTGAGCTACTGTGGCCCACTGCATATGTCTGTGTGATATGAATTTTATCCTGAGTGACAAGTAACTCTGTCAATACTTTTCATTTAAAATGTATTTTGCTGCATCTATGTATCTGGTATAGGTAGATGGCTGGTAGATCATCATTACTCCTCTTGATGTTAGAATTACCATGAATTAATAGAAAGAGGTTGTTGAGTATTTTGCAGCAGTGATATACAAAGGAGAAATCCTGCCTGCATATTATCCCATATGCTCTTTTGAAAAGTGTCTCGAGATAACTATGAATTGGCGCTATACAAATAATCATTGATTGATTGAGTGATTGATTGATTGATTGATTGATATTACAAATTAGCAAACCACAAGGTTTCAGGTCACACGAGAAAACATAGAGTAAACATATTGCAAAATTTCTCCTTATCTGGATAAAAAAAAAAACCTTGGATTAAGGGTTATGTATGATGGATGAATTTTAGCATTACACATTTTGACTTTACACATTTTTCTTCAGATGTTGAATGTATTAAGCTTTTAGTTTGCAATAAAACTGTGAAAAGATTTTATGTAACCTTCTTTTTTACCCCTCAGTACTCTTGCCTGTTCCAGATGCACCCTGAGGCATTGGTGTATACTGGAGCTACATTTTTTCACTGAGACATTTGGTTGGAGGGAGTTTTGAGATTTACAGTCTGCTGACAGGTAAACATGCCTAACTGCTGGAATGACACTCGATGAGAATGCACAGGGTAAGACAGCTGTCTTCTTACAGTGGTAGATTACAACAGATGTGTATTGAGAATGGGCCTTATTTGTCTGGAACATATCCACTAGACAAGCTTTATGGAAGATATACAGTATCAGCTGTGTGGGTGTGGAACATTTTCTGTTGCTATTGTCTCGTCTGATTCCAGTTTTTCTAAATTATTTATATTTATATTTTCTGTCATAGAAAGGGAATATTGCAAAAAAAAATTCTATCCTCACAAATGTGTTCATAAAGGTGTCTTCTAACACATAAAAGATTTAAATCCAACTCCTGTAGGAAAATCTGTGAGAGCTGCTCAAAGTCAGGGTACCTGGAACCTTATTGAAAATTGAGAATTGAAAATGTTAACCTCTGCCTTATGTAGCTTGTGAGGGTTCAAACTAGGGGTTCTTCAGGATTCTGAATCCATTGCAAAAAAACGTCTTTGGACCCAAGTGACTATGGATGGGTGGGAGGAGTTCATGGTTATAAGCTGGTTCCAACAAAGGACCCCATGGCTCCTGAGGAGCCACTCTTGTTCACAAGCTGTAATTGTAATGGAGATTGCAGCAATTGGAGGTGCAGCTACAAGAAGAATGGTGTTGAATGAATCTCGGCATGCAGAAATTGTAAATGATGATGTAGAGCAGAGGTTCCCAAACATTTCAGCTTGGGACCCCCAAAATAACTGTGCTAGAGATCAGGGACCCCCACTGTCCCTATTTCAGTAATTTATTGTAAGAAAGGCTAAAAGCAGAACACAAATAATGTCCATGCATAAAGTGTAGGACTGAGTGGACATTCAAAATGTAATAAACAGACACTCAGGGGATGTCGTTGTGTATTTTCATTCGTAGGGAGCAGCAGACACCTACAATGTTTCACTTATGTGAAAACTTATATTTAAAGGATTTTTTTAACCATCACTTTCATTTCAGCATCAATTTTACTTTGCCACTATACTTGTATTTAAAATCCAACTACTGTGTGTATGTTTTTTCACAATAATGGGTAAAATATGCAATTTTAAATCAATCCACTTTTTTATTTGGTTATGGAAGGCATCTCGCGACCCCCCTCTCAGTGTCTCACGAGCCCCCATGGGGTCCCAATCCCCACTTTAAGAACAGTAGAGTCTGGAGAAGACTCAGACCTCAACCCCTGAGACATTTGACAATGTGGTGCAGTATTTTTTTTAACTAGTATTGAAGATATTGAAATCAACATATAAAGCTACTTTAAATGTACATGGAAAAGTGGGCGTGGCCGTTTTTCCACCAATGAGTGGAATTTTTGCAAAACAAATGCTTGCAATGGATTCAGAATCCTAAAGAACCCCCTAGTTTGACCCCTCACAAGCTACCAAAGACAGAGGTTAACATTTTACATTTTTCACCAATAAGGTTCCAGGTACCCTGACTTTGAGCAGCTCTCACAGATTTTCCTACAGGAGTTGGATTTAAATCTTTTATATGTGTTAGAAGACACCTTTATAAACACATTTGTGAAGAAATCTATTGGTAAGGAATTTATTCCGAGATTGGCCAAATATCTGATAAAATTCCCTTACTATCAGTTACTTTTAACTATTGGTGAGACTTGAAAATTGTCTATTGAGAACTACTATTTATATCAGGTTTAGTAATTTTTGCTTATACTTTTAAATACAGCTCACTCCATTCTTTACTCAAAGTATGTGCAGAGATGTTACAGCAATAATTTTATATTTCTGTGTGTAGGTGCATGTGTGTGTGCGTGCATGCGTGTGTGTGCGTGTGTGTGTCCTTCAAACCTGCGAGACCCTAAACATGTAATCTCCCTTCTTCATATCCAAGCTTGATGTGTGAGGGATTAGCAAGCCTATAACAGTTTTTTGATGAAAGAACAGCACTTCACCTCGGCCAGCTTGCTGCTGAAGATATGTATTTATAGATAAAAATAATCCATTGAAAGCAACCATTGTCAGACATGTGGTGGCAAAATGAAGGATGCTGCGTCTCACAAAAATTCAATTTATCTGATATCTTCAGGAACACAATAAGGGATTGCTGCCTCTTTCTTCTCTCACTCTCAATAGGTGTGTGTATGTGTGTGTGTGTGTGTGTGTGTGTCTGTATGTGTGTGTGCGTGTGTGTGTGTGTGTGTGTGTGTGTGTGTGTGTGTGCGTGCGTGTGTGTGTGTGTGTGTGTGTGCGCGTGTGTTGGTGTGTGTTTATGTGTGTGAAGCAAGGATTCAGTAGTCAAGCAATCTGAATCTTACCTCGAGGGATATGTTTCTGAAAGGGGTTTAACTTGTTATTTGATACATTATCTTCAGCACAATTTGCTCGCACATCGATTCCACTTAGGGCCATATCGAACTAGTTTAAGTATGAAATATGGTTTCTGTGACAGGGTCAGTGCGTCTAGGGAAATCCAGTACAAGCTAAAATCCATCCTGAACGATCCATGCACACATACTGTATTTATGTGTTTTTCCATCTGTAACTGGAACTGTTTTAATGAGACTCATTAGGCACCATGGGATGCTGAAGATGAGAAGTGGGCTAATACAGCAAGTGGTAATAATCCAAGACTACATTTTAGAATAATTCTGAACCACTTCTCACAGATGAATAAAACCACTTTTCCCTCAACATGCATCCAATGTACATCTCCTCTCCTGAGATGAGTTTACAGCTACATTGTCTCCTGCTGCTGTAACATCAGGAAGGCAGTGAGGATAAAGTTTGAATCCAGTCAATATTCTCCATTTCAGTGCAGACAATGAATCATAACCCCACACTGTTGAAATACTCATGAGTTATCCTGGAAGTTTGTGCAGATGAATCGTTCCACTATTCCAAAGAAGCATCATTAAATGAGAAAGTGACAAAGGGCTGAGGCTGCTGTTCAGCAATGCAATAAATGTGAGGGGTGGGGATTGGGGGGTTACAGAGCAGGAAAATGAGAGCACAGTGCTCCCAGCACAAATGAACATCTTCCCTCTCACAGGGATTGCTGATAATTAAGAGCAAAGAAAAGTGTCCTCTTCTGAGGTCAACCCCTCTGCTCCCTGTTTCTGTCTTACCAATGAACTCCCCTCATCTCATCTCCGACATACACAGGGAGAATCACTTCGTAATAGCTGCTTACACACACTTGCTGTGAATCGGATGTACAAATCAACAGAATAATAATAAGCCATTTGGCTGAGAAAAAAACACCTTCACAGTAAATTCTTTGAATACTAGAAATTACAAGTACATTTCTTATAAATTATATACATTTGGATGCCCTAACAAATCACAACTGCCTTTCTATAATTGAATGGCACGTTCCTTTTAAGGAACAAAATGCTAATCAGATGTAAAATGGGTGAAGTGGTGGTCATGTGTTAGAGGGAAGGCGCTGCATTATAAAGTGACATTTATACTCACATCCTCTGCACTCCCATCCCCCATCCCCCACCCACCTACTGCCACCAGCTCTCTCTCTCTCTCTCTCTCTCTCTCCCTCTCTCTCTCTCTCTCTCTCTCTCTCTCTCTCTCTCTCTCTCTCACACAACCACACACACGCACACACACACACACACACACACACACACACACACACACACACACACACACAAACAAACACACACACGCGCGCACACACATATACTGTCACTGTCTCTCAGGTCTCAACATGTTATGTGTTCATACTCAGCAGTAGCTACATTTTCTTCTTTCCTTTCTTCTACCTCTCTCTCTCTCTCTCTCTCTCTCTTTGTCTTTCTCTTTCTCTTACCCCCACCCCATGCCCCCCTCTGTCTGTCTCTCTTGCTCTCTGGCAGCATATACAGACTCTTTTATTGTTGTTCCTTGGAGGACAGGCAGTATGAATTTGTATGATTCTGTGTCATTGTTATTGCTATTCACATCTATCCACATGAAGGATGAATCTTCCCCCATCACAGCCCATTACAGCACTCAGAGGCCTCTTTTCAGTCCATTGATAAATCCACTTCCCCCAGAGCAGGATTTTTTTTAAGCATCCCACATCATGGCAATTGTTAGAATTAAAATCAAACCGCTGAGATGCTGCAGATAGTAAACTGGTTTTCATTTGTTTTTAAATACAAGGTAGTGCTATTGAACAAGTCATGTAGTTACAGAGAAACACTAAAACGTAAACAGATTTTTTCCAGCTATTTCCGTTTGTAGTAAATACCCGTATAGACAGTTGTTGATTGCAACAGGGTGTAAAGGCCCTGACACACCAAGAAGATCGTCGACCGTCGGTCCTAGTTGGACTGTCGGTGAGTGGTCGTCGCCGTAGTTTTTGCGGTGTGTCCGGCTCCGCCGCTACCCATCGGCCTTCTTTTGTCCGATTCGACATGTTGAATTGGCGTCAGCGGACTGCGGAAAGCCCCTTGAGCATGCCGCTGTAGTATCCATGCTTTCACCCATTAGTGCGGTTTCTCCTTATTTGTCGCCTCCACCTCTTCTTTTCTTTTTCCACTAAAAGATAAAGGGCTGACAATGCCAGTGGCATTTTCAACGTTTTCTCAGACATTATTCTTGATTAGTAGGCTTCATATAATACGAGTGGTGCGCGACAGCGGTGTGAAAATGGTCTTCTCGTATCATAACAACGGACTACCGCCGCCTGCTGGCATGGAGAGTTATTTCCTCTCATGCATGCACAGAAAGTATGTGGTGGTTGGTCGTCGGCTGTAGGCTTTGCGATGTGTTCTTGTGCAACTTTTTGACCTACACAAAAGGCGACGTGAGGCAACGCCACAGGCGGCCTTTGTCGCCACTAGTTCTTTGCCGTCTATCTAACTTAAATTAAAAAATGACTAAACCCATGTTATATATACTTTAGTTGAGTACTTACATCACCTCAAATATTTCCAAAAGTTATCAAAGCCAGAGAAATCCGTAATTTTATAGTTGTAACAGTACGTGTCTTGTAGACGGCCGACATGATAAGCCGCCATAACAGACACGAAATGTTTATCGTTGTGAAGGAAACCCCCGGATGTTACATCAAAGACCGCTGCATAAGCTAGCGCTAGCTGCCACTGAAAGCTGCCGTTCTGTCGCTGTATGTGCTGCTTTGATAAAAACGTCATTTAAATTATACTTGGATACATCGTCAGTACACATATTGTCTTTCTGAGTTCGGTTTCGCCCATTCATATTGATTCAACAAGGAGTTTGTTCGTTTTTGGAGGGGTAGCAGAGAGAAACATTCCCATGATACCCCGCGAACCTGGACGTCATCTTTTGTTATTGTTTTGATTGAGAGCCCCCTAGCGGCGGATTTTACATACTATACGTTTAAATGTGTAAACATGATAAATGTCTTCTGGTTATATTTTTAAATCCCTCAAATGTATTCCACATGCCAATATTAAGAATGTTTCTGAACAATGAACAAATCACAGTGTCCGTATGTCTTTGACAGTAAAGGCGTTTTAAATTATGATCAATTATAAAATGTGTAGAATTTTAATATTAGATTGTCATAAAAGATATGTATTAGTTGTGCTGAAATAAAAAGCTGGTCTAAGAGAGTATTTCTAAACATTCCTCTCTTTTACAGCAGATTACCTGCCAGCAGGTGAATAGTTTTGGATTGAACATGTAAGTGCTGGAGCTCAGAGGATTTTTCAATGCAGGCTTACAGCCAAGTGCAAGAGCTGTTCAAATGTCTTCATGCCTGTTTATTTATGGCAGGTACTGTATATCAGTTCTTGCCAAGATTTTGAGAGCTATTTCTGGCTCTCCTGAAATAACACAGTAAGCTCATTTTTGTCAAACGCTTTGGGGGCTTAGTCTAGATTATATGAATGAAACGCATGGTCACTGTGGTGATAGGGCTGCACAGGTTTTCTTCTGTATCTGCAGCAGATACACTGAACTCTATGGATTAGAAAGGTGTGCTTGTAACACCAATAATTATTCTCTATATTTAAGAGATTGTTAATATTTTTTATGCACATCACAGTGGTGAAAAATGATTTTTTTGGTACAATTTTTTATTATTATTTAATGCTTTCCGAAAGAAGAAAAAAACACCTATAAGATCAGTCTTTGTGTAAACCTACCTGAATCCATACATGTTATATAGTCTTACTACATGTTTCGGACCATTTTTTATTTAATTTTTCAAGACTTCACTGATGTCGAAAGACAACTTGTGTGAGAACTTTGTAAACAAATTGTTTAAAATCATTTTCCTTTTAACATGTCTTGTGATTTGAATTATGTTCTTATTGATATGAATCATCCTGGGTGGTGTACACCTTTAACCACACCTGCTATCAAAGAGCTTGTTAGCATTTTGGTGAGCACATCTTTATATATGGCTGTTGCCCCAGACTTTTAAAAAACCCATCACCTGAAGAAGACTCAGAGCCAAGTGTAAAGTGACGCTACAAACAAAGAACTCTAGCTAAGCATGACATAAGGAATTAACTTACCCGCATTTCAAATATGGTGGAGATACATACGCCTGCAATCACCCAAACCAAGGCTATCTCTATAGATCTACAGAGGCTTTTGTGTGTATCTTCAGAAAAGCACAACTTAAGCATCAAGCCAAAAGGAGATACAATTCTTCCTTATTTTGTGTAAAAAAAAAGACCCTGAAACAGTCCCATTGTCTGGCATTCAATTGTAAACAGATCTCAGGCTCCCTGTGGAGGTTTTTCAGACTCCATCAGCGATGTGGTAGGAGTTGACAACATGATATGAAGTGTTTTGTAAAAAATAGAAGCCACAAAAGAAAAGAGTGAGACAAAAAGTTCTACAAAGAACTTTATCATGTAGGCTCATGCAAACTGTATGGAAAGATGTTTCACTTCTGTTGTTGTGATTTTTTCCTGCATTTGTTTGTGTGTGAGGAGAAGAGAGGGGCATGACTGTGTGGGTGTCTGTAAGTGTGCGTGAGTGTGTCAGAGAGGGGGGATGAGAGTATCAGAGGTTGGCTTTGACTGACATATCACAGGTTAAGTTTCAGAGTATTAACCTTTTCTGGAAGTAACTGCTAGTAGTTATACACACAATTCTTTGGTGAAGGGAATTTTAGTAGGATATATTTTCTGCTTCCTAACAAAAAACAGATCAGATGCTTTGGATGTATTGTTCTATGGTTAAGAAAATGCACATGTCAGTTAAGAGGTTTTGTTGTTGGAAACAGTTCATACTGATGAGCAATTAACAATCATGTCTATTGTTACTATAGCTGCTGTCCTATTACCTATTAGAGCAGAAAAGGAAGCGAAAAGACTAATCTCTGCATCCTTAACTGTTCCCTTCCATTCGGTTGAGCTACTTTAAAAGTCATCAGCAGTGTTTCTTGCCAGGCAATTTGAGTCCATCTGCCAGACTGAGATCATACCATGAGATCAGATACATGCCAGCATTATTGTAATCCTGTAGTTTGCAAGGAATGAAAAAGTCATTTTGTGCCAAAAGCAAAGGCGTTCACATTAACACCAAATATTACTTGCTTTTGTTACCTATCACAATCCATTGCATTTTATTTACTAATCACATTAAGCCTTTAGAATACTCCTCCACCCTATATTGAGGCAGGCTGAATCATTTTCAAGCCACACTTAGGGAGGCTGTGGCTCAGTTGCAGTCGGTTGTCTCTCAACCTGAAGGTTGGGGGTTCGATCCCCAGCTCCTGCAGCTACATGTCTGACGTGTCCTAGTCCACTTAATCACTTAACCCTAAATTGCTCCTGCGACTGCGTATGAATGAGTATCAATAGGATTTGTCACTTCTGATGGTCACTTAAGATAGCAACCCCTGCCATCAGTGTGAATGGGTGTGACCTGCGGTGTACAAACGCTTTGAGTAGTCAGTAGACTAGAAAAGCACTATAGCTCAGGTCCATTTACCATTTATCGACACAATGTCCAGAGTAGGATCATGGGGGGGAGGGGGGGGAGAGGGGGGGGCAGGCTTGAGCCAGAAACATCTTAAATGTATCAACTGATTTAATGTCAGATAAAAACCTACAGCCAGAATTTCAAGCCCCTGCGTCTCCTACTAAGGTCCAGACCCCACAAAAAAGGCCCGAAAATGTCTTCAAGTCGTAGCACATAATCTAGGTCTTGTCTCTGCTGAATTTCTATACAGCATGTCACAGGATGGAAGAAAAATTACTTTTTGTTGCAGTAAAACTGATGTTTTTCTAAGAGTGAGCACATTATCATCACATTTTATTTGTTTCACCTACTTTAGAGAAATAGTCCCCACATGCTTCTTATCAAACACAGATTATTACATTTGTAGTAGCCTGCAGTTCTGAACTGGAAATGGGAAGTTCCTCTGAAATGGCAAGCTTGTGAGAAGGAAGTGGTGCTCATTGCTAAGAGGCGACCATCTGCAGGGCTTCTAGCAAAGAACAGGTCAGCCATGTGGTAATAGCTGCTTCTCACTGCCATACTGTTAAAGTACCACACATGGCCAGGAACATATGTAACTGTTACTTCTGGCATCGCAGCTTCAGCCATCAATAGTCGAAATATTTTTTACAGCAAGACACAAAGGGCATCCAGGAGGAAAAGGAGCAAAAAACAACACAACCAAGTTTGATTCTTGGCAACAGCATTGCTAGTATTGCTTTGTGTTCCAAAGAGCACTCTTGGCAGTGTTGGTGGTTGGGAAGCCTGAGAGGGATCAATGTCCTTCTTACTGCATATGCAGGCATTCAGACCAAAATTAGCTTGGGGTTTGCAGGGCTGTGTTGATTCAGGTAACTGATGGACATAAAAAATGGTAAATGAAGCCCAGTTTGAGACAGATCATGTGTTTAAAGGCTCCTGAGACTCTGAAAATTGCACAATGTGTTATAAACAATTTACCCTTTGTCACAACCATCACAAGGTAAACAGTGTAAGTGTGAAGGTTCATGGCGGATGTTATTCAGTTATAACTTTTTTGTTGGACCAACCAGGGATTTTTCTGAGTTTGTTTGTCTTTTAAACCACCCATCTACCACATTTGTTCTCATCTCAGGTTGTCAAATAGATTGTGCTGTTGCATCTCAGAGATGCACAAAACTGCTTAGACACATGTGACACAGATGGTAAGGTCTGTTTTTTTACCTATCTAACATGTTTTTACAGTCCACCATCAAAATGATCTGATTGGATAGGTTAGGGAATGATAAGGAAAAAATCTTGGTGTATGTTAACACAGTCAAATGATATCAACTTTTGCTTTCACAGTAGACAAGAACCTGAGTCTCCTTGGTGAAGGTCACATGATTTTTGGTGCATCCATCCTGCTTTACCACCCATGGTGGACTTTGCCAGTCTGTCTACATTATCAATATGTACAGCATATCTGAGAATCTAATAATGTCCTGGTAGATTTATATATAAGCCGGACATCTATAAGCCCTGCACGTCTCATGCTGACTATGAAGGCTAACTTGTGCGTCTGTATAAGAAACTGAGGGCACTGGCAAAGTGTATTTGATGCCTTGAATTAAAGCTTGCCTTGAGCAGGACAAACCTGATTTAAATTGATGAGAGGCCCATGTTTTCAGGCAGGGCTAAAGATGGTCTGAAAATGACCTAATTTATTTCTGTTGGTTGGCCCTCAGAGTGGATAAGGGTAGTGTATATAACATTCCCTTTGGAATGTAACATTTGAGAGATAACAGATTTTGTTTTCATTAAATGAGCCTGAGGATAGTTAAGGCAGCCAACTTGAGCCCACCACCACACTTACATGGCAGTCTTCTCTCAGTGCAACATAAGCCCAATGTGCCATTTTGATCATGATCTAATTAGTCATCAACATTTTGCAGTCACACAGTAAACCAGTTACTGTTGCTGTTCAGCTGTTGCTGTTGTTCAATTTGCATTTCACAAGCCCCAACCTCACAGCAGCATGCACCTGGGAATGTAGGAGGGAGAAGACATTATTGTCTCTCTTCACTCATGCTTTACCGAGGGCAATGGTTCTATTATGTTTTGAAATCAGAGTCAGGACACTCACTGTTATCAATAAACATATTTATAGGTTTCAAAGTCATCCGTTTAAATGTAATGAAGGGTATGAGTTATGCATAGTTAGGCACGTGGCTGACCTGATTGATGGGTAGTGATTTAACAGTTAGTGTCAGCTCTTAGCCTGACGTTAGGTTGACTGAAAGTTAGGTTGAGACAGCGTTGCAGCATTTCTACCTCCATTTATGGTAACCAATGGGCGACGTCACTCAGGTTTCGTCCACTATTAGTTACGGTCTATGTGATGAACTCAAGTGCTGTTTGTTGATCTGGGGACAAAAGAACATTTTCTTCAAACTCTTGGGGTTGGATGAAGTCGCTTCACTTGACCCTACCATCAGACATGTTCATTTTAGATCAACATACAAGAGAACCAATGGAGCATGAAAGAGTTGGATTTATTGATAAAAACTATGCTGACATGGCCGTTATTTAACTTGGAGAGCAGGTGCAAATTTTTACTGGCCTTTAAAAGATTTGTCATGATTTTTTTTTTAAGATGAGATAGTTACAGTTTTAATCATCATAAAACCTTCATCAGCTATTAACCCAAAGACATGTGTGCAGAAAGAAAATGGTACAACAGTTTTGCTCATTACATGGTAACAATGTAGTCTGAATTGCCCCGCAGTGAATTGCTTTAGAATCACGGCCACCTTTCCAACACAAGGGGTTCACAGAGGGATGGTTTCTATGACAACATTATTAAATAATGTCAAAAGCTGGAAGTCACCAATTCAATACATTATAGAGTGCTGGAAGAAACTTTGTCACTGCTTTGAGCAGTTTGGACATGAGGTTTGCACAATGACAGAGGCTTTAAAGGTGAAGGCAATATCTTTGTGAAATGAATTCTAATAGCAACAGACATATTAAGGTGCTACCACTGATGTGCTCCCAGAAGGTGTCACAACAGATCAGGAGGAGTCAGAGTAAAGGATACCTGCATAGAAACATTTGAAGATGCAGGATATTCAATTGAGCTTGATAGATTGATAGAGAACAGGATCTGCAGGACATAGCATTTTTACAATACTTATTTTTTTAAGGTATATTATTTTTCAGGTATGAGGACAAATGTCCTTCCAACAGTGGAAGGGTTAAGTTTGTTTTAACCATCATATACAAAAGTTTTCAAATGTATACAGAATCATGCTATTCCACAATAAACAAACACAGACTAACCTTGCTAACAGACACATGTGTGGCAGTGCCACTATCTTCTTATCATTATCTTGGTATCAGGTTTCACAAAGTCTCGTGGCTAGCTCATGTGTGATAAGAAATGTTGTGCTAAATGTTTACTTAACACAAAAAGATGATTTGTCAGTATCAATGACTGCGTTCACAGATTGGATGACACAACTTTACCGATGAAACCATGGCAACCTGGAGAATGGGAACAACATCTTGATAGGCTGTGACTGCTGCGACTAAGCAGGCTGGTTGCATAAATCTCTCAACCTTGACTTTGATGAGTTCCTCTTTATATCATGTACCTGCAGTGAATGTGTATGTGTTATGTTAAAGCAGATAAAACATTGAATTTTAAAGTGAGCGGGAATATGTAATGCAGGAGAGACTAAAGTCAAAGAAAGGTCAAAGATCAACTGCTGTTCCAATGCTTTCATGTCAATAATGCTCGTACAGAACACAGAGAGGTAATAATGAGAACCATAAGCCTACAAATCTATCTATCTATCTATCTATCTATCTATCTATCTATCTATCTATCTATCTATCTATCTATCTATCTATCTATCTATCTATCTATCTATCTATCTATCTATCTATCTATCTATCTATCTATCTATCTATCTATCTATCTATCTATCTATCTATCTATCTATCTATCTATCTATCTATCTATCTATTTGTAGGCTTATGGTTCTCATTATTACCTCTCTGTGTTATTACCTTATTACCTCTCTGTCTCATTATTACCTCTCTGTGTTCTGTACGAGCATTATTGACATGAAAGCATTGTAGACTATATATAAAGCTTGTTTCTGTCTGCATGTTTGTGTGTCTAAAAAACTTTGCAAACTACTTCCAGCTGACTTGTGTTTAGCTCCTGTCACAGCCATCTGGTGCTTCTTTAATGAAATGTGTCTGAACTATGTCACATGTTTTTCAACTGGTCTCTCTGTTCAAGCAATGTCACGCACCATAGAGAAGAGAGAACACAGAGCACAGCAGAAAGAATACCAAAAAAGTGTGTGTGTGTGTGTGTGTGTGTGTGTGTGTGTGTGTGTGTGTGTGTGTGTGTGTGTGTGTGTGTGTGTGCTTTAAATATTTATAGTTAATATGTTATATAAAAAAACAAACATGTTTTATACATTTTAAATATACCATAAAACGTGGCCCTGCATCTGTGATTACAAGGTAAACCACCTGCATCACATGCATAAAAGTACTACATATCCTAACATAATCCTTATATGCTGCGGATGCCTCCAGCCCTGACCTTTTAAATTTGGCAGTATAGTGTCAGCTCTCTGTAGGGGTGATATGAAATCACGCTGTGCCCTTCATGATTTTACTTCTCAGAAGGGCTCTTGGAAAGCTTGTTTCAGGAGATGCTGTCATGCAGGTTTTTGCCAGAGGAGCCAGCTATCCTTTCCTTGGTGGTCAACAAAAGGGGCAGAACATATCAAAGTGATGCATTGTTGTTAATATTGCAGCACATTCTGAAAAGAGGAACAATAGGAGAGTAGTAAGCAGTGCATGGTATTATTTAATTGTTAACATATTTCGATAATTTATTTGAGTAAAAGCAGCATTATTGTAATATAAAAATACTTAAGTATGCATTGAAAATTCAACTTGAGAAATAAAACGTTTGCTTAAAATTAAACATAAAGTAACCCAAGAAACAGCATAACTTTGCAGAGAAGCAAATCTTAAAATCATATTTCTCATTCTTAAATTAAAACAAATAAATACAGAAATGAATTTTAGATCACTGTATTCACTAGTGATGGCTACATTTGTAATTTTGCTGTTAGTTTCAGCAGGTAAAGATGGAACTATTCTATTTACATTAATAAGGGCAGCGTATGGTTAATTTATTTTCATGTTTGTAACGTAAAACTGTAAAGACATTACGTATCAAACAAATGGAGGGGAGTTAAAAGGACCATATCAACCTTTTATATGTGGTGGGTTGGCAAAACAAAGAAGCAATACATTTAACTACTCCAGTACGAATAGGCTACCTACAAACTGTAGCCTACTTACATACAGTACTTACTGTAGATGTACTTACTGTAACTGCATTCTACTACTGCTGGTGAATACAAATTGCCATCTAGTTGGTGACTGATCATAAAATCCTCTTTTCCCCATCATCTCCTCAATATGTTCACAAACACAGAGGAATAACCCCACTGATCACCCGTTGCTATAGCAACTCCAGCTTGAGTGCTGTGATGCTACAAGGCCATAGTTGTCGTGATATCAGTGTTTGCAGAGAAAAAGCAGTCTGTCTGTGCGCAAAAGTACTGAGTATGCAATAAGAAAGGCATTAATAAGATATTTGGGGACCGTAAAGAAAAAACAAAAACAAAAAGGAAATATAAAATATGTTTATGTGCAGAATGCATAACATCTGCATTAATCAGTTAATAGGCTATGTTAACACTTTGGGGCTTGACTGACTAAAAAACTCTTGGAGCTTTTTGTCAATAAACTGTTAAGAACTCTTTCCTGTATTTTCGGACCATGTGAAGATTTTCGACTTGGAGTGCACTAAAATCACAAAAAGAAGTGATCAGTGAAATCGCAGAACCTATATTGCGGATTTTAAACTGCTGCATGTTGAGGAACAACAGTTCTCCCCTTAAGAATATGACATCTTGCTGACATATCTCCAGCTGTCACTTCTGTCCCAGTGTTGAGAAATGACAGCTGAGTCTACATTCTGCAACAACTACCGCTTGCTTCATTACATCGCTGATATTGTCGTGACAAGAGACAAAGTGACTGCCTGTGCTGAACACATCAGACATAGCTCTGTGCACACTTTTGAACTGTTCTCTCAGAGGTATCACTAATCTTGTCTGCCAGTCTGCTGTATATTTAAGCTTGACATTATAACTAAAAACTCTCATTGTATAGGCTAAATATTCTTGCTTTGTTTCCACAATGAGTAAGGACTGTTATGATTTGCAATCATACCAAAGTGACTAAAGAAAGACCTTTAACAAGAGAACACATTAGCAACATTTGAAAAGACTGAACCCTGATAAAGACTTAATCATCAGTTTTTAAGGTGATAACAAACAAATATGTATTCACTACCATGCTGAAGATCAGACAAAAACTAAATGACACCACTCATATGCCAGTATAATAAAAATGTTGCCACAGCAAATAGCCACTTAGCTTAGCGTCATACTGGAAACACAGAGCAGGCCTGGTTTCCCAAAAAGTTACTAATCACTATCCTCAAATTTCACTATTCAACTTGTTAAACCTAATTTATTTATAGTAATATATAAGAAATACAGCACATTTTAGGATCCAAGCTAGCATTACAAAACGCTGCAGCTCGTGTACTGACTTGAACTAGGAAAAGGGACCACATTACTCCTGTATTGGCTTCTCTGCACTGGCTCCCTATAAAATCTAGAATAGAATTTAAAATCCTTCTTCTCACTTACAAAGCTCTTAATGGTCAGGCACCATATTATCTTAAAGAGATAATAGTGCCGTATTACCCTTCGAGAACATTACGCTCCCAGAACGCAGGCCTGCTTGTGGTACCTACAGTCTCTAAATGTACTATGGGAGGTAAAGCCTTCAGTTATCAGGCCCCTCTCCTTTGGAATCATCTACCAGTCAGAGTCCGGGAGGCAGACACACTATGTTTTTTTAAGAATAGATTAAAAACTTTCCTTTTTGATAAATCTTATAGTTAGGGCTGGTGCAGGTATAAACCAGCTCCTAGTTATGCTGCTATAGGCCTAGACTACCGGGAAAATTGCACCTTCATCTCTTATCGCTCCCTCTCTCTCTCTCTCTCTCTCTCTCTCTCTCTCTCTCTCTCTCTCTCTCTCTCTCTCTCTCTGTGTATTCACATCATTTTACTGCATGTCGCTATCTGTAAATATCAGTTACTAACCACATCTTTACCTGCTTTCCTAAAGTGTCTCGAGATAACACTTGTGAATTGGCGCTATACAAATAAAGATTGACTGATTTCCATGTTTCCAATCTTTATGGGGGACAAAGCTAAACAAGCTTTAAACAAGAACGCAAATAAGGATAAGTCAAACAATGCACTAACACCCCTGTTACGGCCTCCTTAACAGAGGTGTTAGGATAAAATAAAATAGGAGAGCAGACCTTAGATTAATTTATTTTATTTTATTGCATAACCTTGTCTGTTAAAGAAGGATGAGTATGATTATCAGATCCCTGAACATTGGTTAATTCCCTGAGTGACCCGGCTGCGCTGCGATGCTCATTTACCACTCCATCATCAGAGTGACCAGGCCTGGCGAGCACATGGGGACAGCTGAAGAAGCAAGATCCTGTTTGGCAGTGACTGTAAATGGCCAGTATGGCAGCCTGGCTTCTCTCAGTGGTTGCAGATGGCACTCAGTGACACTAGGGTCAACGTTCTGTCTGTGTTCCGCAAAAAAAACAAAACAATCCTGGGTAGAAGGCTCTATCTTCATCTGCCTCAGCAGATTTCTGCACATGTGGGTGTGGAGGCAGCAGTGCCTGGAGGAGGGATCCAGTTCTGTTTGCAGGAGGTGACAGAACAGAGACATCTTTCAGTTTCATTCTATTTCATGCTTGGCAGGTACACAAATTAAAGATGAAGAATTTGAAACTTAGATTGCAAAAGGAAATGTTTATAGAAAACATTACCAGAAGGTTGAAGTTTGTCTAGAAGGCGCTGGAATCTTTTGACTTGTGTTTTCATCATTGTAAACATATGTAGGGCATCTTACAGTATCTGTCACAGTGAGGGAAAACCATCTGCTCTCTGAGTATTGACTGTTTTTATTTCCTAGTTGTATGCAGGCATATATGCTTATTGCTTCATTTGTAATACATGTGGACATGTGGACCCTTGAGGGTTTGGATAAATGAACATTGGAGCATGTTTTCATCTCCCACCACATTCAGAGGCCGGCTGCAGATGCTTGATTTGGCAGTTTTAATGGTTAATCACTTAAATTACAGAAAAAAACACATGTTACGTTATCTTGATTTGCCATGCTGTTTTTGGTTTCATTTGCCCAGATTTTGACCTATCCAGCTGTTAATTCCCCAGACAATTTTTTACCTGTCAACATTCAAAAGTTGTTGCAAGAATTATAAGAAGTCTGTGTCTTCTTTTCTGGAAAGAGATAAGCTTTTTATTTTATCAAACCATTCCAAGGTCACAGGGACCAAATTAACTGTTTTGAGATAAGGCATTTAGCGGCAAATAAACTATATCAAAACCTGAATAGATAAAACCAAAACTATTCTGATATCATAAGATGTTGGTGAGAAACATGACACCTGCAGGCCAGAGTGATCTGACAGACCAGTCTAAAAACACAGTCCTTAGATTTCTGCATATCTGACACTCATAATAAAAGATTAGTTGGCAAGCAGTCTGATTGACTCAAGTGCAACAAAATAAATTGCTATTGATGAGTACACATTTTCTTGTGTGTGTGTGTGTGTGTGGGGGGGGGGGGGGGGGGGGGGGGCTTTTGTGCCTTTATTGGATGAGACAACAGAAGAGAGACATTAGAATGTTGAGAGAGTGGGGTTATCATGCAGCAAAGGACAGAGGTAAAATTCAAACCCATGGCCACTGCAGCGAGGACTATAGGCTATCCGCGCCCCAAGCACACATTTTCAAAATGCTTAGAAATCCAACATTTTGCCTATAAGACTTCCATGGCCATAGTCCTTCCATACTTTACCTTTATGATGAAATAATTTATGTTCACTCATTGCAGCGGCAAAAGCTCTTATTAGTCAACTGCGTTTTGGTAGCGGTCTGTTCCTGCTGGTTATCACCACTTATCTTGTGGCATATTGGTCAAAATAATAAGAAAAACATAATTCTCTGTCTCTTTTCCCCTCTATTTTGCATTCGGGATTATATTTATATTCCTTTCATAACAAACTTGTTGTAAGCTCAGTTCATTCCAGGTCTTATGAAGTGTTTCTGTTTTTTTGTCCTTGTTTTACTGTCAGTGCCAAACCACAATTATGTCTAAGGCTGCAGTGGAATGAGTGAGTCTATTGGCATGTTGATCTGAACTGGTGCTACAGGCGAACTTTTATCTTTCTGTCCAAACCTTTTTGTTATGGATGACAGTTTGTCGTATAGCTTCTTTTATTTTTACTTACGCTGATGAGTATTTAATTCAATTAGTCCAAAAGACGCGAACGTCACTGCACATTTTGGTGGATAAAGTGAAAGTAAAGCGCAGCCTGGAAGGTGAGCGCTCACAGTCTGCACGCTGCATGCTGAATCTTACGTACAGTGACTATATGTTAGGTAGGAAAGGGTTTGAGGTCGCTCAGATTGCCTCTGACCCCTCTCCTCCCGTGTGCGCCCTCCTATCCGCTGTGCGCTCTGAACACTAAACTCCCTCCTTCTCCTCCTCTACTCCTCAGCGCTCGGAGCTCGACACGCACAACAGATGGTACAGTACTACAAGCTGCAGGAGCGCAAGAATTTCATGAACAAGTACTTGTATTTCCCTTAACTTCATAGAACCGTTTAGTATATCGGAGGCAGGGTGTTCTCCAAGGACACGCGGCACTGTAACAGCAATTGGATCCTACGGTTTAGAGGCGGATTTTGGAGTCAAGGTAAGTTGTGATGCTTTTCTGAATAACGTGAGCCGTCTATATTTCGGATTTAACGAACTCAGAGAATTTGCGCGCAAAAAAAGCCCACAATGACTTATTTTTTACTTTAACATATCGGTGTAAAACTCTTAGATTTTTATTAGGCAACACTAATCCTTATTTAAATGTATTACATAATATTTGATAAGAAGAAGAACAATGTAACTGAAAACCATCATCATTACATCGAAAGGTTTTAACAAAACATTCCTTATTATACACCTTTTTGACAAAGAAAAACCTTATTTTCCAAAGAAATGTTCCCTCAGCTAATCTAAAGTTATCCAAAAAGAAGACTGAGACAATAAAATAAAACAGTGCTTTTTACTTTAAATGGTCAAATAGACTTTACAGTTGCAGCATATAGTGTTGGTGTGAATTATGAATGAAAAGAAACTTCAGTCCTCCTGATTACGAATTCTGAGAGTAACAGAATCTTGCAGCTGTATTTTCCTGGATTTATAGCAGAACTGAGTCTTCACAGGCTTAGGGACTTCTGTTGATCCCCCACAGGCAAACTTTAATGTGAAAAACCATACAGACACTTCCATGTCAGAGGTCAGTAATGCTCTCTGACATTGTCTGCTGAGGTTTTATATCTCTTGTGAGAAGAAGCCAGGGTTAAAGATGGCTTAAAGCAGGGCAACCATAGGCGTCCTATCATGAATCTACAATGATTTTACAAATCCTCATAAACAAAAGCAAGAAAACTAATTATGAGTGTTCCTGAGATAGTTTACCCTCATCACTTTGCCTTACATGTTTATCATTTTGTCGGTGTCCGTCATCAAATATATGAAAATTATATAATTCTGTGTTGTTCAAAACACATTCACTGATGACCTTTGAAGAAATGAAAACTAATTTGCTTTTTTGGAATGAGGCGTAAAAGGTGTTTTCTATTCTGCAAATGTTGAAATTTAGCAGGGCTAACTCCTGTACCACCGTGCTGTGATGGGCTTTTTACTGTAAGAGCGTGAGACTCTGACACTAATCCCTCTGAACTCTTCCATGCTCCCTGCCTCAGAGGAACATGAGAGAGCAGACACTCTGACATTTAGTTCAAGTATTTAATAAGAGTCAGAATAACCAAGTCTCACTCTGCCTTTTGACATTCATTATTATTAAGCTTCTTCTTAAATATAGATTCAGATCTGTACCTTTGGCAGCCCGGTAATCTAGTTGAGCTGCACGCTCAGATGTTCACAGGGAATAAAATCCCCCATTGGATCATTTGTACAGTAAGTTGAAGCTGCTCATCCACATGTCACATCCTGAAGGTCCTTTAAGGTGTGGAATGCGCACTAAGTCACAGTGAGCTGTTCATAATGATCTGTCCCTGAGGAGGTCTAAACCTGTGGTGGACCCCAGGTGGGCCTGTGGAAGCAGAAGCAACAGGAAAGCGCTGCGGACCAAATACACTCTTCATTTGTACACAATTAGATCTCCTGGGAGAGCCGCTTCAACTTTGTGTTACATTTGCTCTCGACTCTGTGTGAGCTGCTGCAACAAGAGAAATGTTGAAATGAAAGGATGTCTTTGAAAATTAGACTGCATATGTACAAACTGGTGAAATAATCAGGGCAACGGTGCTGTGAATTAATGGAAATCAATAACTCGGAAGACAGTGAAGTAGGGTGTCTTGTATAAATAGCACTGGGATCAATTTCTGGAAATCTGCTCATTTATATTCCTTTTCTAAAACTGAAGCACAAAGCATTCCAATATATAGTGGCTTTATTACTTTCTGCTTTTACGAGTCCTTTGGTCCTCTTTGTTCAGTATAGTACATATTGTCTTGTGTAAGTATCCTATGCATCTTCCTTGCATGTGGCTTTATTTTGGCTCATTAAAAACTTTATGGGACCTTAGAAAGTCTTGAGCCACTAATGCCCCTGTGTGCGAGCTACATGACACATCGAGATTCTTTCACCATGTGTGCTGTTAGCCATGAACTGAATACTTCTACAAGTCTACAAGAGCAAAACACTGAGCAGTAATATAGGAGCATACATTAGTATGTACTGCAGCAAAGACATAATAATAATAATAATAATAATAATACATTTTATTTAAAGGCGCCTTTCAAAACACTCAAGGTCACCTCACAAAGCAGAGATAAAAACAACAAAGTAACAACACATCAATAAAAACATCATAGAGAGCTGCAGAGATTATCCAATATCTGACATACCTTTCATTTATCAAAACAAGAGTGTGAATGTGTGGATGCAACAATGCTTAACAGAAAGAAAAAAAAACTTGTTTATCCATCTTTGCATTTGTTTGTCTAAAGTTTATGTGTCAACCTGGGAAGTGCAGGTCATTTTGCCAAGTACACATTTTGAAACTAAAGCACAGGAAGTGTCACTGGGGGAGGCACTGCTCCCGTCATTATTGGGTTGCATTATTGCTAGAGGCGCTCCCTGTGTGGTATTTTATAATATTGTCACCAATGTGAGATAATAAGAATAGAAGGCCTATAGGAAAGAGACCTGCATTATACAATAAAAATGAGTTTAATGACTCAAGTCAGGGAAAACATCCCTCCAGTGTAAAATGGTTGGATCTTAAGTAATTAGATTGGACTGGCTCTTTTATGAGAACTGTGGTGTGTGGACTGTGAGTGTAGTCTCTCGCTTTGAAGAGTAGAATCACAAGCGTGTGGAGACTCAGCCACTGCAGAGGCTGGCTGTTGTATTGACTTTACATAACCCACTTGTGAGGAAGATCTTATTTTGATTTTTATCACATTTTTCCAAATCCAACAAATCACCAAACATTGCAGAAAATTAAATAACATAATTATTGCTTATTAAAAAACATTCCAAACAGCCTGTAGATGTATTCTGTGTTGTCATGAAAGCCAATGAGCTTTGCACATCATTTTTCTGAGTGAAAAAAATATTTTAAACAAATCAAATTAATCATAAAGACATTTACTTTTATATATGTTAATGCTACCCTCGTTATTTCTGAAAATGTAGGCTTCATTGATGCCTCTTCAGTTGTACTGCTGCTGTTACTGGTCACCCATCAAACACGGGCTAGCAGTGTCCTCACATGACATAGGCAGCCAGGCAAGATTATGAGATGCCAAGAAGTCAGGGAATAACTGCAGCAACATGGGTTATTTTTTGTACCTGTGTGTGGATCAATACCCTGCTGTGAGAAGTGTGTGAGAGTAAAACGGTGTAGATACAGGAGTGAATAAATCCTGCAGTAGTACCTGTAGCACCCGTTAAGCAGTAGGCTCTCAGCAGCTGACATTAAGCTGCTAATCTGAATATTAAAGAGAAGATGCTCACGTTTGTGACAGAGATGGTGGATGCATTAAAAATGAACACAGTTGTATGCATACATTACTGGCTGATTTTTAACGTCCTTGTTATAAAAGCTCATCCAGGCACAACAAGTCTTTCTCTCCTATTATTCATCACTGTGTGTTAGTAAATGTTTGCCTCAACATCAAATCCTCATTCAGATCCTACTTAAGCAATCTGTTTTTTTTTCCCATCGACCTTAATTACATTCTTTTGAATTAACTGACGTCCTGTGATTCATTGTAAAACAGGAAACTTGTGTTAAATTCGTTACATTTTTTAAATTGGTGGATAGTCAAAAAGAGGTGGGTTCTTAGCCCAGATTCTGGTCTGCCAACTGAGAAAATGCCAATGATGGCATCAAATCCCAGATGTCACCAATGTTTTGGTGTCAGACTGGTTTGTGTCATTTCAAATGTGTAGTCCTCAGCCCCAACCAACACTTGCTATGTCATGTTTGCTATTAATCTATCTTGGCACAGCATTACAGAAAAACTTAAAGAACCACTGACGTGAGGTAATTTTCCATGTGTACTCCGTGATCACTTGAAGCCTTCTGGACTTTTCAAAAGATAATTCATAGTTCCTGTCATGATTGAACAGGGGTCCCATCTAAATTATTCTGTCCTGAATGGTTTCTGTGTGACAGGAATCCAGTGACAAATGCTGACTCCGACTCTGTCATTAGTTATTATGGGTTGCATCAGAGGGAGCATGCAACAGCAGTGGTTTTGATGACAGGTTGCACTCCTTATACTATACTTGTAATCATGAAAAGAAATGTATGTCAACTGGAAAAAGTAAGCATATAAAATGACATCACTGTCTCCAGTAAACAATCATTAAGACAGTAGAAGACCACAAAAAAACGGCCCTTAAACCTCATCTTTTGTGAAAGTGTTACTTGTGGCACCATACAGCTTCAAAGAGCAACCCTGCCTAGCGCCCACAAATAGAAAATTTGAAGGAGAATTTTAAATGGAAGATTAATATTTCACCTCAACATTGATTCATGCTGCCACTGTAGACATTTTCATTTGCAAGCAGGTTATTTTCTGCAAAGGCATGCTTTGGCTTTACAGAAGTATTTAGATCCAGCACACTCATTTCCACTGTGCATTAAAGGTAATGGGCCTCCTATGTGGAGCAATGCTGTCATCACTACTTAGAACGTCACCCCAGTTTCTTCCTCTGTCATTTTCTCATTCACAACAGTAAAGGAGGTAAAAGGGGTTGAAGCAGTAAAGGCGGGGATGGGTGATGAAAGGTGTTATTATTTCCTCTGGTGTTTGCTGTGTCCTGGAGAAAAATGTGACATTGTCCATGATACGTATCTAAGTGGGCAAAGCAACTTCTCAGGTGACATCTTTTGCATCAGCTCAAGTCTGCAGCATGGTTCTGCTCTATGCAACAGAAAAATGATGAAATGTGTTGAAATTTCCAGAGACTAAACCAAAATCCATGCAATAAATACCCAAGCTATACTGTTTTCAGAGAATTAGACTATTTTTCTTAGAAAAACATAACAGTGACAGCTTCCAGTCTCTGTGTCATGTTTCATTATGTCAGTTTTGTAATTTAATTCTCTGTCCATTAATTATTACTCCTCTACATGTTTTACTCATCTCTGATGCATCTTACACAGGTGAAGGACATTGGAAATCTATTTCTATTAAAGAAAGCCTGAAGTAAACCGGCAGTTTGCATGACTACAATCAATGCTGCTCCTTCATGCTCTGGTAGTTTGTCACCGTGGTGACGCCAGTACAGATGAGCCATGAGTTGACCCTTAAATCATCACTTAATGATGCTCAGCCATTGGCCTGCAGTTATTTACCACTGCGCTTTTTTAAGACACCTTGTTGTGGAAGCACATTGCAGGGCAAACAGGCTTCAAAATCTGTTTGTTTAATGTTT
Organism: Tautogolabrus adspersus; assembly: GCA_020745685.1. Classification (NCBI taxonomy): domain Eukaryota; kingdom Metazoa; phylum Chordata; class Actinopteri; order Labriformes; family Labridae; genus Tautogolabrus; species Tautogolabrus adspersus. The sequence goes on along the minus strand of CM036538.1, from coordinate 9,505,851 downwards.
TTGAGCTGGATTTAAGCTTGATGACAAACTCAGCTGTGCCAGTTTAAAAGGTTCAACAGTGCAGTGTTTTGCCAGTGCTTCTGGCAAACAGGAAGAGGCGGAGGACAGGGGAAAAGGGCTTGTTAATAAGGCAGGCAACTCTGCAACAGAATGTATGCAATTAAATCTGAAATGTTAAAGCGGTCTGAGTCACCAAAGGGAGCAAAAGGATGTGCTTTTGCCCCCCAAACAACTCAAATTAATCATCCTTGCTGAGCTTGCTTTGTCACTTGAAGTACATTGAATATTTCAAATTAGTTATTTACAAATGATTAATGAACTAATGATTTAACAGATTAAATAATGCTTAAAGTGCACAACAAAAACAACTCATCTGCCTCTTCTAGAAGCTTGATTGCCTCGGTAAAACAGAGTATTCAACTTGCATCAACAGATGTCTTCTTCTTCATCATCTTTTTAGTTGATGTGAAAATTGTAAGAAAACATTAGTTACAAATCAGGCTTTTATCTATAGTCATGTGTTTGCAGCCCTTGAAAGTCTGATATAAATTCCAAATAAACTCTGTTTTAAGTCTCTGCCAATTAAGGGAAATATATGGCCCTTTGCAGTTGCTGCTGAAAAGTCCACCATGTTCAACATAACTGTGTCTGTCCTCTGTGGGATGCCAAGCAGACAGTGTACAGTAGGCTTTAAGGGCTTTTCTCTGAAACTGTTTCCTGCTGAGGCTGAGAATGGTGTTTTGAGAGCACTGACCACTTGAGGAAAAGTTGAGGGGCAGACAGATAAGCAAAACACTTAAACAAACCATGAAAGTACATAAAGCCAAGAGAAGCTCCTGATTTAGGTGATGCACATCACTAAGACATGGCTTTACGTTGCCCCTCATATAAGTTGCTAAATAATGATAACGACAATAACCTGTTTATTGGAGACCATTGTCAGGGCATAGAAATGATGTCCCTGAAGCTGTGTTTAGACTTTCACTTCCTCAGTGACAGGAGGATGAAAGTGATACATTAGATTGAGTATATTCTCATTGTGTCTGAAGAAAAAGAATCAGAAACAGTTCTTAAATGATTATATTTAAGCCTGCTTATAGGGGATATGGGATAGTTCAGAATTTTCTGAAGTGGGGTTTGTATGAGGTACTTGTCAATAGTAAGTTTATTGGCCAAAGGAGATGAATGTCAGCTCGGCCCTTTAAAAGAGTGGACGATATATGCATGTGACGTCACAGTAGGCGGAGTCACTGCAGTCACAGCCACTGAGTAGCACAAAGCTCATACTGGAGTCAGGAACCAGTAGGAAGTAAGCAGTAAACGACTTAAATCAAGTTTTTCAGTTATTATTCATTGAAAATGTTCTCCACGGCCAGTAAGTATCCTTAGCTGATGTAATATGTTCATAGAAATGTATGGCACTGTAATTTCACGTTTAAAAAGCCACAAAGCTGTGTAGATTTAGTAACACATACTGTTTGCATCATATTACAGAACCTTCATGCATTCAGCTAGTGATGAATATAATCCTCGCCCCCCTTCATTCGCCTTCCTCTCATTTTTACCTGTTTGTTTCTTGGAAAATGTAGACATTACATTTCAGCAGATAATCACACAGTAAAAGAACGATGAACACTCAGTATCTAAGGACAACATTTTGTTTTCATGGTTGGAGACACAGCGGGTTTTACTAAAAAAGATAAAACAGTTAATTCCATATATTTACTACAGATTTAAAGAAATCTGTATAACTAAAGTTACTTCCACATATTTTTCCTGAAGTAAAAGTATGCAACCTAATAGCAGCTCCTGTCTATACTGCTGAAATAATATTAAAGTTTAGAGCTGTATAAGTGTATTTGTCACATTAGAAATAAACAGGAGGTAGTGACAGTTTAACAGGTGTTAAAATCCAGCTATAGCTTATACTGCTACTACTGATAAGCTCACTCTCAATACACTTTTGTTGTGCAATTGACTGTACAAACAGATTAAACAAACATAGAGCGATCTTTTTACAGAATACCGAAAGCTAAAGTAAAATAAAGTAAACGGAACACTTAAATATGAAGAAACAACTCCCTATACCTCGACTATGCAGTTAAATCAGTTTCACATCCATCACTGATCGAACCAGGCTCACAATATGTGTGTCTTCTTGTTTTGCCTTGTGTACTTCCCTGGCTTTGAAATCTGGTACGTATCAATGTCAGGGAACCTGATTTCTGGCCTTATCTGTCCACATGTCTGTCCATGGCCCACCGTGTCTTTCGTTATCTGTAGGGATCTCTGCGGAATCCAAATGTCCTTAATTAAAGCAGATATTAGGCCTATGTCTTTTTTTACTCCATGTTTTGTCATTTCCATGCTGAAGTCAGCCATGTTTCAGAAAGTTTTGACACTCAGTCAGACTGACGGTGCTTAGTCCTGTGGAAATGTGACATCAATGCAATCCGTCGGAGTGACGCCACGCAACCTAGGCTATACTGTACAACACTGCAGACAGGGCCATTTGTACCTCGTAATTTAGCTAATTTTGGGGGGGGAAATCAATGACATTGAAAGTGTACGCTATATTTAGACATAGCAATATTTTGGTGTAAGGAAGCCATTTTGTATTAGCACTAAGGGTTTCTAAACAAAGGGGCCGAGCTGACCAGCATTTCCTTATGGCTAATACATTCACTATAGACAAGTATCTCATACAACTCTACTTCAGCAAATACAGAACTATCCCTTTAACATACAGATTGAATACATTTAATTTTAAAAAAAACTGATCATACTCTTTTTGTGTAAAATATAGAATTGTATTGCTGATCTATTTGGTTAGCAAGAAGGTTTATCCCATGTTGCTATTTGGAGATATAAACAAACCTCCAAAATAAAACAAAAAGTGCTAAATTTAGCAGTCTGCTGCATACAGCACACACCCTCCTCCAAAGCAAATGATGCGTTGAAGAGAAACATTACTGTACTATGATGCCACAATGAAGGACTTTGTAACCTAGGCAACCAACAACAGGCGCAGAAATTGGTCAAATAAGCTGGTGAAGTGTGAAGAGGAAGCATTTCAGGTTTTACATAAAACAACACAGCCAGGCTGTCTTACATCAACACAGTGTGTTAAAAACGGAAATAAACCATTTCACCTTGTTAAAGATGACTTACAACAGCCCTTCTGGTGTTATGTATGCTTCATTATCAGTTTAAAAAGTCACTTAGACATTTTGCCTAATAACCACATCATGATATTTTTCAGCAAATACGGTTTCATGAGCTAATCACAAACGTCAGGAAGAGCTCGGTGGAGGTGGATGCCTCCATTAGTGACTGAGATTAACACCTCAGTCATTCATCTCACTACCTCCCACTGCACTGACCCCCTGTCACATGTTCTGAGTCACCTGGCTCCTCGCCACTCCTCCTTGTTTGTTCTCTCACCATGGTGTGTCAGCCTCTCTTTCTATCTCCTCATTGAGCACACCAACAGCATATTAACTGCACATACACTGCCTAGACAAGGAAAAACAGAGGAGAGTATATTTGGTACAGACTGCTACCATTGACTGGCAAAAAAGGCTTTATAGATATGCTTTTTTCATTCACGTGGGACGAAAAGAAGCACGAGTCCAGCTTTGTGGTGGAAAGTAGTTTTGATGTTGAGCAGTGAGTCTTTTTTCTCTCCTCCAGGGGGGTGGCATGACTGAAAAAGTTTGAGAACCACTGCTCTTAAGAGTAGCAGAACAGTGGCCGAAGAACCAATAATCCTCAAGATCTTAACAGCACACCTACTGAACTCCTAAGAAATGACAAGGAACCGTCCACCACAATATACTGATAGTGGTTTGCAGGGCGGATACAGATACAGATTATTAGTAGTTCATCAGACCGATAACCGATATTTCGAACTGATACGCATTTACAGTAAAAATGAAAATCTTTCTGTCAAAATTTGGAACTTTGAATACTACAAATTTCAACACAAGACTTTGTATGAATGCTCAACCAGAGACTCTCCTCCTGCTCCAGCAGGCAGCTCTCGTCTCTGTGTGTCAATGGCACCCAAGCTTCAGTGTTGATTGGCTAGACTCGTTGACGTCTAGCCAACCTGATAGTATTGTGGGTGGGACATTAGGCGAGACAGAGTGGTGATTGAAAAGTGACCCAGAAGGAAAGACACATCTGGAGCAAAAGTAGCACAATTCTTAATTTATTTATTTTATCTGCGAGGCAGAATGTGCGACTTTTTGATCCAGTAGATGTCGCCCTTGAGCACCAGCATGAAACCAAAACTAAATGCTGTTTGGCGACAGCTCCGCTATTCTGAAGCCTCCGCTCTCCTCCAGCGGCACACCTCCACCCTTCTCCACTCGCATTCATATGAATGAGTCATGAATTAGAACGGACCATAATAGACTGCAAAAGTGATGACGTATTTTTGTAGGCCAACCCGGAAGTAGCATCGCCATGGGTTCTAACGAGAATTCGCCTATGGGATTTTTGCATTGGATTTTGGATCATTGCAGATAATAAGCTCTGTGGCAAACACACGTTTCTGATGCGTAGGCGTTTTGTTCAGCAGGATAATCTTTACAAATGAACACCACTTTTATGAAGTTTGAAGCGTTAATGCAGCCGAGAGAAGTAAAAAGCTAACATTATGCTACAAGCGAACTACACCACGGTCGGTTGATTTTGACGTCACTGCCGTTATGCTTCATCGATCTAATCAGTGGTTTTGACAAGCTAGCGAAACCGTAGCTTAATAAGTTGTTTATTAACCTAATATTTGCAAGAGCACTGAAAAACATGACTAGAGGCTGTAAGGCGGACTAGTGAAGTGAGTTCCCGGCGTGATGACGCTTAATGTCCCCGACAACCACTGTAGTCTCATTTAGCCACTTGTTAGCAACCGCCGTTTTTAGTATGCGTAAAAACTTTAAAATTCACAAGTGGGGGTCTTATCTAATGTAGTTTATCTCGTCTAACAAAACGCCAACATCTCTTAAGTTAGTGTTAACCACAGACCTTATTTCAGGCGTCTAACCACAAACCCATTCAAAATCCCCATTGACTTTTAGAGTTAGGAACCCATGGCGCTAAAATGCTAACTCACTTCCGGGTTTTAGGACTCATTCCTGTGGTAGTCTATTAAGCACCATTAAGCGGAAGCGGCGGACAAAATTGTCCTTTGCACTAGCTACAATTGCCTGTGGCCTGCATTGTTGTGTTAGCAGGCTGATGTTAGCACACTTTGGTTAATGCTAGCTTCATATTGCACATAAATTGACACGGAATGACCATGACAGTCAAATAAGCAGTGAGTAGGCTGTGTTGTTCTTCTTTTCTCTAGTCCTTGACTAAAACAGCTTTATAAGCAAGGTTGCCGTCCATGTAAATATGATATAGGCCTAAACAAGCCCCGACAACAGCACAGACAGCTGGACTTGCTTTTCACTCATTGTAGACAGTCATGACTCAGAGAGTCCTTTACATAGGATATACTTGATTTCTGCTGTATTTATGGGTAAAATGTTGCACATTCTGCCTTTAAAATAAAACACCAATACAGATAAGCCTAATGCTGAAAACTACAAAGGCCAAGAGAGTAAAATGCTGACTCATAGGAATACAATATGACATATTAATATTCAGTATGTACAAATAATCAAAGCTAACAATAGCATGTAGATGGAAAAAATCTGTAGTCAGCTGAGCAAGAGATCAGATGAGTGAACATGCTGCACTCTTAACCCAAATTAGTTGACTTTACTAGAAAATGTGAACCTTAATTGAATGCAGCAGACAAAAACAAGCTAACATAAGTAGACTGTACTTAAAATCATTAATTTAAATATAATATGTAACAAATACACTTTATTTACTGCTACTTAAAATCATTTATTACTGTAACTAATGTATTATCTTATTATTACATTTAGATGTTTAGTTTATTGTATCAAATACATTGTATATAGTACATAGTACATATAGTATATATATAGTATATAGTTGAGATGCAGTGCATAAGCAAGTCCAAACAGAATGCACATAACTTCTGGCAGATCCTGAATGTTGTTCATCACAACTTGTCACTCCATGATGATCTTCAGTGAGATTGGACTGAGTTAAGTTGAGAGCACAGCACCTTCATGCTCAACAAGGAGGATCCCAATGTTAATTTGGGGGGAATGAGTCTTCATCATCAGAGTCCTAACAACATAAGAGCAAGGTTATTATCGTTAACAAAAATGACCAAATAACAAAAACTAAAATGTAAAATCATTAACATTAACTGAAACAAAAACAAAAACAAAGCTTTACCAAAAAATGATCCCAGCTCCCATGTATTAACTTGTAATCTTTTAATAATTACCCCTTTTGTCACATATAAACTCACAATACTTACACTTAAACTGCATCTTCACACCTGAAAAAAAAGAAATTGTTTAAGCACATCTTAAAATTGTCCCACTGGAAAACATCAACCTCTGGTACGTTTTCAAATACATGCAATAAATCAGACGTGTACCCCAGAAAACACCTTTTTTAACATGAAATTACTCAGTGGAACAGAAATAAGTTAGCATTTACCACAAGCACATCGCAAACACATATGCTAAAACAAACTGTTAACTGACCTAGCTAACGTTAGTTCTTAGCTAATGCTAGCTTTTAGCTAACAGGTTTTGCAAACTTCTTTCGGGTAGTCAATTTTTAGAAAATGAATATCTACAGGTATTTATTTCATACACTCACCATTCAATGTTGAATTGTAGCAGCCATGAGAGCGGTCATAGCACACAGCCAGGGAAGACTCTGCACAGTGCAAGACCTGTTGCTGCAATGCTGATGCTGGGCACAAGTACGAGTTAGACCCTCCCTTCAACTGCAAAAACTTAACTTACTAAGTCAATGCTACTAAACATGATTATTTTGGTGCACATTTTTCCTGAATAGTTCCAGCTATTAATTTGCTCTAGTAAAGGAAGTGCCTTTTCAAAAAACATAAAATAATAAGTAGCTACTGTCCACTCAAAAGTTTAATTCAAACAAATCTGGGTTTACAGTGTGGATGCTGTGATAAAAAAATAATTGTTATTGATTGTAGCTGAAAAGTAACAATCAATAACATATTTTTCAGACATTCACATTTGCTATACAGCATAGTAAGTAGCGCTGGTTGGAGTCCAGTACAACGCAGGTTAAGGGTTTGGAACTATTGACTTTCTTTTGAGAAGGACAAATGTGATCACACTGTGGGTGTGAAACATGCATGAATGCCTAGAACAATTTATGTATTGGCTATAATGCAAACTAGATGACGTTTTTTGGGCAGTGTCTTCAACAGGAAATGTAACCAGCATGAGGACCTGGTTTTCTTGGCTCTTGTTTGGAGCAGGTGGGGCAGACTAGTGGGCCGGTAGTGATGTGATTCCATTGAGACTATAAGGGCCATATGTAGGACAGCTCAACACTCCTCATCGGGTCTGTGCTTAGATTTAGTCGTAACACATGCAATCCCCCCATTCTGAAGAGCGAGGGCTCAGCAGGCCAGGAGTTTTCCATACCTAGAACATGTCACCTCTGTTGTTCATGTTGTCTATACAATAACTTTGTAACCATGGAAGCCTGGATGTTATCCTGCATTTAGACTGTTTTGAAATTTTTAAGCTGCTACAAAACTATTCGGTCTGCTAAATTGACTTGGGTCCCTATAAGCCACTCATCAGTGTCTACAACATCTGTTTACCTGCACATACAGTAGTAAGAAATACAGCTGCTCCACCCTGCAGAAATTAGCAAAGCAGATTGAAATTCAGTGAAAGCTGGCTTCTCTTGCTTAGTATCCAAAAGCACACAGCAGTGAGACCATCCTAATTTTTATGAACACTCTGTCAGGAGAGATTACGCTGCTGGGTTTAATAGCTTGTAAAATAAAAGGAGTGGTAGTGGAAGGTATTACAGAACAGACTCACATTATACTTTAAATACTCTAGTTTTTTTGTATTGTTAAAAGCAGAAAGTAGAGCTCAGTGACTGATGTTTTTCTAAGAAAGGAAGAGAAATTATTGCATTATCCCAATTTTTACGACAGCTCTGTTGTGGTTATTTATTGCATGAGCTTTCTTTTGGCAACCAAAGTTTTTTAAATTATGTACATTATGTAGTGAGTTATTACTCTTCCATATGACAAATTCAGGTACTTAACCTTCCCTCACTGCACATGTCTGAAATCATCCGGCTGAGACAATGTATTAAAGACCTCTGCAAAAATTCTGCATATTTGCGCCTGCAGCTTTACTAGGGCATCTGTCAAGTTTTGTCTGATCTGATTAATGACTGCAGAATTTGAAAGATGGCTCATTTGCACACAGCTATACCTAAGCCCACAGGTTACATTTGTAAACATCTACAGTTAAGTCTACTGGTCAACAGTGTGATGTATTCATTTTAATCATACTCATATTTTGTTTGAGAAGGAGATGATCATTCTCACAAGCCCGATAAATAGGCCTATACACAAACAGAGACACGCACCCACACAAACACACACAGACACGCACCCACAAACACACGCACACAAACACACGCGCGCACACACACGCGCGCACACACACACACACACACACATGCATTTTTTTGTAAATATGAACTGTTAACTGTGTTTCTTTTGGAAATTGAATTGTTTTGTGTGCTAAATGCAGTTTTAGTTACTGGCAGTTTTGTTTTTCATTTAGGGCCAGTTCTTTCAGAACTTTTCTTTTTCATGAAATCAGAAACCATACAGTTGGGTGGGTACTCGTTAACATCTGTGCACTATTAACACTGCAGAGCAAGCAGCACACAGACCATTACTGTTATAACATGCCCACTCAGTTCTTTTGCAAAAAATATCTTATCCCAATATTTTTTTGTTAACTAGTAATTTTACAACAAGGACCTTTGAGTGGCAATAAAATGGCTTATATTGATCAGCAATGATCTCCCCCTGATACACATGTACTGGCACTAAATGGAAAAAATTTATTAAAACATAACTGATAGCTCATCCAAAGTGGACCTATCATGCTTATTTTCAGCTTTTAATTCTTTTTCTGGGATTCAACCAGAGTAGCTTTGCATGATTCACAGGTCATTCAAATTCACTATGCAGCCCCTTAGTTCTAAGCCTTTCTCTCAAAAAAGCTCATTTCTCTTTAATGGCTACCTCCCTAAAAGTGTACTTTCCTCTGATTGGTTAGCTTCCTGTAAGCCTGTTCAAGGCAAGCAGAAACAAAGGTTTTCTAGAATAAAACTGGTTAAAATTAAACAATATTGTATGTCATCATCACAATTTTGATTAAAGTAACTGAGCAATAATTTGCATGCTTAGCCAGTAGGGGAAACAGTACTGACATTATTGGCATATGTGCCAGACGAGAAATTCTCATTGGACTGAATAGGCACCATCTTAAAGCTGTTGAAAACCATGACAGCAACCCATGGGGCAAAGAGGGAGGGATACCTGAGATGCCAAAAACTGCAGTTCCAAAAGTGTCAACAAGGCTGGTTCCTTGTTTAATTTCATTTTAGGACATAATGTAGCTTGCAATCGACTAATCAAATTACTGTGAGATTATTTAAAAAGGGGGCATGACGATTTATCACACAACTAATTGTGCGACAACTTAATAATGACCACGTTTTGGGATGCTGATAGCCTGCTGGTTAGGTTGCACGCCCCACGTACAGAGGCTAGAGTCCTCATCGCAGCGACCAAAGGTTTGAATCCGACTGTGGCCCTTTGCTGCTTGTTATCCCTCTCTCTCTCCTCCCAACATGTCCTGTCTCTCCTCAGCTGTCCTATCCAATGAAGGCAAAAAGGCCAAAAAAAACAACTGAAAAATAAATTAAAATAATGACTTCATGCCCTGAATTGAAAACTGTTGCTCTCAGAAATAAAATGCTCTGATGTCTATGTGAGCCCAAATACTGAACGTTTTGACTGACATCTTCTTTTCTTATATCTTCTTTAAGAACCAGATGCTTTTAGTGAAGGTCAGGATGGGCGACAAATAGGAAGAAAAGTTTTGTATTCAAATGAAAAGCTTATCTTCTTAACTTAGAAACTAAAAATGGTGTGTGCTCATTGCTCATATAATATATTTTTTCTGCCTGAGGCTTTGTGTATTGAAGTATTATTTGTGTCAGACATTTCTGTAATGGTTTATGACTGGAATGAACTTTGGTCCTGAAGCCTCTCTACATACATACAGTAGGCATACATTTACAGTGCAAATACTTGCATTTACACTGTACATACTGTTCAGAGATTATCGATAAGAGGTGATAATATAGAAGACACATTAAAGCAGGATTTATACAGTAACTCATTCAAACAACTGTGCTTTAGAGATTAACCCTAAACTCTACGGCAGCACTTATTAAAAAAGAGCAGAACAAGTTGAGGCAAGCATCAGCACCATCAAGCAATACCAACAGATACATTGTTATTGTACCATTCTCTAAGCTTCTCTCTGAAGCAGCAAGGCTTAGAGAGAAACTTCTTTTTGATTTCACACCAAGCCCTCAGACAACAACCGCTCTGCAGCAGTCCAACCCATCAGTTTGTTTCGCCCTCACAGAACCTTTAAATACACTTCTAACAAGCAGCAGAACAGAGCTATAGTCTTTGAGTCTCTTCATGCAACTGTATTTTGTTTGTTTTCTTACATTAACAGATAAGAACATGGTGATGGCTTTTAAGGTTTAACTTGGATGGTAAGCAAACAAAACCTGTTGTTTAACCCGTGAGCCTCTGTGCAAGATCAGATCTTTTCCTTCTCACTGGTTTTCATACAGCTGTGGTTTACAGATTAAAAAAAACAGAAGAGTGAGCCAGTTCACTTTCAGTATACCCTATCTTTATGCTATAATGTTATACCTCCCCTTGCGATATTCCTGTTTTTGCTGACTCGCTTGTTTAACTGAATATCAAAATCTACTCCATCAGAGCTTAAGTTTGGCAGTGACAGAACTGAGACAGCAGATCTGTAGCACTCAGTTGTAATTTTATTATAATTGACCTGACTTGAATGTAACTATCCTAGCTTTTTTTCTATGCATATTAAGTATGAATTTCATCATCTTTTTTTTTCTATTCTTTTACATGACATATTTTGAAGAATTTTACTTAAAACTTGCAGCCTTTGCATTGCTCTACTTCCTGCAGATAAAGGCTATTTCATTAGCAAAAAGACATCACAAAGAATGAATCTAAACCATGCAGATACTCAGATTTACATCAGGCATGCATTGCCTTTGAGCAATGTACTGCATTCATCATATTGCATTCAGTTTCAGATATGCTGGACTTCAAACAAAGCCCTCCAGATTTGTGATTTGTGTTGTATTTAAAGCCAGGCTCTGGCTGCAGCAGCAGCAAACCCAGCTCCCCCACATCAAAATGCATCCTCATGCTCTGAACTTCCTATTTTCAGTTCATTGAAACATGGATACGAGATGCCTCCTCTCCCAGACGGAGAATAGAGCTGTTAGATTGAATGAGAAGCGAGAATGAAAGATAAAGCCAGCACACAATTCTGCTCAGAGATACAGCAGACACTAATGAGAGCATTAGACACAATCTATTTACTTAACACAGAGAGGAAAACCCAACAAACTGTGTGAGAGAACAAGGAGAAGGTGCTGGAATTAATTTGATGTCATTTTAGAGTAGAGCCAAAATGTGTTCTTTGCTTGCAGAAATGAGCTTTTTCTTTGCTGGAGAATTTGTTGTCAGATATATGGCTGTATTCCCTCTCATAAATCATTGTAGCAGTATGCAGATATCAATGTCGGCCAGAGCCATCCCACTTCGGTCCAAACTGAATGATACGGTAGCCTGAAATCGACCAACATTTAAGTTTTCCCCGGAATCAATATTGAGTTTGATGATTCCCTGAATATACCACTCAGTATGCTTAGGATTTTAGTCAAACTATTGAATGAAATGTCTTAAAAATGTAGTAAAGCCTTTCATAATGCAAAGGAGAACATTTTTCTGACAGCATTGATTTTCTGACTTTCATTTAGTTTTTTACTCATCTATTGTCATTTCTCAAACTGTCAGTGAACAGACACTTGAATTTGATGCCATTAGGATGACTCTTGATTTTGGATGGGCTGAATTTTTAAAGGAAGCAGGGCAAAATAATCTTAACACTTTTAGAGTGACGTACACTTGCCAGGTTGCCCTAATGCAAATCCAAATGAATGCCAAAGGTGTCCATATGTCAATACAGACTTCACAACTTTTTTATGACCAACACAAACTGGCCTTCAGAGAAAAATGTTGAAATATATGTTAATTTGTGTTGTTATGCAAATATTATCCAGAGGCCACTGTTTGTCACAAAAAAATCCATGGCAAAAGAACGATCTGTAAATTAACCAGAGCTTGAGTTATTTTTTACTGTTCTTCTGCAGTATATGTCCTTTTCCCCTATTGTCTAGTATATCAAGACGATTCGGAAAGCAATGCAATGAGTGCAAATCTTTCACTCAAGTTTAAAACTACTGAAGAGTTGCTACTGAAGCTAAAAAAAATACATCCCTGGTTTTATCTTCTCTCTTTCCTGAACTGTGAAAGCTAAGATTGATGAAAGCAGGTTCAGGAAGTGGATGAGATTAGAGCCAAGCAGCTTTTGCTGCAGGTGAGGACTTGGTGGAACCTTGTGATGACAGGGATGGAGGATACAGTATGTCTTGTACAGGCAGATGAGTTTCTCACTTCATCTAATGGGATTTTACATCTTTCTAAAATTAAGGGACAATAACAAAGGTAATAATAGAGACAATTAATGCTAATTCCATTTCAGACTCAAAGCTGGTGATATGAAAAACTTCTCTCACATGAAGGAGAGGAACAGTCTAATGTGACTGTCATGTAGAAATCTAGCTGTTTTAAATACTCACAAGACATGTAGTCTTACAACCCTCCTGACACACCATTAAAGCTAATGTCATATGACATATAATGGTGTTTTGTCATGTAAAATCTGATATAAAAATATTGTGAATGTGAGCTGGTCTGTACATGTCAGATAACATGGAGTACGGCTAGTTAACTTTAGCATTAAATGGCCTTCTGCAGTAAATTGGCTACAGTGCAACACAATGACCCCTAAGTTTTCAACAGGGAAGATATTCTTCAAGAGAGAGGGATCACCATGGTGTAGTGTTTGCTCTAAAATGTTATGGAAATCCTTCTGGTAGTTTCAGCAATGGGCTTCGTTAAATTACTGCTCATAATGGTGTCTCTTTTGCGTTGTCAAATCACAGTCAGCACTCTGAAGGGACTTTCAATTAGTCTGAGCTTGACATTAAAATTGAGTCCATTTTTTTTATCGCTTCTTTTAGAGGATAATATTTCATGTAATGTCAATTTTATGTCTGGCACTTAAAGCTTCTGTCCACTGATGCAACAAAGAGGAGCTGAAATCTAATGAGATTGGTACAGAGTCTTCTTTGGAATACAGTAGGGGAGAAGTTAAGCCACTCAGTCTTCTAATGTAAACAAGAAACCTGTGAGTTAAGAACACATTGTGTTAAAGAAATAGCATTTTCAAATCCAATCATAGCATACTTTACATGATTCTAATATTATGTAGGGCCTTGTTTTGCCCTACATTCAAAATTTGAGATTGCGATTGTGTGAATTTTAAACTGTACATAATTGGATACCAAGTTCTGATCCATTTGCCTGATGCCAATGTGTTTGTTTAAACTTAGTACTATACAAGTGAGGGGCACAGAAGTCTAAAGTATTCAAATTCTACACACAAGTGAAATACCAGGGGCCCGTTTCAGAAAGCAGGTTTTGTGCAAACACTGAGTCAGTTAACCCTGAAATGAGGGAAACTCAGGCCTGTTCCAGAGAGGGAGGTAACTTTAGCTCTGAGTCAGTTACTATGGTAACTGAGTCTGTGAACCTAACCTGGTCGGGAGCAGGTTTTCTTCAATGAACCCCAAGTTTCTCTCGGTCTCCTCTTTCAGAGCCAGAAACGCTGTTTCATTTCCTCATTCTTTCATTCAGTCCGTATCACGCGGGTAACTAGCGAAGATTCACCGTTTGTCTGAATAAGAATCCAGGTTGTTTTAATATTATATGTGAGGTAGGCTATACTCTAGCGTATAAAACAAACTATTTTGTCGAACATGGCATGTCTTTTAGTCGAGGAGCCTCGAGATGAAGGGGCTGCATTACTCCGCATGGAATAAGAGCCTATATTTACGTTGTTAATCAGATGTTAATTTAATTAGGACTAATTAATAAACTAAACAGGATAAAGGTGAGAGGAAATTTAGCCTATGTGTGTGACACCCGCATTATGTTGGGAATAAAACGATAGGCCTAATGCACATTCAAATAGACACTGAATGAAGTTTACTTTTTTTAATTTGTCAAATATAATTAAAATACCACCATGAGCCTAGTTTGTTCTTATATTTCATTTTGTTTAAAAGTCGCTTTTCTTCTGCTGGATTGCATCTTAATGAAAATACATTTTAGGTTTAACACCATTCCACCAGTTTGGACCTGCGATATTATAATTCTGATTAAATATTAAATTAATAGACTTCATTACATGCTGACGCGAGCAGCCGTCGTACCCCACATCACTTCTCTCTCTCCTTTGCGCTGCAGCAGTGTTACTTTTTTCCCCTTATTAAAACCTGTTCATATTCGCCGTATGTCTGCATGAAGATAGGTTATATTTCGAGATGGTTAAAGTACGAGGATCTCTTTTTGTCACCTGTTGCCATGGTGAATCGTAGTATCGGGGCTCCATTAATGTTGGCTTTTTATCCTCATGGTGCACGCGCTGAACACCGAATGAACCTACTGAGAGTTGATTTAACAAACTCAAATCAGCTGATCTGGAACCGAAAACTCAGAGTTTCTCACCTGTGGGTAAATCAACTCAGAGCTCAGAGTTAGGTTTCTACCTCAGTTTTAAAACGCTTTTTTTTCCTTGCCACTGTTACTTTTCTTAATGTTGCCAAGTGCTTTTTTCTTGGTGGTATAATGTAGGGTCTTTGTAAATAGTATACCAAAGAGTATGGTCTAGACCTGCTATTTTGTAAAGTGTCTTGAGACATTTGTTTACATATGAATAAAGATGAATGCCTGCACTGAAGGAGCACATGACCACCATTCTGGCCTCAGCCAGCCTTCAGCCAGCTAGCCCCTAATCTGCACCTCTGTATGTTGGCATCTGGCCGGCCATTTGACTGCCTGCCTCCAAGATAATTATCCATCACCATATTTCCCACACATCTAGTTTTAAAATGCATGTTCAGCCAGCCTCCTGTCTCTTTGCCTCATGTCAGCTCTCCTGTTTGGTGGTAACCAACCTGTACTTAATAAAATACACTGTGGTTGCAAGCCTGCTGCCAGGCCTGCAGCATGCTACTTCCGAAGCTTGATCCACTGATCTTTGAGCCATTTCAGGTTAGTTTAGGGGGACCTGTCATTTAGAAATGACCTTAGAAGGGTTTGGGCATGGCCATTCTCACAGGGTAATGTGGAGGAGACATGGTCATCATGGCTCAAGAGTTCACTGGCATTGCCCCAGAGCCTCTGCTGCCAGGTACCAAAACTAAGTCAGCTGCAGAAGAACTGCCATTCGGTCCCCCATTAGTTGTCTGGTTGACACCTGTTTCGATGTCCAAGGTAGCAGTCCATTCAACGTCTGTTATTAATTTCCAGTTGGTGCTCCAGCTGGCACCATTGGCTGTTCATGCCAACACTCAGACTGAAGCCTATTTACCTACTACATGGGGTCTCTGGTCTGCAGTTATAATCCTCGTCCGGTGTTTTAATCAGTACTCCACTGATCTGCCTATACTGCTTCACGCCTTGACTTTTGGCCAGATCACTGGTCAACCTGACTCCCAGTGTGTTTCTGCCAGTCACCATGCGAACCACTGGTGCAGCTCTGCCTCTTTGGTTGACATGTGGTCCATTCTTAATAGAGGCTCCTCTTAAGTGGCTCCTAAGGTCTGGTTGACTTTCTTTCTATCTGCCCCTCTATTATGCCAACAGACCAATTGCCTGAGGGTTTCTTTTAAACCTCAGCTTCCCAGGCTTCTTGTCTGTGGAGAAATGTTTTGCTAATGCAGAGCAGGAAAAAACATTGCTAGCTCTCCATCCATCCAGCAGAACTACCAGCTGACTGTGCCTGGTGTTGGAGCTCTGATTCCTTCGCCAGAAACTATATTATTGTCACCATAAAAACTAAATCTAACTTCATAACCTGGATACATTCTTCTTGGGTCTTGATATGCAGCATTTTTGTGTTTTATTTTTTACTTTGCATCTTTGATAATTTTGTAAAGCATTCACTTTTTTTCTTTTTTTTGCAGGATGTATTGTAATTTGCAGAATATGTTGATCTTTGTATCTATTTTTGCCTTTTGTGGAGGTTTTGGAATTAGCTGGGTTCTTGTTTATGCTGCAAGATTCCCCTAATGAAAATCTGTTACGCAATTGTAACTCGCGTGACATAAATGCCAGTCGACTAAGTGGCAGCTAAGCATTACCTAGGCTTATTCAAGCCACTTAACTTGACACCTTGGTTGTGTTTGGTAGGTTAGCGCCTTTTGGATACATTTTTAATGTAAAGATCGGACAAATGGCTTCCTGTGCAGTTAATAATTCAAACCAAGATGTGTGTCAGTGAGAGGCAAATCATAAACATTCCAAAGAATCTTATCTTTTTATAGTCATGAACATCTGGTAGAATCATCTACCATCACAACACAACTGGTTACTTTCTATAATCTTTGTAAACCAATGAATTAGTCATCAGCATTGCCTTTATATCTTTAATCACTTAGCTTTTGGTATCCTTTAACTGTCTTCATCTCCACCCTCACGTCATAATACATTCAATTCTGGCCCAAGAAAAACTAACATGGCTATAACCATTTTAATTAACTTAATACTTCAAAATGGAAATGCACAGACAAATAGGCGACATCACAGTGCCTATTTCACTTTATTATAGTGTGTCCCAGATGCATCATTATATTTAGTGTACAGGACATAAAGTAAGAAAAAACAGGGTAAACAGATTGAAGGAAATGGGTCCTTTTAGTGGAATGGTGCACTTCTTCAAAAGCTGAAGAAAGAGGAAGTATTAGGAAGTGAGGAAAGTTTTCACATACAGCAAAGGACAAGGGTTGGAATAGTAATTTCATTTTGTGGAATCACATCCCTGCAGAATACCCTTAGCCTCTATATGTGGCAGATATGTGGTCTTCCAGGAGAGTTTTCCAGTGCCCCAGTATAGGAATTTTAAGGGAATTGGATATCCCTTGAATTTAATACAACATATAATTTGTTGTTTGCCAAATTGATGGTAATTCAGTAACAGAGGCCCCACACAAAATAATCATGTGAAGATTACAAGTTTGTGGACCAAGCTTTGCACAATGAGAGTGTGTAGGTTGTTTTAACTGTTGTCGCACTGATCACAGGCTTGACTCTAGGTCCTGATGCTATTTGGTGCATGCCATCCCTTACTCTCTCTCCCCATATCATGTCTATCTTCAGCTGTCCTGTCTAAATAAAGGCAAAAGCATAATATCAAATAAAAGATTTGATGTCTCGGGTAGGTTGGAGTATTACTTTAACTCAGTAGTTCTCAAACTTTTTCTGTCATTCCCCCTTAGGAGGAGGAACATTTTTTGCATCCTCCCAGCAGAACAAAATGATGACTAATGGGGCCATGTTTAACATGGCATCTTGGTAAATGTCATTAAAAAGTAATGTATTTGCTGTTTAATAGTTGGCATCATCAGAAGTGTGGTGAGTACAGACCTGCAACATGTATGTGAGGGGTACAGAGGGAGATCCATCACCTACTGTTCATTGGTACAGTAGGTACTGCCCCCCCAGGGGCAGTGCCCCACTCTTTGAGAAGCACTGCTTTACCCTATTCATTATAAAACCTTAATGGGCCTACCTTGCTCATACATTATTTAAACTTTATATTTAATTAGGGCTTATAACAAGTAGGCATACCACTGTATGTTGTGATTCATCATTCTCACACCAACACTCTAAAGGTACATGAGTTTTGACAGCATAGATATGTTTAGGCTAAAATTAGAAACTGTGGCTATATCTCTTGAAAATAAGAAAAGACGCATGTTCCTAGTTCTGTGGAGTGTATAGATTCACACTGTAATGCACACATGCTTTATGCACTCAGGCATGCACTCGTGTCTTTACTCTCACACACACTCTCTCTCCCTCAGGGAGATGGATTGTCTCTAATGTTGTTGTTGTTGTTGTTTTGTTTTTCAAAACAAGCTGGCCTTGTTCTCACATACTCTCTAAAGGCAAAACCCTTGTGAGCCATCCTACCAATGAAGAGTAACAAAGTTCAAAAGAGCTGTCCAGGTCACACTGAAGCACAGTGAGGCAGGCACTATGGCTGCTCATAAAATGGCTATGCAGCCATGGTTGGTTTGCAATGCTAAACATATTTTTTCCTGTCTCAACAGGATTCAATTTTTTTTTAGATTACAAACTGATTATTTAACATGAATGTTTCAAATCAGTTGCATTCTGGTTATTTATTTGGAACTGTATTCAATGGCACAAGTGTACTTTTTTAAGTTTTAAAGATAATCATAAGGTTCGTAAGTAGTAGTAATCATAAGTAGTAGTAGGATTGTATAAGTTTCCTAAAATAGTATATAATGTTGAACAAGGCGGTAAATATATAATAATAAAAACAAATGAAGTATGTTTTTGAGGTATAGGTGGTGTACTCTTGTGGCCAAAATATAACAACAAACACTTTGAAGCCTTTTCCACACATGACAAAACTTATGGACAAAACGAGCACAGCACAACATGCGGTACAGAAATTGTTTAATCTCAATTATCTTGTTTTCATGATCGTGGGAAGCTAAAATTGAAATTGATACTCGATTAATATCCCAGCCCTAGTTGGTAAACAAGGACATGCAAATTTGGAAGAGGAGCTTGAAATGAAGAAAAAGAGAAATGTGAAGATTCTCTTTAAGTCAATCTGTGCATCTGAAGAATCCACTGCTGTGTTTTTCCTCATTCAGTGAAGAATGAGAAATAAGAGTCAGACACAGAACATTGCTTTGAATGAATTGCAGCATATAGAGTGTGTGAGGCTGATGCAGACACCACAAACAAGTAGTGCTGCAAAAGGAACTGGGATTAGTAGGAGATTTTAAGAGACAAAGCTGGTGATTACAGCAGTGCCAAATCTGAAACGCTTTTTCCCTTAGCATCCTGTAAAGGAAATACCTCGGGACACAGTGACTCCTCGATATGAGAAAGACACAAACTTGTGAAAAAGGAGGCTGTCAAATGTGAATAATTAATTCAATTGTGTATTTGCCCACTTTTTATAACCTTAGCCTCCATCTTGATTCTGATAGTGCTCCAATCGGCTGCTGATTGATGCAACTTTCCTTCCCTTCATTTATTTCCTATGCGCTGTTGTTACCCTGCTTTGCTCCACTCCTTGTATCTGTACGCTTCTTTTCTGGTCCAGCAAAGGTTGAAACAGCAAGCCCTATATGCTGCATTGCAAGTTTAATTAGTGTGGTGAAACTCCCCTGAGATGGTGTATTCAAACCTTTCTGCCAACATTTCCAAGAAGCCATTTCCCCCGACATTCAAATGTAAAAAAACATACTTATGGGGTGCAGTAATGAGGCAAAATTATGCCTATTTCTGACACGCAGTTCATAAAGACCTATTCAGCAAAAAGTGAAGCTTTAGCCTTTATAATCAAAGGCACGTAATACTGTATATATTGCATAACACCGGTTGCCATCTTTGGGTACTGTCCATAGAACACATCTCAGCACTAACAAGTTCTCTTGGCCTTTGATTCAAATTTCATCAATAAAAGTTCCTTCACAAGATGACAGCTTTGATGTAAGTGTGACTTCAGGATAACATTCCCAGTTTTATTTGCCTGATGTTGTTTATAGAGAAATATTTTAAGTAGTATCAGCATCACTGCTTGGTGCATGCATGTTGTTTAAATGACTCGGACTGGCATACCTACACCTGTTCACCCTTCACACCTGTGCATTCTATGTCTTGTTTACTGTTATTAACACGTTAAAATAAAATGATTTGATTACTGTTATTGGTTGTTGTGTCATTAAAAATGGCCCACACAATACTAAGCTCACACCCAAAGATAAAGTCTGATGTTTTTAGTGCATCTGGTGTATTATTACATAAAATCATATCACTTATGTTCATATATATGTTTATTCATTTCGATCCATCAAGTTCCATCTCTATCAGTTATTCATTTTGATCCGTGATTAGAGTTAAGTGTTGTATAAAATCCACACATGACTTTTTTTTTTGACATACTTGGAAATAAAGAAGACACAGCAAGTAAATATTAAACACAGGATGAGTATTTCAAGGAGGTAACTTGTACACAAATTAAGATATGAGCCACAAGAAAATGTCATTCATATTAAAGATGATCCTCCATGCAGCTAACCTTTTTGTCAGTCAGATTGCACCTGTATCACTGAAAATCCTGGTGGAACTGAAACCTCACTGACAGTTCAAGTTTTAAATCGTTAACTGTTTCCTATCAATTAAAAGTTCTATTACTTGACCCTGTTGTTTGATTGAAGAATTTTCCATAGAGAACTTTCAAACTAGACAGAGATGATTTACAGAAGTCTAACAATATTTTTTTAAATCACTCTCCACTTTCAGTGTAACTAGCATATTGGAAGTTGCCTTGCACCCTTTACTTACTTGAAACATTTTTTCATTATGAGAAATAGCTGGAGGCAACATTTTGAGCTTTTTTTTTTTCATACTGGTCTCCATTAAGATAACACTGTTGTCGCCATGCACATCTATGTTGACCTTTTCTTCTCCTCTCCACTGAAGGCAAAGTGCTATCCCAGGTTCTGGCAATCCCATGAGATCAGCAGGGATGAGAGAAACATGAATATCAAAGATGTTTATTTCCCAATAGTTGTAGTTTGTCCTTGTGGGGCTTAGGCTCCAATCAATCCCCTGGAGCTGGGCTATGACCGAGCATAGGTAGAGAAGGCATTTTATATGGCTGAGATAAACCCTGTCAAAACAAAATGACTAGTTTCTCCCAACCGCTCAAGAATGAAGGATTCTCAGGGGCTTTGAAAGATAACATTACAGTCAGAAAATGCAGACATCAGACTTAAAGTTTGGAAGGTTTAGAAAAATATTACAGACGATCCCTGTTAACCTTTCCTCTAAAAAGTTGTATTGGAAATTTCAGCATTGATTTTCTAATTCAGCGTATAGGTCATTTAAATCAGAGTCTTTAGGATTACTTTTGGTTAATAATATTGTTGGGGTGGCTCTGGCTCAGTGGTAGAGTCGACTCGTCTCTCAACCGGAAGGTCGAGGGTTCAATCTCCAGTTCCTTTGGCCAAATGTCCAATGTGTCCAATGTATCCTTGGGCAAGACACCTAATGCATGTTAATTAAACAAAGTGTAAAACAATTTAATAAAGTCTAAATTAATAATACTTTTATAAATATGCATCCAGGGCTTTTTGTTTCTTTTTTCCTGTGAACCAAATTCGTACTGAACTGTGACCCCAAAACCGAGGTACTAAAAGAACCGTAAACCGTTAAACCCCTACTGTACAGTGTTGATCTGGCTGCCGTATTAATATGCCGCTCTTTCAACCAAAAAACACATTTAACTTACCAATGAAACATAAAAAAATCCTTCATTTTTGCACAGTCCACAGCATGACAGATTATTGTGTTGGTTAAAAGCATGCACTCATTATGGAGAGTTCAGTGACTCCTGTTGCTCTTGTCACATTTCCTCTTGCAGTCCATCTTATTATACAGTCTATGGTTATTAGTATCTATTGCAAAACCATTTAGCACAATGGGGACTGACCCTATGGCCCACTGATTAACTCCTTGTGTTGTATATAATGACAATAATCTAATACTGACTCTCCTGTGATTATTTTAAACAATGCACACCTAGTGACATTTTTCATCATCCAGCACAGTGGTGGGTCCTGGTTGGACCACCACAGAAGGTTAAAGGGGCCAATAAAATAGACTTTTCTTTAGCTTACTTTTTGGTTAAGTAGCACATTGTTTTTCTTGTCGCTTATATGATTGGATGAGTTTCCTTACTTTCATGTTAACAAGTCAAAAGAGTAATTACAACTGAAAAAAAAGATAATATAGTTGTTGGAGTGACAACTGACATCACAAAGTTAACACTATGAGGCAAAAATATACCTGCTATTACTACTTATCACCAAAAGTACAATAGAACAAAACAAAGCTCTTCTGTTGGGCAACACTAGCTCAGTCTGCAGGGACTTGGGATAGGAACCGGAGAGTCGCCGGTTCAAGTCCCGGTATGGACCAAGTCTGGAAATTGGTCTGGTAGCTGGAGAGGTGCCTGAGCACTGCCAAGGTTCTCCTGAGCAAAGCACCAAACCCCCCCCACCAGCTCAGGAGTGCTCGCTGTGGGCAGCCTCCTCACTCTGACACCTCTCCATTGTGCATGTGTG
Source organism: Tautogolabrus adspersus (assembly GCA_020745685.1). Taxonomy (NCBI): domain Eukaryota; kingdom Metazoa; phylum Chordata; class Actinopteri; order Labriformes; family Labridae; genus Tautogolabrus; species Tautogolabrus adspersus. Next base: position 9,483,225 of record CM036538.1, on the reverse strand, counting down.
TATTTCAGCCTATGTGTGTGTAGCATGGTCAATAACAGAGTGTAAAATTGAATTTCCCCTCGCGTGATTAATGAAGTATATCTTTTTCAAAGCTGACACCTTAAAGCACTTCCTTCTCTGCATGGTAACTGTGTTAAGTGAGAATAAGTAGAAAAATCCCTTGGTGTTTGTTAACAAGTCTTTAAAAGTTGACTCCTCCTACACAGCCGAAAGAGACGGTGAGCAGCTTTACACTACTAAGGTTAAAAATGAATGGAACTTTGTGGGCATTAGCAAAAACAAAGCCATGAATTCAAAATATATGATATTATTTTGTTTCATTGTTACATTTTAAAGAACATATATGCATGCACATCTCCTCACAACGCTGCAGAAGCAAGATTTGCATGAATCTAGTCAAAGCCACGCTTCATCCTTTCTGCTGTGTTCTCTCTTAGAGTCAGTGATGATTCCTTGTCCAGACATGGTCCAAACTTTTATTCTGTAATTGGCTGAGAGTCACAAAATGAACCAAAGGTGGACACCCACTGGCAACTCAAAACAATACAGTAAACAAATAAAATAAACAAGTAAAGTAAACTCAGCCTCATGAGCTCTTGAGAAAAACATCTTAACCTTTAGCTGCAACATGCTCCATGTGTTCATTTGCTTAACACTAAATGTCTCTGAGTAATGTAGCATATGGTTGATTTAGAGCCTTTTCCACAAAAATCAGCTGCCTTTTTAATAATTGAAACGCATATCTTTACTTTTTTTACACTACTTTTACAAGGTTTAAATAAAAACAGACATTTCCTATACCCTAACCAAGCATTTATTCTCCCTAACCGCAGAGTCTGAGGAAAGAACCTCCCTAATTTGGAGGAATACCTACAATGTTGAATGTATTGTCTGGATGGTTCACAAGTTTCAACAGAGAATTATATTCTAAGTTCAATATAAAGAAAGAACAGAGTAGAAAGTTATGTAGACCAAGAACTCTTTATATGCATCATTTTGTGTATATCTAGAATTTCTGTTTTATCCCACCGGTCACTATTGTTGCCGTCAACATGTATACTCATTGTATGACTACACTAAACAAAGATGAATGTCTATGAATACATATATCAATACTAGACAAGTTAAATATAATGTGTACCAAAAATCTTTTTATTATCTTAATATTAATGTACTTTTTTAACCTATTTTGTCTGAGCTTTGATACAGCCATTCTTCTCCGAAGGTGCAACGAGAACGTGAACAGCTCGTGAAAATTCACACTAAACATGTGAAACTGCACATGTCATTGAGAGCTTTTGTTTTGTCAGTTTTTCATTGAAATGCTGATACATCATTTAATAACATTTTTAGGACCCTTTTACTGAAAATATTTTATTCAGTCACTATTGTGACCGACGGGATTAAATGGGTTGTGAGAATAGTATTTAGGAATGTCACGCTTCCTGTATTTTAAAACACATTGGCAATTAATATATATAATTTATCCTTGTTTATACAACAAGACTTCATCAAAAAAATGACAACCTTTTGTTGCATTTTGACTGAAAACAGCACCGTGTAGACTGCTCAAGTTTTGTTCCTTCTTGAAACAGTAGCCTTACACAAACGCACATTACGCTTCCAGTCAGTAGCTATGCGTGAGTAGATGGACAACAATGGCGGACTCCTGAGTTCTGTTTGTGCCGTTCACTCCCAGTCAACATTTATTTGAAATTGATTCTCTTTGTAGTTTAGTGTCACTTAGAGTAACATCCTCACATCTTTATCCATCCACACAAATATTCGTTAGCTGTTTTTGTATGTTTATACCTCAGTGCTCCGTGGAAAGACAAGTATGTGCACATGTTGTTTCATAACAAAGTCTGGCATGTATTAAGCATTTTAGATGTTTTGCGGAGCCGTGTGCACAGTGGTTGTTTTCAAAACGTTGTCGTCTGAATACTTAGGGGCGGCTGTGGCTCAGTTGGTAGAGTCGGCCGTTGGGGTTTGATCCCCAGCTCCTGCAGTAACATGTCTGATGTTTAACCCCGAATAGCTCCTGCTGCTTCGTCAGCATCGTGTGAATGTGTATGAATACAATTAGTTACTTCTGATGGTCACTTATATAGCAGCCTCTGCCATCAGTTTGTGAATGGGTGAGAATGGGTGTGACGTTGTGTAAAAGTGCTTTGAGTATTCAGAAGACTAGAAAAGTGGTAAACAAGCTCAAGTCCATTTACCATAACACTGAACTTTTCTTTAAATGAAAAACCAACCTGTTTTCAGAATGTCGTTCTTTTGCAAACATGGCCTTAGACAGGCATTGTGTTATATCAAAGAGGTATCCAGCAAAGCGAATCAGTATGTAGTTTGATGTCTTCATTTACACAACACTTGGGATAAGGATTGTGAAGGGAAAACTGTTCATCCATCAAAAATGAAAAGTAATTAATGCAGCACATTTTATTTGATCATATTTCTTATCTGGCTCAAGGGACTGTGGTCTGTATAAAATATAGTTCGTACCTAACTGTTGAGAGTCAGCACTGCTTAGTTTCACTTCAGTAAATCTGTAATGGCCTACAGTCAGCACAAGCGTGATGCATGGGGTCTGATCTTTACTGTGCATCCTCATTAAGATGCTGCTGAGCCAGAGGGAGAGTAAGTAGGGAAGGGTGGAAGAAGGACAGAGTTGAAAACTAAATAGCAAATGAAAGATTTCCAAAAAAAAACAAGAAAAAACTCTTTTATCTCTGAAGAATTCACATGTGGAATATAGTGCAAACTTTCTTACTCACATACACATAGGCGTATCCCAAACAGCCATTTGTCTAATGTTCCCCAATGTTATTATGCTGTGTTTAAAAGTCTTAACACTGCACAAAAGCGCTGAATTTAGTTTGATTCTCATTGATTTCAATAGACGAAAAGAAAAACCCAACCCAGCACCTCCAGTTAGAGGAGGTGCTCTGCCCCCTAATAAGCCCAAGATCTTTATTACTATCCATCCATCTTCTTTCTTTCACATCTTTTCTGCAGAAAATCCAAGCTGGAGACCGACATATTAGGCCATAAAGCATCACGAGCCATTGATTGGTGCTCCTGCAGGGCAGATAACACTCAGAATATTAAGGGATAATGCCTGAATGTTGCTGATGGTGGGCAGTCGAAATCGGCCCATTATCCAGTCTCTGTTATATGATATAAGCCGCATCATGCTCTTTCCACTTGAATTGCTTCACAAATACTCATCCATCACAGTAAGTTCTACTTTTTATGAAATAAGAGAGGCCGACTGAGACTTTTTAGGAACATACTTTTGGTTTTGCTGCACTAATCTGCCTTTGGAATATTGCTCCACTCCTCACTTTTGAAAAGTGTTTGCACAACAACAAATGGTTTACTTATTAACTACTTACCAGCTTGAATCATCATCAAAATTGCTTTCACTCATCCCTTTTCCTCCAGTCTTCTTCACTCACAAATCACAACAACCCTTTACAACTGTTGTAGCTGTCCAAATCAAAAATGTTTGCTACAGTAGCATAATAAAGATTTTCTCCTTGCATGCTTAGTAATGCCTTTTTTTCTGTCAGATCTGCTCAGAGTAAACTCTGTTTAAGCCACTGGCCCTGCAGAACTCTCTTTTCTTCTTTGCAGCAGAACTTCTCTGAGTCAAAGCATTTACCACGGAGAGACATGTAGAGTATATTGAGGGTAAGAGATAGGGAGCCAGAAAAGGTCAGCCCCTCTCGCTGACTACACACTATAGCTTATACTCGGGTCTCGGACGAGAAATGAAAGTTCAGAGAGTGCACAGTTTTCTCTCAGCTATTTGAAATGTCTCTCAAATTAGATTACGAGTCAGTTCGCACAGCTTCAGCAAACAGATTGCCCTTCTTACACATAGCGCTTTACGCATCATGCTGGCTGCACTCATTTACATGTAGATATTTATCACCCAGGCCGTCAGCACAGATGGATGTGGTGTGGCTGGGAATATAAATATTTTCTTTTTTCAAGTCATCTGTAAAAATTTGTGTTGCATCATCATTTTACAGCACACCCCCTTTTTAAGCTTCTTGACTTTAACATACAGAATATCCACAACTGTTCAAAAGAGGTTGGTTGTGTTGTTCCGTAGGCCCCCAAATAGAGTAGATTGCCTTATTAGTTAGTGTTAATTGTTGAGAGAGGTAATATTTTTGTCTTTGCAGGTTTAAATAGTAATGCTTAGGACTTTTTTTTAGGGCCTTTTGCTTTTATTGGATGGGACAGCTGAAGAGATACAGGAAGTTTAGGGAGGAGAGAGTGGCGGGGGGGGGGGCATGCAGAAAAGGACCAAGGTCGGATTCAAACCCACGACTGCTGCGATGACGACTATTAGCCTCTGTATGTGACATAACCGCTAGGCTATCGGCGGCCCCCTTACAAGAGATGTTCTTGCCTGATCCCACTTACTTTTTCTGTCTCGTGAGATATTTACATGGTGAACAATTTTCTTGTGATTTATACAGTTGTACTATCGTGACACTCTTTAAAACAGATACAAAAATGTCTGCATCAAGATTTGTATCAAGATTGATGATTCAAGATTGATGAAAGCAGAAATCCAATGAGGGCAGTAGTGCAAATCACAGCGCAGGACTACTTCCTGGATAAATTACATACTGTACATCTTCATGATTTTTTGCATGAATGTGATGAAGGGCCTGGTCACTCTGAATTTAGCCTTCTTCATTGCAAATCCAGTTAATGTTAATTAGAAATGTCTGGCATTGTCTTCTGATGCTGGTTTTCATTGAATTACTAACAGCAATGGTTCATATTTTGGGAAAGTATTCTTATACTCTTGCTGATTGAGCCTGATGAGAAGATCAATTTCACTCTCATCGTTTTTTATACTGAAATACTGGAGATAGAAATAGCTCCCGTCTCTTTCTGAAGGTAAAAAAAACAACTTAGAGCTTGAAAAACAAAATGTTGTATCTTTTTTTTATGTATATAAAAACAGAGATTTGATTTAATAATTCAATGTTGCATAGGATATTTACTATGTTTTTCTTGGATGGGAGCTACCTCAACTCACTGCTGGTTGCCTGGCAACTGCTCAGTTTGGCTGTCAGTCCCTCTTTTTGTCTGCTCCATAGCGTCAAACAGACACTTGATTGATTCTATCCTGAAGCAGACGATGGGCAGAATCTGTGCAGGAGGTTACATAATATTCCAGAAATGTCTGAGTTCTGTAAGTAGGAAAAGATGAAAAAATAAGGAAAAAATGAATAGATGAATCATTAGCTATCATTACATTAGCAAAGAAAAAAATATATCGAAAAGGTTGCATAATTTTGGAAAAATAAATAAACTACTTATCAGATGCTGGGAAACACACACACACACACACTCACACACACACACACACACACACACACACTAACACACACAAACATGCACACAAAATAACTGTGTTCTCTTGACTGATTGCTGGGGAACAATCCTAAACCTTCCAATTTCCTTCTTGTTTTTGGTTACGTGGTCTTCTGAATGTACAGGGGAACAAATACAAAATGCCTCTTTTTCCTCTGAGTCACAAAAATAAACCCAACAACACATACTACAACATTAGATTCTCTGTAAAAAAATCCTTTCTGTTGTAGCGAGGCACAGAGAAGCTGCACAGCAATTAGGTGTTCAAGTGTTGATGCAGAGCTTAAGTACTTTAATTCCTCTCTGAGTCTTGGGGTGCTGTAGCTGTAATTGCTGGTTTACTTCTTTTGATTGAGAATGCTTCTCTTGTCTCACTAAGCTCGGACCATATAAGCATCTGCCCCTTCTTCTCTTTGACCCCAAAGGTTTGCAACTTTCACCCCACACTGAGTTTAGTCCAGACCTATGCATCATGGCAAAAATATTACCCTAGCTGTTTTATACTTATATAAGCTAGATACTGTATTAGCATAAAGCTGAGCCTGTGCAGCAGATCCCTCTATGGCTCTGCCAATTATTAAAGCAGGCACATGAAAGACTCTGTTTCAGTATTAGTGAAACAATCCACTACATCATAGATCCTCTGGTGGCTCTTTAGCCTTCCTGCTTTGGAAAGGCTTCCTCAGCATTATTGGAGTAATTGTTTATGACTGGGGGAGGGACACATTTTAGCCCAGTAATCATCCAGTGTAACATTAAGGCACAGTGTGGTGCCAAATTGAAGAGAGATCATCATGAAGACGGGATGCCAGACACGCCCTACTGTATTACATCTTGCCCAAAATGTTCTCTTGTTTCCGCAGTTGTAATTCATCTCCCTCATCTGCCTCTCATTTTTGTTCTCTTACCACAGGTCAGGAGCGGCCATGCCATTTGGCTGTATAACAATTGGAGAAAAGAAGGATTATAACAATCCTTCGGATGTGACAGATAAATATGACCTGGGTCAAATTGTTAAATCGTAAGTATCTCCACAGCTTTTTCTGGAGCACAAACACCATCAACAAAGACTTTGCTTTATTTATTTTGTCTCTTTTGATTCATGTTGATCTGAATTGCTGTAAAATTATTCTTTCCAGGGAGGAATTCTGTGAGATATTCAGGGCCAAGGACAAAACTACAATGAAAATGTACACTTGTAAAAAGTTCCTGAAAAAGGATGGAAGGAAAGTCCGCAAGGCTGCCAAAAACGAGATCCTGATCTTAAAGATGTAAGTTTTGCACTAACTGATAATTAATATTCACACGAGAAGTTTGTTTGTTTCATATTCTTAAGTACTTATTCTAGAGACACCAACAGTAAAAAAAGAGATCAGACAGTCTTGTTGCTTGATTTGTTTAACCAACTCAGATCACTCACAGCCTGTTTTCCTAGCTATGTTCATCTGAAACATATTTCATATCATATCTGTGATGATCTAACTCACCAGATAAACATCGCCCTCGACTCATTCAAACATGATGGCATTTTCAAAGGCTAGGAATTACTGCTGGCAAACATTACATGCAGAGTGGGGACAGACAATATTTGAATATTCATAGCTTACATATTGGCAAAGAATGAGTATGGATAGGTAATTTTTTCATGCGATACATGCATTTGATATTTAATTAATCATTTGATAAATTTTCTATAGCAAATGTTTCATTGTGAGTCCTGTATCAGTGTCAAAATGTTTCCAATCCTTTAAACTTATTTTTCTTAAAAATGTCTTGAGGGTGTCTTCTAAAGCTGGCAAATATATTTTTGTTTGTCATGTTAGCCCTGCCATCAACCGACTAATTCTCTGAAAGCATATACCAAAGAGTGTTTTGTGCAGACACCCATGAAATTGCAAAATAAATACTTGTCTACCATATCTTTATGTTGTTGAAGCATTATTTTTTAAGATTATCCAGTGATATATGTAAAGAAGAACAATATCACTGTCTTGAAATAGCGGCAGTAAGCCATAATTTATGTTGAAAATCTTTCCCACTGGATCCCTTATTAGGAATTCATTCAATGTCCACCAATTATTTTTTTTGCCCAAATTTTGAACTCAGGCTTGATGTATTGTTATCAGAAAAACCCCACAAGGAAAATGGAAATTGTCCAAAAGACTCACGGTACTTTTTTTCCCCGTAGTGTAGTGTTTTTCCTTGGCTCCTTTGTAACAAAGTTTACAGTTTTTCAACATTAAACCTGTGAGTGATGACATAAATAAGGAACAGCTCTGTTGACCCTGTTCTTTATTTAGTATGACTGAAGACAGTGTGAGTGTTTTGCAAACTTTACTGGCCAGAGCAACAACCTGCTGTCTCAATTAGTGCTGCCTAATGTGCTCAATTCACCATTAAGTTTCCCTTCTGGTGCTCTGGTTGTAGAAGGCATGGTCAGATGCTCAGCACCACGCTGCTGCATGGTCTTTTTTCTTCCCAGATGGATGCATTAGATTACGTAAATCTGTTTATCTGTGATATCGACAGTTGGACAGGAAGCTCTCAGTGTTGAGAAGTGAAGTTAACAGATTGCGTTAAAATTTATCTTGCCTTTTCCAAGGTTACTCCCTCGCATTCATGTGTTATTAATGAGCATCGTAGCAGATCTTTACATTATTCCTCCATCTGAATGAATGATGCTGTCATCTTCCCCTATGTGGCTCCTGAAATCATTCTTGATATCTTTTTGTGTGTCTCTCTCTGTCTTGTTGTTTGTGTCATGTCTCCTCAGGGTGAAGCATCCCAATATTCTCCAGCTGGTGGATGTCTTTGAGACCAAAAAGGAATACTTCCTCTTCCTTGAACTGTGAGTTCAGATGTCTGATGAGCCGGGGGAAAAGGCTCTCTGCTTGTTGCAGCCGCTTGGGCCTGCTGGGCTGCATGTGTTGATTATAGGCTCGTGGGGAATAAGATGTTGTAGCCTGAGGCCTAGTAGATATGAGAGCAGCTCTGAACTCTTCTTATTTGGTATTCAGATATGATTGCTTGCTAGCTGCACCATTCTCATCAGCATGTTTTCTTGGTGAATTTGACTCAGTTCTATGGATATGCTTAATGTGAGCTTGTAGTCTCATACTTTGAGGACACGTGATCAGCAGGTTTATGACTCTGGTTAGAAAGAAAATGATCAAACACAAAAGCAACATCTATGGGGAAATAATTAAAATGATGTCCCTTTAACAGGTAGGGGGCATTATGAAATCCTGTAAGAAAATTTAAATCTTAGAACAGTGTAATTTAAATTCACGCCAAACATTCAATGCAAAAATTACATTTGCAGAATTCTAAACTTCCAGATTATTTTTTAGTTTTTTGAAAAGCTTACAGTCAGAGGCAGAAGGAAAATGGAAAGATAAAGGTTGATGAGAGAAATTTTCTCTGACACATTAAAACAATGAACATTGTATCACTTGCAAATCTACCTCGCTAGGAAATACACAACTTAACTCAACATAAAACCTGTTACAACTTTGATGCACATTTAATGTCTTCTTCTCAGTGCAACAGGCAGAGAAGTATTCGATTGGATCCTGGACCAGGGCTACTACTCAGAACGAGATACCAGTAATGTGGTGCGCCAGGTTTTGGAGGCTGTCGCGTACCTCCACTCCCTTCATATCGTTCACAGAAACCTCAAGGTAACAGCTTTAGTTCTGTACAATGTCCATTAGTTAAGGATGCCCAAACTATTTGTGGTTTATGCTGTGGAACTTCTGTAGACGTTGGTGGCAGACCTTTGATGACCTTTGATGTAATATTATGTATACTATTTCTAATCCTACCCCATATCCATGTGTGCCACATGTGCAGCAGCAAGCATGGCCACAGAATTTACCCTTTGTCAAGCCCCATCCTGACCAGGAAGTAACACTCTGTCAAGCCATGCCCTCCTCCGATACTGTAACTGGGTTAGACAAAATCTCTTGTTTGTTGTTCACTCTGTTATTGAGAGACATGCTTCTCACACACACAGGCCCAAAATACACACATGCACAAACAGGACCTGTGGACATGCATTAGTGGAGAGGTGTCCCACGATTTGATATACTTTTATTTATATTGAATTGACCAATATGTCACTCTGATACCTAGTGTTTAAAATAGGTACTGCAGCCCAAATTCAAAACATTGGAGAGAGCTGTCTCCCCCCCGCCTCCTCCTCTCTAGAGTGGATGTGCACGCAGGTTGCTATGTCGCAGACATATGCTTCAGTGTTTAATCAGCGCTAGACTCGAAACCTTTCTGCGTTCTAACCTCTCTCCATTTTAAAAAGCATCTCCATTATTTAGCCTATTTTTACAACGTTTGAGGTCGTGAATCTTATTAGAAAAATGCAGAGGCCTTTTTAGGTTGGGAAGAATCAGTTATATCTAAACCAGTTCGCTTGCCTGCTTTCATCGCTGCAACACCTGTTGGTTTGCTGTTTGCCTGGCAAACCTGAGGGGCAAAATGGCCGTGTGGAGGTGCCGCCTACTTCACTGGTCAAAAAAAAAAAAAAATCATTCCACACAAATCTCTACTTAGAAGGAGGATACTGGCTGCTGTGTTGTTGAGAGAGAAGCCAGCACGTTTCCTTAATGTCTAATGATATAGTAAGGTCATTTTATGATTTAATTTCATAAATATCTCGTAAAAATGACCTTTAATTGATTTGATTCTTTTCTAAACTAGGCCTCAGTGAAACAATAAAGACAAAGATACTGTGTATAAGGAAAACTCAAAATTTAAAAACTTGTTAAAATCATTTAAAATATGACCAATGTCTAATGCTAGGGATGTCGGCTAATATGTCCTCCCCGTGGCTGCTACCTGTCTTACAGTATCTCCACTCAATATAAGGGACTTCAATATACAGTTAAGAGTTATGTGCACAATTTGACAATCACAAAATCACTTAGTGCTAAATGCTACAAATCCATATGGAAAAAAACCTCCCAGATTACGATGTGGATTCCTTGAGTCATATTGCAGACACCCAAAGCACCATTTAACCATGTTGTAGTAACAAAATTAAGGTCACAATTTCACTGCAACCCAAGTGAAAGTTTGTCTAACCGGAAGTAGCCAAACAACGGTTGCTATGAGAGGGGACTCTCTGATTGGTGGGTCAGTGTACCAATCAGAGAACCAACAAAGGGTTAATTACCAAACGTGCTTGGCAGGGGGAATGTGATCTACCCACCACAGGGCTCACACAGAAAGAGCTTTCAAACTTCATATTATGCAGAATCATGATTCAGATTCAGTCATGGAGGAAAGGCTGTTTTGATATGAATTATATTCATAGAAAAAGCTGAACTAACTAACCTGTCTTGATACATCTCCATAACCTTGTAGAGAACTTTCAGAAGGGATAAAAAGTCATGTAGTTCTTAAATGGAAAAACCCCAAAATTGACCATAGCACTTAGTTTATGTCCAATCATAATGAAGTCATAGAAATAAATCCGACTGTTTCACACTTGATTTTTTTCTGTTTAATCTGCACAAGATAATTGAACTTTTAGATGTTTTAAGACTCCTCATTTTCTTTCTGTCAAAAATGATTATAATGATCTCACAACTGAAATTCAACCGTCTTAGTTCTCACTAAATGATGAACTGTGAAAATGATAGCCCCTAAACTTGAATTATTCATTAGAAGCTGTCATTGTTTTCTTTTTTAAGTTGGAGAACTTGGTTTATTACAACCGCCTGAAGCAGTCTAAGATAGTCATCAGCGACTTCCATCTTGCCAAGTTGGAGAATGGACTTATAAAGGACCCCTGTGGAACACCAGAGTATCTGGGTGAGAATTTAAATATTATCAACATTTAACAAAGGCAGATCAGTGGAGAAAGTGTTTTGGCTGTCTGGTGTCGTTTTTAGACTGGTAGAGATTTTGATTAAAGGTCTATCTTGTGTGCAGCTCCAGAAGTGGTTGGCAGACAGCGCTATGGCAAGCCGGTGGATTGCTGGGCAACGGGTGTCATCATGTACATACTGTAAGTTGTGATGCCAACCCTTACCTCCACCTCATCTGAGTTTTTAATTGCTGTCTGTAAAAAGGTTTCAGATTTGTTTTGACTTGTTCATTCTCTTCTTCCTTTTCTACGTCAGGCTGTCAGGCAACCCTCCTTTCTATGATGAAACTGATGACGATGATTATGAAAACCATGACAAGAACCTGTTCCGAAAGATCCTGGCAGGCGATTATGAATTTGACTCTCCTTATTGGGATGAAATCTCTGATTCAGGTACTAACACTGTCAGAGAATGACAGTTTACTAGGTAAATATTTCAATTCCCCTTCAGAGCTGCTGTGGCTCAGTGTAGAGTTGATAGTCTGGGGGTTTTGACCCCCATCTCCTGCAGTCATATGTCAAAGTGTCTTTTGGCAAGACACTGAACCCAAAGTTTGTCTTGCTGCTATGCCAGCGGCGTATAAAAGCTTGTGAATTGAATAGTACTGATGGGCAGTTGGGCACTTCATGTAGCAGCCTCTGCCATCAGTGTGTGAATGTCAATGTGAAATGAATTATAAAATCACTTTGAGTAGTCAAAAGACAAGTGCATGTACTGTACAATTTACTTATAACTCCAAACATATGTCATGTTTACAGCATGTTCCCATCAACCAAGAGAACAAAACCCCATTTTGTTGCTGTTATTCTTTGTGATTCTTTACTGACAGCAAAGAGTCTGGTTGCTCGTCTGATGGAGGTGGATCAGGACCAGAGGCTGACAGCCCAGGAGGCTATAAATCATGAGTGGTAGGCAGCAGAGCTTTGCTATTTCGTGCAAATAGCTAAAACCATAGAGATCTGTTCAGACTGTATTGTGATCAGAAACTCTGAAAAAGAGCAGACTGTTTTTTCTTGCTTGACATGTCCTTAAAAACACACATTGTGCCATTTCATGGTTATCTTGTTAAAGGTAAATCACTGCTTTGTGAGGAATAATCATTACATTTCAGGCTGCAAGTTACAGCAGCATCTGTAGCCAATGTTGCCAGCCACACTTTCAGCATGGTCAAATCTTTAAAAAAAATCCTCAAAGGTTAAACAGTCTTGCAAAAGATTGCCTTTTAAAAAGTGAACAATAAATTCAATTTTCAGCTGCCTGTGGCATGCAAAGATAGGGGAAACATCAGGCTACTGTGGAGTTATGTTATGTTCCTATTTTGTACAACAGGATCTCTGGTGGTGCAGCTTCTGATAAGAACATTAAGGAAAATGTGTGCGCACAAATAGAGAAGAACTTTGCCAGAGCTAAATGGAAGGTAAGCCCTTTTGTTATTTATTTTCACAAAGCTCAACAGGATTTGTACAGTCATTGTAAAGAGAAGTGTAGTGTTGCAGTATTGTATAACAGTTATGGCAGTCCTTTGAGAGTTGATGTTCTCTTAGCCAGTCTTCAGGATACAGCAACTTTCTGAGTTCACTTTGTTCTTTCTTTTACAGAAAGCAGTTCGGGTCACCACCATCATGAAGAGACTGAGAGTACCTGAGTCAAAGACAACCAGCCAAGAGGCCGCTGCCCCAGCAGACACGACAGCTCCCCAGACAGTCACAGAGCCCTCAGCACCCACTTCTGTGGCAGCACCTGAAGGAGCACCAGCTGACGTCACAGAGCCCCCTGTTGCAGCCGAGATAAGCCAACCGGCCCAGGAGGCCGGAGCAGGGGATGCAGCCTCATCTGCTGAACCTCAGCAGCCTAGCCCGCCACCACAGGAGGGCGAGCCATCATCACGCTGTAATGGAGAAGCTTTGGCTGTTCTTCATGCAGGCCCTGAGGCTGGGGACGAGCAGGGTTAGGACCCCCTCCCACCCTCCCCTGTGTGACCTCTGAAGTCCCCACCAACTCCTGCACACTGTACATTAGCTGCTAGCATGGTGACACTGACTCTGCTTATCTCTCACTTGCAGCATTAGTATCATCTCATGGAGGCTGTTTGCTACCTTTCCTCAGTGCTGTGTTACATTGGCTTTTTTTTCAAAATGTATTGTATCTTTTTTTTACTGACCCTCCGGCATTTTATGTTGGATAATATAAACCACTCGTGTCCTTGAGCACTTGAATTTTAGGAGCAAAAACAGATTTGCTGTCAGACACGGTCTCTCAGAAAAAGTTTTCTTTCTGATTCTTCTCTTACTGATGAGAGGATGCAGGGAAGACTTTAATGTGCTGAACATGGCTGTTATTATTTTTAATGAGCCAATAAAAGAAACTTCTCCCTCCCGGTATTGCAAATAGAGAATTTTTCTTTAAATGAGTAGAACGTTTAGCTTGAGATATTTTGACCTTGAACTCTAACACTCAGCAAGTGCTCGTCCTCCTCACACATTGAGAGGATCACATATTTCTGTCACAGGAGGGATAAAGTTATATTTATATTCTGTTGTCGTCGACACTCACCAGTCATTTGTGTTAAACAATTCTGAGACTGGTGACTCGGAGTTATAATGCCCAGTAATGTATTTGTGAACGAGGCAGCTTCGCACATACACGTAAGCACAACCACAAACATTATGTCCCTTTGCTAAGTTCCTGCTCAGGAAAGCACCTCATAGCTGTCTGTGTAAAGACTCTGTATATAGAGACCTTTGTAGAAGTAGCCAAAACAGCATGCATTTTCACTTTCTGCTCTTCATCCTACATTTACAAACACTTGGTGGATAAAGATGCCCTTCTACCAACTTCTTCTTAACATAGGCCACAACTTTCTCATGCTCACCTCTTGCCACAAACAATGTGGACTTTTGAAAAGCACACTGCACATTATGCTGTTTATTGCTACTTGCTCATTAAGGGCCCCTGCTGTCAATATGATAAAAAAACAAGTGTTCATTACAGTACATAGCAGTTCTATGCATCTAAATTAATTTGTAGCTTTCCTTTTATAGAGACGTCACTCCATGACATCTTTATCCATCGCGTGACAGAAACTGTTTTTTTTAGTTCATGCTTAGTCTCCTTGCGTTTGCTGTGGTTTAACCATGGCCTCTGTGATATGATATTGACTTAAATGCCACATTTGTCTTAATATTAAGTTGTTTTTTTAAAACAAAATGTGCATTAACTGACCACATGCGGCTTTCAAGGGAAGACATGTATCATTTTGAATTTGTGGTAACTAGAGTCCTCTTCATCCACTCAGCCTTGCTGACATTTATTCTACTGACAACAATGTTCCGAGCATTTGACAATTTTTTAAACATTTGTTTTAATTTAGAATTATTTTATATTTCCATGTTTTCTTTTGCTTTCTTCTAAACTTTTTCATTTTTTTAATTCCATTGATTTCTCAAAAACAGTAATAACAATCTATCCCTTCCTGTCACTGGTCCCCTCGAGCATGAATAAAGAGCAACAGAGGGAGTTCTCTGTAATCACTCTAGAGGACATTTAGCAATATTTGACTGGCTGCAGAAACTGTGATACCTGGTGTCCTCTCGAAAACAGTACATGTACCTAAGTGGAAGTCTGTAGTCCTTGCCAGCTGTCAGGCCCATCTGGGCCACTTAAACAACACCTGGCTGCTGTCAGATAAGTGTGTGGGGGCGTATAGATAAGACCATTTTGCTACTCTGGCCTGTGAGTGCCCACATGGTTTCCTGTGTTAGCTCATGTTCAGCCATGGGCTTTGATTCCTTGCTCACAAGGAGGCAGCAGCCATGTTGTTAACACGATTATTTGATGAAACAGTAATATGGTATGTCAGAAGTACATTGTTATGCTAGTTTTGTCTCACCCAATCTGTTGTCAGGAATATTTACCGTGAGCACCTGTGAATTTGTTTGAAAGAGTGCATTTTAAATAAAAGGGGCTATGGACAAAACTAACCAAGTTTATAATTCTAAGAATCTCAAGTTTGACTTTATGGTGTCAGAGTCCTTTGTTTATATGTATCTGTTTTAATTTGTGCTAAAGGTAGATTGGTACACACACACCAATCCCTCAAATTATACAGCTTTTTTATTTCTTACAATGTTTTAGAAAAAATATTTAGATTATATAGATTTTAAGTACAGCCTAAAACAAAAGACTATTGAAGTTTTTTGTGTGAATAGATTATTTCATGTAGTCAGTTCTCTTTGTTTAGATGGCAAATAAATACTCTTTCAATACTGTTACACAATATAAAGCAATGCTTTTTTTCCAGTACATTCCTCACTGTATTTAGTATTTCATGTCTGTTCATTTTGCCATGCACTTAAAGGTGTATTTGTAGATGTGATGTTCGCCAGGACCAGTGGTCACCTGTAGGTTCTGTCTTGCATTTGTGAGCTCTGTACTGTACTCCTTGACTGAGTTGATGACTTTGGTGGTATTAAAATTCTTATTCATTCATTTAGTCATCTTTGATCCTCATCATTTATCTATGTCAATGTCAGAGGGCTCATAGCATACCACAAAAATGATGTTCTTTAAAGATGTGGAGGATTATGTAGAGAAAATGTGGGAAATAGCCTGTGTCATAACACTCTGCTTCCACCCCAACATGAAGCAGAGCAGCTGTGTTACACGCTCTCCATATTAGCACATGCTTAGCAGTTAGCACCCATCCTGGTGGTGTGTGAATTTGAGTTTGAAAAATCTCAGCAGTGCAATTTGGCGTCTGGATAATAACGAAGGGAACTCACTTTTTAGTGTCCTCTGGGAGATTCAATGGGTTCCTCCTGGGAGAGTTTCTCTTTTCATGCACATTATACAACGTATAACAGCCATCTGTACATTCTTGGGGCTCTGGGGGATCCTATATCTCTCTCTGTGCTATTAGGTGACTTCTTGCAAAAGGTAGGGTGAGATAAGTGTCAGTTTTTTTGTTTTTCACTTCCAGCAACATAGAGATGAAAGGCTGTCAGTCAGTCTGTCCTTGCTAAGAGTGAAAAAGTGAATATAACATTGAATACCAAACTACTTATACCTCTGGGCGAAACTGAACTTAAATATACATACTATAACAGTTACAGTAGAGTGTGGATTGCATTTTCTTAAAACTTCATTGATGTTTCCATCTTTGAGGTAACTCTATCAGGCCTTAGATCAAGATGACGACAATAGGTGAAGAAATATGATGGTGATGAATGGATGTGGTGTGTTGCATTGATTTTTTTGGCATGAAGACATTAAAAAGCAATCAATCACAATAACTCCCTGAATGGCCTTGCTGCCTCAGCTTACTGCTTGCCAGTGAGGTCAAACACATTACTACAATGTTGCAATGCCTTCAGTAATAAACTTCAATCAATGTCAGCAGCTGTTTTAACAGAGCTCTACCAATATTTGGGGGGGGGAGAAGTTATTTCCAGGTAAAAGTCATCAATATATTTGCTCAAATGCTCATTTTCTTTTTAGATTATGTAGTGAAAAACTGTAATCTCTCTCCACTGCATTTATTTGATAGCTATGTTGCCAGCTACAATATAGATTTATGTTTTTACATGTTTTTTTAATGTTTTTTAAGCAATGTTTAACATTAAATGAGCAGCTCCTTGTTTCTTTGGCTTACTACCAAATAGTTAAGGCCACTGTTTACATTTTAAATATCTGAGCAGTGAGCAGTTTGACCAAAGAGACATCTTTTTGTCTTAACTTCTTAGAAGGTTACTTTTATCTGTTTGGGTTCCCAAAGAGGTAAAATGATCTTTGTGTACATCATATATATAATAATAATAATAATACTTTATTTGTATAGCACTTTTCAATACAAGTAACAAAGTGCTTTACAACAGACAATAAAAGCAAAGAGACAATAAAATCAGACTAATAGAATAAAATCAAAAATAAAATCACAGAGTAAAAGCAATTTTGTAAAGGAATGTCTTAAGTAGAGATGTAAAACAAGGGACTGACTCTGCAAGTCTGATCTCCTCTGGCAGGCTGTTCCAAAGTCCGGGTGCTCTGATAGCAAAGGCCCTGTCCCCTTTAGTTTTTAGCCTGGACCTTGGAACAGCCAGTAGGGCTCTGCCAGAGGATCTCAGACTGCGTCCTGGTTCATAAGGGGTTAAAATATTCAAGTATCTGAGTAACATATTGTTTTTGTTGTTTCTAGCGCTTCAAAATATGACCCTCAAAAGTATCTTGAGAACCTTTCAAAATAGGGCCATCCCTTATATTGGGAATCAATATATTGAGGTTATCTGTTAAGGTAAATAACAAATTCAACAAGATACAACAATAAAATATTACTCACACTTTTTTAGGATTCAGTTTATGTATTTACAGCACATGATGTAAATAGGCTACATAAACTTTATTTTGCTAAAAATAATTCTGTATTTTGACGCACATTGGATTCAGAGTTTCTAAATTACAGAGCATTATTGCTCTGTAAAAGCTATATAACAGTGTACAAACTCTCCAAATTATATATTCTTATGGGCAGTGGCGTAGTGCAGGGTATACGCAGGTATACGGAGTATACCCACTTATTTTTCAGTCTCCATAGGGTATACTCACTTCTAAATTCCCTCTGATTCACACCATTGAGTCATTGATAATGTTCAGTAGCATTTTTTTTCCCCCCCTAGGATGTGGAAGGGATGACCCTGCATGTCATTGTTTATAAAAGAGGCAGTTTATCCTCTGCTGGACAGGACACTAAAAAAAACATTTGGGGTAACAATTCTGATTATACCAATGTCTTTGGGCACCACTACACCACTGCTTACGGGCCTTTTTATATTGCACTCTTCAAATAGACATGCTCGCTGCCTATTCAGTAGGAAGAGACACTGCTGCATCCTGCCATCTGCTGGCTGACAGCACGTTATGCAGCTTTAAGCAGGACTCTTGTCGGAAGCATGTAGGAGCGGCAGAGAGCAGTGTTGCTCACTCTTTTTCACTGCATTGCTTTGGAAGGCTCTGGGGGTCGACAATGACTATTCCACATGACCCAGAATCTCATCTGCACATGGTTAGAGCATGAGGAGGACTGACAATGTGAGAACTGGGAGTTTATCAAGAGCAGAATATAATGTGATACACCAAATGAAATATCCAGCTACTTTAGGGGCTAAACTGTATAACCCAGCTTGTGGAAAGTCCCAGGCCAGGTCAAATCAAATAATAGTCAGCCCATCATGCCTTTAGTGGACTGAGTTTAGTTTGTTAACATGGTCGAGTCTGTTGATCTAAAGAAAGAAACCTATGAACACAGAACAAGTTTCATTGCATGCCAAGCTTTCCACTTTCCAACTTCTACTCCAACAATGCAGTAAGTGTCCAGCTTTGAGAGAGACTGAGCAGATAGTCACATAAAGCCACCACCGCTTCTCAGTCACCCAGCACCAGATCAGATGCAATGATAAGACAGAGTTGGATTCCCCTTTGAAAAAGTGAATATAATGATGTTAGTGATGCCAATGACATGGCTTTATGTCATGTGATATGCAGATAATATCCCTCTGTGTTGTGAAGAATGGTCTACAGAACTGTCTGATCAGATTATGATAGGTTAACATTGGTTGTGGGTAGTTTTGAATTTCTAAAATGTGGATCAGCCTCTTGGTTTAGAGCCAGTTTCTGATTCATAGGCGGAGGTGGATGGATTTGCAGTGATGCCGATATGATACAGACATAATTTGAACAGCTCCAGCGTGGGAGGCTGACCTTGAATATTGTTGTCCTCTATTCATGAACCCCCATCCTGACTCTGCTGCTCTTTGGAATAGATCTGATAACCAAAGAGAACAGAGATCTGTCTATGTGGAGGAATGAAAAGGGGATGAGATGCCATCTGAGCCTGGTTTGCTCTGTGATGTTGTCCGGACCATTTGACCTGTTGTCTGCTTGTTCCAGAAACAAACAAATGCTGGAGAAAATGGTGTCTCCAGACGTGTTCTCATGTCCAGGTTTTCAAGTATGTCATCAGGACTAAATTGAGCAGTTCTCTTTGTCTGATGGACTTGGTGACATACATTTAAGAAGAGAGCATATTCGGATCCCCAAAACAAGGGTGTTTAATGCGCTTATTTTGGAGGTTGCAGTCAAAACCAAGAAAGAAACAAAACAGAATGAATAATGAACTGATTTTTTATTTAATCAAATAATGAAGAATCCAACATGTTTTTAAATGATTGCCTGTGCTTATTATAATCAAATTGTATGTATTATGAACCAACAGGGTGATATTATAAATATAACAAAGAGTACAGTCTAGACCTGCTCTTCTTGTTTAGTGTAGATAACATTTGTAATATACTGTATTTGCACTATAAAGATTGACTGATTCATTGATCGATAATAGAGTTCAGCTGATATGGAGGGTGCTACGTGTGTAATTTAAAACATTAACCATTTATTACAATTATACAATACATTTTATGGTTGCTTACATTCATCTTGCAATTCTGTAATTCATTTCTGATAGTAATTTCTTGATTACAATGTATATCATCTTTTTAAGAACAATGGAGATATTTTTGTTTCCAGATTGTTAGAATAGCGAACTGAAGAAATAGAGAAAACAGAAAACTCAAGGGGCTCGTCCACGTCACTCTGATTCACAAGTTTCTGCAAACGGCTAACCTCTCTGTCAAGCTCCCTTTTTGTCCATTTTTCAAATTAATACTTAATTTCTGCTACAATGTTGAGGACTTCAGTTCCGTCACATGGAATACTTTTGAGAAAAAAAAAATATATATTTAAAGCAAACAAAAGCCTCGATCTAATTTGTTTTATAAATGATTTTTGGATGGTTTCCTCTAATGAAAATAGGACATCTTAGCATCGAACAGCCAAGAGTGTGGTAGCAATGCTTTTGTGTTTTGTTTGGATTTGACTGAGTTATGAGTCTGATAATGAATCAGTTAATTAATTTGTACTTTTTACTTTGACAGCACTGAAATAACATCATAAGGATTCTCAGAACTGATAGGCTATAACTAAGAGCATGTGTAGTCTTTACACTCTGTAATATTATTTACAAATACCCAACGTGGCACAGCTATTGTACAGTGGTAGAGTTGGTTTTCACTCGATTGAAAAGTTGGTGTTTTTATCCCCACTCTTTGCAGACCACATGTAAAAGTTTGCTTGGGCCCAAGACACTGAACACTTAACTGCTTCCAATGGCATTAACATAAACCTATGAATGTCTATAATTGATATTAGCTAATCCCTCTGCCATCTGTGAGTGAATGTGGTGTGAATGGGTGAAAATGTCATGTAGGGTAAAAGTGATTTGAGTGTAGAAGACTAGTAAAGGGATACATACAGTAGATATATGAGTCCCTTCAATAATATTTCACAATGAGCAAGCACTTGGCAATGATTCTTAATAGAAACCCGGTGAACAGCAGTGGCCAGCAACAGGTGAGGCAGAGACAGTGGAATGGGGGGGAGAATTGAAAGAAACAAACAAACAGATGGATAAAACAGACAGACGCAAAAATAACAACAGACAATTGAGACTTGCTAGTGAAACTGAGTTAGCTATTACTCAAAAGCTATAAACACTGTGTGCAACACATCAGTTTCATGCTCTGTAATGGAACTGTGTTTTGTTGCATCATCCCTATCAAACTAATAAATTAATTTCAATATGTAAATAAATGCCTTTAATTACAGTAAAAAATGTATTTATCAGCAATTATAATGACAATTGTGACAAAAGGATCATTGATAATAAGATTTGAAGCACTAGCAGATGTGCGGCAGAGGGGCAGCTACAACTTTCTTCATGATCCTTCAAGACAAGCAAAAACCCTTGTGGAGATACAGTGTAAGTAAAACACATTAAATGGACATTAACACATACATATATAGAGATAGGAAGATACAGGAGCTGAGTGTAGCAAGAGGTTGCACCAGCTCATAGCTTTAAAACTGCACCATTTTAAGCAGCGACTGTGTCTGCTTCCCTTTCTGTTTTCAATCTTTCTGTAGCATACATGTTTTTTTAAAGGTTGGGGTTGCTAGCCCCAAGCCTAACCTTCAACCATTGCTAGCTTCTGCTGTGTTTTGGAGTTAGTTTTTCCCCTAATCGAATGTTTTCCAGGTAATGGATTACAGTCTCATATCACATGAATCCAGACAGGTTTTGGGTCGTATACAAGCTGACTCAACATGTCAAGCCCAACCAACTGCTGCTACTGTGTAGTGAAAGCTGCAACCTAAGCGAGCACTTTTTTACCAGCAGTGGGAGACTGGCGGTCTGTGGTCAATGGCTTCATAAAGGAGTGATAGGCGTAAGTAAGTAAGTGTCTGCTTCCAAGACCCAAATTGAAAGATGGTGCATCACGGAGGGGCCTGATCATTGAAGGCACTTTCTCTCATACTGGAGACTTTAAGGCACTACAAGTAAGTCTGCATTCTGCAAGCGCAGTGTTCTAGAGGGTTGTTATGGTGATATGAGTTTTTAAGTTTTTAATGTAAGTTGTGTTTATTGTTTGAGCCTTGTCAAAGGAGAATTTATGTCTCTGTTGGGACAGACAATAAAGTTTATCTATATCTATCTATCTATCTATCTATCTATCTATCTATCTATCTATCTATCTATCTATCTATCTATCTATCTATCTATCTATCTATCTATCTATCTATCTATCTATCTATCTATCTATCTATCTATCTATCTATCTGTCTGTCTGTCTGTCTGTCTGTCTGTCTGTCTGTCTGTCTGTCTGTCTGTCTGTCTGTCTGTCTGTCTGTCTGTCTGTCTGTCTGTCTGTCTGTCTGTCTGTCTGTCTGTCTGTCTGTCTGTCTGTCTGTCTGTCTGTCTGTCTGTCTGTCTGTCTAAGAAATTATGACGCTTGACCTAATGTTGCAATGTTATAGGGAAAATTTTATCTTCGAAATTAGGAGTTAAAGGACATCCTGATCATTTATAGCCCATCTTACCTGGATGCTGAAAACCAAGATGATGCCATGTGGTGCAGGTTTATCATCAAATAATGTGTAAAAACAGTTTTGTTTGTACAGGAGCAGGAAATGAATGTCAGCCATTCAGGTCATTCAGTCTTAAGCATGCTTAAAGTTAAGTCAACTGATTGGTTTCATCTGATGTATCAATAAGTATTATTGAGTGTCATCTGCATAACAATGAAATACATGAACAGGTTGCTGATGATAGTGCCTTACAGAAATGCATATAATGTAAAAAGAAGAGGTTTCAGCACTGAACCTTGTGGGTCTCCCTTTCTTACGTGTGGGTTTATGGATTTTCATTATGTGAACAAACTCAGATCGATCTGATAAATGGGCTTCAAATCAGATTAATGTCATGCCTTAACGCCAACTAAGTGCTTCGGTCTCAGTTGTGTGATAAAAGTCAATTGTGTTTAATATAGACATAGAGTTGTTTTCTGTCCAAAGCAATTGGAAGTTAATTTGTAACTTTCTCCAGTGCTGTGTCAGTGCTATCGTGCACTCTTATCCTGAAGGAGAATCCTGGAAAAACTGTTGTTGTCCATAAAGCAATGTAAATATTTGGATACTGCCTTGAAAGGGCCCTATTTAGAATCCAGCTTCCATAGTTATAGTAACTCCTTTAATATATCAGTTACATTAAGGTATGCCAAAAATCTGTCATTTCTCATAGGTTTGTTTTTCTTTATGTACATAACTATACATCTATGCTATCCATAAAGACATTGTGTTCATCCTAGCACTGATAAACTGGATTTAAACCCCCTAACTTTATCTTCTAACATTCTTATCCTATATGTATCTCCCTTCTCCCGTGCTCTTATCCAATGGATTTTTTTTCCTACCCTTCCTCAATTCTTCTCTGCCACTTTGCAGCTGACCTAGATTGTTGTCGGAGAATGTGAGTCTCTTGGGTGATCAGGGGTCAGCTCAGCCATCAGGGATTTAATGAGGTGTAGAAACCCTGATGGGCTTGACTGAAGCACACTCTTCTGACCAGACAACAGATTGTTTCCCTACAGTGCTGTGAGCTAGACTTACTTTCATGAACTTCCATTACACATTCCCAATCATTTATTATGCAATCAATTCACCCCCCTTCTGTAGCACAAACATAAAAGTAAGTTTTGTAATATTCTTCATGTACTGGCACAGTTCTGTAGCTGTCAGATTATGTTTTTTATGAGAGGCCGAGACTCTGCCTCAGATAAACTCTTTGAGAAATGTCAATAGATTAACAACCCATTCCAATCTCATCTATAGCACTTAAAATGTGGGTTAATGAACCTTAAAGCACTGATTATGCTTTCTCTGAATATACTAACCAATAGGGATTAGGGACTTGCATAATCCATACCTATTAAGAGGTAACAAAATTCTGTCACAAATTTAGCGAAAAATCTCCTCCGGCGTCTTTTGACTGGAGATGTTTTACCTCGTAAAGTTTCATTTCACCACACAAATGCAATGAATATATTTTACAGAAATGTGCGCATATGTCTCTTTAACAGGTACAACTTTATTCCAGGGATCCAGATGGCTCTGGGCAGGACATGGACAACATCAGATATCAAGCCAATCACAATGAAAGGGGGGATGGGGAGCATTCCATTCTTATAAAATATAGAGCTTTAATTTATTAGTCAGCAACAACAATGGAGAGGGGAGATAGAGTAATTTACACAAGTCATAACAATAAAATCACCTCTGTGCATTTAGTGTTTTTTCTTTTTTTTTCCTCAAAGAAGATGATGCAAAAATACAAAACAAACAAAACACTCAAAACTACGGACACATATTTAAAAATACTAACAAATTGTACAACCTTTCTTTGCATTTTTGCCTGTATTAGCTGTGGACAGCTAATTGAGGAGCAGATACAGATTCCCCTGTATTATTTACGGATGCATTTTCCCAGAAGCTTTCAAAGCAGGTTTATACAGACTAGATACATGCTAGACAAGGGGATTTGAAAGCCTTTAAAATTTGAAGTGATGTGAAAATGAATTTTCAACTTGTTTCAGCTGTTTTGTTTATCTCTTCTTTTTTTTCCAAATGCTGTTAAATCTAATTCCTGACAAATCGCTTTCAAACATATAGGTCGGGGAACTAGAAGTTGGGTATAAAAATTACAAATAAAAAAACCTGTAACTCACCTTTAATAACTCTTAAAAATAAACTGCTTTAGTCTTCTAAGTCATCATGCCCTTGTATTATTTTAAATGATAATTTCCACACGATGTGCTGTCAAAACACATTAGTGAGTTAATTTCTCTTCATAGCTAATGTTTATGTCAATGAAAAAGTGTGTCTTGCGGTGCCACTTACAGAGGAAATTTTAAATGAAGACATATTTAAAGCACTTGTCTTGCTGATTTTCCCCTGTACTCAAAATGTCCCTCAGAGACCAAACTGTACACCCTTAGAGATGAAAAAAAAGACCACACAGTATCTTAACAGAATTACAGTACAAATACAGGTTCATGCACACAATGAAAGCCAGCTTCCCAATATTTTGGTTAATGTCACAACATTGTTACAATGCTCTGATGTGTGAAGGGGGGATATTATTTATCCACATATGAAGGTCAAAGGAAGAAAGAGCAAAAGATGCCTTGTGTGCTCAGAGCTAGTAACTGCTGCCTGATCTGGCACCTCTTTTATCTTTAATAGAATGTGTTTTTTTTACAGAAATCAACTTGAAATAGCTGTGTGCTTGTTAGATTTGGCCTGGGCCAATGTCCCTTAAAAATAAAAGAATAATGCCCTTTATACAAAACCATGACCATTTATTGCACCTCAACCTCAGTTCGAACAATGGTTAAACTGAAAAAAACGTTTTGTCTTTCTAGGTTTCATAGAAAAAGATCTGATGCTAACCTTTCCTTTGATGTACATTTTTTCAAACTTGAGTTATCTAGTCTTTCCTACACTTGAGTCTAATAGCCAGATGAACCTACAGATTACTCAATGAAGAGAACAATTGAGAATTTCCACATTTTACTGTCAACCTCACAATCAAGAGGGGCGGAGAAGGAAAATGAAAGGACAGCACCATCAGTTTTCTATTAGAAGGCCCAGTTACACCAGTCAAAATACATTTAAACAGTCATCTTACTGGTTCCAATGGAGGAAAGCTCATTTCCCGTCTCTAAATGGGACCATGTGTCTATGGTCCCCTCATAATATCAAGTCTCTGTCATGCAGCCACATGGAGGTAACATCGCAGGCAATCCTGGAGTGTCCAGAAATAAAAAAAGTCCTGGCATCGAGTCAAAGTAAAGAAGAAACAACAGAGATCCCATCACCTCTCGTCAACTACTCATTTTCCTGTAATAGAGAGCTTCTCAGAGCTCGCTTCTGACAGCTTACATGCCTGATAACACATTCTTAACAGTCGCAGAGGTCATTTGACTATGACAATGAGTTTTGTAATGACAGTAACAGCAACAATAAAATTAACAACATCCATTATAACAATAATATTTGCCCCACAGGTACCTATACACAAAGAGCATGTTTTTTTCTTTAAGTACAAAGAAATCCACAGAATCAGACTATATACAACCTACAATAAATACTGTGTTTCATATATCTTACTGCTTAAGAGGAAGTGTGTGGGGATTTGTTTGTAAGCCTCTTTTTTTCTCAGTTTGCTTTTTTTGGGATTGTGGATATTTTCACGTTGCTACTCTGAATGAGTCTCTCCCAGTTTTCACAGGGTGGGGGTGTTGGTGGCTGAGGATGATTTAGACACAAAGCTGGGCTCCTCATGTCTCTATCTCCTCCTGCCCCTCGTCCTCTTCCTCCTCCCCATGATGCCGGCGGTTGCGGGGCTTCTTCTGCTCCTTGAGCTCCTTCAGGTCTTTAGCCTTGAGGGCGCCCATCAGTGGGTCTCCAAACTGCCAGTAGTCCTGGCAGTACTGATTGATCAGGCTCATCTCTGGCTGGCTCAGGATGGTCAGCAGGTCCTTGTACTGGTCTGAGCTGGGGGTCCATTGGGTGCTTGAGGAGTGTAGGGCAGACGGCAGCCCTCCTACACCCTCCACAAGCACATTGTTGACAGCCCGACTGGACAGCACTACCAACTGCAGCTTTACCAGTGTGTGTTTGAAGTTCTTTTCCGTGGCCGTACACTGGTACATGCCAGAGTCAGAGGGCTGCAGAGAGCGCAGGAGTAGACCTTGCTCTGTCTTCAAAATCCTACCATCAGAACGCATCTGTGGAGACAGAATGAATAACAGCTCATTTCATTCATCCAGTGCATTAGAAACTAAAATAAGAAACGGCACACATCTCATAGATGTAAATAAATGTATGTATGTCTGTAGCTTTAAATGCAAGTGAGCTGTGTCTGACCTCGCCACTCTCTGGGAGGGCTTGGGTGGCTTGGGCTTTCTCGGCTCATGCCCAATTTTAAAGGTGAGAAGGCAGACTCAGAGGGCAGAACAAACACCTAGCTGTGGGAGTGTCACCCACCAGGGGGAGGGCTTACTGCCCTTCGTGATGTCATGAAGGGAAAATCTCCAAACGGCCTGTTTGAGCACACATTTTCTGAAAAAGTGGAGCAGGCAAAAGACGGAGAGGATGGAGTTTCCTCAAATTTGGGGGGTTTGTAGACGGACAGGGACACATATTAGTCTTGGAAAAACATGGTAAAGTGTATTTGCATAATATGTGACATTTTAAAATCCAGCTCTTTTCACCTGAACAGTGAATTAATATCCTTTAAAGGCAATCAATTTGACTATAATAAATAGTAATAGTAGTTGTTACTCTTTTATTTTATTTTTTCTAAATGAATCAACATCAGAATGTAGGCCAGTTTTTTAAGCTCAGAATTTGAGGCTTCAGCAAAGTCTACTCTGCCTGTGGTTGAAGAGAACATCCAACAGCATAGTCTATAAAAGAAAAGCTGCAACATACATAGCTTCACAATAAAACTTTTACTAGTTCCTCAGGGTTATACAGTATATTATAGCATACAGTACGGCTTGTTCACAGCTCTGCTTTATGTGTCCTTCCCTTTGACCTGAGGACAATCTGAGGTCTGTTGAGATATCAGGGATCAATCAGTTTTTCACTTAATGAAGTTAACATAAAATCTAAAACTGATTACATAGGTCATTTTACAATTGCTACTGCATATAAATCCCCCTCTCTCTATGACAAAAAAATAAGAAAATGAAATGAAATAATCGAGTTGTGTAGTGCGGGAGAGTTCAAGTCAGTTCATACTTCAGGAATTTTAAGTGTGGTTTTATTTGGATGAAATTGATAGTTCTTATTTGAGCAAAGTTCCCTAAACAATTACTAGATTGTTGAACAATCCAAATGTTTGATTGTTGAACAATCCAAATGTTTGAGAAATACACACTGTAATGGCTCACCTCTTTCCTGCGGTCACTGTTATCTCTCTGCAGATGCCATTTGATGACAGCATGCGGAGAGCGGGCCTGACACTCTAGGAACGTACTGCTTCCCTCGACCCCGTACTGCACCATCTCCAGAGTTTTCTTGTTGGCTGTTAAGCAGGGAAAGAGGGATTTCAGTGTCAATCAAAACACTTATTACCATGAACTCCTCAAGACCAAAATCTCAGTTGTGGCAAATCCAAGTCCTCAGTCTCTGATTACTATAAAGCTGCCAGCCTAAACTAATAACTGTCCATTACAATGACAACTGTGAGCCGCCTGGAGCATCAATAATAGGATGAATCATTATTTTTAACCTTCTGTATGCTTTATCAAACAAATACAGCTATAAAAGCAGGAGAGGCTGAAGGAAAGGCAACTTACCATTAGAGTTAAAGCCTCTGCATTGGCGGATGGGGTTCCCGTACTTAACATCCTGCCGCCGGCTCCGTCTAAACGGGTCAGACCAGTATTGCCGAATAAGGAGAGAAAGAAAGCATAAAGCAACTGCAAGCCAATCAAAGCCATCCAACAATACATAGCCATTCAAGTATCACATACAAACGATTCTTAGGATCATCCTCCACCCGATTATGTAATCACAATGAATCACAGAGATTGCAATTTATATCATTTACTGGTTAATCTTCTAATATCACAAGTATAAGATTAGTGAGGGAATTGTTAACAACAGATAACCCAAACACCATGATAATCTGAATATTAAAAAAAGATAGAATGCCATTCAAACAGCCATTCAGCCATCCAGGCAGTCGTCTGTGAGCATCAGTCAACACACCAGTTAAGACAGTCAGTTAGTTATGACATTAAAGCAGCTCATGCTATCAGTGCTGCCAGTGCTCACCTTTTCTGCGAGGCAGAGTAACGAGAGCACGACTTGCCATCCCAGGCACAGTAAGGGTCTCTGGCCAGACAGCAGTCCGCGCAGGCCTCCCCGTACACATCACAGCGGTGGAGAGCCAGCTGTGTCAGCCCCAACGTAGACGACACATATAGCTGTTGCTGTTGAAAGTAAAGACAATGGGAAATGGTGATGCTTTTGGCCTCTTGGCAACCATTTTAAATAGAAATAGAAATTAGGAATAGAGAAAACATTACAAACATATACACTGAGCAGAGCCTGATATTTGAAGGACATTATGGTCATTATTGACATTTTCAAAAGTAAATTCCAAGATGTGCAATTTAACATTGCATTTGCAATATATATTGTGTGTTTTATAGGGTGAATTAATAAAAAAAAAAAGAAGCCCCAAATCAAAATCTACATAGTCATAAATTTGAGACATCAGCATCTGAAAATGCAAGTTAAGTCAAACTCCTTGTAACTGCAAGACTCCACAGTCCCAGGTGGGTGTAATGAGATAAGTGTAAAATCTGGTTTCCACACTCTGCTGAAACAGCAGGCTCTGGATCATCTGGCATAATATTCAGCTCATCTCTCTCAGGTCGCCATCATAATTTTATGATCAGCTGTTAGAAATGTGTCACTTTGGCAGGCTGCATGTAATGCAACCTCTCTGTCCGAGGGATGATGTAATAGAATGAAGAAAAGCACAAGGATTTGAATCACACTGAAAGACAGCACTAAACCTTTAGTTTCTTTTCCATATTTCTCTCATCATTGTCTCCCTCATACTGGTTCTATAAGTTATGAGGGGAAGCAGCATTAAGCACAGCTTCATACATGTAGCTTGTGACCTTTTCAAATTGCAATAATTTTGCATTCCCTTTCCTTGGAAGATACATTTTTTCCTCTGTATTTCATCATGGAATAAGACAATTAGATGCACAGAAATACATACTCTTTTAGACGAGATCTTCATTGTTGTAATTGGGGTCGGGACCTTGAAAGAAAATCATTTTGTGTGAGTACAGAGTTTAATCAGATGGACATGTACGTATATACAAAGGAGTGAGCTAATTATGACAATGAGGCAACAAAAACAAAAGTCAAGGATGCAAAGAAGGTAAGATAAAATAAAGTAGACAAATAAAGTGTAATAGAGAAAAATTAAATCAAGGAAAAGCTCACCCTGAAAACCTCTACCTCCTCCAGGACCAGCTCCTCAGTCTGCAGGTCATCTCTGGGCAGAACGATGACTTTCTGAACTGTTCCCTTGTCTGTGAAGCACAGCGCACACCTATCAGCTACATACCTGCAACCTCACACCCTGCTGCCCATGAACAGCCATGTGAATTCTCATTTTATTATCTCAGCAACCTCCCACAAGGGATAATCCTTGTATCAACAGGCTCCACTGTACTCTTTGCCTCTTTTATATGTTTTATCTTTAGTTTGACCTTAGCACAATGAAATGAACCTCTGTTTCACTTGGTGTTCACCCTGCCACCCCAATGATAAACGTCTTCTGTCACACTCAACTCCCTTTTTGTCTTGCCTATTAGCCAGGATGCTACAAAGATTTCTGGCTTTCCCTGGCTAGCATGTTTGATTTCAGTAAAGTGTAAGGCAGTCTTGTTAGTAAGACACCTGAGATTTATTATGTTTCCTGCATTGGGCCTTCAATTGCAATGAATGGCAGCCTCTGACAGCAGCTGAAAGGACACACATTCCTCCATAGTGGCCTCCATCACACACAAACCCATTAGTCCCCTCCCCAGAATGCGCAGATGAGCGATGAAGCCAGGGTATGGGCGTAATATGCAACATGTAAGGGCTGCACGCTCTGGGTGGCTGCTGCTGTCTTACTGAGGCCTGATTAAAGGCTGACGCATGAAAACAAATAGATAATCTCTTTTGCACCAGTGGGCAGGATTAAGGTGATGGATACACTGACTGAACCCCCCGCCTTTCTTCTTCTTACCCCCTGTGTCTTTCCTCTCTCCCGCTGTTGATCCACCACTGCCCTCCAGGTACAAATCTCCTGTTGTTTACTTCATGTGAATAGAGCAAGGTACAAACCCTTTGATTGGTTAAACTTCCACCCAAGCACAAAAGGCAAGAATTCTTTTCTCTTAATGATAAATGATTACAGGGGAGACAAGCCCCCCACTTACATGGGATTTATTTCCACGGGGGGATTTTTTTGTCCATTACTCAACTTCCCACTGACACTGTTGTTCACCATTCTGAATCTAGTGTAAAGGGTTCATGGGTTCAGCCAGACTTCTTTTACACATAAGGTTCTTAGAAATAACCTCAAGAAAGCTGTAATGAGTTTATAAGAAGCCAAACTTACTTATTTCATATTCAAACACATTTAGATTCAACAAAACACTCACCAGTTCCTAAGAAGAGTACTTCATAGTTTCCATCTGCAGCCGTCACTTGGTCCACAGTGATGGTGGTGAACTCATAATCCACATTGGTCCGAACCACTAGGGGGCGCTTGTGTACTGGGTACACCGCATTGTACATGGCAGGGTGATTCCTCATAAAGTTAATCACTTCATCTGGGTAGTCCTTGGTAGACTTCATGTTGGGGGTGAATGTACCTCCAGGGCACTATAAGAGAAACAGGAGAATTATGAGCGGAAGAAATTGGACACAATCAAATAAATAACGCATCTTTAAGAGCCTGTCTGCAGTAGTCATGCTTATGCCTGCAACTTGTTGAGATGGTCTCTATTTGAGGTTTAAGTCAGAAGGAAGTTGCTGTTATGCTAGCTTGCTATGGATTCATGTGTGGGTCAGTGTGGACAGGAAACTCACTGTGCCTGGTCGGGGGTAGGGGATCTTCCCAGTGTAAGCCACCCACTGGTAATTTGGACCCTCCTTGTGGGCAAAGGGTCCATTGAATACCATGCGGATGTCAGCCATGGAGTAGACACAAACTGCTGAGCCTTTGAAGACAGAGCTATAAAGAGAAAATTGATGTTGAAAAAAAAAGGTAAGAAAATGTATGACAAAATATGAAAAGATTTAACCAAACAATATATCCTTTAAAAAAAAGCCTATGATAGGTGTTGTGGATAAACTGTATTATTTATCGTTCACTGACCCAGAAACGGAGAAGACTCCATAAATCACAGGATTTTTTATGTCCTGTGTTGGCTGTATGTAAACATCTCCTGTAAGAGAAAAGAGAAAATCACGTCAGTGCAAACTGAACGGGTGAAGGAACCATCACGCTCCACAGCAAAAGCACTCTACTTTACTAATATTTACACAGCTTTCAGTCAATGCTAAACTCTTAGCCAGAGAGACCTTTAGGCTACACCTCGTTGGAAGAAGTGATGCACAAACAAATGAGCTGAACCGTCATCTTTGTTGGAAACACATGGAACCCACCACTCCACTGGCTGTGGAAAATGAACAAAGTGGGACCTGTTGTGATCCAGATATTAACTATTGCACCAACAAACAAGATGATGTTTAATTAGTTTAATTTGTTCAATATATATATTTATATTTCAGGTATTAAGTCACCATATGTAATGAAACAATTACAATTTTGACTCAATGGCACAACACAACAATTAAATTTCACCCTTAGGGTGGCATGAATGTCTCATAAATATCTCATTAAAGAAATACACCAAACCACTTTGCTCTACAGGAAGGCAATAAGTTCACATCAGGCATTTT
The DNA here is from genome assembly GCA_020745685.1 of Tautogolabrus adspersus. Classification (NCBI taxonomy): domain Eukaryota; kingdom Metazoa; phylum Chordata; class Actinopteri; order Labriformes; family Labridae; genus Tautogolabrus; species Tautogolabrus adspersus. The sequence continues at coordinate 9,450,934 of CM036538.1, read as the reverse complement.
TTTATTTTTTGTGAACTAACAGAAACTGAAACTTGTGAGGCTCTATAACTGAACCATCCACAACAAAGCAGTTTAAGCCCAGCACCAAGGAAAGATATTTAACAGCAGAGGAGGGAACTTAAACTGTCTGTTTTTCTACAGCCCAGAATGAAACACTGTGATTCCTGAACCACTGGAGACGGCTCCTGAGGAGACAGACAATTTAAGCAAGATGTGGTGGGATTCTTTTCCCATGTATTTGTCTTTAATGGAAAGGAAATATCTCTTTTCTCCCAAAGGGCGAACTGCATCATATAGTATTAATCAGATTTTTAAGGTCTCTAAATCACAGATGGTCACATACTCGTTCCTACACGACTCTGACAGTGGACACAGCCACATTTAGACTATCCTTTTGTTGATACTTAGCAAAGGTACAAAGCAACAAATAAAGAAAAGCTAAACATGCGATGGGTGATAAGTCTTTCTCCTGTTTGGTACCTGACCTAAATACTAGTCCCAGGAGACATGTTCACTACCAACAATAGGACAACGGCTTTCAGCTCGAAACAAAGAATGTGCTTCCAGCCTGACTGAAGGGTGAAATGGTTGCAAATTCAGCAGCTCAGTCTTAAGCCTGAAGCTTACACCTGAAACAGATAGCAGGAAAATTGTCAATTTTTCTCAGTGGATAACTAACCCCAGAATCCACCCATACACACAAAGAGCACCAAGCCATCTTCCACAGCTGCCACAGCAGTGGAACGGTCATGGGTTTGTATGGATGCAGAGCAATGGGCTGTCAAGGGTGTCACACAACACATGATCCATGTCATGACATACATCTGCTGTACTGCAGAAATAGACAACTGCACGCAAGAAGTTTGTGTATAGCCTACACAGACAAGTAAAAGCTGAAACAAAGGTAGAGGTACCACATGGCTAAAAACAGATTGAGCCTTCAGGGTTACCTTGGAAAAATTAGCAATAAAAGATACCTGATGGGGCTGGGATGACTTCTCCAGGGGATTTTGTGTGTTAATAATACTGCTTACTCTAGATTTCACAACTGTACTTCTTTCATTAGGCAATGAAATCCCAGCTGTCATACAAGCAATTTTCATAACAAAAAGAAAATTATAATAACTATCTACTTGATCATCATTTTGTTCTTAATCTGCTTTCCTTGCCTGCACGTTTATCCACTTAACTTTTTTCTCCATTTGGCTTTTCTCAGCCTATTTATCTGTCTATTGATTATTGACTTGTTCGCAAGTGTTTCACAACTTTAGTGCAGAATTTTTGGTTCTGCTATTGAGTGAAAAAAAAGCATTTTAATGCTGTGTTTTAAATCATTGTGGCTAAATTAGGTATATATTGTAAGGTCGAGCCAATAACTGCTGCATATTCCAACTGTAAAAACTCCCCAGGTCTCAGGCGTGCTTTGCCATAATGTCTTTCTGCATAAGACAACCACGCCAGGAACACAGCTGGTCCAGACATTTCCACAAAGTTCTTAGTAATAACTTGCAGAGTTGTTTTATTAAAACTCTTAAAAAGGGGGAAAAGTTTAAGGAACTTCTCACTCAAGCATGGCTAAATGATCTTTCTGAACTGAACTGGCTCGAAACAGTCTTCCACTGTGCAGTCTAATTAATCTACAGTGCCTGCTTACTGCAGGCTGTATGTAGTCAACGTAATTCTAAAGGAAATATTATGGTATTTTGGGAACTATGATTATGAGCTTCTTGCCAAGAGACTATTGAGAGGATTATTACCACTCCCATGTTTGTACAGTAAACAGAAAGGTGTAATCAGCATTAGCATAGCAGCCAATTAGCCTAGCTTTTGCCATCAATATTGGCAAAAGCATTTCATTGTAATTCCAAAGTGAGCATGCTAGCTTCTCTAAACTAGCAGGTAGAAAAAAACAACGTGTGGTTTGCTGGAGGTTGGTATGCCAGGATATTTATTGGCTGGGTGTTGGACTTCCTTGAGCTTGTACTAGCTTCCCGGTAGATTTTGCTTTAATTTTAGTTTTATTAAACAAACCATACAATCTGTTAACTACTCATCCAAAGATATTCTGAAATGGCAATCTTATTTCCTTTGGAAACAACCAGACCATTCCCTCTGCCTCTCAGACTCTTTGCTAAATGAACCTAAGCTACATATCTCCTAGTTCTCCTGGTTGTAGCTTCATATTGAAAGCACAGTCATGAAAGTGGTGCAATTCTCACCAATTATCTAAGTCTTGTCAAGAAATCAAATGTCCATAAATCTCCTGATATTCATAATTTCCTTTGGGGAGCCTTATTCAATGAGCAATAGTAAAAGACTTACAGTAATTGCCCTGGTGAAATTCTAAAATCTTATTCAAATCAAACACTCCAGCGACGGAGCTTAATAAACATTCAAGACAGTAAATGTAAATCCAAAAGCATAAAATGTAATCATATCCAATTTAATATCCCCTCCAGGAGTCCTTGGCAGGTTGGCTGCTCTGCAAATTGATATGTGCAGTCTTTCCTACTCTATGGGATTGTGTACTCTCACATGCCTGTCCTTGGTCATTCTCTGACCTGTCTCAGAACACATGTACTGTAAATCCTCTTCAGGTAATGCCCTTAAAAAACATCAGCACCTAAGGCTACAACTGTCCAGCTCTTCCACAGAACCAATCTGCAGTGTTTCCTTATGTTAACCCACTCCTTACCAATAAACACTGTGCTGTACACTCTTTTGCTGACCTACTTCGGACTTCTTTAAAATCATTAAAGTGGCTGCACAAGGTAAAAAGGCCTCAGAGTTTGTGTCCCTGTTTTAGTTGTTTTAAGAGGAAACAAATATCACCTGTAACTAGATATTTGCACTTCTACGACTGCAGGCAGGTGTGGAACTAGCAGGGAATGTGACATTCAGGAAAGTGACAATGAATGTCATAAGATGCAACAATTATAGCACTTTTATTCTTAAAATTAATTCAAGAGCCAGGTAAGCAGTAACACACATTCCTTCTATGTGATCTGATCTGCCTTTCATCAGGCCTCCCTCTTCACACACACAAAAAAGAGACATTTTGTTTCAGACAAACCGAAATAAAATGACAACTACAGTGGTGGGATTATGTGTGTCATTTCCATTATAGTATTCTGTATGGGCCATATGGTGGGAGTGGGCTGCCATATGGGCCAAGGATTGAGCTCTGGTGTGTGTTTACACAAGTACGCTATTGGCAGGTGCTGCGGTCGAAACAGACCCTGCAGTGGACTGTTCTCTACTTAACATTTCAGATGTGATCATAAATGACAGCAATCTGAAAAAGAACAAGTCTCAAATAAATCAAGCCTTGTCATTTTGTATTTTTCTTTGCCATTCGATACGAACTGTCAAAATGATTAACTAAACACAGTGAAGCTTAAGTTTCTTTCAAGAATCAGAGTGAAACAAAAGTTGGCCAATGGAAATGCTTCCACAGGATGGAAGGTCATTTAATAAGTTTTGATAAAAGTTTTGCTGTTCAATAGTCATTATCCGAACCATCAAACAGATATAAGCTTCTCATGTGCATACAAAAAATATGTATTTATTTCATATTTATAATTAATAAATGTATCTTTTATTTTAAACCTATATGTGTGGGATGTACTTTGGCAGAGCAGCAACACTACCCACATAAAAAGAAAAAGAAAAGACAAACAAGAGGAAAAAACATCACAAGGCTACCAACATGTTTGATTGACAGGGATGTCTATGAAGCCCCTACCCACACCAGGTGACCTACTGCTCACCACTTTAACTGTAAATAGTGGGAAAAAAATCACAGCATAATTACAAGGTCTTTGTACTCACGGAGCTCATCAAAGTGTGTCTCCATGCCGTCAGCACCCGGAACCGAGCAGATGAGCCTGGCCTTCAGGAAGGTGCTCCACTTGTTCACCAGACAGCAGTGGCCTCCATCATCATTCTGCACTTGAGAGGGTGGGGATACAGAGCAGTTTCTCCATCAATCACTTAAACTCACATCTTTCTCTGTCTTCCTAGTAAAAACAAACCCAGGTGGAGCCACCCACACACACTATACAGTACATATTGGTTTGCAAAGCCAGGAAGCTAAAAGGAGAGGGGGGGGGGGGGGGGATTGTAAACACTGACTCCTCCTATTTAGACTCTTCCATCTGTGGTGGAGCAAGGCCAGAATCTATCCCAGTTGGAAAGAGGTAAGACCAGTTATTTCTTTCAAGTCCTCTGCCATAATCAGCATCTATCTCTTATACATAAATGAGTGAAACAGTCTTCACATTCTTTGCGCAATTTTGATGGTTCCCATTTCAGGAGCAGAAAAAGAGTTTGCATAATTTCCAGTGTAATTACAGTAAACATCCGAGTTTACTGTTAGTGGTGTGCAGGGTGTAGAGAATGGCAGTAAGAGTGTCCAGATGTGTGGCGAAGTAAGAATAACAGCACTGGTTCTCTGGAGGCTGCAGCAGAGCACACTGAAAAGGGGGATGAGTGTTTGTGTGCCGGGTCAGCGCCTGACCCCCTCAAATAAATACAATGGCGAACAGCTGAGGAAACTAGCACACGTCTAGCGCATTTTCTCACTTATACCCGTGCTCTAGCACTGAATCTAAGGCTCAAACATGCACGCAAACCCATAAGGGAACACCTATATTTACACTAGCCCCATATAAACACTATAAGAAGCACCAAAAGCTTCCAGAGACATTTGTTGTTATTTGTTTTTGTTTCTCAGCTCACTTTTTTCTAGTGCATGCAGGTTTTTGCGCAGAAATTTGAAGTTAAGCTGAGAAGGACTTTATTTTAAAGACAGTGAGTTTTCCGCTACCATGTACACAAAAAAGTTTTTAAGGACCAGCAGGGAGAAGAGGTCAGAAGATCACAGGGTCAGAAGTCATAGGGCAACCTTACAGACAGAGGCATGCATTGTAGACAGGAAGGTTAAAGACACATGTGGATTCCAGCACATCAGCGTTGGCCAAATACTGCTTCTGTGCCTGTAAACATTCAAACACTCTCATTGGTAGTCCCCAGCCTGTTGTTAATATCTATGCAGGCTTTCTTTTTATTTAGTATAAAACCAAAAACAAATCATCTCACTGTTTACACACCAGGCAGATGCGTCCTATACGGGACTGTGTCACAGGAGTCTGACCCATCTCAGAGGACTTCTCCCGGAAGAAGAAATACAGCTTGTCGTCATTTCTCTCTGCACTGTCTGGGATCAGGTGGACATTGATGAAAGTAGGGTCTGTGGGGAAAAGAGGTGATGAGATGTTTGGGCCCAGAATGAATTTGGGAAAACATTTGGCTGAAATCGTATAAACTGTCTGCTTTTCTTGTTTATCACTTGTTGAAGGATTCTAAACATATGCAAACATTAGAACCTTTACATTTTAGCTTTACATTTGGATCTCATTTTGCATTGCAGATTGAAAAATAACATAGAAGAGCTTAACACTCTGCATGAAGTCCTAATTCATCACTTATAGGCTTCAAAGAACATTTACCATTTAACCATCTGGAGTTGTACTGATCTGTCCGCATGGCCGTCTTTGTTCCCAAAGTACGGAAAATGGCAGAGTCTGTTCCCATGAAGTCAACATAGACCCCAGCATACAGCTCACCATCTGAAAAAAAGACAGAAAAAAAGTTACGTTTAGAAGTTCCATGACTCTGACATTATTCCAGCACCTCCCTTGGCACCAAACACCAATGCTTTTATTTCAAAATGTATATTTAGAGCCCATCTTCTCAAGATTCTTTACTTTACAATGCAGGACCTCAGCATTGCAAAGTTATTATCTTAAAATGTTTTGGACACATATTTCTTACTAGGGTGTTTTAATTAAAGTTTGATCATAAACAATGTTTACAGAAAGAAACATGTTTTTGAATAATTACAACACAATTTGGTGTAATAAATTAGTGATAATAAAACATTAATCTTCCATTGATTATACACTTTGTTATGATTTTGGAATTTATCTTTCTAAAACTCCATAGGATATGTTCTAACATGATTAAATCACATAGAACGATATATGAAAATTAGTATCAACATTTACAGTATAGTTTTTTTCAACTTCTGAGGAGTCCAGTCAGAAATTTGGGGATACGAATGCTGCAGTAAGAAATTATACGAGATGTAAAATTAAGTTAAATCTTCCTGAAACAGCCTTTACAGTACGTGCACTCCATAAAGAGCACATCCATGTGTGCAGAGTAGACTGACAAATGTATTCTACATCCTTGGTAAGCCACAGGAAGGCAAGGTGTTGGTTCTCCAGCTGCTGTAAGGGCCCCTCAGGAAAGCAGGTGTGACTGTCAGCTCTCAAAGATGGAGTAAGAAGACAGCAGGAGATGGCGCAGAGGAAACAAAAAACACTTTCCTAACACCATTATATCCGATGTCATGGTGCTCAGAAGCTATATGGAGATTGATGATGTATCATTAAAATGTCCATGGGTGATTGGACATCTAATGTGGTAGAGAGCAGAGAAGTCAGTTGTCAGCAGTAAATCTATTGTTGTGGTATAGAATTCTAAATCATTAGGAACACCAACTATAGTGTCTCTTGTATGATTCTAACTGGTGGAAGTGGGAGGTACATCCATCTTGGATGACAGTACTGGTTTCATACTGGTCAGCTGGCACTGCGCTAATGTGGGAAAGCATTGCCAGTGATTTACACCCACTGTCTCACCCCACAGAGAGAAGATCGAGTTTCACAGGTGGCAACTGTGGGGTCTGGACCTGACTGAGTGCCCTTGGGCAAACGGACAAAGGACAGTGCCTTCATGAATACTACATTTAAACTGAAGTAAAACTTGTATATTCACAATAATAGAGTGGATTGACTGAATGAGGTGGAAATACACAGTCCTTAAAGCAAATGATCTTTTAATGTTGGATATTATGGTCTTTACTTGAACATTATGGCACAGCTTACTCTCCAACATTAGGTAAATTAAAAGGAAAAAAACCTTAGTGTGTAAATGAGGTGTTGGGCCAGTGTAGGCCTCTAGAACAACTTAATTGTTACTCTGCATCTTGACAGCTGGATGAATGAGCACCATTCTCACAAAAAAACACAACCCTTGAATGTTTTGGTCATGGTGTTGGAAAGTGTGGTCTAACAAGATGATCTGGCTGATAAGTGTAGCCAAACATACATCTATAGGCTTTAAATTGGGCCGAGATCTCAAGACTACAGTGCAATGCTATTCCGCAAGCCCCCGAGTTCTCTTAATTGATGAGTCTACATATGTACAGTAATACATATGCAGGTTTTCAGTTTAAGAGGCCTGACCTTCTTAACTTCTTCTTCTTCAACAGGGGCAAAGTATTTTATGTCACAAAGTTTAGCAGATTCATAAACCATGAGTAAAAAAGGCCACACAAGAAAACAGGACATACAAGTTAAGAATCCATGTGGCATAACACTGCCATTACTATGAAGACCTCTGGGCCTAATGTACCAGAGTCTACGCCCTCCTGTGAACATGCCCAGAACTCACTTATCAAAGCTGACACGCTGTTGAGCTTCGGGTCATAGGAGCACTTTCCTTTCCCAGATTCCACTTTTCCAGGCTCCAAATGGAAGATATCTTCCTGAAATGGAAAAATCATATGGAGATGGCAATAAATTCAGCACTCTTCATCTTGTCACTGTTATTCCCTTGTGAAAGGGGAAATGAGGCACAGAGTGTGCTCCCTCTGACTCCTGTGGGAGTCATACACTGCATGATGGGGGCTGAAGTATTAGAATAATGAATACGCATTCATACAGAAATATACATGCAGGAAAAGCAAGGAATTTCTAATCAATCTCTATGCCACTGTACTGCTGAAAACAATGTGTCTTGGTATTTTTTCCCTGAATAATAAACTGCATGCCAAATGTCTCTCAGCCTTTCGTGCCTATGGCTCTTCAGGCCTAGTGCTGACACCTTTAATCCAGCACAGTGAAAACAAACCCATGATGCAGGCTGGATGACTGATGCTCACTGCTAGTGGCCTCTCTGTGCACAAGCACTGAAAGATGATTGGCATGAATTTGCGTACAACAGTGGGGGAACATGAATCAGTGGCATGCAATGACATGTCCTTCAGCCCCGCCTTACACACCAGAGCATGTCCAATCCCAATGGTTACAGAGAAAGAGACATCTCTGTCCATCAGCACTAAAGCAGTGGAAAGAAAATGGCACAGTGCCAAACTCACTTCATTGGATCACACATATCCTTTCGCAATTCTCCACTCAACTTTGATTAAAATCACCACTCGTGCAAATAAGGAGGTGCCGACAACTCACTCCCAGCCACGCCAGATGTGTAAAAAAGGTCACAAACATTTATGTGTACCACAGGGAACCAGTGCCCTAGACATGTTTCTATAACCCTGCTATAAAATATGACCCTTTAGAAAAGTTGTGACACATAAAAAAAAAATAATCTCACTAGAAAAAAAAAAACGTACAACATATTCAGCGTGACCCCTTCACCTTAGTGTCCACGTGTCCTTCAAAAGTACCTTTTTGTGTTAAAAAGTGCCTGGAGAGCTCAAACATGGAGACATGTTCAAGTATGTGGCTTCTTTATTTCCTTGCTGCACAGCTAGTTGACTACAGATGGCTGGTGTTTGCTCTGGGCTAACAGAGCCTGCTGCAGGAGTGGGTCAGATGCTGACTAGTCCTGCCTTCTCTACGGGAGAGACTGCACCACATTCCTACAGACGGTGGATGGCTCGTCGGTTTGAAGAAATAATGGGTGGGACATCCTTTCTCAGATAAGTGCAATGAATGATTTGGGTATCTTTTGTTAAATAAATGCTTAATATATGCTATTTATAATGAATATGTCATGCATTGAACAGCAGTGAAAGCCTGTTTAATTAAATCTTGAACTAGCAAAATTCAACATCATTTTTTCAGCAGTCTGTGAAGATTTTGCCATTCGATAATCCAGCTCACATGCAAAATATGGCATTTAGCACAAATGCAAAGCACAACAGCAAACAGGACAATGACAGATATGAAAGGGTGCTCAGACAATGAGGCAGACACAAAGGAAAAATGAGTGAAACGCTGATAAAAAAAAATTAGGTGACATAAAATGAAATGTAATTCCACATCACAAAGCCTTGAGGTTTGTGCAAGGACTAGAAAAGATTCATGCCAAATGTTAAGGAGATAAACAAATGATGGGGTGTTAAAGATGATTCAGACAAAATGTGCTCGGACATAAAAATAGGGAGCGTGCTGCTGGTGGCCACGAGCCCAGGCAGTATGCAGGGCTGCGGTGCAGACAGGGCCCACATCGCACCTTTAATCCAAGTGTCTCGTGCACCGCGCTGGGTTCAGCTGCGCGGCTAGCCCTTCCTCTGGCCTGGGCCATCTGCAGATACATGGACGTCTAAAACAGGAGACAGCAACAGAGTCTGGATGTTACGCCACTTATGAGGAGGGATCGGGGGAACCTTCTTCCATATGCTTCAATGGAATAAAGCCTGACTTCCAGACACGATGAGGACCTCTCAGAACCAACACTAATGAAATCAGCATAATGCATGTGCACAAAGAAAATGTGTGTGTGCGCAATTTTTAGCAGGGAATAGGTTTATTTGACCAGATGGTTAAAAGGTCAACTCTAACATTTTTCTATCCTGCAGTTTCTATCCTGCATGAGTCAATAAAGCTCTCACAGTATGCTCCTTACATTTCTGCCTGCTGCTGAAGCAAAACATTCTGGTGAAACAGTTTACAAAAGCTACCAGGCAAGTACTTTAAGCATGGGAGAACTAAATGATACATCACACAATGGTGAAATCAAATACCAACAATGCACCTGAATGTTGAATTAATAATTACAAACCAGGTTACACTATTTGTGTAAGGAACTATGTGCATGCATCTGTGTTGAATGTAACACCTCACGTTTTTGCACTCAGAGTTAACTCCAAAACACAGCTGAGAAAGGGGCTCACTGGGGACAACTCAAACCTATCTGTTCAATGTGTTGAAGAAAAAAAATCAACCCTCTCATTAATGGACTAGAACTGGAACATTCCACAAGCACCCCATAATGGGAGCTCCCACCTCCAATTACCCAACATCTCACAAGTTGGAAGCTGGCGGGTGGCCTGGGTGGACGCATGAAGGGGTGGATGGATAGGCAAGCAAATGGATGGAAGCCCTTCGTAAGCAAATGGTCATGAAGTAACCGAATGCAACAAGGGACTCATGCAAGCCGTGCCTGCAGTTGCAAGTTCTTTAAACTGTGTTTTATGTCTCAAGGGAGAGTTAAAAGGCAAATTTACTTTGTATTCATTCCATTTTAAAAAGTCCCCTGGTCATCGTTAGGGAAAAAGTGTGATATTTAAAGAATAGTTAGGTGTTAAAGGGGAGTATGGCATGGTAGTGATGCTTGGCTTGCTTTAAGAAATTCAAAAGGTCCCATTAAAGGCTGAGACTAAACAGAGAAACTTTTACAGCTCACTGAGGAATACAGCTGTGTGCACGTAAAGCTTTGTTGGCTGCTTTGCCAGACACAGGAACATGGTACCCCCAGCAGGCCTAATGATGGAAGGAAATCATTGTTAAGGGAACCTCCAGCGACTTACTCGGAGTAGGGAGGAGGGAGGATAAGAACTTGGGTAAGAAAAAGAAAAGGAGAGTCTGGACTATGCCATAACACAAATGAAGAAAGCTCTTTGCTTAGTCGATTTACCAAGAGACCACCTTTTTGGCAAGAACTTTTCTCAAGTCTTTAAATTCTAACCTGAGGTTTGCGTCCGCGGTTGACAAAAGTACAAACTGGATTGTAAGCTCCTGTCCCACAGATGTAGAGCTGAGTCCGGTTCCATGGCTCAATCAGACGGATGAAATTAGCACACTCCTCCTGGAGACATAAAGAAATAAGTAAAAATCCATTCTTAGCCATAGTTTACTGGTAAACCTCCTGCACATTTACTCAATGCTCAAGTTTAAGAGACCTAACATTTACCATTTAGACTGTGCCTCTACATTTATGTAGACAATACATCAAACACTTAGCCAGTGGTGTTGTACTCTTGACCCTGGCCTGGCAGACAGGTGGATGGTGAGCTTAACTTATTTAACTCTCCCTTTCTTTGGCTAGATGGATGGAACCAGCAGCTGTACTGGGCCAGGTCTCAGCCCTGCAGGTGAGTGCCATTTACAAAGGTTTGTCACATTGTAACTTATGTAGCGAGCTGTATGTGTTTAGAACTATGCACTACATATTTTATCATTTTTGGCCTAACAAGTGGATGAAATTCACCGAATATACCTGCTGAGCTCATGAGTGTAGTCAGCAGGCGTACTTACATTGGCGTCCTTCCCACTCACAAGGCACTCCATCCTTCTCCGTTCAGACACTGGCCAGTGGATCTGTCAGGGGGGAACAGATGACATTTTATAGTTACAATCCAAACTGTTATACATCACTGACATTTATGAGGTTTCTGGGCTGAAATTGCAAGGGGCACATCCATCCAGGCAAATATAAGTCCTACTGGGATAGTCATAACCCAATTATAGTGTTTTAATGACCCAACAACTGAAAAAGTGCCCTCCAACAAAAACTCAATTTGAGCGAAACAAAACGGCAGTTGAAGGGGCAATACTATGGAACATTTTGCCCTGCAAAACATCTGCTGTAGCACGAAGGTAAAGGCACTTCCTTCAAACAAACGTCCAAATTATACAGCCCATTTAAGGGACAGGGTTATGGGTGAGGGGAAGCATGGGAATTGTCTTACAATATGTGGTTCCTTGTTGATGTCATGGAGGTCCAGGGACAAGATGTGATCCTTGCTGCCAACGTACATGCGATCATGGTCCTCATCCATGCGCAGGATCCGGTAATCTGAAGTGTTGAGAAGGTAGGCGAAGTGATGAGCAGTGCCGGTGGATCTCAGCTCTGTATGGAGACAGAAAATAGCTATTAAAGACAACTGTGGTGCACATGCACATTTTCACAAAGACATGTATGCACAACTGACACATTCCTCATGCCACTCCTCCAAACTGTGTGGAGTTATCTGATGGTTTTCAACCAACACCATTGTAACTTAACACCACACATCAGAGACAACTGCTACTGAGTCTCTGTCACACTGTGTTGATGGCTTCATACCGCCTGAGTAGATCAGAAGATATAGAAAGTTTCTCATTTTCTTCCGTCCATTACTTCCATCAAATAGCAGACACTAAAAACAGCACTCTGACAGTTACATATAATGTTATATATAATGGTATACAAAGTCATTCCATATGGCATGATATGATGAATATACTACGTTTAGGTGGGTTCACACAGCTACATCGCTTGTAGGACAACACTCACCAAAGGCCAGGAGTGTGCTCCTATAGTAACACAATGCAAGTCCCCTCATGTTGAGAGTAACCCTATCTTCGTACAGCCATGTGTTGGAGTGTTTGTTTGATACGTTCTTCTTGGTTCAGCAACTATGTACAGACAGGGCAGAGAGGCCACTGAGAGAGCAAAGGCCCCATGCCTCACCATAGACAAACACACTCCTCTACAATCTATAGGGGAGAAGCATTACAGGGTGGCATTCACATATTGTTGGACAAACACAGAGGTTTGACTCAAACAGCAGGAAAGTCCCTTTTCACTGTTTTGCTTTATTCTACAACCAGCAGACCACAGAAAGCTGAAACAGGGAACCACACTTTGAGGTTACTCAACATTCTTTTGTGTTGATTTAGCAGCAGAAATGTGGTGAAGGGAAACCAGAGGGTAAACTTAGAGTACAGTAAGCTTTGTTTGACCGTTTACAAATGCTGCATAAAAGAGAGAGTGAAATGTAGTCAATGTGGGTTTTGAACATAGTAACATAGGTGTGGCAATATAGTGGACATAAAAATCAAATAACATTTTAAAGCATAGTTTCAAAAAAGAATACATTTTAGGAAATCGATAAATGCCCAGATATTTTTTGGGAGCTTGTTATGTTTCTTCATGTTGAGTTTGATAATGTTAGGTTGTTATGTGGTCATACAGAAGAGTCCTGGATCCCAAAGCATGCAAAGCCATCAACATGGCCACCATTGGGCCTTAAAATAAACACCATCTAGAGACCTTTTTAAACAGACTCCCTATGGAATCTGATATTACCAGTCCTTCCATCCAAATCTAAATTTAACACATGGTTACGTCAATAAGCAACGATTAATAGCATTAGATTTTCTATATTTGTACAGTTTGATTGAATAACTGTTCCCACCAAATGAATGTTTACAGGTCAGCAGATTGATTGACAGCTGTCAGAGGAGTATAGCAACATGTGCTCAGAGGCTGTGCTTATTTGTGTTGGAGGCTAAAGTGAATGATGAGTCCCCATACACTCTTGCTGTGTTTATTTGTGTGTGCAGATAGAGTGAAACACACTGGATAAAAATTCATTGTACACACAAACACAAATGCATGCACATTGCACACAAATTCCAAGGGCCAGTTAAAGCCCTTTCCCGAGGCAGGCTGTCAGCAGCTCCTCAGTGTGTGTTTGCTGCCAAAGAGAAACTGGATGGGACCATATTTCAACTGAACAGGGAATGTGAATTTTGCACAGAGAGCCACAAATTCACAACACATATGTCATAAAATCTGATAATAATAATCAGTCCAGTGTGAGTGTACTTTACAGTGTGTCCAAACTATAGGTCACAACAAAAACATGGCTCACTGTAATGAACTGTGGAAAGATGTTCCACACACCTTATCCTCATTATCTAATCTTAATGTAGACTACATCAGAGAGAGCTTCACTTATTAAATTATAGTGATGTTGAAGAAATCAACACTGCAGAAAATCTTTGTTTTTTTCTGAAATAATCATTTAGTGGTGACATAGCTTTAGCTATTTACAGCTTTCTAAGGCTGAATTGGAGTTATGCTGTTTAGGAGTTGACATATATTGTAAATGCTAGAGCCTAAAGGCCCTGACACACCAAGCAGACGGCCAAAAACTAGCGACGACGAAGGCTGCCTGTGGAGTTGCCTCACGTCACCTCACGTCTTGGCCAAAAAGTTGCACAAGAACACATCGCAAAGACTACAGCTGACGGCCAACCACCACGTACTTTCTGCGCATGCATGAGAGGAAATAACTCTCCATGCCAGCAGGCGGCGGTAGTCTGTTATTATTATACGAGAAGACCACTTTCACACCGCTGTTGCGCACCACTCGTATTATAGGTAGCCTACTAATCGAGAATAAAGTCTGATAAAAAGTTGAAAATGGCACTGGCGTTGTCAGCCCTTGGTCTTTTAGTGGAAAAAGAAGAGGTGGAGGCGACAAATAAGAAGAAACTGCACTAATGGGTGAAAGCATGGATACTACAGCGGCATGCTTAAGGGGCTTTCCCGAACCTGTGTCGAGAGCTGTCCTCTCACCAGCCATGTCGAATCGGCCAAAAAAGGCAGACGGCGGCCAATGGGTAACGACGGAGCCGGACGCACCCCAAAAACTAGGGCGACGACCACTCACTGACGATCTCCTTGGTGTGTCAGGTCATAAATCTAGTACAAAGTGTGAAATTATTCTAACTTAAAGGCATCATTCCCTCCTCTGTCAGCCTCTGTCACTTCAGTCAAAGTCAACACTTGCCAGAGGCACTGGCACATGGCATTGTGCTCCTATGAAATGTTGATTGAGAGCCATAATGGCTGCAGATTGAAATCCACTACTTCACCGCTGCAGAGGTCAGGGTGTCTGCGAAAACAAGCCAGGAAGGGGAAGTTCCTTGTTCTGAGGCTCGTGCCAGGAAAACGTCCAGTCACTTGGAAAGACCTGCAGAGGGACTGATGTGCTATGTCACTGAATGCCAAGGAATGGCTGTTTTGGTGCCCCCTGCATTGACATGGATGGTAAATTAACTGTAGTGCTTCTCCAAGCGTCAAACCACTCAAAACACTATTACACTACATGTCACATTCACCCTTTCACTAATGGAAGAGGGTACAGTCAAGTGACCATCAGTATTAAGGCCTTTACTAAGACTAGGCCACTTATGGTATTAGTATTTGTCCTGAACCGGCATGGTTCAGACAATGCATGCAGTCCTATAACGTCTGGGTGGAGAAAAAAGGCAGTCACACTGCAGAATATACACCCAAATCCAGGTGGCAGTGATGCTCGAAACCGTTTGCCAACTGCTTTTAGACACGAAAAAGAAAATGCAGACACAGCAAACACACAAATAAGAAGAGTAATTTACAGTAGTAAGATTACACAGTAGAGCTAGAAAAACTGCTTGCTTCTTAGGTTGACTTCAGGTCCACAATGCAGTATGTCTTGGAAACAAATTTAACATGCTAATGAATTTTAGACAGCATAACCCGGAGATGCCAATCACCAGAGCGAGGCAAAAGAAAACAAGTGTCCAACAACTGATCCCTGCTGTTTTTAATACGCCTCTGGTTGTAAAAGCCAAGAGAGTTGAAGACGTTACACAAGCTAATGCATTATTAAAGGATAGGCGCATATGCAGTAGTTTAATGTTTAATACACTACAGACTGTATCAACTATAACAAGTATTTCTAAATAACAGAAGATTGAACAATCTGTAACTTGCATGAAGATCAGCTGAAAATAGAAACTTAGAAATATGCATCCAGGACTTTTTGTTGCTTTTTTGTTGTTGAGCCAATCTTCTACCTGGCAGTGACCACAAACCCAGGGCCAAACTGAACTGTGACCTCTGTTCCACCCCTTGTATGAAGTAATCCAATCCATATACTGTACATTCACACGCTGCTCTTAATGCCACAGGGAGCAATTTGAGGTTCAGTATCTCTTGCTCAAGGACACATTGTGTGGAATGCAGGAGCTGGGAAGCGACTGAGGGAGACGACCGACTCCCACCACTGTGGCACAGCCGCCCCTATTTGTAGGGTTGTTTGGTGATTCCTAGAAGGAAGTAGACTGATGCTTTTTTGTTAAATCAACTTAAAAGTTGATTTTGCTTAGTTAATAAGCAAGATCCTTGATATGGTCAGACAATACAATCTCAGACATACACTAAATACCTAATCCACTGTTTCCACTGCAATACACGACAACATACTCCCAGTAGGAGATTACATTTTTCTTTTACAGGAAAAGGCTCAGAGAGGCAGAACTACTGTGCTGTTTGTCAGCCACACTAGGGCATGGCAGCCTTTTCCGCACACACAGACTTATCCTGGAGATTTAGAGGCTGGGAGCAGTGTACAAGTGTGTCTACTAAAGCCAGATAAACTCTTAAAGAAGCACATTGCTGGGTGTATGGTTTAGGTTCACTCTGGGGGGTCTGCATACACAGCAGGCATTTTGTTTCAGAACACACCGCTTTCCCCTGTGGAATGGCAATGGCTCTATTAGAGGTGAAAGTAAGCTGGTGAAGGAACTTGATCCTCGCACTCAATGTCCCATCCTTTAGTCATTCACGTACTTTTGTACACTCATATACCTGCACTTGCACACAACTAAGAACAAAAGTGGGGCCTGTGTAGTACTACAACACAGAAAATAAACTGATCAAGCAGCAGTGAGCTCAGACATCTCAGTATACCAATGAGAGGCAACCAGGTTCACTTTCTTCAGTCTGCTGAACACAGACAATCCTCTCCCTTCTTCCGACATTTCAAGGTGCTGTACAGCACGCTGCCTGTTCCCACAACTCAACACTGCTCTTGGCTGCAAGTAAGGTTTGTGTCAGTGTTTGAGAATAGAGAGAGCAGAGTAAGATGAGACCAGAACAAATTATAGTTAGAGGTCAACATCAGTGCCAATTGACAAAGTATGAACAGGTTCACAGACCAGAACATGAGCTCTTTTCATGTGTAAGATACAATAATTACCGGTGATAAGAAGCTCAGTATACATTTATTAAAGTGACTTACAAAATAATATGGAAAAATGTGTCAGTTACACAAGAACAAAAACTCTGTTAAGATTTGTGTAAAATACCTTCATTCTTTCTTATGTCCAAACTCATAAACAATCTAATGACCTCTCAGATTTATCTTGTGACCCTATGCAGGGAGACAGCCCTAATGTAAGGAAACACTGAACCAAGCTACCGATAGCTTATAATATTGTTAAAAATGGATCAACCATGACCATAATGATACAGTGCTACTTTTGCATAGATGCATGTCTGAATCGATTCTGCCGATTACTGTGATGGGCTGTATATCAATAAAACAATAACAAATAGAGCGTCAAGCAACATCAAAGGCCATTTGGGTCCATCTCACCAAGTACATTTGTGCTATTGATTAGTATGTTTGATTTTTTAATGAACAGGAGGTTATTGAGTTTTAATAAAAGACTGCATCCATCCTTTATCTTTCCCACTTCTCCTTTGCATTGGGGCTGGAGCTGAGGCCACTGTACTGAATGTCAAAGTGAAATTATTTATTTTTCTAAAAGGTTTAGGGTCTTTTCATCGTCATTGGTAAAAAATATTCTCACATGCATGAATACTATCAAAAAACATTCTGTACACATTTAGACCCTCATAAAGCAACTGATCCTTACACATATACTTGCTTCAAACATTGCACAAGATCCCTGATGTCTCAGCTGCACCAAGCCTGAGAATGGCTCATTGATTCCCCTGCCCCTTCTCATGAACAAAAAAGCTGATTTGTGCATAAACATTGCCTATCCTTTTTTGCAAATTTTTCTCAGGTGAGTTTCTTGCTACAGCTTCAACTAATGCTCGAGAGTGGTCTGTAGGACAATGCATTGGTTGTACTGGAAAGTACTCAATTCGCTCCACCCTCTGCAGCCCCTTCCTCAGAGCCTAATAAATAAAAAATGTATTTTTTGCAGGTTGCCTGGTTAAATGAGGTGTAGAAACACACTGCATAGGAGAGACATGCCTCACTGTCAGACTGAGCCAGCCCTCTTCCTCCTAAGAGAATACTTGGCTGCTGACGATGATCTCCGGGGCTGTAGGCCTGCATGTTACAGCCTATCTCTCCATCTTAAATTAATAGCCAACGGGCCCAGTTTACTTTGGAAATACGTTTGGACAGGAAAATTTAACAGGGATGTGATACACTCTCAAGATCACATATCCAGAAATAAGAGAACACACTGGTTATTGCTTTTTTGTGTGAAATTATTTCCCACCCTTCATCTCACACAAGGAAAAGAAAAGCCTATATTGTATGTATTGCACAGCTCTTTAAACATCCTATTTGTATCATCAGAACTTCCTGTCATTGAGTAACTGCATGCAGCAGGACTTAGTACACAGCCCCTCCCCATTCATAACTTTCCTGGCAAATAACCCAGATGCCTTAGTGAAGTGATTGGATCATGGAACTCCTGTGTTTAAACAAAACATTGAAGGGAAAAGGTGAGAATAAAGATTAAACACACATCCTGCCACTTAAAAGTGCAACACATAGAAGCTACGTGACTCTGTTATAGGTGCTACACCCCTCTGCATACTCTGGCTTCAAATGGAGTAAATTAAAAGTGCAGGACGCGGCCAATGACAGTGAAGAGCATGTTGCTGCCTGAAGCCTGCTGCTCCCCAAAGGGAACCACTGAGATAAGGAGGGTGGGGGATGGTGATATGAAGAGACAAAAGTTTGCGATCTGCTGCTCTGACACTGAACAGGAAGGGAACGATGAGCAATGTGAAAGGACGTGTGTTGTAATCACCTGCTCACTTCACAGCTCTGTGGTTTTCCCTTGTGGGATGTATGGCTGATAATTAGAAACTGCAGCTTTTGCCTCATGCCGTCCTTCTGTTTACAGCAGAGAGAGACTCTACAGATGTTCACAAGTAATGTTTTTGAAACCACTAAATTGAAAAATCTTGTGTCAAATAACATTTAATTCAGTCTGCTTCGATGGTAAAAAATAGTGTCAAAAATATTCTGTTAGCCTCCAGCATATCATAAACAATCTGCAGTACCTGAGTTGGGTCCTGAGGCGATTTCCAAGCCGTCAGAGAGGGGTGTGTTAGTTCACACACAGCAGAGTGGCAGCAGTGATAATTAGGGTGTTTAACAGGGGGCGGGAGAGGTGACATGCTCTCACACATCAAAGGCAGCGATTATCAGGAATCCTGGCCAAATATTTTGATTGCTGTCAGTGCAGAGGGGAAAACTCAAGTAAAGGTTGTCTTATTATTTTTCAAAAAGGTACACTTCATTTCCACAGCAACAACGGATTTGCTTGTGCATTTTACAAGGTTACCTTCTTAGTAGTTAAGTCAACAGTAAACAATAAGCAGTGACTACTTAAGCATCCACCAGCAACAGTGGCATAGGTTCAACAGACCTTCTTGTGATGACATGTAGGCTATAACCTGGAAATCTGATCTGAGGTTTGTTCTTATTCAGTGAAATATTAGTGTCTGCAGGCCATATAACAGCTTAATGTACTGTAATTTTGTCTCTTTAGCATCACCTTTGTATTTCAATATTGTGCAAATGTGCATAAGATACTGAGAATCACATCAGGATAAAACTAAACAGCATGCAGATGCTATCTGTTGTGTGATAATGAATGACTTTTTCTTTCAGTTTCCGTACCGTAAGTAACATCCCTTTCTGTAAGAAATAAATAAAATAGAAATAGATAGAAATAAAAACAAACAAAAAGGAGAAGCTGTATATTACTTTTGAGAATTTGCCCCTTGACACCAGCTCCCTGTGTGTACATTTTATAAATTTGACAACAAATGTGTTTTTTGAATGCAGTTTGTTTATTCAGAAATAGAGTTTTTTTTTTTAATTTGCATAGACGAGTTGGCTTATATCCAGACACCTGTATCTGAGGGTTGCTGTGATTGTATCTTATCTTAATCTTGCTAACCTTTCTTGTAGTGAGTTCCTGTATCTGCAGGATAACAAGCAGTCTTATATGGGGGCAATTGTTGAGCTCAAAAACATGAAGACAAAGACCAGAAAACATTTTCCTGCATATGGACTAGTGTGTGGCTGCTCAGAGGCTGAACTGGCACCTTCAATGTTAGTTTGTTAGCCGAGAGAGACACTTGTACTCAGGGACTATCCCACACTGCCCGCCTTCGGTCTCCTTCAACAGCCCCTTTCAACACAAACTTGTCTACATGTCAAACAGTTACAGGAGTTATTTGGGTTTGTGTGAGCTGCACGCTTCAAAGCCAGTAGAGGAGTGACACAGTTGTTAAAGAATGCCTGTGTAATTACTAGAGAGTGGGTATGAGGTTAGCTGTGCTGCTAAATGAAAAGGAACAATAACAGCATGTGAACGCAGCAGCTGCTCGCCTCGGCTTAGTAACTCTGTGGGACGGAGGATAATAAAAGCGGTCAGAGGCTCGGCCACTGTGTCACATAAGATAGGACTCGTCATTCAGCAGTTAACAAATATGCAAGGGCAGAGGATCCAGAGATATGATCTGACCTGCTGGTAATGCCACAGAGCCTGGCCCATAAAGGAATGGTAATCTTTTGTGATGTTCTCTCAGAAGCATGGTCAAGCCTCGCTGAAATCTGTGTGTGCGTTTGTGTGTGTGTTTTTGCATCTTGGTGAAGGGACAGGCTCTGCAGCTTGCTGCTAGGAGAGAAAACACAGACATAACAGCATGCCTGTACAAACACCTGCCTCATTCTTACAAGCATCACCACAGGCAACCTTTCCCGCTATCATCTTACTTCAGACTTGACATCAAGATGTATGGCATCAGGAACAGTATTTAAATTTTCATGCTAAGTCTTTTTTTTCTGCTATGTTTTTTTTGCTTGTTCAATTAAGTTTAAAACCACCAAACTAGCTTTCGCCGTGTCAAGGCTTTAATGGGTAAGTTGTACCATCAACACCTGAAGCAACATCCTGGAAAGGATCAGTGAAAAATAAATCCCGAAAATAAAATCATAATAAATGTGATCAAATGTTCTTCTATGCAACTATGAGTTAGGTACCTTTCTCGTCTTGACACATTTTCCATGTTTAACCATCATAATGGATACAAACTCAAAGCACTACCTTAAACAAAATCATTAACCATCACTCTTGACCCAACAGTATCCATGAGTGCACACAGTGCTCTGTGAAACGTGATGCCTTTGTGTTAACAACTGTCACCACCTTGTTACTTTTGGACCCTACTGCGCCCTGCCACTCCCTGTCAACCTGGGGGGCTCAACCATTCTATTATTAGGAGCCACTGTAGTGCCCTGCCCCTCTTTTTCTTACAGCCCCTACCCTACACTAATGGCACCAATTTGTATTCACTGTCAGCTCTGATGAGCTCTCATGCGGAGAGATGGCCTTATCACAAGGCCTCTGGCTCCCATCACCAAAGCCCCTCTGCTGCTGACTGCCAAGCCCAGAGTTCTGACTGACAGGTGAAGAGGGTGAGGGGGTTGGTGCAGAGATACACACTCTTTATTACCATGTTAATTCTCAAAACAGAATACAGACAGGTTCTTGTACAGAATCGGTTGAACATAACACACGGAGTTGATAAAGAATCTATGACCAAAACTTAAATCACATACACTGGTTGTTGTCCTTTCCGGGCGGCTGTGGCTCAGTTGGTAGAGTCGTCGACTCTCAACCAGAAGGTTGAGGGTTCGATCCCCAGCTGAGCAACATGTCTGATGTGTCCTTGGGCAAGACACTTAACCCTGCATTGCTCCCGCTGCTTCGGTGGCGGTGTATGAATGGATTAGTGTTGTACTTACTCTCTGATGTACGTCGCTTTGGATAAAAGCGTCTGCTAAGTGAATTGTAACATTGTAACATTGGAACATTTTCATTTTCCCCATGTTTAATCCTATTATGACATTAAACCAGCAGAGTAGACCTGAGTTCCTTCTCCAAACAAAGGAACACCTTCCTTCCTGGTCTAACTGAAACATATAAAGATGGAGGTCCAGCTGAGGAGGATGTAGAATGTAGAGAGAATGGGATCCTCCCATGAGAGTCTTGATCTAATCGCACACATCTGCACAAACATAGCTCTGTTTTTACTGACATGTGTTTTATTAACAGTCTCCAGCTCAACAGTGACACATCTGGTCCTTTTCCAATCCCACATGTCAACTATGGCAATCCTCCTGTGACCTTTACATACAGACTATTCATGTGAATCACTTGTGTTTAAAGCAGTGTTGGAATAAACGCGATACCAAGCAATGCATTACTAAGTAACGCGTTACTAACGCCATGACTATTTGCGGTAACTAATAAAGTATCTAGTTACTTTCCAGATTCAATAACACTGTTGCAATTACTGACATTTAAAAAAGCCTGCGTTACTTTGGGCAATGGGAAACAGCAGAAAACAACACCAGATGAGGGTTATTGACATTGATTCGGAGGGCGAGTTTACGCTCACATCAGCATGGTAGCATCCTGGGAGAAAGAACATTGGGCGCAGTTAACAAACACAGGCCGCTGATCATTCAGCCGAGGGCTTTCTGTCTTGGAAATACAGACATTATTTTCCCCTGCTCGAGTTAAACAACATGAATATAGCGGTTAGCTATGTGCAGGAAGAAAAACTTCTCTCACAAGAATGAAGTACCGAGCTAAACAACAACATGCTTCTCAGCCCAGTGCTGCAGACACCAGAGACCCAGGTGACGCTCAAGTTATCTCAGCAGAACAAGAAGGAGACACCCCATACAATAGCTGGCTTGATTTAAAACACTGCCAGCTACACATTCTGTAAGCCGGAGTAGTAGACTAATAGACAGGTATGTTGTTGGCAACATGCTTCATATCAACTGCTGAGAATGTTGCCTTCATAGATCTAATTGGTAAAATATCTACACATTGAAAATGATTACACTGTTTTTGAAATGTGCAAGTTGTCACAACACAATTATGCCACTGCAACACTAAATAATGTGAATGTTATATGACGATTGAAGCAAATAAAGTAACGCTAAATTTGCTAAAGAAGTAACTTTGTTAGTAACTCAGTAACTTTTTATTGGTAGTACTAACTATAGTAACTGTAACTAGTTACTTATTTTCAGTAATGTGCCCAACACTGGTTTTAAGTCACAGAACACCCTAAATTTACTTGTTGCTGCCTCCATCTAAAGCTGTCAGAGCTCTTTGGATTTCTGGTAAAAATGCCCCAACCTGCTGTAGCTTGGATAAAAAACGCCTTTGCAAGAAATGGTCAACAGGGCTGTTGCAGCCTGGGCCAGGAGACGTGCTGAGGTCAGAGGTTGCTCTGCTGCAGTGGCAGTGCTTTATGTTCTGGTTTAATCTGGGATTAGCTCAGGGTCAGGGTTATCTCTCGTCAGCCTGAGTGGAATCAGGAAACAGGGATTGCCTGGGGTAAAGTGGCATTACTGGATGGCTTGTCTAGAATTGCAATGAGCCTGTGTTCAACAGGAGTAAATAGTAGAAAGAGGGAGGGAGTATATATGGAGCATGGCTCACTGAGCTCTCGGTTGTAACCTGGTTGCCATCACTCTAACACTTCCCCTGCCCTGAGATCCGGCTCAGTTGAAGCCCACATGCACTAACACTATGAATGACTACATCCAGTGAACCAATGAATCACTGGTATATTGTATCTGTCTAGCCACAGTTATATGCATACCTTCTGGTTTCCTGAGTACATTGAGCATGGTAAATTCATTTTGATGCTGATTTAGTACAGACAGACGTGCACTCAAGTGTCTGTATCATGGGAAAAAATGAAAAAGCCCTGCAGAAGAGCCAAAATGACTAGAGTCTAGGGCTGGGCAATTAATCAAAAAATTAATCGAAACCAACATTCAGAACCTCTAACCGACGCTATCTTGCTCCCTGACACATTTTGTCTTTAGGGAAGACGACACCAAACAAGAAGAAGTCAAATGTAAACACTAAGGAAAAACTGTTTGCAAGAAATGCAAGTTATTTATTTTCTACTGTTTAAGAGAAGTTCATTTATACTTTAAAACTAAAATGTGTGTCATTTTCATTTCAAACAATGCTTTGATTTCAGTTCTAAATATTTAATAAATAACCACAAAATAGTTCATCAGATATGCCCTCTTTCATTAGAAATATCCCAGCTTTAATAGTTGAGCATATTTACAGTAGAGACCATGTCAGTGAACTATGAGGGCAAAAAACAAAAACGAAATAATCGTTCATTGGCCATAATCGAGGTAAAATGTTCAATTAATCGTGATATTGACTTGAGGTCATATTGCCCAGCCCTACTAGAGTCCCAACTAAAAGAGCCCTGTTACCTTTAACCTCCCTTATCTTCACCTGGCTTGTCTCAGCCATACATATCCTGCTATAATCCCCACGTACTGGACACACTGGGAGGAGGAGACGCACTCTAAGATCTCAGGGTTTTGCTATCTGGTACCAGATGATGTGTGTACCTGAAAGAAACAGTCAGCCTTGTTGTTATTACGATGGATCTGTCTAAATCTCCCTTTCTCAGTAGAAAGTTAAGTTAGTTAAAGCGTAGACTTCTTAAACTAAACCTCAATGGGAATGTTAAAAAAAAAAGATCCTGAGTATATAAGAGACAGACAGAGAACGTGTTTAAGGCAAAGAGTGATTCAAAGCTGAAAAAATCGGCAACAAAGGGATTGTCAGTATTTGAATATACAGTGTTCTGGCATTTTTGTGAAAAACACAAAGACACAACACATTTCATAAAAAAGTAATGAAAAAGAAGGTTATTGTTGCAACAATCTGACTTCTGGCTGAGGTGTTCAAACTTTTTCCTAATTGTTAACTTGATGTTGACTGTTTTCTTGCTGTGGTCTGATACATTTTCATAGTTTTAGTTGTACCAATGGGGCAATGTATATGCCCTTAAAGTAGAAAAGGCTTTCTTGGCAGACCGAGGAATAGAGCTGAAAACTGTCTCAATGCAACAATAATACTCTTTGTCTCTCAGGTGGATCCTGACAGGCTTGTGGCAGATTTACAATTGTGCAGACACAGGATATAGCAAACTAATGTATGTGACACCAGAGACCCACTGTAGTGCCCTGTGGTTATGAATGCCTTATTTGTTGGAGCAGTGTGGGGTCACAGTGTGGGAGGCCAGTTGTTACAGCCCCTTCCTGAAAATGACAGGAAGACAGGACAGATTGTGACAGCAGCCATTGTGGCTCGGCTCCAGGTCTCTTCCTCCCACCAGGCTCCTGCTGATCCTTCACCCTGAGTTAGCACACACCCTGCCACCTCAGCGCTTATCTTCCTGTCCCCTGGGGGGCAGGGTGAAGGAGAAGTTGTAGTTGGGGTAGGAAAGTCTTACAATGTTTTATTTGCCATATACGGTTTCTCTGGTCTCCCATCAGTCATACTTGACAATAGGCTGATGATACTGACGGAAGCAGGAGACTAGCAGACATCCCTCTGGTTCATCCCTACAGAGGCAGGCCAACAGTTTAGTCCAAATGCATCCCTGATTCCCAGGTTTAGGGGACAGGAAGTGGGATTAGATGACTAAATCCAGTTGTCCACGTGTATGTCGGCCACATCATCACATTTTGCCTCATCATTTACTTTCTTTATTCAAAGGGCACCCATCTGAAATAAAAGGGCTTAGCCTTCTGCAAACAGCCTTGTGTTTCTGCTTCCCCTTCCCTTTCTGGGTCCATCAGCCAGGGGAAGTCATGAAAATGTCTGTATTACTGACAAACGGTCCCATGGGAATAGAGAGTTGTGGGACTAAAGCTGCTTGTAGTCTTGGCAACTAACTTTTTCGGAAATGTTAGTCAGATGGTTGTAGATTTGAAAAACTTGCCTTCAATAACCTGTTGAACAGATTCTGCGAATAATATACCAACATGTTGTTTTGTCCCTCTGAAAAATAAATTGCAACTCTTGAAATTTCTTTTTTGACATGTTCAAGAAACCAGAAGAAGAGGAATGTCAGGGGTCCCAAGACCGTGAGGAGTAAAAGTCACTGGTTGAGCTGTGCTCTTTGATGCTGTAAGCTGTTTGTAAACCACGGCTGTTTTAAGGGCCTTCCAGGGCTCCGTACTCTTATCCTCTCTCAGAGTCAGAACGAGATAATAGGTTCCCTTAAGATGAGAGGAATCAACCTGGTTAGGGAGGCTGTCCCCAACTGACAAGTTTCAGTTTTTAGGTCTTTTAAGGGGGTTTAATTTTGGTTGATTTAAAAAGAACAATAAATAAATTATAATCCAGAGTTTGTGAATAATATTATACAAACCCCTGCATGTTGTTCATATCCTGAACCCTTGATTAGCAGTAGTCAACTAACTCCATTACATTCAACAATGTCATTTGCACTATACGAGTACATTATATTTACCTGGTTATTATCATTTAACTAGGTCTCTACCATGATATTTCTTTGAGCATTATCAGCATAACGATTGATAGTTTGGCAGACTATGCTCCATGCCCATGTAAGGCGGTGTTAAGAAGATAGTAATAGGAGAGGGCTAGAGGGTTTTAAGGGTCGACGAGTTTACCAAGCCGATTTAGCCATCCCAGTTTGTCACTGGTAATCTCCCTGCAGCTAACAGGGTGATAAAATCAGCCTGATAACTGCAGGACATGGATAAAGAGAGCAGCAGACAGAGTGGGTGAGAGAGAGTGTGCATGCCTTCTTGGACCTCATCCCTCCATCGCTCACACATGTACAGATAAAGGGCATAGCATGCACATTTACACGCAAGTTAAGTACCTCGCACACAACAAGTGTGACTTCTGATGGTTCAGACATGCAGCAGGTAGAGGAATTAAAATAAAATGTAAAAAATGAGACACAACTATACAGTAAAGTGTTTATGACAGCAGTGCCTTTACAAATGCAAAACGATTAAGCAAACTGAGGAAAAATGAGGTAAGTCCAGATGGCAAGTATAGGGAAGTAAGAAGCGTGTGAAATGTTCATATTAGTTCCTCTGAGATGGAATGGAGGTGTTCTCTTTAGCATTGTTGGCCAAAACCTCAACCCTCTGAGACAAAAACAGAGACACACAGCTAATGCATCCTTGCTCCCCTCAAACCCCCTCAGTGTGGCCTCCTTTATCCCAACATGAACACTCAACTCTTTCAGGCAATATGCTTTCTACATCAGGGGGGTTCTCATTTTTACCTGAATTCTTGCCAAACAGACTTTATCTGAAAAGGTAGGACTTTCTCTCAAAAAAAGATTACGGCACAGGGAGCAATAAAGGCATGTAAGAGGGTCATAAGTGGTAAACTTGCTGGTTCTTACCTTTCACTGACAGCCCAGCAGGACCTCATATAGTCATTAGCTCTTTTACAAATACATTTAGAGTAAGTGTGCTTGTCAGAATGTATTATCTGACTTCACATGCAACCAGGTAAAACGGTAATATAAAGCAACCTGTGGGATGAAATCATACCCCACAGATTGTCTTGGTCTGTAAAACCTGTAAAAACGGGGTTTTACATTTTTATTTAAACATTGTGTGTATACATTGGCTGGCTATGAGTCACACTTAAGTGTATGGGGTTCTCATTCTGAATGAATTAATAGTACTTTGGAGGTGTTCAAGTTCAATAAATTGTAGCTGAAATGTTCAACTGAAACACTGCATCCAAGCAGCATTTTGTTTAGTGGCTCAAAGATAGATTTTCCCTGTTTCTCCTTTCAGCTGTGAGTTCTGCTTCTGAAGCTTGAGTACTCCTGTGATTGAACTCTATAGCCCGACCTCCCTCTGGTACAGAAAAATCCAAAGAGACAAAACAAACCCTCTTACCCACTCAACACTTGATTGCCCTGCAGCTCTTCAATACTCTGAAATTGGCAAAGTGACCTTGATGAGGGAAATACCAACTGTCAATCATTGATTACCAGGACTTTTTACACATTCACTTAAGGGCTCCCCTTTCAAGTTTAATCAATATCAGCCAAAACCCAGTTAGAGAGCAACACAGACGAGTTACTTTTAAGGGAGTATGGAGCCTGAGGGAAGAGAGGGCATTGTTTTTACACTGAACCCCGAATTGCTCCGACTTTTACGTCAGTGGCATGTGAATGTGAATGGATTAGTTAATACTGATGTAGGTGTGACCTATAAAAAGCGCTTTGAGTATTCAGAAGACAACCACTTGAGGCTGGCTCCAAAAGACCTGGAAGTCCCATACACACCCCATATTATAATGTCCATTTTGACAACAGAAATAAACATGTTTGAATTAAACATGTCTTTATTGACACACACTGTTGTGTGTGAATGTTTTTTATAACTTACCCGATTTTATTATGTGAAGGATGTGAGTTATGCATAATTAGGGGTGTGACAGATGTAACGCCGAGCGGCTTTGTTGTAGGGGTTTGACAGAAAGTTTGATAGAATCAGCATTTCCAATATGGATGGGCTTCAAAACAGCCCTTCAGAAACCAATGGGTGACGTCACTTAGACTTCGTCCATGTTTATATACAGTCTATGAGCTTTATAAACAAGAATGTGAAAAGATATTATTCTGCCACCCATTAGGTCTAAGAAAAAATTGCCATTTTCCAGTTACTTATTGACTTTGCTGTTAAAAGCACAATCCAAATTTTAGATCTACTATGAGCGCTGACCAAATTGTAAAAGCAATTACAAGATATAGATAAACTTTAAAGATATACAGTATGTGTCTTTCTTTTATCAGCCAGTTTCTTTATAATTAATGCAAGTCCTCTTTTCACATAAAAGAACACCAGAGACCACGTAGGAAAGAGGAGAGCTTTATATGTTACCACTACATTCCACAGGAAAGCTGAGTCCATAAATGGGAATTAAAGTAAACCACGTCAAGGTAAAAACCCTGCTAGTGGCTCTGGCAAACTGAAAAGTGTAAGGTGAAAAGGTTGATGCCCTGTCTCATTATTCCTGGATAGCATATTTGACATGGAATCAAGTGTTAATCCAGAGAAAATCCAGCCAGGTTTTTCTACCAGTATGGCCCCACTGCATGTTGGTGGGAAGCGGCTGACGGATTGCTGGGCAGCGTAGCCCCTAAGCCACAACTATAAGCATCCCGCTCTGGCAGTGTTGCAGCCAGAGATCTGCACTTCACGTAATGACTCATTGATCTGAGCTTCTCAATCCCTCGCTGCCTTATCTCAGCTAATGGGCGGCATCATGGTCTGTCACAGGCTGCTATCTCTCCCACAGACTGAGTGCACTTAGAGGTCAGTGCTGCAGCTTTCCAATAGTGTTGCACTACAACCAGGTGAAAAAAAGCTTAATGTATCTTTTTTAACACCACCTCTTATTACTTGACAGGCAACACTCTCTTACAAACACTCTGTTGTTTTCTTTTAAGTGGTGTGATATACTATCCCTCTAAGACATTTATCATTTCAATAGCAAACTTCATACATCCAGGATTCTCCTGGGTGCACGATAGCCTTGCTTTGACCCCAAACATTTGAAGCTAACAAAGAAGCTCTCCTATGAAAACCATGAAAGGCTCCCAAATCCACAGTCATTTATTGCTTTTGAGGCTGGCATGACAGCAGAAGGAAGCAGGTGTGAGGGGGATCAGGGGGCTGATGGGGGAATAAGATTGAATAAAAGTCTGTGTAGAGAAACACATTCACAGTACTACAATACATTTCCCTCAGCAGGCTCACTTTGTGTGCTTTCCCTACTGGCCAGTGCCACTGAGATTAAAGGTAGAAAGTATTTCTGTCAGAGAACCATGACTACAAACACTTATCTGATCTTTACTTTCAAAACTATATTCCTTCAGGGTCCCATATCAGAGGAGCAGTGCTGCAGCACTGGCAGGTACATCCTTAAAATCCACTCTGAATCCTGTGCGCAGGAACTCCTAATTTTGTAGAGTTCCTCTGTGTCCATCCACTGGTTACAACATTAATCCCATATGACCCAGGGTCATCACTGGGTCTTCATAAAGAAAACAATCTCAGGAGAAAAGAACCCTAAAACCCTCACCCCTATATGTTTTCCTGTTCCTAATTAACCCGAAGAAAAGTTGTCTATCTCTGGAGGTGACATCCCCACATGGCAGCAGACATGCAGACAAGCTGACAGCTGTGGAAATATACTAAGCTTTGGCAAAAATCACAACCTGCCTCCCTGCAAGGTTTTAATGACCAGTCAGTCTTTCCCTGCTTGGTTTGAATCTCCAACAGCGAGGCACACCTGACGGGCCTGACATTTGACTGACAGGCAGGATATCCTTCTCTGTGACCCTGCAGCCCTCCTTGTGAGCAGTTCTGGCAGTGGGTAATGAGCTACGGAAGAGGTTGGAAGTATGGATTGCAAAGTGTCTAAAGTAAAGCTTTTGTTCTGGGTGAATTCCTAGATGGTACAGACAAGAAACCAGCAGGGAGGAGGAATCCAAGACCCTAAAGTTTTTTTTTTTTCTCAGTGAGAAACCAGTGTAACTAAGATAATTGCAGTTTTCTCTACTTATCCCAGTTTCGGGCGATGTTCTACTTTGACAAACCTTCAGGGTCCCTCTTAGGAGCGAAGACCATAGTGGGTGTTCAGATCATGGTGTTAAAAAAAGTCAAGGGTCTGGGTTGTTTGGGGCGTGTTGCTACAGGTAAGTGACAGATTTATAAGTTTTAGGGCTTATTAGCTGCCAAACATCGTACAGAAGTTTATAATACTATTTCCTATAATAATATTAATTCCGTCCTTCTTTCTAGCTGTCATTAGGTTAATGAAAGAGGATTCACACAGAATACATTGCTACATGTGAGCTGCTGAAAAGAAGAGGGAAATGGTTACTTTTTATGACTCTTGGTTCCTATTGTCTTTAAGTGTAGGTACATTTTTAGCCTGCAGCCGTAGCCTACAGTGCAGTCGATACAGCTTAGAAAAATAACTTCAACACATTAAGTCTTCAAACACTGAGCAAACTCAGTAGAGAAACCTGCCTTGTTCTCACAGTCTTTCATAGCCTTGCAGCACTACAGTAATTTTGCATCAATTTGGTATGAAACCCATCATGGGTCAAGTCCTTCTTGTGCCCAAAGACAACATTAATAATTATTTTGCACTTTTCAAAACAGGGCAAAACTCAGCTCCAACGTGCAAGCAGTTATCATGGAATGCTATTATTGGTTCAATGAGTGCATAGATTCACAAAAGGCATAACCTTCAAATAGTGTCACAATCTTTTAAATAAGCAGGCTTATAATTAAAGAGTCAGGGGGCTGCCACGTGCTTTCCTTGTGTTTCGTGACTTCATCCATTATTTTATTATTGGTTATCTCAATACTACTCCATCTCTAAAGTTTTCCTAAAGAGTCCCTCTCAGTTACACCCCTTTAATCAGCAGCACTTCTTATCTCCCATGACACTTTGCACTGAAATCTTGATAAAGTTGGTTATCAGTTACTGCTGATGTTATTCTGATTCATACAGAAAAAAGACATCTTGTGTTTATATTTAGCTGCTCACAACTTAAGCTCTCAGCAACTGAGCCTCGCTCCCTCTTCCTGGCTCTGCTACAGCACTGCAGGCGATGCACAGCTGTGAACAAGAACGAGCCTCTCGCAATCCTCAAAGCCCTTGCCCAGCCCACATGATGTTCCCGAAAAATATTTTAATTGACACCGCAATTAAGCAAGACAAGTCAAAACAGAGCTCTTCTGAAACCTCTGAGAGGGGAGTGAGTACTTTGCCTCCCCAGGCAAGATTATCTGGAGAATGTTGAGTATTCATCATAGACATATGGTCTGTATCTCAGGCAGATTTGGAAAATAAAGTTTGATTAACTGCAATATATACCACTGGGAGATTGTTTTGCATGCCAGTGCTCTGACATATTTGAGCTTTAATACAAATTGCGTGTAATAGAATTAACTTCCAATGTGTTCATGTTTGTTTCAACTTCATGACATGATTTATTTATTAGCTTTATGAATTTTAAAGGATTTATAAATACCTGGAAAAAAATCAGCAAATATATTTTCCTCTGTTTGGTTTTCATAAATCCTCCAACTTTTACATCAAAATAATACAAATAGATGTTGAGATGTCAGCATCAAAGCTTTTTGGAGTGAATTGGTTCAAAGAAGTTCATACCTGTCAAATGGTTTGACAATCATTTCTATTACAAAATAAAGCTGACATGGTCTCAAACATGTTTCTAAACTGTGCAGGGTGATTTAAACATCACACTGATGTCTGTGGAAATCTGAAAGTCAAGGCATTCAAAAATGCATTGTTGATTGGGTAACGGTCAACAGTAAAGTAAATGTTATTTGCAGGCTAGGGAGTGAGGTTGGCAGTAATTGAATGATTCTTCATTTGCATTTGGAATATATATACCAATTGCATAAACCACTCATGGTTTGGCATTAATATAAAATGGGGAGCTGCTATGCACAATAGACGAAAAGATGTGGAGACAAACAAAGTAAGAAAACATTTCTAAATGTGTGAATTAAAGAACTTTTACTTTCCTCTTTATTGTCAACATACAGTAGGACAATTCTTAGTTTTTATATCGTCGTTTGTTTTCCGCAGTATTTCTCGAGGCATGAAAGATAATTGATCAATTTCAGCTCACTCTTAGCTCAGTAAGGTTAACAATGATGCATGGCAGGCGAGGGCCCATATTTTCAGATATTTATCACAATAAAACTCAAGGCCTCTTTTGTTGCTAACAAGCAGGTGAAGGATTACGCCTGAACCCTGCATGGCTGCAGCTTCAAGTCCCAATGAAAATAATTATTTCACAGTAACATTCATCTCTTGCCATTCCTATTGTTGTTATCAAATAACTTATTGATATGACATCAAATATATATCGGCACATGTTTTTAACATCACCTGTAAAAATTAAATTAAACATGATTGCTTTATAAGAGATGATTTGTAGTAGACCATTCATTGACACTAGTACACCCACAGGTACATCAACACACTAAATTGTCCCCTTAAAGAAAAGTTTAAAAATAATGAAGAATTAAAAAGGAGAGAAAACTCTTTGACAGGTAAACTATCAGATGTGTCAGTGATCGTCTTCAGTCATAACAGCTCTTTTCAGCGCTGGCTCTCACTTCCCCTCTGGTTCACTGAAAGGCGTCACATTTCCTAACACCTAAAAAATGTTACTAAGTGTCTGGTGTCTGCAATGTATTTTAGAACTTAACACAACTTGGATCTATTGACTGCTCATCCTAGTTCGGATGTATCACAGTTTGGGTTCTATTGGTGCTTACATATTTCCATATAAAGCAGGATACTTACAACTCACCTGCAATGTGTAATACACAGAGGCTGTATGGCACACTAATGACCCCAACCAGCAGGACGATACACTTTCACAATCAACAAGTGACAGACACTCTAAACAGACCCTTCACACCATCAGTTGTTTTTATTTCCAATGCATAATTTCTCCAGTTAAAAAAAGTATCCACCAATTTCTCCAAATAAAGTCACGTAAGACATTTCCATGATTTTCCAACAATTTCTACAAACTCCTTTGCAGCCAGTGAGTCTTGAGGTGCCTTGGAGTTTAATCTGCAAACACAAACACATGACGGAGCTTTACTGTGGGCGGCAACAATCCACTGAAGAGTTAAATCCACAGAGCATTCCATCCCCATAGCGCGTCATTAAAAGCGCAGCATCTCACCTAACCATCATTTATCTCTCCACCGCTAATTAGTTCCGATCAATTACCTTTTCTTAATGCTGCCTCCATGTTTAAGAAAACAGGAAGCGCAGCTTATTCATTGCTGCTCATTTTGCCAGTCTTTTAAATATACCCTCGGGTTGCTACCACTTGCTTGGGCTTTTTTTCTGCTTGGAGGCCTCATTAAAAAGCCATCATTCAGCCCAGAGTCCAACACGAGAAAGAGGTGGACTCTGGAATACCCTAGAACCCCTATCTGGTTGTGCACTATGACAGAAAGAGGGAGAGCTAACTGACTTAATTATGGGCTTTAAAAAAGCAAACACTCGTCACAGTTGAGCTACATTACTAAGCTTGGTCTGAAAGAGTTACGATCAGAAGAGGAGGAAAAACTGCAAAGGTGGGTGATGATTAGTCATTACTCCTTTGAGGTGAGTAAGGAGATTTGTTTAAGCAGTAATGGCAGCAAATGTATCCAGAATATGGACATGTCCTACAATGTACAGTTACTGGCAGAACTTTTAACTTTTTACAATGAGAAACTAATTCAACAAACATCATATACAATGTGTTACTCCATTCCTCTTCTTGCAACCTTGCTTTCTTTTTTCCACCCTTGAAACCTGTCAAAACCTGGAAGGAGGGGGAGGACAAGTGGGGTAAAACTTGATCCACACTGTACCACAAGAGAGACATTGGACTGATTCAGAACTTGGATGGAGAGAAGTTGGAGTGAAATCCTAGCCTCTGCTCGGCGTGCCTCTCTTCCTCTCTCTGTCCCCTTTTCTCTGTCTTTCCCTCCCTCTGTCTGAGCAGTTCATCTTGGACTCTCGGCCGTTTGTCTTCTCACAGAAAGAAAATGCAAAGTAGGCTGCTCCAAAACTCTGGGAAACGCTACAGGACGTCCCTGGGGGGAAAATAAATACGGCCACTCTAATCCACACAGTAAAGTGGCAATAAAGTATTCATTAACCCTCCATTGAAGGGCTAAGCAGGAAAACAAGCAAGTGAGTTAAGAAGCCAAACCGGGACTTAGCGTACACAGTAGCACCACCTCTCTCTCTCATCTTCAGATTTAAAAAACAATGAGAGGACTCACAGAGCTCAAGATCTGGCTCAGGCAAGTAAGGAGATCAGAAAATCATAGACTGGGGCTGAGTGATTGATAAACGTGAGCAACATTAAGTTATTACCAAATAGTTCCACAAACAACACCCCTGATACTTATA
Organism: Tautogolabrus adspersus; assembly: GCA_020745685.1. NCBI lineage: Eukaryota > Metazoa > Chordata > Actinopteri > Labriformes > Labridae > Tautogolabrus > Tautogolabrus adspersus. The sequence continues at coordinate 9,416,114 of CM036538.1, read as the reverse complement.
ATCTCCTGTGCATTCAATTTGCAACATATTACACACTACTGGTTTGGCAGGATGCCAGGCTACAGGAAAGGGTGTAAAAGAGCACTGGGCCCGTCTATGTTCTCATTTTCCCTCCATCTGAAGTATCTCATTTTTCACCTAGACTGCTGTCCTGTCCATGCAGCTTCACAGTAGTGCTCCTCAGACCTGGACTGAGGAATCTATAGGAAGGATAGAGAAAAGCCTGCGGGATGCTGTTCACCACATTCTTTAACAAAAAAGGCCTGATGCCAGTTTGACACCCTCCCCCAGGTCTCCCAGAATGTGAATGAACTTCTTTGAATAGGAGGCAAACCTACACAAATACCCTTGCAGCTATAGGACCTTCACAAGGGGGCAGAGTGTGTGGGCAACGTCAAACAACAACAACAACAAGGGCCAGGGTTTCATTTTTTTTCCACTCCTTCGCCAATCAAGTGGAGGCACTGCCGCAGTTGGGGGCCTGAAAGGATGGGTCGTTCACAAAAACGGCCTGTCAGGGGGTGACCACTGGCCCCGGCCCGGGTAGAATGGATGTGAATGAGTCCATCCCCACACATTGCAATTAACACCTACTCAACCAACAGACAGGGGGCAGCAATAGGGAAATCTTCAAATCAGCATTTCAAAACCAAGCCACAACAAAGGCATCAAAGTACTTGCATTGTTATACGTTTGAGTGCTCTTATAAGAAAAACTCTTCAATGTGTCCCCCAAACAACCTCATTTCCTCTTGGAAAAGTGCTAAATGACCTCATCACTGACCAGATGAGGATGTGGGAGGCAGGGACAAACATGCTGAAAGGTTTGGATGTGAAGAGTTGGTGAAATGCTGACTGCATTTTACTCATAAAATGCTTGAGTGAATTCTGAAACAGTGTAGGATCCAGTTTTTGTGGCCTGTTAGTCACATCAAAATAATCTTGTGGGCTAGATACTATTTGCAAGGTTAGATCTCAAATTTGATGTGTTCTCCCGTTTTTATGGGGATCTTTTTGGCACAGATTTTACCAATGGCATCATCTAAATTAGCTAGTTCTCCTTTTTCATTTGGTTAAAAGCTGTAATGTTACAGGCGGAGTTACATTCGGTTTTAGGTACCAGTGCAGTTGCCATTGTTCCGTCAGAGCATGAGGTGGGGTGAGGTGACTTGTTGTGAACATTGCCCCCAAACTCCGTTGTTGGCTTGTTAATATTGCGGTAATTCATTTCTGCAGTAACCGTGACAGCCCAAGAACACGTCAACTATTATTTTATTATAAGCCCTCCAAATACTCCTGATACAATAGAATTACCAGGCTACACAGTACTATTGGTGTCCTTACTTAATTGTTATCACTTGTTTTTCCTATTCCACAACAGTGTTAGTCACAAAATATTGACAAGTATTCAGTAACACTCCAATACATAGAGACAGTTCTTCTATGTATAGAGGCGCTGATAGCCTTGTAGTTGTGTCGCGCGCATGTACAGAGGCTGTGGTCCTTGTCTCAAAAGCCATGGTTTCAGGGTTCCTGTCTCTCTTCGGCTGTCCTATCCAATGAAGGCAAAAAGGCCCAAAAAATAACTTTTAAAAAGTATGTCAATGTTTAGAAAGAATCTCAGGAGTAGTATTTCTTTTTGGATAGTCTATAACCTAATACTTCTTCTTCAGCTTCAAACTAACTGGTTGCCCTGAACAACATTTAGCTCTACTTGTCAAAAAACCCCACACTACTTTTCTATTGTGTGTCATTTAAAAAATGACACAGGGTTATTTATCTATTGCCTTGTTCTGAGGTTACATTACAGTGCACCTCAGTATGGTTTATTTACTACACTACTCAACGAAGAGGGGACACATGAACAGGCACTAGTCTGCAGCTCGGAAGCACTGAGACGCACATGAAACTCAATCCACTACTGACAGAGGGTGAGAAACTATGTCGAGGTTGTAGATCAGGGGGGGCAGTGGCCTTGACCTCCCCAGCCAGGGTCATGCTCTCTCACTTGACCTTACTGAGAATCACCCACATACTTAAGTCTTCAGGGATCCACTTATGCTTGAAAAAAGGTAAATTAAATTATGATTTGTAGATACTGGTCGACGTACAATTATGTTCCTAAGCTAAGGCACTGAACATCATTTCAATAAATAATGATTATTTACATTGAAGGCTAACCTGCCTCTGTATATGACTTCATGATTAACAATGCTCGAACTTTCATTCCAAGATAAACAGAATTACAGCAAACTAGTAGAAAGAAGAGTGTGTTATCTACGCCGATGATTGCAGATCAGATGAGTCTTGAAAAATAATAAAAGATACAATTAAATCTAAGAACAAAGTAACAAAGTCCTTCTAAAGCAATAAGTGTCAGCCTAACAGTGGAAAGTGAAAATGATTCATAGAATTGAGAATGATATGCTTCTTGAGATGATGAGTTCAAAGCCCACAACCCCAGTAAATAATGTACTCTGCTGGTCAGAATAGAGAGCTGCCATAAGCAAAGCACAAAAGTGAAAAACTTTTAATCTTGTGTTCTTGCTAAGAGCAAAATTCTTGTACCATACTAGAGCAGGGGGAGGCAGTTTGGTTTTCAGGGATGGAAATACAAGGTTGCAGATATCTTCAAAGGCTGGTATGCCAGCACTGGGTTCTGAATATGATACGAGCAGCTACAAACAGCCCGTTGAGGGAGTGGAGGGAGGGGGATGATACAGTAGAATTTGCAAAGGTTAAAGACAAGGCAGCATTCAGTGTTCTGGATGAGTTGCACAGGATCTGCAGGGAGAAGCGTACTTTGACAGGGAGGCTACAAAGGAAAGGCTGATGCCCAGATGGAAGATGTCCATAAAAAATGGCTTCACATTTCAAATCACTAAAAAAATCAAGCTCAGTCCCTTGTCTGTTGGTCTTAGATAACACAATGTGTGTCTGAATGATGCTCAAATCAAAGTATTAATGTCATGTGTGTGCAGATAAGTAGACACAGAAGCACTTTATAGTGGGGGCACTATTTGGTGTTGTCCAACTGCGGCAATTGAATTCATTTTTTCCTTGAACAATGTACCCAACCTCTACTAGTCCCTTTTTTTGGTTATGTACAGTGTTGTTCTTTACTTGCACCTTTAAAGCCGTTGAGAGGAAGATTGGCGTGTTTTGATTTTGGCGGCCCCTGAGTACAAAGTGGTACGTCACATCTCTTTGCTGATGTTTTCCTCCACATGTGTAGATAGAGTTTTACTCAAAATTCTACCTACACACAAAACTCATCCTGCTTTATTGTAAAAGTCAAATGTATCACTTATTGTGAATATTTGCTCAGGAAAACGTAAAAAGAATGTGTGTAAATTATCTCATCTGACACCTACCCCCTGGCAGCAGTTAAAGGTTTTAAAAACTACAATATTGAAACAATCAATTTGTTGCTGATGGTCTTGTTTGCTTTTTTAGAGGCATCAATGTTTCATAAACAGTTCAAAACTGTTCACATGGGCTTTATAATTCATACTACATATTTCACATTCTACTGCTTATCTAATTCATCTGGACCATTATTCTACCTGACAACTTAATCTGTTACAACAGAAACACTGGTGCTAATAATATACATAGTTCAGCCCCATTGGCGTTAACAAGACAAAGCCAGTCTGAGTCCTCAACCTGTTTATCCAGTCCACATTAATGCCCTGTTTTCTCAAGTAAGAAAGGACACAAAATCCCAAAGGAAGTTATAATTATTCCACCTTGATAAAGGACCAACCTTGAAGCTTGGCAGCTGTGCTAGATACCAAGCTGGAGGCGTAGATGAACCTGGCTGTCTGGATGGTTCGACCAATATGTCAAGCCTTAGAATGCTACATCATTGTCTGTGAACAGTTTCCTGGAGAAACGGGGAGTGTAATCACAAAAGACGTTGACAGTTTTCTCCACATCACTGGCAAGTTTCAAAAAGTTTAATCACACCTGACGTGGCTTCCAAGCTGTGACTGATTTGGTCTTCTGTAACCATAGCAAGATGGAAAACTTGCTCTGGAAGTTTTTTATTACAGGAAACAACAAGTCTTTTTATTGTTAATTTTATCAATGTATTATTGCTTTGTTGATTTTATCTCTGCTTTGTAAGGTGACCTTGAGTGATTATTATTAAGAAGAACAGTATTATTACTTTGTTTTCCCATGTGGGATCATCTACTGCTCAGACCTGTTTGCCTATGTTTTTCATTGAAACCAGTGCCATAATTCCATTAAGTCTGCACAGTTTAAATTGTTTGTCTGAACCTGTTATTGAAATGTTATGCAAGGTGGACAAAAAAATACAATAGTAGTTCTATAAATGACAAAAAATGGCAATAGATGCTGCAATGGTTGGGGGAAAGTGATTCACAGTATCTGGACAATCTGGCTGGTATTTCCCAGTCTGGCATGGAGGGGTTCAGCAGGGAGTAACAGATGCAACAACATCCCCATGAAAGACAAGACGGATAAACAACAGAGTCTTCAGTCTTTTTAAGAGACGATCTTGATTTCACCAGAGGCAAGGCACTGACAGAGCCTGAAACTTGACTCAGGAGACAGTTTGACTGGTGAAACTCTGACTCCAGCAGGGAGACCGAGCTCGAAACAAAACTTCCTTCTTTTTGATGAGGCTACAAGAGTGCAGGACCTCCATGTCAGGAATCTGAAACAACCCAGTCCCTCTGCATTTACTGCCATGCCCATGCCAGGGGGAGAGAAATGAGAAGAAAGAGAAAACAGAACTGCAGAAGTGAACTGAGTATTAAAAAAAGAAGAGTTGGACAATATCTAGACGGCACTCTGACACCTTCAGCCTCCATTGCCCCAAATAGTCCTGTGGAGTTCATTTAGTTAGAAGTTGTTACCAACTAACACTTCTGCACTTACACATACAATATATATCCAGCACCAATTCTCCAGATGTTAGAATCCAGACCCAAAAAGTTATAGTATCCCTTTTATCATACATTAGGACCACCCAAGCTGTCCGAGATACACTTTACAACCTTGTAGCCATATGGCATGCGAATCAAGTACAGCAAGGTGCCAAGTGGCTGTATTCTATAACAATCGAATACAATGACTTTATTCATGGGCCATCATAAAGAAAGTCTTGTGTGCATTTAACAACCATGAGAAGGAGAGAATAAAACAGATATTCTTAGAGCAGCCGCATCAGCACAGACTTTGAGGTGCAAACGGCATAAATGGTTGGCTGAGAACATCAATGTGATGTGACCTTATGACCACAATTTCAATTGCAGACTGGCACCATCAAAGACAGACACGAGGTCACTGCTGGATTCAGGGGCAAAGAAAGGTACCAACATACTCTCTTTTTCTTTTTTTGACGAATATCACACATTCATCCCACACATATAAGGAGAGGGGTGAGATCAGAATCAGTGCTGTCATATATTATATATAACTGATGGATTGGTTAAGGTTGATTTCAAAGCTCTCTGGAGAAAAGTTTGAGCAAAAAAGAAATGCAAACTTGCATTTCACATATATTTTTTCTCCAGTTGTCACTTTACTGTTCTTTGTATTCCATTGAAAACAACATGTTTGCTGTGCCAAATGGTCCAGAAATAACATGTAATCATGGTCCTATCTGTCAGCCACCAAATATGGCACAAGGTTTAGGTAATTGAAGCTCAATGGCAGACAGCTTATCAATAGCTGATTTCAACCTGTCAACTTGAGACTATCAGACAGATATATGTTAACAATTACCACTGACTAGATAATGATCCATGTCACAAGTTTTGACAACCACAAAGGATTAGCAATCACATTTCATTTTTCTACAAATGCTGCATGATTTACATTTGCCATAACAGGGGTGTACTAAAAAATGTAACTTTGCAACAGCTTCCATTTGCTTGAGCACATGCATTATATATTTTTCTACATGCTCTTATATAAAATTCTAAAAAAATATGTAGGATGGTTACTGGCCAATTACTAGGCCCTAACAATATAATGACACTCTTGACAGCAGATTCACAGGGGAGCGCAAGTTGTATCGTACCAAGCTGTGTTTGCACTTAAACCGCCCTCACCACACTGCCGACTGTGTTCAATGGTTAACCACAGTCCAACAAATGACTGCTGTGTGCTGACGGAGAGGAGAGTTTCACATTAAATATAACCTGGTAAAGCTACTGTGGAGAGAGGCTGAGGTCTGGGACATGGCCAAAGTAATAGTGGTTTCCAATGCTTTGACAGACTTAACTTTGCTGCTGTGGTAATATATGGACTCAGCCCTCATAAACAGTAATTAGAGATCACAGCCAAACATCAGTGGTACCAGACTACTAGGGCAGTGGTTTTGTGACATACACGTGTGGTTTGCTAATACAGCAATATAACAGTTAGGGCGAAGGTATGCCAATATTCTTGGGGTTTTATGCAAGAAACAGAAAGAGGCAGAGACATAGGAAGTGTATGTTGGCACAACCTTCAGCAAAAATATGTCACATTATATTTAATCCATAGTGCAGAAAAAGGACCTGGATGCAAACATGCCAAAGAAACCACACAATAACAGTTCCTTCCAACAGTCACTTTTTAGTTAACACTCAAAATACTCCAAAAAGCATGATGTCATAGCCAATCAGCTAAACAGGGATAAATGCACAAGATAATTCTGACCACTAATATGCCCAAAGAAGAAAGCGACTGCTGGTATTGTGTGTGTGAACAACAGTAATAACAGTTTAAACATTGACTAATACACAGTTCAAGTCATGCCCAGACATTAACTGATAACAAACTGCTGAGTTATCAAAACAATACTTCACTGTATGGATATACTCTTAAGCTGCTTTTATGTTGCTTTAAAACCACAGAAACAAGAAGAAAAAAGAAAAAGAAATACTGCATGACAATGGCTAACACAGAATCCTTGGTGTTTAACCCCTAAAGGGGGTTTCCAACTCTCTTTGTTGCCTAACATCCACTCAGACACACTAACCAAAACACACCCCAGATATAGAAGACTTTGCTGAGGAGTGAAAATAGGACCCTGCTGTTAGCCCCTCACAAGAGGCATGCAGATGGGAAATATTTAGAATAATGACAAGCCAGAACTCCTTCCTTTCACTTCCACCTGCCCTGGCAGCAGTGGGTTGTGTATTGTGGCAAAATTGACCCACATTGTGGTTGTCTCTGGATCTGGCCTTGTATGTACCCAGTGGGAGGAAGAAGCAGTGTGCTGTAATCCTGTGTGTTATGGAATGGACTGACTTCCTTTGTACTGACACACCATTCATCCATATCTGTTATTGTAGAGAAAAGCTGTTCAATTTTGTATTAACACCAAGTCAGAAAAGTTGAAAAGTCCATTGGGTTAATCCTCACTGGTCATGGCTCCAAGTCATGTAGGTTACATCTGCAATGCTTTTCTAAGAGAATGTACAGTTGTAAAGATTCTTGACCCTGGGCCTTTACTTATTCTGAAGCCATGTTTACTTTCTCTCTGTTTATCTGAGCAGAGAAAAATCCTTGGTTAAAAATCCCTTATATGTAATCAAAAGCTTTCAGTCATCAGTTATACCTTCCATGTAAAAAAAAATTGCATACACGTATGGCTCCTTACATACATGTTAAATAATATGATGCTTAATGATAGATTTAGATGATAGAGTCAGCAGCTTGGAAAAGGCAGAATACATGTGTGATGTAAGGCTGAAACATCAGAGCCATAACGATGGATTGTGATTTGGATCTGCGTTATGCGTAAAACTGAAAAAATATAAGAGAGGGAATGGAGGCGGCACAACAGCAATAATGTGTAAATAACATATCAGGAGCACCTTGTCCATTCAGAAAATGTGATGTTTTCTGTACCTCATGTGTGACACAAAAGCAAGAGAGTGAAGATAACTCCACATATAAATCTGTTGATCCTTTACACTAGCGTGTCTTTGGAGTCTCACGGAGAGGCGAGGCTCTCAATCCTTTCACATGTTAATATACTTTCACTTCCATGATGGGCAGCTTTACACATGGGCCAAAACGTGGCACTTCATTTGGGTTAAATCAGGAATGATGGCACAACTAGACTAAGACTCCTACAGTACCCCGTACACATGGAACAGTTATGGACACTCAATGCTTGACTTTGGAGAACATAACTGCTCTAATTAATAATAATGAATACATTCAAGTTTAAGGAAATACAATGTTTTGATAATTGTATTTTCATACTTAATGGTTTCAATAAAAACTTAAAAAAAATTAAAGAACAATCTACAATCAAAAATCTAAATTACAGTTTGTTGCAGACTTTCTTCAAACACAAAGAGAACATCAAAAGTCTTTCACCAAAGAGTGAACTATTTCACTATTAAATGTCTTCCATCACTTCAATAATAGACTGTAATATTATAACATGTCAGGACAGGAACCACTTTGTCTGTGTTAACTCAAACTATCTGATTCTAAGCAGTTTCAGGTTGACTATTTTATTATCATTCCTGGCTTTTTACTGGTTGGCGATAGCAGTTTTGTCGAAACTTACCGTTAACTGATTATCTACGCCAGCTTTGTTACGCTTCCTATCCCTACTTTTCAAAACACTTTTGCCATCTGACATTGATTACACCTGTATGCTGTGTAAACTGAGGCAGATTTCTTTCTTCTTGCTAACACTGCCCTTTCTCCTCGGCTTACTAGCACACAAAAGGTGATAAGCCTGGTCAAAGTCTAATTCTAGGTTTATTTCACAGACTTGTAAACTTTAATCTTAATAAAATGTGTTTATTTTACACTTTATCTCTCTTTAATACTTTAGGAACTGTGTTTCTTTTTTCAATATTTCCTGATCATAAAAAAAAGCTGCACTTAATGATGCCAAAGCAAAGCAAGTAGGACCCATGATTTACTCTACCTGCATTAATAAGGAAGTGAAGGCCTCCCAGACGGAGGTCACGATTCTGAACCTCTCTCCTCAGCTACAGAGTTAGTCAGTTTAGAGCGTGTGTGTAGTTCAACTCAGAAAGACAGCTTTACAGCTGAAATTAATTTGTATCAACAATGTGACATAATGACTACAATTATGAACAATAATTATAAACAGAGGATGAATAATTAACACATCATTTTCTTCAGAACTCAAACCTGCATGAAATCAACACTTGCCTTCATCCGGTTCTATTAAAGTCTCTGCCCAGAAGCAAATTGCTTCCCAAACAGCTTGAGCAAAAACTTAACACATCTTGATGCATCTAAGAAAGTGCAGCCAGCTTGCCAAGGTAAGGACTACATGGGCCTCTCAAAAAGCAATTAAGGGAGAGAGTCATAATATTGAATGGAAAGGGGGGTGCATTCCTCTGAGAGAAGCAGCAGCAGTAGACTGTGAAATTCATATTGACTGGAGAGGCAAACACACACAGGTAAGCAGCAGAGCCGAGCTTTTTCCACCGTGCGTGTCAGCCGAAGAATAGTGCCTGTAGTCTGCTGCTTTCTAATATATTGTGGGTGAGTTCAGCCATCCAAAGATGCTCCTATACAAAAGCATTCAAGGAGTCTGCTCACAGAAGCCATAGAGCAGCAGAAAAAAAACAATTTCCAAAGTTCTCTGAAAACAACACAGCGTCTGTGTTAAGATCGGACTAAAATGATATTTGGAAATTGAAAAAAAAAAAGAACTGCTGAGCTCTTGATGTGCGTTCACTGATGTGTTAAATCCTACTTGATTAAAGCAGGAAAACGCCTTTAACAATGAACCGTGCCAGTCCACTTAATTAAGTCAACTTGTACTGGGGAGCGCTGGGAAATGGAAAGCAAAGCAAACAGGGGTGCTGCTTCTCGCTCCCTGGGCTTTTCTCTGGGTGCTAATCAAAGGCTTGATCTCTGAGCAGGACAGGCCTCAGGGACGTCTCTCTGCTTGGCTGATCTTGGCAATTTGCTCTTGATGACACCCTCTCTTACTCTGCACCCCTCGGAACCCAGCAACCCATCTCACCTAATCTATACGGCCGCTGAAACGTAAAAACACAGCACTCTAAAGTCAGAGGATATAATAAGATAATTGCTGTAGAGCTAAAATGAATATCCTTATTATCCCATCATTGTTCGGGGTTCAAATGTAGGGTTTTGATATTGAAGCTTATTGAAAAAAATACACTGCTTTCAAATCAGCCCTAACAAAAATCATGTAAATTGTTTCAAGTGAGTACAAATAAGACACACAATGTCTTCAATCTGTGCATGTGTTCGATTATAGTTTTCATTATAAATGTCTTAGTAAAATAAGATAGTGGAGGCATCTGGTGATTATTACAGAGCCTGAAGGTTTGAGGAGAGGGCAGCAAATGAAGACCGCCTGCATGATTTGTGTGCGGTCTGCTCTGTGGTGTAACATTAGAGTCTGATGATGCTGCAATTTCTTCCTCTGAAAAAACCTTCAGCACTTTTCAAAGCCACAATTGCTCCAATTATACAACTGTCATGCCATCACTCATACACTGAGCAAACACGTGACAGAGTTTAAGAAACAAACACAGATGAAGAAGGATTGGAAACTCAAGAACACTAGTTGCAAACAAGGAATGTGGAGCATTTGGGAAGAAGAGAGACGAGTTTCAGGTTCCTACCTTTGAAGGAAATGAAAACGCGGGGTGCGGCCAGTGGGTCATTGCTCATCAGGTCCCCCAGAGCGAAGCTGGACAGTGCCAGGAGGGTGTGGACTGTCCACAGACCATCCAACTGCATGGTTGACCAACCTCCAGTCACACAGAAGGTGTATTTTTTTTCTCTGTAGAGAAAAAACAAACACATGAAGGGAGAAGATGCTTTCCCGACTGCAGCAATAAGTCTGTTTGTATTTATCCATTTATATGACATGTCAAATCCAAGGCTCTCAACGGCCTCATTCCTGCAAGTTTCAGCGATGCAGGAAAGAGGTTGATAGATCACACCCAGATCTTGAGAGCTTTGCAAAAACTAACGAGTCCCAAAGGAGAAGAACCAAAATTAAAGAGATGTTTCCACACATCCATTTGGTAATTTTTTTTGTTTTTGTTTTTCAAACTATGTTCAGGTATGTAAAGATAACACTAACTCCAATGAGAGAAGCTTTTTTTAATGCTCTTCTCTATACGCACCAAAAACACATTCCTACGTCATACACCAGACGTGTGTGCTTCTCTGTAATTATAGGATCACCTAATGTTGGGTTAAACCATGTCCTCACACTTATTCAAGAAGATGACAAAAAGAAAAACAATGTTACTGGTGCATCTTAACAAAACATTAACTTCTAGCTGAAAGGCTTACTTTAGGGGTTACAAAGGATGACAGGCACAGACGCTAACTGGGACAGTTTTACAAGTGTTTCAAACAATGTGTTGGTGGTCATCAATAAAGTCTGCCGTTAATGAGTGATAGACAGCACGGAGTGACCACAATGATCCACGCATATGTCACAAATCATCTGGGAGAATTGTCTAACAGGTCACCTCTTGCCCTTACATTCTGAATCAAACAGATTGAAAGCATCCCTGTTACCACTTGCAATGTGGAGGAATCTTAATTCACTAAACACAGTCTCCAAAACAGACCAGCACCCTGACCTCACTGAGGCAACACTCAACCTGCAAAGCCTTCTCCCCATGTTTCTGCTAAAAACACAGGACATTCTGACCAGGTCACCATCTCAAACACTCATTTGGAGACATCATGTTTGCCAAAGAATCTTCAGACTGCTCGGCTAGTGGCAAGTGGCTTTATGAGCATAACCAGCTGTTTAAACCTTGGCTATTTACTGACAATTTGTAAACCATCCAGCTGTTTATTCTGAGACAGAACTCCTTCACACAAGCCGATTAAATTAAACAAGGCACTGCTCAGAAACAACACTGAGGAGAGTGAGTGCACTCACAAAAAGAATAAAGCCACAATTTAAAGTCATTTTTAGTCATAAAAAATACAAAAGTTCAAGTTCACAAAAGCACCATCATGAAAGTACTTACAATGTACATTAATCTCCAAAAGAAGAAGCACAGCATACACTGATGCTCTCAGCTTCTCATGGTTTGTGTTTGCAAGCTATTAGCACATGTTGGACAAATGCAATGCAACCATTAAACTTATATAATTAAAAACAAATAACCCTTCCCCTGAATCCTGTAAGTTTTTTTCCAGAGGAAAATGAAGGATCCACTTCACCAAACATAACAGAAACACTGATGATGTTTTTGTCACATCTGAAAACAAACGTTACAATAAATAAAAAAACTTGTCCTGAATATTAAACATGTAAAATAATATTATGAAACTTTATAAATAGCCTACATTTTATCACTTTGTTAAATGAAGATAAATATGTGTCGTAAAAACTGTTCAGTGTTCCTGAAACATACACAGAAAGCTGTGCGTAACAGACTGGCAGCTTTGGCTGCACATGGACACCAGAACAGTAAACAGTCTGGTGTGGTATTAAAGCGCGAGGTACACCGAACAGCAATGCAAAAGTAAGTGATTCATGTAAAATATAAGGTTATAATATATCGGATACCAGAATTAGGATTAATTATTGAAATGTCACAGGGTCGTTCTGTTTGCCTTATAGCCTACAAAAAATAATAATATTTCTATATAAAATAAAATAAATAAACACGCATTAAAAGTGCGCAGTTGTAGGCAGGTAAACTCTTCAAATTTAATAAAAGAAGGTTCTAAATAAATTACTAAACAACAGAAAGTAAGGAAAGGTTTGGCTTACCTTATTGTAACAGCTCTCGAAATATAACTCCCGATCAAGTCTTCCAAGTCATTGAACAAACCAATTCCAACAGATCGATCACTTTTGCATCCAAGTTAGAATCAATAGTAAGAATAGAAAATCCCGATGCAGCTCTGACAGTCCCTGTTCAGGAGGAAGTGTGTACCTGTGCGCTCTGCGCGCGAGTATTGGCTCCGGAGTTGTCAGTGACCAATGAGAAAATGAAAATGTTTCTCTAGTAAGCTATAATCGTTTGTGAGACGGTGAGGCGAAGATACAGTGCCTTTGCACGAGCACAATCAACATCTCGTGGGAAAAAGCAGAGTGAAACAAAGTCCCTGTGGCGTAAAGAGGTCCAGACACGCAGCGCGTGCTCCTAAGGAAAGTTGGGTGCTACAGACTGTTGGAGGCAGGGCGCTAGCAGGTGGATGCAGAGGCCCATTTGCCTTAAACACACCCACAGGGCGGGCAGCGTCTAGCCGAGCCGCCCATCAGCCAACGGGGGGAGACGTGATTTCCTACCTTATTAAAAACCGAACTGTGGCAGAGGTGCCAAAGAAGAAGCGAAGAGACATTGCTGATGCAAATCAAAACCGTTTTTAGGGATACATTTTTAATTAGGTTTAAATTATCCTTATTACTACACAAAGTGCAAGATGTGACAAAAACTATGGTAACATTTTTCAAGGTTCTTGACTTATTAGAAGCCAATATGTATAGGCTATATCAGTTTAGTTAATCAAACTTTTGGCAGACGGTCAATAAGGACATTGGTTGGTGCCTGTCCTCTACTATTGAAAATAATAGCTACAGTTTTCACCAAATAATTAATTATATTCTGTTTCCTATAATGACCCAGTAATCTTGTTATTATTAATTTAACAAGTAATTAATTAAATATATTACCATTAAGTCTGAAGTCATACATAAGAAGTTTATGGTCGAGTTTATTTGCATACCTTTTGTCAAACTAGGTGCTAACATGGTGTACACCAATCACAGGGAAACCAAAGTGTTGTTTGAGGCTGGTCTGATCCTTACCTTATTTTATCATCATTGGTTCAGATTGGGCTGCTTACTGTGCACAAAAACTGACAACATTGTTAAAAGCGAAAGATGCCAAAATCACACTATGGAGTCCAGCAATAATTCCATGTAGGTCTACAGGCAAAACCTTTCCAATGCATCACACTTTGCCAAGTGATGTGATGTGTAAAAAATAAGAATAGACCTACAGAAAAATACTGTTAAAATGTATACTTGTGAGAACAGGAATATCTTATCACAGTCCAACACCTGCCATGTACTGAGGAACATTACAATCTTAGATGCAACATTTTGGATATAGTGACTGACTAAGTTAATACAGCGAATGGTTGTGCCAAGTAGTTGCCAACAAAACAACGTTTTCTTTAAAGGCTATAAGTATGTCACATGAAGTAGCATAGTTTTCATGCCACTGCTGTTGCTATTCATATTCTATGCTTTGATGCAAGCTGATAAGAGGAAAAGATATTTTGCCCCGTATGAATGTATGCATGTTTAGTTCAGGATTCCTGTCCCTTCTACAGCTGCCATAGTATGCAAGAGTGCCTCTCAAGAAGGAGGTGTTTGCTTGCTTTGAATAAGTTGCCTGTATTTCCATCTTCTATCGCTGTGACAACCAGTGAGCAACCATCTGCCACCCACACATGAGGTGTGGAGGGAAAATGTTCAACAGGATTTGGCTTCAGGAGTGCTCTTGATGTGTTGATGTGTTCTTTTTTTATCAATCAACAAGGGATTGCCTTAAAAATAAATCTGTGTTATGCCATTATACTTGCACTTAAGTTCACTGTGACCTCATCTTGTATATACTTTAAAGAAAAGTATAAGTGAGTATTAAGTCTGTAATATACAGATAAAATAACTTAGCTGAGTAAAAGTTTCCTCAGTCTTGTACAGCCTTTGACTTTTCTACACTGAACATTTGACCTGCAAAGTCAATTTGAGTGACGCGGAGCACAGACAATGTAATGATTGTTGGGGTCCAACTTATCAGAAATTAAAAGTGTTATCTTGGTTATGTATTGATTAGTCAAAAGGGTGAGAAATGTAATTCATTTGATGGTACATAGAAAATCTCGATTAAAATGCATAATTTGCTCCTCTATTCAAACACTGATTGGATGTTTCAAAGTCCCAGTTACCGCCTGTGAAGATTTTCTATAGCTCATTGAGAAAATTAAACATTTTCCCAATTTAATCATATTTCATTCACTTTCCTTTCACACCTGAATTATCTGCCCCTCATTCAGTCTGGAGCATTTGATTGAGTGGACTTGATTCACTATTAAGCTCTTCTGGAGAGAGAAAGTTTGTCAGGTTTTGGCTCAATGGGGCCAAAAAAAGATGTCCTTCTCAACTTTTCTTCTATGTGAAGCCATAATGTTGGCTAGCCTTCCCACTGCACTTTCCAGCCCAACATAAAGGCTCTTTTTTAAGTGACTTGGCAGAGGTCAAAGAGAAAAGGATAGTTTGATGAGTCCAAGTTGACTTCTTCCTCTTCAGTACAAGTTATCTATTCAGGAAAGACAGTACATTTTGTAAGAAGCATGGCTTTCAGCCTCTCAAAAGCCACATTGCGGCTCCACTCCAGTTTACTGAAAGACAAATAAAATCATCTGTCAGCCTCTATTCCTTAGACCATTCTTTTCTGCTTCATTGGAATCCAAGGTGCTTTGTGGACATTACCCAGACGATCTTCTTGGCAAAACTTGGCAGAGCATTATTCCAAGCTGTTGACATCTATCTAAGTGGTGTATGAAGTTGTTCAAATGTCTGCAGAAGAAACTGCATTCCAGCTCAGGTGTGAACAGTGCCTTCTGTGGGTCTGTGCCTACAGGGCAGGAGCAGATGCCAGGTGTTTTATCAGCATTTATAATTCTAACATAGTTCAACAGATTATCTGTGATATAAAACCAGTGTGTGTAAAGAGATGTGACAGTCTGCTGCTTGCTGTGTAGTCTGTTTCGTGTTTTTGTATTGTGCTGAACCACAGAAGGGTTCAGATTCTATCTGGGGCTGAGGTGAAAATGTGGTGATAAGATTTTCTGTGTTTTTTTTTCCTGCTTTGCAGCTGTGGATTTAAACACAAATGTGTATTAATTGAGGCAAAAATGCCTTAGATCAATGATTTGTCCATGTTTCGTTTTTGGATATCAGAAACAGGAATGAATTACATTACATTATTTAACAGCAAAGATGTTGAGCCCCAAATATTAAAGTAAAGGATTTTAACTGGAATCATTAATTGTAACCCAAGGAGCTGTTTCCAGTAGAGAACTTGGCCCTCTCTCAGAAAAAGTGATTTTTGGATCACAATGTGCTCTTTGTTCCAAATTGGCTACAACCACCACATTGCCAGGCATCACTACATAATTCTGATTCCACAAAGTATTATTTCTGCAGCACAATCTATCTTACCCTTAAAATCACCAACATACTTGTGTGCATTTGAGCATGCAAATTGCCTTCAAACGAACCAAAATCTGCACTGTCCTGCAAGCAACAAGGCTTAGTAAATTTAAAAAATCAGCTTGCAGGTGCTCACCTTGTGCAGCAGAAAGATAGGAGAAAAGCTTGGCTTCCAGCACTTTCTGTAAATGATGTCCTCAAAGCTATTAGCATTTAAATGAGAAAAGAAAGCATCATATCTGGATCACAGGACAACTTTCAGAAGAATAAAACTTGTTCAACAGTTCACAAGTATTGAGAACAAAATATTCTAGAGTGACTGAATGTGAATGAGTTGGTACAGTAACTCACTTAAAGAAGTAAAATTAGGATAGGATGGACGTGGAGATTTCAGGCTCGTTTAAAAACACTGAACACAGATTGGCGACTCCTTGCAGCACAATTCTGTGCTTGGACCACCTTCTTTCTCTTACCTGCGGTTAGAGGTTTTGAGCAACAGTTTCCTTTGTAGTTTTTGGCAACATGTAGTGCTCCATACACTTCCCAGACTCTAGAGGCACGACCATACTTTACAGCCAGTCTCGCCCCTCCAGCCCAAGGGAACCACAACCCACAATGGCCAGAATGAAGGAAATGGCTTTGATTTCCTTCCACTTTTCACACATCAAATGGGAAAGGGAATGAGGAGCGAACGCTGGTCTTGACAGAGCTGGATAAACAAACTCATGGCTTAGTGTGTGTGCCTGTGCATACATATTTTGGGGACATTTAAATGATGTGTGTATGCTGGACACAATAAAAGGTGTGTGTTGTGGAACAGGTGAGTTAATTTCTCCCCTCTGCTGCTCTACATCAATGTTGACATAATGTGAAAGGTAAATACTCTGTAATTGAATAAAATCACAAACCGAGACATCAGCCTGAGGAGAAATGGCCAGCTCACTTTGAGATTCACAATACACCTCTGTTCTCCGAAGCATGCCGTCTGGGCTCTTTTTTTGGCTGTCACTGTAAAGTTGAGTGCTAAAATTTGAACAAATAATCCATCTACCCAAGTTTGAACGGTGATTTCATTCAGCAGAGGACTGGGTCCGATTATAAAAAAGGAAACATGACCAAGTCCTCTAGGTGGGTCATTTATGATTCATACTTCGTATGCGTCATTCTTCCTGTTCACACCAACTTTCTGGGAGGTACTGAACAGGGACAGAGTTAATGTTGTGCTGCAAGGGCATTTGGGAGTGGTAAAAACTGGATTACATCACTCAACCACTGAAGTGTTTAGATACACATGTGGCAGAAATCGCTTTCACACATACAATGATTATGTATCAGAATCTGTAGAACATTTTTTTTAGGAGGTCTTGCTACTATCTAAGGGGGAGACCATAAATTCACAGAAATTGGTAAGGGCTCTGACAAGCGTCATTTTCCAAACAGATTAACAGATGTTACCTGATTTTGCATGTCTCCATACACAGTGGACTGCATCCCGTGTTTCTGCCACATCTTTCTTTTTTGTGTTTAAAAGTTACGCGGCACAATTCATTTAATGTAATTGATCATGTTTTTAAATAAGTCAACAACCTACCTATATACAGTGTGCTTTTGAAAGGAAACGTTTGGCATTTATATTCTATTTAACCTTTAAGCCAAAAATGAGAATACAAATACCACACCAAAGTCTCTAATGCCACTGTGAACAAGAAATGCAAGCTAGCAGTTGGCTGGTTTAGCTTGGCAGAAAGCCCTGAAACAAAGGTAAAACAGCGAGCCCTAGCTCTGTCCAAAGGGGGTAAAATTCCCTGATCAGCATTTGATAAGCTCTCTTAGAGAAATACAATCTAAATCTGTCGTGTTTGTTCTTTCCCTATACCACAGTGTAAAAATTACAATTTGCTGTCATACTGCATTATTGCTTGATGGAAGCAATCACTTCCTGGAGTTTTCATTGTTTATCTGGCAATTGCCAGAAACAGCCCAGCATCCTCAAAGAAACAACAACATGTCAATTAAAACTTAAACTTTGTTTGCAGCAAATACATATTAAATAAATCACAGATGTGATGAAATTAATCAATGATTAATAAACATTTTTGTATCATTTATCATTTAATTGCATCTTCAATTTTTTGTTTTTTTGCATTGCCAGATTCCAGGAATGGTTATCAAATGTTTCTGCTACTCCTTCATCTGTGCAATTCAAGTATGGCATTTTAAGCCACATGATACCCACTTCTCTCCCACAGCTGCAGTCACTGCAGTGCTGTTAAACCTCTCAAACACTTACCAGACACACATTTCACAACCACCAAACCAATAACTACCAGTCCTTCTACCCCTGTCAGCAGTCTACACCCTTCTCTGACATTCAGGCTAACAGAAAAGCAGTGAGCCTGGGTCATAAACTTTCCGTAATTAAGTTAAACATGTTGATGCCACTAATACACCAGCTTTTATTGTGACCATTGACAGAGGTGGAAACCAGTAGAACAATCTGTGCATTCTCTCTCTCAAGTCTCTTATCTATCCTGCTGTTGGCTCTGCACAGCTCTATGGATGCTTCCTGAGGATGTCATGAAATTTATAGCTGGTAAGAGCACAATACTTCCTCTGGAGCTGTTTTCACTTCTTGCCTTTTGATAGGACACGCGGGGACATGACCCTTTCAAACTTACCCGTTTTTATGTTCTACAACTCGTACTGAGCTACTGTCATGTCTGCATTTGAAGTAAATACTGTGAAAACAGTTCAAACCTGCTTGGCCTGTTGCACCTTTGTGCACGTTTTGATTTGATTGAGTTCAACTCTATCATGATTTTTGTCGACATAGCACAAGTTCTGAATGTAAGTCAAGGTTAGGATCACTTTGGGGGCCAATTTATTTTAAATGGTCTGATTAAGTATGCATTATTACAACATGTCCAAAGTCGTCAAATACCAACTCTTGGTATCTAGTTTGTATTTAGTACAAAGTACTATTCAGCGTCAGCTTCATACTTTAGGCACTTTCACTAACGAGATAGGATTCTTATGTGAAAGTCAACCCCAAGGTGTTCAATCCACTCAATGATGTTATATTAAAGTTAGCAGTATAGTATAGTGTAGTGAAAAGTACTCTGAAACTGAGGTTATGAGCACTGCCAGCGCAAGGTAATGGCCCTATTTGTTTCACTTTAATATACAGTATAACTTACATTTTTCCCTTAGTTGTCGATGTGACTCAGAGCTCAGATGACTCCTCGTGTTAAATACCCCAGAAAACATGCAAGTAAAGAACAATGTAATACTGTAGTATCTACATGTCTGTGCTTTAGTTTATATTTCCATTAATATCCTTAAAGTAAGTGAGGCAAAGGTAAAACATTAAATTATTTACTCAAAAAACATCAACAACTTTAATGAACCCACACAGCAAAACTATGTTTGGTGTCACTTTTGATATCATTGTCTTTATTTCCATGCCAACCTTTTAAACATGCCTAGTTGAGGTGTTGGGAGTTTCCCACTGCCAGAGCTGGGAGGTTATCTTGAAGTCTCTATGGGAACTAATCCTGCAAAGTCTCAATACTAGCCTGTACAACTATTGTTTCTGAAGAGACAGGATACTCCCTTCCTCCCCCACTCCGTCACCCATTCTACAATAAAGTCACCCCAAGAATAACTCCCTAATTATATTGACATATTTAGAGCTCTGATGGCTAGCCCAGGTTGTTATTATTATAATACAATTTAGTTCCTTGCTTTTTTAGTTATCTTTTTAAGGTCATACAGAGAACTAAAGCGGGCCATGTGCTCTAAGTTATAAAGGATTACAGTTCAATATTTTTTAACACTATGATTGAATTTACTACACTACCTGTTGAATTATATTTAAACATGTTCAGGACTTTCTATGACATCACAGTGTTAAACCAGACAGGAGGGATGCTGAAGTACCCTCCCAGTATCTCCTCCCATGCTGATGTTGGCTTATTTCCTGGATACAAGCTGGTAGGATAACAGTGTCATGGTTACAGTTGCAACATTTACGGGCGTGTCATACATACAGTAGTGGGCATGTTCACCACCTAGTTGAGCAAGAAACTTACAAACTGGTAGAAACTGTGACATTGAAACATTGAAAATAACTCCCTGTGTTCCCTTTTTTAAATAAATGCTGACATATGACATCTCTCTGTTGCTGTGCGTCTGTGATATAGGATAAAGTAGATATGAAACTGAGGTAAAACACAAACACATATTCTTGTAGTTTAGTATCGCCAATAAATCTCTTAGCATGATTTTAGTAAAGAGCGGCATGAAATGATTGCACAGCCATCTTCAAAAACTTAAATTAAAAATATTCTGCACCAGTTCCAGATTTTCTCCCCAATACAATTGATAAAGTGCTGAAAGAATGGGAATGTAATTACAAAAAATATGATCGATACATTTGAAACATTAGTAACTCATGTAATATATCTCACAATAACTTCTTTAAGTATTTACAAGTAAGGAGCTACCTTGTGAAACAGAGAGGAACAGAGCCAGAGAATGCATGGGTTAATGGCATCTATAAGCAAAGATAAAGATAGTGGAAATAGTAAAATCTCAAAACTGTAAGACTATAGAAGACTATAAGACTTTACAGAACTATAAGATCTTGTGAGAAACAAAGATAAACACAGACAATACCCAAGGGAGATGGGAAACAGAAATGGCAATAACAACTTTGGAAGAAGACCTGGAAGATGCAAAAGAATTTATCAGACAACACAATCATAATATTGGAAAGAATTTGCCTGGAAAATTAACGTGAAGGCTGTCACAACACTAAAAATCACATCAAAATACAATGTATCAGGAAGCGCTGAATGCTGGAGAAATGTACATATCTTTTACTCTTATCCTGTGTTTGTAAGGTTTTGGAAGTCGGTTCAGGAGAAAACCACAAATATTTATCTTTAACAGAAACAGCTACGGCCAGCCGCTACTATATGAGACATCGCTCCATCAGGAATGGAGGGAGGAGAGAAATATTTGAATACAATAATATACATAACTGCATTAAAAGCAAATCATACGGAGCTGGATGGATGGTAAATCAGCATCTATTAATGCATGGAAGAAATGGAAGACAATCATAAGAAACTGAAAATGCAGAAAAATGAATTTAAATTGAAAGATACCCCAATCTTCTTGTTTTATCATTTTTTATCCTTTTTTTGATCATTGCTCTCTTTTTTTCATCTGACTTTATGCTCTGTCCTCCCTTACTTTATACTTTCATGTGTTTTATTGTTTGATAAACAGTGAACATAATAAATGTAGTGTAAAACCCTGCAATAAAGGAATATTAAAAAGTGCAGTAGTTCAGCTATGGATTCATTTTGTGTAAAATAATCCCACATTGCAAGTGTGGGGAACAGCATGGATATTGGACAATGCCTTCTTGGAAGTTCTGAAGGTGCAGAAGACATGTACATGTATGTGTTATAAGAACTTGGAAACCTCTTGGTCTCTATGTGAGGTATCTGCCATTGAGCTGGAGGGGCTTTTGGCCCTGCATGTCTGGGCTGCTCTGCTTCTCAGTTTGTAGACTACATAGCGCCAGCAGCACTAAAGGCCAAAGCCTGGATTGAATTAATTTCTTTGGGAACCAAGCACACTGTCAACATCACTAACAGATACACATACTTTAACAGGTTCAAGTAAAGATCAATTTTTAATCCCTTCCATACATTTTTTAGGTCTTTACACAAACAAAATCAATCCTTTAAATACATTAATCCTTGATTGTGTTTCGGTGTGAGCTAAACCCACTGGGACTGATGATGTCATGGGAGTGGCTGTCAAGCTGAACATTGTGTGCCCCTGGATGTCTCCAGTAACTAGTCTTCACTTTTTTTTAAAGGAAAAAAGCAACAAATGTCAAGAAATGATCAGACTGTAGGTGTTGGTATGATGCTTTAGGTAGCAGGAAGGCACGGATATTAGGAGTTTATGACCCAGGAAGGGCAGCTTGTGTCATTAACCCTGGAGTTTAGCGCAGGTATCATATTAATAACATCAATATGTTGTAGTATTTTCCCACCAGAGTATCCAGTTATTGTCTATGACTTCTTATACATCCAATATGATAATCTGAGCATGTATTAAAATGTAAAGCTCACATTAAAATTGCTATATGAATCATCTGTGGCTCAGTGGTAGAGTCATTGTCTCTCAACCAGAAGGTCGAGGGTTCGATCCCCAGCTCCTGCAACAACATGTCCGATGTGTCCTTGGGCAAGACACTTAACCCCGAATTGCTCCCGCTCCTTTGTCGGCGGCGTATGAATGCGAATGAATGGAATTAGTTACATCTGATGGTCTCACTACATAGCAACCTCTGCCATCAGTGTGTGAATGGGTGTGAATGTCGGTGTAAAAGCGCTTTGAGTAGTCAGAAGACTAGAAAAGCGCTATATAAGCTCAAGTCCATTTACCATTTAATCTATACAGCTTTAAAAGTGTTTGTTTAATTAACTGCTAATGTTCTTATGGTGTAAATGTCAGACACAGATGTTTTTCAGAAGAAGAAAAAGACCTCTGAAAATGTAGGGTGCACTTCCCGCTCAGCACCAAGCAGCACACAAACAACGTTTGAGACTAGCTGGTTAACAATATGGAGCATTGGTCAGGTTAGGAGAGTTATTTATCAAGACAGAGGTGGTGAACACCGAAAACCTCTGGCCAAGGACCAAAAACTTGGCAACAAATGAATGATAATGCAGCCTTATATATGTATCTGCTAGAACACAGGGTTTCTTCATGAACTTTAAAGTTAATTATTTAAATGCTGTATTCAAAATGTTTTTCTGCTGCCCTCAGTCAGCCAAAAATATAAAAAATGTAATCACGGTTTTTGAAATATGCTTGTTGTTTTCCATTTCTGACAATAGTTATGTCAATAATATCATTTCAAATCGTAGACACTTGTCCTTAAACTCTTGATAGTAAATTATGTGGAAAAATACATGTTGTTGTTTAATCTCTCTAAAGTTCTTTTCAAAGGATGTGAGCTCCACGTGCACATTGTCTCTATTGTGTTGGTATGGCAACAAAAACCTCAACACTTTTTAAAAAATTAAACCATCTGCAGATGCCATTCCTGTTGAAAAAGTTTTTTCTTTATTACTTTTGTTTTGCTTTTAAATGAACCAGCTTAATTACAACCATCCATTACCACTTTTCCCGTTCGGGGTTGTGGAGCCGATCCCAGCTGTCACTGGGCGAAAGGCGGGTTACACCCTGGACAGTTCACCAGTCAATCACAGGGCTGACATATAGAGACAGACAACCAGCTATACTTACATTCACACCTACAGGCAATTTAAAGTCACCTATTTACCTAACGAGCATGTCTTTGGACTGTGGGGGGAAGTCCACACAGAGAGGCCCTGTCCGACAGGGATTCAAACCAGGAACCTCCTTGCTGTGAGGCAACATCACTAACCATTGTGCAGCCCTAACTACAATCACACTTTTTCTTTACATCAGAGGCAATTTTATGCTCTAAAAAAGAAGAGTCACTGAAGTTAAGTTTAGTTGTGAATGAGTGTCACAGTGGCAAGCAAAAAAAGGTGTCATGATCAGATATAATCTACTGCTCCGGTGCTACATATATCTTTTCCTAAGGTTGACTGACCATAAAGACAATGGTATTATGTATTCCTAATTGTAAATGGTTTGTTTGTCAGTAGTTAGTTATTATAGCATTGAGTGTGAGTGGATCAGAATCCAAGAAGATTTATGAGCAAGTTGCATGAAGGCCTGGGCCAAACAGGCCCCCCCATACTCTCCTTTACACCATCTGTCATGTCCTTTAATGGTTTTCAGCTTAGCATTAACACGTCAATTCTGTTGTTTGCGCGCTGTTTGAAATGACACTGGCTTTCATTTCTTTCAAAACAGCAGCAAGAGACTTCAACAAACAGAACCCTGCATGAACCCTTTGAGCAACAAACTGTTTTAGTTTGTAGGCTTGGCTGGATTTTTGTCCTCCCCTGAAACCCAGTGTGCTCTCCTTACATGACCTACTGGCAGTGTCACCTCTAGAGGGTTTTCCAGCAGTGATCTGCTCCCTGGCATCAAACATTAGCCTGATGCACGTAATTTGCTGAGACTTGTAGCACGTTAGCATGACTCACACTCAAAAAAACAACCTTTCACCCACAGTTAGAAATTCCTTTCTTTTGCTTACTAACTCGTTGATTTGTCATAAGGAAAAGATATTTGTGTAACTGCCTCAGGACTTTACATCTCATTATGGTATACAGTTTGAAGGGAGTTTGAGGATAATGTTAGCATGTTACCCAGTTGGACTTCTGCCATGTCATTAAAACAGGCCACAGATGGAACCCAATAACAGTACTTTTTCCAGGGGTGGATCTATTGCTTTAAGTTCTCTAGGGCAAAACTGATGACAGGCAAATCACTCTTCATAAATGCTTCATAAAAAGTAAAACGAAAAGGAAAAAATAAATCAGCTGTGAAGAGAGACTGCACTGATTCCACATTTGAGTCACTGTGTGATTGATGAGCAGCTCACAACAGCAGGGACTGAAGCCAAAGGCTGTACATGTTGGCCTGGTTCTCATTGAAGTGGGGATCACTGTTTGCATGTTTTTGGAGTATAATAGATGTGTCCCATCTTGAACGACCATGCACAAAACACCACTTTGAGCTATCTGCAATAAAGTTAGAGGACTGAGCTATTGTTATGGCTACAGTGTCATATTGCCATCTGGGTTTCACATATGACTGACTCGTCTTTATTGGGAGTACTGCAGTAGGAAATGGCCCACAGCAGGAAAGTGTTAGTATATATCTCCAGGGCACACACACTATTTCCCTCTTGAATAAGAAAGGATGAAAGGAGCTTTTGTTCAGGTTTGAGTTAAAAAATTCAGTCCATGGAAGGACTCCTTGCCATTGTATCTGAAGCGTTCTCGTGAGAAATACCTGCAGGGGTGCTTGCAGATTTAAGGAGTCAATAGCGACCCTCAATAGTGAGTAGTTAGAGGAGTGTCATTACTGCACCAGTTGAGAAAAGGTAATGACAGAACATATAACAAAGGGAGGGTTGAAGAAAAAAACACTACCTGCAACTAAAACAAGCAACTCTCCAAGATAGAGAGAGGGAATGCACATGGAACAGGTGATCAGATAATCCCCCTATCCCAGCAGGCAGCCCGACAGCACACTCAAGTATTAGCAAGCGCCTCTATGATGGAGGCCTGGATAGTGACACAGAGCTCAGCAATAAAAGAGGAAAGATAGCAGGTGAGGAGATTAAACCTAATGTCTCACAACAAAAGAGTCAGAAAAGATAGACATTTTGTAGCTTTGTGTTTTCATTTCAACATATTCATTTTCCAAAAGACTGCATGGGATATTGATATTTAGCATGGATGTTTGTCTTGTTTTTTAAAGTTTTAAATGTAATGATTTAATCCAGAATGCACAATAATTAGGATAAATACCAGAGCAAAAACTAGGGGATACTGTAATGTACCTATAGGTACATTACAGTATCTATAGGTACGTAGAACTGAATTTAGTCAGAAGGGGGTGTCTGTGTTAGAGTCACTCATTCCTGGAACAAACTACAAGCACATATCAGTGATTGTGACAACTACTCAACCTATAAAAGAAAACTCAAGCATTGGATCAAAATGAACTTATTCATAATACTGTATCTGTCTCCTCTTCTGATGCCCATTCCGGGGGGCTTTTCATCTAGTATTTTAACCAGCTAATTAAACATGGGTCTGTTATTTGTCATAAATGTGTCCATTTTGTATGTTAAACTTTCTGTGTGCTGTCTTGTGGACTGTCATGTGATGTGTCCTGTAATTGTAAAATGTGTTTTGTGTTTTTGGTAACCTGCCATAGAACTACAGATTAAAGTGAGTTATGGTGGTAATTACAGCGTATCTACACAGAGGCGGGACGCTGATAATTAATGATTAATATGCACTGTCCTTATTTAATAAATACAATCAATAAATACATTCAACATCTATGTTTAGCAAATTATGATACTTATGTTTCCCTGCTTCCCTAAATATGTGTATCAACTCAGTTACAAACATGATAAAACAAAAGCAGTCAATTATGAGATTTATTACCAACCTTTAAAAAACACCCTCATTTGCATCAGATCTGATTTTTTATTTACAGTTGTCGTTTGAAGAAGAAGTTGTTCGCTTCACGCAATAATCTTAACTTTTGTTTAGTTGTAGAGTTGTCTTTGGTAGGACGTTTTTAACAAAGTAAAAAAGAATATCCGATAATGTTACCCTTGTGAGTGTGTTCAATCATTCTTGTAATCTTGTATTAACACAAAATAATGCATGCTGGATGTCTGCTAACATGCTAATGTTTCTCAAGACACTCTGTTGAATTGGTCTTGTGAACTTTTAGCAACACATTTATTTGAAGACTCTTCTGGGAAAAAAGGCTACCTCACCAGAAGAATTTCAGGGGATTATCTAAAACTAGAAAACATCCTTTTGGGATCATAAATATATAACACATGTACTAGAAACACATTTATTGACAAGTTATTTAATCCTGGACAAAGTTTGTGGTCTATTGTGTCCTAAAACCTTGCTGAATGTTTTTCCTTTAAACAGATTTTATGATGTTGGCAGAAAATTAAAATTAATTAATCAGACCTGCTGATAATAACTAAACACTGCAATTATTGACATTAGTCCATTATGTGTTCATTAATTTAAATCAACAACAACACTGTCAAACATTATCAGAGATTGTGGCGAGCTTGCTGCACAGGGAACTCTGACCTGGCCTGATGTGACTCTGCTTGAAAGAAGTCCTGCTCTGTCTCTTTGAGCCATTTCTTCTCTCTGTCTTTGAGTCTTTCTCTTTTTTTTTCTCAAGCAAAGTATTCAGACACAATCATACATACTAACACTTTGACTGTTACCTGGAAGTCACCTCTGGGATTTCCTGCTGTGCATATTTACATCACAAGCAGCTGCAGGAGAGTGGTGATCCATTGATAGGGAAATGGGCCTGTCACTAGGAAATAGTGTATTACAAACAGCAACTTCAGAGGACCGTAAAAGTGTTTCTCCATGAGCGACAGCACAGTATGGCATAATGAATATGCAGCCAAAAGGATTCCTGCCTCTAGAGGTGTTTGGCTTGTTTGCTTTTTATTCAATAAGTGGAAATGAAGATACATATTAAAACATGTTTTTGTGTAAGTAGAAGTACTGAACAGATTTTTTTGAAAAGCAAAATTGGGAGAAAATAAACTGGCTCTGAAATGTACTCAGTACAATAGTAAAAAGTTGCCTTCTGATTGACTTCTACACTGGTTGTTGCGATTCAAAGCTAATTGAACTTCTCTTCATATTTAGAAGACTATTGAACTTAAATCCTAGTAGTCCCCCCCAGTCTACATAATGGTGACTATAGCCCAGGGACGGCGCCAGGACTCCAGTTTTGGAAGGGCTTGTGTATTTTTGGCCTATCAGAAGTTACAATGGTTCCCTCTTCTTAGAATAGATTAGAAAGTTTATTTATGAAGCACATTTCATTACAGGTAAGCTCAATGTGCTTTACATTGATGATAGCCCACTATATTCTAGAGTAAAATGAAGTTTAAAATATATTCTAAAGTTTATGAATCTGTAGCCCTGATGTATTAAAGGCTTTTTATGCTTAACCCTCTGAGTGCCTCAGACCTCTTCAATAGCCTCTAAATTGGATCCCCGCACTGAGCACCAGAGGAACTCATTATTTTCAAAAATTATCAAAACAATTTTCAACACCCATGCAGCACTCCATGCATCTGATTTTTGACTATATTCTAAACTTGATCATAATGTTTCTCTGAAACATAAACGATACAGAAACAGACTTTTGTTCATCTGTCGCCCACGCATATATTTTTTGACACACACGAGTAAAACATGCTCCCTTTTTTTTCCACTGCAAAAATAATGATCAATACAGGTAATAACCCAGTCCTGTAATGTTTTGCTACGGGTGTTAAGGTACAATAATTCCATTTCTCATAACACTGGGGCTTCTGTATCGTTGTTGAGCGAGCTACATTGACTTTAAGTTAGAGAGAGAGAGCGGTGTATTCTGTGACTGTTTATAAAAAAAGTTCATTCTTCTGGCGTTTCAAAGTCTCATGCCCCCAGGACAATACAGTACATGTTATAAAGTTGTGTTTTTACACAGTAGTCAGTGGGTCATAGCCCCGCAGAAACACAGCTCCGCTGGTGTTTATCGGTATGTGATTAGATTATAAAGCTGGGAAAGTGCCCATGCACCAATATCTTCCTGTCTTTGGAAATCCGATTTAAAATATGTGCATTTTACCAGAACAGTGCAGCACTGCATTTTCACAATTCTAGAGAAGAAAAAAAAATAGTGCCGTTCTCAGTATATAGATCTCTTTGACTCACTCACGATTTGGCTGCATTTTAACCACAGCTCCCCATTCATTATCAAAGATGCCCAAATTCCCAACACACACTTGAAACCAGGAAGAGTTTTATCACCAGGTTTAACCTTTGCATACAAAACAAGCTAATTAGCCCAACAACTTTAGTAACTGAACCAAACGTGCTAACCAAGAAGATGCATATTATGTTTAATACACATTGACAGATATGCAAACGAATGATCTTTTGTTACTGTCCCATTCATTTAATTTGATATCTTTGAGTTGAGTGTTTCAGTATGGGTATGTGATTCATTTCACCACCAACTGTTGGACTGATGACCAAATAATATTTTACAGACATTCATGGTCCCCATAGGAAGTTGTCTCATTGATGCAATCCTTAAACCTTAGGCTAACACTGTTCATATGTACACATTGTCCAGCAGTTTTGGTTTATGACAAAAAAAACTAAAAATATCTCAGCTGTACTTTTTTTGCTGATAAGCAAATGTTGACATTCACACACGCTATGGTATTGTTGAACAATAAATAACACGTTGTAATTTTGAGTATTTTAGCAGAGGAGCAATTAGCACTTTGCTAAAAGGATTGTTATCCAGCCTCACAGAGCTGCTGGAATTGTTTTGGACTTTTCTCTTTTCTATTTTTATGGAGAAGCTTAGTACTGTGAATAATTGTGGACATACTTCTTTTTTTTTAAATATAAAAAAAAAAGATAAATAAAAAGAGACTGCAAGTAAAGACCCTTGTATTGGTAATATTCCCTGAACCTAAAATGCTCCTAGGTTCTGTCACTTTGGCCATAAAAATGTTGCAGAAATTAGACAAGTCCCAGTTTGTATGACCATATAACTCAAAGACCTGCTTAACAAATATGTGAGTGACTGAATTTTGCCATTGGTCAGACTCTTTCATGAACACCTACGCACTTAAGGAGATTACTGATTACGAGAATGATGATGATGATGATGATAATGATGATGGTTTTGTTAGATAATGATGATTTTCGGATGGTTTTGATGCTGATCAGAACTCTCAAGAACAGCTGTCGATGTTGTGCTTTGCCTCTGTGCAATTCCTGTCATCAGGTGTGTCCGATCAGACTTAAAGGCAGGGTTAGTAATTTTCTTCAGATACTCTTTTTAAGATTTTGGTTGAAATTGTCTTTACTTCCTGACAGAAATTAATAATTAATGGTTTCTGAAAAAGGAACGAAGAAAATATGTCATCTGTAGCAGCTACAAGCCTGTAAAAACTATGACCAGTGTCTGCAACGAGGTACCAATTTGATAAACCAATCATGTCTCCCTGTCTCCCTGCTAGTACTCTACCCGTTGCATGCAATAGCCCACACTCAAAGCGTAAGTTTGTTGTTGGCCGTTGTATTAAGTATGTAATGTATTAAGATTTGTTTACTCACCCCTGAATGAGACAAGACGTAATTTTTACACAATGCAAGCAATGAGCAGATGTCTGCTTATGGAGCAATGGCGCTCGTGCATGTAAGTGGGGGCCGTGGCTTTTGAGGGAGCACAGAGGGGAGCGGTCGGGTGTAGACAGAGCACTGAGGGAATGCTACTTTCAAAATCATGCTAGTTTTTGAAAATGACCAGCCCTGCCTTTAAAGCTGTTCATTTGCACTAACTGACATTGTTTCCTCCTTTCTAGATCCTTGCTTGTTTTGTTCTTACTCTCTGATGTACATCACTTTGGATAAAAGCGTCTGCTAAATTAATTGTAGAATTGTCAGACAGATTCAGTTTTATCAGACCTGTATTACAAAAATTTGCAAAACACAAATCCTGTGACAAAACGCCTTCCTGACATCGTCAGAAAACATGCAGATTGTCTTCTTGACTTCTACTGAAACACAGAACATGGGTACAATTATTAATATGATTTCTCTAAAACTGCCAAGCCAGTTAAAATGAAGGGGGGTGGGGGAACATTGGCAACGGCAGATTTGCTAAGCTGTAGCTGACGAGATGCCACAGTTTGATGTAGACAGACCTGGAGATGGAAGAGGGGGAAAATGAATAAACCAGATTGAAATTCTCCAGCCTTGCAATGTTGCTCCCAGGAGAGCAACCAAGCAAAAGGAATATCTGATAAAAACAGAAGAGAGAAACAGGCAGAGAAACTTTTAGTTCTGAATTATTGAGCCATTTTGAGGTTGTAGTGTTTGTATATGAATGTTTTCATGCAAAGCTTATTGTTGGAGATTTTATGAATGAATGTCTGCATGCAGGATCGCAGAATCACATTATAGGTGGTCTTGGAAGTTAACATCTGTCTGATTAAAGCAGGATTTAAATCCTTCCTGATCCAGTTATGCCCTTTCATTTTTTGCCATATTTTAAATAACTCTCATGGCTCATGCCTAAAGGGTTGACAAGTTAATAACAGTCCGAATGATCATGACCTCCATCCTGTGATAGTTCACCAGGAAAAAGCTTTCATTTCTGATGCTTTGAGTTGGATTTCTGAGGTGGTGTGGCCTTCACACAGTGCCATGTGGAGAGTAATAGAAATTGGTGTTGGGTATGTGGTATCCATGGTGACGATCCATAGTTAAAGGGAGGGATCCTCTGCCAGCATTGTGTGTCTAGACCATGCAAGTGTCTCCAATTGGGTGAAGCAAGTGTGGTGAGTCTCGCTTTCATGTGCTAGATCAGAGCCATGCTAATGTTGCTCTCAGAAATATTAGCACCACTCAGCACAGGGTTGCTGTTTTTGCCATGTACCCATAGCAACCATTAATTGTGACAAACAATGTTGGCTTTTGATTTGTTTGTAAAAGAAGTGCCAAAAGCAGCAGGTTACTAAGCTTGCTGCATTTTTATTGTGCTCTCAGAACCAACATGTTAAATATTTAAAAGATTAGAGTCAATGGAACAGTTTATTAAGATATTAGTCTTGAACTGACACTATTAGACTATTCCACATGTATAAACCTTTCTCCCTTTTAAGAATGCTTCTTGTATTTGTGGGGTATAATTAATGTGGATATCTTGAACATCTATAATAAGAATTATGTTCTGAGCAGTTAGTTCAATCTTTGTTAAGTTGGTTTAGGCTACACCAGTTACAAAATCCTAAAGTTTACTTATGTTGGCTTCTGCTAGTGTTGCTTCTTTAAGACTGCACTGAATTAAATTGCTAATGTCAGAGTGAAATGTATGTTTATGAAAATCAAAATTAAGTAAAGAGAAGAAACAGTTTCCGTGAATAGCTGCGGCCTCTCTGTCAAAACAAGACACTATCAGAGAGGGTTTGTGAATGTCTTTCTGCACAGGTCAGATTTAATTCACACCAACACAACTGCTCTGAAATCACACCTTCAACCCAGAGGTATGTACTTGAATTTATATGTGAACACAGATTCTGAAAGAAAGAATAGTTAATCATTTTTAAGTTCAACACAGATCCAAAGAGCGTGTCCTTTCATGTACTTCATAACTCTCCTTCAATTAAAATAGTAATAATAATTGACAGGATTTGTGTTACAGAGCTGATTTGTCTGTCATTAGCACTAATTATTTACCATCCAGTCATATCAGCAAGTTATCAAATGTTCTACCTGACCGTGAGCAGACATGTCCAGAGCAGTCCTGATATGCATGATCAGCATTTCTGAATGTATGTGTTAAAGTAAAGGAGGTCTTAACTTGACTTACAGTATATTTAGTATGTCATTTATTGGACATTGAGAATATAAACATACAGGGGATGGAGTAGGAATTTCTATTTCAGTATGTGTGTTATTTACTTTCCTTTTTTTAATGATGAAGAATTTTGAAAAATGTTCTTTTACTGGGATTAACCCATTCATACTTCTTTAACTTCTTTCATTCTATTCAGACAAAGTCTCACACTGCATTATAACTATTGTTGTCAACAATCTGATAGCTGATCAGTGGGCTTCAGGCAAAATACAGTATGCTGTGTGTCTAAGTAGTGCTAAAACAAAATGACTTGCTAGTGGAAAAGTAACGTGCTGTGAATTTTTTCAATATTGCGTTATGTAGCAGTTATGTAACTGTTGTATTAGATGGATTTTTCAAGCTTTTATGGAGGGTTGCATCATTTTAAAGAGCTTCTTTGGCCTGAAAAACATTAGCTGTTTTTGGGCACCATTGCTTAATGTTATACTTCCCTGTTGTTTACCACTGGCTCATGTTCCTGTCTGCAGCCTGAGTTTCTCATCTCTTGCCATATTGAGGCATCTTGGTGTGTCTGTACTGTTCACATGGGACTGTTAAAGACTAGACCAGAACCTTCAAGGAGATAATAATTTGAAAAAAAAATTCTAAAAAAATAGCATTAATGTGTTGAATCGTTTTTCTTAATTCAAGAAAATGTGGACACACAAAGATAAATATGGCAGAATAAGGCTGCCTTGAGTCATACAAAATGTGTTGACAGTTAATTTATTTTAAGTTTTCAGAAATATGTCATGATGACATTGTACAGGTTAACTTATTATGAAGCAAAAGTCCTTTTCAGAATAAAACAGAGTAGTTACATATTATATGAGATAAACATCTGCACACTGGGAGACCTGGGACGGGTCTCTTGAGACTCTGATAAGCATTTACCACCTGTTCCCCAGAGCCACAGATCCTGGCATTTGATAGCAACTCAATCAACATGGCATTGCTGGTATTTGGCAGCATTACAGAGTGACAGATAATCACCTCATTGTGCTTCATCCATACCCTGCCGCCGCTCTTTACCAGAGCTAGGCTGAAAGTCAGCCAACCAGCAGTGACCCTATGAAATACTGTATTCCACATATCTCTACTAATCCAGTCAGGTATCTCATTAGCTATGGTGGTTGTGTGGTATTTGATGCAGGTGGACAGCCTTGTGGTGGATGCTGACTGACATCCCCTTTCATCTCAGGCCCAGACCAGCTCCTTCTTTATGTGTGTCAGCGTTACATAGAGAGAGCTGTAGATAAAGATGGAGACTATATAATATCTCATCTGCACCTGGCTACCCAATAGTGGGATTACAATTAAAACGAAAAGCTTGCTTTCTGCCTTTTTGGGTTCTGTATGTGTAAAATGGCCAATAAAAACATTTTGGCCAGGACAAAAATAATCCAAAGTGATTTATGAATGATTTATGAATGTGCCAAAATGTTGCTTGTCATAAGGACTATTCATGGTATCTGGGGCAGAGCAGGGTTATGACCTATCACACACATTCACACCCTGACGAGCTTGCTTTCCCACACACTGACCTCATGGTTGGCACAAATGTTACAGCGTTTTATCTTAGAGTCTTAAAGCCAGGAGACAGCTGTGGACCAGCAGCAGTTCTGTCACACATCACAGCAGAGCCGTCTTTTCCACATACGTAACACTGCAAAAATCAGTCAAATCCTGTCTGTAGTAACTGCAGCAAAGGAGTCTACGATTTTGCTACTTCTAGACTGGATTATTGCATTTCCTTTTGACGTCACCCATTTGTTACTGCAGAGGGCTCTGGAGGCTCCTAGGCAACAGCCGCCATGCAGGAAATGCTGTCTCAGCCAAACTCTAAGTCAACCTTAGGACAGGCTAAGTGGTTTTAAGCCTTATGACAAACCGTTACATCGCTCCCGCTTGTCAATCATGTCAGCTATACGCACCTAACTATGTATAACACGTATCATTCATGAAATCAAAACAGAGCCGTTTGAAAAAAAAAATCACCCCCCGTAGCCTACAGTGTGTGATGACAATAACAAATCAGATCTATTTGTTTTTTTGTACCAAACTGTAAACATGTTAATTTATGCTTTAAAAACTGGCTTATTTGGCTGTGTTGTTTATGTGACTTCGTGGGCTTCTGGAGCCAGCCTCAAGCGGACACTCGATGAACTGCAGGATTTTGCACACCGCATTGGCTTCATTTTTCAAGACCATAGGTTGCCGCTTGGTTCTTACAACTGTCAAGCTGCAAAAAATGTGGTCTTCAAAGGCTTTCTTTAAAATCTAAAACAGAGTGCCAAGTTATTTTGTTATCCAACAAACGTTCCTTTATCTACAGTATATGTTCTGCACTTTCATGAATGTATATTATCATCAGCAAATCTAATTTATGGATTTTTTTTATTCCTGATCAAAAAAATCTCATACCGTTGATTCACTGTAAGTTTAATATTTGTAATACCCTTTGAAAGACTCTTGGCGCTGTACAAATAAAGACTGATGCATTAATTGATTCATTGAATTTGACAAGTGACCATCAATGTCTGTCACACCTAGTGTGTCCTTTATCATAAATTGCATGTTTTATTTTGTGATTTTTTGCAAACACTCGAAACAGAATGATCTTTGATATACACTGACTTTTGTATTATTTTTATAAATCAACTTAAATTATAAATAACTCCATAATCTTTTTTCTCGGTTCTTCAGCTTCTGTTTTATTTTATGTATTCGTGGCCTTAAAGAAAAATGAAGGTCTTGTATCTGATGTTTGGTATACAAACATCGAAGAAGACCCAAAAAGTGTAACATTTTGACACAGTTTTTGGTTTAGCTTTGTCCAAATAAACCAGCAGACAAAATGATGGAGATATGCCATAGAACAGAACAGCCTTCTTTTGATGTCAAAGTAAGACACATGGTGATAGTGACAACATATTTACAACAGCACATAAACATGTTTTCAGTATGAAGAGTAACAGGAGTAACCTCTGGAGCCTAGTGAGGCATTAGCAGGTAGTAATCTATAGGCCAGAACAGGCCTTTATCTCTGACCCCCATGGCCTCTGCTTTCAAACTGCTCTGTAATTACTTTGACCTGCAAAGACTAACAGGCTCTACTCTTCACACTTCAAAAGAGTGAAGCCCTCACATATTCACTCTGAAGATGAATACAGGTGTTATGATATAATCTGAGGTGAACACATCCAAGAGGTCAAATTCCAAATTTCACTGGTCTTTTTGTGCTTTTCTGGCTCTTTTTTTTGATCACTTCAGGAGGTTAAAGAGACTGTGCAGAGTAGGTAAAAGGGGGTATATCTAACTGTACGTACAGCACACAAACCTTCAAAGAAAGATAGATTTACTTAAAACAACGTCATTTTACAAACATAAAACATTAAGAGAGATGACAACTATTACTGTAATCAGGTTTATTAAACAACATGCCAATTGTTCAGAGCTTTTAAATTTCAAACAAAAGAGTCGCCTTCCATGCTTTTGTAGAGAAAAACTATAACTTCTCTACGTCACAGAAACTGCATAGCATTTCTTTATAGAGTGTTGTATCAAATAATGTTTCTATTGATCTATTAAACTTGCTGGTAGCAGTAGTAGTAGCAGAGTCACTCACTTGGCCTGCATCCCTCTATTTCAGTTTTTTTTTAATGCACATATGCAACGCTTTATAAAAAAGCAACAAGGGTAATGCTTAAACACACAGGTACAGTTTTAGTTAGTGTGTTTAACATTGTTATTTTTTTTGCAATAAGATGCACATTTGTCATTTTGCACAACAAAGCCTAGCAGTTTTTGTTTAATTCAACCTAGGGCCAACCTAGGGCAAATTTTAAAAATAAAGCTTGATGAATATGAACCACTTCTGCAGCTCTATCTCAAAGCACTCATATCAGAGCTGCAGCTAGAACAATTGAAAAACACAAACATATTAAGGCTTGATTATGTATCACGGTCATCTTCTTCAACTTTACAATATGGTTTAATCAAATAGCTAACATCCAGATTTCCACTCTAAAGACCTTGAAAATGCCTTCCTCCATCATGTGACCAGTGTTGTCTCTACTTTTGTCCTAGTTATATACTTGCATACTACTTACAATAAAAAGTTGAATCTTTTTGCATTTTGGAGACTCCTGTACTGAATCCAGTTTGTGTGCACAAGCTCAAGGGATTAATGCATGCATGTGCAACTTAACCACAAGTAACAGTGTATTACATTTTCTTCAATTCAATGAAAAACGTACAATTTTGAAAAGCTCATGAACTTGTTTATCATCGAAATAAGTTATTTTATGGCCTTTTTACTGATAAATAGATCAGCACGACCCTCTTTGCTCAACAGGATTTTAATTTAATGGAATTGTTTATTTATTTTTTATTTAACCTTTATTTAACCAGGAAGGAAAACTCATTGAGATTATAAATCTCTTTTTCAAGAGCGTCCTGGACTAATTGTTAAAGCTCATATGAGGAAATCTCCGTTTGTGTCAAATGCAGCGCCCCCCTGGGGACAAAGCAATGCATTTGATCTCTAAGCTGATCTTGTCCTTTACATGTGTAAGTAGTGTTTTCTGATGGAAAACCTAATTTTACTTTCTTTTTAATGTCAGATGTATAATCACTGTACATTTTTGTTGTGGAAAATATAAACTAAGGCTGATTCTGCTGTTATACAGTAAGTTTGTCTGAACCAACCACATGGCAACATTTCCAGGCACTAAAAATAACTATATAGAAAATATTCAGTCTTTATGCTGTTGGTCTTGTTTACTTTTGTTGAATATAGAAGAATCCATATTCATTTCAGTCTGTGTCATAACAAGCTCTCTGAAATGGAGCTTTAAATATTTGAGTTTTCACATTTTTCAATATGTCCTCTTTACCCTCACTGCAGGGGAACATCTGCAGGCCTTGATGGGAGTTGAAAAGAAACTCCTCCATCTTCCTCCCAGATTTTCACCTCTACATCAGCTCGTTGATTATCGGAAAAAGTCCAAATCTTGTCTACTCTTGCTTATGACAGCCCATTACCTCCAGGCTTAGCATGACCCCTGTTCAAAGCAGAGGGGATTAGATGATAATTAAAATGAACAAGCTGATGTCATCTAAACTTACTTGTTTGGCAGAGGGCACCAACTAACACTGCTCTATTGAATCCCCTCATTCAACCTTATTTCTGGGAGGAATAAGAAAGCACGTTTGTACCACGAGTGAAGTGTCGCATGTGACTCTCAAGAGTCCATACACTACAACTGAAATTAGTGTTCATCGCATAAACCATCACCATCTATAAACCATAAAATATTATACAGTACCTCGTACAGGAATGCCTCTCTCCTCTCTGAGATACACTGCTATAATTCACTGTCCTGACTTAAAACTCCAGTTGTCATTCTGTAATAAAATGCACTGACCTTTTTTGTAAGTTTTTGTGGTGACCTTACCTTGAACTCAGCTTGAAAGCACCATCAGATACAGATGTGCATGTTGTGGCTGGGAAACAACTGTTGAATGAAAATGATGAGCAGCTATGTTTCGCAGTTCATATTGTGTTGCAGATAATTAGTTTAGTGGAACTAGTGAAGCTTGTAGCATGGTTTAGTTGATAGCAAATAGTTAAAGTATTAATAAATAAATAAAAAGGTTCAAGGTTTTTAAGACACAAATAAAACAGCGGCTGAAACTGAATCAAGTTTGTGAGCATTGACCGTTTCCTCTTAGATAATCATTTTACTGTTTTGTTTTATTTAGTCTCTTGTTTGTATTGAGTTTATAATGTCTGTATTTGTATAGCATCACTGTTTCTGTATTTCTTTAAGTCTAACAATTCTGTTTTAATCCTAAAAGCATAGCCAGGGACAGGGGTTGCAAATTAGCCAAGGCTAGAAACTTGTATGCATGGCATCTACTTTGTATTTAATATATGAAACAATGTTCACTGCATGTGTCCCTGTTAAATAAACGAATACAATAAAAAATATATGAGAGCTAAGTGTTTAGTTAAGGTGAAGGGCTGAAGAGCTGACTCAGATCAAACAATTTCAGTTCAGGGAGGAGCTTGTTTTCAGTCAACATTTCACCATCACTTTGGCTGATGCATAACAGAGGCTTAAAAGAAAGAACTTATTTTCTTCCCAGTTACCCACATGCTGATTGTTGCAAGAATCCCTGACCTCCATCATTTCTGCCAACTCAAATTTGTGAGTCCATAAGTCATTTCAAAAGAGAAATTAAAAGACTGGATGAGAGCATATAGCACTAACTAACTCACAGGAGAGGAAGATCTCCATTTGGTGGCACTTTATATGCTTTATTATATTTATAGCTGAAATAGTATAAAACACAATATTAGGTTGAGACCTTAAGAGCTTGTGACACGTATTATGTCCCGTGAAATGCATTTCATGTGATTTCTGTTGTTTCAAATACATTTGTTTTTAAACCATTAGAAGTGAATTAGCATCAGAGGAAAATAGACATTGTCTATTCTGTTTGGGGTGGAGGGTGATGCTAAATGAATGACTCAAACACAAGATATTCCTGGAGACTGGAGACTGGGGTTCAAGTCCCCTTTGACTTCTAAACGTTTACATTGTTGTTGTAATGTACCACGAAAAGTTTTCTCGAACCGTCGTGTTTGCCTTGAACTCCCCAAACAGATATATAATCTGCATGTTAGACAAGCAGAAAACAGACGCTACCGTGAGTGTCTGTATGACAGACAGGGATACCTAATGTGCGAGTCTGTGTGCCAGAAAAGGGTTTTAAAAACTGCGCACAAGATTGTCTCATTATACAAGCTCTGTTGTACGTGATGACATGTTCCTTGATTACAACCAGCACAGGTATCTTGATTTCCTCCAGCCCTATAGACCATCATATGTTGTCTAAATGAGTTTTTCTTTCATATTTTTTAGAACTATTGACATTAAAATAATAAAGGAAATTTGAAAGATATTCACTCACTGTAAAAGTAATAATAATAATAAAGGTCAGTGTCTTGTGGAGGAATATATGTTCTGCCCATTTATTAATGTTCTGAAGAAGCGTGAGCCTGTTGGAGAATTAAGTGTCTGAAGAGCTGGGTTTTTCCCCCAGAAATAAACGGAGACCACAGTAGAGCTAACAGGAGGTGAATATTTACATATTTATACTTTTAGTGGCCGATTGTGTAAAGAGAAAATGGTTTGCTAATTGATTTGATAAAGCATCTTTTTTGAGGTGGTATTGCATCAAGGTTATGATAACAGCTTCTTCTCCTGACTTTAGTTGGCCATAAAACTAATATAAGTTTAATGTTATAAACTCTCTTTCCATTCTATTAGCTACACTATCACTGATTCGAAAAAATTCAGTGAAGTCTTTTATAGCCAGAGAGGCACTAATAGGGTCAAGGTATGATTGTAGAGAGCATAAAATGTGGAAAAAATCAAGTAAAACTAAATAATTTACAAACACCATTCATATATCAAAATGAGGAGAAAACGAGTTGAAGCATGCCATTACTCTTTTTTGAAATAAATGCTTTTACAGGAGTAATATGATACCCAAATCCCCATATCTCAATTACCCTTTCCCTCTAAATCTTAACTGATAGCAAAGCAATCTTTTCCTACTTTGCCGCAAGGAATCAGAAACAGATGTAGGCAAGCACTACCGCAGGCAAAACAACACAGTATGATTAGGAGAAGAAGGTAAATGACAACATAAGGGGCCCCAAAACCTATAAATGAACACTTTGCAGGGCAGGCAACGTTGTGTGATCTGGAGCAGGCGTCCCATTGCTCCATGCCAGCAGAGGCTCATGAAAAGATTTAAAGAAGTGAGCTCTGGGATAATGCCAGGTCACGATGAAGGGACGGGTGGAAAAAAAGCCCTGATGGTGGAAGCCTGACCCGGCATTTAGATGAGTTTGGCGCCACATCCAACTTGCATTGGGAAATTACCATGAACTCCTTTTCCGTGTGTCAGCTGGTGAAGCTTTGTGTGTGTTACAATTCAAAAAAAGTTGGAGGCATTCTTTTGTGTTCATCATTACAGTGAAGCTGATACCTTGTTTTAGGACTTTGACCTTTGGATGTAGTCTGCA
This sequence comes from Tautogolabrus adspersus, assembly GCA_020745685.1. Taxonomy (NCBI): domain Eukaryota; kingdom Metazoa; phylum Chordata; class Actinopteri; order Labriformes; family Labridae; genus Tautogolabrus; species Tautogolabrus adspersus. The sequence continues at coordinate 9,375,619 of CM036538.1, read as the reverse complement.
GTAGTTAACTCAGTATATGTGGAGCAGAGTTTGGCTGATTTGAGTGTAAGCTGGTGGCAGTTGAATGCACTGTGACAGGCCTTGGTCGCTGTTTCCCACCCCTCTGCTTTTGCAGTCAGGCTCCAAAAGAGGCTTGTCAAGCCCAAGGGTCTGGTTAATACACTCTCATTCAATCAGACACGTACGTACACACAAGCAGAAATCACAAATGCACACAAAGGCCTTTTCATATTTCTTGAGGGAACTAAATCCTTCATTTTTCCGGAAAGCCAAACAAGCCATCAATGCCACTTTGGAAGTATTCGCAAAGACTACATATAAGGTGTTCTACTTAATAATGCATATTTCAATCATGGATAAGTAAATTCCATTCCCAGAACAAACTAAAACTGAGGTGTGCAAGTTTGTCTAGGTCATATAGAATATGTAATGCCCCTACGGCTCTGGTTCTTTCTAAAACTCCTTCAACAGATTAAAGGCAAACTTTGATTTATTTCAACTTGGATCTTTTATTGAATGTTTTGACCATTATTTCTATTATGATAACATTATGCTCACCTATAGTAAATGCTGAGAGGACATTTTGAAGGCAAAAAACAAACAAACAAGGAGTTGCAGTATTACTCAAAGTGTGTGATGTTATCATAGGCACTGTGGGAACTTAAACAAGTTAAAAAGTTAAGACTTTGCATTGACTCCTGCTTAATGTTAAGTGGCATGGACCCAGTGTCGGAGCAAAATTTAAAACATGGTGTCATTGAGCATATGCGTTTTCATCACTTTGTGAACAGAAGCTGGAGATGTATGTTAAACAAGCAAAAAGGAGGTTTAAATGAAATCCTAAAAAATTGGGGTGACAAAAAATGCACTGATGACTGATTAATGACAGTTTGAGTAATTTGACACCCAGTTAGTGTTTAATGCATGCTTTAATATAGAATGTTGGTGAAATATGTTATATGGTACATTGCGTTGTTTTATTGCTCTTACTATCTTGAAATGTGTGTTTGTAGAGGGTGAGAGTGGGCGTGGCACGCTTTTGGTTTATGAAACACACTTAACCTTGATTGGTTTGCTTGAAGTATTCTTTTTAGCCGTTTTCACATAGGCACTCCTGAAAATATCTAGATAATTTCAGGAGGACTGCTCCGGAGATTCTCCTTACCTGGCTGTTCACATATGCACCTCAAAGTGGGAGACTATCCCTGTCAGCCAGGAGGTGGGGGGCGGGGGTCACCTGAGGTAAGATGTGACGTAAAAAGAACGACGCAGAAGTAGTGGGCGAAGCAACAGAGTCTGCTATACGACGCTATATTGAGAATATTTGCCTTTATATCAACGCTAAATGTAGTTCAACGGAATCACCCTATCAACAAAAGAGCTGAGAACAATATACTGACAAACAGATGGCGTAATGCAGCCATTTAATTACGTGCCCGAAAATCGTAGTGGTCGTGTGCTCGAGGTGAATTCTCCAGATAATATCCACATCAGCTCACTCGGTCTTTGTGCAGAAAATATGGACTGGCAGAAGAAAGTCCAAGTGAAAAACTTGGCTGGTTGCGTCACACATACAGCTCCTCCGGCAAATATCAAGAGTTTTTCAGGAATTTTCTGCAAGTGTGAAAGCCATATTTGTTGTGTAATTTACTTGGTGGGGAGTCATAACATCTACCCATGTACAAGGATGTGAGCATATTTTAAATGATAAACTGATAATACAATAAATATATAGTACCAAGATTATATTTTCCGCCAAGGATGTGCCCAATTATAATTAAACAATTAAATATGTCACCCCAGTCATTTAAACCTATTATTAAGATTTTTATCAAAGTAGGCCAACAATGCCGGTTTAATGCCGTGTCTAAGTTTTACCACAGCCACCCAGCACTAGCCAGGGCTGTAGCTCCGCTCTACTACGATGTAAACCAGCACAGTGGAGGGATGCCATCTCATCCAGAGCAGCACAGGTAAACTGGCTTACAAGCACTCTACTGAATCAATGTGTAATCAAGTTACTAATAGGCATGTGGACGTAACCTGCTAAAGTCAACCAATTGAGAAACTAATTTGACATTGTGTACCCACTGAGTAAGGTACGTAGCGAAGTGCCACACATTTCAGCAGCATTTAAAATAGCCATCAATTTGGTTATTGAGGAATGTGATGAATTGTTTCAAATAGGCTACAAGCAATCAAGATAAGTATATTTGAAATAAATTGTTCTAAATGTTGACTGTTTTTTCCCTTTAGAATAGTTGACTTTAGTGTGACTTTCAATCCCTGTTTAATTGAAAGGGTATTTAGTCCCAAGGAACATTCCTATATGCACTGTTCCTCGGATTTATATAGACCCCAGGGGATAAATAATTTAACACCGATGATTGTAAACACTCCTCCTATTCAGTCTAAACCATTGGCAGATCAACTTCTCTACTCCAATGTGTAAAAAAGGAGGTGACTTGAAAACTGTTCATTAACAGAGAGAGATGATGGTCAGAATTTGAATTAAGACTCCAGCTGAGATTTACCTTTTTGAATTTTTTTTTAAAAAGCATGCTGATTGTAAGGAGTCAACAAATGCTCCCAGTCTGACCAGATCAGCCTAAAGCGCAGTTGTAGTTGTTGAACTCTAAATTTGGAGTGCAGGTCTTTCTATCACTGTTGTCATCTCTCCATTCTTATCAGTCAAGCATGCTCGGAAGGCAAAACAACTTAATGTATGGCACGCAAGTTTATTTATAATGATCTTTGTAGGTTCATTGTGCTCATTGGCTCTGCTATTTTTGACAGTAAAGCTTGTTAAAACAAGTAAATATCAGTTCCATATGACAAAAAGTCAGAGCTGTTAAAAACGGAATGATTAATAGAGTTCTTGAAATAATAACCAAAGTTTAGTGTACCAAGCCCACTGAATCATCCAATTGGCCATTGAAGGAACTAAAATTCCCTTAATCTAGTCCTTCCATTAAAATAGAGAAGAGTGGGAGGCCGATCTGCTTGATCACCAAAGGTTCAGTGTTGAGTTTGCTTCACTTTAAAAGACAAAACTTAAGTAAAAGCAGGAGGAAAAACAATAGCTCCAACCACTGAACGGCAACACAATGCATTTTTTAGGGGAAAGAAGTACAAAACAGAGCTGTGTTGTATATTTCCAGCAAATTTAAAAGTTTTGAACAAAGTTAGAAATTGTCTTGTTTTTAAAAGGTTCAATTCAGAAATGTTAATGGTTTACTGTGACAAAACCAAATCTCCATATTTAGGGCTCTTGAACTTGTTCAGCCCACACTGAAAGAATTTGTCCTTATTATGAACTTTATTCAAACCAGTTGGTGCTCTTGTGATACAGGGATTCCTGGAATATTGAGTTCTGTTTTCAATACAGCTTTTGAATAGGCCAGGAGACCTTATGGGTTTCATTTCTGGGGAATGCAACAGAATAGGTATGTACATTTAGTTAAACATAAAGGGAACCCTTACCACATCCATTTCTCTATATCATTTTTTAATTCTTATATTAGATGCCTCGGCAGGATGTCAACTGTGTTGCATCATCAGTTAAAACAATCTACATTGCCAGAAAACAACATTAAGAATTGACAATTCTCAAAAACTCTAGGGTACTTTACTTGATAAATTGTATGTCTTTTTTGTAACAACTGTATGATTATGGTGAGGGAAAGATTAGGGCATTTAAAGCATGACTTTGAGACCCACTCCACTCACACCAGTGAACATCCAGGGAATGGACATTGAGATAGTGGACTAAAAAGTACCTGGCTGTAATCTTATAATTACCTTCGGGTTCACCTGAATCATAAGCTGGACTGGACTGACAACGTCAACACACGGCAAGCCAGAGCAGACTCCATCTGCTGAGCACACTCGGGTACTCTGGTCTGTGTGCACTGCTTGCTCTGTTTTGTCCATCCTTGCTCAGATTTAACTAAAAGTTTTTCATCAGTTATATCACGCTTATTAAACTAAAGTTAGCACTGACTCTGACTGACAAGAGTTTTATAAAATGATCTTAAATATGCTCATTATAACTGCACATTAATAAATCAACACATAAAAAAGAATCTATCATGGCCAATGAGCTTGTTTACCAAATCGTAATGTTTGTATATCTGGTAAAAGTCATTATATAGGCCCTATTCATTGTCTTAAGGCTGCTCTATGTCAAACAGTGGGAACACGAGTATATGAAAAAATCACAGCTCTATCTGAGCGTGTTTCCCATGTGCCCGATTGGTGTTTACACACATCATGCCCTGTTAATTACCTGCTTATCTCATGGGCCTTCTGTTATATGCCGAGCGATAACTGGCATTAAACAACCACTTTTCATGACTTGATCTTATCTTGTAATCCCCGTAATTACCTGATTTGCTTTGAGGATTACCTGCATTGTTCCTGACAGAACCTAATCTCTGGACTTCAAAACAAAAGACAGACATATGTAAAACAACGGCTGATATAAAAGAGGAAAGGCTTCACCCTGCTGTGGGACGAGGCATTTTCACGCAAGTTCTCCGCACGGAATACCAAGTGGCTGCTGGGAAAACCTTTGTTGTGCCATGGTGGGGAATAGGGGTATTTGACTTAGATCTCCATGATTGCCAGAGGGCTGTGGCTACCCACCAAGTGCTGCAGCTTTCAATAGCTTTCTGCCAAGAAATACAGGGAACAGCAATACTTTAAACACACACACCTTAATAATTTTGTTTCATCCTCGCATTGGAATTATGTTTATGACATTGTAAACTGGCTTGATTATAAAATGAATATGGTCATTTACTACTTATTTGATTTTGTTTTTTGGAAATTTTGGAGGATTTCAACTTCTTGAGTTTCATTTGTGAATTCAGCTGTGACTGACTTTGTTTTTGTTGTGGAGTTGACCACAGCAGTCTGCAAGACACTGATACAGACCAATGGGACCTCGCCTTATCATTTTGGAATGCTGCGGTCCTCACAGATAGAGATGTCATCTCAGATGTTCTTTTGTTTGGATGGTTTTACACTTTTATCACTGGTTCATGGAGCCTGTCTGACCAAACCGCTTACGCACAGTCTGCAGGCCTCTAAGTCACAGCCTCTCAGTTATCTCCCAGAGAAGCTCTGACTGTAGGTCAGTCACAAGGGACATATGACCACAAGGAGTTTGCCACATTGTACATCATCTTTCCAACGTACTTTTTGTTTTGTTTCTGTACATCTGCTTCTCATCTGACAACTGCTTGCACTTGATTTTTCACAGACCTTTTCAGTATCAGGTCTCCACTCAAAATCCGCAAATGGCTTGTCGCTTAATAAGAATACCAGGTGAAAATAGAATTCATATGTGGGTCGTTATTGAAAATGTGTGCTTCATAACCAACTGCTGATGAGGCGTCACCCTTTTTTTTTTTTTTTTTCTCATAGGTATATTTATTGAAGTTATGCTTATTTTAACAAACAGACATAAACATCCATAAACACAAACACAAAATCCCTCCCAATAAAACATTATCCTCGGCAAAAAATAAAAAATAAAATCATACACAGTAAATACATACAAATGCAAAATCATAATTAACAGTAAAAAAAAACAAAAACAAAAATAACAAACAAAAACAAACTATATATCCAGAATATTCAGAAAATAAAGTTAGTTAAATTAAATAAATATTTATACACAGAATGAAAAGCAAAATTAATGTAAACTCAAAATATACATGCGTATGTACAATCAACCAGCTGTTTTAAATGTATTAAATTTGGTCATCAGCTCAGACACTCATTATTTAAACCATGGTACTCTAGCTGTAGCACAAGTTATCAATCATCTTAAAGTGCAACGGTATCATGTGCCCCTGCCTGAGAACAGGCACTTATTCTGTTCATAAAATTCACAAAGGGCGTCCACATCTCATAGAACTCCTCAACCTTGCCTCTAATTATGTACGTCATTTTTTTCTAAGGCCAGATTATCTGACATCTCCTTAGGTGTCACCCTTTAGTGAGAGAAAAACAACTTTAAACTTTTTCTTTGCAGAGGTCTGTGCTCTCCAGGTGCCCTTCTAGTTTAGACACAACAACATTGTTTTAATTCTTGACTGCCTTGTACTACTTACCAATATTTAAGGCAGAGTTAGAACAAGAGATATAACTTCATTTGTAGGCTTCTCTCTTAAATAGCTGGCCTTTTACATAGTAAATTGGGCGTGGCTGTCAGATTGCTGGTTGCTAAACGTTTTGGAAATTGTTAATGCGTCTAAAAAGTCTATGTGCTAGCTGCTCTGTGAGCCTTTATTAGGTAGTGCTTTGAGCTATAGATTACATTGGCAATTAGACATGATTAAAATTATACTAATAAAGACAGCATGTAGCCACTCTTGCCTGACACTCTGTGCTACAACAATCTCCTGGCTTGGTGTTGTGTAGAAAAAGATAAGAAGAGGACCCAGGCTCTCTTTCCAACTGGAGCAGGTTTATTTTCACACATAGAAAAATATTTATACATGATATATCAAAATGTAAACACGAACTAAAGCATGGACTTTTGGTGAATTATAAATATATTATTTTAAACACACCTGCTACATAGACTATACATATTTAGCAGTTACGTTTACCTTTACGGTAAACAAAAAACAACAAAACAAAAACAAACATTTACTGGTGATGCTAGATAGACTGTGATAAGGTTTGCAGGCATTTAGTCTTAAGAGCTGTATTTGACTATTACAATTGATGTTGCTTAAAAGTTAAGGAATTATTTGAGTCATGACTCTTATTGTGGGTTTCTCAGTCACATGCTTAATAATAGAATTGTGATGTGATTGTTCAAATATCTCCCAGATAGATACATCCTGTGTTATTTATCTTACTCAGACACTAACTACCAAATGCTTCAGTAGGATATGTGTTATTTCTATGTTTTAAAGAGTTGTTTCTAAAACACAAATAATCATGAATTATCTAGACCTGACAGTTTAAAAACAAAGCCAGGTCTCCCAAGTTTAAGTCTGGTCATCAGATTTCATTTTGAAAGTCCATTTAGGGTTACCACTTACAGCCACATCATTGGTCTTGAGACTTGCAACATGCAGCAGTGATAACACAGTCCTGATAAATCCAGCGCTGATTGAAAGCAGTGAACCCCACACCTCTGGTTGTCGTCTGGAAATGGAGAGCCAGGGAGCTTGTGTGGCTGACCTTTCCCATCATTAATCAAACAGACCAGACCCGACGCTGCATGTGACTGACATGCTACCTCAAACAACACCATACAGTCATGCGTTCAAATACCACACAGATAATTCCCAATCAAGGCTAGCATGCCAATAAGATGATAGGCGTGGAAAGGTCACTTCTGTCATAGTAATGGCAGCTGGTTAACACAATCTATGTTTTCACTTTATAATTCATTTTGATGGAAATCCCTATTTACGTATACAACTCTCTTTATTTAACTTATTGATTTATGTCGCTTTTTTTTTATCAATTATGTCATTGGACATCAAAGTTTTCAGTAAACGTCCAACCTCTAAAATAGGACACAGATCATTTGAACACCATTCCCCAGGTCTATGATCAGTACATCTGCTCTGCCAAAGTGTAAACCCTATAGTTACACGTGTATGATCTGGTTGCATATTCATAACGTGGTCCAGTATCAAATTATAAGGGCTTACTAGAGGCTTCCCTTTCTTTGTAGACACACACAAACAGACCCCTTTACAACTACACACAGAGCTTTGCGTCTGCCCTTTGGCGATCATTGAAAGAGTTAGGAAAATCCTGTGTAACACGATAGGTGGCAACTTGACCGTGGTAGAAAAACTGGAGTGGTGGGCTATAAGAGGCTTCCTACATCACCTAACGGGGGACTTCATGCAGATGAGATGCCATGAAGATCTGAAGGAGAAGCGGCCTGCTGCCAGCAATGAGATTGGGTTTCCCTACAACTTGTTGCCTGGTGCTAAATAAACGCTGGCATGTTGTGTGGAGACATCCTACACCCCATCTGATAGGGTTGCTTTCCCTGAGTTGTTCACAGCACAACATTTCTGACCCTCACAGTGCCCTCTTAACCCCTTCATTCTCCTTTCTCTCTGCGACCTATCATGCTCCTCTCAAACATTACAGCTCCTGTCATGTCTGACCTGCAAACAAAAGGTCCTAACTAGCATGGTCGCCTGTCACTAACAAGGATGCAAGGCACAAAGGCATTGTATGTGCTTGTATGAAAACGAATGTGAATTTAATGTCTGCTATGCACAAGCAAACTATTGACCCGGTTCCATTTAGTTGCTTTGCTGCGAGGCTCAAGGTTGATTCCAGACACCAGAGAGAAGCCTCAGATTCCCCTGATTTAGAACTCCAAGGATATTCCCTATATTTTTTCATTTGCCGAATCCATTTCACAGAGAAAAGATCTGTCCAGTTCTACAGACCTCACTATCTGGCTTCCGCTGCACAAAGGGAATTTATCATTAAAGAAGCACAATCAATACCTCTCACCCCCTGCATGGCAAGGCAAAGCACGGGCCCTGAGAGTGAAGCCGGGTGCTGAGCTCCAGTAGGGGAATGCAGGGTTCCAGAGGAGCTAATTAGAGAGTGAATGTCTGCTATCTGGTTAGCCCACATCCAGCTGTGGGAATGGTGCTAATGAGGCATGCTGTACCAGCATAGACTGGCTGTTATTGAAACATGGAAGATCACTGCACTTCTTAATCTTCTATGCTTGTATAATCATTCAAATAATGTTTAATTAATGCTTTAATTCCCCTCTGGTGTTTCATCTTGGCAAGCAAAGGAATTCTGTTAGCTACATGGACCCAACATGCAAGATGCTGTCTGACACCATGTAGGCACTTCAGAAATGTTGGAACATGTCTGAGGCATGCAGAACGCTTTTCTGAGAAACAACACACATGTAAGTCCCATGTTTGTGTATACAAATGCTTGAAAGAGATAGAGGGAACGTTTTTGTACCATAAAATATCTATTGATTTATAGGCATAAAACAAAATTGCTTATTTAGCTGTTACATTGGTCTGAACAAAATCTGTACACACACAGCAAGTATTTCAAACTAAACATCTACAATTTGAAAACCTGCCTCAAGTGAAAGATTTCTCTTTTGCTGATTAATCTAGTAATGATCAATTAGCTGTGGTTATGACTTGCAGCCAGGCAGTGAGCAGTGCAGCATGCCTGTTTTTTCATCATTAGAAGGCAGTGGGGTGTGAGCAGCAAAGCACATTTGACCCCTCTCTCCTGGGAAACATCACTTGGCAATAGGTCAGGATTCCTATCTGCACTAACATGAAGTCTTTCCCTTTTTTCCTTTCTTCTTAAACCTCATGCTTCTTGGGTGCTCTCTTGGAAGAGGTTAAATAAGTTTTTTCATAAGCTGCCTTGAGCTTTTTTATCCATTCATTTGAAAGAACAGTTGTAAACTAACATTAGCGAATCAAATGAGCCTTATCAGCTTAATTTGATACAGTATTTGTCAGTTTACCTCAGCCACTCAAGGCTCAGTGGGGAACACAGTAATGTGAAATCATTGCAGGGGGTAATATGAAAGTACTTAGCTTGAATTTATTACTCTCACTCACTTAAGTACCTCTTGCTATGGGCAACAGTTCAGAGGATAATAATGCCACTTTTACAGCCAAAGCTAATATGAGCCTCTGTGAAACTGAAATGTGCTATTGCTGCAGGGACTTTTTAATACAACCTCTGAGATTGAAAACACGGGCATATTAAAAGGACAATATCTGCAGTTCTGTCAGCGTCCCTGCTGACTGCACACCTCCCTCAGTTTCATCGGCTCCAGTAGGGTAAATATTTACAAATGTGCACTCAATAACATCTGCTGCGCTTTGAGCTCAGCAGCACGGTGGAGCAAGAGAGACGAAGCACATCATGAACTCATGGGAACGTACTTGGTCTCAGGTTCCATCCACTCACTGGGAGGCTTCAAATGCCACAAACAACTGGTCCCAGATGTATCCCATGATGCAACACAGATGAATTAAAAGCTCTGGGGATACCCTTGATTATTCATGTAGGGAGTAGATAAGTGGCAGTTGGCAGGATTACAAAGTTGTAGTGCAACACACATAGAAACAAAGGCAATGTCCTGCACTTTAGCAAATGAAGTGTTTATGACAACTTGCCAAAAAATGCAGCAAGTCTTTACAACATAATTTAATAAGGAAATGTGTTTAATGTAAAATTGTTTGGATAAATGACAGAGAATATGTGACAGACATCTGAATATAGAAGATCTATATCTAGTGATGATTACTTTTATTATAAAATATTGTTTCCCACTGCAAGAAAGTAGTTCTAGGAATGCTTGAAGCAGGTGCAAAAACATCTAAATCCTGGAACAAATGTCTTCCAACATCAGTCATCCATCGGTCTCCAACCTGTGCATTCAGAATATTCTATCAATGAACACATGCACACACTGACAGCACACACACAAATGCTAGTGTTCCCCCCGACAGGTGCATTAACACACTGCTAAAGACGTTTTCATGCTCCACCCTGTGAACTTCCCTGTATCTGTGCACTTCCATGAGCACAGGAAAGCCAAGTCAAATGTTAAGCTTTGATGGAGTGAACACATGGGACCCATGAGCTGAAAAACAAGATATTATGTCCTTCCTTCAATGAAATGTTCCTTTGATATACCACTGCTCAAAAGAGTTAACATTTTGCATTCTACAAAGTTAGTTATAGCAAAATGCAAAATTTCCCTTGATGTTTTTTTTTTTTTATTTAAATTAAATTAAAATGGCGTTTTAAAAATCATGCAAATGTAATGTTGCAACACACAGGTATTGAATCCATGTCCTTACTTCCTTCATACAGAGGTAGGATCTAAGTTAATCCTTGTGTCAGGACTCCAGCTGATGATACATTTTAAATTGTAATATTGAAAATGAAACTTTCACACAGGACTGTCAAACAACATAGAGTTAGATAACTTAAAAAACAGAAATACTTATAGTCATATATTTGATGGACTGTCCAGTACTGGATGTACAAATGTCAATGTTTTAACCTGCTCTGTTTAACTTCAAGCAAAACTATCAAACACAAAATAAACTTCCATTAATTATGCTGAATTACTCATTACTATTGTACTGAAATATGAAGTTGACATGCAAGAATTTTGGTCACTGCTGCATCATTCACACAGGGAGGGATGACTCAACAATCAAATAGACCTGAGACGAGGACTTGTGAAGCCCAATGATGCATTACTCATTCTACAAACACCCGTACATCCAGCCTGAATACATTTGATACGGGAGAGAGATGAGCAACAAGACCCTAATGTCCAAATCACATAAATTACTAACTTTGCTCATGATACAATTAACAGTGGAGTGGGAAGATGTCAGTTTGTGAGCAATATGTTGAGGTGACCATTTAAAGTTTATATGGGAGTTACAAGGTCATGGTCTCTGGGGCTTCTACACTCTGGCTTTGGACAATGCACCATAAAAAACCTCCACATAACCTGATGGTTAACCTCTTTTCCCACGCCTGAGAGAGTCAGGGCCCCTGGCACCGAAGGGCTTATAAAATGGAGCCCTGGTTGGACCCCTCCAGCAGCGTGACAGACAGGGCACCAAACTGCTCTTACTACCCCATGCACACCCCAGCATAAATAATGCTCGTGTAAGTGAGCTGCATAGCCCCCACAGCTGCTGTGAGCATGTTTTTTATGAGTTGCGGTATGACACTGTGCCCCATGTGAGCCATAATGAGCCCTCCTACCATTGCTAGTTTACTGGAACAGGTAAGGGCGGGAATGCTTTATTAGGTTAGCTGTTTAGTGTAAAGTTACTCCATCGTTAAAGTGATGGATGGCAATTAAGGAATAGATGTTGCAGGCTGTCTGCCACCATGCTGGCCCACTGCCAAAACAAGTTTAATTCAAATAAGGGAATGACCTGTATTTTCAACAAATGTGAATCAGTTAATTTACCAAATTGTTCCTGCTTAGGCCAAATTCAGCACCTTTCTTAATTTCAATTTATGTCAGTGTTGTAATGTCTTTGAAAATAAATAGAGGAGGTCAGAGATCAGATTGCTGTCGATGAACTTTCCTTGCAAAAAATAAGTGTTTGCACCCCTGAATGACTGCTGTTAAATATTGGTCTTTCTATGAAATGTTGAACTTCTATCTCTGCTGTAAAAACAGACTGACAGCCCAAAAATCACTACTCTTCTTTTCTCTAGTGAAACTGATTAGATCCCCAGATCATTAGTAAGGCTTTAATAATTTCTAGGGATTAACAAAAGATGAAACTTGGCGTGGAGCTTCCGTTAGTGAGGAAAAAAAACTCTGATGCTGGTATAACTCAAAGAAAATCAATAACCCATAAGATTTCTGATAAGATTTTTTATCAGTCAACAATAGGGCTAACATGGCTTCTGGAGGATCTTTAGTGTTTGTCTTCAAACACTAAAGATGCCTGTGAAGACTTAAGAAGCAGCAGTTAAAACTCATAACTAGGTTTATATTCATCAAGGAAGGAAGGTTAAATTCATTAGCTAGCCAGAGAAGACAAAAAACAATATACTGTACCTTTTTTAGGTAAGTCATCCCTTTTCACAAAGGCACAAATCTCCTGAAGATTTTCTGTAACTTTTGTGCAGGTTGTAGTGTAAACACAAACAGCTGAATATTTCACCCTGACTTTATCCAATTGTTTTCCTGAGAGGTCAGGGAGAGTAGATGAGTGAACACAGCAGATAATATTTTGGAAAAGTCTTGTGGGAGGGGTTAAGGATGTTGATGTCTTATGACTGGGGCACAGCCAATACAATCTTTGTTTGCTTGTATTTTCTTCTACGCTCTCTTTTTTATACTGTGAATACATCCAATTATCAGTAGCATGTACATAGTATATATAAAAGAAAAAACTATTTTCAAAGCATCAGACTCTGTTGCGTCTACCATGGTGCATCCTTTTTATGCCATGGACCTATTGAGACCCACCCTCCCCTTGCCGCTGTGAGTGACATGTCAGAACAAGCGACTCAGGATGATTTCAGAGGCAGGCTGTCTAAACATTTCTAGAATATTTTAAGAGTGCATGCAAAACAGCATATCATTGTTAATGTGCTGTGTGCAAATAAAAGTTGGACGGGCATAGCAAGAGTAACTGTACGGCTCCACTGGATCCTACGACGAATAGCGTCTCAACGCTCTATTCTATGCAAATGAGTCCAGGGATCGCCTGGACTAGCCGTGCGTTTATCCAATAAGGGGCATTCATTGAGGCTATTTCACCTAGTACGTAACCTACAGCGAAAAACTTGGCTATCAAGAGTGGGAGGAGAGGTCCAGGAGAAAATCAATAGGCCTACAAGTCCACTTTTCAGTGGGTATACGCCAATCAAGCGGCGAGTTGAGTTCTCCAGTGCGATCCCTAGCGTCCTCTCCTGAAGCAGTGGAGCTGTACGGTAACTGAGGGATCGAGGCTCAAGTGTAATTGTTTTCGATTAAATAGGTCATACAGCCTGTCCAAAGTATTAGTACACCCTTCCTAATATTATGTTTACATTAACCACGTCTCTATTCTACATGGCAGTCTTTAAGGCATGAAACATGAGGCAACTGAATGTAAGAAACAATTGCCTGACAACTATATAAAAGTCATTGTTAGCAGTCACTTAGAGGAAATGTAAGTCTTTTGCGAGGAAGGAAGGAAAATGTTTGAACAGACCTGTTAGCTAACACACTGGAGAACTGAAGCCTTGTGCATGGAGGTTTTGCTTTCCCTTGTTTCCATTAAAGTCACACAAGCAGAGTTAATGCCCTCTAACTTGTGGTGTAGCATTACAGTGAACCCCATGAAACTATGCTGGCTGTGCTTTAACCAATGTCATGTGTTTACTGAGCAATAGGCCACTCTGCGCTGAGACGTCTTAAAACCCATTCATGACTCTAAGACAGCAGGAGAGCTTTTAAATCCTGATTCAAGGAGACACTGAGAGACAGGTCATTTCAGTTTGAGAAGTTATTATATGTCTTTGTCAATCTGGTGAGAGCAAACAGTAAAAGGTGCTCAAAAAAGGTGAAAGTCCAACTGTGCTTGGTTTTAAAGTGTTAACAAAAGTAAGCATCTCTAGAAACACATTTCATCACTTTTATGAGGGTCAAGTGGCCATTGGTAAGCAAAGGAGACACATAAGAGGAAGTGGCTAATGACTCCATGTTTACTCAAGGACTCACCCAGCAAGATCATTGGCTCCATTTATCCATTCGTTGCCCCACCTTAACCATATGGCACCAAATAAGAAGAATTTATATATACTTTACCTGACTCACGATGTTACTCATGCAGAACTCTAATAAATTCTTCTTTATCATAGTCAAGACTTACAATACCAGCAATAAAGGTATTTGCTCTGCAGTGTGACTCTAAACTGTAACCGACTGTTTGCTAAATCCATTCCACAAACCCTGTAAAGCTCTAACTTTTAACATATGAGATTGTTGTCAAATAAGTAAATAATTGTATGAATTTTTCATTTTTACAAGAACATGAGAGAAAAAGATAAAGAACTGATGGTAAAGTGTGTTAAGCTTAAGTTTAAGCAATAGTCTGTCCAGCAACAGTTGTAAGCAGACTTAACGTTACTTCATACGTAAGCACATTATCAACTGAACTTTTTCTATAAAATACTCAGTACTTTATCAGATTTCCCCTTTTACTAACAGGATGATGCCCCTTTAGGGTGGTTAAATATAATATTATTGGCTTCTGAACTTTGTAATAAGTTCACAGGCCAGCAGCTCACGCTAAACAAACCAAGTTAGTGTTGTTTGTCAATCTAATGTGCAATTTCTAATCTTCAAGGTTTTTTCCAATGAAGTGAAACATATATAAAAAATTAGCATAATAACTAGTATAATAAAATACCCCTTGCAATAAAGTCATTAAGCAACAACCCATAGATATAATGGCTACAGTTGAACACATACACATACTCCTCATGCAGACCGTTTGCAAACAATAGGCTGAAAACGCTTTCACAGCCATATTTGTGCAAATTCTGAACTACTAAAATAGTTCAACTTTTGGAACACCGTGTGCTTCAATGTCACTTTTCCCTCATGGCCAATCAGAGTCAAAAGGGTTGGACTTCTCAAACTAGCTTTGTCAACAACAACAGAGGAGAAACTAATTCAATTGTATTTTGGGGGGTATAATTCCCAAGTCTAGAACAGATGGTAAGACCAGGACAGGATTCTTTCACATTTCTTGGAGATATGTTGAAGCATATTTAGCAATTGTAAACAGCCATAACAGTCACCACTAAGAGAAGCAAAAGTGATGCGAGCCAATTTGGTAACCAATCAACAGTAAGCATCAGTGAAAAGCGCTCCGAAACTGAGTTTGTGGGTGCTGCCAGAGCAAAAAAGTCATTAGAGGCCACAGGCCCTAACTTAAGCTGTTTTCACATATGCACTCCTGAACATTTCTAGATATTTTCAGGAGGACTGCCCCTGAAATCCTCCTGATCTGGTTGTTCACCCATGCACCTCACAGAGGTAGACAACCCTTGTCAGACGGGCGGGGGTTTCCTGAGGCAAGACATGACGTGAAAAGAACAATGCGGAAGTGGCACACAAAGCAACAGAGTCTTTTATATGACGCTATAATGAGAATATCTGCCTTTATATCAATATTATCTGTAGTTTGACAGAATCACAGTATCAACTAAAGAGCAGAGAAGAAAATACTGGCAATCAGAAAACACAAATGCTGCAGTTAAATTACGGAGATTGTATCAGTTGGGTGCATACAGTCTATGGTCTTGAACTGAATCGCAGGGAATAAACGTTGCCGACCCCTCCCACTAGCTCGCAGTGAATTCTCCAGATTATCTCCTGCTGCGTTCTCACATCAGCTCACATGAACTTCATGCGGAAATTCTACTTGGGGGCTGGCAGGAGAAACTCTGTCTAAAAGCTGAGTGATAAATTTTACATTTTGTGTTCACACATGCAGCTCACCTAGAAAATGTCAGGAGTTTTTCAGGAGTTCTGTGCAAGTGTGAAAGGGAAAGGACTCAGCAAAGGACCAAACCATATCTCATTATCTGAAAACATTGTTGCAAATAACTGTATTCTTCATTTAACAATTAAAGGGATACTTCACCCGTTGAAACATGAATCTGTATTGACATTGGGTCATATATGTAGTAGAAATGTGAAATAAATTTTGAAATTGGTGCCTTCTTGACCGAGAAAAGGCAAAAAGTGTCTTTTTGCCTTTTCTCGGCAAAGACAACAACTCCCAGAATGCACAGCACGGCAAGACACTCCCGCTGAAGGAGAGGTGCATTCATGTGCTATCGGAAAAATGAGATTCCGAGTTGTGCACATGAAACACCTGCTCAAGTCGGTTTTGTGTTTTGTTAACATACTTTTTATTCATGAACATATTGCACATCAACTTTTTTGCTTAAATATAACTTGACTATAAGATTTCTCCGAGTTGGGAAGTCGGAAGAACGACTTCCCAACTCGGAAACTTGGACCACCCGAGCAGCACCTGAATGCAGCATTACTCGCGGACATTTAATAATAACAATAATACAACTGATTCAGAGATTTCTTCCAGAAGGAATTGGCATCTTGGAAATTCCTGGAAGAAAACAGACTATATGTCTGTGTCCATAGGCAAACAGTGACAGCACCGACAACACAAGTCTGCCCCGGCTCCTTCTTCCTCTCACAGCCGCGGACCTAGCCAGCTAGGCTAGCTAGCCTGCCTGTCGGCACCAGCAGCCAGCTCGCCGCTATATTGCGGCTTGTATAAAGAACCACAAACATCCGATTCGAGCACAAGACCTTCAAAATCCCCTTCAGTCATATCAGTTTAAAGTTGAAACATAAGTTTTTCGCCATTCTCGGTTTATATCAGGTTAATCCGTAGAGACACCCAGCTTGAGCCCGGCTCAGGCTCACTGTACAGCCGCTGTCTGTCTGCAGAAGCCGCCTGGCAGATATTGCAGCTCGTAGAAAGAGCCACGAACATCCGATTCGAGCACAAAACCTTTAAAATCCCCTTCATCCATATCAGTTTGAAGTTGAAACATACTTTTTTCGCCATTCTCGGTCCTTAAGAGCTGTATCCATAGAGACACCCAGTTCGAGCCGGCTCAGGGTCCCTGTTCAGCCGCTGTCTGTCTGCAGAAGGCACCTGGCAGCAATATTGTGGGCGTCTCATAGAAAGAGCCACGAACATCCGATTCGAGCACAACACCTTCAAAATCCCTTTCATCCATATCAGTTTGAAGTTGAAACATGCTTTTTTCGCCATTCTCGGTTGTTATTAGATTTCTCCATAGAGCCTGGTAGCATAGCTTCCAAGCAAGATGGCGGATGTTAAGTTTCGATTCTGGCAGTGAAGCCCCGCCCACTGATCTGTGATAGGTCTGTAGCTTCAGTGGTCGAAAACATGAGGAACTAGCAATGTAGTTTCACCCCTGCTAACCACAACATCCGCAAGTGACGCAATATGACGATTTTTGCATCACTTGCGGCAGCATCTCAGAAAAGAAAATAAGGATTTTTCCCGTCTCAGGGGGAAATGAGGGCTGGATGCAAGACCATTCAATAAAAACACAAGTTTACTACTGATACAAAGCTTAATGCAAATGGGTGAAGTATCCCTTTAAGTCAGTTAAGTATTTGATGCCCTCTGGGCGCAGATGAAAAGAAGGTGTCCTTGGTCTTCCCAAGCTCCATGAGCCCATACAACTTGCACACAAGTGTCCTGTGGAGCTGGTTAAGAGCACGCACATCGCTGAATTCCACTGGCTAAACTGGTTGACCTCAGATGTTGTGACGCTCAAAAAAAATTATTAGTTTACAGCCACACGTTAGCATTTGGGCCAACATGCATCATGTGACTAAAGCAAACAATACAATATTGAACTTGTTGTGTTTGTATACAGCTATTAAATCCAATCAGCTTCTATAGTTGTAGTTTTGAAAAAGCTGTGGAGTCTGTTCTGTATCACACAGGTGTTACTTTGTCATGTGTCAAACTAAGAAAGGAAATGTTCATTTTGATAGACAGCAGACTCTTTCCTCCCATCCAGGTCTTCTGAAAGCCCCACAGTGTGCTATAAGCTTTTTAAATGAGCGACTGTTAAGTATTTAAACCATGCAGAGGGGGCCCCTTTGACAGACATTTAAGTTGTAGGCAGGTTCTCTGAGGTCATTCTGAGCAACAATGTAAAGGGAGAGAGGTCAGTGGGGACTTGTACCTTTGCCTCTTTCATTTCCTCCAGGGTGAACTGCCAGTCCCCTACTGCCTCCTGGTCTCAGGCTGAAAGGCGCCTGATGAGACTGAGAGGAAGGTCAAAAAAGGGCTCAGATATAGAAACCTCTGTAGAAATTCTGCACATACCAAGCTGTGTTCATCCAGAACTGGACTGATGATCTCTGATCTGTCCCTCCTCTGAAGCAAGGAAAAAATAGAGGCTACCAGGCAAGCAATACAGTACGTGATGTGAGGCCAGGTGCTGTTATTCTTTCCATGCTTAATCCGCAAGATGACAATGTGCATACTGGAGCGTAAAGATTATACCAGGAAGTGTTCTGAAGCATTAAGACTTAAGGATCTCTTACAATGTGAGTGTTCACCATAACAGTGCAAATCTGAAATAAGATGTCTTTCCGCTACTCTTCCTTACTTAGTTTTGTAAGGCTCAAGGATTTCTATTCCCACTATCACCCTGAATAAGAACAGTTTTAGGTCAACCAACCAGAATGTTCTTCCTGCAGGACCTAAACTAGTCTACTGGACAGTTGCTTCCTGTAATGAGAGATTTGTTGTGATTGTCATCATTGTCAGCAGTGGTTCATTTAGCCCTCCACCTCATAATGACCGTTTTTTGGTGTCAAAGAAGAAGCAGAAAGAGAAAAAAAAAGTGCAGAGTGAGCAGAGATGAATAAAGTTATTTGTCCTGTGTGTGCTGGGTCATACAGTGCATGTCTTTGTGTATTTACCTGAGGGGCAGCACAGAGGTCAGAACACTGACAGACACACAGGTGTGGCTGCAGTTGATGAGTAGTGCTTCCAAGTCTGAGCAGAGAGATAACACACGACCTCTGGAGGGCTGAAAGGTTGGAGGAAGACAGCAAAGTCAGACAGGTGATGTAGGACAACAATAAGTTCTTAGGAAATTATATGAAAGATAGTTACCAAATTCATTAGATTTTAGGTGTAAATCTGAGTAGCCTACCTATGAATGTGATATATGTTAAATGTGGGCTTGTAATGATTTTGCCATACAAAGTAGTAGTTTAAAGACCACTACATCTGCTCTTAACAAGAATATTATTTAGCTTATTTCTTTAAAGGTAGTTTAATCCATCTTATTATATAAAAAAGTAGAGAAAATCAAAGGGGCTTCATTCGCATGAAAGCTTCAAAGGCAACTTTTTCAATCCATCAAAATTGTGTCCAATTGCTTGGCACTTCACAAACACAGTTAAGTGAAAAGAAGTATGTGTTACTTTTTGATCCAGTAGATGTTACCCTTGAGCACCAGCACTTAACTACAACAAACTGCTGTTTGGAGACCTCCACTTTTCTGAAGCATCTGCTCTCCTCCAACGGCACACCTCAAACCCCTCTCCATTCGCGTTCACACGAAGGAGTTATGAATTATTAAACACCATTAAGCGCAAGCGGCAGACACAATTGTCCTTTGCTCGAGCTGCAATTGCCTGTGGCCTGCATTGTTGTGTTAGCAGGATAATGTTAGCACACTGTTGTTAACTTAAACTTCATATTGCACATACATTGAAACAGAATGGCCGTGATCTTTTACCTCACATCCAAATAAGCAGTGAGTAGGCTGTGTTATTCTTCTTTTGTCTAGTCCTTGACTAAAACAGCTTTATACTCAAGGCCATCCCGTCCATGTAAACATGATGTAAACACAGCTCTGACAACAGCACAGCAGGCGGGACTCACGCTTCTCACTCATTGTAGACAGTCATGACTCAGAGAGACATTTACAGAGGATATACTTGATTTCTGCTGTATTTATGTGTGTGAATGTTGCACATTCTTCATTTAAATTAATATGTAGAAAGTATTAAGATTGTTAAATATAAATTATGACAAATAATATGCGTATTCAAGGAGCTTTGTAAAAAAAACACACACATTTAATCACCACTTGATTCTGCAGGTAAACATGCTCCGCAACTGCCAGCTCAGCGTTTTTGTTTTAAGCTCTAACAACAGTTAGCAGTTAACAGTTATAGCAGAATAGGGGAATAGGGGGGATAGGTCCAAAGAAGGAGAAACTTTTGGTCCTGCCTCCATCCATACATCTATTAACATCCATACATCATATACCTGGTCCTTAACAGTTACTGCCCCAACTGCTGCCATCCAGTCTCAGCCAATTAAAACATCTGCAACAGTGGGCTATAATCCCTTCATTGTGCCAGGCCTTCGACCTGTCAAGACCTACTTTGTTTTCAGAGTCCACCCTACATCTTCTACTGCCACATTCCCACAGCTCCAAACAAAAAGCCAGCCTTCTGCGGTCAGAACTGCAGAAGAAAAACAAAACCTTGTTGCCAGCTTCAAATGAGAGCAGTGTGAGATCCTCATGTGATATTGATGAAAGACTCCGCCCAGACGGGTTATAGATTTTTCTCTGCCTCCTTTGAAGAATATCAGAACCTCTTGTTTTTGCTCAGAGATTTATCAGGAAAAGAGATGAAAACCTGTTCTCTGGGGATTTCTGTCAAGATCAGAGGTATCTTTTCTCTCAAATACGCATGCATCCACGTGGTGAGGTTTCTTTCCGAGGGTTTGCAAAAAACTGCATGAAATGATCAAACTGAGCTGCTGACACTAACTTGAGAATACTGCCCAGTGGTCCAAACGCTGAAGTCTGCATGAGAGAAAAAGGGCCATTGCTTGTTCTCCCAGTATTGAAAGTATCTTAATTTAGCCTAAAAGGAATTAACAGTGAAGAATGGGTACTTCACAAAAACATCACTCTCTCCTAACTTCTCATTTCCTATGCTCCCCGCTCTCTTGTTTTTTCTTTTTACCAATTTGTTTGGTAAAACAATCATCTAATATAGTATATAATAATATAATATATATTATCAAGTATATCCTGCAACCTCAATCCAACCACTTAACAGACAAGCATTTCTTGAGGCAGACCACATTGAAACATGACGGGGCAAATCTGTAATTTTCCAATGAAGCTGTTTTGGCTCCAGTGTTTTATACTGTCTAAAGCCATGAAGAGTTTGATCGTGACCATGCTTTGGTCCTTTTGAGGCCAATAATCTACCCAAAAACTAACATCGACCACATATCACAGGCACTGTCAGCACTAACTAAAATGTATGGTGTGCCTTTTAGGAAGGTCTTGGCGTTGCATAGACAGAGACATTTTCGTTCACAGCTTATTTTCTTAATTTTGTTATTACAGAATTACACTCAGAGATAACAGGAAAGAAGGGGGGAGGAGAAATAGCATGCAGAAAATATATGGTCCAGGTTAGTTAAGGAAAACTATATGGTTGATGTCCCAGCTTTAATGGTGCATCTACACTTTTTATGTATTTGCTAATTAAACAACATTTTACATTAGTTTGATCAGTAAAATGTTGGTTAAGTGTGTTGAGTCTTCATGCATCAAACATCTAAAAAGAGAGTTTTCACCCCAACTTTTTATATGATAATTGGAAAGGAAATAAACCTAATAACAAACACATATTAGGTTATGCTTTTCATAAGTCAGACTGTTTTCTGCTTTTATGACATAAAGACTGATCATTCTCCACACCGAAACATTATTTGCACATCTTTTGTATAGAGGACTGTTCATTTAAAAAGTCCCTGTAAGTGAAAAGCTATGGCCACAGAGTGTTTGAAGCCTTTGATGATTATCCCACTGATTAGCTCATAGCCCAAGCAGATCAGATATTAGATATATTGATGCATATTGTGTATGTTTAAGGGTTAAGTGTCATCCGTAAGATACCATTACATTTCAAATTGGATTCAAATGAGGTATTACTTCTATTTCATACTGTAACTAAAAGGTCTTTAAAATGGGACTGTCAGTTAGAGAAAACAATGACCAATGTGACTACGGAAGTGTTTAAACCTCTGCATCTGTGCTGAGGGCCTTTCTTCACAGCATTACCCACGTGCCTGACTGCATCCATCCCAGGAGCCACATCTGGAGGCCACATGTGCTAACGAGCTAGGTGGACTGGAGCCAGGCCTTAAACAGCTCAGGGGGACATTTTATGCAAGGCTTGAATTGCTACATCAACCTGGTTACTTGTCTGTCGTTTGCAATTACCAGGACTGCTTATAGATATGAGCCGCTTCATCGTGTTTGTCTGAACAGAGAGGCGGAGCATTTAGTTATTAGTGGGGGGTACATACATGGCTTTACCTCTGAACGACCTGATTGAGATCTGCTTTGACAAATGAGGCTGCAATAGTGACTCAGCCTACAGATAAATGCTTTGCCACCCAAAACATTACCAGCTTTGTTGTGACATTGTTATGGTATAATTTCATTTTTATAAATCAATAAGTTTCTTCAAATTCACACACATCGTTTTTTAAATAAAGTGTCCGGTACAAAGATTCTTAAAAAAAACATATTTGTATTAAGAGCAGAAAAAAACAGTAACAGCATTGACAATGACGTTTTTAGGTTAATTGTAGTCTGTTTGAATCTGATATTACTAGCATTACAGTACATATTGCGATATGTTGATAAACAATTGTATGCTTGAATACTTAAATAAGTAATTATAGACAAAATATCATTCAACTTCCAAGTGTCCATCTCTTTAGCACAGATTACACAGCTTCCTTAAATAAATGTGTCTTGCATGTTAACACCAATCCATGACTTTTTAAGTACTCAGATGAACACCATTATTTAATTAGAATGATTTCCATCACAATGTAAAAAGAAGCCTGTATCTTGAGCTGATCTCTTTAAGTCAGCCTTATTCTCATATGTGTAGCAACATATATTGTTTTGTTTTGGGGGGTTTTGGCCCTGCTGTGACGCTGATTAGTTAAGGATTCTAAGTTCTAATCATTTTTTTTCCCATTTTACATGTTGTTGGTTTTAGTGATGATAAAAAAAGAGTTTTTGCAGCCTCCAATTATTATAATGGTCTTAAAAGCTTTTTGTAAACAGAGATAGAAAATCCTTTCAAACAGTGATGATTCATGAGTTTGATGGACAGCAGTATGTTCTGCTCTTTCATCAGTGTTGACTCTTCCCCTGATGCTTGTGAGCACCACTTGTGCATACTGAAATATTTACAACACTCATGGAAGTTTCTGAAGTGTTCTTCGAAGTTTAAAGTGAGGGCTTTTCATAACATGCTGCCGGCTCTCCCAAGTGTAAACACAACTTGTGCTTTTGCCCTCTGACCCCTGTTGAATGTTGCTCAGCAGTTATGCAATAATGTCTGCAGAAGTTTGTATCATGTCGGAAGCAGATATCTAAAGTTATTTAAAAAAAATTAAGCTATGTTGTTTATTGGCAGTGTTTTATACAGCTTTGCAACCCATGTTATGCTTCATGCATGTCATTTCCAATTTGAGTTCACCTCTACTTTACACAAAGCTTTTTTCTAATAGTATTTAAAAAAGTAATCTGCAGGATAAAACATCCATAGTTTCCGAAGTCCTCAATAACTGTGAGAATTTCCTCCAGGTCACAGACATGAAAGCTATAGTACAGCCCTGTGTAGGTCCACTCAGTTAGAAATAAATGGCTGTACAGAGGGACCTGAAAAGCTTTTTGCAGCTAGCTGTCGGGTCTTGTAGTGGCCGGGGACTTTCAGTGTAGATTAGTGTCAGCAGGTAACAGAGTGTGGAGCCCTTAAACCTCCTGCACCTGACATCTGCAGGTAGGACAACGTAAGGCGAGGAAACAAAATGACATGAAAAATGAACATGGACAGATAACTGAAGTGCTAAACAGGAAAAAGTTGAAGAATTTGACAGTGATAAAAGGTTACAAAGACACCTGGTGTGCTAAAAAAAAAGTATTTGATCTTAATATCATTTTTGTACAGCAAGGTCAATCTTATTGTAAATAAGCAATACATTTCAGCTTTGGTTTCACCTTTTATTGGCCAAACATGGTAGCCAAAGATGAACAATATTGGCTGTTGGAGTCCCAGCAAATGTGGTTTCTACTTTCCTTTATGCCATTGGTTCTCAATGCAGGATGTGAAGCTAGTCTTTTGAAAATTGGGTGCTGAGTTGTTCATGGACGGCTGTTGTTTTTGCTTTTTTTTTCTAGTTTAGACCAAAGATTGACACGGACTCAACACAGATTTACACATCTTGAAAATAAATTCTGTCTGCAGGCTTCTAAAAACCCATCAGTTTACACTGGTTCGACCTAAATGGCATTTCAAACCAGAACGATTGATGGGGTCTTGGTAAAATTGTTATATCAGACCCAGAAGTTGACTTGCTGCAACTATTAGTTAAGAAACTGTCAGAAAACCACCAAACCAAGTGTTCACAGTAACTTTCAAAACAATAAAGCTTACGTCCTCTAAATATGCTGCTGCTTTTTTCAGTCAGCTCAGACTTTCTTCAGTAGACTGAAAGTGTTTTCCAAAGAACCAATTCATTATAATGCTTTGTGTTTGGCATTTCTGCTGGCTGCCATTGTAGATCAGTAACAACACCTAATTAAAGCATAAATGTCAACGTTCCTATGCAGGCCTGTGTGGTGTTTTTCACATGGCTTTTTGCTCACTGGGAAACTAATGATACTTATATTCATACTGCCCAGTAAAATACAACTCAGCCACATGGCATTTAATTCAATGTTTTTTTTAAATTATATAACACATGATAAGAATGAGATCATAAAAAGACAATAGGCTAATGATATAAATAATGAGCCAATTATGATAAACAAATGATAAACATACACCAAAGGACCCAAAGTTGGAGAACCGCTGCTCTGTACCCTTATTTAAAAATAAAATGTGCAGAAAACCATCCAGCCTAACGAAGAGAAGTCTAAAGGGCAGAGGGCATGGCATTACTCTATCCTGTCAATCATATTCACCCAATCGCTAGCCAGAAGGGGGCTGGTAGGATTGCATTCATTTCTACAATATGATTTTTTTATTCCAATAATAATTACATCCAAAGATGCTTCCCCTTCATTCACCTCAGGTGAATGTAGCCTTGGCCAGGAGGAGTTGATGTCGTCAGACGGTGTCCAACCTTCATTGGATGTTTCAACCCTGAACCGTAACATCCTCCAGTTGGCGGGTCGACAGTGGTGGCCAAATCACTGCCCATCTCCTCCTCCTGGCTTCCAGCTTGGCTCCTCTCTCCTGCTCCATAACCAGCAAGAGGCTCTTTCTGCTGCCTCCCCCATCCTGTGAGCTGCTGCCTTCCTCTCCTTTCCTGTCACTCCAATGGCTGTGAGCATTGTCCACACAGACTGAGCAGGGAATCCTCTGCAGCCGACCTCGACTGGAAACAGCCATGCCTGCCACCCTTTCCCCCTGCAGTCATGCAACAGGTCCTGGTATTTGGCGTTCTTTCTTTCAAAGGCTTGGTCACAATTTTCCTCCCATGGGACTGTAAGTTCGATCAGGATGATCTTTTTCCCCTCCTCAGACCACAGAACCACATCCGGCCTCAGAGTTGTCTGGACGACCTGGGGGAACTGCAGCCTTCCTCCCAGGTCTACCTTCATGTCCCATGACTGGGCTTTTTGTAGCAGGTTGTTTCTTGATCTTGCTGTGGTTGATGGCTTTTCTCCCTCCCTCACAAACTTAATTGATGGTGTTGGTTTCCCATGTGTTTGCCGTTTTTTGCGTCTCTCCTGCTCCAGGGTGTTAGTGAGTGTCATGAGCACCTTGTCGTGGCACCATCTGTATCTTCCCTGGGTGAGTGCTGTTGTACACCCTGACAAGATGTGCGCCATGGTGCCCTTCTTCCCACAGAGCTTGCACAGTGGGTCCTCTCTCATGCCCCATATGTGCAAGTTTGTCGGAGTCGGGAGTGTGTCATACACAGATCGCAGCAGGAAAGAGATGCGGAAAGGTTCTAGCCTCCATAGATCCGCCCACGAAATCTTTCTTTTTGGGAGGTCCCATTTGGTCCAGGCTCCCTGCGATGCTAGCTCCACAGCCCTTGATCGTCGCCCCTCCTCCTCCAGGTTCCATACTTCCTCCTGAATCATGGCTCTCTTCTCCTTGGCATCTGCCTTCCCCCACTGGTTAAAATGGGAGGTTCCGAGACCCTGCCTTCCTATGCATGGAATCCCAATGATGTCGCGTAGCTTCAGCATGCTTTCTGCTTGTGTGACAGAGGTGTCGGCTGCCCATTTGCGTCCTGATCGTGTATTAACCCCTGCTTGTCTGACTTGTGCATCCTGGGAGTCTCTGTAAGTCATTACGACTCTGCATTTTGCCACCTTGAATTCCTCCACCACCGATGACAGGGGTAGTTGGAGCTGTCCTGATCTAATGTAGAGACCTACTGAAGTGAAGCTTGGAGGGATTCCCAGCCACCTTCGGAGGTGTTTGTTTATCTTCCTCTCCACTCCTTCCACGGTTGTCATTGGAATTGCGTATACAGTCAACAGCCACATGAGTCTCGGCAACAGGCCATGTTGGTAAAGCCACGCTTTGAATTTCCCCGGAAGTCCTGATTTTTCTATCCTCCTCAGCTATTCCTCTGTCTGGTTTTCGGTGTTGGTGATGTTGTTCCTGTCAGTAAGTGAATCATCAAACCACTTTCCAAGGCATTTGATTGGATTCTCCTCTATTGATGGAATGACCTCACCCTGTATCTGCAGCTTGAACCGGTTTGTTACTTTACCTTTTTTTTACCACCATACTCCTAGATTTCTTAGGCTTAAACCTCATCCTGGCCCACGTTGCCATATGGTCAAGAGCTGTAACCCCCCCACTCGCCTCCACATGGGTTGTGGTTGTCACAGTGAGGTCGTCCATGAACCCTCTTATTGGGGGTTGTCGGATGCCAGAATCCATTCTTGGTCCTCTGGCTTCTTTTCCCGCAGATGTAATAATGAGGTTCATTCCCATGATGAAGAGGATGGGGGAGATTGTGCAGCCAGTTACAATTCCTTTTTCCAAGTTTTGCCAGTGTGTTGTAAACTTGGCTGTTTTGAACCGTAGCTGGATGCCTCCGAAGTAACTGGTGATAATTCCCTTGATATGCAGAGGGATGTGGTAGTGGTCCAGTGCTGCATGAATGAGGGCGTGAGGGATTGATCCATAGGCGTTGGCTAGATCTAGCCAGACCACTGACATGTCGCCTTTGTTTGCTTTGGCCTCCCGGATCATCTGGCTGAGGACTCCGGTGTGTTCCAGACATCCAGAGAAGCCTGGAATCCCACCTTTCTGGATAGAGGTGTCAACATATCCGTTCTCAGTCATATATGAGGTCATCCTTTTCGCCAATACTGAAAAGAAGATTTTGCCTTCTACACTAAGGAGTGAGATTGTTCTGAACTGGTCAATGGTTGAGGAGTTCTCTTCCTTTGGGACAAAACATCC
This sequence comes from Tautogolabrus adspersus, assembly GCA_020745685.1. Taxonomy (NCBI): domain Eukaryota; kingdom Metazoa; phylum Chordata; class Actinopteri; order Labriformes; family Labridae; genus Tautogolabrus; species Tautogolabrus adspersus. Next base: position 9,347,973 of record CM036538.1, on the reverse strand, counting down.
TTCCGCCTTCTTCCAGCATGATGGAATAGTGCCCTTTTTCCAGATTCTCCTAAATAGCTTCCAAAGCCTCCGAAGGAGCATCGGGCACTTTTTGTATACTTTGTAGGGTATACTGCTTGGGCCGGGGGCAGATCCAGTTCTGGCCCTCTTAAACACCTCTTGGACTTCGTTCCAGGATGGTTCGCTGATGTTGAGCCCTTTTCCAGGTGTTTCAGCTCTACCGACATTTGGGTTGGCATCCAGGGCTTCATTTCTAAAGGTGTCATTGTGGGTCTCCCTCAGGAACGCCTCTACGTCTTCTCTGGGGCTGGTCAAACTTCCAGATTTTGATTCGCCCAGCAATGTTCTGGTGAACTTGAAAGGGTCTTTAGTGAACTGAGCTCTTCTGTTCTCCCTCTCCTTTCTCTGTTTCCGGTTTCTTTCTGCTCTCCGGAGACTGCAGAGACATTCCCGCAGTTGACTTGTCAAGTCCTTGATACCTTCCCTTTCATCGACAGGGGCTCTTTTATATTGCTTGTTGAGAGCCTTGATTTCTTCCCTCAAGCGATGGATTTGTCTCTCCCTTCTGCTTGGCTGTTTTTCGGGCTTAATGTTAACCTTCTTTTCTTCTGTTCCAAACCGCTCTCTTGCCAGATTGTATGTGATTGTTGTGAGGGTATTGGCTTTCCGCTCGGCTGTTCCTGCTAGCGTGACTTCTAGGATTTTATCAAGGTCTTCGTCTAGTTGGTGCCATTCCTTAGTGTCGTTCATCTTGGGCCATTTGATTCGTTCTCTCGCAGGTTGGGCTTGGCTCTCTGGGGTGGTATTGGGTGGGCCCCTCCTGTCGACTTGAGGTGACAGAGGTACTGAGAGATCTCCCGTGCTGTGGGGTGCTTCCTGACAGGAGCTCTCCTGCGTCTCACCAGGTGTTACGCCTGTGCGCTGTGCCACAATATTCCTTCAGCATCTTTGAGTTGAAAAAATAAAAATCTGAGGATTTGTTTATTTCCAGGAAAAAACATCCTTTATGAAAGTCAGGTTCTCTTATTGTTCTCTTTTATCATTTAACGACATTTAAATTAAAGTATCTTTGATTTGTTCCAAAAATGGGAGGAGAAAGCTGGCTTCCTTTCAAGTATAGGTGTGGCTGAAATTGCTTGTCAGTTTGAAAAGGTCATAGTGACTTTTGTTATGTATCAAAGATTTGAAAACTCCTTTTAACATAGAGTGACTGTGGTTTTTAGACAACCCTAATTAGGTTTTCAAAGAGAAGACAAGTGCTTGGGTTGTGCGTGCAAAGTGTGTGAGAAGGAAAATAATGCTATAGTGTGGCTCAAGGCACAAATTGAGCATATGTGCAAGTTTGTGCATGTGTACTGTATGTGTGCATACTGCGTGCTCACACAGAGCAAGCTCTTTAAATGACCCAGAGTTAGTCATGCCTGGCACTGGTCCTCCAGTATGAGGGAAATACAATCCCTCTTCTCCTCTAACTTTGAAGCTTAATAAAGCAAAATTACTGTGCCCCTCCTCTATGAAAACAGGCCCTGCTCAGTGCCTCACTATGGAATATGTAATCACAGGTTACAGGGGACAAACAATATGACATTTCACACACCAATAAGTCCAGCTGTGTTTCTATAAGTTGGCACTTGAGAACTTTAGGAAATGTTTTATCCTTTCCAGCACTTCTCACTCACACACCCTTGAGTTTGAGGACACAATATGTGTTCTTTCAACTCAAGGGTATAACTCTAATTACGTGTAATTAGAGCGTGCATCTTGATGAAACAGAGTCTGTAAAACTTTAAAGTTTAACATCATCGTCTTGACTTCTGATTCTCAAAATCAGACAGCGTAAAGTTGCAAGTTTTACGATATGTTTTTAATTTGTAAAACAAGCACAGCTTTATAGACAGCAACATGGGTTTATGAAAAAAACATAGCAGCAAAACTAAAGGCATTCCCTAATAGCATGAGGCTCTTTGTTCAAGCATCATTCTTCAGGCACTGCACATTTCCAGTTCTTTTTGTTTGACTATTGTGACTTTACTCTTTATGTACTCTAAAGTGGTGACACATGTAATCAGCTGTTGTGAGGGTCTCCGATCCAGAGGACGAGATGTTGTCATGTAAAACACTCAACTGAATGATATGAGCAGACAGAAAGATTAAGATAGAGATAAACAGACAAACACGAACGCAAGCAGACAGGACAAAACCATCATACGACCACAGAGACGGTGCTGATCTTACAGACATCAGTGCCAGCTTTATAACAATCAACAACAAGATGAAAGACTGCCATTCCCCCTCTTTGCAATCAAGATGCACGCTAAGATTGAAATCATGTAACCCTTCTGTCTGCAGGGCTACATTGAACAAAGCTCAGAGGTCAAATCACTTTTGACTGCGATGAGATCATTTAAAAAAAAATGTTATCATGTTTGTTTGTATCATGATACAAACAAACATTTTTAAGTGAAGGCGTCAGACAAGCTCATGATAGGATAGCTCCGTGAGATGCTGGATCTATTTAAAAAAAACAAGAGATGCAGAAAGAGATTGTGTTTATGTTACCTCTAACACAAAAAAGTTTATTTTGGAATTAAATCAGAATTATTTCAAAGTTGTTATACTTGTGTTTACATCATGTACAAGACGCCACCATGATGACATTACAGTATGTCGTCATGGTTAGCTTTTACAGTTTGTGGTCAGTGACATAATGTGCACACTGTCACATTTGTGGGGATTCAAAGAAGTCATCGTGAAACCACAATCTGACAATAGAAGTACAGACATGATGCTCACATGTGCAAGAGCTCTTTCATTGACTGCGTAATCTTTGGATGTAGGCATATGAGGATAATGCAAAGCTGAATAATGTCATGTTAGCATGCTTAAGACACAGGTGGCTCAATGACTGACAGTCAAAAGCAGAGAAATATGGGGTGCAGATGGCCTAGCGGTTTGGTTGCCTTCCATGTACAGAGGCTATAGTTCTCCAACCAGCGGTTCAAATTTGACTTTTGGCTGCTTTACCACATTCCCCACTCTCTGGGGAAAAAAACATTATTACTGCAACGCTACAGTTACTGCTCGTATGGTTGGTAGGAATTTCCAGTTGCATAAAAAGGCCCACACAAAGCTAGTCACAAAGACTGTTAGCAAGAAATGCTACTCTTAATGGCACGGCTGTTGATGGATGCACATCAAGCTACATACCAGTAAGAGGGTGTAATCAGCTCTCCGTTTTTCATCCTGTCTGTCAGCAGCAGCTGAAATGGCTGGAATCTATTGGCTCATATTTCATTCAAAAAGATGTTTTATTAGTTTCATGAACCAGAGATAAAAGGCTTAAAATATATGAAAAATATGTACATGCACACACACACACACACGCACACGCACACACACACACACACACATACACACACGCGCACACAAACACACACATATACCTGTAAGGTTTGCCCAACTGCATAACTTTCATTACTGTGTATATATACATTTAAAGTTTCATGTAGAATGTGTTTGTTTGTCATATACACAGGGGCTCAGGACCTCTTTCTGTGCTCCTGACATACGTTAATAATTAAAAGTAAGAAAAATCCTTTAACTGGCTGGTTACCACACACATGTTGTTAGCTCGTGCAGCCACAGCACCCTCTGACCTCTCTCTCTCCACCTCTGGACAATCTATTACTCACCTCTCAACCAGCGCACATTCACTCCCACGGACCAACAGACCTCAGGGCCCCCAGATCACAACCTGTGTCTTATTTATGCTTGACTGTGCTTCAAGCCACGTGCCTGTTCATGTTGTTTATGTTGTTGCTGCTGACGGGGCATTAGAGGTTTGACACTTAACCCAAAGTTTTATTGAAGTATGAGGTCCCACCTTTGAATGTCTTCCAGAACAGAATATGCTGACTAAAGGTCTGTAATTTGGAGCTTCAGGAGACAAATAGCGGTGACGTTACAGGCATTCATTATTTTTTGAGGCCAGGATCTGGAGCATAAAGATTGAAATGGTTTGTTTTAGAGTAAAATGTAAAGAACAGGTACAGTATGGAGAAAGGCAGTGAGGTACTATCACAAGGCACTTTAACTAATGGATGCTACTTCTAGTTCTTAATGAGGCACATAGTAACGCATTACACTTTTCTAAACATGACTCCTGGGGCCATTAACTTCTTTCTGTTTCCATCTTACTCTGACATTGCAGGAGCCATAATTACCCTCAACAGCTGCTGGAAAACTTGGAAGATATTTTTTTGTAAAAACAAAACAAAAGAAAAGCTCTGTTTTAACAAAATAACCTCCAGGACCTTCTTTTAGACTCTCCTCTCTACACATTTTGCTCTTGTAAACAAATAGTTTCTTTGCTGTGAGGAGGACATTGGCATCATGTGCAACATCGAGGAAGGAAAATGAGAGTGAGAAAGGAAAATAGGAGTGACATCATATTCTCAATTTGTGAGTTCAGCGTGATACATGTGTGAGTTCAGCGTGATACATTTTTTTGTATGATGTTCAAGCAGAATGATAATTTAAAAAAAGGATTGAAGTGTTTTGGCTTGTTAATTTGAAACATGACAAACAAATTGCAACACAGAAGGTAAACAAAATACAAAATCACTGCTGTACATTGCTGTTTGTAAGGTATCTTACCCCTTTAAATGACACATTGAGTTGGTGGTACCACGAGGATCCATCACTACTTTTAACTCAGCACTGAGTAAAGCGCCCCCGTCTGTTTTCACACACAGGCATGAAGATTGATATTTTCATAACCCGGTTATGATGAGGTAATAGGCTATAAAGGAAGGCCTCCACCAACAGCTGCAATGAAGATGACATTGGCCCCAGACCCTGGGATCTAAAATGGACTACAGTCTTCTGCTCACACCCTAACAGTGAAATCCATTTGATTTATTCAGAAACCAAAGAACAGAACAGAATCAAATGGTGCCACTTTAAAGCCAGCAAATTCTCAGCACTGAGTTTAAGAAATTTGGTTTTGAAGAATTACTAATCGAAGGATAAATAACTGGTTTACATTTCTTTTTTAGGAAGACCCCATGTGGAAACAGTAATAGTGACAGAAAGGCTAAATACTGACTTCTATGAATAATAGAAGAAAAAATACTAAAAAATGTAGGTTATTCGATAGACTCGAAGATGACTTTAAACTATACTAAAACAGCCTAAACAGTTTTTAGAACCCTTATTGAATTTGACAAACAGTTCAATAAAACAATTGAGCGACTGAGATAATAAATAACAGGAACACTCAGGAAATCCTGCTTTAGGCTCAAGTCATACATCTAAACAGACATTCCTTGCTGCCTCTGTTATAATCAGCCATCATGCATAAAATAAACACAGCTCACAATCTTTATTTTGAAAAGGTAATGGAAACAATTAACTTCTTAATTCAGTGGCGAGAGGTTCTGCCAACATCTGTATGTTGTCGCAGCTGTCCACATGAAACATGATGAGCAAGTTTGTGTGTTTATGTGAGCGTGGAGACGGTGGGGGATGGTGCCACTCGGGTCTCTTACAGCCACAGATACATAGCTATTCCACTTTGGTTATGCTAAATCTTTAACTGCTTCTTCTGGACGATAGTTCAAAAGTAGTCAGTATGACAGTATTGTGTCAAGTCGACATCACTGTAGTATGTTCTAAATAGAGAGCTACCAGCTCCCAGGATAACTGTTCAATCCAGTTTTCTGTTCTGACATTGAACTTTAAAGTTTCAATGATCACTGATGATAATGCCAACGATCTCATCAATTCAATGGAAACAATGACATAAAAGTATATTTCGTATCAGACTGTCACTTTTTTTGTTAATTGTAACATTGTTTGAAGTTTGGCTGTTTTTAACTGCTTTCATTTGTATTGTAACACAACATGTTTCCAGTAATAATATTTCAATTGGAAAAGCTCTTAGGCTAACCATTGTGTTTGGCAAGCAATGTTATGGTAATGTTAGCAGGGATTGCTGGATTGTAAACTTCTGCACTTCCAAAAAAAAAAGCAAGAACAATGTACTTCCCTGCTAAGATACTGTTTTAAGCTGCTCAGCAGGAGATGTTACAACACACTGTTTAGTCCATTTATCACATGTTTGTTATTTTGGTTTAGAAGGTTTAAAAAAACATCCATCCCAACTTTTGAAATTGCTACGAACATGTTTTAGTGTGATTCATTCTAATAATTATGTAAGTATTGATTTAGAATGAGTGGTCGCTTTTTGAGTACTTTATGCACATGCTTAATGATTTCTGTGGGCAGCTTGAGCAATATCATTTCAATTCTTTCTTGAAGTGACAATCTTCACATTGAGATCTTCTGCAGACCACAGGGAAGTGTTTGTTTTGCTCCGGCATTCCTCTCAGTGTGTAGCTGTGGTGGTTGTGGTGAGAGTGGGGGTCCTTGGGGACAGTGGCGGCAGTCATCCCGGACCAAAAAGGAACAGGTGGCTATTCCTGTAACAGGGCCTTTCTCTAATATCAGCCCTCAGAGTGAGCATGGTGTTAACACTTTTACAGCTCCCCAGGGCAACTTAAGCCCCACGGCAGGGCAGTGTAAAAGCCTGTGGTGACAGGTCACCTTGGCAGAGGGTGGCACTGTCTGCCCGGGCGCTCTGCCAGGTCACACAGGTTGAAGCTGTGGACAGACACACAGCCTCGGCATCAAGATGCTGCTGAGGAAACTCATGAAAGATGGTGTATCTCCTCCCACTTAAAGGTATAATATGCAAAATGTTTCACATATAGCAGATATCAAGCATATCCTAACTAAATATACCGCTGAGTAATACCTTTCTCAAAGGCTTGTTGATTTTTAGAACGTTTTTTTTATTTTACTTTTTTTATTTATTAGTTTAGTTGTCAGGGACCATGTACAAAAATAACATTGATCTCACAGAGAAAAGATGCTTCGTACCAGATTAAAGAAGTTTGCTAATTTCCATCTGCAGTCCCTGGGCAGGTCAACACAGAATACAACATATACAATACAGTAAAACATATAAATTCATATCATATAACAATAAATAGTTGATGTAGGGGTTTGATATCTCTCTCATACAAGAGCTAACAGAGTTGAATGTGCCTGCAGCTCAGGTGGGGTGAGTATGTAACACAACCGATGCAACTAAATGCGAAATCTATCATACATGATCTTCTCGCTCAAGGACTTTCTGCACTTGTTTTTTTTGTCTTTCACACACATTTTGTTACTGGATACAATCAAAATATATGATTTCATCTCGCCTCATTGACTTTCATAAAAATGGAGATCAATATCATGCCTCTGTGAGCTTAATGAAAGCAAAAAAAGCTTCTAGCAATATAAAAAAGTGTAAGTATCGGGCAAAAACATGATTCATTTGAACAATTCACAGCCACATTGACAAATAAAATAAAATATAATAAAGTGCCCAATGTTTCTCTTTCTCTAACATAATATGGCACTCATCGGTAATGAGGCGATTAACTTCCTGATTTCTGTCTTAGAAATCTATTTCAAAATTAATCTATTCTCAAAGTAAGTGTTCTATCAGGTGACGGTTGCAGCATCAGACTAGTACGGATATTCCTCTCTAATGTGATTAATGACTACATGTATATATAGGTAAGCCTTTTAATGTCATCAAACAAGTACTGCAATCATTTAGAAACTCAATCTTAGAAAGAGAAGGTAAATACGTTACTTTCATTGTGTGGCTTTGATATTTCAGCCAAATAAATTCAGCATTCCTGGGTGATAGATGTATGTCCGTCATTATAAGACTTCCATTAGGTGACATATTAAAGGAACAGTTTCCTTTTCAATTCATCAAATAAAATTTCAGCTCAGCAGTACTCTGTTACTTTCAAAACACAAAGAAATCTTGGATTAATTGATTGTATTTATTTACAAAAAAGGTTAGAAATTTACAGGCAACACTGCAAATGACAAGTTCATACTATACATAGACAATCTTTGTTAATTTCACAAGTGAAGAAATTTGAGTTTTTTATTTGGGCTATCGATTTACGGTACATGTCACCACATTTAGGCTGGCTTGGATTATTCAGAAAAAAAAGCCTTGCTTGATCAAAGACATACTGGATTTAGCAAATGAGGTAAGCATTGTTGTGGTGTATTTTATAGTGAAGGAATATGAAACTTACACCAATTGGTTTTTAGCCATTCTAGCAGATGACTCTCAGGATGGCTCTCTTTGAGGAAGAATGAAGTTTGGCAAAGACATTTTTGTTATCCTCTGACTCTAGTTTGGCACCATCATCAGGTCAAATGTGTCTTGTCCCTTACTTTGAGTAATGACCAAAACAAACGAATGGTATCCCAAACAGTCTTCAGCAATAAGTTTTTAACTCTAAGGTTAGCATGCTAACAAACTAAACTAAGATGGTGAATGAGGTCAATACAATGCTAAACATGTTAGCGATGTTAGCATGCTAACATTGTAGACAAAACAATTAGCGTCAAGCACTTGTGCTTTAGTGCAACTTAAGAAACAAAAAACAAAATCAGGCTGTTGACTCTCTGTACTGTTCTTATATCATTAGTTCATTAGTCTGACTACTGCCAATACGTAAACATTGTGACAGGGTATGTTCATTTATGTCTCATAAGATTTTTAATCATTTTAGATTAACTTCATTACTGTTTACATATGGTCTTGAGTTCCCAGAGCTAATATGTCAAGTTCACCCAGGGGTGTCATTGACTCAACAGCCTATTGAGAAAGTAGCCTGTCCATCAAATTTATAAGCCATAGTGGCCCACAAGAGAGAGATATATCTACATCAACAGAGTGTATTTTGTGAGTTTAACAATACGCATTTTATCAAAACAAATGCCATCATCTAAAACAATACCCACTGTCATTAAACAAATAGAGCAACAATTAGAGGTAAATCTCACCCCTAAAGAGATTACACATTAAATCATATGATTTAGGATGGATAGAAAGCAGGGCTAGGGAGGGGGCTGCAGGAAAGACTCAAGATTTCCTGGAATGTCTCTGGCTGACACACTGCCCTCATTTCATGGCCCATTCTCAGCCCCGCTGCAGTATTATTAATAGAGTTATGTCTTATATTTGATTTTTGTTGTCAGTGTGTAATCTAGTGTTGTGTCTTAAATAGAAAAGTCTAGTGTGATAATGGTTTTGTGCCCAGTGTTTCCAACTTGGTCAAACAGGACTGGATATGATAATTCATCTTTGTATTTTTGATTTAACATCAGGGGAGATTCATGATAAGACTTTTTGTCTGTGGGATAAAGAAAGAAACCATTTGTCAATTTAACCAATTAGTGACTTTGACTATAAACTGAGAATGTATGATTCACAAACGGATGACCTTCCATAAGCAAAATGTCATACAGGGACATAGAAATGGTTTCATTTACTCAAATCTGTAGTAGAAATATAGCTTTGTCATTGCATTTAAACTTTACAATGCACTACTTCTCTCATACAGCCTGCATTATCACTCTCATCAAGGCAGCCTCTTGGGAAAATGATTATTTACTCTCCGGTGTGCTGACATCTGGATGAAAATTGCTGAGTGGTCTTAACAAGTCCCTGTTGTCTCAGTTTTGATGTTCCCAATCAGCAATTATGCTGTGTACTGACGATCCCTGAGCTACTGCCAAATGACAAAGCTGTGTGTTTAACATTTATTTTATCTCAGCTTGTTAAGATTAAAACAAGAACAAACACACACACACCTATAATATATACTACATATATAATTAACTTGAATTAACTTTAATTTTCACATCTTCAAAATATGAATGCATTATGAATGTTATGAGAGTGTTTGAAAAAATAATTTTACATACTTCCAACACAACTCTATCTGCCTAAAAACGACAGTGGAGGGTGGATACAGTGCACTGTAGAGTAAACAGGAAACTACCTGAGAGTCTTGAGCTAAATACTTATGGTTAGCATTCATAACAGTGGCAATGTTCACCATCTTTGCAAACATGAGCATGCTAACATGTTCTCAAAGAAAAGCCTAGGCTGATGGTAGGATGGGAATGTTATGGGTGATGTAAATGTTCACCAAAGTAATGGACAGATTACATTTTGATCAGATGTTGCTGAGGGTCAGAGTCAGAGGATCAATCATGTTAAATAAATGAATTCAAGGTACAGATAAATGTTCCCAACAAATTTCATGACAAAACATACAAAAAGACATATGTTTATGTTCTTTACATTAAAGTTAAATTAAACTGCCATGCTTGGTCTACCTCTAGGAGATACACAACACTGAGAATACATTAACTCTTTTCAGTCTTCTAACGTAACTGCAGGCCTTGTCAACAGAGAGATAAATTAGAGGTGAGTTGTGGAGATGATAATTTCCATCTGGTCATTAAATCACTGACACATCCTACATACCATATTGATGTTAGCTCTTTCAAATTCATGATACAAAAGCCCCATAGGTTGTACTTTTATGCAGCTTTTCCACCTCACTGTACTAAACACATTAAAGATACTAAAGAAGAACACAAAAGGTGTAATACAGACTACAAGGAGCCATTGAAAATCTAGGGTCTACAGCGTCTTTATAACCTCTGCAAAGATTAAACAAAAAATTACACACTTTGTTTGTGGTTACTAAACACACTGACTCACTAAAAATGGCTTCTTTTCTGACAGTTGAACAAAAGCTGATCTGTTTGAAACAAAATACCAGAATGTGCAAGAGGCCCCTGACTTCACTTGGCTTTCTCCCAAGCTCTCCAATGGCTCATCAAAGTGAGAGTAAGGAAGGAACTCCACTGTAGTTTCATGGCAAGCCCAAACATGGGCTGAGCCATTTAGAAGATGTTTGATAAATTGCCATATTTCACCTTTTTTCCATTACGTTTTTTTTGTGTGCGTGTGAACATTAGATAAAGAAACAAATCAGTAGTTTCATTTCAAAGTGATGAACAAGAGAAGGAGGATTAGTGGATATCTTTTGTTATTGCAGTCTAGATCTAAAATAGGTCCATCCATGCCTCATCTGGGGTTAATGCTACTTTACAAAGGAGAGGCCCTTACAACAGGCAGTCTAACAATCACGGGTGGAGCTGATAAATCAAGACAAGTTTGTTAATGTATCTACCCCTGGGTGGATGGGAGGCAGGCGTCAGTCCGGTCAGGCAGACAGGCCAAGGTCCCTGGATGGCAGCATGACAGAAAGGAGGGGGGATGCCTGGATGAGGTGCCTGGGAACCTTGCTATAAGAGGGTGACAGCTCTGTAAGTCAGGCCCTGATAAAGCAGTCAGAAGTGACAATCTCTGGGCCCCAGCCAACGCAGCGTCCGTCCTGCTTAGATAAAGTCAGACAGGCCATCCATCAGTCCGGAGACAGGGAGCTGGACCCTAGCTCTCCCGCCTCAATGGAAACAACTCAATGACCAGCCGCCGCTGGAATGCACGGAGCCTCCTGCTCTCAAGAGGTAGCAATGGGAAGACAAAGATGACTGTGAACCCTCTCTGGAGGAATCATGCATAGAGATTAGAGGGAGTGGGTGATGCGTAGCCTGTTAAGAGGTAGAGCTGCCACATCACTGAATGAAAGGGTGTAAATGTTGGTTGACAATGGCGGGGACACAACACGTCTCCATTGACGAGACCACCACGGCTGCAGACAGCGGGACAACACTAGAAAGGCGTCACCATAATGAGGAAGCAATAAGCCATGAAAAACTGAAAATGTCACACAACACATTCCACATGTCAAGCTTGTGAAAAGGCAAACAAAGCCAGTTTCAAGCAGCAATAAAGAAAATACCAGGTTGCTTAGATGTGTGGATACAATATGTTAGACATTTCAGAAAAAAATGGGCATATGATTTAGCAACAGAACTAGATGCACAAAAAAACCCTACCTGGACATTTTAAATTGCCAAGAATGTTGTCAGTACACATAACTGTAAATGTAATTATTCAGTACAAACATCTTCCCCTGGAAAAGCCTCTTCACTTCCTCCTCTGTCGACAACCTCTCAAGCTTTCTGCTCTGTGTACACCCATGCTTCTTTGTATCGTGGTTTCAAGCCAGGAACTTGTCTGTGTATGGCTCCAATGAAAATACAACCAATTTCACAAGAACAAACAATCATTTCCCTCTCATGTTTGCTCATGATTTGCCTCCTGGAGATGCATGTGACAGGAAGGCGCAGGTCTGCATTGGTTTAGGACTCTTCGCTTAATATGGTTTGATTCTGTTGGAAGATATTTTATAATATTTTCCAAGCAGGTAATTGATGTGCATGCAAAAAATAGTAGATAAACTACAGCAAACAAATTGTAACACTTTTTTTTTTTTTTTTTTTTTGTTAGTTGGCTTTTTTTTTTCCTTTAGTCAGATATAACCATTCCAATAGATGAGCTCACTGTTTCCATCAGTGTTCAGCTGTTTAATGTTTCTGATAAGGTAAAGAAACTTAAGTGTGGCTGTTTTAATGGTACTATCACTGGCATCTGGTGTATGTCATTTTGGCTGCTGTTGATCAATTATATTACACTGTTTTTGTACCAATTTTAAACATTGAAAAGAGCAGTTCAACATTTTGAAAAACATCACTCACATCACTCAACTTAGATCACTCACATGGCATATGAGAATTCGATCAGCTGGTAACATTTTCTTTAATATTTCTTCATTCATGTTAGATAACAATATACAGACCTAATCAAATTGAAGGAAAAATCAAGAATGTCTTATCAAGCTTGTTGGACCACTTAAGGGCCAACAACAAAACAGCTTGGCATTGGTTCTGAAATAAACAGAAAACTAGTCTTCCAGAAGATTTGTCCTCTTTCACTTAGTTGATGACAGTGGTGGAGAGCACTGGGGGTGCTGTGGATCAGTTGGTAGAGTCGTTGTCTCTCAACCGGAAGGTCAAAGGTTCGATCCCCAGCTCCTGCAGCAACATGTCGATGTGTCCTTGGGAAAGACACTTAATCCCTGCTTCGTCGGCGGTGTATGAATGCATATGAATGGGATTAGTTACTTCTGATGGTCTCCCTACATAGCAACCTCTGCCATCAGTGTGTGAATGGGTGTGAATGGGTAGGTGTGACATGCGGTGTAAAAGCGCTTTGAGTAGTCAGAAGACTAGAAAAGCACTATATAAACTCAAGCCCGTTTACCAAGTGTCAATGTGTCTTTCCAACAGCTCTGTAAGGTGTTGGTTGGGTTAGGAAGACCAGGTGTGTGATTCAAATCATAATCGTACTCATTAAAATATTTATTGTTCATTTATTGAGTCCATGCCTTGTGTGTGCTATGACACCAGATTATTGTGTACCACAACCTAATTGTCAGATCCACAGGGGGATTTTACTCAGTTTAGCCTGGCATAATAACCTGGTGTCACGCTCTACCAAAAATAGCAAGCTGTCCTCATTTCAGAGTCAAATGTCAACAGCAAGGAAACAGCATTCCTGTAAAACAATAGCATTCCTGTCCTGCTTTGTCATGCTTCTTTACAGAAAGACTCAGCATATGATGTGCTCCAATGTTGTTCTATGGGCAACCTTTAAACATGCTCTTTGAAATGCTTTTATCTTGGCAATAGAGTGAGTGTCAAGGACATGCTAGGTACATTAAAGAATGCAATGCTTTCTCTTTAGCTGAGGTTTCCATTCCTCAGCTCCTTTCCTGAGTATTAATAGGCTTTTTATTTGTCAGATCATGTTAAAACCCTCTATTGTAACTACACCACAACACATACAGGCTGGCAATCCCTCACACAAAACATGGAAAACAGAATTAATGACTGGAAAGTTTTCTTTGGAAATGTAAATGGTAAATGGACTTGAGCTTGTATAGAACCTTTTTAGTCTTCCACTCAAAAGTGCTATTACACCACAGGTCACACTTACCCATTCACACCCATTCACACACTGATGGCAGAAGCTCCTATGAAACTTTGTGTTCATGTGTATGAACTTGTCACATTCATACACATTTATAGTCGGAAGCAAATTGGGGTAAAGTGTCTTGCCCAAGGACACATCGGACATGTGTGGCAGCAGGAGCTGGGGATCAAACCCCCAACCTTCCGATTGAGAGACGACCAACTATACCGTTGAGAGATGACTGACTATACCACTGAGCCACAGCCACCCTGTCTCAAAAACAACATGCTAAAGAAAAACAGTCACTAGAAAAGAATTGCAGGCAAGTCGGTAAATTATAATGGACAATTTGTTAAACTCATACACAGAATACAGTGTGAAAAACATATTTACATGTATGAAAAAAGAAGTCAGCTTGCATTAGTAATAATTTTCTCTCATATGGTGCAAAGTTCTGCGTTTCTCTCTGCAGGCTTCTCGTTGCTGAATAGAGAGTGTGACTGTAAAGTTGTCAAAGTGCGATCTTTCCCTTTTCTGTGAGAGGAAGGTCACAGGCCACATCCAAAACTCCTCACCAAAACCTCAGCCCCCTTGTAGGGGGTAATCTACAAACCCACAGGGAATACAATTGCTTTCCCTGTGTGAGCAATAGTAAATTATGTTCCCCAAGAGTTGCTCAGAGCTTTCAATCATGTAATGAAAAACCAGAGAAAAAAAATCAAACAAATGTAGTCAAAAGGATTAAGCCAGAGGAAGAGCAGCAGATCCCAGCCTGCCTCTCCAGATAACATCACATACTAGAAGCCCCTTCAAATCACCTCCCATCTGGATCTTTGCTATACCTCCAGCATTGCTGCACATGCAGTGTGATGCACAGCAAGGATGAAAGTATGATCACCTTGTGTCTGCTCTGACTCTGGGAAAGGCGCAGGAGGTGTCCTGGCAGGGGATCAGACCAAGGTAAAGCTTTTCTTCCATCTGATTGGCCTTATGTTGTCTGCCAAGGCCAGCTTCCTGCAGAGGAAAGTTCTGCTAGTATCAAAGGCAGGTTACCTGGTCGGAATCCAGCTGTCACCAGATTTCAAGTCCATCTGGCCCGTGGGACCATCTGTCAATCCCATTGAACTGATTCCAAAGTCTCATTGAGGCCTTATTAAGAGGAGAAGTGCTAAAGGATGCTTAACCCTTTCTGGCCGTCAGCCTCATCACTCAGAGGTAAATACATAAAGTTTTTTTAAATGTCTACTGCAAAACAAAACCTTAACCATCGTTTGGAAATCCAATACCAGAACCCTATATACTCAACATGCTGTTAAAAATTAAGCCTTTAGCGTGCAACACTGTTGGCATTACATTATTTTTTTACCCTATTGTTAATCATTTTTTCCAGCATTCCAGCCTGCAGAGAACCATTTGTCCTGTCAGCCTCCCCTTTCACAGCCCACAGGGTTTTATGCCATTGTCAACCTGAAGCGAAGACTGGAGGATAAAGGACTCACACAGTGCCTGCAAAGTCCCCTGAACACACTCATACCTGATGCTGCATGAAAACAAAGGGTGGCGGATTCCTCAAGCCTCCAGCCAGGAAGGCTGCAAGCACGCAGTGAAGACATCCTTTGTGGGGATTTGGACAACATTTATCAGAAAAGACACATTCTTTCGGCATGTTATTTTTCCCTCTTTTTCACAATTGTCTTGTATAGTTTAAAGACCTCCTGGGGTGCAGTATGTTAATGAATAATCAATCTAACTATAATGAGTTGAGCTCAGTTCTAAAGACTGATTAAAGGGTAACACTGTTAAATAAAATTAATAGAAAAAATAAGGACATATTATTAAAAACCAACGCAATGTATTTCTCTGATTATAAATAAGCTCTGCAATGGGCTTTTACGTGTAGAGCTTCTAGCCCCGTTTCGACCGGAGGAACTATCCCCCAAAACTATGGTCTTTTTTAAGAACTTTCAACCATTTCGTGTTTCGACCAAATTTACCCGGGTAAATGTGTAGTTCCGGGTAAATAATCTACCCCAATAGAACCCTACTAGCGGTTATGTACTTTCTGACGGTCTAGGGACTTTTGGGGCGGGGCCAGCAGCGCCTGCAGGGCTGAACGTCTGATTGGCCAGGCTCTCGTAGCGTAGGTAACGTCTGATTGGCCAGGCTCTGGTAGCGTAGGTAACGTCTGATTTGCGAGGCAAAAGGTAGCGTTAGGGCCATGTTTAAAGAGTGCAGCTGCAAGCCAGTTGTGCTGTTCGTCGTGCTGAGTACCAAACATTTTGGACATGGATTCGGGAAAGAAAACGTATGACCGCTGGACTGACGAGGAGGTGCAGGCCTTGCTGACCGTCTATGCGGAGGACGACATTCAACGGGAGTTGGAGACGGCGACCCGAAATGATAAGGTTTACAGGAAAATGGCCCTGCGGCTGGCCGACATAAACGTGTTCCACAGCGGCAAACAAGTCCGGGAAAAGATAAAGAAATTAAAGCAGGACTATAAAAAGATCAAGGACCATTGCGCCTCTGCCATGTCCCGGTCCAAATCTGCAAGGACTATTAACAGCAGTCTTCTTCGTTTAATTATAGCATTTCTGGCATCTTGAAATCGTTTTGCCGCCAGCACTCGTCTCCTCCTCGATGCTGAGTCTATGGATTCTTTTGCAATGAAATACAGCACGATGAAAAACAACATGAGCTGAGCCTCCTCCATGGCAACGGGCTAACTGTAGTGTCGCACAAGTAATGACGCCGGCCTGTCCGTCGCCTTATGTATTACGTAGTATGGCCTTCGTCTTTTTCTTACCGCCACCTATCGGACTGGCGGTGTAATGCAGTTATATCTATTGCTTCCTCCTAACAATTGACCAATTGACCTTAAGTCAGAGAAGAAGGGGCCAAGACCGGCCCCCACTGAAAAATGAGGCATCATAAATTACAGCCAAAGTCAAGAAACTCTCCAATGAGCTAAATTAAAATGCATACTGTACATACTGGGTATTTCTCAATACAGTTTTCTTGTGTTTTATGGTGTTTGCTGATTGGCTGTGGGTGTTACTTAAATTGGTACATTACAATCACACAAACCACCTTGTCAACTGTTAACAAACTTGTATTTCAAACGGGAAAGACAAGTAAATGAAGTCAGTCATTTAACACTTTCTATCCAAAGCTAACATCCTGAGCCCTTACCAATCAGGTTTTAGAGCTGCTCACAGTACTATAACTGCTGTAACAAAGGTTGTGAATGATATCAAGTCAGCTCTGGATAAATTGCAACATTGTGCAGCACTTTTTGCCAATTTACCAAACGCATTTGGTACTGTGGATCATTACCCACTTTTGAAGAGGCTAACTTACATTGTATGAATTGGTTCAGGAGCGTTCTGTCAAAGAGACAGCATTATTTAACTGTTGAGTTACTTTTCTAATTTTCTGTACTGTAACAAAAGGTGTTCCACAAGGTTCAATTATATGTCTGGTTTTCTTTACTATCTATGTTAACAATATTGTCACTTCTTTGTGAAACTGTCATGTACATCTGTATGCTGATGACACAGTGCTCTATTGTTTTACTGACACTGTACATCTTGCAGTTAACATGTTACAGCATGAAGATAACTGGATAGTCACGAGGAAGAGGAGAGTTACACTAAACAATGGCATGAATTTACTGGAGGCAGAGAAAAGCCATAGAAACATCAGCAATACTGTGGTTGATGAGAGCAGCTGATGAAGACAGGACATTGAGTGAGCTTGTTTTGCTAGAGCTAATGCAAAATGGTATGAGAAATGAACAATAGCATCAACGTGCAAAATAAAGACTTCCTGTCTGTATTTTCAATTGCAGTGCTTTCGTGATAAATGAAAAGACAGATGACGTAAGCACAGATAAATGTAGGCTACATGATACAAAGTAGCTGGTCTGTGGTAACACGCACATTGAAAGATTGCCGGCAAAATATTTATGTGTTGCATTTCTAGTTTGGTTGTAAGAACTAAATTAATTATCCAAAACATAAAGATCTGTAGTTGCTCAATGCTTTTACAGTATTTATTACTGTCGATATGAGCAATATCAATTTTACTATCACTTTCAAAGTTGTGCTGTTGTGCTAAATATTGGCACAGCTCTGATCTCCTTCAACCCTCCGCTTGCCCTCTGTAGCATATGACTTCATCACAGCTTTGCTGATAATCAGCAGTAGGAGAGTATCGGTAAGAAAAAATCTCTTTTCTCTATGTACTCTAATTTTGAAGTCACTTTTTGACACATTTTGTCATGAATAAACCTTTAGGTCACAGGGTGTTCTGAACAAAGATAGCCACATATCCAACCTAACCTTCTATACCAAACTATTAGGGGCAAATACTTTTAGTCCTAAAATTAATTTAGCTTTATTACACATTTCATCAAAAAAGTTATTCTTATTTTAAAAGGGAAGTGCTTACCTACTTTTTGGCCAGCTGCAGTGACTGACTTAAGTTTTGAGAGCTCAAGATCTAATTGTTTAACTATAGATGGAGCAAAGACAATGGTTTCCCCATAATCCCAACCTTTATTCTAAGATAGGCTTAGACCTACTGGCTTTAGCTTTATAATTAATAGACAGATAATAATTTAAATAGTGGTTATTGTTTCTGTGATCTAACTCTTAGCCAAAATTAAATAGGCATATTTCTGAAACATGTCAAACTGTCTTTAAACATTTGTATTGGTAATAACTGATTTTTTGAACTCGTAATAAGGTTGGCATCCCAACAGAGGAGAGATTGCTGGTGACCTCGGGGAATATGAATCATAGCTAACATGCTACAGCTTGTATGACTCGTCTGCTGCTGATAATATGCTTGCTTTTTTCCATCTTCTCTTTTTATGCTCAATTTTCATTTGTGTCTACTGTTCAAAGAAGTGCCAAGGAAACTAGAAGAAAATGTAAAACCTGACCAAACTACACCCTATGATTTGAAACTACACCATATGATGAAAGCTAAAGTTCTGTTTACAGCCCCTGCATTACTATTCATCTCACATATCAAGTATACTCCCTTGTTCAAAGAATTACACTCCCTACATCAACTTTTCATTAAAAATACATAAATCCAACATGGTTTAATAAAGTGGACTACAGTGAATCATCCTTAAAATGCAGAATGATAAATACTCAATTTATATGTAAATATGAGGTACATAGGAAAAAAATCAAAACGCAGGGAAAACGCATTAGCAGTCGTATTTGATCAGAGCCCCAGGAGCTGAAGTTCTGCTTTTTAATGGAATCTGAGGAAGAGAGAGTGTTGAAGCTGAGGCACAGAGGTGAGAGTATGAAACCGTTCACAGGAGAGCTGGCTATCTGAGAGGACACCGGATAACAGAAAGGACCTGACAGATTACTCACACTGAGTGGAAATGGAATTATTGCATTTTGAGTTCTCAGCAGCTCTTTTGCACTCCCACAATCATCGAATAGAAGAGAAAGTCTTGGTTTACGTCAAATAAAAACATGACTTTCTCGTTTGATGCTGTAATAGTGTTTTTCTCTGATAGCCAGCAGCCCCTTGGACTAAAGCAATAACCACTGAAAACCTTAGTTTTCAAACTTAAATAATTCAAACGTGGATCATTTTTGAGTAGTTTTCGACCATATGCGCATAAGCGACTTGATCAGTTGATCAAAAAACAATACTCCCAATTAAGGCTGCCAGCGTTACATGTTAACCACAATGCGATTAAGGTGTGAAATCAAACTATTAATTTTTTTACAATCGCAATGATCGGATGCTATTTTGTCCCGCTAGGCCCACCGGAGCTAACTTACCACACTTACAGCAGTGTCCCCCTGTAGCTAAGGGCCCACTCACACTATGCCATCCGTAACATGCCAAAACACATTTGACCCCTAAAGTCCAGTTTGTTTGACTAGTGTCAGTGCTCTGTACTTCCTTGACCCTGGCATGGTTGGAAAAGTTGGGCTTCGGCATGGTGCGCTTTGCTCGCTCATGCACGAGCACAAGCATACTCCTGAAGACTCCTGAAGACCTTCTACCAGTGTTGTGGTGGCCAGCGCACTCTTCTTTGCAGTGGTGTGCTGGTGGGGTGGCATCAAGACTGGTGAGGTCAGCAGGCTCAACAAGCTGGTCAGGAAGGCTGGCTCTGTAGTTGGACTAGATCTGGACACTTTGGAGACAGTGGCTGAGAGGAGGATGAGGGACAAAATCATATCCATCTTGGATAACTCCTCTCACCCTCTCCATGATGAGCTGTGACAGATTGGCAGCTCTTTCAGCCAACGCCTCATTCTTCCTAGGTGCGAAACAGAGCACTTCAGGCGCTCCTTTGTGCCCACTGCCATCAGACTGTACAACAGCAGTGGGACCTACAGTCTGTCCTGACACAAACATCTACCCCACAAACACCACCCCCATACCCCATTTCAACAATACAGTTGATAGGAATTTGTCTAGGTGTGCTCTGGAATACCACACAATGACATCAATGCACAAACACAAACAACACATAATGCACAATACATAAGGATGTGTGTAAACAGGTTGTGTAACCAGTCCATAGAGTGCTTGGTGCAGGAGGCAAAACTGCACTCTTCATTACAGTGATATGATACTGCTATTTTCTTCACCGCTGTTTACATAACTTGTTGCTTATTATCATACCAATTCACTTAAATCACCACGTGTCACGTTATCTTGCCATTCACTGCACATACATACTGCACACATGTCTTAATTGTCCTGTATGGTTAACTTCCCCATTTATATTGAACTTGTATATACCTCCTATTATTATTTTTATTTTATTTATATTTATCTCATCTACTGTATTCTGTTTATATTTTCTTTTTGTATGACCTTCTTCTACTGTCTTTGTGCTGCTGCAACGCCCAAATTTCCCCTCTGGGGATCAATAAAGTATTATCTTATCTTATACACAAAATTGACAGGACGTTTAGCCTAATAGCTGCAACCGTTCAACAATCATTTTGAACAATCGCGGGAAAGGGTTGGTCCAGTGCAGAGGTCAAGTGTTTACTCTAAATTTGGGCAGACGCAAATATTCAGAGTCAGCTAGATAAAACCCACAAAAACACAGGGGTCTTTCGGAAAATCAGCCACTGTCTAGTATTAAGGTAACTGCACTCAAGCCTGGAAGTGCCTGGAGCAATGTGAGTGCAGTCCAGCCAGGGACTGGGGAGGGAGGACAATCATGCTTCGGCAAGGTATGGGGCAACTGGGCCTAGTGTGCCCTAAGTGATAGAAATGAACAACATCTCTGTGCATTTGAATTGCTAATTTCACCTAAAAAAAACCTCCAAGATGGCTCAGTTGAGAAGTCAAAAGTAACATCTACCTTGTGACATCAAACATTTCACTTTTTTAACATTTCCTTCAGCTGTCTTCATTTACTTTTCAATCCGTGACCCGTGGTTAAGGCCTGACACACACTAAAAGATTTTTTAAATCTTAAGCAATTTTGAAATTTGAGAGAGGCCACACATGACGACAAATCATGACAGATTTAACAGTTCAGTTCTTATAGTGTGGAGAGCAACGAGACGACCAACTGTGCACACCACACACTAACCGATTCATCCACCAACAACCAGAGTCTCCACTATCAAAATGTGTAATCTTGCGCGGTCAAACGGTCAAACACATCTTAAGTGCAAACAAACATGATGGTCAAGCTAATTGTGGCTAGCTGTTAGCTGGTACATCTATCACGGTAAACATTTTGTCAGTTGGATTGTGGTTTGTTTACAGGACACGTTGTATAAACACTCGTCTTGTTGCCACAAATCAACTAATTGATCCTGCAGTTATGAAATCCATCTAACTTTATGCTTTGCATTTTCCTTCGTTTGTTGTCCTTCCTGCTTCAGTCAGCTTGCTTCCCTATTGGCTATCGGCCTTCCTCTGTGTTCTCCCCACACAACAGGATTTCTGATCGCAAATATTAACTGTTTTCAATATTTATGATTTCAAATCGGGGGGGGCCACACCCGTCTTCCAAGCAGAATGGGGAGTTTAAAATCACTCTTAACACACCTCACACCAAAGGAGAATCTGGCAAGATAATCTGGCCTTTGCTGACTTTGGTTGGAAGGGTGGAATCGGGCCCAAAATCATCCCGAGTATCTTGTAGTGTGTACCCCACTTAAATTAACCCTGGCTCACACTACAGGACAATCGGGCCGATTTAAGTTCACATTCCTCCATCCCGACAATTGCGAAGTCGTTCCTGACTCAATGCTGCTCTGAAGTGGTATAAAGATCCATTCTTAACGTCCCCGATCTGCTTGGCGATCGTCAGGGCGCCCCAATTTAGTTCAAACATGTTTGATATTTAGAATATAAAATCTTGACGATTGCGTCATGAAAGGGTCTGGCAGAAGTCACGTGTGACTACAATAACCAAGAGAGACAAGGGAGGAAAGTAATAAGTGGACAGTAGTGGCGACCGGTGGCAGGACTCAACCTGCAAAGATGCGCAGGAAAACTCTAATGCGCATATGACAGTTACAATCCTACCTCCAGCTCTCGCTGAAGAATATACAATCCATGTTGTCCGCTTCTCCCCAGACCTTTTGTCACCCAAAAGTTGTTTGTTTGTTTTTTTATGTGTTTTCCTCTCTGCACAAAGCATTCAAATTTAACTGCATGCACCATTGTTTACATGAGGTCACGTGAGGTGGTGTGTTCCTCCATCAGGCACGATAATCTGTAGTCTGTGATGTGCCATAATTTTAATATCTTGTAGTGTGAGCATGTTTGAGATTATGGAGAAGAAGACCTGTTAGAATTCTCCTTCATGCTGTGTCATGCAAAATCAAAATTGGGAAGGATTTTAGAAGTCCTGCAGTGTGAGCCAGGCTTTAGTGTTGTTACCTTCAGTCTTCCACAGGTTCCTTACTGTCTTCAAAAACAAAAGCAGGTTTGTATCCAAACAGGAAGTAAAGCACCTTTTAACTTATGACAGTAAAAATCTAACTAAATAAAAGCATAACAAAAACATTATTTAAATATAAAATGATGGATTTCAAACATGTGATTCAAAATGTGACTAATTGCGATAAGCTATTGAATTTCAGTGATTAATTGCAAATACTTAATCCTTTGACTCGAAATATAGCGCATTCTTTTTACTGTAAAACACTTAATCTATCAGTCCGAAATCTGAGTGTGAAAAGAAACCAAATATAAAGCGCTCTCAAATATTCAAAAATGGAACCAAATCAATTTCCGTCCAGGGTGCAAACATAACTTAAAGTCCCACATTGGAATGCTTCACATTTTGTACACGCCAAACTGCCATTGCATCGCTCCACATCTGTCAGTTAATTGTCTTATGTCCATGAAAGAAGGTAGTGGATGAACGTTGGGGTGGATAGACTAATCCTCAGTAGAAAAACAAATATGTGGACCAGCCAACAAACCTTCATCACAACCCACAGTGGCATGCTATTTCTAAAAAAGATCTGCTCACCCTCCAAGTGACAATTGAATGGATCACCATATTAAAAAAAATCCATGCATGTTTAGAAAGGAATCGTCACAATACAAAAAAACATGAGTGTGTCTGCACTAATGAACATTAAAACATGGCCATGGTAAACCGGCTAAGTTGAGGAATGCGTTCGTCTACAGGGCCCAATTTGGGTCGCAACAAGGTGTTTTATGCACGTAACCATCTGTCTTTAACAGGGTGTAGAACAGTAAAGGATGTTGATATGTGCCATGCAGCTCTGTATGAATTATGTGAAATTCCACACATAGTGATTACAGTCAAATTATGGTCGACAGAAACTTAAATGAAGTGTTTGCTGATGTTTGCCGATGCTGAGGTTTCAAACCTTTAATCCCTAAACTATTTATTGACATTTTATAAAACAGACTTTAAGACCTTTAGGGACAAATTACTCCAGAGTAAGCTCATCTGAAGACAAGTGTGCTCTGATCATCGCTGTCACATGAATTAAAAGGACAATCTGGCAAACAATGTTAAATAAACAACTGTGGGCAGACACGTGCACACATAAATGAAAAAGGGCTTGAGCACCTGCTGCTTTGCGCTCTACAGAGAAAGTGCACTTTTATTTAAAAATATGCACATACTGGCCAAGTGAACAGATATATTTGGTTAATAAATAATATCAGGTCGGGGAGATGCCGGAGGAGCCAGGGCAACCCTAAAATTCTGATAGGCCACCCCTGTGGCGACCCCAAAATCCTGAACTACCTGAACTAGTGTTTAAATCAACTTTTTGGGCTGTGTTACTACAAGTTTTATTTTCATTTCAATACAGCCTGTTGCTTTTTGGCAGTACTTTAAATTATGACTTCAAACATACACTTTTTCATTACTTAAAGAGTTAAGCGAAAATGATGTAATTATTGCTGCTACTCTTTATGTTTACAATAATTCTAGATGTTTATATAAAATGTATTTAACACTTTAATGTAAGCTTTAAAAGTAAAAATGAATAGCATTGTTTTACCCTTTTGATCTCCACTTATCATTTGTGTGTGTGTACGCACACACTTAACACTTCCAGGCACCCCTGTGAAAGTCAGCGGCCCGGTTTGACCACAAAATTATTATCATTGTTATTAATAATAATTATAATAATTAAAAAAATAATAATAATAATAATACAATGAACCAAAATGCACAGACGTTTCAAATTTTTACAATAATTGTTTAAAGATATCAGTATGAAAGTAAACTTGAGGTTTTGAATAATTTATTATTACTTTAATTGTAAATAAAGTGCTCAGAGTGCATAAAATAACATCAGAATAGAGCTTTAGATAAAAAGAAATTCTGGGTAAGAACCCCCCAGACCCCCTGGTCTGTTGTCAGCCCTGAAAACCCCTCATTAGCACATTGTAGTAATCTAGATCTTTATCATATCATATGATCAGAACTTTGTTTTTGTGTTGTGTTGTTTGGCATGTAGTAGTAGTAATATAGTCTAAACAATAATACTGCATTGGACTAATGCTCTTTTGTGAATTTGAGCCCCTGCCCCTCTGAAATCCTCTGCACGTCCCTCACTGTGTGCATGGCCCCAGCTGAAATGATGTCTTAATTATGAATGACTGTTATTGAAACACTTTGAGCAAAATCTATAGCAGCAAAAAGTCACTGCACCAATGCTTCATTTATGATTCCACCAAGCGTATGTTGCATCTGCTTTATTACTCTCTGCTGAATTTTAGATTTAATATGCTCCTGTTCAAAAGTCACACAGACACAGAGGCAGTAAATCTGACATGAAGTGACCTTCACCTTTTGAGGCGCATGTTTACAGCTTGGAGATTTAATGAAAAGCTCCATGGGTGCACTGTTAAAGTTGTGTATCAAGACCTTAAAGTCTGAATGCTGAAGTGGACTAAATATTAAAACACACCAGTCTAAAAGATAAGTAATGTTTCTAAGTGGAACAAGATAGAGGGAGAAGGAAATGAAAAGATTCAGTCTCAATAGGGATGGATGAGTCCAGTCTGCATGCAAAATTAAACACGTACATAAACCCATATTTACAAGGTTGTCTGTCATTGGACAAAAATAAACATGTCCTTCCTGTAAAATATTTTCCTGGTGCATTACAGTTAGTATATTGACCAAATCATTGAACATTTCTGCACAGGATGTTTAAAAAATATTATGAGGCTGCATTAAGTAAGCATAGGCAGTTTTATCATTAGGCAAAGGTAGGCAATTTCCTCAAGGCATCGGCAATACGGTCCCTAAGGACACCACACACCGAGGGAGTGCTGGCGTGAGCCGACATTTTTTATATTTAGCTGGAAATATATAAATGAGTAAAATATAAATCTACTACCAGATTGTCAAATTCCTTGCCCCTGTCTCTCTCCTCCGCTCATTCAGCGTCACTTTGCTGCTCTCTCTCTAACCATGGACACTTGGTAGGAAAATTACAACAGGAGAAGTGACATGTCGAAGCATTCAGTCCTTGCGAGAAAAAGAACACAACTCAGTCTCTTCTAGCAGTAATAGTAGGAGGCTAAGGGAAGGAAGTTAGACTCTGAAGTAACTTCTCCAAAAATGTTGACTTATAAGATTATTTACGTTTTACTTTATCATTATCACAGGTGCTATTGTTTAGTTAGCGTGCCTTTACTGTCTGTCTGTCTGTCTGTCTGTCTGTCTGTCTGTCTGTCTGTCTGTCTGTCTGTCTGTCTGTCTGTCTGTCTGTCTGTCTGTCTGTCTGTCTGAAAAACAGACAGGAGACAGCTGCAGACGAAAACATCAAGAGAAACACCAGCAGGCGATGGATAAAGACAGAGAAGAGAGCGTGAGAGCAGCAGATGAGAGGTAAACAGTGCAGGTATTACAACTACTGCGCTGTTTGCTATCTGAAAATGTGTATATAGAGTAGTAATATTGCAATAAGCTTAAGTTTTCAGAAATGCACTTAACATATTCTCCAACCCCTCATTAAATATTTATTGATAGCAGTTGTGCATTTAATGTGAGGTACAAATCTCAAAGTATTTTTAATGATGAAGATGTGTTTTTGAATGTAAATAAGGAGCCCAGAGTGCATAAAAAGTATCAACATCTCTAGGAAGGAAACCCCATCGCCAAGGTTCAAGCCGCTCAAAAAGTCTCAAAATGTCTTCATATCCATGCTAATTGTAGTACAGAATATTTTCAGGCTATATACATTTCAAATAAATTAACTAGTGGATTACTCTTTTTGTAATATGGCAAGCAAAAAAGTTTGCAGCTACACATAGCGAAGAGACATGTTGAACTATTACAATGTGATGCCTTTGAGTTATGCTGGTACCCCTCTAGAGTTAATGAGTAGAACTGGTATGTGTGTGTGTTTATAATATATTAAACATTTTGTTCTGTTGTGTAGTTTTTTTCAAAATGCCTTCAATTGTTTTGTTCACTAGCTATGATTGCTCTTTGCAAAATGTGAAAGGGCCTCATATTAGTCTTTGCCTGGGGCCTCCAAAGCACTAAAGTGGCCACTGAAAGTAGGTGTGATGTGTTTGCTTGTTACAGTCATGTCATTGTCACTGAGTGAAAGTAAGTCACAGACCAATTCCAAGTGTAGACTGAGACAGTCCAGGTCTGTATACTGAGGGCAATGTGAGCGCAAGCAGCTTCAATCTGGAACTGTGTCTACACATTAGACAGAGAACACATTTAATTCAACATTATTCAGACCATAATGAATTATCAAGCAGCAGCTTTTCCACAGTGCTACATATCTGAAGTTGTGCTCCAGTTTATATCATAATGAGCATGAGTTTTGTCCTCCTAATTTAAACATCCAACAAGGTTTAAGAGAAGCTTTATTAAGCTCAGGGTTGTCACAGTTACTTAAATGCTATGAATCAATAAATGGAGGAATATTTCATAATTTAAATCAGGGTAGATTTTGTAACTCTGGTGATTAGTAATCATTCATATAACTGACCAGTGAGTTTTGGCACTTAAAAGCAAAGAGCACAGATGTGACAAGTGGTAGGTACAAAACATGTTGTATTGCACAATGAGCCTGTTTGTAATGGAGTGTCACTATATTCACTGTACGTTATGTCTTTGGTTTCTCCAACACATAAATCCCTGCAAAAGATTTGTAACCATAGATTTGTTCACGCAAACATGCACACACACACATACAGGTCCCAACTGATTGACCTATGGAATTTGTCGGTTAACACCTATCTGTCCACACCCTCTTATGCCTGCCCTGGCACACAATAAATTCTAGCAGCTGTTCATTAAAAGCTGTATTTAAGAAATGAGATTAATCAGGGTTTTCCTATTTTAAAAGCACATGGCCTGCTCTCTGACTTTGTGCAGCTCCAGCTGTGAGAACATGGATCATGGGTTTATAGCCCCCTGGTTTGCAACATATTCCCTCAGCTTGTCTCCACATTTTGCAGAGCGTTACATTTCTATGTGTAATAGCTTTTTTTGCAAAGAAACACAGAGGGGCAGTAATCAACTATATTGGGATCTGTCAGTAACAAGAGAAGGTCGATAGAAAATACAGAGGCATATCTCGTCACAAAAAGGTGGCACAGTTAACTCTGTATATGGAGACAGTATGGAGAGAATAATAAATGTAGGTTTAGGTGAGCAGCCTGAAGAGCATAGTTATGAACTCCTCTGAGAATGATGCTGGGAGGTTTGAAACAGACTACAAACAGTAACATAATTGTTAGTTAATAGTTAACCCACAGATAAAATCAGTGTGATTCTAAATCTCTTTAAAGTTCAACTATCTGCAATCACCACAACATAAAAAGCAGGTTTATGAATATTCGTTTGCTGTTTCCATTCAAAGTCCTTTGCTGCCACCTGGTGGTGACAAACTAAATTGACTTTCCAATGAATCTGGATGCACCACGTGAGATCCTTAAAAATAAAACAAATTTATTAGCAATCACAGGGGAAGTATACATGACATTGACGGGAGCAATTGTTGGAATAAAAATGCTAACTTCTTATTTACAAAGTCTGCAATTGAATGTGATAAATTCAGCACATGCACATACAAATTGCAAATAGGCTATATTATTAAACAGGTAACAAAGCTTTCCCCAAATTTCCCACACAGTCACCCAAATCTTACAGCCCCTCACTGTTGTTGCTGTGGTCCCAAAATCCACATTTAAGATAACGACGTTCGCCAACAGACAGAGAACAACATGTGAGATAACGGAGGGCATGTGGTGGATTTTTATAGACATTACAGTGAAGTGTAGAAGCTATATAGGCCTTCATACAGTATTGTAGCCCTGATCCAGCAATACTCAAACATGGAGAAGGAAGTTAAATTTATCAATAGGCACTGGCCAAGCAAGTTGCAGATTACTATACAGTGTTCAGACTTGTGAGAAATCATTGTTGAGTTGCAGAAAAGAGATGTGTCAATCAATATGTCGCTCCTTAGAGGAAACAGTATCATCCCTAGACTGCTAGGGTTGCTTGAAAAACACATCAGGATACAGACATGGGTGTGGCAAGGCATGGAGGACATCAAGTATCCAACACTTTGAAGCTCAGTCATCATGACTAACACTGGCATTCTTATATCCAACTCAAACAACACAGAGATTAAAAAACAAATACTAGGGCACACCCAGGCATTATTTTTAAAAAGATCCTCTAACAACCTGAGAACTGCAAGCTAAAGTTAGCCCACATTTCAAGCTACATAAAAAAGTCACAGGCTACAAGTGAAACAGCATTCAAATGACCCTTCAACCAAACAAAATGTAACATTTTCTCATTCACCTTCTATCCCTGTCATCCATTACTTCATTCCTCGTTTTCATTGTTAGTACACAGCAGTGTTTTTACAGACATCATAATGCATTTATAAGTTACAAATCATAAAAGCAGATTGTCCAGCGGGTGGTTTTAAATGTAATAAAGTGATTAATGCTGCGTCTGTAACAAGAGTTGATTTTATAATAGTGGGATTGAAGTTACGTTGAACAGTAACTGATTGGAACACTCACTTAGCCAAAGGCACTTAGAACTCTGCTGCATTACTTTGGATTTTGCCTCAGACACCACAACCACTCTGCCTCACCTTCTATTTATCCTTATGCTATATGTAAACTTGAATTTAAGTCACTTAATAAAATAGATACTTTCATACACCAGCAAATAAGACACAAGCTACATTTTCCACGAGTTTTTCAGGAATTGAAGGCATTAGCATTAGCAACCATCATCATTTGGCAAGTCATGGTTAAAAACTACAATCACAATATTGCCATGAAAACATTGAGTGTTGACAGGCAAGAATAGAAGTTTAAACATGGGTTTAGAGGAGCTTTATCTTAGTGTAGTCAAGGAACTGTGCCCTGCAACATCTTTAGATTCTTGTGTAGAAAGGAAAATGTGCGATACTAAAAAATCCTTGATACACAGACTGATAGCATGTCCGCAATGAGGCTATATAAGGCTTGATGGATGGGTATGGACGATCCACCTTCTAGCACAGTACTGAAACAACTTTACAAGGCTTCAGATAGTTGGGATGGCGGTAGTGCTGTACAGGGGCTACACATCTATGGTAGTGTACTGGGTGGTGCAGGTTGTGACGGTAGTGAGCAGAGAGCTGGATTACTTCACACAGGCAGTGAAAGGGATGGCTGTCGAGGACCCATGACCATTAGGGGGCTGAGGCCGGAGCTGCAACTGGGAGGACTTCACTTTCAGCTTCTCCGTGACTTTGAATGCTGGATGAGCCACTGCAGGGTGATATCTGAAAGGGGGAACAATTTACACATTTGTATGACCCCAGAAAGCCTGACTATCATTAAACACGTTTCTACAAACAGTTAAGTAAAGAATCATTTAAACTTGGATCTGCTCCAAACCTATGTTGTCTTTCTCTTTGCAGGAGACAGAGTAGCAGCAGATCTCTCGGTCCTGAATGGCAGACAGATTCCTGAGAAGGGAGAGGGAATACAAAGTGAAATAAAATCAGTATTAGTTGTACAAGCACTGAAAAACTACTCCGCTCCAGTTATTTTGTCAAGGACTTGTGTTAGATTTGTACCTGACACATTTGAAAAACAGCTGTTGAGAAATAAAATTTGCAAATGAGCTTCTTGGTCCAAACATATTTGTTTGATGATCAGTAAGGTCAGGAAAAGACTCGCATCATACTCCAAACACTGATTTATCATACACTTCTTTTGACTATAGCATTCAGTCAGAGGTAAGTTCAGGTGTTTGTTCAGGATTATCAACAGAAACACAATATTCCCTGGTGCCTCACATTTTTTCAATGAGCTGCTTCTCATCCAGTGCGTTGGGTAAGTCTCGTTTGTTGCCCAGTACTAGAACCTGTAGGATGAATAAAAAGAGAAAGAGCTAATACCCAACAAAGCAATGTATCAACATTATCACACTGATCAATAAGACAACTTCAAGGATTTCTCTTAATCATGTGCTTTTCTTTTTATGTTTACCTTTCTTTTAGGACAAAATTAACAGCTTTGTGTCTCACAGCAGCCTATCGATTCAGCATGGAAAACTCTTACAGCTAAATTATCCTGCAAGCTACTATATTGAAGACTTATTTAAAAACGTGACTTAAGACTCAACGACCGCTTCTTGTAATGTCATCAAGCCTGAGCATCTGATACCCATAAGCTGCAGTGATCACTAATTGAAAGTTTAATTCCTGCTTGAGACCAGAGTCACAAGAGCCCCAGAAATCAATGTGATGAACCAGATGAAAGCAGCAAGATCACAAGCTTTTGGCCCAAAGATCACAATTTGTCTCTTACAGGAATTCCTTGTAGCTGCGGTTTGTCTAGAAGGTTGTGCAGTTCATTTCTGGACGCTTCTATCTTCTCTCTGTCTGCAGCATCCACCATGTAACTGCAAAGATGGAAAAAAACTATTTTTACAATCTGGTAGCACTAAAAAGATTGTCCCACTAAACTTAAATTAAACCTTTGGAAAACGATTATGTCTGTAACGATCTGACTATTCTGGAGAGAAACTAAAGCAAACATTAGCATATTGAAAGTGGATTGAATTGGTCTCATACATATGATTTCAAACTGATCAACAAACAACCTCAGGAAGTTAATTCTGCATCTTAAAAGGGCAACTGAATGTAATGTGGTAAAATACTTACACGATAGCATTGACCCCTCTACAGTAGCGCTCCCACATGCTTCTGAAGCGGGGCTGTCCACCTATGTCCCATATCTTAAGTAAAAAAAGCACAGTGCAGTCATGAATGAAGGCGCATGAGAATGAAAGTCCAGAACAAACAGCTCCCGGCAGACAATGGACCTGTGTCATATTAATTGCATTTACCTTTATTGTCACATTGCCTTTAGTGACCTTCCTCATGTTGAAACCCACTGTGGGGATCATGTCTTCACTGAACTGGCCTGACTGAAAGACACAAATACAAACAAAGAGTGTCATGTTGGTGCATGTAACATAGTTAGGACTATAACAGATATTACAATCAACATTTTATAAGATGTTCCATTTTATGTTGAATTGTATACAAAGTGCCGTTAAATGTATACATTCTGTGTATTGACACTCGCTACGTTGTATATTAGGGCTGGGAATCACCAGAGGCCCCGCGTTACGATATTATCACGATACTTGAGTCATGATTCGCTGTCATTGCGATTTGAAACATTTTGCGATATGCTGAGAATTGCGATACAATATCAGTGTTTCCCCTATGTTTACAGCTTTTTGGGGGGGGGGCAGATGGACACCGACACAAACACTTAAAGGAATCTTGGTGTTCATGCGTTTCTTTTAATGACAGCTGTCCGGTTCTATCGGAACGGTATCCTTAAATGACTTCAGTTGTGATCTGACATTATATAGAAAATTAAATTAAATTTACTTGGGCCGCAATGGTTAGTGTGTGCGCCCCATGTATGGAGGCTGTAGTCCTCGGGCGGGCAGCCTGGGTTCGAATCTGACCTGGGTCTCCTTTCCTGCACGCCATTGCCCACTCTCTTTCACTGATTTCCGACCAGTGGATACACTGTCCTATCTCTACAATAAAGGCACAAAAAGCCAAAATATAAACATAAAAAAAAAAAAAAAAATGTTTTCTTTTTTTATTAACTTTACCTTCAAGGGCCGCCCCCCTAATATAATGGTACACTGAATATTTTACAATTTAACTTTTTTAACTGCATATTACGTCCACAAGATTAAACCAAATCAAGAACTGTTTTGTCAAATAAGAAACAATTCTCAGTCTATTATTCTTCTCACTTCAGTCTTTTTATTTCTAAGTCAGGCCCACAGCCTGAGCAACACTGTGATACAAGTAAACCCTGTAAAAGGATGCATGCACCTCCCAATCTGAACTGTTAGTATTTCAGTCTGATCGAACTTAACTGAACACAAACATGTATGCATGTACAATGGCATTCATTTTTAACAAGGTGGCCCCTTCAGCAATTAAACATTTAAAAGGATATTTGCTATTGATACATTTTAAATATCGATACTTGGCGGTCATATATCGCCATGCAAAATGTCGCGATACTATGCTGTATTGATTTTTTCCCCCAACTCTAATATAATTCACTACTTACTGAATAACTTCCTTAAGTTGACATATTTGTGTAGTCTTATGGTGTATGACCATCTTCCAGTGGCTGCACTTTTAAATAGTTTGAAGAATTCTAGCCAAGTTAATTTTGCTAAGCCCATTGGCAGATTTGTGTGATGGCACAAGACAATTTTACTATATCTGAGGATATTTTGCTTCTTTCTAGTATTCTGTTTATGCAGTGTACCAATCTGTCTACATTACGTTCAAGTATACGTGGATTCATCTGATTCAGAAGTCACATTAAAGGTCAAGTACGTGAGGGTCATTTGTATGCTTGGGTTCTAGTTGTTTAAAGCCTCTAACTGAATGATACTCCTAAACTCCTTGAGTCATGTTTAGATGATGCCTTCTATGCATCAGCGACATTAAATGTCCAATCGCTCTTTCTGCAACCAAGCAGTGCTTAGTAACCTGAACATTCCAAAGAGTAAGAGCAACATAATCCTGAGGTCTGGGTCAACCACCTTTAAAGGCAATGTTGAGAACCTGAGAACCTATAAGCATGCAAATATGGTGGAGCTTTATGTTGGCTTTTTAAAAGCCCTTTGCTGTGTAGGTTGTACAATTTCTGGGTCCAGTGTTACAGCCTTACAATGACTGTTAAGGAGAAGGCAGTTGTTTTTTTTTACCTAAGGACAGATCACTTGCTATGGCCACAACAGAACAAAAAACAGAGAATCAATGTGATTCATCTAGCAATAGGGCAGCGTATAGCACTGTGAGTTTACAGTAAGGTTACATACTTGATGAACTAGTCTATCAACAGAAACACAGACATAAACAAAACTGAACTTCAGAAGCCCCAACATCGTACCCATGCAATGCTGTGGAACGAAATTAAAAAAGCTCCATAAAAGACGCCAATTATTGTAAATATATATAGATATATTTATTCATTTTTAACAAAGACAGTATAATTCCAGATCTAACAATATCCCGAGCAATCCGCATAAATAATATAAATAGCCTACAGCCTTTGGATAGAGTGGCTTCAGGCCTCGTCTGGATAAGCTCACCATAACTAGATGACAAGACAAATTCTTTACAAAGTTAACAAGTCGCCTGTGTTGACAACAGAGCCTTGATGTTGACACACCAGTAGCTATTACAAAGCAATGACAAGTCCGTTCACATGACTGCTTTCAGTAGGCGCACAGTCATACCAAGAACTTCGTCATTCTAGCTTGCTGAGTGAAACCAGTACTGGTGCCACATTAGTGAACCATTTCAGGACAACAGCACCGTCAAGTCAAGCAGGCATGTTTCTGAGTTTGGGAATTGAAACCTTAAATTGTTGTGGTGATGATTTTTTAATTTGTTATGCATTCAATGAAACCTTCGTCCAAAACATTTCCCAGGTAGTAGCCTGGGCCCAGATTGACAGTGCTTGCAAGCTACTTACTGCAATCACGTTGACAAATGTGGTTTTTCCGGAATACTGCAGTCCCACCAGTGTTAGTTCCATTTCCTCTTTCCAGAAGAGGGACCTGAACCAGTCCAAAAGCCTATTTATGAGGGCCAGCATCTTGGATGACACCGTAGTAGTCGCACTGTCTGCGGCAGCCTGGATGTGAATTGGTGAGCAGGCTACACAGGAAGTAGCTAGCTGCTATGTCATATCATGTGATCTACTGACAAGTGCAGAGAGAGCTCTGGACAAGTGTTGCTGGTCCTGCGCGCTCACCTAGAAAGTGCACGAGCATATCGGGAGCTCCCCGACTGGAAGCATTTTATCCATCTTATCTCGTCAAAGAGGTTAACATTTACAGGCTTTAATCTTAATATTTACAGTGAGTCTATATGGCTATAACTTACCATCACCGCTGGCTAGCCGTCGGGGTTAGTAACACGAGTAACTTCAGAGAGTACTGCCTAAGAATAGATTGTTTTCATAGACTTTAGGCCTACTTGTGATGTTAAATGTTTTTGAACACGATATGTGTATCGAAACATCAACCCACAAAAAACTATTAAATACAAAACTTGTTAATAAACAGACAAGTTTGGTATATTTCCTGTATTCAGCACCTGCGACAAATTGTGCTTTAATATGGGAAAAAACATCAACATTTACGATAGGCTATATTATACATTTAACGCAAACAGTTGAAAGAGTTAAAGGAGTGGCTTATATTGAGTAAATATATGTAAACACTGGTAAACGCAGTAGTGCATATATTAGAAATGCATCTGGAAGTGGCCGCAAAGTCCCTGGTGGTCTAGTGGTTAGGATTCGGCGCTCTCACCGCCGCGGCCCGGGTTCGATTCCCGGTCAGGGAACTACTTTTTATGCTTGTATGCCCAGCGAGCGATGAGACATGAATAGTTTGGGTATTAATTTAATCTGTACTCTTCAAAACCAAATGAACATCAATCGGGTATACATTTATCCTCACACTGTTATTAGACAATACATTTGTTTTAGGTCCGGAGATGAATTTACCCAACCAACCTTTCCTTAATCTTTTGTCACTTTTGTATGGACCGGATTTGAAAAAAAAAAAACTTTAATGTCTTAATGTTCGGCAATATAAAACAAGTAAATATTTGGTTATAATATAAATCATTAATCAATTGGTGCTATGTCTATGTTTTAATTTGAAAAATATATAAAATAGAAAATATACACAAACAAATCAAATGTCTTTATGGATTAACTATAACTAAATTGTTGATGTGTTTTATCTTGTATTAGTTTAGACCAGACATTTATGTATTTCACGATTTTTTAGAATTTGATCCTCTGAAGTACTTCAAGTCTTTCTCATCTTATATATTTTACTCTCTCTGGGCTTTTTATAGGCTTTGTTTGATGTAATGTGTAGAAATGGACTCTCAATGGCTGAGGAGGGGGATGCCAAGAGTGGTGAAAGTGGTTTGGTGGGAATGGTCCATTTATTTACCTTTAGTCTTTCATAAGACCACATGCAGAGCAGGCCTTCTTTGCAGTGAAAAGCTATGAAATCCTGATGCTATGAAATCCTGATGTCAAACTGCAATCTTCAAATATTTCTATTAGAAAATTAATGTTCATTAAGAAAAACATCGATGTTGTGTAAATATTCTCCATGTAGCCTACTCTTATGGGAATAAAAAGGAAATCAACCCCTGCAAACTTTCCCTAAGGTGTTCTCTGTAAATGTTCATACAATGTCAGTGCATATTCTATAGGCACTGACATTGTGCCTCTATATAGAGCATTTCCAACAATGCCCACCATTGCAATATCAAAAACTTAAAAAAAAAAATCATGACTCACTGTACTTAATCAGAGGACCTCTACAGCAACATCTGGGGACTTTGTTTTGCCTTGTTTTTTTGTTTTTTTCTATAAATGGGGTTCAAATGGTTAAGTCATACTGTGAATGATGTTAACACAGACTGACTGGTATTGTGAATATGCGTAATGGGGTTAAAAAGGTGCTAATTTTACTATTTGTAGTTATTGTAAGTACTAATCCTGCCCAATTTTTCTGTAGTTGGCTAGTTTTTTTAAATTATTTGGCTAAGTTTTCTGTTAGGCCCCTTTGTCCAAGAATAACAAGTCCAGCCACACGCTGTCCCTCCTGAGCCATATATTCAAATTGATTGAAAAAGAAAGAAATAGTGGTTTAAATGCACAGGATCATCCCTTAACTCATATTCATGTTTTCCACAATACTGGCTGTGAAATGACTTTGGCTGCAGCTAGCTAACATGCTATTAATGATTTCAAATTAACATCAAACACAGAATTGATTTCTAGGTACTAATAGTAGTCAGGTCAATGATACTCAGTAGCAGGTTAAATGAGAGAAAGTGCAGTGATTAAACCTTCTGATTACTTCTTTATTTTATTAATAATGCATTTATTTGTTATAAGCTTTTTGTTAAAAATGTCATTATCAGACAGCAATTAGTATATAAATCAAAATCTGTGTTATTGCAGGACTATAGTATGTCAAGTAAAGAATTCCAGACAGTCTCAATCAAAAATCTTAAGATAGCTCACCTGTACTTCTTTAACGTCTTTATCCATTGCAATGCAAAAGATAAAGTACTTTGTACAGGAGTCTTTTCACATTTTATGCAATTTCACATTTCCTGTTAGGCCTGGCCTGCCGTTGTCAAACTCTTGAAAGTGAAATTTAGTATTCATTAACTGGTTAGATCACAATGATACTTCAGTCTATTCAATATTCCCTCAGCATATTGAAGTTGTTTTGTGTTTAACATTTTTTTTAAAGTTTCTCAATTATTCAGCTTGAAAAGCATAGCATGCAGATCCATATGACAAAAATCTCAACATTTTTTATTAGACATCGAGGAGCACTGTCATCCCAAAAATGTTGAAATCAAAATTCCCTCTCTTATCCATTTGTCATACAATCTCCACATTATCATGAAACCTGCAGATAAGTAAAGAATTTAAAGTTCAGAAACAGAAGGACACTGCAGAAACAGTCTGTGCGTGGACTTGCTCTGTGTCTTTCAGGTCGGTCCGCAGCCCTTGAAAGACAGTAAAAAAGGATGCATTAGGGTCTCACGTTTTCTGTAATATATTACCACTTCATTACTAGTAATAATATACTTGAAAACAAAATGATTGATGTAGAAAACTCGATTACAAACAAAACTCAGTTTAAGTTGCATATAATTACCTTTGGCCTGACAACTGTACTGTACTTGTCAGGGGCTGCTGCACTCATTGTTGTTGTGTAAACTGTAATTCTGGAAGAACAACATAGCAGGATATTATTTATTTACATCGACTTTATTTAAGGAACCTGTACAGCATGCACTCCATATGTTAAACACCAGGATGCTTCAACTGAAAATCTGCCAAAGCTTCCCTATATGCTACTTGCTATGTGCTGAGTATGGTGTAAAACAAAGGCTCATTGACATTATTGCTGAGGTGGGGAAAATGGAATAGGAACTGGTATGCACAAAATGCCCCATCTCAGCATCATCAACAATTATGTGATGAATTAAATAACGTGCTACTTACCCGTTACACACTGGAAACAGCGACAAAACCTGCAGGGAAAGAATCTGTTACAAATCTTTTCATTGTCTGTGAATATAAAATGTGCAGTAAACATTTTCTTTTGTTATTTCATGTTACTTTTGTTCTCTGGAAAATTGTTTTAGTAGTCACACTTGCCTGATATAGTGCCTCAATGTCGAAGTGTTCTTGGCCAGTAGCATTTAGTGCTATGTTTGCTGCTTCTCTATGAAATAAAACCAAAGATATTTAATAGTTGTAATAAATACTGTAATGTTGCTTAAGTATCCATCATGTGAGATAACTCACCTTCGATGATCTCTGGCAGGGGGTGGACGCCAGTGGTCAAAATTAGTCTCCACTCTGTACCATCTTACAGTAAAAAAGGGAGGCACAATTTTATGTGTGATTAAAGTAATGTAAATCACACCCAGATACACCATATTTTTTTCCAATACTGTATTTTGCCTCTTACTCTCCATTCACAGGATCCAGTGGCCAGATATCAGCTGGGCCGGCCCGGTCTCGAGTAATGACTGCCCCTTCCCCTGCTCGCACACCACCCACAATGTAATACACCTTAGTGATGATGGGGATTTTGGAAAGACGCATGACTGCATCCTGAAAGTCTTCTGCTTCCTCCAGTGTCTGTTGAAGTAACACTTAATTATTCAAAGTTTCATTTCTGCTTTCAGTAAAAATCCACATACTGACTTCTGCAAATGAGCTCACCTGCCTAACTAGCCAGCTGACTGCGGATCTCCGATAGATGAAAGCAGACACCACATTCTTCCACCAGTTCCACCAATGTTCACTGCCTGATGATGACGACACAAAAAAATAAAACCAAAATAATCCTTCAAATCTGATTTGTAAACTTATTTGAATAAACGAGTGCTGAGAAGAAGTGTGGTCTCACCTCGCTGGTCACCAGACACAGAAAACTTGTTAGGACTCTGTCCTGTCCACAGGCCAACATAACCAGCAAATGAAGTTCCACGGTAGGCCACCTGAATGAGTATGTCAACAAACAGTTATTAATTGCATAGATTGCTACTTTTTCATCATGTGACAACTCTTTTTGTATCTGTTCAAATTAAACTAATGGGTGTGTCTGTATAAATCGTGGCAGATAATTCACATTTTTTGAGAGTGTAGTTGATGTAACTGTACCTCTCCATTCTTGAGGAAAACTAGGTTGACTGTCAGATTCCTCAAAACAGAATGTGGATAGTCAAGGTTCCTGCCATGGTACAAGTGCCCCTTTTTATTCTGGGCTATGATGCTGGTGCAAAATCTAGAAACACATAATGTTTGTTTGCATGTATAAATGAGGTTTCACATTCAATCTGCATATTTGTTTGACACCCTGTGTGTCTGCATTATACATCATTTAATAGTTTATTTAGATCTACAATTATACGTACGCTGATACTTCATAGGCAAAGTTAAGAATGATGACATCTGAAAGGCTTCCTCCAAAGTGTTGTGCAAGGCCGCGGATCTCCCCTGCATAAGGCTGAGGAATGTACTTCTCCAAGGCCACTACAATGGGTTTGACTGCTTGATGCACCCATTTTGGAACAGTGGAGCTGGAAAAGACAAATACATTTAGTTATTTACATAAAAGTGTGATGTTACAGCACTTGATACAAACAATAACATGCCAAATTGTATTTGTCTCTCTGCTGATTCATGGAATTCTTGGAAAACAATGTGTTTCTATAATGTTAACACATAGAGAACAGACCATAAGATTTTTTTTTAGCTCTCTGTGGCTGTGCCACTAATGATTAAAGTTCAAAGTGTGATGTTTACAACGACTGACAGTGCTTTGTTTATCATGCCATTTGTGTCCTGTTTATAACCTTTATAGCCAATTACAATTCAGTTCATTTAGCCTAAGTTTGGCTACACACTACGCATAACTATGGTCAACTTTTAACACCATGATGTGAGACAAAGAGCCTAAAAAACTTACTCAATGACCTCTGCGGCGGCTTTTTTTAGAAAGTCTGCATCAAAGACTTCTGTTAGAGGCGCCCATCGCACCTCTGGGTCATCGTCCAGGCTGATATTGAGTGTGGGTGGAGCGATCTCTGCCCGGCACGAGTACACTACGAGTCCGAGCAGCAGCAACGCAGCTCGCGTCACCATGGTCGGTCCAGTGTGCAAATATCTCGGGCTGAAAGTAGAGACTGCCGCGGAACTCAGCTTGATTAGTTGATTTGCAGCAACTGCAGGAAAGAACTAGAATTGACATCCGCTCGGCATCTTTCAGAATAAAAGCGATTACACCATAGTGTGTAAATCTTAAGGCAATACACTTTACAGTATTCACACCACAGCATAATAATAATAATAATAATAATAATAATAATAATAATAATAATAATAATAATAATACAATTAATAATAATGATAATATAGTTATAATTATAATAACGGGGGTAAGCTCATAGAGTAAGCTACACTAAAGTGTCACTGATAAAGTCTTCCACCAGATGCGTGTGCATTGCGTGTCCGCTCCGGCTCCGTCAACACCTATGGTCAACACCTATGGTCAACACCTATGGTCAACACCCACCGGCTTCGTGCTCCGTCCGCAGCACGGAGAGCACAGCCGGACAGCTGGGGTGCAGACTAGACAAAGGAATTCCCGCGGTATTTTAAAGATTAACCCGCGACAACGCGAGATAATACGATGTACATGGTATTCAACTCTATATAAACCTTATACACATAAACAAACACACATACACAAACTACAAACTCATCACACACTCCTGCTCTCAGGCAGTGCCTGCCGAGACTGTCGTTTGTAGGATGGAGAATGAGACACACAGACTCCTTCACACTCTTACCTCCTCTGTAAACATTATGCTGGTAAATATCCAGTGTTTCAGGGGCAATATTGATACTCACGATAGTGTGTGAGTGACTGTCACGTGTGATTGGGGTGCTTTTTCACTTCTAGATCTCTGGAATCCCTCATCGACCCATTTCACCTTTGGTAAGCCTCAGCATCTGTCAAGGCCTCTCTTCTTTTTTTCCCCTTCACGTCCCTGTGTGTTTGGTGTTTTAAACTGTCTTTTAATACATTTTGTAATAAAACTTAATATATTTTTGATAAATTGAACCACGTCTCCTGCCTCTAAGTGAAACGAACCTGAGTGCTTTATAAAATTGTTACCGTAACATTCAACTAATTCCTTGGGTGAAACTCCCAAGGTGGCGTTGTCATGCATCCATTTTTCTGGGTTTGTGTTAAGGCACCTTAACTAAAAAATAAGAGTAAAGATACTTTCCAACCACTAACATGCATTGCCACATGATGATACCCACATTCTCACCAAATAACTTCCCCTTCAGTTCTCAGAAAAGGCTCAGAACTAGGTGTCAACACATCTCAGACCACTAAAATAATCTGATCTCTGTTCTCTCAAACACGACCATATTTATTAATTTGAGCAACTCTAACAGCAACAGTGCTTAGCGCCGCTTAAAGCTCTACATTTTCTTCCTCTGTACCTGGAAGACTCTTCAACTAGTCCAAAATGCTGCAGCTCGTGTACTGACTAGAACTAGGAAAAGGGACCACATTACTCCTGTATTGGCTTCTTTGCACTGGCTCCCTATAAAATCTAGAATAGAATTTAAAATCCTTCTTCTCACTTACAAAGCTCTTAATGGTCAGGCACCATTTTATCTTAAAGAGTTAATAGTGCCGTACTACCCGTCGAATACATTACGCTCCCAGAATGCAGGCCTGCTCGTGGTACCTACAGTCTCTAAATGTACT
Source organism: Tautogolabrus adspersus (assembly GCA_020745685.1). NCBI lineage: Eukaryota > Metazoa > Chordata > Actinopteri > Labriformes > Labridae > Tautogolabrus > Tautogolabrus adspersus. The sequence goes on along the minus strand of CM036538.1, from coordinate 9,306,154 downwards.
ACGGGAGGTAGAGCCTTCAGTTATCAGGCGCCGCTCCTCTGGAATCATCTACCAGTCGGGGTCCGGGGGGCAGACACACTATGTACTTTCAAGAATAGACTTAAAACTTTTCTTTTTGATAAATCTTATAGTTAGGGCTGGCACAGGTATAGACCAGCTCATAGTTATGCTGCTATAGGCCTAGACTACCGGGGGAACTGGCACCTTGAGCTCTTATCCCCTGCTCTCTCTCCTTCTTCCTCTCTCTCTCTCTCTCTGCATTCATATGACATTACTGCATGTCACTACCTTTAAATCCCAGTTACTAACCACATCTTCTTCTGGGAGCTCCTGAGCTCTCTTAGGTTCCTCGGGATTGTTGCTCCTGCTGAGCCCTCTTAGGCTCCACGGGGTCGTTGGTGGACGGCCTGCCAAAACAACCCTCCCTTCGGGATCGTAAGTGGACGGCCTACCTGAACACACCCCCCCCCTTTTTCCCTTGTTCCCTATCCCTCTTCCTGCATCTTATCCCATCTCCCCTATCCCTTTCCAAGCCCGGCGCAGTCTAGGCTGTGAAGGCTGTTTCGTCATGAGCCGGGGATCACTGCCGAAGATTTCTGCCTTTTAATAAGGCAGTTTTTTCTGATCAATGTAACTTTTGCTGCTTTGCTAAAGTGCTCATGATGGATTAAGCTGGGTCCTTGTAATATAGCAATAAGTAAGGTCTTTTACCTGCTTTTTATAACATAACAATGAGCATGGTCTTTTTACCTGCTCTTTTGTAATATTAATAGACAAAGAGTAAGGTTCTTTACCTGCTTTTTGTAAAGCGTCTTGAGATAACACTTGTTATGAATTGGCGCTATACAAATAAAGATTGATTGATTGATTGATTGATAGTGCCTGCCTGCAGCACCGAGGGACTCCGCCAAAGACGTCTGTCTTGCCCTAGCAGCAGCACCTGACACTGTGCTCTCCTCTTCTGTCCGCCTCATCATAAATGCCTCGTATTCTGTGTTGTGGTTTAATCTGAGGTGTTTCACAAGGTTTTCTGTGTTGCCACATCTCCTTACTGTCTTTCCACACACATCGCAAACCGCGTCTTGGCTGTTAGTGGAGCTGAAATAGCTCCACACATGACTTCGTTTGCGCTCTGTCATTGTGTCTACAGACTGAGACTGACTGACTGAGCAATGTGCCGCTGCGCTTACGCATTACGCACTTACCCAGGCGGAAGAAAAAGTAGTTACCACCAACTGCTTATCATTTAGACAAGATCTCAATAGTTCAGTTACTTTCCACTGTGTTCCTGTTAATGATATACATAACCTCAAATGACTTAAGTATCAAAAGTATCGATATTTTGATTTGAGAATCGATTTTAGAGCATAAAGATCTGGTATCTGAGGTATCGATATTTCAGTATCGATCCGCACACCACTAATATACAGGCCCTTTCCAAATTGCCACAGTTCAGTATGCAGTGCGTACTATTCAGTATAGGGAGTTTCAGTAGACTAAACTCTCGTGGTCATTCAGTGTGCATTTTTTGTGTCCACCTCAGTATACTGAACATTTCAGCATGGATACTAACTTCCGGGATTTATGAAGTATGGATCGGATGCATGCTATCAGGAAATGAATTGTATTTTACCACCCACAATGCTGTGCGAAATTAACCGTAAAACGTCACTTCACGTGCGCCTCCAAATCAAAACAAACGAGCATGGATTAATTTAATCAATTTTTAATTTAGAATTAGAGTCCCTTCTAAAATCGCTCCTTTTAATTAAGAACAGAAAATGTAACAAATGTGTGCATGATTATAAAACCTTTACCCCTCTATTTAAAGAATGATTTCCATATTTATGTCTGCGTCTTTATTGGTTTATCTTACAATATATAGGCTACTGTAGCCTATATTACTTTCTTTCCTGTATGTACTGTGTGTTATTTTATTATTTAATCGGTTTTTAACTTTATTTACATTGTGATTTTGTTTTTGTTTACTGACTGTATATGTGCATTACTCTTCTTGAATAAAGCTAAACAAAACAAAAAACGAGGATGGATGCGGCCGGTTCGGGTAACGCAAATGACGACAAATGACCACTTCCATCCTGAATGAATCAAATGAAGTAGGCACAAATATCTGCCTACTGTGCGTGCCTACTGAATAGTAGGTACTAAAAGTATACAGCATGGATAGTAGGTATTGTCTACTGTCTACTGCCTACTGACAGATTGTTTAGGCACTTTGCAATTCGGATGCACGCCACCCACAGTCGTTTTTCTGAACCGTCAAAACGGAGTGTTTTATTCTGAAAATAAACCGGATGTTTTAATGTAAAATCGGTGTCTGACTTCTCGTCCCGCTTGTTCTTTTGTGTGCTGAATTGATGCGTCGTGCTCCGGCATCCGGGAAAAATAGAAGTCTTGCGTATCTGCTACGGAGGTCTCCGGATCGCCGGAGCTGAAACGCAGCGCAGCGGACCCAGTGGAAGCACACACATTGCATAAAGTGAAACTCCGCTGCCGGAACAGAGCGGGGACGGACCGAACACGCATCTGGTGGAAGTTGGCCGAACTATCACGATATCTAAAAGGGGAACTTCGGTGTGGTTTGAACTTTGACTATGATACCCTTTATGTCATATTGCATGTCTCATTATTAGTGGGATGTAGGGGAGAGTGGGGTAAGTAGTGCCAATATTTACTTAAAGTGCCTTTAAAGCAAGGGGATTACAGTAATACCTCCAACTAAAATATGTAGCCTACATATAGTTTAGGATGTTGTGCATCCCTGGGAACAATAACCTTGGATTTTAAATAAACTGTTTGAGAAATATAGCTTAAGTTGTGCCATTAAAGAGAGTACACTGGGGTAAATTGTGCCATTGATAATTGAAGTAAAACAGATCATTTTAATCTCACAAATGATAATGCTATATAAAAGCAAGACAAATTCAATACAAAATTACTTATTTATCGTTTATTTAACGTTGGAGCTATATTAAAGTTTTAACAACATTAATTTAGCTCCAAATAGCTATCCAATAGCCTATACTTGATCTAACCTGCTTTTTTTGTTTCTGGTCCAGCTGGCAGGCATGTTAATGTTATTTCTTTGTACGAACTCAAAAGCCAGTTCACGGCATTTCATATTTCATGACACCTATGCAATGAAACATTGCTGCTAGTGTCTTAATATGGTCAGCTAGCTCTTTCCATGTTCTCACTGAAGACTTGTTTGGCGACTGCTGTTCTTTCATAGCCTGTTGCTTCTCCTATTTTTTTCTTATCCATATATCTTTTTATGGTCATCCTGCAGATCTTCATCTCCTTTCCAACCTGACGTATGGTTCCCCTGTTGCACCTCTTTAACTGCTCTTTCCAACTCCTCAAGAGGAGTTGGAACCCTGTCTGTCTTCCTTTTGTATTTGCGTGGCATGATGGATTTTGGTCTAAAATTAAGAATGTCACATACTGATCAAATGTAAGAATACAATGTACAATAACAATAAAGTAATAGGCTATATAGTAAATAATCATAAATTGGGGTTAGTTGTGCCACTGGCACAATTTAACCCAGGCCCTTTGGCACAAATTACCCCAAGCCATCCATTTTGAAAAAAATGCATCCCCCAGCTGTTTTGAGCAAGCATCATGCTAACTGTATAGACTCATGGTGTAGCTTAATAAAGCACTAAAACAAGTGTGAACTGTTTTCAAAGTTGTCTATAATTGTTCAAACGCAGCAATCAAAAAACCTTGATCATAGAAATTTTACTTTGGAGGTGAAAAAAAATGTTTTTGAACTTAAATGTGCTTACCTCTCAAGCTATGTGTCTCCCTTCTTTGCAGGATGAGTGAAATAGATGCCACTTCAAAAATATGTGGTCTCATGACCAACTTATGGTTTTCTAGATAACAGGGGTGGCACTACTTGCCCCTTGGCACAAATTACCCCACTCTCCCCTGCTAAGTGGGAAGTAGGAGTAGACCAAAACCAACTTACTGAACTAACTGCAGCATATAACTAATCTAACACAGAGGTCTAGAATGACATGTAGCCCTAATTTTATTTACTGAATTTACAGAAAACGCCAAATATTGGACTGGAGGTGTGCTCAATCCCAGTTGTGAAAAAAAAAAGTTTCATAACAAGACCAAATGTTTAAATATGTAGAAACACTCATTTCCAAAAATAATGTTCTTGTATCAGTTTTTCTACAACCAAATCTGTGTAAAGCTGTGTGTTTTATTTTGATATCTTGTTAGGTATATTTACAGCCTATGGGTATAGTACGGGCTATGTTAATGAATTTGTAGGCTAAGTATTATATTTACATTTATTTGCTGACCTATCGAAGAAGTTGACCAGACATGACTTAATAATGCTTTATGAAACAACATAAAGTGATGGCTTTATGAATCAAACTAAAATGTTTACCACCAACACATTGTCTCTGTCTAAAGAATTTGTTATAAATGTTGAGCTGCTGCAATCAGGTCCACAGTAAGTCATGTGGCAGAATGAATCTCTTTGATGAAAACTCACTTAGTATTAAAAGCATTCAGCCTTTACAGCGAAAGTGCTGTTTTCACCAGCTCTCCAAAAAGGCTTCAGTCATCTCAGCCATCACGCCCTCTGTACAGAAAGCATCCTAAAAACAAGATCATTGTTTTGATGTTATCACATTTCAGTGGTTCTTGGGGGCCTTTTTTTTCTAAACTCATGACATCTTTTTTTTGTTTTGCTTCCTCTTTTACACTGGTGTCAGTGTTTGCTGCATAGCCTTCAGGGTTGCCACATATGGCAGCAAGGCTCCTGGGAGGCTATGTCCTGCCTCAGCTCAATTATGAGTTTGCTTCGGTTTGCTTAAAGGAAAACTTGAAAGAAGACTGAAAGAACTAAAGATCACTGAAAAAAAACTATATGAAAAAAATGATGAAACAAAGACATTCATTTAAATACTGTTTATTGTGAATCGTGGTTAGGATGATAATTCACAGTGCAGCTGTTAAATGTGGGGTTACACCAACAACACTGTCCTTGATTGGGTTCATGTACGTCCTTTGCCACTTGTGAAGCTAACTTCTGATGGTAGAGCCTCTTCTATGACAGATTGTAAACCTACATTTACCTCTAGTGTAGCACTTGGGGAAGCAAAAACAATATGTAAATTATGATGTTTACACAGTATATGATAGACCATTTCTTTAGACAACCTGGCCTTTTTTAGAGTTCTATTATGTTAAGGTGATTAGATTTTTCAGAAATCATAAAGTAAAATCTACTTCCTGCTTTGAATGGAAATGAGATATGAGTGATAACAGTAAACAGAAACAACAAAGTTGTACAGTAAAACAAAAACCCTTAAATATATTTCACAAGGCTATACGGGAGCTACATGTAACAGTCTTGAAAATCCAACAGAAAAAAGACCCAAACAATAAGCATGATAGATGAAATAGAAATTAATTTAGGTCTACTATGTGACTGACATATTCTCTTATTCTATTTGATTGTCAATGGTGACAATTGTTGTTTTTTTAAAAACAACAACAATTGTTTAAACTTAATAATGCTTGCTTTGTGTCCTGAAACGCCCTGGCCAAATCTGACCCCTGGCGGTGGATTAGGTAAAACTCATGCAATTTCCTTGTTGTGAAAACTGTAGCCAGTAATTCCACAAGGTGGCGCTTGCACTGCATTTTTGAGCACACCAGAACTGACAACAGATCTGTCAACAGTAAATCTGAAAATAGGGTGTTGGAAAAAAACGTAAGTAAAAAAGTAATTCAACACTTATTTGATCAAACAAATGGTGTCATCTCAAAATGTATCAGGGAGACATGGTGGGTAGAAGAATATGACATCTTCCCCCCACTGCCTGAATAGCATTTCCAACCATAGTGGTAAGAAAGATATTATTATTATTCTTTATTTTTTGACATTTTTTAAATTCTATTGTTTATACTGGTAAATTTCTTATTTTTTATATTATTTAAGTTCTTGCTTTTTTTTTTGGCTGTTTTTTCCCTGTTAACTGTTTTTTGTTTTTTTTTGCACCAATACACCAAGACAAATTCCTTATAAACAATGTGTGCAATAAACACAATTCTGATTCTGATTCTGAAGAAGTCAAGTAATCAGACACATTTTCTGCTTGTACTTAGCAAACTTTGAACATAGCTTCAGTTGATGCCTTACAGTATGGAAACCTTATAAACTGTTTGGGACAGACTTACTAAACCACATTCAGAATCACATAATTCTGTTCATTTGTATTTTCTTTCTATATCTTTTATATTTATGTTGAAAAAAATATATATATTAGCTTTCTCAGTTACCATAGTTGATCTTATTTTGAGTTTTTATAGTGTAATAATGACAGTATTAAATAAACTATATCTTGTCCATGATTTATTCAATTATTACAAAGGTTCAAGTTGTAGTTAAGTAAGAATTAAAAATGTACGCTTTTGCCAAACTTTACTCACATCTAGTTCTAACAGTTTAAAAAGGTTTTAAAACTGTAAATGTTTACAGACTGTAATCTAAGACCAGCTATTGATTTACACAGGCTCTGCTGCGTTTTGGGTTATGTAAGTGTTATGTAAGGATGTGTTGTTGTGAAGAGCTGTAAGGTTGGTTGCCGAGAAGACGTTTAAGCCATCAGGCAGAAAAACACAAATTTAATGTGGGAAAAAAATGCTTTATTAATATTTAATATATATCAATAATACTTTATATACAAAATATGTACAACAAACATCCTTTTGTTACATTTCAAAATAAAAATCCCAAGTACCTCTCGCTATACAAAACTATTATTTTAGTTAGAACTTTACATTCACTCTTTTTGCCACAGACACAACATTTAAAGCAAAATACATTTAAAAACCTGCAATTGTTGTGTCTGCGTTAATCGAGTAAAGGCAACAGCATGAGCTAAGGTCAGGCCTTAACATGACAGGGAATTGTGGGCAAGATGCAAATCTGGTTGAACACAACGCACTATACTGTACACGCTCTCTTGAATACAGCACACAACTACCTCATCCCTTGCCTGCTAGCGATGCAAATACACTCAGTGGGTCACGTATCAAAAATAGAGATGTACAAGTAGTATAAACAAAAATAATTACAAGACATGACTTAACAGGAACTCTATGTAAATACACAAATATTCATGAGTCACACATTAAATCATAAAAGCTTGTATGGCCACATCACTTTTAACAGACATGTGTGACACGCCTTGTACGGTGACAACGCCCTGACATTTTGAACATCGTGCACACTTGTGTTCAATTAAGCTCCAAGGTATTTAAAGGGTCAAGTGAGCAATGCTTTTTTGACATCCCTTGTCGTCATGAACCAGATTCCTTGTTTGGTAAAATTTTAATCAATAGTTTGTTGCACTTACAAAAGCTACTCAGACTGAAGGTGGATCCTCCTTTCAAAGATCTACAGCAGGTAATAATAATTCAAGCAGCATCTACAAGGGGCAGTCGAAGTACAATCTATACATTCATGACATACTCTGTGTGCAAAAAAGTAGGTCCAAATAATTTCGGGTGGCTTTTCTATGCCTTACATTCTGAGTTGACCTCTGACATTCATCACAGAGTGCTGAGAAGACAAACCTTCCAAAAAATATTCTCTCTTGATATCTTGAGCACTCATCATCTTTAAACTGACCAAAACTGATCTTCACAGTGTTCTAGAGCCATGGGACTAGTAACAAATTATGAGCGTTCACATGGCTAGTCCATGTTGCACAGAAAAGTACTGCCAGTGTGCGAAGACCTGCCTAGAAATAAAGTGGCCATTTGAGCTTTTTTGATGGGGTCAAAATTCTGATAGGCTCAACAACGACTGTGGTTTGTAGGGTTACCAGTGCGTCTGTGTCCATTTACCCTCTTCCCAGTGTTCAAACCATTCGACCACATCAACATTCGGAGGGAAGAGTTTCAAACAGAAACATATCTGTTCAGTCTTTGGATTCCAGGTTCAATGTGGAGACATGCTTTAAAGCTTTGTGAAGTGAGTGGGAGTCCATGGGGTTCTGGTGGGGCACGGGAGACCCTGCCCTCTGGGACATCACCAGAGATGAGGGAAGTGTCTGCAAACTCGCTGCTGAGCTGCTCATACCAGGATACATAACCGGCATGCCCCCGGGGTACCAGCATTTCTCCAGCATTGGTAGATATGCTGCGGCGGTTGCAGCTGTAGGGGGGATGAGGTAGAAGGGGAGACAAAACGGTTGCTGGTTGGGGGAGAAGCTCATATAACTGCCAGGGCTTCCCACCATCTGACCAGGGAGTATCTCATCTTCTGGAGACTCAGACCTTAACTTTTTGGCCAGAGGCTCGTCGCCCTCCTGCTTGATGGATCTCCTTTCAGCCCCAGCCTGCTTGAGCTCCCCCTCCTTTGCGTGACTCTCTGACCACTGAGCTTTTGGGTCACACTTGTCACGTTCTCCTCCATAGCCGCTGTCAGTGTCTGTATCACTGCCACTCTGCTCCCCCATCCCATGGGGATAAGTCCTTTGAATGACAGGCACACAGTTCTTAGCAGGGACCTCAGACGCCCTTTGAGGCTGTCCAGCAGGTTTCTTCAGTTTCTCTGAAGCTTGTGGGATGGAATCGTCCGGGTTCGGGCTGCTTTGATGATGCAGGACTTCAGCTGCCACCTTTTGGATGTGGCTGATGACATGGGAAGGAGTCAGGTCCTGGCTAGTTTCTTGGCCGGCCAGATAGTGAAGAACCTCTTTTGCACACAAGTGAAAGCCGGAGCGGAACATCTCCTCGCTGCTCTCTTCACCTCCATGATCACCTGATTGATGACACCACAAGTTTTAAAATTTTTATTCCACAATTTAACTCATAGTAGTTCTGAGATGCAAGAGATTGCAGAGCTCCTAGTTAATAGATGCTAAAAGAACAACAGCTTTTTGCATTTAAAAATATCTAACCAACATCTAGGAATCAAACTTACTAATTTGCAGGTCCTTTTGTAGTGAAATAATTTTCTGCTGCTGCTGCTCCAGGAGGGTACTCAGAGCTTTCACATGCTTGAGAGTCAGTTCCAGCACCACAGCTTTCTCCAAATGACCCAGCGTCTAAAACAGGAAGACCTTCGATAAGCATGTTGATCTTTCTTATGTAACACATTCTGCAGCTGAATAGAGGACAAGCCTCAAACGCCCGGGAAGTCATGCAATCCACGTACACACACTAAATTATGAACAACAAATTTAAAACTAAAATTCTGTTTGTATGTAGACTATAAATTAATATAGTTATACAAAAAAAAGTCTCTGCTATCTCCCCAAATTACCACACTTTTGTTTTCTGCACTCTAAAACTGAATCCAAAGGCTGGAGCAAACAAACTGATCAGATGAATCATGTGGTGTCTCATTCCCTGGCTGTAGACCCCTAGCAGTCACCATATGCATAAGATAATACTCACTGTAAGCTTAAGATGTTCTGGCAACAAATCTTTCAGCTGGGCGATGCATTCATTTATTCTGTCTCGTCTTTTCTTTTCGATCAGTCGGTGTGGTAACTTGTATGTCTCCTGGAAAGAGTTTAAATGTTGTCAGTGATATTCAAGCAGTTGAATCTAATAAATGCTGTAATATTATAGTTTTTTTACTTAAATTTACCTTGCTCTCATCCACACGCTTCATGCCCCTTCTGGATTTGTACACATACATTGGAAAATCCATCCTTGGGAGACAAGTTAAATTAGTTCATATAGTTGCAGGTGATGATTCTGTTAAAATGTATTAGGCTATACAAAAAGGATAAAACTGCAACACAATTACTGTATCTTACCCTTGCATTTCAGCTATATCCAGTGTTGGGTGTTTTGGCATACAAGGAGGTGGTTGCGAACTTGTAATCCTCTCCATGTCGCTTAACTGTAAAACCCGAATAAAGTACTTCAAAAAGCCTTTTAAATGTTCAGAATACGTCTCTGCTGAACCACTTCAAAACGAGAAAAAAAATCATCCAAAAGGAGGAAATAAAGTGAAGAAATATCTCCTGTTATCCAGTGTGTGTATGTTTTTCCCGCGGTGAGCTGGAGTTGGGCACGGCGCAGTGTTGTCACCCTGCAGGTCCGGACTCAGTAGTATGTCTAGGGAGGCTCCACGCGCGGCTGAATGTGTGAGAGCTGGGTGGGTTTTGACTACGTGTTAAACCCTGTGACTGCGGGCACGTCTCTCGGCTGCAGACAGACTCGACACCGTCACATGAGCCTCACGTGTTGGACGGCGCTTTCAACTCCTCGCCCTCCCCGCACACATACACCTCCTCCCCTCGCACTGCCACTGAGTACAACCCATTTCTGTAGTAGGCTGGGGCTAAGTCTCGTGTACAACCATGCTCCAGCTCTCGAGGACAACCGTGTTTGCAGAGTCGACTTTGTTTACAAAGACAAAAAGTGGAGCAACAGTTTATTCGGAAAGTGTTTTGAAATGGTGAATTATTATTTCGTGAACTGCGAATATGGCAGCCTTTATGTAGGCAAGTATTCAATAACGACTGAAAACATCGTGGCTTCCAGTGACACGAGACTTGAAGAAAAATATACAATAAAAACATAGCCGCCTAAAACGCTGCCTCAATCGATGATGACGCACGAACATAAAGTATAACTAACATTAAGTGCGGTCAAACAATGCTGAGCTACAGACATCTTCTGAAGGAATATTGTATTATTAAACTAGACAAAACAATTGTTTAATAGCCTATAGGTTCACAGAATAACATAACAACGTAACATACATTTACATATCCTCAAATGTTTTCATTGTTTTCCTTTTATAAGCACGGAAGAATCGTATTAATATTATTTTATTTTATTGATTTGTAACATATTGAATTATGGGCTCTTGACTATAAACAGGCTACAGACGAGACCAATAGCATACAGCTTATTAATTTAATTTAAAAGCTATTAGTCGATAATGAGTCAAATAATAAGCATCCACGATTACTTCAAAGGCATTCCAGTGTTTTATTGTTGCCGACTGGGCAATATTCAGCGTGGCATGTGATGCGCTCAGCATGGACAACGTGTAATTTCATACTGTGCCCGATTGCTGTGTGGCACGTGCACCTGCAGCAGGATGAGTGTCGCGTCAGTGAAGTGTTTTGTTTTCTTTTTTTTATAGCCTACCGGCTGCTGTACTGATAGTATTAAACCTGCCTGTACCCAGTGGGCTGTCACGTTGAGCTCCTCATGGCCAGAGAGTGTGGAGCAGATCCCTGCTGGTGACGTCATGCGCGCAATCTACCGAGAGTGCCCGAATGGTCGGTCGGTTCCACCCGCCGACGTCCCGAAGAAGCCAAAGACTAAAGATAGGAACAGTCCCAAAACAAGGGAGCGCCTGGCCGGACACGAAAGGGGCTGTCAGTAGACACTTATCCTATTCTCAAAGTCAATCAAATGTTAAAGAAAATAAAAGTTACCTGAATGCGTATTGGCCTGTGGGAAAAGACAATGAGGCAATGACAATTAACAAAGATGTCGGTGAAATCGGGCTTTAAAAAATAAAATAATAATAATTTAATTTAATAGGCTAGGGCTAAAGTTTGTTATTGACATGCATTTGTGAACCAAAAAACGATAGCCTAGGCTATAAGATAATTGAACACACTAGGCTTTACTACATTACAAGATGAACTCTCATTTTCAAGCAAAACAATATTCTATTAGCCTATCAAAATTTGAGGTGCAAAACGGCCCCAGTCAGTGGTTTATTTATTAGTAATTGGATAATTATTGATGTATTATTATATTAGTTAGACAGTGTTGAAGTAGAGGTTGAATTGATGTTAAAGACTCCACTTCTTTAAGCTTATAGTACAACATCTTTAATACATTGATTTTTTTAGTCTATAATGGCCTATGTTAAAGGAGCTTCCAATTATTTTTTAAACTAATTTCCCTCTTTATATGTAGGCTAGTTAAGTATAAAAATAAAATAGCTTAAATAAAAATCCTCAAGTAAATAGCTCATCTGAAGACGAGCAGTGCTTCATAAATACTGCATGCCAAATGTTAATGAGGATATATTCCATTTCACATCCAGCTGATTTACATTTCACTTCTTCTGTAGACATTTGCTGGTTTGAACATAAATACTTCCAATTCAAAGAGGTAGTTTATATATTGTCAGTAGATTACATAAAGTTGAGACTCAAGCAACATTTAGCCTATGCTGTAGGCTTTTCTCCTAAGATTCCTATTAACGATAATGTGCTTCATACACACTGAATTAAAAATAAAAAAAATCTGAAATATATACATGCCATAAATATATATATATATATATATATATATATAGTGACTATATATGCGAATTAAACTGAAAATGGAAGAAAACCAGTGATACAAATAATGTATTAAACATGAACTGATGGCTTAGTGGGTGATAAATGAGGGGCGATTTTAGAATCAGACCTTTAGGGTGCTCAGCTCCTAAAGTAATTGTGACAAAAAGATTTCCTGTTCAATCCTCCTGTTAAACCACTCACTTCATGAACAAGAATTTTATTAAATGTGAGATTTTATTAACAATAATAGTAAAATTAGGTTTTATGAGTTTTACACCACAAAATAGTATAAGGAGATGAAAGATGGAATGAGCAATATTTAAATACCATCCCATCACGGGCTACTAGTATATCAAAGTTTTGAATGCATTTTTTTTTTTAATGTAACATGCATCTTAACACTATGCTGACTACGCTAACTTAAGTGAATTATCTGGACATTTTCACAAATTAATTCTTTGTTAAGTAAAACAGCCTACAACTTAATATCTTCTCACCCAAAATAACCTACCTTTTGCATCATTAAGATTGTATTTTTTTCTGTCATTTGTTAAATAAGGTAGGGAAAGATTAAGAGTTAAATATTAGAGTTATTATTTTAGGGATGCTGAGATTAAATTTAGAGGTGCTGAAGTACGCCTAAAAAGGGTCTAAAATAAATCATGTGATAGTTTATGATTGATTTGAATATAATTTAAGACAAATAGAATCAAAGACTTAAACATATCTAAACAATGAGGCATGTTAGTGGCTGACTTCATGTGGTGAATCTCTAAAAATAATTCTGTTTCATCAACTCAACAATAAGAAAACACAAAATAAAGTAAAGGATAAATACATCAATTTAATAAATAATTCTACTTTAATATACAAATTGACAGTACTCAGATTATTAGTTATTCTTAACATACATGAGTTACAGTTTTTTTCACCCTCTCTTTTTCTATACAAAAGCAAAGATAGGCAACAAACCTTCTGTACACATAGTAGTCAAGAGAAGACCTTTAACAATTATAGCATGGAAGTTAACTTATACATTTTAGTAAACATGAAAATAAAAACGAGTGCCTCTGCACAAGCAGCAGACTCGTATCAGTCTTTAAATGCAGCCAAACACAGGCACAAATGGAACAAGTTTGCTGCAGACACAGACAGAAAATGACAAAGTATTGATGCATTTATTTTCGGAGTTTCACAGCTCCTGAGCTAGTTGCATTAGCATGAGTGAACCTGAATACATCATAAAGTGTTTTTGTACTAGAAGACAAACACTCCTAGTGTCCGTCAAAACCAAATTCAATGTTAAGCAAATGTATCATATAATGAGTAAGCACTGAGATATGACAACATTCACAGGTGAAGAAAACTATTTGTATATATTGCTTTCACACAATATACTATCTCTATTTAGTGCAGTTGACACTCAAGAAATATGCACACATTTTACGAAACAAAATCAAATGAGCAGGTCATCTTATTGATATAACTTCTATTTGTATGTAAGTAAAGACGACTGGCTACTTCCTATTTTATTCAGTGGCAATAAGGTACAAACAGAAACATTGGCTCACTTTTAAATAAGACAAACTAAATGGAACTTAAATCCACACTCCAATGATGTTGCATATTTAAGTTATTATATTGCACAACATACAAAAATAAGACATGTAATACTGCTTGTTATGCCAGAAATAGACAACGTTAAAATAAAAAATGAAAAACAAAGTTGTCTATTTGTCCCTGTCCAGTCAGCTATATCATGTTTCAAGTTCAACCCATAAAGGCTGTGAGATGAGAAATCCATCCAATAATAATGTAGAAAACATTTGGCACCAGTTTAAACTGGAAAGAACACAATGAGGGGGATGAGTGTTACTGTTTGAGTAACACAAGCGTGGGGTAGAGCTACACATTGCATTATTCCTACCTACGTTACAGTGGTTTCCTACGGTTAGAAGTTACACTCACGCTCAGTGGAGTTGACATTGTATGTTACCTCTGAGTGAAGACTACACACAAGCAGCCGATGCAGTTTCTTTAGGGCACTGTCAGTTAACCTTAAGCAGGCTGCTGGGGGTTAACGTTCATGTGCTGAGGGTGTCCCAACAGGCCAATCCGTTGCTTCTGTTTTCTCTGTTCTGTCATCTGTAGAGAAAAGGCAAGTTTGTAAAAAACAAGTCCACCTGTACCTCTTAAGCATGCACGTCCTCCTCTGCTGAATAAACCGGCAGCCACTCGTAACTTTAAGTTATCCATTCATTAATTCTTTCACTTCATTTATAAAGAATTACAAATGCAGCATTAACTCTGCACACTGCTGGAGTGAAAGAGATGCTTTTTGTCCTTTCAGCTGTGTCATCCACATCGCACGGTCCTCTGACGAAAGCAGCAGAATACTAACTACTAATACTGAAACTCAATCAAAAGAAATTTCAGAGATCAAGCAAAGCACGAGTCATAATGCATGTTTAACCTTTATACAAGCAGGAATAAGAATGCGTTTTCTGCTAAGAATTAACTTGAAGAAACACAATGCAGTGGTTGTCACCTCAACAGTGAAACAAAACAATATTAAAAGTGAGATTAAGTGTTCTTGCAATGATTGTGCCAAGAGAAACAATTCTGATTAGAATAACGCGTTATGGACAAATATCAATAAAACTCATCATGTGAATAGTTTATACACAACAGGCAGTAGAATTACTAAGTAGTCATTTCAGCACCTTTTTTCCTGTATGTGCTTTACTTTTGATAAATGCCATTTTCTTTACAAAATATGACTACTCAAATATGACCTTACAGATGTTGATTTTGTACCAAAATGTGCCTGTTAGTGTTACCACTGTGCCCTTCATAGCTTTTGGCAACACAATAATCATTTCCCCCTGTCTGGGTCAAAATGTCTTGGTTACATTCACTTCCTCACAGATAGTTCTCATTTCAAGGGTAAAGACAAGTTTTACAATTCTGTTTACTAGAAGAAGTGTATTGCATCAATTGTGCAACTGATGCCTTGTGTTTGCTTTTATACACAATATAAGCAGAAGGATTTCAGTTGTCTTTTAAAATCCTCCTCTCACAGCAAGTATTTGAAACTTGAGTGTTTTTTCCTCTTTGTATAGCTAATAAAACAAAAAACTATATACTAATAAACCATTAAAAAGATTGAATTTGTATTTGATGAAAACAAAAGTTTCGCCAACACGTCAGTTGTCTCTTGAAGTTTAAACTCCATCAGGATGAGAACCTCAAGAGCTGTGCTGCTGTGAAGTATGACTCATCACTTTTTGTAATCTCTGCATCTAAAAGGCAATGAGCGGCATACTAAGCTAAAGCAACATCTGCTGTACACAAAGTTACTGAAAACATTCTCTCACACTTCATGTTTTAGCCAGGATGGATGCTGATTAGTGTCTCCCCCTAAGTTTAACCAACCTGTTCTTTCAGCTCGGTCAGCTGGCCTGACAGGTTGGACACAAGTTTCATGGTGGACTCCAGCTTCTCCTGCAGATTTCTGATCTCATTTTGCTCCCCATCAGCATCACTACTGACCAACGACATGGCTCGCATCCGTGGGAACCAGTCCAAGTTGTGGTCCTGGTAAAAATAAATGTCAATAGTTGTAGCACATAATGAAACAGATGCATTACATTTTCTGTGGTACTTTTTTAAATGTGTACATTTTTCCATTTTTAAGAAGTGTTGTGATTTTCTCCACAGGCCTTGTGTCGTCTCTAGCTGTATGCAGTGATTTGAAGACTATTCTTCAAGCAGAATGACGTTAATCGGGGGGGACTTTCTGTATCTGCATTCTTGGAATCACTCGGAACTTGTTTACTTGTGAGTTATATGTTTCCCTTACATCCTGACGGGTTAGTATGCAGTATGTATTTAGAGTATGACGTAGACAGTATGTAGTACGTAGTTTCGGACACAGCCACAGTGATGGAAAAGATCGACACGGCCGCATCTTTAAATCTCACTTTAAAAAAAAAACTCTCAGACAACTCAGTTGACGAGTCAAAAGCAAAATCCACCTTATAAAATCAAACGTTTACCTTTTTTACCGTTCCTTTTAGCTGTTTTCATTTAGTTTTTGATCCGTAACGAGTTCCTTTTTCCGTGGTTAAGTCAATGTCATAGCCTTCCATCTACTACAAGGTTCTGACTTTATTTCAAAATAAAAGCTCTCTCTCAGCTTAAGACAGTAACAAAATCAAAATAAAAGCCTAACAATTTTTATTTTTAAAATGCAAAATAATAAAAATGTGATTTATTACGATTTACTATTGAAATTTAGCGATTAATGAGGATTAACATTAATCTATCTATCTATCTAAGTTATCTAGACGCTCCGGATGCTGTCTTAACCTGCTTCTTGGTAAGCAAGATCAAAATAAATGCGTTTCCATTTCATTCTTTGCAACATATTACACATCCTACACTTCCATGTTTCTGTCATTTGGCCTCAATCTGCATAACCATCAATCTAATTACAGCTTGAATGAGAGGGTAGGATGCTGTGTGGCCCTTCAGGTCCCTTGCTTGAAACAGAGCTGTGCTAAAAGACTGGGCTAAAAAGTCCCTAGGTTTCAGTGGCTGATATGGAGACAGATGGTTGAGTGAGTTGGCCGTCCAAACCACAAACCATTGCTGGGTGAGAAGGCGGCCCAAGGGGAATCACACTACACTAAAATGACGAACATGACACACTCATTCTGAAAGGACGAGACAATTTCTGTTAGCAGGTTCCACTTCCTGAATGCAAGGTGACAGAGGCTATGTTTACCTACTTCACCCCCTTCAGATTGTATCACATTCACAATAAACTTATTTTGAAAAATACAAAAAATACATGCTATAAACAAAAAAATACAAATATAAATAAAAGTTTATATTTATCATAATGTTTCTGTTAAATTACGTAGGAATTAGCAGTTTATTCATTGCACTGGTGCGGCTGTGGCTCTGTTGGTAGAGTTGGTCGTCTCTCAACTGGAAGGTTGTGGGTTTAATCCCCAGCTGCTGCAGCTACACGTCGGCTGTTTCCTGGGGCAAGACACTGAACCTCAAGTTGCTCCCGCTACTTCTTTGGTGGCGTGTCAATGTGTATGAATGGGAGAAGTTACTTCTGATGGTCACTTTAAATAGAAACCTCTGCCATCAGGATGCGAATGTGTAGGTATGACATGCGGTGTAAAAGTGCTTTGAGTAGTCAGAAGGCTAGAAAAGTGCTATAAATCTATCTTTATTTGTATAGCACCAATTCATAACAAGTGTTATCTCAAGACGCTTTACAAAAAGCAATATAAAAGCCCAAGTCCATTTACCATTTCAATTTATCTCAGTCTCTTTGATCGAAAAAGAAATAATGAATACCCCAAACTTAACAATATATTTTCTGTCACTACACTAATTTAAGCTAATGAGCTGTATAAAAAAAACTATATACTAAATACAAAGGTCATTTCCTTATTTTGGAATTTGCCTCCAAACCAAAAGTGCATGTGTTTGTTTGACGACTTTGTCACCACCGGCCCTGCCCTCTTTCCATCCTTGTGTTTACAAGAGAAAGCACTTCCAGTAAACTGAGAAGTGCAGCCACGATTTAAGATTGTACTTCATACTGGTTCAATGGAAATGACGGAAGTACATCTTTCATTATTAAAACCACATAGCCATAACTGAGAAACAGGATGCTGTGTGGTTAAAACAGTAACCTAACGTCACATTACTGTCGCAAGCCACCAGGCGGGCTGACAACCTACTCAGACACATTTACTATTTTTTTTTCCAAATAAATAGCATAAACATTACACATCTAATCAAACACAGATAGATACCGATAAAGCACATTTTGCTATTCTGAGATAGACTCAGACTTAAAGAACTATACGAGTGCTTGTGGCTACTGATGTTTCAAATCTGTGCTTAAGGCGAGGATATCCTGCCGCTTAGGAGGCAACAAGAATGAGGACAATGAGCGTGTATCAAGACTCATGTTTTTACACCTCAGATTTGACACTTCATTCTCAGAGCCCTCCACTATTGACGTCAGTCCCAGTCATTGTCAGAGTAGTCTGACTTCCACACCCCCTTCTGTCCTATTGCTTCTTCCATGTTAATGCAGCAATCAAATGACATCTAAACTGTGGGGGAGAGACTGAATAGACTGAAGACAATGAGCTTACTATTTTGTTCTTGATGTTATCATAAGCAAATACTTATAAACTATAATAAACAGCTTTAAATACAGCAGACAATTCTAACAGAGAACAAAAGAAATGAAACGTAATTGGGGCATATAGAAAAAAGTAACCCTAGTTTATACTACTTAAGGGATTAATCAATGAATTATTAATGTGTGTAATTTTAATGATATTATTGTTAGTATGTAAATTCATTACTTCATACTCTTTTCCTTTACTTTGACTCTTGTGCTGTTGTAACAAATGACTTTTTCCCTATGTTATCTGAACTTATGTTCAAATTGTTCAATACCAAATTTGAAGAATAATTGAGAATGTATATGCCTACATAAAGGCACTAAACATATGTGACATGAATATGTATGTTTTTACAGAAAGAGACGACAGCAAGATTTCAGCACTTGAATTAAATATATGACACATTCACAATCTTTTAAATTATTTTTCATTGTGCTTGGAAATGTATTTGCTATGTTTGTACATCTCGTACAAAATAATTAAATGATTTACAGATGTGGTCTGTTGCACTATTGGTCCTCACTGTTCTGCAATAAACTCATGGGTCACATCTCCGGATTGAGTCATTCACAGCATAGATAGACGTAGACACTAGAGAAGACTGTGAACATCTATGCCAGTCGGAAAAAAAGACGCCTTCTGTTCCAGTAAAGGTAAGCCATTCATTTTCTTTAATTCTCAGGAAGTAATGAAAAATCTGGCTTAAATTGTGCCAAGTGCAAGCATAAGTGTCTGTGTTTGCATTCATAAAGTAACAGATGCCTCCGTATGAGTAGTGGTGTGCAAGATGACCTGGTTGGCCTGGATGGCAGTAGGGGATCCAGGGGGTCACCCAAGGTGGCCTGAGCCCACTTTGTAATCTGATGTACCACCGCAAAATCCCAAAACAATCATTTTGGCTGTTTTGCAAAAGGCTGTCTGCAGCTTTCTTTGCATTTCAATGTAGCATATTTAAAGTATTTTACAATAAAAAGTAAATACCAGTATTTTATAATTGTAATAAATCGTGATTCATCACAGCCTCTAGTACAGTGGTTCGCAAACTTTTTTGGCTTGTGAACCCTCTTTGACTTCACAAAACTTAGGCGACCCCAGACATCTAAAACACATACAGCTTTTTGCTAAAATGAATTAGTTTTCTAATCATGTTAAACTTTTTCTACTGTGTTGCAAGTTAACATTCATCTTAGAGCACATTGAGGCTGGTAAGACATTTCTGCACAATGGATGACAGAAAGACAGAGACTTTGCAAGTTTCTTGTTTTGGCATTGGCTTCATGGTCCACAGTAGCCTGTGTTCAATATATTTTTATATATTACATATTTTTTATTGATCAATAAATACAAATTTGATGCGACCCCATTTGAACACCATGCGGCCCCACGTGGGGCCGGGATCCCAAGGTTGGGTAAGCCTGCTCTAGTGTGATCAATCACAACAACATGTTTAATCGATTTACAGCACTTTAATTTAGAGAAGCTTTGTGAACACTGCAGGCTTTGTGGACAACTCAGACAAGAAGACGTTTAAGCCCGCCATGAACCCACTTGCATGTGAAGCTTAGTGGCAATGTCAAGGATGACTGGGTCAGCTGACAGGTCATTGGGTTACTTCTCACCATGTGTTCCCTTTCTGCTGAGCCTGCCCCAAAAAACTGCTGGTCTGAACACACCCTTGCCAAACTCATTTGGGCTCAGTGGGGTGAAAGGTTAATGGGAAAGATAATAGGGGTTAATCCCAAGTCAGGTGGTTCCTCACAAGACTCAGCGTAGCAGATCAAGGCAAAAAGCAAATGAGTGGGCAGAGTGGCATCTAATGAGAAACTGTGTCAGAAAGCGACAGCATTGCAAGTGCGTCAGGGAAGCAACCACTTCAGAACAAGGGGCTTTCCTTTGGCAGTTATAATACTTTCTAATTGCTCACAGGCTATGAGTATGATGTAAACACCAAAACAATAAAACTTTAGATCTCTTTCTGTTTTCATTTTACATTTCTTCTTGTTGAATCATTTGTCACAAAAAAATACAAATATTAATAATAAAAAGATATTTCTTATGTTTGTGTGTGTGCCTGCATCTAAGTCAGAGGTTGACATCGAGTCAAGTTTGATGGCCCAACCATTACATTTACAATAAAAAATAAATACCAGTATTTTAAAATTGTAATAAATCGTGATTAATCACAGCCTCTAGTGTTATGAAGTGTGTGTGAAATGTTTATGCTGCAGGAGTAGGCTAAGTAACAGTGTGATCTCTCAAGAATCACTGACACAACACCAGTGTCACAGGAAAACAAAGTGAAATTATTAATCGTGTTACTGTTTGTATTTAAGGCAGTATTTTGAGTGGCCTGAGCAATACACTGGAATGTGAAATCAACGTGCCCAGAGTCTTTCAATCGTGCATACGGGCCAGTGAGCCAGTTATAATGTCGAGCCCCAACGTATTGCACATGTTTTGGAATTACAATTCTGAGTCCAAATACCTACTTGAACGTTTTATCATCATGTCCTCACGACATTATTTATTTCATAATACAATGGAAAATCTTAATAATAACAATAATAATATGTACCAATTCATTTTGTGTTTTTAAAGAACCTCTGAATTAAAATAAAAGAACTGCAGCTGAGTTATCAGGCTATGCTTCATTCTGACTAAGTGCTTTTCATGAGGTGATATGTAGGTTGAGACCTCTGTGTGTGTGTGTGTGTGTGTGTGTGTGTGTGTGTGTGTGTGTGTGTGTGTGTGTGTGTGTGTGTGTGTGTGTGTGTGTGTGTGTGTGTGTGTGCGCGTGCGTGTGTGTGTGTGTGTGTTTAATGATTAAAGCACGGCTGTTTCAGGGGATTAAAACATTTCATGTCAATGGCAGACATTGTCTGAAAGTTAATTCTCCTTTCTTTGGTGGGATTCAAGGTCACGGAGGCAGAGATTACATAATACATTCCTGGTAGTGCAGGGCGGATGAAGCAAAATGAAGAAACACTGAGCTGTTGCTGAGAAATAAAAGGCTGCAGTAATCAAGTTAACAATAATCTATATTAAGGGTTGGTGAAGAGGGCAGGTTAACCTCAGGAGAGAGGCTGATAGCTGAAGCTGACACATGGTTTCAAAGTAGTTACTAGGGTTCATGAATTGTTACCTGCGGGGGGGGGGAAGGGAAGTTTTAATAGAGGGAGATTAAAGAACTGAGGACTTATTCACAGTATAAAACAATCCTGATTATTAGTTTACCCTAAAAGCTCAGTAGTATATGACGACATCCTTACCCTGATCATTTCAGCCACATAGCTCTCCGGGCCTGTGTACTCGGTGGAATCCTTCACCTTCACCAGGACGATGAAGCACAAGTAGTGCCACATGTTGTGCTCAACTTTGATGTGTTCTTCAAAGGTAACCGTCTTATTGTCAAACTTATCTCTCTCCAAACCTAAAAAGAATACAACCCCATATACAGGGGCACACACACACACAACACACACATACACACCACACAGACACACACGCACAAGATAAGCACAGGGCTCTTTTTTCCTTGGAAGAGTGAAGAAACACACTGTGTGGAAAAATGACATGTTTGTTCTTGTGACCTATATGGGGGTTACTGAAAAACTGAGGAAATGGGGTCACGAGGTAATGGGCAGATAAAATGTCAGAAGGGAGATTTGCTCAAAGTGGTCATAATTGTTTGTCACACCGAATCCCTGCAGTGGATTTGCGAAAGAGGAATAACCCTTCTTAGATTTTCTCAACACAAAGCTGCAGGAATAACTCGAGCTGACCAGTGATTGTTCAGATGTTTCGCATGTAAGCGACTGTTAAGTGATAGATGAGGCCCTGCCATCAGTGCAGTGAGTGAGTGTACAGTCTAACATGGTCAAGACCCATATTGCAGCAGAAAGAAACACTCCTCCTCCACAGCAGCACCTACCATGACTAACCATTCATTCTGAGAAGAAGAGGCGTTTGGTTGTTTATAATACTCAGAAAAACAGCCCCCATTTTGCACAGACACCTGATCTGCAGCTGCAACGCTGCATTAACACACACATGCAAGACCAGGCTCGGAATAGGCCATGCTTATGATTCCTCTTAATTTCACATCAGTTCAAACCACTGCAATCACACTCGCTGATTCTACTGCACTAAAATACTTTACCACAGTGTGACTGCAGCTTAGACCCGCACAAAACTGCAACGCATTTCCTTTTTATTTATTTCTAAGAAGGGAGTATGACTACTTTACATCAATGACGGGAAAAGACAGGAAAACATGAGTCAAAGGTCATGAGTCCAATTACCCTTGTGCTGATGAAACTGTGTCTGCTGTTGGAGGCAGAATGGCTTCTACAGCAAAACAATATGGCCAAGGCAGCAATTTTACCGTCCAATGAAAATGTGTTTTAAACTGATTTTGAAATATTCTCCATTAAAACAACCCAAATTACTTCCTCACCGCAAATAAAACACGTTGTCTTCAGGATTTCCTCTTTTTTCTGCTTCTCACTCCTCAGGTCGGCAAATGTATCGATGATAACACCAAAGATGAGGTTGAGGACGATAATGATGACCATGAAGAAGAAAAGCAGATCGTATATCACCCTGGCAGCGAAAAGGGGCTCCTGTTGAAGCCAGAAAGGAGAAAACGTTCAGGAAAACAAAATCAGCTGGTGTCACACAGGAACGGTCTCATACAGCGACTACTTAGTTATTGTCAAATTGACATCACATTGGTCTAATGTGGATACAAACTACAAGTAAGTTCTATTTTCTTATTAAAAAATTCACACAATGGATCTCATTCACAGATATGCCCACACAATTCCTTTTTGATGAAATTCACAATCAACAAAGCATTAGCTGATATCTCTTAAAAACACTTAAAGACTTTTATATAAATGTTATGTTAAGTGAACAATGGAACATCCCCTACAAAATGTTAAGTTTAATATTAGTAGTAATTATTCGTTTGTAAACATAATCAAGATCTTAGTTTCTAAGCTCATCTTTCATGACTTCATTCTATGGGTCAAGCCTCATTTCTAACACATTATGGCAGTGAACAAGATTGTTTTCATCCTGGATAAGTACTTTTAATGCTTTTTTTTCTGGCATGTTTGGAATTTCGAAAGCCCCCTGTGTAACCTCTCTGACCTCCCACTAGTTCATACGATACATGCTGTAGCCTTCACTTCACTACTTTACCATTTGTCCTTTGTGGTCATATATGTTAGGTACTCTTTGAAGTTGGAGTGAACTTAATATAATCTTAGACTAATTTCACATTTTAATCTAATGTAACACTTACTACTGTTTTAACTTAATTTAATCTGTGTATGTCCTGCAGGCGACTGTGCAAGCATGTTTGATGGTTATTGATCTCATTGCCCTAAGTGGTAAGATGTCCAAGACAACTTTACTTCGATAGGTAAATCAAAACTTAAATGTATTCCTGTTCTTTTTACCTCTTTGGATGGCTTCCGCAGAACATCCCCAACACCTCCTCCACTCCTGAGGCCGTGACTCAATACTGTGACAATGCACATGAGCAGGGAGTCACACGATCGCTCCTTGTCCTCAATCACCACTGCTGACGGTTGGACAGCAAGGGTAGCTATAAACACACACATACATACTTAGTAATTTCTTTGTCTCTGCAGCTGCAATGATACTACCAGTTAAAATGGCCTTTAAACACAAGTCCATCAAAAAGAGATGCATCTAAAACCTCAGATTCAATACACTAATGATGGTGCGTTCCATTTACCTCGGAACTGCGAATGACTTCACACCTGAGTTAACCGCGTTCCAGTTGTGAGTCGGCAACAAGTTGGACAACGACATGGACGCCTCCAGGAGTACCTTTGTTGTGTCAGCTAATACATGGCAATAACAACACACTACGTGATAGTTTGCGCGCGAAAATAACACGACAACATGTCCACAGATAGACCTTGCATGATACTATCGGTGTGGTAACTTTAATTACACAAAAAGAGGACTAAGTTGCTCATAAACACAATAGTTACCGCTTAAATGTTACTGTTGATGCACCATATAGGATTTTAACTCAGGCTACCAAAGAAGGTCAAAGTTTCCAAGTTAGATTTACGACTTTAGGGCGGTGTTACTGATGACGTATCAGACCGGCAACTGGAATGGAAATGGAACCCACCTTGACATAATAAATGCATTTTACTCCTCATTTCGTACTTCAATATAATTAATTCAATTTATCCAATCATAACTTTGTGAGGGCTTGAAGGCTCAGGATTTCCTTATCTATCCACAAAAAAAGTAACTAGACTACCATCACAGGCCAACTGCTAGTGATTAATGTAGGGACCAGACAAGGTCAGGCACCCAGCAGTCCAGGAATTCTACATGGTTGGCTTTGATCAGAGCTTTCTTCCCATCAAGGTCAGTAGGTTTGCAAAAACTAGTTGTTTGCAGTGAGACCGAGTGGACCCATCGACCTGCTTGTACCCAATGATGATTAATCCCTGACCTTTCACCCCTGGGCCCTATACATCAGGTCTTTGGCTCCGTCCCCTGAGAACCACATCGAGTACAAGGAGTTTAAATCCACAGCGTTTCACCCAGGTCCCTGAAAGACCCCAGTTGGCCCAGCCAGGTCTAATCCCATGACCAACCAGCCACTAAGATTTACAGCTCAGTGGGAGGAATCTCCTCTGGTTGAGTCAGTTGTCTGCAAGGACATAAAGACCCTATATACAAGCTGGCACTTACACAGACAGACATAAGCACAAAGTCACACTCAAACACTTGAAATTCCATAGACACATGCATGCAAAAACATGTTGATCCCAACTTAAAAGAACCCTTCGACCTCTTTGTCAACCCCCAATCCCAATGTAACATACAAATACATGCATTTCCACACAAAGTTACCTTTAACTTTTGTTAACCTACCATCCATCATGGTCTCTGTGGAACAGTTTTCCCCATTTTCTTTCTGGCACACACCACCAGAGAAGAACTCTCCAACCATACTGGCTCCATGCTCTATTCAATTGTGAATACAAGACATTTTCATGCCACCGTACAATTTACAATTTGTGATGCAAACTAGGCATTGTCATTTAGAAAATGAAAGTTAACTAAACTTGAAACATATTTTTTTGTAATCCTACAATTCTTAATCCTATAGTCCAGTGGTTCCCAAACATTTTCTTCCAGGCCCCTCTTTGTCAAATAATAATATTTTCCAGCCCCCCCCCCCACACCATACAAATCAAAATATATCGACTCTACTAAACACAATGTCTGCCTCGGTCTTTTCTAACAAATTCCTACATTTTTAGAATTACCTCAAACATTGGCTGCAAAAGTACAGAATAGCAGTTCAATGTGACCAAAAACTGGAAAACCTAACAAGCCACTTTTAAAGGGGAAGCAATTAAAATGGTAAATGGACTTGAGCTTATATAGCCCTTTTCTAGTCTTCTGAATACTCAAAGCTTTTTTACACCGCATGTCACACCTACCCATTCACACATTTCACACACTGATGGCACTGGTTGCTATGCAAAGTGACCATCAGAAGTAAATAACTAATCCCATTCATACATATCATACGCCGCTGCCGAAGCAGCGGGAGCAACTTGGGGTTAAGTGTCTTGCCCAGGGACACATTGGAAATGTTGCTGCATGAGCTTGGGATCGAACCCCCAACCTTCCAGTTGATTGACTATATCAACTGAGCCACAGCCGCCCCATAAAAGTGATATTTCAACAAAAAACTTTAAAACGTGTAGATTTTTTTTAGCCTCACATTAACGCTGAAGTCCTCACACAGAAAATGCATGCTTTTCTATCGGTGAAAAATGGTGTGCATTGTTTTTGTAAAGCATTACCCCGCCAGTCACAACTCCAGGCTATCCCTAGCAATGCTGGGCTCCACTATGTGAATCACTGCTATATTCCTTTTAACTAACATTAACTGTGTGCAAATATAATACATGTTCAGTCAGTGACAGAATAAGAAGAACACTGTAATTCAACATACCTAATGTTTTGTTGGGTATCCTGTCCACAGCCAAAATGAAATCATCTTTGAAGAAGATATAGCCCACAATAGAAAAGAGGTAGACGAGGATAAGAGCAAGCACGGCTGTCAGAACGATGGAGCGGCCATTTCGAGTCACACTTTTTATTACGTTGAGTAAGGTTTCTTCTCGGTAAACCAGATCAAAGAGCTGCAAAGAGAAAGTATTCAGGGATTTGTTTGTGAAAAATATGCAGCAATAAGTGAAAACTTTGTGAAATTCTCTGTGTTACAGTATAAATTAAGTTATAATTCAAATGTACACTATGCTGTTTTCTTTTTTATAATGACAACATTGTTGTACATGTATACATGTTGATGTGTGACTGGGTCACATGTACAGTATGTTCTGCCCACTTACTAGCAGGCTGTAAAAGAAGACATGGACAAAGACCCCCAGGCTGCAGATAATCAGATAGAGCAGGTGGTATAGGAACTCCACATCCATGATCATGGCTAAGTAGCCACGTGTGAAGGTTCCACGGTTCCCAACGAAGCTCGTCAGGAAAATGACCTTATTACATAACTGAAGAGCAATGGACAATAACAGAGTCAAAACAGCAGCCATTTCATGGTAGAGCACACAGTGATCAAACTGAGACGGGAGGGCTCACATTGCTCTACTTATACGTTTATGCATGATTTTAATGTTGTCTTTGTTAAAACCAGTGTAAATAAAGTGGATGTGTTTGACCAACAGCACTGAATGGTAGCTTTATGGTTAAAACAGAAACGCATAATATCTCAGATATAGCCCACAATGGAGCTGCAGTTTTACAAACATCTTCATTAACATCTTGACTGTTATCCCAGTGTGTCAAATTGGGAAATTGTCACTTCATACTTTATGTGAACTTCACTTATTAGAATAACTGTCTTCAAGGGGATAATTAAATGCACACTAAACGTTTTTTACACACTAACCACTGCGACCCAAGCTAATTTAATTTAATTTTCTATATAGCGCCAGATCACAACTGAAGTCATTTAAGGATACCTTTCCGATAGAACGGGACAGCTGTCATTAAAAGAAACGCATGCAGACCAAGATTCCTTTAAGTGTTTGTGTCTGCGCTGTAAACCTAGGGGAAACACTGAATGCTGTATGTTTTTGGGGATTTGTCTTTGATATTTTTATTCGATGGTTTTTGTATTAACACGGTTAAATAATTATATATATACACACATATATATATATATATATACATATACAGTATATATATAGCCATGGTATGTTTACCTTGTAAGTTTTTTTGTTGTTGTATTTGAAAGATGATTGTTATAGATGTGGACATTTTGAATCTTTGACCACACCTGCCACCATATTACCCATCAGCCTATTGGTGTTGAAATCTATATAAATGGGTGTAGCCCCCCTTTGTTTAAAAATGATCACCTGATGAAGACCTCTGGTCGGCACATTGTGGTTTTGATGAATTCAAACTTTTTTTTGGCATTTGAGCAAGTGTGCTGGCATACTTTCCTTTTTTTTAAGAAACAAGCGTACTGTTAAGGTAAGGTTTGTCATGTGACATGTTTGTTGCAAAGGCAAATCACAGTAAACTGTTTATTTTGGTATAAATCATATCGAAATGTGACACTGTGCATAAGAGCTGTAAAAAATGTGTTGCTTCTCTAAGAACAATAATGCA
This sequence comes from Tautogolabrus adspersus, assembly GCA_020745685.1. Taxonomy (NCBI): domain Eukaryota; kingdom Metazoa; phylum Chordata; class Actinopteri; order Labriformes; family Labridae; genus Tautogolabrus; species Tautogolabrus adspersus. The sequence continues at coordinate 9,277,866 of CM036538.1, read as the reverse complement.
GACTTACATTAAAACCGCCCAGCAAGAGCAAAGTGGGCTCCAGACCGACGGAGAAGATCAGGCGCAGGATGGTGGAGGCAATGAGTGCCCGAATGCCGTGAGGCTGAGGCAAGACTATAACTATAGCCAGAGACACCAACATGGCCATCCACAGCAGCGCAGACAAATGGGGTTCCAGGGTACCTGGGGAACGATGAAGACAACTATTTATAGTATAATGACTATAATGATAATAACTATAATTTGTTTTCACCATGTCAACAAGACGTTTATTCAGTTACTCAGGAAAAGACACTGAACCCCAACTTGCTTTCAAGGCATATCCATCGGTTTTTGGCTTAAGAGATGTTCCAGCATGAGGACGGATAGAGTTAAAGCACTTTTCTGCTCTCAGTGAGCAACATTATGACTGCAGTGTTTGATGCCACAATTTCCAACACCCAAACTATATTAATGCTAAATTAAATGTACACATATTGTGCTTTTCTAGTCCTCCTACTACTCAAAGCACTTTTACACTATATGACTATATGTCCTATTCACCCACTCACACATTCATCCACTGATGGCAGAGGATGATACAGTTTACACTTCACACATATTCAGATTGAGAGACAACTTACTTAACACTGAGTTGTCCCTTAATATAAACCTCCCTTACAAAAAACAACAACAAACTGAGATCAAACAGGGATTTTACAGGATTAAGAAGGAAATGCAGGAAACACAGACTTTTTTATCCAATGTTGCCGGAAGAGGTCAAAGGTTCCATTCACGAATCCAATAGTTTAAGTAAAGTACTGTATATCATTAGATGAGCAATCTTCCTGTGTGTTCCTGTGTGTACATTAGTTTGTTAGCATGTGTTGGTTTCTACATAACAGTTGGGTTTTAACCGCCATTATTGTAGGTCAGCAAAACGTCATCATCAGCTCACCAGACATGGGCCCTGTGCCTAGTCCTAACCAGCATGAAGTAGAAAGGCTGTTTTACCTTGTTGATGTGAATATCATTCTTTGTCTTACTCTTATACATGAATTTATCATATTGCAAAGGAGGTCAGTTAGGTTTTCTTTTTTTCTTCTTTGAAGTACCAAAAACACTAGCTTAGCATCAACCTCTGTCAACTCCCCTATGAGGCCTTTTTCTTGCCTAGCTGGGTACACATCACATGACAGGTACTCGTTACATAACCCAGTTGGCTAAAAATACACTTGGCTCCATCTAAATTCATCAGGGATGGTCCTGCATCGTAATAGGTGGCCTGTGTGCTCGGACTTGGCAGCCAATCCAGACACAGCCGCTTGCTTGTCACACACCTACAGTATAGTCCCTGACCAGTCATTTTTCTTTTTCTCCGCTCCTCTAGAGGATAGATGGGCCTATCTTTACATTAAACCAGTTAAATTCAACTTCGGATTAACTCTACACACAGGCTGATGTTTGAGGTTTCAATCATTGTTGGAAATTGTCTGTGTTGTGTTGGTCAAACACTCCCCTGACTTTAACATGACTAAAAAACATTAAAATGTGCAATTGACAGTTATGAGTTATTTAAGGCAGTATTGAGCTATTTAAGTTGCTGTTTTCCATGTCCACATCAGACCCAAAAGTTCACAAACCACCACTAATGTACAAGTGAGCTTACAGTAGATACAATAATGTTTAAGGACTATGAATGTTGTTTGAGTTGTCCATATATCTGCAAATTAGGCATGCATTTGAACTATAGAGGTGTCTTACAGTCAAACTTTCAAAAGAAAGCTTGTCGTAAATGGACTTGAGCTTATATAGCGCTGTTTTAGTCTTCTGACTACTCAAAGTGCTTTTACACCCAGGTCACACCTACCCATTCACACACTGGTTGCTATTTAAAGTGACCCTCAGAAGTAACTAATCACATTCATACACATTCACATGCTGCCACTGAAGCAGCAGGAGCAACTTGGGGTTAAGTGTCTTGCCGAAGGACACATCGGACATGTTGCTGCAGGAGGTGGGGATCGAACCCCCAACCTTCCAGTTGAGAGACGATTGACTCTACCAACTGAGCCACTGCCGCCCCTAGTTACTAAAGCTTTCCGGCAATCAGTCCCAACTTCTATGCAAGTCTCAAGCTGGGAAATTTGGACTGGTTGATGGAGAGTAGTCACATCTGACTACATGCCCTTGAGCAAGGCACTGAACCCCCAACTGCTCAGGAAGGTCGTCATGTGCAGCCGCCTTGAGCAAGGCACCGAACTCTCAACTGCTCAGGACGGTCGTCATGAGCAGCCCCCTCACTATGACATCTTTTCATCAATGCATGTCCATAGGCTACTGTGGGCATGCACAAAAATGTGTGCATTTCAGGCCTATGTTTGTGTGTAGCATGTTTCCATAATGAGGGAAAAAGTGAATTTTCCTATGGGGATTAATACAAAATTCTATACAGTCTATCCCTCTACTTAGGGCGCGATCACACTGGCAATCAGTACCGTGCCTAAGCATGCTTCACACCTAAAGTCCAGTCTGTTTGGCCAGTGTCAAAAGTGTCCAGTGACACGGGACACTTCCTTGGCCCTGGCACGCTGCATAGAGGTGTGTTTCGGCACAGTACGGTTCATGCTCGAGCACAAGCACGCGGGTACACAGCGTTGACAGCGTTCATTATGAAGAAATCCAGAGTGTTATGGCTGTGTCTGACTAAACATGACTCAAAATAAGCCACAAAGTAGCTGTCATGTTCTCTGTGTTGTTCTCCGATGTGCAGAATCGACTGTGCGTCTCTTTTATTTTTTTAATTTCTTCATGGCTGTATCTGATTAAAATGACTCACAATAAGCCTCAAAGTCAGTAAAGTAGCTGTCATGCTCTCTGAGTTGTTCTCCTATGTGCAGACGGGGACTCGACTGCGCGTCCCTTTTTAATTTTTTTTCTCGAGTCTGCCTGTATTGTAAACTAAGAACGTTTAATAATAACATAAAGCTGTGCATGTGCTACATTATGACGCTATGTACAAGAGGTAACCGTGCTTAGGCCTGGTTTGTCCTGGAGCAGTGTGAGCACAGGCCGTGCCGGCCAGCGGGGGCATGGTGAGCCAATCGTGCTTAAGCACGGCACGGTAAGGATTGCCAGTGTGATCGCACCCTTAATATTTTTAACTAAAGGATTTGCAATGGGCCCCTTTACGAAGCTTAATTTCTTATTCCCCCGAGGTTGTCCTATGGTGTGTATGCATCAGAGAAACCAGACATATCCATCAATGAGTAACCTAACTATGGCTGAGTTTTTTAACCGGATAACTGGGTTCAGTTTTAAGCCCACATTAGAGCGACCTGGAATGAACTCCTAAGCTCTTAGAAGACCTTTGACACTCAAAACCACATGAAGTTTCTAGAGCCTAGCTGACAAACCCAGCTGACCCCACACAGAACAATTGAAAGTTTATGTGAATAACAACAAGTGTCTTCTCTGTGCAACACTGCGCTGGAACAATGCAGGCCTTAACAGCAGCGGCTTTTCACATCTCCACAAATACTGCCCTCAAGGAGAACTGAGAAAAAAGAAAGGAATTAGAGACAGCAAAACAAACAGAAAACTGAAACTGCAGGTAAAAACGTGCTTAGGTCTGTCACTCATTCCTTTGGTTTGAACAAGTCTCCTGTCATGCAATATCACAAAGAGATATCTCTTACAAGCAGTATTTTCCCCAGAAATTAATCTGTCAAACCTTGTAACTCAACACCAGACAGATTTTCCCAAACCTGAAATATTTAAATGTAGGGCACATGACACAACCTGACCAAGGGTTAATATGGTGTGGGGTAAAAGGTCAAATATGTAGATACTACAAAGGAACTAATTCACCGCCATTACAAAAGGATTTACAAAGAAGACCAAATATTTGTAAGTAAGAATTGTGTGACTTCTGCCCATTTTCAGTTTATTGAATATGTATAAACAACCTAGTGACAATGACTGTCCAGCACAATGTCAAAACTAGTTAGTTTACATACACAGACCTTTCAATCTTCCATACAATATCGACAGGTTACATACTTCTATTTACAAAAGAGTTTAATTTTGAATCTGTGACATGGTCAAGATCAGCTTTAAACAGATGCATTGTTAAATCAGAGATGTAATATTGTGGCATGTCTGTGTAGGTTCTCAGTCATCCAGGTCATGGTAAATTCGAAGCTTGATCCAAAGGCATAGGAAAGCCAGCTCCTCAGGACAGGATTCTGTAGTCCATTTACATCTGAAGGACAAAGGATACTCCTTCGAGGATGACAAAGTGCAAATCTTGGACAGGGAAGACCGTTGGTTTGAAAGGGTTGTTAAAGAAGCCATCTCTATCAAGGTGGAAAAACCATCTCTTAACCGAGGTGGTGGTCTGAGACACCATCTTTTACCAACCTACAATGCTGTTTTGAATTCTCTCCCAAAACAACTGAAGCCCACCTTGGAACATGTGACTCTTGGGCGGCTGTGGGTCAGTTGGTAGAGTCGTCGTCTCTCAACCAGAAGGTCTAGGCTTCGATACCCAGCTCCTGCAGCAACATGTCCGATGTGTCCTTGGGCGAGACACTTAACCCCGAATTGCTCTCGCTGCGGCTTATGAATGGTTTAGTTACTTGTGATGGTCTCACTACATAACAACCTCTGCCATCAGTGTGTGAATGGGTGTGAATGGGTAGGTGTCACTTGCGGTGTAAAAGCGCTTGAGTAGTCAGAAGACCAGAAAAGCTCTATATAAGCTCAAATCCATTTACCATTTACTCCAGACGACTGGGGGTGGTAGCGAAACTAGGTTAACGACTCAGCTAACAACTGGGATGTGAGTCATCCTTGATCTTCAACCAGTCCAGTTGCCTTTGGATCAAGCTTCAAATATTGTGGCATATTCTGACGATCATCCAAATATTGATAGCTCTACCTTCTGACACACAGCTACAGTACCGCTTTAAGTTGCTGCTGTGTCGTAGATATCTGCATCTCCTTAAATAGATATCACTTTCAATGGTGTCTCAAACTCCACTTTACCCTAATGGGGAGCCAATGTGGTTTACATAAATGTTAGTGTACATAAAAAAAATGTACACAAACAAAATCACAAAGACACATGCGTATTTATCAGAAGCAAAACATTTGGATAAGAAGACTACTCTGAGTAAAACAAGCGTGAGACCAGAAATCGGATAACATGTTTAGTCATGAGACAGAGTCAGAGTCAGACTCAGGAAGCGATAACCAGGTCAAGCCCTAATAGAACAAATCCATCTCTGACTTTTGTGACAGCACTGCAGCTCGAGATCCAAATGTCTAGATAAGACTGCAATCTTCACACCTCCACTTATGTGAAACTCACTTTGGTTAGGGAGGTGTGAGGCTACACCCAAACCGCAGGCACAGGAGCGCAGAGTGTTCTGTAAAGTCCTGTGAACACCTAACACCAATAATGCATATTACCTATGCTATGGATAGATGTTTTACTACAAATGCTTGGATGTGAATGCAGAAGTCACATAGCGAGATATAGAAGAAACTAAGCTTCTAGTAGCGAAGGACTCACTAGCCCCCCCTTTTTTTTTTAAAGCTAGCTTAAAGCAGACAAAGGTCCAAGCAGGTGTCCTTTTAACAATGTTGGACTTCAGATTGCCATTACAAAAACACAGCAGCATAACCAGAGCTATTACCTGTTTTCATATTCACATTTCCCACCATTTGCTTGTAGAAGCTAGGTAACTTCAAAATGTGGAACAGGCTTACAGGGGTCTTGTAAGCTCACTTCTTTCTTATTCAAAGGTCACATTATTATGCAAAATACGCTTTACCATGTTTTTCAAACACTAATATGTTTCCCTAGCTTGTCTACAAACCCCCCAATTATGAGAAAAGTCTATCCTCTCCGTATTTGCCTGCTCCACTTTTCAGAAAAAAACAGGCCATTCTGAGGTAACCCCTCCCCCATGTATGTGATACTCCCACAGCTGGGGGTTTCTTTGGTTCTCTGAGTCTGCCTTCTCACCTTAAACAACTATGCAAGAAAGCCCAAGCCGGTCGAGCCTAGAGGGGCGTGGTCAGAAAGAGCTCACTTGCATTTAAAGCTACGGACATAGAAAATGGCTGTTCTGAGCAGGGCTGAAATAGAGGGGTTTATAGTCATGGTAAAAACAGGATCAGAGTGGATATTTGGCAAAAAACTTTCCAGACATGTTCTGGGGAGCTCTGAGACTTATTTCAACTTGTTGAAAAGGAGTATAGTATGTGACCTTTAACAGACACATACACAGACATAGATGCTTTCCCCCTTTTTTTTTTTTTTACAGACAGACCCAAACAATGCTCACTCAAGTCATTGTTCGTTTTGAAGATTACATTTATCATATTGAGACCCAAACAATGCTGACAATAGGACAGGAAGTTCTGACAATGTAGACAATAGCTATTTTAATAAAAGTAGCAGTACTCAAAGAAACATGTACAAGTACATTCAAATAACGGCAAAACAGTTCCCCTTTAATCCAAGTATGGAAAACCCCAAGCTGTTCTCAAGTTTATTGTGTCATGTTTGCCACTGACATAGAAGTGTGTGGTTATGGTAGAGCTCTGCCTGTTTTCACACCTGGTAGGTTCTGTGGAAAGTTGATGTCTTTTTATTTGTTTTTCTAACTTGTAAGTGTTGCCCAACATAAGACCAATTCCTCTCTAAATATAAGAACGATTTTCATTGCTTTTAGACTAATCTGAACAGAATTTATTGGGCAGTTCATATCAGCCTGAATTTCACTGTAAACACAATGGTGAAAATTGAAATTGAAGTTACAGCAGACACCAGATCCCAATCAGGCTACATACATCTATCAAAGTCTTAAAAGTCCGAAAGAAAGTTATAGGTGATTATTTTAGCACACTGACCTCCACGGACACCCTCCAGAGGGTAGAAGAAGGCCACAAGCAGGTTCATAAGCACAGCCAGGTTAAAGGAAATGCTGCTCCAAAAGGACATGTTCCTGGAGCACCAATAGAGGATAGGCTGAGCTGGAGGACAAAGTTTTAAGGAAAGTTAGCATGTTGAGAAAACATAGTTTGCACTATAGCAGAATCCAGACATAACAGTTCATCCAGTAACATCACAAAACACTTTCTTTTACAGTCAAAGTAGAACAAACAATAGATGATCAGTGTTTCACGCCAAGGAGAAGTAAGAAGTAGTCCAAACTAAAAGAATTTTTTTTTTTACAGGTCTCTAAATAAATAGGGACAATAAATCTGTAGCTTTATTCCGTTTGGATTCTCCACAGCAAAATCTCTTTTATTTTTCAAGTCATTTTAATCACTTCAATGTTGAGTGGAAAATCATTTGGGGATTTAAGGTATTACTGTATGTATTACTATTTGGGGTGAAACACATTTATTAGATATAAACATCTTTAATTCTAAGCTCCTGTAAACAAACGAATCACTTTGATGAGGTTAATACTTCTAAAAAATCTACATTACGGAAGCAAATTGATTTGCACATTTCTTGAAACATATCACAGCAAATTATTTTCTTCTCAAAGAACACACACACACACACACACACACACACACACACACATGCTACTCAGACTACCCGGTCAGGAGATCAGTATCGTGGTCAATGCTATTTTGAGCCTGACGGTTCATTTGAAAAGCAGAACTGCGGTTGGGGACTTTTAGCAACAGATGTCACTTAATTCATGACAAGTGTTACCAGCGGAACAATGTGGCTTCCAGCTGTGCTTATTCATTCAGATAGGAGAGGGATAGTTGCCATCACGTGTTATCATGCTATAGACAAACCCACTTCCTTCAGGCTTGGCCATGAGACAGGCCACAACATGCTTCCATTTCACTTCCCTTTAGTAACTGAAGACAACCAGCCAGGGGGTCAACACAGACTCACTGTGCTCAAAAGTAAACTGCACTCAGGTCAGCATGACTATTGTATATTAGTTTAGTAAAAGTAAACCAGACGTAGTACCTTCTTTCCTCATTTCTGCATTACTTATAAACAGCTTGCCGGCTTGCTTTTCTTAGTCTCCCACCTGATAATTCAGGATACACCCTGGGTCCACTACCCTGCCTTGATTGTTCTTAGTAAGGATAAGCAATGTAAGAAGCCTTGAATGCCTGTGTGCATTACATCAAACAAGCAGAAAAACAACGTTTGTAAGCCCATTAAATACATTTGAGCAGATGCATGCTGCTAACTCAAATGGCTAAAATACAACATGTACCATGGGGACAACATTCCAGCCAAGGATCATGATCACATGTCCACATCATTCTCTTTGACATCTTTTTTTGGCCATCTTGGTAAAATTAAAAACTGAGTACCCGATTTCACACTCTCACATTTCCTCCCCCCAGATATAACACTTTTGTTTTACACTCATGTGACTTCTCAAACGCTGGTTAATCAAATGTTCATGCTGGCAAGTTTCCAGTTTAATCTTACATTTAGTCTTAATGGTAGCACGGGACAAAAGAATGGTGCAAGTCATGCAAGAAAACTTTCTTTTGCCTTTGTCTCTCCGTTTCCAGTAAAAACAAACTTAAGGGACCTATAACAGTTCAGATATCTCCTTACAAAATGTAAATGGACAAACAGAATGCAGGAAGCCTGTTCATATACAAAGTAAAGGCATTGCATGCATGTAATTGCAATGTGCATCAACTGGAACAGTGACAAAAATATTATGTGTATTTTCCATTACATCACACTCAGAGCTGACATCACTCTCTCGTGACAAGAACAAGTGAATGAATGAAATCATTCAAGAACATATTTCATGATGACATCTTAGCCTTTTATAAACTTATACTGTAATGCAATAAGTTACTCATCAAGGTAAACATGCTCTCTCCACTTCCATCCCTCCAGGCTTTAAAGTTGGGGGAGAAAAGTGTTGCCTCTTTCAATCATTGAACCTGCAACATTACTGTTGTAATCAGTATGCTATGAAGGTCTTTGATTGATATGTTTAATGGTGAGAAGAAAAAAACACATGTATTGAGCCAGTTTGAAGATATGTATGACCATTAAAGACAGATTAGCATTTTAGGAATATTCTTCTAGCCAAGAAGGCAAAAATACCACCAACAGAAGCCATTTAAAGAAATAAAAAACAATAATTAAGAAGAGTGATCTAATGAAGGCTGGCTAAATGTTGTATTTGAAAGGTAACTTTAGGGGGAATTATTTGATGACCTGTTCATGGTTTTGCCTACAACACGCAGCAAAGCAGCAGGCTAGGAGGACAATAGTCATACAAATCTAATGTCAGCAATTTTTTTGATCATTACTCAGATAGCGCATTTTTTCCCCCGCCTCATTTAGTAGATGATCCCCTCACAGTTCATTGTCTAATAATGTGCCAAGCACAATGTGACTATTGTTGGTCTTGCTGTTTCATGTTTTGTTTTTTTACCCAGCTTATTGTCCATTGTTTTAAGTATTATAAACATACTATAGGTTAATAATAATGATGATAATATTCAGTTTTAATAATAGAAAAATATATATTTTTGTAGCAGAGGCTATTTGAGCTTCATTGAATTGCATATAATGACTTCTGATCACACCGAAAGTGTGGTCAAAAGTTTGTCAAAATTATGTTTAGGGTCAATTTTTTCACAGTTTGTTCTCACAAATGTTATTTTAATTAACATTTATTGAGCATGTCTATCAAAGATGCTTTAAGTTTGTACTTCTAAATCAGGGTGGTCATCAGTGGCCTGGAGGAATGCAAGGGGAAAACATGTAGACCAGGAAGTAAAAGATAAAGAATTACGAGAAAGACGTACAGGGAACTGTGTTGGTGTTACCAGTAGCCTCTTGGGTACCTCGCAGCTTCTTCTGCCAGTTCATTTCATTGAAAAGGTCCTCAGAGCGCAGGAAGAAGTCATTGATCTTACTGCCTTGCTCATCTCGCTCTGTAGTGTAGTAAACACGCAGCTTGGATTCTTGGGTGAGAAACTCACAGATGTTGGGCACAGGAAAGACAATTTGTTCCATAGTGCGATCCAGCCGTACGATCTGGACATAGCAACAGAAGCAGCCATCAATTACGTCCATTCTCTCACTGTGGCAGGCAAATAAGGCTTTATTCTGCAAGTGTTATAGACAAGTCATTCACACAAAGTACTTATCAATACAAATAGAATGGTTGTTTTCTTAAGAAGCTGATAAACTGAACCAACAACTTTTGTCAAAATGTTTTTAACAATCTGCATTCCTTCTTCTCGTTGAGTGCACACAGGAAAACCGCACAAAAATGCTAAAGGGGCATGTCATTCTGTTCAGTAACACGAGACTCAAATGCAGGCCAAGAAAAACACAATCACATGCATCAAGCAGAATGTGATGCCAATTGTTGTTGGGAAAACATAACCAAAAAAAAAAAAACATACAAAAACAACAGCAGCAGATCAGAAATAGTGCAGAATAGTTAGTTCATGGTTCTTACAACTTACCTCAATCTGAGCTGTGTGTTTAGCATAGAACTCCAGGGCCTCATCACCTTCTCCATAGGTGCCCCCTGGCTTTAACATAGCCTGCAGTTCCTTGTTGTGACGGGCTAACTGAAATAACAACAAAACTCATCTAATGATAACAATTCAATAAAAAATAATCATTACAAACATGGTTTCTATCAGCAAAAAGATCTGCTGTATTATTACACACATAAACAATTAGGTAGAGCACATGCTTGTTGTTCTTTCTTTGTAATTACAAGACTGCAGCATTTAGATCGACAGTAACTGTTGCATAACTGTTACTATTGTTGTGAACCTAAATCATGGTTGAGCAACGCACAGCCTGAGGGCTGAAAAAGAGGAGGTGAGAATGGAATAGCAGGTATCACATGTCTTCCGTAGTCAGGAAATTACATACAGCAACAATAAATCATTGAAAATGTTCAGCTATTCACTACATTGTGTGGCTGTGAATTTGCTGCAGCATTGTTCAAGGGTGTGTCTGCCTCAACGCTGATGTCATATATATGGTTGGGGGCTTACTTGATGGGCCAAGATGTAGATATTATGTCCAACATTCCGTGGAGATGCAGCGTGTTCCTCCTCTCCATCCTCATCCTCCTGGGGCTCCTCCACCTCTATCTCCCCCTGCATGTAGGCCTTTTTGATCACTTCCACCTGCAAAACAATGTTAACTATCAGATAACGTCCACTGAAGTCTTTGTAATGATTTGTTTGAAAGGTGTGTTACGCACCAGCTCTTTAGGCCTCATATTATACAGTATCCTCTCAGCATTCTCACTGTCATGGCGACTCTCCATGATTGCAAGAAGAAGCTTCGAAGCATTATTCTACAAAAAGATGAGAGCAGAGATAAAAGCACAAATATAATCAACTCAGGTTTCATTTTCCAACCTGAAGTTCAACTTCCTAAACTTTTAGATCAAACTATTATGTGTGGGAAGATTCACAGTCAATCAAGTCGTGGTAATTTGAAGTCTGATCCATGAGGCAATTGGACGCGGTTGCAGTTCTTGAAGACATTGTTAACAATGGATGTTGTCGTCATAATTTGACGACAACTTTCTTGAACATAGACCATTGTCATGATAGTATTTATTATATAACTTGCTTTCAATTTTCTATTTGATGTTTACATATCAAAACACTCTTAGTCATTTTAGACTTTATCATTTTTAAAGGGTTGTCTTCATTAGAATGGTTTACCACAAACAAAACATCAAGCTGCAAAAGACGAATATGATTTGTATGTAACAGCAACTACAAGTGTTTTGAAGTGCTGTTTCCTCTCTAGCCCCCAATGAACAAACCAATCATTACTCACTTTGAGTTCCAGCACCAGATCCATCCTCTTCTTGCCCAGGGGGTTGATGTCATTGAGGATTAGAGCGATTATGATGTCAATGCCATTGCATTCATGAGTGGCAATGCAGTTCTGAAGAAACAGATTAGATTAGAGTAAACTAAAGCAAACATTGGAACAGGAGGGTTTCTTTTTTTAAAACAGAATAAATAGTTAAAACATAACCGTTGACTGTAAATGTTGTCAAATATAGTATCTTATGTTTTCTGATGCAGCGAAGGTTTTCTTGACAACTTCTGTAAAAAAATACTTGTGTCGAAGTAACGATAATATATAGCATTTAGCATTTATGTATTTATGAAATCTTTTAAAGTAGTCAGTTGATCAAAGAGACAAACTAATCTGTTATCTCACTTACAACATTCAACACAGCTTTCCAGATTCAAAAAATCATTTTGAACAAAATGTAACGTTTAATCAATTGACCATTTTTCTTCAGTTCTGACCTGTGCTGATCAAATGTCATTGCTTACTCATTATGCTGATGCACTTGGTCACTGTTTATAACATTTTGGCCATACTACATGACTATTGACTTTGCAATCACAAATTACACTTCACGTTTGGTAAACATGTCCCACATCCCAAGAATTAAGAAAAGGTAATAGCAGCCAAATAGTTTGAAGCCAATATATTGACACCATTTATCTGGTAGCAGAGGTGGTAACAGAGCTGTATCAAAGTCAGGGTACTATGCTTGCTTGGCCAGGACACTCTCATTAAGGAGATTTTTAATCTAAATGGTGTTGACCTTGTTAAACAAACTTATTTGCAGGATCTCTGTTTGAAGAGGCGACCATTCATAACACCGCTCAAACAACACACAAGCACAGTAATTCCTACACGTCTTGCCAATGTCTTTTGACAGGGGAATGAGTCAAGGATTTGTTTAGTCTGGCACTCCTCTTCTAGCAATGTTTGGGGAAACTGAAATCATTTCAAACAGTGATTGCATTTGGCCAGTTAATTGTTAGTCATGTACGTTTTAAACTTGCTAAGAAGTGACCCCACAGCAGCTGGAACAGAAGACGCCACCAGCATTTGAAAGGAACAAGCATTATTAATCTATACCAAAGAACAAACACGGGCGAAATGCACAGAGTGTGCTGGTGGTGTGACACTGTTGAAAAAAGACAAGCAACTGCATAGCTTCTATAGTGCAACTGATACATGAATAGAGACAAACGTGTCCTTAAATGACAGTGCTAAGTGAAAAAAGTATAATATTTGAATTAAAAAAAAAAATTAATGATTTTTGAAAAGAAAAGGTCACTCTGGAGGATTACAGGAATTGAATGAAATGAAAAAAAATGCAGATCCAGCTAAAAAAAGAGGGCCTTTACATTCAAAGTAGTCAAGTTAAAAGGAGAAGGAAAATGCAGTTTGTAAACACTGTTAAAACTTTTTTTTTGATTGTGAGCTTTCACACTCATGCTGTGTGTGCACATGTATCACCTGGTTCTCATGACAGGGGCCTTGGCAGTACTCAGTCAGGCTCTCCACAGTCTGGTTGATGAGCCCTACATTCTTCTCATTGATGTAGAGACCAAGCAGACCCAGTCCCCCTGTGGTGCTGCCACAGATACAGTCCAGGAACTGCAGTGTCTCACACACCAGATTATAGTTGTTCTTGTTATTCTGATTGCGCAGAAAGTTCTGGAGATGGATGAAGATAAAACATATGTTAACTGAAGGCATGGCTTTCCTTTTTCAGCACCAATATATCTTTCAGCTGCTAGTAATAGTGACAGAACTGCCAAGCTTGATGATTAGCAAAAGGTCCCAAAGAGTTATAGCAAGCTTATTTGTCCTGGTTTGTAAGGCTGAGGGTCAACATGTACCGGAGGATTCCTCAAGGCTACACAGGAAGTCAAAAACCTATTTTCCCTACTTTTACTTTCCTTCTTTGAAGTGAGAAATTAATAAGGTCTGAGTTAAATGCCTCATTCTACTTCTTGATTTGTTCTAGATCAGCCAGGAAATTACTTTATGTCTCTGTAAGGAACAGCAACATCTCAAAGAATTGATCATCTGTGCCTCCAGGCCAGCATTTAATCGATACCTTGCACCTACGCTGGGTCAAAATGGATGAGACTGAGTGATTCAGCACAGAGGCAACTATCATTTAATAAAGGCTGGCCCTGGTTTATGGTGTAAACAGAATCAGTGCAAAAAGGAAGTTATCTGTCTGTGCTACTGGAGCAAGCCATTACTAAACACCAACACACTCCTCATAGTGAAACCAGACCAAGACACAACAGATATAGAAACGGCTGCATCAGGAAGTTCTGCAAATGTTGCCTATTTTCTACCCTGTTTCGTTTCTGTATAACTAAATGCGGTGATAGTAATTCAGAACACAGGTCATGAAATGTCAGCATGTCGAGGCTGCGGTGGGAGAGCGGGGGTTTAGGAAAAACAACACCTGAAAGAACACTAAAGTTGGTGTAATGGCTGACCTGCAGATCTCTGTTGTGGTTCTCACAAAGCAGCTGCATGAGACGCAGGATGGGCTGCATGATAGTGATGATGACGCTCATCTCCCCTTCCTCTTGGCCCTTATCGGCGGTCGGTACTGGAGATCCTTCAGCGGCAGCTTGATGCTCTTCTGCTTCGACCTCGCGGCGGTAGGTGGTGAAGGCCTTCTTGGTGACAGCAGAGGCCTCCACTAGCTGCTCCTTCACTTCTTCCGTTACCACTGCCACCACCGGCACATCTTTGACTAACCACAGACAGACAGTTGTACTTACAAATAAGGTTACAAACAAAGTTAATAAAAAACCTAAAACTGAATAGCATCATCATCATTCATGTTTTCATCATTTTTAGGGATCCAAATCAAAATCTACAGATACTGTAACAAACACGATAAACTAAATATAAAATGTGGCCATTTCTGCTTTTATATATAAGGCATTGGCATTCTTGGAGACTAAATGTAATTTTCACACAAGACAATCAAGGTATATTTATAATGTTATAATTCCTGTTAGTGACCTCAACTCTTGACCTCTCACCTTTCTTGCGTGCTGGCATGTCTTTGTCCAGAGGCTCCTCATCCTTCTTCTTGCTGCCCAGGTCACTCGTATTAACCGTCACAGTGGCTTTGATCTCCTGCTGAGCCAGTTTCATACGCTCATAAAACACCTTGAAGAATTTCTCGGACTTGTTGTCCCCCGTTAAACGTTGGTAGAAGGATCTCTGCAGAAGCATTAGAAAGAAAGGGAAACTGATGGAATTTGCACATTCATTGAACATTAAAGTGCATCTTTGCACTTCTGTGTCCTTCAAAAGATCAGTTGACGCAACGCTTTCTGGTGTCTTACTGTACCTATGAAGTATGAACTCATGTATTTCAAAAATGAACGATTTAAAGCATGTTATGAGTGATTTCTTTTCAAAATTCACCTTGACCAGAAAATAAGCATTTTAAAAGCTTCAAGGTCAAATTATTTTTTTATTAGTAACTTCTTGCCCTTTCTTGTTGTCTATAACACTTGCAGTGCTGAGAGCCAGGGGCGCTGTAAGAAGCAGTTACATAAGACTCCTTTCAGTGACAGGAAAACGTGCCTCACTATGCTCACCTGATTTTACACCATCTGCTCTCTGAACCCTGGTTTTGGCACCCTGAGGACTATGCACTGTGTTAACACATACAAACAAGCAAGCAACAGCGAAAACTGAGTCCAAATTGAGGGCGATCTTGCAGCCAAAAACAAGTCAAACACATTCACTCATACAGACATAACAACACACTGCAGAGGACACACTACAGTACACGCACTACCACCAGTGTGCATGTGCAACCATGCAAACAAAGGTGAGTCATCACATCACATTTACAAACAGAATTGACCTAACTTGAGTTGCAATCGACCAAACATGTTTGCTTTTATGAGCTTGTCTACAATGCAAAAACAAAGCTTTATGGTGTATGAGTAAGAGGTTTGTGAGGACAAGGTGAGAGCTGGGCTACAAAAAGGCTGTCTTGTTGAGAAGGCTTGTACTGTATGCATAGGGCTGTTGTTTTTCTGCAACAAGCTCATATGTTCTGTCCCATTTTCTGTCGACAATCCCTCCTTACATAAGACCTGTAATCAGCTGAGTGGTTACAGTGAGGGCACACAGCGCCTCAGCTCTAAAACTGTTACATCAGTCCACAGAGGGTGAGCATTGGAGAGAGGAAGAGGGAGAGAGGAAAACCCTGCCCTACTTTTCAGTGCCAGAACGGCACGAAGTGAGCGTGTGGTGTGAGAGGGAGGGTCCAAAAGTGGTAAAAAGGTAGAATGGTTTGATGCAAGCAGGACTTAACACAGAGATTCATTCGAGGGCAGTTTTGAAATCCTGTTATATAACTTCTTTCAGGTTCAGCCCAACTCATGAGTTTCTGAATGAGGGGAGAGACATGCAAATAAAGAAATAACATGCGATTACTGTGCAGGGGACTGACATGACGTTATCTGCTTGGAAAATCTTGAAAATAAGACACGTATTTAGAGAGAATCTTTGCAGTGTCACCTGACTTAAGTCCTAAGGGAAACAGAACACTGAATGCATTTAGAGTTGTTTTCCTTCTCTGTTTTATGCAACAGTTCTTCTTGCTTGTTTTTCCAAGATGTTAACATCATGTTGTTGACAAGATAGTGATCTGATTAAGAGTCAGCAGAAAACTTATGCAAGCTGACGGACTTCTGCAATCAGAGACAACAGCTTGAGAATAGCAGCTTTACAAGATTACCATATTAAATAGATCTCATGACTATGGCCATAAAAATTCAATTTCTTCACTGATACAAATGGATTTATATTGTTAACACTTATCTCTGGAATATGCAGTAGACACAAGCTTAAAACCTCTGTTTTGTTCTGCTCTGCCAAACTTTCTAAAAGTAATAACAAGCATCAAGAGCATTTGTAGATAGTCACTCTGTTTTTGGATCATATAATTGTTTAAAGGATTTTATAGAACACATGTTTTTATCTTTGGAGTAGGTAGGTTACAGAACATTTTAATAAGCATGGCAAGTACTTTATACTGTTGGAGCATCAATATAGTTGTGTAACCAGCTGTATGATTGACTTGAAAAAGCTTTACAAAACGGCTTTGATCTTTTCATTAGCCTTGAGAACAGATGTTAAGGTAATTTAGTCCTTTATTTCTCTGAATGCATTTATCCCAGATCTGAACCAAGTACACTAAAAGACAAGTGTTCACTAGCCAGCAGCTAAGAGTACAGCTCAAGGTCCACACTATACTTCAGCAGTTAACTGATGCATTTTGATTGTTGTGCTTGTTGTCCCTTTTGATAGCAAAGCTGATGAAAGATTAACTACTTTGATCAGAAAAAAATCTAAGACGCACAGAAAGTTGTACATTAAAAAACAGGTAAAGAAATCAATCATTTAAAATAAATATGTACCAGATTAAGCCCCTAATTCTCAACAATGAATGCTGAGTCACTCTTTAAAAGAAAATGGTCAGTCAGCCACTCAGCCGAAGCTTTCCCTCCGGAGGCAGCTTAGCCCTCTGCGTGTTACACTACAGAGCCACTAAGCCCCCTGGGAGCTGTGTTGATCCTGCAGCTGTCAGTCATGTTCAGTGCAGCAGGTTAAGGTTGACTCATGATTCATTCTCCTTCCCTACAGATTCAACATGGTGGCACAGCTGGGCCTCCTTTCTCCTTATTCTACGCTTTGACTTTTTTCTATATTCCCTGTCAGCTGCCACCCGGACTCCTGGCAGCAACATGGGCCAGTTATGTAAGGCCTGTTTAAACCACCAGCTCTCTCTCTCTCTTTTTATCCCCCTCCCGCCTCTTCAGCCTGACACCTTGGTGAGTGACAAAGCTATCTCTGTGCTCATTGGAGAGCCTCAGAGGCTTACTCTCCAACGCCCAGTGTCTGACAGGCACCACAGAGATCCGCTCTCTGAAGATACAGCTCAAATCCCAGATATGAGGTTAAAATTAAAGAGGAAGAACACACGAGTTGGGTTCTCAGACTTTGGGAAGACAACCAGCAAAGCTAGGTCCTAAATGTATGCAGTGCAACAAAACAAACTGATGCAATCATCTGATAAAATAGCTGCACAGGGCAAGATTAAAGTAAAGTATGTACCACACTACAACTATAAACTGGATATTAAAGGAAAATCCTCAGCCCACTTTGTAGTTAAAAGAGAGATGGTATGTTGATGATACTGATGCCTGGAAACTCACTTTGCAGAGACTTTTTAAAGCTTTCCAAGAGGTGGCTGTGAAGTGAACATGAGCTGAGCGGAGATGAGGGAGTAAATCATGTTTGGAAGGGGCTGAGGGTAGCAGCGTGCCACAACAAGCCTGTTGAGTAAGAGTGGTGGCACCTGTTTGCTCCTGTGACAGTTATGGATCTGAGGTCATGCAGACGGCGTTGAGTAGTTGGATGGTGGGCTGTGGAGCAGAGCTTCTGAACTTCTTTTCTTATATAATACACACATACACACACTTTCTCTACGAGCTGTTTTTGGAATGTGCTTTCTGGCCTCTAAGTATATCCAGGAGTGTGTCCGTGTGATTGTGCATGTGCTGATGGGGTTTACGGATGAGTTTGCAAGGGTGTAGTTTAATGCTATAATACAGTGTGTGTGTGTGTGTGTGTGTATGTGTGTGTGTGTGTGTGTGTTCAATATGTCTGCTTAAGCAAGAGATGTTAATTCAATAGTTGTTTATTGCTATTAACCAATAGAAAAATCCTGAAGGGTTTTTCAGAATAAATAAATAATGTCCGACACAGGACCATTGTGTGTCATATTGCCAGATTCCATCAAAATTAGCCATTAAGGCTAAAACAGGCTCTCTTGACTCAATGGTTGGCATGTCAGGTCCATTTCCCAGTTTCTGAAACACTCTTTGTGTCCTGTCAACATATCAACTGTTTTCAGCCCCTGTTTTTTTTTAACTTAAAAAACAAGCAAACCAAAAAACGTGTTGCTGCTATGACAGCTTCATACAACAGCTTGAACAACATGTTTGGGACATATAAGAAAGTATAGACAACCAAACAGATTATAGGGGCTTAATAAAATGATAAACAAGACAAGTCTTTGATCATCTTTAACTGTTATGCACAGTGAGACGTCATTGTGAGAACCTTTGGCCGGTGTTCTATTGAATAGTGCTACCCATCCAGATGTCCTACCAGTGCAGTACAGGTAGCATCATTATTAAAATCTTAAATAAAGGTTGCCTGTGACCTTACAGAGCAAATGCAGCGAGTAGAGGTGTTTTAAAATGATTCTGAACTGAAAGCGGTATTTCATAGAGGATACCTATAGCCTCTGCGCTATGATAGCGACAAGCCAGCACATCTCAACAGCACACGGGCAGATAAACAACTCTAGGGAGGGAGCAGTGGTGACCTGTTAAATGAGCTTCACTATTAATAATTTTATATCCAGTTGAAGTATGTCCTGACCCATTTTTTTTTGGTAACACATCTGCCATGTCCCTCAAGCCTTTATTAAGTCCAGCTAGCACAGAGCACTGGGGCACTTTATTCAGTCAGGATCCACAGCTCCTCAAAACCTTATACTTGTTTTTACCAAAAAGTGTTGTTGTCTAGGCTACAACCCTGGATTACCCCAAAAAAACAAACAGACCGCTTGGAAAATCTGTGGGCATGTTCTTGTCCTGCTTTTCATTTAGACAACAGAAACCCTTCTGTCCTGAAAAGGGGCAGGCAACCTACGGTTATGTAAGACAGGGAAATGTGGTGCATCTGCTGATAAGTAGTGAATTCCCTCTGGCCCATGCATGATCTCCCAACAGAGCTCACTTGTCCCTGTACTATGCCATAGAAGGAGAACTTACTTACATTCTGAAACAAGTAGCTTCTTTATAATTGTATTTTATCACATTTTTAGCAGAGAAATGGATTTGCTCATTAGGTTCACTTTAGGGTTCTTTTCTACCAGAAAACAAGAAGAGAGAAAAAAACGCCACTTTCAGTTTCACCACTGAATAAAGTGTAGAAATTGAGACATTAGCTGTAGATTCTCTTTTATCAATGCATCTCTTTCACTTAATATAATATATAAAGGTTACTCAGCACATGAAAAGAAAGCAAGTCCACAAATCAGATGAGCTAATCTGTTCTAGAGAGGCTAAAGGGAGTGGCTTTTCCTCAGGTAGCTCTGAAGAAGAAGTTAAATCTTTGGGATAACCTGAGGCCTATGGGAGGTTGTGCCTTTTACCACCCCTTTACAGGAGAAAAACACGACCCAGATAAGAGTCTGGTTGGAATGTCAGGAGGCCCATGGGCTATGGGCAATATTAACCCAGGAAGAAGGGCAGCAGCAGTTTATGTAACAGGAGTCATGTGAGTGCTTTTGTGTACACTCTGGGAGGTCAGGCCTTAGTGGGTTGACTTGGGCTAGCTTGATTCACATGAGTGGTGTGATTGTTAACCATAAATCATTAAGGACACTGGATCAAGCTAATAACTAACGAGTCCTGGTACCATGACGATGTACAGTATACAAACAACCTTTAAGTTGATCTTTGATTTGCTAGATGAAATGATATATCTTTTTTTAGAGATACTTTTGTACCCTAGTACCCAGAGACAATCCACAGTTTGATTACAAGAGCCTTTTGCTTGTACAGCATTGGGACAACAATCGATTTTCTCACAAAATGAAAGTAGTTCAATTTAAGAAAATGCATACTCACAATTGTCTTTCAATTTTTCTAGTAAGTCAGAAACAGATCAGTTAGCTTACTTAGTTAGCTTTCTTTCCAGTTATTCAGTCTGTTATGATGCACCCCTTGACTTTTTCAATTAAGTATCAATCAAGAATTGTTCCACGTAAAAGAACCTGAATTGGAATCCCAGATTCCAAACTTTGTCACAACACTATACAAATAATATTATGCATAGGCCTGTTTATACGAGACAATACACAAGAGCACACATACACAAAACCAGAATACATGCATATACACATAATGTCATCCAAGCATGCAAACACAAATGCATGCATACACAATCAAAGAAACACACACCACCCAGCAAAGCTGAAATAATGCAGCAGCTATGTCAACCTCCTTCCTGGGAGGTTTGCAAAGAGTTGCCTTAGCAACCGCTAGCTGGCTGTGGGGAGGTGATGACTGGTTTGGCTGCATAGACATGACCTCTTCTTTTCTAACTCCACTCTGTACTCTTCTTGCAACCCGGATCTCACTTTTCCTTTCTTCACAACTCCAAATGTCAGTCAGTTCAAACATGTCAGGTAGCTGTCAGCTAGCTGTGAACTGTGAAAAGAATGTTTCCTTGTCCCATGTAAGGTCATACACTGTAACTTCATTTTTCTCCTTTGACTGCAGTGGATGGTAATAACAGAAGTTATTCACACCACAACTTCAAACCCCCAGGATAACATCACCTTGTTGAGATTCTGCTCATGCTTCTGTGAAGGGAATAGTTTCACTAGTCCCATTTAATTACAGGCTGGACGTGTAAGTGTTTTACCTCATTTACTCTTCCCACCAAGCCCTCTCTGCACAGTGTGTGCCAAGCCTGCTTGAACCCAGTGACCGCCACTTACCTGTATGACTGTGTTTCCACCCTCTAGCAATGCAATGGCCAACAGTATGCTCTCCTGGAAGATCCGGTCGCTGGTAGCATTCATGATGAGGTCAATGACGAGATCAGAAGCCCCTTCTTTATCCAGGTGACACTGAACCTCCGCCAAACTCAGTTCCCCTCGACCTCCTACCCCAGAGCTGACCACTATGGGCACAGAAGTTAACATATGGTTGTTTTCTGATTTCAGACAGGTTACATAATAGGACCTGGGGAACAAATCTGTTGTCATACAGTCTATGAAGATAACATGCTAGTGAAATGAAATTTAAGTCTTTAACTATTTCCATTAAGTAGCAGGCTTTTTTAGAAAGATGGATCTTATCCAGAACATGTTTACGCTATGGTGCCACATTTGAACAATCTGTGATCGTTTTATTGTTAGATTTCTCCAACATGAGACAGAAAATACATTTCAGGTGCAAGAAGACAAGAGCGGAGGCAAACGAGATCCAGGAATTGTTATCACCCTGAACCTTATTTAACTACCATGACTTCAAGGGGCAGGATTAAAAACTGTGAAATAATTGTTCAACCTAGGCAGCTAGCAACATGAGATAAGAAAACAGCAGCTGTAGAACTTGTTGCAAACTGACACAAAACTATAACAACTCTTAGATTAAAACATTTTATATTCCAAAATGTAAATAATTAAATTACACTGATTATCAGGCTTGCTTGATTATTGAAAATCAACCTTACTAGCGGTGTAAGTAATAAAAATGACATTTTAAGCTATGTGAAAAATGTACAAATACTGATCTCAATTTCCCCTAGTGGCATCTTTTTAAAAGTGCAATAAAACATTTTTAAAAACTGAATTGAACTAATTGATTCTTACAGATAAAGCTTGTCATCAACGGCAGACATGTTTACATTTACACAGCAAGCATTACAAAATCCATAATATCTTATTACTGCTAACAAAAAATCTTCATTTCATAAAGAGAAAACAACATATTTAAATCTGATATGGGACATCCAGGAGTTTGTGATACATGTTATAAGTTAAAGTTGTCCTGTATATCCATTCAGCCACAGAGTCAGAAGTGTCTGTAATCTGTGGAGGTACTTCAAGTCCTGCTGCTGCTGCTGGCTACTATAATGAGTCAGTGAAGTAGTGGTGAGATAACAGCACCCATCAGAGCCATCTCTGGCTGGGTGAACCACTGAATCAACAACACATCCCATTCTAGACGGAGCTTGGCTCTCTGGTCGCCTGGCAACAACACGGCCTGCAGTATGTTCAGTAGCAGAGCAGAGGTCCAAGGGCTTAAATCAGTACAAGGCCATGGCTGTGAATAAGATCATATTTATCTCCGTTGTTAGCCATTAGAGATTAAGGAAGAGCCATAGCTGTGATCAGAAACACAAAGTCTTTAGAATGAATTAATAGTCAGTTGTAAAAATGTATATTCCATTGTTGAATTTGATTCTTGATTGACTAAAACTGACAGATTGATGGATAGAAAAAGGAGTGTATAATAACTTTTTATGTGCCTATCGTTGAACTTCTGTAAATGTGTTATTATGAAACAAATGCACAAAGAAGAGGATACTGTGGTCCAGGTGGGCGATGCAGACCCATATGAAAGCTTTCTTGATTTTACTGTGACTTAGTGGAAATTGTGCGTCTTTGTAACCTGTGCATGGGCGTTTACAGATAGCCAGTTGAAGACAGGATATTTCAGCCCTTTTACGCCTCGCCAACAATATGTGAGGCACGGATGTTGAATGGTGGGGCGAAGTCGTTACGCCCCTGATCTGACATGAGAGGTAGTAACAGAGGCTTAACGGGGGAAGACTCTGGCCATGTGGAACCTCAGAACCGGTCGAAGCGAAAACAGTGCTGTGTGTTAGTGTGTGTGTGTGTCTGAGTGTGTGTGTATGGGAAGCTCCTGCGTCTTGGGCTTCCGCACCCCTGTAATGCAATATGGATTCACACACTGTGACACCAACATGACTTTGTTACAGATGCAATGTGTAAGTAAAGGCCGTAACGACAGCGGAACTTCTTAACAGTGCTGTCAAGGAATCGCAACATGTAAAGGGCTTGAATTATTCACATCACATGTATTACAAGATCAAATGAACTCCAATCACTGTTTTGATCATTTAATTGAATTCATTTTAAATGTAATATGTTGACCAAATGTTTGCAAATGTTTCATGTGTTCCATTTTCTTCCAATGTTTGTCTATCGTACAGAGCTTTGAACTTGGGTTTTATGAAACGTGTTCATTTGTTTCCTCTTGGTGTATCATATAATACTAAAGAGAAGGGCATTGTTTATTCTTTCAAATAAATATCAAGTTTGAATGGCACGACTGGCATGTGAAAGGTTTTATGTAATTCTTTGTTTATAATTAACCAAATATTTTACAAGCTTCTTTAATGCAGCTGGCAGCTATTAACTATTCTAATGTTTTGTTTATGCTATTCATAGAACTTCCTGAAGCACTGACTCAGTAAATCATTTCAAAAGCATCTTTTCTTTATGAGCAGAACAATATAGACACTGATGCTGTTTAGTTACACACAGACCTGTAGGAGGTTTTCCCGGAGCTCCAGAAGCAAGTGGACCATTGCTGAAGGGGGTGAGACTCTCTCTCCTCTGACCAGGTTTGACGTTCCCATAGTATCGGTTGACCAGGATCTGCCGCAGAGCTTCGCCCTGTTATTGAAAATGGATGCTAGTAAGGTTGCCTGGACAAAATGAAGCCCTTTAGGAAAAAACATGAAAAATACATATTTATTTTTAAATTACTGATCCTCTCCTCTTTAGACTACACTTAAAATATCTGCCTGTCAAACAAACACACACAATCTTATTTGACCCTCATCCTCTGGGATCCTCACTCTTGAGTCTTAACATATTCAGTATTTTCTATATTGGTTTGGAATCATTGTTCCAAAGTCACCTACATGGTCCCGTTGGGCCTGACATGTCACAGGCCGTTAAAGAAGAGAAGAAAACCCACATTTTAAACCATCCGTAGATTGGACTCACATGCTATATATTGTAAAACTGATAGGGGAGAAAGTGAGTAGCATGCCGTGAAAGCAGAGGGACTGTGAGGGCATCACAGCAGTTAGTTGTCGAGCATCGATAAGATGCTGGTCTGGACGAGACCACAGCAAACCAAACTCAGTACCTACCCTCCTTTGATCATCCAGTTGTTTCTGTGGCTGGTTTGGATCAAGCTCCTTAAAGGTGAGGTAAGTTAGCAGAAAGCGATAAAAACAGTGAGAAAGAAAATTTGGAAAAGAAAATGGAAATAAATTAGGGGTTAACAGTGCAAATTAGTTATTTCACTAGCATGCAGAAAACTGGTTGCAATTGAGATCATGCAGTTAAAAAGGAAGTGGTTGTGTCAGGAAAGATGCGAGGCTGAAAAATCATGCAAGGGCTTCATGCAAAAAGGACAGTTTTGAGGCACTTCATAGCTACATAATATTTCGTAATGGAGCTTTTTAAAAAAGCTGAATAGTTCCAACATTTTTCTTCAATCTGTATAAAGCTCTACACTCATGACACTCTGAGTCCTGCATGGTAAACTTCAAATATCCAGGTTGTTGCCTTTTGGTGCCTCCCTTATTACAGTCAACGTGGTAAGGAGCACAAACTATTTACAATGACAAGCTGCCAGAGGGGGAGAAACACAAGCCATGAGAAAAAAAAAACGCCCTGCCCGGGTTACATAATACATAATGTAGCCGTAAGCTACCGACACACACTGTAAGCACCAATCTGGCACAGAAAAACACCTCATCCATGACAACCCCCTCACCCCACTTTCCCCCTAAAAGAAGGTCAGGATATTGGACTTTGCTCAAAAACCAAGGAAGGAGGAGGCGCACAAACAACGATGATATGCACCATTATTTAAAATCTTAAAAGGGTGAAAAATGCATAAGGAGTCCTTTATAGAAGGAAACACGACATAGATGGTTGTTACGCTTATCTATTTAGATTTACAGGAGTTCAAAACTGAACAAAAGTGTAATGGGGTGGAATTAGTATATGAAAGATGATCTTTGATCAGCAGTGACACATGGGCGGGAAGCGGGGCAATATGGGTCTTAAACACACCTCAGCAGGGACTTCAGGCTCAGGTGGAGGTGCCAGCTGATTGGAAATAAAAGGGTGATGTTAGTCAAAGTTAGAAGATGTTAAATTAGTTATGGTGCCTCTTCCTCCAAATAGTAGCACCCTCACTAAAAAATGCAACCCAACAGACCTCATGTCCCTGAAAGCTGCTATTTACTGATGCACCTATATGTATCTTACTTTGTACTGCTTACTTACTTAGACCGCAGGCCACATGCACACCTGCACATTATATATTTACAAGACTCCGAGGGGCAGGTACAGAAGAAAGCATGACAAGAACATGTTGCCTTCTGTGAACATGGTGATTTAAAATTCCCTCCAATATATTAATTTTGTGTTTTATATGATTTCATGAAGCTACAGTAATAAAACTGCATGGTTGATAAACAGCATTAACCTACCAAAGAAATACAGTACAAACTATACAAGAAAAGTATTTCAGACTATAAACCTTTGGCTGCAATGTTACGCTGAAGTATGTTTAGTATTCTGTGGTTCACTGTTCATCTCCTGCAAAGTGCCGCTGCATGTAAATATTGATATTTAACTTTGTGGGTGGCTGCTGTGAATGATGGTCAGATAATTAGCCAAAAAGTAGCAGACAGTAGTAGAAAGTGTTAATTAAATCATCATATTTGACTGAATTTCCATTTCTTTATGAGCAAACTACTCATTTAAACGGACAAAGCTTATATAATTACATAGACGACGCAGAAGGTGTTGAAGGTAGTGAATGTGATAAACGTAATAACAAACAAGCAACCTTAAGTGGGCATTTGTGTTCCTCTGTAACGTATTCATGGAGGTTTATGCTGATTAATTGTGCAACTGGACAGGAATTTCCCTACATCAAGCCCCTTTTACGTCAGCAGAATGATTTCCACAGAAAAATGGTGATGCATTACTTACGCAACTCCATAGCCAATGTGTTTGACTCCAACAAAAAGTTTTAACTTTTACATATTAAAACAAACATCAGCCTATGTCTTGACACCACATTTCTCAAAATCAGTTCCACTTTTTATACTGCACATAATAAGCAATATCTACACATTCCATTTTTCAGACAAATACCAGAACATTTGAGCAAAAGGAGACACTAAAGCCGTATGATTTCTTCCTCCTAGATTTGGCACCTGGGGTTATGTTGACTGAAGTGTAACCCTAAACACCCAAAATAAAACCCAATTTTCACATGGCCATACTCTCTGACCTATTCTGTCTGGATAGAGTTGCACTACTGCTAGTGTCTCCTGAAAGAGATCCCTGATGAACTTTTATTTCTCATTTCCAGTGAAGGTCAAACATCAGTTCAGTGTTTAAAATTCCAGAAAATGTGAAAAAAAAAGAGAGAAATTGCTTGCTCTTATGCAACTGCTTTCTGAGAGCTGGCTGGAGCCCTAGAATCGTGCAGCATTAAGTTAAGGAAACTGGGACAGTGCTGCATGTTGCTGAAGAATGTCTGCACCGCCCCCTGTTGATCAAGAAAAAAACAGGCCTGTGCCTCCTGACTTCAGTCTACAGTAGCAGGCGGATAAATAAACCAGAACAAGCAGAGCCTATCTGAGGCCGTTTGGCATAGTTAGTGATGGGAGTGGCAGCTAAATGAGTTGCACACTGGCAAAGTTTCAGGAAACCAGAGAGTGTTGAAGGACAAAGCATGGCTGTGAAAGTGAAAGTTATGGACAAAACTAAATATTTAAAAGTATTGATAGGGAAGTGGTCACAGAAATACATTAACAAAAAAGGAAGCAGTAACTTACTAGCTACACAAATGGCAACCTGACTGTATAACTGTGTGGGGCTTGCAACAGATATATATTGAGAGCTTGAAAACACAGTCCCTAAGTGCTACACACAGAGACCACCACACTGGCATAGAAATAGACCCTTATATAACTCTAACTACATGTATGGGTTACGTGTTCACTGCTCCGCACCATCCTCAGCAAAGCATATTACGTCACTGGAATAAGACAGAGACATCATCTCCACCTGACCTCTTCAACCCCTCATGGTCTCTCCAACAAAGAAGTTCACATGCATGTGAAGGAAAGACAAACACTTGGTATGAAAGACATGATCAGGTTTGACAATTAGGCAGGCAGTTCTGGTCATGTCTTGTTTCCCGTGGCTCACATTTGATCACATTTCTATTTTTGGAAGAGTGAGATAACCTCCATAATGGGGTAGGGCCTCACTGCGTTTTATTCTGTTCTCTCATCACTTTCCCTGGATGCACATTCACAAATACAAACACACACACACACACAATACCACAGACTGGGCATGCAACAACTAGAAGTATGATAGGGTCTGTCAAACAGCAGTGAAAACTGACAGCTGCAGGGAGGGAGGTGCAGTGTGGGTCAGAGAGCAGCAGCAGGCTAAATACTGGGGTTACATAACAGCTATCATGGCAGTTTATCTTGCTGCTGCTGAGAGGAAGTTGGGGTTTTGCTCTGCCTGTCTCCTATCTGAAACTTATGCACTAACATGCTCCCATTCAACAGTCAGAGTACTGTAAGCTGTCGTAAATGTGAGTGTGCGCATGAATGAGTGACACACAGCATGTGCTGCAGGGGTGAGGCATGTGTACATTCTTAAGATGCAAAAGGGAGGAGTTACTGGAACAAAGCCCTGGTCTGTAAGAACAGCACTGTTTTTGTGGAAGTTGGGGATTTCCATTGCTACAGTAACAAGAAGAATGAATAAGGAGTGAGGGAGGAGTGAAAAAAAGACAGACATAACAGTCAAACACAGTTCCTGTTTCCTCCTCGCAACTCTGGAATGACCCTTGCCAACATTTGCTCCATTACCATACAACATCAGTATTCACCTCCCTTGTACTCCTCAAACTCTAGATTAAGTGTTGTCTTGTATTCCACCCTTTAGTGCTTTTCTGCTATAAAAAATTATCCATCTCTGTGTACATACAGTTAAAGAAATGTAATTATTTCAATTGAAACTGCAAACAACATGCACACATTACAAATTGTTTGCAAATCAAAGTCAGCGAGAGGTCCACTTTCTAAACACTGAAAATGTCACATGACATAGTTCCCATGGGCAGATGTGATTTGCTCAGTTTAGCTAAGTTGTCATTGTGATTGATCACTCGAGATACATTCTAAGTAGCTGGAATTGTTAAAGCTTAAATTAAAAGATGATAAGATATCCTTTAAGGTGCTAAACAAAAAAAGCTTTAAAGAATGTGAAATGCAGATCAAAGCCTCAGGGGGAATAAAACTAGCTGTTCTGAATAAAGATGGATTTATGGATTATACTTGTTCAGGATCTTTGAGCACTTTAAAAAAAAAAATGTTACTGGTTTTTAAATTGTTTAAAATCTATTATGCAACCCTGTTTTTTAAAACATTGACACAGAATAAGCTGAACAATAACAAAATGTGACCTGAACAAAATCCCTTACCAACTCTAAATAGATCTGTGTAGGATTGGTCTCATCTTGTGATATTAGTCATAGTGACATGTGAGATACGGTTCCTCTGTGGGCACACCTATAATTCCTGTGACCGCTCATCACAAACAGAAAGAAGAAACCTGTTTCATCCACTTCCTTCAAAGATCATGGCCACACAAATATGTTTACAAGATACTCATGCCCCTGTGTTATGAACTATCAGTCAGATGGAGTATCCCCTTCTATATATACACTCACACCTGCTCTTGTAATGTTGGCAAAGGGCTCAGAAGAATATGCTCTCTCATCGCCATCGATCATAAGGGACCATGAGGCATGCAAATTATAATTACACCAAAATATAATTAAGAAAAACAATAATGATGAATAATGATCAAAATAACCTAGTGACATTTACAAAAGATGTCTATGGTGAAAGATAAGATGGTGTGATTTAGAAGGTATACGTCTCTTTTTGGGGACAGGAGAATTAAGTTTAAAGAGAAAGGTTTCCAATAGAGGTGTGACTTCGAATAAATGTGTTAAAATCGCCAACCTTTTCAATGTTAAATCGTTTTTTTAGAAATATACTTGGACGGCCAGAAATATACTTGGCGGCCAGCCCAGGTATCGTCTATGTGCATGGGCGGTTCTAGGCAGGGGCCAACAGGGACCAGTGCCCCTGTAACACTGAGCTTGGTCCCCCCTTTGGTCCCCCCCTGTGCCTTATATTTTGGTTTGACTTTCTCCATAGATATAGCAGGAGTATTTTACGTTGTGGTAGTTAATGCTGCACGCTATTATTTGGTAAAATAATAAAAAAGCGAGATAATCTTTGTCTATTTGTCCTGGGTTGAATGTGCCCCTCTGGCAAAACAACTGGCCCCGGCCTGGCCCCCTCAGTAAAAGTGGTCTAGAACCGCCACTGTCTATGTGTGGGAAAGACTGCGTTTATTTAACAAGCCGGACGCACTTAAAAAATGATTCATAAAATGAATGACTGTTGAATGCTGATTACATCAGTGAAGTCAATCATTAAGACTGATATTTGTCTTACATCTAACCTTTTCCTTGAATCGTGAGAAAGCTAGCACATGACTACATTCAGGCATAACAGACAAGCAACTTGCATAATGTGAGCTAGACATGCTAGCAATACACTACATTTTCACAATGAGCTGAGGAGAGACTCTAATACCGTCACACATTAGGGAGGGATGAACTGAGCTACAGACAAGTGTCAGAGATGACAATGGGATGCTAGAAATGTCTACTTGCAGGACAAGCATGTTCATACTGTTAGTGGGAGACAACAAAGATGCACATCTCAGTAATAAGAAAATTATCAACCTCAGCCACATCCATTTCATCATCAAAGGCAATCAGCTGCAAGAGAAAAAGTATAGGGAGCAGAGAGTTAGCAGAGCTTGATTAGTTAGTCAAAGCTTGGTCAGAGTGCAAATGTAGAGCTTGTCAAAAACATGCTAGAGGAAACAGTGAAAGGTTCATAAGTAATTTGGCTTTATGATATGGAAAAAAAAACATCCCCTAACCTTCTTTAATAAATGGTTCACTAAAGC
The DNA here is from genome assembly GCA_020745685.1 of Tautogolabrus adspersus. Lineage (NCBI taxonomy): Eukaryota > Metazoa > Chordata > Actinopteri > Labriformes > Labridae > Tautogolabrus > Tautogolabrus adspersus. The sequence continues at coordinate 9,247,252 of CM036538.1, read as the reverse complement.
GTTTTTCACATTTGCACTCCTGAAAATGTCGGGAGAACTTCAGGAGGAATGCCCCCTGAAATCCTCCCGATCCTGTTGTTCACACATGCACCTCACAGCGGGAGACAAAGCAACAAAGTCCACATCACAATGCTATCATAAGAATATTTGCCTTTATATATCACTGCTATGTGTAGATTGACAGAATCAAAACACCAACAAAATAGCGGAGAAGAACAAACTTGTGAACAGAAAAGATAATGCAGCAGTTCTATTATGTGCACAGAGTTCGCAACTGTCGCGTGCATAAAGTCTACGGCCGTGAACTGATCGCAGGGAATAAATGTGCCCACCCCCTTCTACTTGCTCAAGGTTTATTCTTCAGACTATGTCTTGCTGCGTTCTCACATCAGCTCACTAGGACCTGATGCAGAAAAATTACTAGGGGACTGGAAGGAGAAACGCTTTTTGCGTCAACACATGCAGCTCAACCCGAAAACTTCAGGGTTTTTTTCAGATTTGTATTTCCAGTGTGAACAAGGCTTAAGGTATATTATTTCTGAGTTGTTATAGATTAGTTATTAGTTCATTTATGGGTTGACTTTGTTGTTGTGAAAACAACCTGACAGAGTTCAAGCAATCCACTAGATATAACTACAGGTTGTTAGTTTACAAGTAATGTTGTAAAATAGTTGAGAATGAGTGCATGCATGTTGTTAATAGCATTAATCATGTTAATATGTGTTACTATATATTTTTTTTACTTACTAATTAACAAAGTTCTTGGGGAAAGGTTCTTTTTTTCATTAAATATGCATCACTGTGCCTAAATTAAAACCCTTAGTAGCCACAAACGGTCATGGCTGCAGTGATTTCAAAAGACTTGATAACATCTGTAAGGATCTTTTCTGTTTCGCCTACTGTACAGACTCCAGAGGCCACCAAGCAGAGTTCAGCCTCTGCTTTTATGTTTCTTTTTTTCAATCTTGTGTCTTCCAGTAAGTGTGGTGTAGTGGGGAAGGGACACTATATCCTGGACACAACTACAAACTAATGATTAAGAACTGAAAAGAGAGGGTCCATACCTTCTCCCCATAGCCCCGGTCTTTTGTCATCATTTCCCTTAGAGTCTGCAGTACTTTGATGCAGAGACGCTCCTCATTCTCCTCCAGCAATTGCTTGGTGTGTTTGATCAATCTGGGCAGGAGTGGAGAAAGAAAAATGAGGACATAGTTACTCATGGATTAAAGAAATCTTGATGTGGTATGATCCCTGCGTTAAGGATGACTGTGTCCCACACATTAAAGTATCGCCAAAAAAACACGTCATTTAAATGGAAGTTAATGTTTTTCGTTAAATGTATTTATCCTTTCATTACTAACAAGGATTTTACACCAAATCTTACTCACTCTTTTATATTTTGAACATACAGTTTTCATAAAAATGTTCTAGATGGGAACCATTTGCTCCTTAATCCAGTCTTTTAATTAGCATGTTCTCTACGGGGCTCCCATGTTAAACAGGCAGAATAGAACTCCTGTAGATTCCCCGATCCTATCATTCATTGTGTACCATCTAAATCATTTGCTCAATAAAGTGCAAGAAAAACCCCATAATAAATCTCATCTCGGGGCGCTGGTGGCGCAGTGGTTAGTGCGCGTGCCCCATGTATGGAGGCTGTAGCCCTCCAAACAGGCAGCCCAGGTTCAAATCCAACCTGTGGCTCCTTTCCTGCATGTCATTCCCCATTCTCTCTCTCCCTGATTTCCTGCTCTATCCACTGTCCTATCTCTCCAATAAATGCCCAAAAAGCCCAAAAATAAATCTTTAAAAAAAATAAAAATCTCATCTCACCTATCAAAACATTGCATGGGTGCAGTCCACACCATTTCTTCCGATCTGTCATAAGCTACTTTTTCACCAAATTGTTTTTTTTCACCCTACCTTTGCTTAGGAATGTTGCGTACAATAAGAAAAACATGACACCATAGAAACAGTCTTGATAGATAAAGATATGATAAATGTTTAACATACAGTAAATAGTATAGAAACAATAGCATATTATTCAGTGTATGAAAAATCTAATTCTTCAGTTCTCTTATACAAGTGCAAACAAACAAACCTTGGTGGATGGATATTCACACTTACTTCGATATGAATCCACCGCTTTCACATTTGTTGCGAGCCTCGGTGTTCTCAGGGAAGAGCAGCTCTGGGCGGTGTAGAACATCCACGAGCACTGAGAGCTCCGCTTGGACCAGCGGCCTCAGACGGTCCTCCAGCGCTGACACTATGTCCTACAGAGCATAGTCACATACGACCAGAGCTTAGACAAACTCTCCTTTTACAAAAAACAAAGACTACATGGTGTTTTGTGATGACAAGTTCACAGACTCAACACTGACACATCTAATGACAACATTGTACATACACTGTACATCACGCACACACAGGTGACAACTCTATTACAGACTTTGCATAGTGTTAAAGTCAAAGTTCTGGCAAAGAACTGGCACCTTCTTTGTGGAAAATTGACTTATTATTTAGTTATTTAGCTCCTTTCTAGTATTGTGACCATGGTAAGAATGCTATACTAGGTGCACATTCACCCATTCTTAAACAGTGATGAGTCTGACAACAATGACTTTGCTTTTGGGAGAAACTTGCCAACTGGAGAGTTCAGGGTTTGAACTGCCTACCTTCAGATTAGTAGACCACATGCTGCATCTCAAGGGCCACAGCTACCTTATTATTCCAATCCAGCTTTTGTCTGCTAATTCGACTATGGCACTAATGAATATCTTGCTAAAAAATGATTAAATCACAAAGTTTCATCCATAAGTATTCTTCAGGTGGTACACCCTATGTAAACATTACACACCGATAGGCTGATAGGCACTTTGATGGCAGGTGTGGTTAAAATCCAACAACAGCCCAAGGTGAAACATCTCTATAACAATCACCTTTCAAATATATACTTTAATGTATTTGAAAAAAAATTGTATTTGTAAATGTTTCAAACATTTTCACCATATGGTTTCTGTGGCATTGGCTTTGTTTTTGTGCTGCTGTTTTTGAATTGCCTTGCATCTGCATGATGTGTGTATAACCAGCCTTTTCTCACCAGTAATAAAAGAATATGATGCCTGAGGCACTTTGTCATAAGATGTGTCCCTAATTGCTATTACATGTTCGCATGCAGCTGACAATAATTTTACCAATGTAAATGTTTTATTTAACTAGTAAAAATAAATAAACAACAATGTAATTATGTTTTTTGCACTGATCTTAATGATAATTAAGACAGTATTTCTTCTAACCTACCTGTAGTCTTTCAATGATGTTTCTGTAGTCTTTGCAGGTAGTCAGTCCAGAGTCTCGTCTTGACGTGTTCTTTGCAGACAGTCTCCAGCTGAGGATGCTCTTCTGCACAACGTTATTGGATTTAACAAATAAGTTGTTCACTTGACTGTCCAAGTCCACTGGGATGGCAATGGCTCTGCTTTTAGCTGTATAGAGGTAAGAATTTAGATTTTTATTTTTAATACTTTTATCATGAGCCACAATGCCATTTATAGCGCAATAACATTATGATTATGATTTAGTGTGGCCGATGTTTTCTTACCCACGTCTGAGAGTACTTTGATGCAAGCCTCCACTGAGGCCTTCTGAACAGGGTTAAGCCAGTTACAGTGGTACACCCTGAAAACTCCCTGAAGCAGTTGTACAAATACCGGCTGACGAGTCTGTAAGACAGACAAACAAGCATATTGTAAGAAGAACTCAAGAGAGAATTGCCAATAAAAGGAAAACATATACTGTGTAGGATAGAAAGAGGAGAAAAACTTGTGTAAGAATCTATTTACCAAGAAAGATACTATTAGGGCCCCTGTATAGGTTGAACACCAAACCCAACTTGTGCTAGAAATGTCACTGTGAGGATACTAAAGCCCCTATGGTGGAAGAGTCTACAGCTTCAGTTCAGATAGGTCTACGGTGGCTGGGAAGTGCAAAGCAAAATTACTAAGTGTGAAACACTTTTACAAAATTTGAGACAAATTCACATCATGAATTTTTTTTTTACCAAGGACAAAACACATTTACATTTTATAAAACAAATATACAAGATGTGAAACACTTTACAAGCGCTGAGACAAATTTAAAAGTGGCAGAACACTTTTACCAGTCCACAAACAAGTTTACAAACAACAGAACCTTGACAGAAAGGGAATGTACCAAATGTTGGAAGTGACCCGGACGTGAGTGAGTGAGGGGTCATTGTGTTTGTTTTGGCAGAAAGACTTGGCGGATAATTTTAATTAATGTTTATGTTAATCCTATATGTATACACAAAAAATTATATTAATTTATATAGGACTCAGTTCTGGATAGAGTTATTTGCAGACCTCCGAGATGCTGGATACTTCAAAAGTTTCGGGAGACCGTCCACATGAAAAGCAAAACTGAGTAATCTGTAATCACTCCGTATCTCTGTCCGCTAGGGCTGGGAATCTTTGGTTGTCTCACGATTGGATTCGATTTCGATTCTTGGGGTCACGATTCGATTCAGAATCGATTTCCAATTCAAAACGATTCTGGATTCATTGATCCATGGATTCAAGATCTATTTATGAGTTAGTACATACTGTACTTCAAGATCTACTCAGTTCATATGTGAGACTGAAAAAGCAATAAAAAAAGAAGTTATGAATCGATTTTAAATCTTAGAAGAGAAGAATCTCGATTTTTACATAAATCGATTTTTTTCCCCACCTCTACTGTCCGCCAAAACAAACAAAATGACCCCTCACTCAATCACACTTTGTAATTTTGCTTTGCACTTCCCAGCCACCGTATAGGTCAGCTGTTCATGAACAAATGTAGTTCCAACACATCGCATAAATCCAGCTTTTAACTGACCGGTATAACTGATTTCTACCACCATAATAAAAGAGCTTGCTAGCAAGATCAGCTAGCCACAGTACAATAAATACCTCAGTTATCTTTCCAAGAATGGCAGCCTGTTAAAGAAAGAGGGTCATGATGTCATCATTAATTGGAAGACCTCAACTTGCAGAATTCTCAGAAAGGGGAAAGGTTTACATGAAAGAAAAGTAACTAATACTACTGGGGCCAACTCGGAAAAAAATGTCTCAACAAAAGAAGAACAGAATTTCAATTGTGCAGATATAATTAATACTATACCCCAAACGTACTGTGCCAGGAATTAGGCAAGCTATAGAGGGTACTGCAGATGGTTTATTGGGAACATTGTGGGTGACAGGACATCGCTACATTAAGGTCTAAGAAATGAAGTGACCATGTTGCTTGCATACATTATCTGCACCAAATCCCAGCAAAACCTTGTGCAACACACCCACAGATCTGGGAACAACAGTGTCTGTCTGCTGACTAAGCTATCAAACATGTAAGCCCACACAGTGAGGATGCTTTCGAAACATTCAGAGATTGCTAATAAGCACCGAAGGGTTGGGAAACAATCGTGGGGGGGAGAGTTACAAATACTTACATACATATGACGTGCCATCTATTTAAAGGGAAGAACCATATTTTATTGTCTATATGTTTATGATGTTTCCCAGCAAACAACTAAACTTCAGTGACAAATGTATTTATAGACTTTAAATTGCAATTGTAAGACTGCTTGAAATATGTATTGTAAATGCTCGATCCAGATTACCTGCAGGCTCGTGCTCTGGTCAGAGAATGGAGAGCTAAAAAAACATGTGACAATGCTCATGACTGTCTCAGTTACATAACGCTCCAGCGTGGTATCTGCATGCTTCCTGTCACTGGTGTTGTTGCACACCTAGGTAAGGACAGAAAAGATATTAGCATGACGCACGACCACTGGATCACACTTCCTGCATGTGGGTGACAGGTGGTATCTGTGCACTTCATGCTGTGTTGACATAATCACCCAAACCAATGAGATAAGATAAAGCAGGGTAGCATTCTCTATCTTTGTATTGATCCATGTATCCATCAATCCAATACCACTCAAATCTCAATTTGAGATGTCAAATACATCGTGGCTTACCCGACAAATGTCCACCAGAAAGTTCTCAAACAGCTTCCACATATGGTTGGAGGTATAAATCTCCTTCATCTCCACCTCTGTGTCAACATAGCAGTGGTTCAGGAAGTTGATATAGGCAATCTTCACCTATAAACATCAAAACAAACAAATCTCATGAGCAACATAATAAAACAGTGGTGACTGCAACTAGCTCTCCAAACAAACATCTTGCATACAGCGTATATGGAGCAACACATTCATACTGCTAGCCTTCGCTGTACCTGCAGATTGTGCCCTCCACTGCAGTAAAGGGAAACTCACATGTAGTTTAGTACAGAGAGCCACTTGTAATGGTTGATGTTCTGAGTGTTTAACAGGATCACATATGACCATTCACTTCTGTTTAAAAAGAGTCTCAAGAAAAAAATCTGTTCTTGTAGCGAGTTTAAAACAGGAGAATCATTTAAAAACATCAAGAGAAATAAATTAAACTACAGATTCCTTTTTCGCTTAATACAATTTATGTAAAAAGTACTGGACTCCAGATGATGAAGAATTACCTAATTATGACAAGAAAGCCAAATTCAGTAACAATCTTACTTCACCAACATTGTCTTCAACTCATTTAAGAAAGTATGACAAAAAGAAAGAACTGAACTGGTAACAGTCTCCTAACTTTTCTCTATGCATCAATTTGGCAAAGGTCATTAAAAGTTAAAAGTAAACAACAGTGCAGTGTTTAAAGTACTTTTTCTAATGTAGGTGATTACATTCTTTAGTCAAACATGTTTTGTTTTTTTAAGGCTGATGGTTAAGTATTCTTTCATTATAGTTTTATTCCATGTAAAAGAGATTTTGATCTGTACAAAATGGGAGGAGGTATTACTTCTGCTTTCTACTGTGTTACTCAACCATGTTGTTTGCTGTTCTTCATTTTGTGTTTTCTTATGTCTTAAAGGCTTACTATGCGACTTTCAGGGCACTTTTCCAGACCAATACAAATGCTCGCTTTTGACACACCTCCTTCATACCTCCACCCTCACTTTCTGTCTCCACATTTCCCCCACCTTTACTAACTTACTTCACCTGCTAGTGACTCTGAGAGTGAAAGCAGCAGAGAGTGCTGATAAACATCTGAAAACAAGATATGCGATCAATTTCAAGTGAGATCATGCATCTCAGATGTTGGTTCGGTTATCTGTCATTTTTGGAAAGTTTGCTGGTTATCTTTCAGTTGTACTCTGTACGACACTCCGATATTATCACCCTAGAAACCTCCTGAATGGGTGGGGCCATCTCTCTTCCCTCACTTGCTGGCAGGGCTTACGGTTGGACAGGGTGCGGAAAAAGCGTATATGAGCCTGTGAGAGAAACATAATAAACTGAAGGAAGTGCCTTAAAAAAATCCAGAGGAAGTTTGATTTCATTATCTGTTTAGGAAGTCATTCTTATTTTCATTTTAATTAAATGGCTGCCTTATTAGCCGGAAACAACTTCACCTTAGAATGATGAACAATTGTTATTCAGTCATCATAACCGTTTGACTTTAACTTTACATTCAGTACAACTTACACTCAGTGTAGAGCAAAAATGACTAAATGTGTTCCATATAAGAGCTGAATCGTATACACCTCCACACACCTCTCTTCTATATACAATCATTGTTATACCTCAGGGATGCAGTCTTCATGGGTGACGACCCGGACAATGTCATCCAGGGGCAGCAGGGAGTTACATTTAATCTCAGTGTAGACATTCTTCCCCTCGGTGCATACAGCAAGCAGTTCCACCAGGTGGATGTGGTACATGAGAGGGCTGTTTTCATCCATGCGATCTCGCTCTGAACGCATCATCTGGATTAGGGTCTGGAATGACGCCCGATCGTTGTAGAAGACCAGGACATCCTCGCCAGAGTTCACAAGCTGAGTGGAGAAGAGTCCCATAGATGAACAGACTCATATCCAAAGTGTTTTGTTGCTTTAGTAAATCAGTCAGTATTGTAAGCTACATACAACTTCTTATGCCTATTCTATCACAATGTCTTTTATTTTATTTTACAGCCAACAACGTCTTTCTGCTTGATTTTATCACCAACTCCATGGTAGTAGATGATATCATATATAGAACCAACCTCAGCCATGACAATGTCCTGACACTTCTTGATGAACTTGTTCTCAGCCTTTACGATGGTCTGCAGGAACTTGAGATATTGGACATGTCGACCATGACTCTCAGTACAGTGAACAAAGTGTTGAACAACTCGTTCATTGATCTCACTGCACAGCTGGAAGTTATTCATGAATATGTGCTGCATAGTGACTGCCTCTAGGATCTGAGAGAGTTGGATGAGAAGTTGACAAAAATTTCAGTTTTTTGTCAGCTACTAATTTCATGTGAATGTATAGATTTTTTAAACTTAAATGTATCAATTCCTCAAAGTACATCTTCTATTCTAGTACTCACCCCTGGGTTTAGAAACAGGTTGATGTGCTTGTGGAGAAGAACCTGATTCTGCTGATTCCCTGCACAGAAATTCTGCAGGAACTCATGAGCAAGTTTCATGATCTCCTGCATTCGGACATCCTCACCCTAATGCAGATAAAACAGAATCAGACTCATTTTTGTTCACTTTCAATTAATGATTAACTTCTTTTAAATGTTTAAAAGATATTCAGAGCTTTAATGTTTCCTTGCTAGTCAGCATTTTATATTGAATTGCAGTGCTGTACCTTCTCATAGGGGATCTGAAGGAGTTCCAGCACTACACTGTGAGCTCCCATGTTCCTCAGCAGCCTCTGCTGCTGTTTCTTACTCTTCTTCCCTGAGCTCCCCTCCTGAACACATAGCTTGCTGAGACGGAGCAGGATCTGAGAATACACGGACACACATGGATTTTATTTACAAGAAACAAATCAAAAACATAAAAGCAAAAAAAATGTAATAAAAAGAGCATACCTCTTTTACAACCCTGTAGTTGTAACTGCTGGTGCTTTCTGTTCTCTTCTTGTCTGAACCATGCGAGTCTCCCTGCACAAAAAGTCACAATGAGGCAAATAGGTCTTATAGCATTACTTATACAATCTTTTTGAAGGAATATTAGTCTTCAATGAACTTGAAAAAAATCAATTGACATTTTGTGTTTCACTGTACCTTCTTTTTGTTTTCAGACTCGGATGGTCCATCTCCATCTCCATCTTCTCCCTGCCTCTTATACACCCACAGTTCAGACTTCTCTACAATAGAACGCAGTTGGTCGAGATCTGACTTGATCTGCTTATAGTTATCGACATCTTGACTTGTCACCAGCAGCTGGACCTAAAGTTGATAAAGAGCATGCACTTAATTTTAATCTGAGAAATAATTTAATATCCAAAATACTACTTTTATCCATGTGTAGTGATTTTGATCTCAGCTGTTTAAAAAGCAATAAGCCTACTTGTTTGAAGGCCATGAGAACCTCCTGCCTCTGGCTGAAGTGCCTGAAGAGCAGGTGAAGTGCTCCAGACACAAGAGGAGGGTAATCATGCATAGTCAAGTGGAGAAGGACTCTTAGGAAGGTACGACCACCATGGTCATCCAGGTCTAGCGGAGTGTTCTCCTCACTAAAATTCAATGGGTCAATAGATTAATACAATTCTAAATTCATCATGCATTATCCTCCTTCACAATAGATGACAAAAGACTGGCAAACTATGAATTACCTTCCTCCGAAAATCCCCTCAGCCTGTTCTTCAATGTTCTCAAAGTCAAGATTTCCTAAAGAAAAAACAATCAATATTTCAAAGGAATCTGTGTTTATCATTTGAGTAATACAAAACCATATAAATGATGACATTGATTTTGTTATTTCAGGCCTTTTTTCCACAGCAGACATTTTATCTTGTCATAGAGGGGAAAGCACAAGTGAGACAAATGTTGTTTATGATGGCTCAGTCCAGCGCCAGTGAGCCAGTACAATACCACAGGTCTGAAATAATTTCATCTAATGCTTTTCTTGGTGAAACAAGCCATAATGTCTTCTGTATAAAATGTCTATCCAATTATAACATGGCATCATACCTGGCATCTGACTTGTGACATTATTGGATCCATTCTGACTGGCAGTGATGTCGCCTTGTGGGTTGTTCTCATCAAACTCACGTTTGAAAATACAAAGCAGGCAGGAGATCCTGTAGTCTAGCCGTACATTCAAAATGAACTACAGAAAAAGATTATTAGTTGGAGCAAAAACAAGAAACATAGGTTTGCCTTGAAGGAATTACCAGCCCTGATTTCCTACCTGAAGAATCTCAATGACCTTGAGCTTTGTGTCCATGACCATGATGTCCTCTCTCTCTGGTTCCGTTTGTGTTTTAACCACATCTCCCTCTGGCTGATGAGTTGGTGTGGTGGGCAACAATCCACCTCCTCGCAGCACTACTTGAGTCATCAACTCCCCGACTCCATGAATGGACTTCATCACATTACTGCCAGCTTCATTAATACAAAAACACACCAATAATGACACTCAAATTAGTACATATTCTGATCAGATCTTTGAATATAAGAGGCCAATTGAATTAACCATGACACATTGAATCGATGTGAACATACTTCATACTTTCACAATACAATAACACTCTATACTAACGTGAAGTAGAAATAATTCAGCTTAAGCAGCTGAAAGTTTACCTTTGTTTTCTTCTCCCTTTTCGATCTTGTTAATGGGGTAAATGGTGCTGACATGGACACAGTCTAAAATGTTCAGTAAGATCTTTGTCAGTCGAAGCAAGTCACTAAAGTTGTAGAAACCAAAGTATATGAGGTTCCTTGCCAGGTTCACTACCTGTAGTCAAGAAAGACAAAATCATTATTTATAGTTTGAATTCAAACAATGTGACTTCTTGTCTGTTATCACCATCAACATGAGGAGTTACCTCAAAAGTAAGCTTGTTTTTCTCCTTGTCAGAGAAGGGAATGTTCTGTGACACCACCTCTCTCAAGTAGTTCTCCACAAAATCCATTGTGAGGCAGAAGCGCTCTTTGATCTCATCTCTCGTGGTTCCATCGTTGTCATAGCTGGATAATAAGAGGAAAAATCACATCTAAGAGATGCTGCGTGATGTTTAGAGTGAGAGCACAAGTAACAGAACGTTTTTTATGGGACAAACTCACTCATCAATGGCAATCTTTGAAGGAATCTCAGACCATAGACGAGCATATTTAACAGGTGTGACCTGCTCCTGAGGGTCCCGGTCCACATGCATGTGCAGCATCAGACGGCAGAAAGAGGCCCGCAGGTCAAAAGGTAGGTCCTCGTCAGACATACAGCGCAGGATCAAATCCACATCCAGCTGACCTGAGATCTTGTTGATGGCCAGGTACTGACGGTCCAGACACATCCTTGCAAAGAGGTTTAGCTGACACCTGTAAGGAAATAATATATATGAGTTTGGAATGAATTAAGCCATGTCTGGATTCTGCAGATTAAAATACAGAATGGTTTTATTCTGATTAAATACTTGATGCATGTACATGCTCGTCATAATTGGATACGTTTATTTTAGCATCCATGTAAACAATGAAGTTGAAATCACAATGATTCTAATCAGATTGAAGAAATATTGCACATAGCTAGCTAAAGTTATTATTTTTTAGAATATTAAAAAGAAACAGAAATTCAGATCAGAATTTAAATATGATTTCAAAACAGTGCGTGTGCTTTTTAAAGTGGTGTCTTCAAAGACAGTTCACCTGTAATAGCTAACCACATCCTGGTCATCCTTCTGGCCCTCCTTTGCATCCTGAGCCAACTCACGGACACTCTTACTCCGGATCTCCTTACAGTTGTCTTTCCAGAAGAGCCAGACCTCCTCTTCATCCTCTGCCTCCAATGGACTGTCTCCATTTGTTGTCGTCTCAATCTCAAACCTCGACAGGACCAATCTGGTGAATGACATAAAAAATAATTTGAAGATGCTAAATGCAGTTTTGCAAATATTATCACTAAACAAAATGAGAAGCTCACTTGGTTTCAATGAGGATGTCGGCATTGGTAGGGTCCAGTACTGCGTTGCAGATAAGCTCCTGTGTCACAGGGATAGACTTTTGCATGGACACGCAAAGATCCGAGAGGTAGTCAAGAAACCTGGGTACAGATTGCAAAAATATTCAATTTTATTTATTATGCATTGACCCTGGAGAAGGTTAGAGATATTCATACAACAAGAAGAAAACCATTAACACCAGTAATAATACATCCTTCCTGACCGTCATTAGCGATGCTTTAACCACTGAATGATACCATATCCTGGAGGCTACACCAACCAAGTCATATGTGACCTTCGATGACCCAGACTGGTCTATATATTCTGGTGTCATCAGAGAATCCTTTACATCTTCGCGCTCACATCATAGTAATATTCACCTTTGAGCTTGTCGCTGGCAGCCCTGTGACCATTGACGAAGTTGCGTCTCTTCGGTCGCAGGTACTGTACTGTGTTTTTGCCCACATCCAGTATTGTTGCATATTTACGTTTTTTGTTACAATAACTGAAAGAGTTTCCACTTTCATTCAATTTGTTTTTTATAAATAGTTGGCAGCGTTTTCGCAAGAGCCAACTGGTATTTCCGCTGCAGCACCACCTGTTCTTTTGTGCCTGTCCTTCAGGGTGAAGGCAGTGTTTAGTTGTGCTTTGTTTTGTTTGCTTTAGTGTTTGGTGACAGAGCTTCCGCTTACAGCCAACTTTATATAGTTTGTGGCAACTGTGGTTGTACCAGTTTTTCCCCATATACCCTTTTCCCTCCCAACATAAATGTATGCTGTTTAGTTATCTGGCGAGGGTGTTATTGCTTGAGCTAGCTTGTTCTTCGCACTTTCGTAGAACCTTGTGGGACAGGCAGTGCAGTGCCCTCTGGATGGCAGTGCTATTCCATGAGGGCAGCCCATTAGAGATGTGCCCCTCAAGGCATTTTGTGTTGTGACCTCTTGGCCATCATTGAGCACCTACAGGAGGTTCTATAGAGTCCCCTATAGAGTCTATAACATCCCCTTCCCCAATCTGCTGGGAGGGGTCATTTTACCTCATTCTTCAGCTTCAATGCAGTGATGTTGGTATGTTAGCGATTCCTCGTGACTATGTAGGTATGAGTCATACAGTGCTTAAAGCATCACCTCTAGCGGTCAGAAAGGATAAAATACAATGAAAGTTACGTATGTAACTACAGTTCTATGAATCTTGGATGGCCACCAGAGCGTCCAGTCACTCGGAATCCTTGTGTCTTCACGAGAAGATTCAGCAGGAACAGATCCTCTGATGACCCAGGCGTATATAGACCAGTCTGGATCTTCGGGGGTCACCTGACTTTGTTGGTATAGCTACTAAACCTGGGCATGCGTATTATGGTATCATTCAGTGCTTAAAGCATCGCCTCTTCTTTTAAAACTCTGGATCAACCTGTCACACATTATCACCAACAATTGACTGGGAAATCACATTAAAATCAAATATCCTTAAAGCTGCAAGTACTTTGCTGACAAACATTTTCACTTTTAGTTCTCTGCTCATGTTTGAAGACACTTGCATACATGAAGTTTTCTTAGGAGCTGTAAAACAAGCAAATCCAGCTGCTTTTTCTTTGTCCAATTTAACAAACAATGTGAGGCAAGTCCCTTTCTGTTAGCCTCACCTTGGCTCCCGGTTCTTCCTCACTAGAGTGACAAATGTGTCTATCTCTGCAGCAGTGATGTGTTTCTCTAGGAGCTTCCGGTTGTTGTGAAGCAGAGCTGTAATTGTGTCTTCAGCCAGCACATCATATCCTATCTGCTTCTGCATGAAGCGGAACTGTTTGGCTATGTATTCCTGTTAAGTGAAAGAAAGAGGAATTATTACTGCAAAAGAAAGGACATAGGATCAGGGTTTAGGGTGGGATTGTTGTGGCCACCTACCTGGTTCTTCCTGTAATCCTGCTGGGAATGGCGTAAAACTCTGTAGCAAAGTCTGCAAATGTGTCTAAAAGGAGCATGGCGCTGGTCTCCAAGCTCCTCCAGCCGCAGCATGGGACCATCACCACTGTCCGTGAAAGGGGCTTGGAGAAGTTTGAAAATCTGAAATGGAAATTCATCATTTGAATACACAGAAATGTTGCTTGTTTGCTTAACAATTGCTCAGTGCAGTAACGGACTCTGAGGTTTCAGACTAACCTGCTTAAGGATATTCTGCTCTCTCATGAGTTTCTGTCTTTCCCGGTCAGGTTTGTTAACCATTATCTCCAAAACATCCTGACCACTGTTGGGGATGTCCACCACAAAGAAAACTAGATCTTCCAGGAGCTTGGTCACAAATCTGAAAGAGATACATAGCTAAGTGTAGATGTCAAATACAAACAGCAGAGCATGACAGACAACTTAAAGAAAGGTTCTTATGCAGCTACATCAGTGATGTCTGGGTTTCTTTCCAACAGCTATATATAAATAAAAACATAGTAATACAATAAATAATGATTCATAGAGTGATATTTAAAGTCTGAAGTTTATAGCTTGATACATACCTCCTTTCATTTTGGGTAATGGTGCCCTTTTCAAGTTTGCCAGCTATGGACGCCAACACTTTACTTGCATCATTGGCGAAGTCTAAATCCCGCACTTCTGCTGGTGGCACTGGTACAATAGCAAAAGCTTCCTTGTCTTCTTTTACTCCAGAGGTTCCAATCTGAAAAGATCTACAGTTTTTAGTTTTCACTTTAGATAACATCAGCTGTGCCATACATCCAGACCTACTCATAACCTACTCACCCGTAACATAACAGGTTTCTCCTCTTCTTTGTCAATGGGATTGTTGGTGCTGTGCACCCATGTGTTTGTGCACAGGTGTCTTAGCCTGACATAGGAGCTCCTAAAAGTAACAGGGGGGGGATGGGATGATAAATGAAAAATTAAGCTACAGAGAACAGTACAAGGTGTCATTGTGCTCCAAATACCTGACAGTTAGGATGAAGATACATGTTTGATCCCAACAACATGCCCAACAAGAATGCCCATCAACAGCTACTCATCCAATCAAATTCTACATCTGATGATTATCCTGCTTCAGAGTTGTTTTTTTCGATAACTAGAAATGCATTTGACATACTAATCACATGATGAATTCAACAGGCTTACTATCTATTGAATGGTAACACTAGATTTTCTTAAGGACATTTTTGTATATTATCAAGGGTACTTGATAATATCCACTTTCCCGCATGTCAATTCCCCTTTCTCTCGCTCTGTTTCCTACTTTATCCACTGTCCTCATGTACAATAAAGGCAGAATAGCAAAAAAAAAAAAAAAAAAAAAAAAGAGAATATACAAACCACATACTCCGGATGAACTCTTTTCATTTGAGAAACATGAGCTATCATCTTCAGTCATCCTCATTTTTATATATTTACTGAAAACACAAGCTCACAATCTCTATGTCCATGCTGGAACATGACCAAAGAATTTGCTAAAAGTCAGTCAGACAGAATCAAAGAAGTACCACCATAACAGATTTAAGGTTTTCATCAAGACGTCTATTAGTAAATTCTTTATCTTGACTCAATTTCTCTGTTTATGTTGAAATACTTCTTCAAAAGTATTACAACATAAATAACATCCCATTTACATGCTGAAAAGGGGGCAGAAAAGTAACAGTCAAAACATTTCCAAGGCCTCATAAATGATGATAAAACATTCTTAATGGACGATCATGTGCATATAAAGAAAGGATTAACAGGACATTGCATTAGATGCTTGTACAGTAACAAGAAGTTGAAACTATATGTTTACATGCTCTAATGGTAGGGAGGAGATTGTTTATGATGGCTTCCTCAGCCAAATGTGTGACTTTACAGATTAGCCAGGATTGACCTGTTCAGTATCAACTCCCCGTCATTAAGCACTAAACCTTTACGCATAGTAAAGTCTGAGTCAACTTCTCTTTTCACGTGTGCAACAAGAGGTGTGCGTGTGTTTGGCTTGTCAGAACATATGCACTGATAGCAGACTGCAGCTATATTCTTGGCAGGTGTTTCTTGAAATCCTACTGAAGCCAACAGGATTACCTTTGTGTACCGGTTTTCTGGGGCATTCATAATTAGTCCCTTGGCTACGGTTAGAGGGACAGGGTTATTTCAGGTAGCAGTGGGAGGGGCTTACAGTAGTAGCCTGCAGCATGCACACACACACACACCTGACGATGTGACACAATGGAGGCTTTAGAAACGTGAAGAGCCTGTTTTCATCTCGTGCAGTGACAGGGATAGATGTACTTTTCTAATTTTAGAAGAAATGCAGACAAGAGTGTCCAAAAATGAAAAGAACAAAATGGAAGCTTTACAGTAGATATTATTATATCAAAGGTTACCTATCACATCTTGACAAAATTGTTGCTTTTAGCTACCAGTACATGAAATGTTTTATAGAATGTAAATTTGTCTCAAGCTTTGTAAAAGTGTTTCACACTTTGTGATTTTGTTTTGCACTTCCCAGCCACCGTAGTTCAGCAGCTTGAAAACGTTTAAATGTTGAGCAGGAGCTGGGGTTCAAACCCAAACTTTATGATTGACACTAACTCTACCACTGAGCCACAGCTGCCCAATCCAGATCAGGTACTGTCTTTTCTGTTGTGCTCCTAAAATGTTTTAACTCGAACAAGAGTCTCCGTATTTTTTTTAAATATCTGAAATATGTTTTTCCTAAAAAGGTTTTTAAAATTGTCTAAGTCTCTAGTATTTAAAATCACTTATCAGTCTCTTTTACAGCCTTGATTGTTTTAACATTCCCAAACCATCTTTAATCATTCATTTTATTTTCAACTCTGTTGTTGTAGAAAGCTGTAAAGATTATCGTGTTTGTGCTCATAGATGTCCTTAAGTCATGTTCTGCTTTGAGAAAGGGAACTATAAGTAGGTGTGTAGGTACAGTGTACATATATCTATATTGAAATCAATATTATACCTTGGCACCATGGAGTCACCCCCTCTCAGAGTAGTAGGATCCAGCTCAAAGATGGAGGAAATATCCATGCCGTCAGGAACTGGCACCAAACTGTACACGATCTTCTCCTGTGGTGCTCGCAGACGACCTCGTAAAGCTTCATTATCCGCATCAAGCTAGAGCAAGAACACATGCAGGGAAAGGGACTGAAGCAAGGACTAAACATTTGCTACAAATTAAAAAAAAAAAAAATGCAACAACCCCATTTCAAGGAGCTACTTGTGCTCATAAAAGATAAGGCAGAATAGTTTAAACGTTTTCACATCAATCTACTTGTCATGACTGAAGCTGAAATTACTGATTGGCTCTGCAAATAAGTAAAATATACTTCAGTCATCAACACAGGTTGTTAGGACTTGACAGTAAATAGATTATCACTACAGGGGCACACAACATCAATGACAGGCTGATAATGGTTTGTATAACACTGCCACCTAATGGTAACTTCAATCAACTGAGATGATACCATAATGACCGCAAAGCAGAAATCAAATCGGTTGCCATTAACATGTGCAGACATAACCTAGATTTCAAAAGTTATTTGTGATTACATGTGCCATACAGCAGAGGAAGTAACATGACCATGTGCAGGCATGACAGTGATTTTTGTGTAGGGTTGCTGCAGCCAAGTAAAGATTATAGTACCTGGAAATTAAAGGGTGTAAAGTCCACAACCTGGAGCGGAGAGCAAAGATCCAGCACAGAATTGAACTGATTAGATCGACAGAAGTAAGGCATCTAGCGTAGAGTTGCAAAGCACTCACAGGATGAGAAAAAAGGTCTTACCGATGAGCGCTGCTCAGCACTCTCCTCCTCAAAGTCTTGATTAACCTGGGAAAAATATTTTCATGTCAAAAGTCCTCCTAAATATAATGTTACTGAAATCCTGGACACAGCACCTGGTTCTCAATTCCCTCCTATATTTTGACATTACACGGCTGATTGGTGATCAAAACTTAATTTGTTGTTTTAATGTTTAATGTGTGTTACATAATCAGAACACAGAGAGCTGAGAGAGAAGGAGTTGACACACCTCACCCATCTCGGCAGCCAAGTAACACCCTGTGGCCAAGTGTTTAAACCTGAACAGGCTGTTCCAGTAGCCTGCACCTCCCCTACATGGATCATGATGCACAACCTGGCAGTGACAAAAGAGAAGGAAATAATTATAAATAAAATGTGCATAAAGCTGAACTAGTCTGGTTTGCCAGAATGATTATTTCTGTTATTTCCCTTCCATTGAAATTATACATTATACATTTTTAAACAGACTTGCTCCTCAGCCTTTTTCTGCAAACACATGCAGAGACTACAGGGCTGCAGCAGAGCAGCTTCAAGTGGAAACTGTAAAGTCTCATTTTGCAAAACATCTTTTGCTCAAACAACTTTTTCTTTGAAAGGAGTAAAATCCTGGAACTCACTACCGGATCACTTGAAGCGTACTGAGAACTTCAACATTTTTAAGAGAGCCACCAAATCCTGGTTAGTTCAGCGACAGACTTGTACTAATTTTGTAGCTACTGTATATCACAGCTAAATGTATGTCTTATTGTTTCTTGCTGTACTCAGTTTACTCCTTCTTTTTCCCTGTTTTAATCTTTTATTTACACAAAAGCTCTTCTAGGGACGAGTGTTGCAAATTAGCATCGGCTATAAACACTATGATACTTGGATTGGATTGCTGATTTCAGTTTGTCTATGCATATTGTCTGTCTGTCTGTCCCTATCAAATAAACCATAAAAAATACTTTAATCAGCTAAATGAATAGTTGATCAAAAAAAGCACAAGAGTGAATTATTTTTTATTTCAAAAACATGTTTGTGTTAACCTCTATTTCCCATAGTGCTTTGCTGCTGGTTGCAGAAGTGGCAGACTGGCGGCCAGTTGTTCTAAGGAAAACATGCTGCTTCTTCCTGTGGTCATCACAAGTGAGAAACTTCTCCTGCTCTGCATGGAACAGCCGGACTACATCACCCTGCCAATACATACAGACACATACAATACATACATGAACAAGCAAGTAGAATGTGCAACTGATTTAAAGCAACATTTTACATGCATGAAATTATTTTCTTGCACTTTGAATCATCTTGCATTTGATTCTATACATACTTAATGTTTAACATAGACTTATATGTGTGCTATGAAGTTGACAAATGAAGGTGTTTCACATTCCAAATTCATGAAAATTAATACCTATAAGATGATGTCTTATAAAAAAAGGGTCCCTACCCCTTTAAGTATTGTTTCCTTGTTGTCACTCCATTTCATAAACAGAACAACTTTCCAACTCGTGTTGCAATTTACAGAATTCACCTAAAAGAAGAACAGTTTGAACAAATCAGACACATTTAAAGAAAAGAAACACGTAATTCTATAAAAATATTTGTCCTATAATAGAATGCAGGGTGTCAACCTATGAGAGTGAAATTGAGTCTTATATTTAAAAAAAATTCTGCACCTCATTGCATCCTGGGTTGTCAACTAGCTGGTGTGTGCTGGCATGAAGGGGCTGTCCAGCATTAACAGGGTTAAGGACCACTTTGTCTCCAATCACCACCTGTAGGTTCAAAATAAATACACAGTGCATACCGCATTCATATGACAATTTGTGTAAGGGAATCAAATAAAAATCAATAGGATTCTGGTTCCTTTACTCAGTACCGTTCACACGAAATGTGCTAAAAATACACCTGTCGGCTGGA
Organism: Tautogolabrus adspersus; assembly: GCA_020745685.1. NCBI lineage: Eukaryota > Metazoa > Chordata > Actinopteri > Labriformes > Labridae > Tautogolabrus > Tautogolabrus adspersus. The sequence continues at coordinate 9,227,527 of CM036538.1, read as the reverse complement.
GAACTCTGTTTAAACTCCAAACCAAAAGTATGTCAAGTCCCATGATATTAGCCATCAATCTCAACACTGCAATTTCCTTTCCTCACAAAGTGAATGTAACGGAGAGGTATGAGACATGTCCTAACACTGCATCATGCTAGTCTCCAGATAAACACTAGATGGAGTTGTGGACCATGTTGTGTGAAGGAGAACCGCATCAGACAAAGAACGGCTGAGGTGTAGAGGAGCTCTGACCCAGACCATCACTAAAGGAAACTGTGTGGGCATATGCAGCAAGGACTGAAAAAAACTGTTTTGGTCCGATTATCCTTATCTTAGGGCCCACTCAAACTAGGCAATCCATACCGTGCACAAGCACGTTTGACCCCAATGTCCAGTTTGTTTGACTAGTGTGAGTGCTCTGTACCATGCTCAAGCACGGTACCTTTCCTTGGCCCTGGCAAGGTTGGAAGAGGAGGGCTTGGGCACGGTACAGTTGCTCATGCACGATTCACAAGCACGGGAACGCAACGTGGACATGAGGTATAATTGATTCCAGTCTTGCATAATCGAGAAATTTAGGATTGTAAGAGGGCCGCCTCTTAAAAAAACAACTCAAAACACAAAGTCAGTAAAGTTGCAGTCTTTTTGTTCTCTTTTGTTAGCTTATAATACTAGAGAAAATTCACTGTGTCGCTATCATACAGTCTTTGGCCGCTATTTGACAGGTACTGGATATTTTAAGGTGGACTGTTTTCTTTTATGTTACTCAGTGCATGAGTTGACTTTATGAATCAATCAACCCACCTTGAATGTCAAAATGATAACTGAGCAGTATGTTGGTTTTTATTATCTCATGTCATACACTTGAGTGATAATCGGAACTTGAAGCAGTCAAAAAAGTCAATATAAATTTCCATCGGATTAAGCAAACTGCAAATCCTCACTTGGCGAAAAAAGTCCCAGAGCGCCGTTCCGGTGCACAACATGCATGACGTACAGACAGAGGTAGCCGTGCTCAGGTCTGGTTTGGCCTGGAGCAGTATGAGTGCAGGCCAGCGGGGGACTGGGGGGAGGGGGACAACCGTGCTTCGGCAAGGTACAGGGCAACAGGGCCTAGTGTGAGTGTGGCCTATTTGTGTTGGCTCACTCCACTGTGTACACCTGCCATAAGATTAACTTAGCAAACAACTGAAAAAATGACCTTATTTGTGAGTAAGGGTTTAAACTTAAATAGATTTGAATTCTTATAAGTCCAGCAAACTAAGAAAAAAAGTTATGTGTATATGATACAAAGATTAACAACAGGTATACTGTGTGATAACTCTATCTAAGAAATAGATTGTGTTTAGACCGCTAATGGAAACTTGTTTTCTTTCCACACAGCCTCTTCTTCCACTGCCATTGACCAAGATACAGTATGCTGTATATCAACTGGGGTTGGTACATGAACCATTGCATATTATTGGATTCACAACTACAAGACTACTTTTTTTCTAGTATAAAAACTAACTGCAACAGCACAGATATCATGTTGGATATTCTTTTTTTTTTTCTCTTTTCTTTCTTATGAAAAGCTGGTGACTCCATCACCAACAGTGCAGTTATACAACTAATTGTTCAGTCAGAGCATGCGATTTCAGCATCATCTTTTATGTTTTCACCAAAAAAGGTCTTCTTCATCATTAAGCCTCACGTGTCAAATCTGACATGCAACCATTAAAGCAGCCTGTACGATGGGGCTAAAACATGATTGGACGCTCTCTGTTACTTGAATGAAGGTAGAGTGTAGATAACTAGCCTTGTTTCAAGTTGTTGTGTCATTTTCTGTATCAGTTTGCCTTTGTGGGCGAGTAGAAACAAATTCCACTTAAACTTAAGTTTATGAAAATGCACTTCTATGTTCAATCCCAAACACACTGCAAAATGATTAATTTGGTTAAAATCAATCTTAGAGCTATTCCAAGTCACTCTTGAATCCAAACGCTAAAAAGGTTTAAAAATACATCATAAATGTCTCCTTCTGAGCATAATTATCTTGAATCCCACAGCCCGCTCTACCCACACTGTCTCCCAGGGACCTCAGCTTGTAGAAAGGCTGGATGTAGAACCAGGAACCCTCATTTCCCGCGGAGTCTAGTGTCACCCTCATGGCGTTTTTCTCCAACAGTGCAGGTAGACGCTTGTTCACTGTCAGGTATTTATTGCTTTTCAAGTGCAGCAACTGTTGGCATAACAGAAATCAGTGTTACACATGGCTTCTCTTAATGGCATGATCCAGGCAGTGGAAAAAATTCCAGAACTGGTACAAAGAAGGAAATATGTCACAGTCTGGCACATATTAACTCATGGGAACAGTTCGATGAAATATGTAACTTCAGTATCCTTATTTCCCCTTAAAATATGTATGTCCTTGAAATCTCTTATCTTCAAATGTTTTTCATGAGCTAAAATTAAACGACCGTCTCATGACCACAAAATAATTTATTACCAACTTAACAGGAGGCACTCAAGCTCTTCATATGTTGGGTACCATCAGACAAAACAGCCCAACATTAATCCTACAACATGATAAATAGTGTTGGAACAAGTGACTTCCAGAGCAGACCGCTTGAGGCTTTCATGCAAAATGTGATAATGCAATGTATGCTGTAAAGATAGAGTTACCATGCAAGGACATAATATCTATGTTTTAAACTATTTCTACTGTTGTTCTTGCAAACCAGAGACCAACAGTTGTTCCTTGTATAACTAGAATGAAAGTTCAGTGCAACTAGGACACCTAACACTATGTGCACTGTCTTCTTGTGTATGTCATACAGTAGGAATGCTTTGCCATTCTTGGTTTAACATAATCTCATACATGTGTGCAAACTATTCACTGATAATGAGCAAAGTGAGATAAGGTATTAGAACAGAGGACTTTGTCAAGCACTTTTTTTTTGTTGCTGTAGCTCTTATTCAAAACTCTCTCTGATGAAAATGTTAACTATAGACAAGATTATTCAGCACACACTGTCATACATGGTGCTGCAGTGTTATCTATCAAAGAACCTTATCTCCGCTGAACACACCTGTATAACATTTCCATACTGGATGACTGACCCCAGCAGCTTGCGATTTTCAGACTCATTCTGCTTCTTCTCTAGGTCAGCAGCGTGCTAAAACCCGGAGCAGGAAAGAACAGGCAGGTATTAGAAGTCAGAGGGCTTTTCATATATCTGGAAAGTATGATGCTACAGAAATTATATCCATGAAGGTTGTCACTCATCAAGGTCTAGTTATTCAAATTTTATTTAAAATGGAAATACAAAGTCTACTTTTGAATTTAAATTCTACACACAACTAGTCTTTAGTTTCTAGCCACTAATACACAGATTCATTGTACTCTCTGTTACAACATGCACAGAGCAGCAGCTAAGGCGAAGAGAAGACTTACATGGAGTTTGGTGAGGAGGACTGTGTCAGTGGTGCTGTTGCCTCCAGGTTTTGCTGCCTTCCAGAACTGTTTCTGTGCAGAATATCTGTTCATAGGACACAATCTGAAAAGGCAGTCTGGTAAAAAAAAAAAAGGACAAGAGGAGAAAAGTAAAGAGCTAAACCTGCTCATATGGTATCAGACTGTCTGATCTTATCTTTAAAGGTGCTACTGAAAGACAACAGCAATGTTGTGATTCAAGACAACAACAGACAAATCCCAAACACAAGAAATCAGATTTAATTTAAGTTATAGCACTCAAAATGTAACCTTTGGAAATAAGTATTTTGTCAGCAATAGCAGGCAGAGTCAATCTTTTGAATCTTCACAAAAGTTAGACATTGTGAAATAAGCATGGATCTTGATTTTCCAATATTTGAAAAGTCACTTAGTTAAAAGTTAAGTCTAAGCGTTTATCGGACTTTTATGCTCTTTAAAATATATATTTTATGTTTTTAACAGTGCCTGGTAGTAATGTGGTACTCCTGCCAGAGGGTGGCTTTAGGGCATCTGAAAGCTATTTGCTAACTGACATTTTATTAAAAAAGGCAGGAGAAAGCATCGATGCTAAGTGTAGGGAAAGTATTTGTGCCTCTGTGGGACTGGGATCTGTAGAGAGATAGAGACACTTCTGCAGCCATCAGTTGTCCTTCAAAAACAAAAAAAACAAAAAACATGACGAGTGCAAACTTTGCCTGGTAGGACTAGTAAGTCGACATATTTTGACACCAAAATCAAACCAAAAGAGCGGAGTAAAAGTAAATGGGTCCCTATCTCTCCATACAGACGCAGGAGGGTAAAGGCATGGGTAATACCGAGATCCACAATCTGTTAGATCTGCAGCTCACTGAATATACAGATGATTCACAGTGGTGATGAGATATAACGCAGATCTATCCGTATGCCTGTTGCTCCATTCCTGACTAAATCTGCGACACAATCTGTCCTCGACTGCCATGCCCAGCCTGCAACAACACATGATCCAGGTCTCCATGTGCTGTAAATGATGCGATCATGAGATGTGACATGCGAGCAGTGGAGCAGAGTTTAGATGATTGCTGCACAGTTATGATACCGATGTTTCATAACTTGGTTCTGTGTGTAAATCCCACACATGCCCTGTTAAAAATACTCCAGTCGGCTGTGGAGTTCATACACTAACTGATCACTGACTTTGTTGTGTCTTCCACGGTTTATACTGAAGGCAAACTGTTCAGGGAACAGTACTATTTACTTAAGATCACACTACAGTACATTGGACATGGATATGAAAAAGATATGAATTAAATGGTAGTCGTCACCTTGTACATTTTTACCACTTAATATTTTAACAGGGACAGGTACACATGTAACTTGTAATTGGGGGGGAAAGTGGCCACTACAGAACCTTCCATTAGAAATACAGTCAGCACACAAGTCACCTGGGATTAACATTGAGGGAGGGGGTGGGGGAATGGGGTGGAGAAGAGGAGAAGAGAACAGGAAGAGACAAGGCCAAGGGCAAATACTGGAATTGGGGCACTAGGTGAATCTCTGTCCGCCAGGAATGAGCAATTGGGGTCATGGAGAAAGTACATGGAACTCAAGGGCTGGGTAGCATTTGGCAAAGGGTGAGTTTACAGGGCAAACCTTAAGAGTGATGAACAAAAAAAGTAAAAAGAACACAAGACTCATCATGCAACACAGTTAAATGTAATGTGAAAATATTGAAGGGACAATTGAGATAGAACATTATGTTGCCGTTGAACTGTGAAAAGAAATGGAGCTCTGTCTTTTTCATCAATTCATTCTGACTTTAATTAGTCTTCTTACTTAATGTCAACTGCTAAACAAAATTCACAATTAACTGTTCAGTCTTCTTACAATAAAACAGGGTCACATGTAAGTCACAACTAAGCAGACCAGCTAGCAGACGGGTAGAGGGTGGTACTGCATCACTCTGCAGTGTATATATTGTCCAGTGGACTACATCTACTGTTCTTCATATTGTGTCAAATGGATGCTTTATATTGTCACTTGAAAACTGTGAGCGATGAAGTGATGAAAGTGGGGTCCATGTTGTTTTAAATGTTCTTAAGTAGCAGAAAGAAAGAACACAGTCAGGGGACACTGAGCTGAAATTGACTGAATACTTTCGATGCTCTCAAAAGGATAAACTCTGTTCCTCCTGGTGTGATCATTGGGGTTTAAAATGGTGCATATCTGTAGTTTTGTGAAATAAAAAAATGATCATCAAAGTGGAAAGCCAAATTAATACTCTAATTGGTAATTTGAAAATGGCTTCCAATTAAGGCAAAAATGCAGTACCCATATAACAATATGTATGTTTACATTCCGGGTTTATTATTATTCAGTAAGCAGTGAAGGGTCCCACCATGCTTGTTTATACAATAGGCTGGGCTTTCTTTTAAGTTCTATGGCAAATTGATGATATTAAGAACACCAAGGGATATGAAAAGGACATTTCTATGCATGGTCTCAGTTGATCTGGCAAGCTTTAAAGAGGAACCTCATTTCTAATGAGGCAATTAGGATGCAATAAACCTGTGTTTAAGTAAATAAACGTACAAACATACAAAAACACTTGATTTTATGTATATCTGCCACTAGTATCAGAGAGGATTTAAACTGCTGCTTTACTGCTCCCTGCAGTACAGATTGTTTTAAATAGCTTAAGTGTGCTATTAATACTCAACACGGATGGTAGGACTTAGTCCTTACTGTCAACTTTGCATCTGCTTAACACTGGCATGAGTAAGGGAGTTGGTACTGCAAACTGCATCAACAAAACACATATTAACCCTTTGAATAACCACCTTACATTTTTAATGTGTCATGCAACTGTTGACTTGCATTTTTTAATTAAAATAACGTAAAAATCCGTTAAGGTCTAATTGTGCTTTGTATTAGACCGTTTACATGTACAGGTTTCAATTGTAGTCTCGACATGGTTACTCTGCTGTTACTTTGGTTGTGTGGAGATAAACCTCCGTTTTGAATATGATTTGAATAGCTCAGTTAGACATTGACAAGTGAAGATGTTTCGTTACCTTACTGCTGCTCCGCACAAATAAAGGCAAACAAACAACACAGAGTTATAGCTTGCATCCTTAGGTAAGTTTAAGAAAAACAGGTTCTTTAAGGAGAAACCTTGAATGCATGAAAACTGGAACACATGTGCATCATGAAGAAAAACGGGTGAATTATTTGTATGTGTAAGGAATAGCCCAAAACTCTCCCAACAACTAATGAAGGAACAGAAAACCACATCAATAAAGAAGAAACTACCAAAAAGGGATTTTGTAAACACACTGCATATAGGCAAGTGACAAATTACTGGCCCCAAACTACATACTAATCGTTCATGTAAATATAGTAGTGTGATGGTGTGTTGGCCTGTTACTATCAACAAAGCAGTACACAGTAATAAAGACTATTTATGGACTTAAGCAGAATTGGAATTTGAGGCAAGTATTTTTTTGGGTGGACTCGACTTGTTATTATGAGCTGTTGTTATTAGTAATAAGTTAAACATGTACAGTTAACCGTCCCCAGAGGGAGAGTGCTGGGGTTTGTTGCAGTAAGTATAGCATACAGAAGTGCTGTTGCTTCACTTCTGTTACTTCCTCGTTTTGAAAGAGATTTCTGTGAGCTGGTAGTCATTCTCTCTCCTTTTATGGGAATTGAAGTTATTGTGATGTTTGGATAGTTTATGTATTTCATTGTTTAATTCTTTTGACACCAAACATCTTTTTTTCATGTGGGTCCTGAGGGGCTGAGCTTTTCTAAAAGTAGGGGGGCTCCAATGGAAAAAGGTTGGGAACCACTGGCTGAGAACTCCATGCATGTACTTATGGATGGATTTTTTGTCTGTTATTCATCTATTTAAAAGGACAGCAGTTTTTGTTTGCTTTTACACCATTTTTCTTTTATGGTACATTGTAGGTTACATACCTCTGTTTGTCTAAACCATTTCATTGTGGAAAAGTCCTTGTTGGGATGTTGCTGTTTTTGTTGTTTTGTTTTTGTTAAAGTTGCAAGGTCAGACCCACTTAGGAGACAACATATCATTTCTTAATTAGTCAGTGGAGACCATGTCTGAAAGTCAACGTCATCAAATTGACTAAAATCAAATTTCAACATTTTTGGTCTCAAGCAGGTACGGGCCTATCGGTGGGCTTTAAGGGCTTGGGCCCACCCACTGGGAGAAGATAGACATGCATTACTTGTATTTTTAGAGATTCATATTTGATAGCTGAATGCAATTTAATACATAAAATATAGTTTCCCCTTCAGAAAACCTTAAAGACATGATCATTTTACTTCAATCATATTTGAAGTTTTAACCAATCAAATCAGGCCATTTACGCTACCCAGACTCATAAAACTAGCGGTAGCGCAGGTGCAGTAGCGTAGGTGCGGTAGCGCAGGCACACTAAGTCGTTAATATTGAATCCTTAAATGGATTTTTTTTTACATTGAACATAAATTCATCAACAAAATTAATCTGAAAAAAATGAATCCTGATTCAAATTACAACTAACATGCCAATTCCTAAATGCTTATGTTAAGTGTTTCTGTATGAAACTAATAGTATCTCACTAAAATGATCTTGTGGATTTTACTAATAGATCCCAGTACATACACTTGCATAAAGAACTAGTATGAGCCACCTTTGCAGTATATTGTGCAGTAGTGACAAGACCGCTTCAAAAAATTGCCACATTAAAAAGCTGCAATACCAGAGTGACCAGAAAAACAGAAACACCTGTGAGATGAGATGTGATGCAGACAGTTTTTGTCGTATGTTTTGTGCAGTGTCCCAGATCATTAGTTGCAACTCAGAGACATGCAACTTGTAACCAGGTGGTCTTGAGGTGAAAACCTTCAACCAGCAAAACATGAAGCAGCTGACATAATTTAATTCAGCAATGAGTCACATTTCAGTTTACATCCAACTATCATGCTATCAGGTCACCAAGCAGAATAAACTCATTATTTAGATCATTCCAATTGCATTAAATGCATTATAATGTATACTACTTTAAATGATAATAAAGAAAGCTGAATCCAAAAAAAAATAAAACTACACTTAGACTCTCAACAAAGCCAAACATATCATATTTGAAAAAGCCATATGTCTTCAAATGAATCCATGTAAAGGTTAACACAATGTTTTGAATGGTAATCTGAGATGGCAGGTAGCTGTCATGGTACCCCAGCCTTAGGTGGTATGATCTACATGTTAAGCTCCATATTACAGAGTCTGGGTTCAGAAAATCAGTGTTTCCCACAGCAGCTCGCAGCTGGGGGGGGGTAGATGGGCCGACATCTTTTTTGTACTCTTATCTTAGGGTAAATTTAATATTAGGTTTGTATTTATATCAAATGTGTTTTTTCCCCTCTAAAAATTAATATAGTTTTTGCAACAAACATCGCCTCGCATTTTCAAAAGTTCCACTCGATATTCAGTTATTTACAGGAGTTCATCACAGCATCAGCAGCAAGCAGCTGTACATTAACAGATATTCTGTTATTTATAGGAGTTCATCCAGTGTTTCCCACACATAGACGATACCTGGGCAGGCCGCCCAAGTATATTTCCGACCTGTTTTTATTTAATTTTCAATTATTCATAAAATTGCTGCGTGCACGAGAGACAAGAGAGAGAGAGTGGGGGAGATAGAGAGCGTGCGAGAGAGTGAAGGCGTGCGCATGGACCTCACAGCACTGTGCAACATAATAAAACTACCATTTAAACAAAACGTCCCTCTCGACTCCTGCGGAGAGATAAGACGCAGCAAAACCACGAGAGCAGGATCACAGCAGCTTCAGAGATAGAGACAGAGAGAGAGAAGGTCCACTGTCCGTACACCCCTCCTGTAAATGCAAAACTGAAGCATTTCATGGCTTCGTTTTAATAATGTTAATGTAGAGCTGCTTGCTGCTGATGCTGTGCTGAACTCCTATAAATAACGGAATATCGAGTGGAACTTTTCAAAACGCCAGGCGTACTCCTTCTGTTTGTGTCCGTGCACGTGCGTGGATAAATTGACTAATTCATTTAGAGGGCAAAACACATCTGATATAAATACAAACAAACTTAATATTAAAATATACCATAAGAGTAGAGTAAAAAAACAAAAATATGTTATCCCCTGCACATTTATTAAAACAAAGCCATGGGAAGCTTCAGTTTTGATATGACCAAAGCACCTCAAGCGGTGCGCCTGTTCTCTCTCCCTCTCCCTCTTTCTCTCTGAAGCTGATGTGATTCTGCTCTCTTGGTTTTGCTGTGTTTTATCTCCGCAGGAGTGGAGAGGGAATTAATTTTTTAACGGGAGTTTTGTTATGTTGCACGGCAGCCCGCCCAGGTATCGTCTATGTGTGGGGAAACACTGGAGAATTTATTAAATTGGGGACCAAATGATCCCAGTGACTCCATCAGATTGTAGAAGAATAAAAGGTACATGATATTAAATGCCGGGCCAATTATATGTCACTCCATGTTGAGATTTAAAAACATTTAGAGAATATAGTCATGCACAGTCATTAAGTGTGTGTACATTATACTCTGATTTGTTTGGTTTCTATAGTTTCCCAAATAAAAAATAAAAGTCGACTGAATTTACAGAATTTGAAAATGACATAGCTCCAACAAAGTGAAAAAAACTGAATTGTCACATTTCACTGTAAAATTCCTCATGACCTTCCCTAGAAATCTGCTGAGACATCCAGAAATGTCTTTTCTTGAAAGTGGAAGCCCTAACGCATTACTGGAAAAGAGCAGGTTGAGTGTGTTTGCTCTCATTGTGCAGAGTGATGTTCAACTAACCCCAATTTAAAGATATCTACACTAAAAACCTCTCTGGAGGAAACCAAGAATATTGTACAACCAAAAAAAACCCTGCTTAGTTTCAAGGACAGATGATCAACCATTTGTGTAGTGACATATCAGAGGTTTAAAAGTCTATTTATCAGACCTGTCATGTGTCAGGCAGATGATGGCCACAGTTATGGGGGACTAGCAAATGTTATAGACCTTTTCTTTTAGGTTAGCACATCAAAAAGCAACGGCCCTCATTTGCATTATTGCTAAACAGGTAAGCATGGCTACAGTCCACCCTTTTCCCTGCCAAAAATGGAGAATACCATGAACATTAAGTTATTAAGAGGGAGAAGAGTGTTTTTGAAGGCTTACCTCGGAATTTCTTGGGCGGGTTGTTGAGGTCACCTGTGTCTGGTTGTACCACACAGCGGTCATCCACAAGCCTGTGAACATAAACATCATCATGAAGAGTCAGTCACTCAACAAACATGCATTCTAAACATCTAATCGCCCCTAAAAGCTTTCACCTGCCATACATCAACATGTATATGAGTTTCTATCATGTTTTTTTCAAGTTCTTTTAAGTGAAACAAGGAATTTACACCATTGCGGTATATAGCCTCTAAAAGCATACACTGTCGTCACTGAGACCTTTTCACAGCATCTTGACATGGCATAGCAAGAAAAGCAAATCTGGGGTATTACATTCCAATGCAACATACTTTCAATCAAATGAAGCCAATATTTTTCTTGCAGTCCTTTAGCAGTTCATTCTGTGACTTGAAGGTAGAGCGAAAATAATTTTGCTTGGCATTTAGTTCAAATGGCATTCCATAGAAAGCATACTCGTGTTCAAATGTATTAGTTAAATGAAGAATATGCAAAATTGTACTTATAGCAGAAATCTTTCTTTCTTTCTCAAATTTATTTCGAACATGTGCGAGTAGCACAATAAAGTAAACTGAAAAACAAACAAAATCAACGAGAATAGTCAAAACAACAATAACAAAAATATGAACCCAACATGTCCGAAAAGGAGTAGGATGAAGCATAAGCTTATTTAATCCTACCCCTCCTCCACTACTTAATTACCATCCCCCAACATACATATTTACATAATACATATTTACAAAAATAAATAAATAATAATAAGAAGAAGAAAATAAATAGAGTAAATAAACAAATACATAAATCATTTGTGAAAAAAAACACCCGATCGTTAAAGCCCCTCTTCCTCCCTGTACCTCGTGAAAACCATGTGTTTGTACCGCTTTTTAAACTGGGTCATGCTTGGACATTGCTTGAGCTCCACACCCAAACTGTTCCACAACCTCACTCCACAAACAGAAACACAAAAACTTTTTAATATTGTTCGTGCCCGCTGGTGTTTTAAGTTGAACTCCCCCCTCAGATTATAACTCCCATCTCTGTTAAAAAACTATTTTTGAATATTTCCAGGAAGTAGATTGTTTATTGCTTTGTACATGATTTGTGCTGTTTGAAAATGAACCAGGTCAGTGAATTTTAATTTGTGTGATTTTAAGAATAGTGAATTTGTGTGATCTCTATAACCGGTATTATGAATTATTCTTATGGCTCTCTTCTGCAGTATGGATAATGATTGTATTGTACATTTGTAAGTATTGCCCCAAACCTCTGCACAGTAGTGTAAATATGGTGAAATCAGTGAACAGTATATCAAGTATATCCTATCTAAATGTCTCTCTGAGCCATGATGACTGTCAGCAACCATGGTTGAGAAGCGCGAGTCTCGCTGGATGTGTTGTTGTCGGCGCCGTGTTAACATCAAGTTTACATGGACGGGACGGAACGCCTGGCACCTTGCGTATAAAAGATGTTTCATTCAGGACTAAAGAAAAGAAGAATAACAGCCTACTCACTGCTTATTTGAATGTCACTGTCATTGCGAGTAGATTTACATGCAACTCTACCAACTGAGCCACAGCTGCCCCTACTGGATCAAAAAGTTGCATATTCTTCCTTTAATGGCATAGTTCCAAAGGTAATAAATGGAGCATTTGTTTTATTGGTCAGCCCCCTTTTTGTTTCACTTGCGCACTATGTGATAAAAGTACTGGCAATGGTGTTTTAATCCACCGTTTTATGGGTGACATTACATCAAAACACATATACCTGTATAGTAATGTGCCACTAAAGCACAGAAAAACACTGATACTGTAGCTGTTGTAAAATAGGTGTTAAACTGACCTGAAATATCACAACTGCTATTTAAAATTGTTACATGTAATGTAGTGCATGTATAATCAGAAGTGTCAACTCGGCATAAGTCATAAACAGCAGGATGAAATTCACATTCTACAACACCTGAGTTGGCAACATTGGCCTTATATCAGGCAGTCTAAAACTGTCTAGGGCCCTTTTACCCAGTGAGAATGACTAAAACACACACAAAAAAGGGCCTTGCAAACATAGCTTTGCTCTCTCTTCTTGCAAGAAAATAATGTTCTTTTTAGAATAAAGAAAATAAACATGTGGAGTAGCTGAAAATGCTATTCAAAGACTAAGAAGATGAGGAAAGAGATTTCTGGAGTGAGGCAAAAGAGATAGATGGTATCATCATATCTATCTGTACACAACAGGGGAACCAGGAGTGGAGCAGCACAAATACAACACTTTGGGAGAATACTATAACTGGTCCAGTCAGTTCCATCTTTTTATAGCTCATGCAGTGTAAACTGCAATTCAGGACCACTATGACGACAGGGGAAGAAAGAAAATAATGTTTATCAAAAGTCAAAAACAAACCCTTCTACTGCATTCTGGGATACAGCTACATATCTGCATTTAAGTCTGAAGCATAAAGATGTTGGTCCAGCAGTGTTCAAGGTGGTTGCAGATGTCTCTGAGGGGTCACATTCAGTACGATGGCAGCGAAAGCAACACCTAGTACGAAAGTGCTATTTATAGCAACAACAAAGGAGGGGGTTGTGTTTGTATGCGCGTGTGTGTGTGTGTGTGTGTGTGTGTGTGTGTGTGTGTGTGTGTGTGTGTGTGTGTGTGTGTGTGTGTGTGTGTGTGTGTGTGTGTGCGTGTGTGCGTGCATGGCTGATTACTAGGCATGAAAATACGAGATGGGAAATTTGACAAATGAGCTCTGTCATGGATGCTGTCTTCAAAGCTGTGCACACATTTGTTGCTATGGTAGGTGACGCACAGCACTAAACTGTGAAAGAGCAATGATTCTGAAAGCTTGCAGGAAGGGCTCAGTCACGCCTGTAGTAAGTGTCAAATACAATAGGGGTGATTTGGCAAGACAGACTACTCAAAGCGCTTTGAATAGTCTAAAGAATAGAAAAGTGCTCCATGAGCTCAGGTCCTTTCCATTGACAAGGAAGATTGCACTGCTATGTGTTGGCACTAGGGCTGTGCTTTAAAAAATAAATATGCCAATATCCTTGCAAATATGTGCATCATTGCAGATTTGACAGAATCAATACTGGCACAAAGCTGTGATAGCAGTTTTGAAAGACACTCGCCTATGGTGCAGTTCACAATACTACATGATGCAACACAGGTTTTAAATCAAAACAAACAAGCATGGATGAGAAACTATCCACTCCCAGCTAAACTGAAAGCAAGGATTAAAGGAGCATTTTGGATTTTTGCAAACACCAGGAAGTCGGTTGTTGGAAAATGAGTCATGCAATATGCAAGCTATGCAAAAACAGCGTAAAATACTGCAGCAACACAACCAACCTGCATCTATACATGACAAGTTGAAAGAAACAACAGCTAGGCCCACTACACAGGAGCAGTGTGTGCCATCCTAACCAGCACTTCACAACGCTTTCAAGTCAAATTTTCCCTTAACTTTTATACTTTATTTGTAAGTCTTTACAAATAAAGTATAAAGGTGATTTTGTGATCTTCAGAGCCCACTTAGAAGCTGAGGGGATTTTTGTTTTCCATAAACTTTTAAACGGGCTCAGGGGATTTAAAAAAACACTTCTAAGCATTTTGTGTTGACTTGCACTTGTACAGCTGATTACGAAGGCTTCAGGCAGCTGCTTAATGAGTATGAATCACCACAAGTTGATTTATTACAGAAACTGCAGTGCTTGAGTAGTTTGCAGATGTGAAGCACAAAGAGCAGTCTTGCCAATCAGTGGACTCATTGTAGGGCTGTGCTCAAAAAATCGATATGGAAATATATATCGTCATGTGCTCCTTGCAAATACATGTATCGCTATAGATGTTACAGAATCGATTTGGCTGCAATGCTGTGATGACAGTTTTAGAGACAATTGACCTATGGTGCAGTTCACAATAACACCTTAGCCATAGCTCTGGGATTCAAATATTTTTATTGTGTATTTCTAGGATCTCTGAGGACCTGAACTGAAGTGTTTTAAGTTGTAAGTTGTTATGCCTCTGCTGTTATTCTTTACAATGAAGAACAGCTGCTGTAGTGAATTCTGTGTAGGACATGGTCATTATCCAAAATCAATCTATATCACGATATGTATCGTGTCGTTGTCTCTGTGTCGTAATACGTATCGTATCGTGAGGTTGTGGGAAATAACCAGCCCTAACTCATAGTCAAGTGAAAACAGGGTATTAAATTGTATCAGAAAAAAAGGCGACAGAGAAAACAGAGAGGGCCATTCAAGTTTAAAAAAATAAAGATTGTCGTATTTGCAATTATTAATGGCTCTGGGATTATAAACAAAATATTTTCAATTTCCTTCTAGGATCTCCGGGGACCTGAATTTTAAGAGTTTTAAGTTTGAGGATCCTTTAAAATATGCCTCTGCTGTTATTCTTTACAATAAAGAACAGCTGTTGTAGTGAATTCTGTTTTTGTGATTGTTGATTGTTACTATCCAAAATCAACGTGTTTCTTGACGTTGATATATCGTATCGTGGCATCTGTATTGTGCTACAATCTGTAATGTATCGTTGGGTTGTTGGAAATAATCAGCCCTAGTTGGCACTTAAAAAAGACAAATCAAAACAGATGCTGTGCTCATCCAATTAAGGGAAAGGGGAGAAAAGAAAAGAAATAATGAAACAAAGAAAGTCTTGAGTACAGTTGAGCTGGGTAGATATCTATGGTCAAATAACTGTTGCAAAAAATCTATCTGTTCCGTATATTATATTGTTCTGTTGTTATCAGTAAACCATTCTTTCTTATGGTATCACCATTAAGTCATGAAAATGTTGTTACTATTTACCAAAAAATAATACTGAATGTTCATAACCTAGAACCTGGAAAATGGAGACATGCAGGACATGCCATCAGGTTTAATGGACTGGGAAACTGACATCGATGACAGCACCCTCTATCATGACTTCTTTTTTAAGCCTTCCGGTCTTTCTGTGACTGTGAATTGGTTGTAAAGATTTGATAATTGAACATAATGATGTGCACTTTTAACTTGATCCCTACAATTAAGAAGGAGGGAAGACATCCAGTGTGTAAATACATGGTGCTGGAGCAAGTAGCAGGAAGAGACAAAGTAAACCAAGCACAAAATATATAGAACAATTAGAACACACTTTGTATAGCTCTTTGCTAAACAATGTTACCAAGTTCGGAATATAAGGATAAATAACAAGGAAACAAAAAAGTTAGCAATGATGACTGCAAGATTCATCACTTTTTAAATAAAACTATCTTATTCTACAAAACATTTAACACATTAGGCCGATGCAGTTATAAAGAGGGACTAAGAATACTGAATTAATTGAAACTTCGTTGTAAGGATAGACAGAACATACTGTACATGCAACTGTGTTAAATATGCTATGACTCAAAAGGTGTTGTCAAATCAGACAACCAAAGTGCTGCAGGGCAAACACGTTCTGCAGCTTCATAAATACTTGGGTATGTGTTTAATGATAGAAGGCCATCCTTAATTTCCCTCTCTTGTTTAGCCCTTTTTTCAAGTCCATCTGCAGGACTCAAACTTTGTTTATTTGTATAAAAAAAAAAAAAAAATAATAATAATAATAATAATAATAATAA
The DNA here is from genome assembly GCA_020745685.1 of Tautogolabrus adspersus. Taxonomy (NCBI): domain Eukaryota; kingdom Metazoa; phylum Chordata; class Actinopteri; order Labriformes; family Labridae; genus Tautogolabrus; species Tautogolabrus adspersus. Next base: position 9,211,231 of record CM036538.1, on the reverse strand, counting down.
TTTATTCTCTATAAATGTCAACTAACCAGTGGATCATGTTAACACTTAATTTCTACTAGCCATCCCTTACATCTGTCCATGAATCCTTCCACCATACAACCATCAACTTAGCCCAGCAGTTTGGTTGGCTCAAACACAGCAAACACACAGATCCTTTAATGAGTTACTATTTTTATTTTGTTGTTTGTACTCTGTGACAGTAAAGTAGTCTGCGCACTTGTACAATATTGTCCATCCACCTAGTGATCCAGCGGTATGAAATATCAGGATGTGGAGATGGTGAAAGGGTAAAAGAAAAGACAAATAATAATTCAAACAGGCTTACCCTAAGGTGCTGATAAATCCACTGGTGGAACCCTCTGCATAGAGGGAACAAACGTCCCCAATATGGAGGAAACTGGACATCTTGTCTGACATGGTTCCTTAGGCTTGACTTCACCTGAAAAGATTGACAACAAAATCAGATCCAACACTGTGAACCATTTTTAAGAATTTCACTAAATCATTCAAAATAAGCCCTTAAGTTGTATTTATCAGTTACAGTCATAACAAATACAAATAAAATATTATTACAGCTTTATGTTCCTGCACATATTGATTGTCAAAAGCTGATTGAGTATAGAAAGTGTTAACAGCAGTGCTACTTATTACAATTTTGACGGTGACTTTGTTAGTGCTAGAGTTTCTGTACAGTTAGGTTCAAATCATCTGAATTGCTGAAGCCCATCCTTGGGGCACCGCCTACTGTATGATCAAGTGTAAGATTGGTGGAGAGGTACTCTAAAATTATAAGAATTTACAAATTACAAAAATAACATAAATATTCACATATTTTTCTTATTTTTCTGAAAGTATGTCCATTTTGTAAGTATGGGGTCTGTCCTTTTTGATGCAAAGCATGAGGTCTAAACAACATAAATCCTACAAATGCATGCCTAACTTTACAGCTATTCTATTTTTGTACTGCAATAATTCAAAATAAGGCTATATGAAGAAAAAAAAACAATGAAACAAACTCTTGCAAAGAAAGTATCTGTGGGCACTGTGTTTTTGTTAGTTGTGTGACACTACGTCTTAAATATAGGTCACTACTCTTCAGTGTGTTTCCAGGTTTGGAGTCTGGGTGAAATAATCACATTCTCAGAGCCATTTCAAGTGGCCAAATTGTATACATGGTTTCACTCTATTGTTTTAGGCTGGGACGTCGTTGACGGTTTAACCATCGAAACTCTTTTTTTATCATTTTGGCATGAACTAAAAGTAATAATATGAAATAGCCTTACTTTCACAGCACTGCATAATACACGGATTTAAAGTTTGCTCTAATCTATACAGCCCATTGTAACATTATGTGAAGAATCCTAAATTGGGACGTCTAGAGGTACCAGTGGTGCCACAAACTTCTTTGCTAGCTAAATTGAATATCATGTTGCTTCTTTTTCACCGCACGAGCTGTAGCAAAAACAACAGCAACAAATGAGCGCGTGGGCTACTTCCTTGACAGGGATGCTTACAGCTCAGTGGCTAAATGAACAATGCCATGACTGAAAACTACACGAAGCCTAGATATGGAATTTACCTGGCAGAATTGATAGAAGGCGTCCAAGCTAGGTAGAGAAAGGAACGAGTGAAGAAGTGGGTCAGCACAGGATCATTTCCACAGCGCTGTCCTCGGTTAAGTCCATGTTAGTGAAACTCCAGGTGAGTGCAGGCTGATCGGCGTTATCTCTGACAGCTGAATGCGTCCTCGGCAACAATCCGCTTCTTGCCTCCTCCACATGTCACTGCAGGGAACGCCCCTTTCGTTACTATTTATACTGCAGCAGAGCTCTCTGGGAAATGTAGTGTTTTAGGCATTTAAATTGATGTCATGAGCAGGGACAGTCAGTTACTCAAATTGAAGACCATTTTTGTGCTTTAGAATAGATTGTAGTACATTTCTTTGTTTAGAAAACATTTCTGAATATATCATACTGGAGGAGATAAGGTAGTAGGCCTATAGCCACATTCAACTCAGTTTTTTTCTGTAGACTAATAGTAGCATCAGAGCACGCAGGGTGAAATTAAACAATATAAAATCAGTTTGAATTGGTGTGTGTCTAACAGCAGGTTTATGTGTGGTAAATGGACTTGAGCTTTTTTAGTCTTCTGACTATACTGAAAGTGCATACGCATTCACATACAGCCTTAACTTAGGTGGCTGCAGGAGCTGGGAATGGAACCCGCGGTCTTCTGGTTGAAAGACGAACATCTTTACATCTGAGCAACAGCTGCCCTGCTGTTGCTCAGATGTCCCCTGATTCATCTGAGTCCCCTGATTGTCCCTTGATTCTCCTCTTTCCTCTAATGGTCATTTCAAAGTTTCCTTTTGGCTAATATTTCAATTTGTGAGCTACATGTGCAAACCCTGTCAGCTTCATCTGTACTATTAAGCATGTTAACACCAAGATTGTGTAGTGAATGCAATATGCTCTTTCCCAAGAGGATTTGATCCATCCATCCTACTACTAACTTCAGGACTTTCAGCATGTTGTATTTTTTAATGTCTGAGTCTGTGTGCCTTCAATATGTTTGTCTTTTTTTTTTACACGGCTGCAAAACAAATTTCCCATCAGGGACAAAACGTTGAAGATCTCTCAGCAAGTCCTCTTAGGGGTTAAGGAGATTGCTGTTTTTGTCCTGTCACACAAGTCCACTTGATTTCGTTATCTTCTCCCAAACCAACTTAAGTAATTCTGGTGCCTAAATCTTAGCAAACTGTAGCCATTTCCAAAAGTTAACCACATACTCTGTTGGGTATACAAACACTTGTGTGGGTTTATGCAGTAAGACTACTAGGTTAGGTTAAAAGATAATGATGTGGGTTAAATACAGAGTCAGTGTTGACATCTGGTTTCACACAAGATACAACCGGAACATTATACCTACAAAACATCAATACTTCAGATTTGTCTGAATGAGAAAACTGTCAAAAAGAAAACAAGATACTTTAACAGGACAAAACTAATAGAAATTCACAGCTCTGATAAATCATGACTAGCCTGTTTTATCATGGTGTGGACTGTAGCAATGGTGCCTAAATGATAAAACCCATGTGACCTGAGGTTTTTGTCAATGTCTACATTATTTCATGTATGTAATGTCAGAAACAGAAGCACACACCGCCTTACAAAGACAGAGTCATGCTGTGCATGTCTAAATGTGAAAAGACATGAGATAAAGACATCAGTTGTGTTTGCTGTCTCCTGTCAGAAACACTGATTCGGCTACAGACAGTCAAACTCTAAGGTTGCTGAAGGGGAAACCCAAGTGGAGTCTCTGTTTTTGGATCAATGCCTTTTTTTGTCTCTTTTTTTTTTCTTTTTTTAAATTTTTCTTTTTTTTACGAAGGACCCAATGAATAAAGTGTTGTTTATTTTGAATGGATATTGCAGTGATGCACCATAGAAGTGCAGAGCAGTGTTGCCCATGGACCACTATGCTATTAAGTTTGTAAAAAGTCTGGATATATAAGTCGTCAGCCCTGAGTGATCTGGTTTATTTGCAAGTGACCCATTAAAAGCACACTGACGTTTTTAGCTAGTGGAATCAGATCACAGTCTTGTACTGAAATATACAGAAGCTTTGTACATACTGAACTCAAGAATATCTTGCCAAATGAGTGATATGTAATGGAATCAGACTGACCTCACAGGGATTCTAGTCTTTCTTTCTTTGTACAAAAAAGGGAAGAAATACTCACCTCCTATTTCTCAGTGGAAGCCAGTAGGCTAATGGTTGCATTATAAGTTCAATAAAAGTCTGATTATCCGTAATGATTTCTTATTGCAACATGGATGAAAAAGGAGCATTAACCACATCTATTGAACAGTTTTCTGAATATGTTTTCTTATGGAATCCAGAAGAACGATGAGTCATGTAAATGGATTTACTAAAATGTCTCTTACCATAAAAACACTCTTCTCATTTTTTACATTTGAAATCAGCTTTTGGCTATAGATTAAGTGATGTATCTTATGTTGTGAATAGTTGCCCATTTTTTAGATCTTAGAGTACTTTGAGGCCTTAAAACCTTCAACATGGTGATTTGTGTTTTAATGTTCTGTATCCTTATGTGAACAAAAAACCCAGCTCTGCTGTGATGTAATTGGAATAAGAGGACCTATAATTCAAGTGATCTCACTTTCTTTACCGTCACTGTTCCCTCTCATTATTTTTATAATATGTAATAAAGAATGAAAGATTTGTTCTTTGTCTCAATACATCAGTAGTGTCAAGTTATGAACATCCGTATGTCTAAATGCAATGATGTCAAGTGTCTGAACTTTATCCACAAAAAGTATTCGATGCTTTGATGATAGGTTACATTGAATACAGTTATCATGGATACAGTGTACAGATGACTGGCTGGCAACCGTTGTACGACAGAGTGAATTGGTTGGTGTTTGTGTGCACGTGTGTGTATGTGCGTGCGAGCATGCATGCATGTGTTTATGACAGACGGACGGACGGATAGATAGATAGTACACACATTGTTTTGCAGCATACAGTATGGGTTACAGTAAAACTTCTTCAATGGGAGAGGTGATTCTTTTTTTGGGGGAGCTTACACAGAGACATGGTTCTGTTTTCCTGACAACAAATTATTGAATATAGCATATGTGTGTTTGTTATCCACTAAAGACAGATGAGTGACAAAATACAGTGAATATCTGAGTGGGAGCACAGATTGTGGGATCCATTATTATGCATGTGATAGAGGGAGTATTCTCATGTGCAGATTCAGGCCTTCTCTAGGCATCACTGTGTGGGCACAATGGCTGGTAGTTTTCCTGTCTGAGACTCTGTTAACCCTCTGTGTGGGCCATGCCTGCAAACTAATCCTCATATTCATCAAAAATGTCACAATAGATCTAATAGTTTCTTATTTTCATCATTGGTCAGAATGTCTTTATTCATTTAATGAAGTTTCAAAATCTGCATCAGGCCTTTTCTTGTTTAAAGAAAAGCTACGGTTTCTGCACCACCGTTTTTATTTAAAAAAAAAAAATCTGGGGCATCCAAGTGCTGCTCCAGATCTCTGACAGTGAAACAGTGAATACTGATGCCAATGGGAGCAAGAACAATATATGATGGCTTACAAGTGCTTTCAAGCTCAATGCAAAATAATGATATAACTTCTTTAATAATCTCACAAACAGCTGTATACCCAGCTGTAACTTTAGACATTAGTCTACTATCCTGTCTCTGTCCAAAGGCCTCTTTGAGTCTTTAACAGGGACCTGATGTCATTATCAGACTGTTAATGACATCAGGTCTCTTTAGACTTGAGCCAGTTGCACTGTCAAAGCTTATGAGATTTAACATCCCTTAGTTTGCTGAGATCACACACAGGAACAAGACATGGGAAATTTAACCAAGAAACCCTGCTTCTAGAAGAACAAATGTATTAGTCTATTGCAGACTTGAGTCAATCATTGAACAACAAGTAGGAAAGGAGAACATGCAGTTTAAACATCAAGTAATAGTTAATCAATGTGTCACAGACTTTAAGGAGGTATCCTTAATTATTTTCTGAAATGGCAGGATCCACATTCTGTCTTGCCTGCAAGACAACAGGTTTTGGAACGCAACCTAGTATAAGGTAGAGATCTATTTCACTAAAAATAAAAGACAATTATGCTGGTATAATGGCCTTCACACTCCCAATGGAAATAATCTGATTAGAACAGCTGCAGAGATATTGTAATTAGGCCCTGTAGTTTTGAGCCATAACGTGCATTGACACGTATGAAAAAATATTTGGATTCAACTGGACCTTGTAGGGAAATCTACATGACTGGACACCATAGTATTAATGGCACATTTGTGTGCACATTTTCAGTTATCAAATTCTGTCAGGTTCTAAGAGCAATTGTGTTGAGTAATTGGTGTGCAGCAGAAATGGTTGATCAAATACCTAACCACATTCACAAGTCCCCTCTCAACAACACTGCACTCAGAGGAGAGGATCACTTCACCGCATCCCTTGGTTACAGCATATTGAATGAGCCAGATCATAGACATCTGCCCAGTGTTTGATATGTGAAGAGGAGTATGGTTCTTGCACACAGTTGTAACATTAACACAGTTTTGGGCTTATCTTGCTGAAGGAGAGTTATACCCAAGGAGAGCAGTAGTCTGAACTCACCTATTTAATCTGCAGAACATGTTCTGTAAGCTGCTTTAACTGCACTGTAATCCATCGAGTCACTTTGGGATTGGAGGACTCCTGCCTCACTTTCACTAGACTATAACCTAACGGGTCCAGTACAAGTTTTGTATTATTAAATGGTGCATAATATACAAGTAAGTAGTACTACAAAACAACAATATATTTGCATATTCCTAGAATGTACTGAGAGAAAGAAGCTCTGTCCGATGCAAGGGCTAGACAGGACTGGTAATGGGATTGTCACAGCTTAGCTTGCACAGAAACACAGGGGATTGACTATTTGTCAGTAAGTTGTTGAACAAGGTTTTTAAATACTCATGTGCGATATCTCACACATAATTAGTCGTAGCCTAATAGGCACAGAATGTCTTCCACATTTGCAAAACCAATGTAAGCTGTAAAATTACAATTCCCAACGAAGAATAGCGTCTCAGTGGGATCATCTATGGTAAGAATGGCCCTGTTTACACATGAATTTAACACATGAACAATGTATCACTGTGTTATTGGTGATCCCATCAAAAAGGCTGCCATTAGTATTTGGTTTTTTGAGAAGATTGTGATGGCAGTGGAGCGTGATGGCAGTGTTAAATATTAACCCTCTATGATTTTAATGCTTTGAATTGGACCCTATAACAATATTAATAAATATATATATTCATATTTTTTTATAGTCTGTAGCCTCAAGGCAACCTTGTACCATAAAAAAGAAAAATTGAAACATTTGATATTTACATACAGAATATTTATTGAAAACATCAGTTTCTTTGACCAAACATTTGAACAAACATTTTTATCTTGTTTTTAATGTATTACACATTCCATATTAATCAAAAGTATCATTTCATATCCAGCTGTTGCTCTCAGGCTACACTGTACCATTGTGGAACACAAATACAACCAAATCACAATATCATCAATTATCATATCAAATCCTTACAATCAATGTTGTTTCAAGGTAAAACATTTAAAATCCCCATGACCGTATCCTAATTGGCACCTTTTCCTTTAAATAAGAAAACACAGGATACACACATAAGGACATTCGTATGTACACAAGCACATACACACAACATCTAGGTAGGTAGTCCATTCTGAGCACTGCATTTTTACAATGCCTAATCAACCTTTCAACCCAAACAGGCCAGTAACCTGTAATCTTTGCCCGTTGATTTTCTACCATTATTGTACTTCTGTCTCATCCTCATCTCTACCCTCTCTCTCTCTCTCCTCATTATATGACACCTCATCCTCACTCTCAACTGGCAGGGCCACCTGTGCATTATACCTTTTTTAAGTGCAATAGAATAGGTGCTGATTCATCTCCTGCATCAAATCACAATATGTGCACTGCAGATAAAGTATGTGAATTACATATTCTTATAAATGCATTACAAAATCTTTTTCATGGAAAATACATTCAGATAATTCTAACTCATTTCCTCACAAATAAATATACTTGTATTCTAACCTAATGTTCCTCAATCAGTGTGATTGAGTCAGTGTGTTAAAGTTGGATAAGTGAGAGCAGCTGTGGATGCTTGTGCTTCTTGGGCTCCAGAACTGCCTGCTGAGCATGCTGCAGGTGTCCTGGATCAACTATATCTTCACATCAATGATTGGAGGACCTTACAAAGGCGTATTAGGGCCAAATTAAGGGGGAAATCATCTTAGGATTCGTGATTAAAGTCATACATTTACGAGAATAAAGTTATAAATTTACGAGATTAAAGACGTTATTTTAGTCTATAGTTATATCAGGAAAGCAGCAGCTGCCTGTACGAATATGAGGAGTGTGGAGCATCTTGTGAAGTTATACTTTAGTATAGGTTACACAAATAAGGATATACTTCCTTGTGTAGTCTGTAACACAGATTGAGTATTAGAGTATTAACTCTCTGTGCAATTACCTGCTTTAAAACAACAGTTTGACAGGGTCTCAAAATATCTGTGTTGGGGCTTTACTTCTGCAGATATGAAACTACACATTATTTTGGCACATCAGCATCCAATTGTTACAAGTGTCAGGACCCTGAAAAGATCATTGCAAGAAACTGGGGCTTTTCCGGAGAAAGAACCACACTGACTTGGAGGACATTGTCTCTTTTGTTGAATAGGACAGGGGTTCTCAAACTTTTTTAGAACATGGACCCCTTTCAGGTGAGACATTTTTCCAAGGACCCCCTCATTATTGCAACGTTGATAAGCATATATAAATACAATGTATTAATGTACTATGGAGTACTTTGCAACGATAGAATTAGGCTACATTTATACTTTTCAAGTAATTCATTTTAAAACTTTGAGAAAATGTTGGCTCCGAGGTGTTTTTTATTTTAAGTTTTTTTTTATCATTGCGCACTATGAAGTGACAGACATGTCACGATCATATCAGAGTTGATCTATTGGCACAAAACTAAAGTGGACGGGAGTATTGGACAAAATAGCTGATTTTATTAGTCCCAGTTTGTAGATATGCTTTTTCAATGATACAGCACACTTCACAATTTTTTGTAAATTATTCCGCGGACCCCCAAGCTATGGTTCCCGGACCCTGGGGGTCCTGGGACCCCACTTTGAGAATCACTGGAATAGGAAATGGCTTTGAGGGTTTCCCTTTTATCACTTTCGTGCAGATGGGTGGCTGCTCTTCTGATACAACCTTTCAGAATAATAATTTTAACCATAGCCTAATATAAAACGATTTCTGAATGTAATATCGTAAATTAACTACTTTGTTTTCTTAAATGTGTGACTTTAATCTTTAAATTTACGACTTTATCTCGACATTTTAGAATTTATTTTCTTTAATGTGGCCCTAATACTCCGTCGTAGGACCTAATTTAAAAAGCACCGCTGCAATTTTCTTCCTCTAACACTAATTCCACTGCAAGCCAGGATACAGTGAAACATCTGTTCTAGTGTGTTGTTGATAAAGAGTATAGTCATTTCACAAGCTTCTTCAATTAAAGTTTTAAGAACAGAGAGCGCACCTATTTAAGCCAGATGTTGAAGCAACTTGTAGGGCAACTTAATCAGGTTCAGGTTCAAAAACTAATTAAACCCATGCTGTTTGATCTGTTGATATCTGTTGATATCTGGTCAATACAAGTAAAACAACAAAACTTGTGCTCTAAGTACAATTGTCACAACTGTTAAATGGGACATCAAAACTGCACGTCTGCAAAAGGTCATACTTCACCCACAACATTTCATTCTGGTTTCATAATGTGAGCCGTGCTGGTCAAAATGTTCAGGCTCTTGAATACATCTCTTTGATGTTTTTGTCACCCTGTCAGTCAATGTCTGTATGTACAGTATGCAGTAAATCTGTGTGCGAAACAAAGTGTTAAATTTACTGTATAGGCAGCTTATTTGCCATTTTCAGTCACCACAAACATCCCATGTTATGGATATTTATGAAATATACATGTACAGAATCTCTGACCAATTTTTCATCTCTGAATATTTTGCACACATGTACTGAAGCATGTGCAATATGCCGAAATGAATCAGAAATTCAAATCTGTTGTAAAAAAAACAAACTAACTGTACAGAGATTTGATCTTATGTCTTTAAAAAAGTAATTATAATGTGAAAATTGAACCAAAGTAAATGAGAAACAGTAATATACAAATATACAGGATAATTAAATGTATAACATTAAAGAGGACATAGTATCCCCCTTTTTCACCTTTTCAAACAGTCCCCTGTGGTCTAAATGAAACATATGTGCTGTGCTTTGGTCAAAATATAACATGAATCAAGCACCAGAGGAGGTTTGTGACCCTGTAAAAACCAGCCCTCTCAGAACGCTCCGTTTTGGTGTGTGTGTCTCTTTAAATGCAAAGACCCCCCCTGAGTTTTCCTGGTAGACATCACTCCTCTGTAGCGAGAATAAAAATGGCGGACCTGCGCAAAGGTTTTGCTCTAGGCTGTGGGTGGAGAAAACAGGGGATGGGAGGGTATTATTTTTTTTACCACGATCCAAATTGTGATGTCAAAAGTTGAGAAAATTTGAAACGGAGCATTTTTCTCTGTGTTGTAAGACTTATGCAGACCACAATCAAAGGACTGGATGGATTTTTTTCAAATTTTGTGGGTCGATAGAAACTCAGGTGACCCAAATATATGTTCACAAACACTGTACAAGTGGATTTTTCATAATATGTCCCCTTTAAAATTTGAATAGCACATATGAGGCCAATCAGATAGTTTGAGTCTTTTATGTATAAATTTGGCTGCAGGATTTAAGGCAAGGACATCTGGTTCCTCATCAGAGCTGTGTTCCATTTTTGAACAAATGGACCGCCAGTTGTGGTTTCTCACTGATCACTCACACTGAAAAAGTGTCCTGTTCATTTATCAATGCAATACATGGCTCTGATAAATGGACAATGATTCTGTTTGTCCTTTCAAGTTATATTTGGCAAGATATGTAGGTAATCATTTACTAGCCTCAAACAAAGATGAGCTTCAACCCATATCAAGAACACACCAGAATTTATTTTTCAGTGAGATTATAAAAGGCTGCAGTGGCTCAGTGGTAGAGTTGGTCATCTCTCAACCAGAAGGCTGGGGGTTTGATCCCAAGCTCATCTGACCATTGTGACATGACACCTGTGTATGTCGGAGCCTCTGCATTCACACACAATGGGGGAATGTGACATGTTGTGTAAAAGTGCTTTGAGTGGTCAAAAGAGCTATGAATTTTAACTGCAGCCACAAGTTGCAGTTACAGCATAAGAGCTTATTGTTTATCCTCCATGTTTTTGAGTTAAGACTTTGTTTGGATCTTTTTTGCATTGTATTTTGGAGTAAGAAACAAACGCTAATCCATTTATCTTCTTGAGAGTAATGTTTACAGCCTGTTGATATTCATAAAACCCTATCATTCAGGGCTACTTCATTTTAAGCTCTACTTGATACGTTTGTTTTTGGAAGGGAGGGGTGTGGGGGGGGTTTGGTGGGGAAGTTCACCTCATATGATCAACTGGTGGTTGCTAGGTGACTATCCTGGAAAGGCTCCACTGATTTGCAGCCCAGCACTTCACGAGGCAGGATTGAAGAACAGCTTTCCTGCACCGCAGAGCCAGCCACTGCTGTCCATATCACCTCCTGTAGACATAGCCTGTTGCCATAGGGATTCCAGGGACATCTGACTCATAAATGACATGAGTCATGCATTTCAATGGAGATGTATTTTTTTATTACTTGTAGTAGTTCCATTAAAAGGACAATGGAATCTTGTTTATCACAATAACACAAAAAGTGGGCCTTAAGTTGAGAGAACTAAGGGCTTTCTCTAGTTCTCTAATTAAATGTGTTTTTTTCTCAAATTTGCAGAGGTGAAATACTACTTTCCATGTATTTCTTTTCTTTGGTTTGACAAATGCATGGAGTCTTTTTCCCTTCCTGTCCTAGTTTTCTCCAAGGTCATAGAAACAGCGAACATCCAGCCAGAACCTCCACATGGCAGTACAGTGTTTCTTACAAATACACCATTTCCTAGCATCTATGCTTGAGCCTAAATTTAAATCAGCAGTTCTGTTCTCACACTTAGACTAAAGTTATATTAAAAAAAACAAATTTGACTTCATCCAGTCATATGTGATTGTACTACTGCGTTATGTTGGCAAAGACTTTCAACTGCTTTTTGGCAAGTTTCAAACAAGTTTGACATAATGGCAGAATATTTTAAATGTATATGACAGATCAATACCATGCTCAAGTGTGCAAGTTTAACACACAAAGCTTCTTGTTAGCTATGGTAAGTATTTAGGCTGGATGAAGCGATGCTAATACTATCTCATTGTAACAAAATTCACTCACCAATAACTACCACTTCTCTGACATTTTAATTTTTTTATGTCTAATAGGTACAAACTCATATAGTAAAAAACAGCACAATGTGGTTTTTGAGCAGATAAAAACCATGTGACAAAATACCTGACGTCATGGAGCAACATATTTTACTCTGGGTTTTTTTTTTTTACTAATAAACAAATGTAACATTCGCCTCTCATCTGGGTGACACAAAAACTAGGCAACTTGACACTGGTCTCCGATCAACAGAGGGCTTCCATCCCCACCCCCATTTAGTCTCTCTCAGCCCTTGTGTGGCTGGTCCCATTTCTAGATGAAAAACGGTCTCCATCCTAATTAACCCAGATGTGGGTATTAATAAGATGAAAGCAGGTCTAGACTAGAAAGGGGGCAGATTGAAAGGAGAAGGTCCTGATTTCGAAATGGTCACACTAAAGTGGGACACCTTCACCCCTCCTCTGACAGGGGAATAAGTCTGTTTCTATATAAAACACACCCCCTGGCCCTTTTTAATTGGTCCCACGTCTCTTGAGGCTTGAGTGCCACGAGAAACTGAGAATATCTACTTGGTAATGCATGAAGACAGAAAAGAAATGACAAGTTGATGGTAAACACGACAGCTATAACTTTAACTGAGAATTCTGATGTTTAATTTGGATTTATATGGGTTATGCAAAATATTCCAACAGTAAGTAGTAGATCAGTTATTTTGGTTACTTCAGGTATCAAGTTCAACACAATTTCTCCCATCTCTGTCAGTGTAACTGATACTTCTGCTCCTCAAATGTTATGTTTGTGAAAAACGGAATTCCATTGTGCCACGACAAGATGACAGTTGGAGATTGATAATCTGATGTCCTACTACACAACTCAAGCATCACGTGATGCCTGATGATTTTCTACAATGTATGTAAAATACATTGTAGAAAATCATCCCCAGGATTCACAACAATTTTGTTAGGACAAAAAAAAACTGTTTTTCAAGCTTTGGGGTTTAACTCTCACTGTATTATTTTCACTGAGTGGGAGACAGCTGCAGATCAGGTGACCTCAGAGGGGAACAAAACAGGAAACAATGATGGCCACAGACATGGCTAATCCAGCAGATGTTGTGTAGGGAGCAATTCCTTTTTCAAGAAATGTAAAATTAGACCAAGACATAAATAAGAAGACCTTTTAAAATAACATACAATATGTGAAAATTGCACTAGGCTTGACAAAAATGTTCTTCCATTTTTCAGAAATATAATCTCTTAGAAATCAGAATAATACATTTCATTTTTTTTCTCTTTCAGTTGAGAATCGATAAATCCAGTGGAAGAAACTGAACACAGTTATTGGCACCACAGTGGCACTGTTTTCTCTGGAGTCCGCCTGTCTCTTTGGCATGTAACACATTAGCACTGTTTGTAGGCAGCAGCTCTGCAGGAGGTTGGTTACTGTATCCTCCCGAGTAGTCAAACATCAGTTCCTCTTGTGCATCAATGTTCCGAGCTGCAAACAGAGCCAGTCTAGGTACCACAGAGTGCACACGGACTGGCTGCATGAAAAGGTTGGGCTTGCAGGAGTGGTTGAGAAAGCGACCAACATTTCCCACCATTGCTGGGTCCACAAACGTCTCACTGATGGATCCTGTACCAGCATGCTCCCTCACTGCAATGATGTAGTTACTTTCTGAAGACCTCTGAGCAAGCTGTCTACATCTGGCCTCTTCAAAACTTATCACCTCTCCTGCATACTCGCACACAAAAGTCCCTTTTGGGATTGCCTCAAGTGTCTGTACTCCCCAGCCCATGTTCTTGGTGCAGCAAACCTCTAACCTGAGCCTTAACCCCTTCTGAACCACCCGGTTGGAGCATGCATCACTGCAGGTACAAAGGGCGTTACACTCAAACACGGGTGAGCAGTAACCAGAGTCTGTGCTGCTTAGGTTCAGCAGTGTGCCGGTAGTGTCATAAGCTGGTCCATGTGTGTGCAGGCAGGAGCAGCTCTCAGTAACACAGAAGTGGGAAAGACAGGAGCATCCTGGAAGGGAGACTTCACTGGGGTCCAAAGTGCATCCTGGTCCTTGAACATTATCTGGGGAATACTGGAAAAGGAAAATTAAACAAATGTGATATCCAAAGTACATCCAAATGGCCAATATTATTGCAATTATTACATTTACAGCTGAAGCAATTTAATAGTTTCTTTAATTGTGATGTTTGGCTGCTTGTTTTGTGCAGGCTCAACTGAAATGTAGGGCCCTATTTATGAAAACTTCCAACATCAATCTATGCACAATTATTATATATAAAAATATAAATCCTGAAGCTAAGGCCAAGTAGGAGGTAAACTGAGGCCTGATGGGCTGTAGAGCTAGCAATTCACAGACAGATTGAGCTCTTTTGTGATAGGCTGAACAACTAATGAAGAGTGAATACGATTACCGTTAATAGTTTGTGAATACATTGCAGACAGCTACATAGTACAAAACCTTACACTGTCGACCTTCTGATATAACAACACTGACACATGCAACCAAAGTTTCATCACATTCAGCAATCATGACTTACAATTACTGATAATTAGCTTTAAAAAAACAAATAGGTTTCATTGTATCACAGCCAGTGCTTTTACAGCATCATGAGCAAAAAGTGGTTACTTCATGAACTGATCGATTTCAACAGAGGAAGTATAAGTTTGATTCCCTGTGCTGTGGTCAGTTTGTAATGTGGCTGTAAACTGTAATGATTTGCTGCCATCTGCTGTTAAAACAACGTTTTTCATTTTGTAAAGTTAGTTACCAACAGATCTGGGCAAATTGTGGTAGGGCATTACTGACACCATACATGAAGTGCATCTTATTTTTTAGGATTTTTTCTTCCATCTCAGGTCACAGTGTCCTTCATGTTTGTTGTGCTATGCATGAAACTGATTTAGGAGAAAATCACATACTTAATACCCTTAAACATGTTTTTTTTTTTAAATTTCTATGTCCCATGTGTTATACAAAAAATCTGCAGCATCAAAATATCGAAACAAATCACATTTTTCATTAGAAGGAGAGGGGGTATTTACTGGACCTAGTCTAATAAATCAGCCAACACAAGTTTAATAAGATGGTGTTGGCTTGCTGGTACACTAAAACTGACAACGTTGCCAATGTCATGTTTTATCCCTAATGCCAGAGAAATAAAGAAGCAGACAGGTTTGGCTGTGTTAGTCTCCTGCCTGACTCATTGATCCTTACATGACATATGAACATATTACGTTTCATTTTGCCTAATGTGTCAAATGTGGAAGTGCTGCACGTATGCCTCTCGTGGCCTAAATTACATCTTGCCACAGATTTAAACAAATCTGTGAAAACAGTTTTAGGAACATTGATACAGGAAAGAAAAAGAAATCCACAGAACCAAACCATAATCAGATATCGACAAAGGTACACTAGATTGTTGTTTCTCATTTTTCTTCTGTTTTAAGGTGTGGATGGTTAACAGTTGGTCAAACTGTGTTGATTGTTTCAGTATATTGACTCCTTTGAATAAAACAGGGCTTCACATTGTGCTGTTATGATGACCATAATAGGTTTTCTTGTAGCCCCTGGTACTAGTTTGTGATAACAATCTTTACATCAGTAACTTTAACCTTCAACTCATTTTAGTCTCCAGTTGTTAATTTACAATATCATACAAACTCAGTTTCACCTCAAGGCTTTGTTTTTAGCTGACCTACATAAGACTTTGGCTGCAGTATAGAGACACAGATACACATCCTTTATTCATTGCATGGGATTTATAAGGGGTTTTGTAACTTGTTTGTTTACTGTGCAGTGATACAGACACTGGTTTAGAAAAGATTATCTGCTTAGCTTATCTGTTTCCCCCGTCCACATATGACAGTAAATGCAGTGTACATCTACTTATGATGACATCCGCTTCAGTAACAGCAAATTTGAATGTTAGCTCATTTTTGAATAAATCATCTTAATCCCAATTACTTAAATTATGTTTTTGTTGCTACATCCTAATATGAAAATAATGGTTATAAGCCCACCCAGAGCTGGGAACATGGAGTAAGCCTGAGCTAGGAGCTTCTACCTGTGAAGTTTGCACTCCTCCATGTCCACTTTAAGTGAGGGATCTCATTGCAAGCAGTCTTTAAGTACAGTGTGTAAACCCGCCAAAGATAAACTGAGGTTGCAATGTCATCTGATCACTCAGGATGTCAAGGATACCTTTGTCCAAAGTATTGATAGTTAATGATCGTTGAAGGCAGTCGTGTCTTCCATGTAGAAAATACAGTGGGCCATAGTGTTGAGAAGACCACTTGTTTTAAGTTTCTGGCAGTGTCATTCACCAGATGCTTTCCTACTTAAAATGTGGGCCAAATGCCAAACTTGTGACATTAAAAAGGCAGTTAATAAACCAATGTTTGACATCACAGTGGACCAGGTCAGTCCATTTTTAAACAGTCCAGGTTGTTCACTGCTTATAACCGACCGCTGCTGCTCCCCCTTCAGCTCTGGCACTGTAGGCTTAAAGATGGCAAAACTTAAGAAAGACAACACTTTAAAGGAACTTTCAGGAGTTTCAAAGTAGACTTCTTGTTAAGTTTCACCTTTTTTTATATTAGCCTACATATTTTTTAACATTTTCCCTTTTATGTGCCTTAGCAAAATCTTGACCTATGAATATAGTATTTAGTATTTCTTATCATAAAATGTCATACCTGCCTGCATACTGTGCGCTTGTAAATTCGATTAAATAGTCTGCAGGCAGAACACTTTTTTAATTTTCTTATTAGAGCAAATGAAGTTCCACTGAACAGATGACGCATATGAATCATGATAGACCTAAAATATTGAAACGGACAACAACGCCAATTACAATAGACTACTATAGTCTAGCAAAGAAGAACTGAAGAGATGTAGGCCTATTTTGCTACAACTTTGTTTACAATGTGTGGGAAGATAAAGACAATTTATGTCGGCTACATACAGACTATGGGTCAGAAAGACAAACTACACGTCACGTTACCACAAATTCAGGACGTGTCCGTGTGGCTGAAATCCCCCTGATGGAAACAGGAACATCCTCGAGTCCGTTGCTCAAATCCAAACAGTTTATATCAACACTCATGTCAGATGATTGTAACTACAGTAGCCTACTCAGCAGACCAGCTGGGATTTTGAAAAACTGAAACCCAGAAGCTTCAACTTCCGGTCCTTTCACAGACGGGCTCCCTCTAACGACGTATGGTATTATTGCTCAATTTGACTGGATTTAAGTTGATTGACCATGAGGGGTCAAAGTGGACAGGAGCAGAATGAGGACAAATCTATGGCACAAACACGCAACAACACGATATAAAGTAGCCTATTTTGAAATTGCTGCTCATAATTATCCCCGTTTATTTATGGACTATTCCATTGAGTTATGGTAGCAAAGCTTACGGAGTTCTTTTCATGACTGTAATGCGGAGTTTATTAGCTATTATATCTTGCGCAGCATAAGTTAATAACCTTTGCTCTCGACAGAAATCGTGTGCGCACAATATAAAAGCTAACCCCCCCCCAGCAGAGTTTATCAAATCTGTAGTATTCCAGCAGAGGGCGCTCATGACAAACACAAAATACCTTATTAGAGGAAGACATTAAGAGACAGTATTCACACAAAAACAAAAAACATTAAAAGACACTGAACATTAACAGCTGGTCTTTTTGGCTAAAGTAATATTGCTTTATTTCTTATATCAGCATATTGACAAGCTAGCACTGACGATGCTGATATGCATATGTTTTCTTTGGTTAAGTGTTGAATTTACCATCATCGTATTGTAGTAGTGGTTGATGTACGTGTTAAAGCAATACAATATGATCTTCATTGACAAATTACAAAAGGTTCTCTAAAACAAAAAACAAACAAAAAAAGCCAGTACATAGCCTGCAGGGATAGGGCTACTTGATTATGGAAAAAATCATCACGATTATTTTGGATTGATATTGAGATCACGATTATTAAACATGATTACTGATTGATTTGATTTTATTGATTTTACAACATCACATGAATTTATTGATCTTAAACACTTTTAACACTTTAACATTGTGAACACTTTGAAAAACAAGCATTAAATTAAAATAAATAAGTGAAAATATAAAAATAAGAATATATAATAATACCAAAACTGCCAACTGTTAGGACGTTGTTTTTAGACGTTAGAATTATGATCTAAATATACTATGCTTAGTATGGCCCTTAGAAGGTAGAAGTAGGCAAACAAGATCATAATTAAAGTTCAACAACTTCCTATCTGACTATCAATAAGCAGTAATACAGAGCGTATTGATGGATATCTCTTAGTTAATGTATTATTAGCTATAGACAATGGTCATGTAGAATAAGGTACTAATAAGCGCTCAATATTGACTAATAAGCAGCTAGTTAGCTACTAAGTAGCATGCTAATAGCAACAAGTGAATGGTGACCTTAATTTAAAGTGTTACCAAGATTTATTTTAAAGATTTCATGAAAATGTCATTACCCTCAAAAAGAATTCATGAGTGTGTTTCATATTGCAGTTTAATGGAACTTTTCCAAAGTATCATGACTTGACATTGTTCAGCTGCCCTTACTCAAGATGAAGCCTGTTGTTGGAGGTCTTTAGTGGTGCTGTTGTCAGCAATCCTTTGGCTCAAATGAGAACACACATCCACAAAGGAGCAGAAACTTTGAGGTTGGACTACAATTGGTTGGAGAGTTAATGAACCACAGGCATGATCGAGTATGTTCTCTGGAGAGATTATCAACAACAGTCTAGCACTCCCTCTGCTGCTGACTGACTTGGGCTCAAATTGGCTGCGATGCTTCTCCTAGTTTGTAATGAAAGCTGTCTTATGGCTTGGTAAATACACTCTTGTCTTGTCAGACAGTAGAGAACAAAGGGAAATTTCAAAGGTTTTCCTTATCTGCCTTTGTCAGCTTCAGTAGGCATGATTGTAATGAGTTGGCCCAAGTAGTTTCAAGGGAGCTTTTTCTCACAGCCCCACTGAATTTGTCAAAGGCTATCAAAGGCAGTAAAACAAACAGTTATGCATAGCTCCTCAATGTTTTTTGAAGCCCTGTTAAGTCAAACATTGTATTTGGAAGTGACTGTGACAGAAAAGAGGTCAGAAAGAATGAAAGAAAAAAAACGTTTGCCCATTTTCACACATCCTGTAGCAGTAGTCCCACAAGACTTCAGGATGCCTTCATCTCATGAAAGGCAAGTGCAGTAACAGTGTGAATACACTGGCGCAATAAGATTTTGTGAAACACTTAGGCAAGGAGTCAATGCAGCTCATCAGCCTCCTGAGGCAAGCAACACATTTAGCTCACTCTGAGTTTTAAGATTGAATTAAGTTTGGTTGAAATTTACAGAGGCAAGCTATTTAAGACTGTAGAATAAACTCCTAAAACAATCTTTATTTTTGCCTCTCTGAAGCTGTTTTAGGGGAAAATGAACCAGCAGATTAATCAGCATAAAAAACTTGAAGATTACTATGTGCAGATGTTTGTCAGTCTTGTCTGTGTTTCTAAGGAAAACATTTCTGTTGTGATCTCTTTTCCAAGTTCTTGTCAGTGGTGGGTGGTGCTGCAGCATTTTATACCAACTGAGGAGTCCTTACAGAATTATTTATTATCTTTTTGAGACAGGATGTGCATGATTTTTGCAATGTTGTGAAGGTGAAAAAAGGCCGTCTTTGACAATTGTTTTAGGTTGTAGTTTAAGGTGCCAGATGAATACATATCCAAAACAATATTCTCAAAGCCACTACATGAATCCAAAAAGACACAACTCCATCGCACAATGCCACAGCACAAATAAAACCACCACAACACAAATGCAAAAAATGCATTAATGTGGTGACTTTTTGCATTCGTGTTGTTGCTTTTTGTATTTGTGTTGTTGTGTTTGCTTTTGCTGTGGCTTTTTTAAATTTGTGTTGTGGCTTTTTGCAAAGTGTTTTGGATGTGCATTCGTCGGACAGGTCCTGACCACCATAAAATCCTGAGCAAATAGAATTTGCATTAGTAACAGTGGTTCTGGGTGACAGGCTGATGCCATCTAGGACAGTTATATCATTAGAAAATGGTGAACTCCACAGCTGATTATAACAATGAGCAGGGGTGTGGATTGAGAAAAGAAGGGGAAGTTTGAAGAGCATCTGGTGAAGAGATGGATAATGACAGGACCATGGGAAAAGAAAATGTCCTGGGAGAAATGAGAAGGAGCTGAAGAAAATAAGTGAGAGTTGGTTTAATTATAAAACATATGACTTAGTTTTTACACTCACTATTCCATTCTTCCAATAAAATCAATATCCTTTGTATCTACTTATGGGTCAGTGTCTGTGGTTTTTTTTCTTTTTTTTTCTTTCCTTTGTCTGCATTTTTTCTCATCGTTTAACACCACAAACGGGGTGTCAACTTTTTATGAGATTGAGGCATATTTTAGTCTTGCAGCCAAATATTTTCATATTTAGTGCGTGTGCGTGACCATCACCGGCCTTCCCTGGAAGCTAAGCTGGCATTCCTTATTAGATTTCCCTATTATGAGCCAGGGAGGGCAGTGCTGCACCGCAGTGATCTGAGGGGGAAACAAAGGCTAGACAGGACGAGACAAGGCGAACAGGGGAGGGAATAGGCAAGCAGTGCTATCAGAATTGAAGAGTGCTGTGTTATTTCTAACCACCAGCTCCACATCTAAAAAGAAACAAGACAAGACAAGACAAAAACAGAGAATCAGACCCAAAAAGAAACTGTGTCGGACGCCATTATTGTGGATGCCCTGTAAGTATAGAGTAGGCCGCCCAAGGATACAGGTGAAAAGAGGGCATGTGTTTAGTGTAGAGTCTCTGGGGAGAGACTCAGCACATTCTGGAGGGTCCCAACTTTTTTCGACAATGGGACTCAACAGGAGCTAGTAAGCCCTGATCAACATGCAAGTGTGATGAACCCCGAAGCCCAGAGCAGCCATCACAGCACAGCAGGGCCAGGCTGGCAGAGCGCGCACCCCCCCACGGGTCACAGGAGCACCCAGGAGGTATACCCAGAGAACCACCAGAGCCACCGAGAGCCACGCGGACCCGGCGAACAAGAGGGGGCAGCGACCGCCACACCCAGCGCGCCAAGACAGGCCCAGGTGGCGTGGGGCACGAGGGCAATCCCATCACCCAACACCCAGCCCCACCCACCCCAGCACCCCCCAGCACCCCAAAAATTGGAGAGCAGGGGAGGCAAGCAGGAGGGGGATGGGGAGGACATAGCGCCGTACAGCCCTGCAATCCGCCCCACCGCAGAGCCCACCGTACTCACCCCCCCCCCACCCTTGGAGCCCTAATTGTTGTGTCCCTATATGTGCCTAAGAGCAACTATATACAGTGCGGTGTGAGATGTGTGAAGTGCACATTAAGAGGCAGACTGGTTTGGGGTCCGGCCCGTGAGGACAGAGCAGTGAGAGGGACGGGTGTGAAACTGGCCCTGATGTAGAGGGCCCCCCAGAACCAAGAGGCAAGGAGCCACAGAGGACCCACAAGAACCAGCCGGTCCCGCCAACACTACAACCCCAGGAGCCGCAGCGCTAGAGCAGCGCCCCGGCGGACGCCATAGTCCCACCACAGGTCGGCCGCACGCAGCAGCCCGCCCCAGATGGGTGATCGGGCCGCACCAGTAGGAAGCAAGGGCCCCGAGTCCCCACCCCACCCCCCCAGAGCTGGCACACCGAGGACGCAGGACGCACACCACGCAGCACCACTAAGCTTGCCCCGCCCCACCAAACCCAAGGACAGCACCAGACCCGGACTAAGGCCCCCAGCCAGCAATACCCGAACTCCGGCGGCAGCACACAGGCCCGGAGCCCATGCCCGGCTGAACCAGTGTACCCCCCCCCCGCAAGTAGACCACCCGGCCCCCACACCAGGCCCCCAGGCAGCGGAGGGCCCCCCCAGGCAGCGGAGGGCCCCCCCAGCCCTCCCCCCAGGGGGGGGAGAGGGGCGCAGCGGAGCAGGCAGGCAGGTGCAGAGGCAGGAGGAGGGAAGCGAGGCCGGGAGGGACGGGGGAGCGACAGGAGGGCCGACCCACCCCAAACCCCAAGGCCAGCCACAGCGCCCCAGAAGACGCCAGCCACCGCCCTCTCCCAGACCCCCAGGAGAGCGCGTAGCCCCAGCAGACCCGGAGCCCAAAAGGAGGAGACACTGGGAGCACCCACCCCCCAGGGGGGAGGGGCCCGAACCAAGCAGGCCCCGCAGAGCCAGATAGCAACTCCAGGGACAAGAGGGAAAGCCACCCCTAGTGCATGCAAACGGCCTTGAAGTCCGTGGTGCCGTCATTCCTTGTTGAGGAGAGGGATAATAATATAGCGTAATAAGTGTCTGTGTTTTCAATGGACATTTAAACCAGTGAACACCTTTTCTTTGGAGAGACAACATATTTTGTCACCCCAGACAACCTCCTTACAACAAGCTTTGTCCACTTTGCTATAAACAATTTCCAATAGTTACTACCATTTTCTAGTAGAATGTTCTTTTTTTACATTTTAGAATGTAACTATTGGAAAAATAGGTGAAAAAGTGTGTTTTATGACCGGTCACAATAGTGATATAATGTGTATACTAAATTTACATATTTCTCCTTTGAAGTCATTCAGATTATTTCATAATTAGTCTTCACACAAAGAGATCTCTCTCTCTCTCTCTATCTACATACATTATATATATTATATAATATATATATTATATATATACAGTATAGCCTACTGTATGTATATATATTGTATTGTATGTATGTATATATTGTACACATATATATGAATATGTGAATATATATATATATACACGTGTTTAAATATACAGTACATATGTGTGTGTGTGTGTGAGAGTGTGTTAACCAGGTGAGGTGAATAGCATTGATCTTGACATCCCCAATTAGTGACAGTTGCATGACTGGGTCGGAGCATCTCCAGCCAAGGCCCATTGATGGGCATGGAAGCTAAGTCTGGCATGCGTGGTTTGTTGAGTCATTGGCCGTGTAGCTGCAAGCCAATCAGGGGGACCTGATAATAATATAATGGACATTGGAACATTGGATCTAAACGACGGACCACTGAAAGAAGTGGCCTGGAGGAACACAACAAAGAGTTTAAGGTGTTGACTTGGCCTTCAAATTCCTGAGATCTCATTCCAATGGAACATCTGTGGGATGTGCCAGACAACCAACTCTGATCTATGGAAGTCCCATCAACCTGGTTACAGGGTACAGGAATAGGTCTCTGATGTTGTTGTCTTTGTGCCAGATACTACATCACAACTTCAGAGGACAAGTGTCTTGACAGGCCCAGCACCACTCATCTGCTCCATTGTATTTGTTGATGCATTTTGGTTGTGTGACTTTGTCAAAGGCACTTCGCTTACTATAGGCTGTATATAAACATGGACGAAAGTCTGAGTGACATCATGCATTGTTTACTGAACTGCTTTTTTGCAAGCCCATCCATGGCAGTTGCCATACTGGAAATGTTGACTCGATCAAACATTCGGTCAGCCAAACAACTGGCAATGAGCTGGAGCCGAGGAAGGCCTTAAGCCTCCTGACATACAGCGACAACGCAGCCACTTGCTGTTAGATCGGTCGAACCCCTAACTATGTATAACTTGTATCCTTCATAATATATCAAAACAGGTGTGTTAAAAACATTTTTTAACACCTTGAAGTTGCGGCTTGGTTGCTCATGTTTTATCTCTTGACAGAGGTCACGCTGTATGTCTCTTCCATGTTTTTTTTGCCACTGTGACAATGTTATTGTCTGTCCAAAGGACCAGCAACACTTCTGCTCAGAACCTTAGACGTTCCCCTGGGATGACTTCATGAAGTACTTCTATGGCTTACATGGGACATCAAACAGAGCTCCCACATCCTATTTTTATCATTCATTGAATAGTGCAAGCGAAGTCAAGAGGTTGTAATAGAAGAAGTATATACTTGGAAATATTTGGTGGAGACTAAATATTTAACCTTTTAGCTGCACTAAAAAAGTCAGCAGGATGACAATTCACTATCTTTTCTTTAAAAAAGTTATGGAAACTAATAAAAAAGGCTAATACACCTGAACATATCATTCAAACCAGTAAACTCAAACTGCCTGTTCAGCAAAATCAAAGCCTTTTAAAATCAGCTTCTGAGATCTTTACATTTGCTTTTCCAGATCATTAAAGTTGCATGCTGTCAGCTCAGTTAGAGTCAGTTGTCTCTCAACCAGAAGGCCGGGGGTTCGATTCCCAGCTCCTGCAGCTACATGTTTTATGTGTCTTTGGGCAAGAAACTTAACCCCAAGTGTGTGAATGGGTATGTGTGACCTGCGGTGTAAAAGCACTTTGAGCAGTCAGAAGAAAAGCGCTATACAAGCTCAAGTGTGTCAAAATGTTATGCACAGATTCAATCAACTTGTTTTTTCTTATTGCTAATGCATCATGAGAAACAAAGCACATGGATGGTTGTGTTGCCTCTTTCTAAATACAAACACACCTGCAATTAATATAAGAGAGCATTTTGAACAGTTTGATGACTATAGGCGATCAATAGAAAGACGGCTATAGCTACATCTGTTTGCATTGTTCGGTTTCACCTTCATGTAAAAGTGGAATGCAATCTATGAAATTGGTTAAGTATTGTATTTTGATTTTTCTGTACACTACTGTTCTCATTGCTTGAGACTTCTAATACTACATATACCTGTTTAAAAAACAACACAACTGTAACAGTATAGGAGCTGTGTCTAAGGAGATTGAAATGAGTTTCAAGCTCATGTTTCAGCAGTGAGTCTTAATTCACACTTGGTCTGCTGCAGGCAAAAAACAAAGCTCTATAATTAGGCCCTGAGAGACATCAACAGAACATTCCGTCCAACAATTCATTATGCGTTTAACAGATGATTAACAACTGCTGATTCAGTTAAGTGCATTATTTTTACATACTTCAATCGGGATTTTTTCTAAACTTTGCCTTATTATTCAGGTAGTTTAAAACCGATAATATCCCAGAGGAACACAGGTTGTGTGAAGAATGTGAGATGAGAGAAGTTGAGAATGAATTTCATTTTCTTATTATCCTTTTTTCATGATGAGTTAAGGAACACCCTTGATTAATGAAATGAACGCTCAATATCCTAAAATGTTTTAGAGCACTGATGATGGCAGGATGGAACGGTTGTTTGATTTCAATGTTTATAAGCTGGCCACTAAAGCCTGGAAGAAACATCAAGATGGTTTATTTCATTAGTAATATTATTATTAAGTGTCTACTTTTGGTCTTTGGTCTCTTTGTGTTAATAATGGTGTCTTGTACGCCTGTTTTGGGCTGGGCATTTTGTTTATGCATGACAAAATATATAAAAATATCCAATCAAAAAAAATATAATAAATTTCTACAAATATCATATCTTCATGGAAGCTCCTGAGCTCCATTGTCTCGTAGGTTCATCTTGAGCGCCCACTTACGCACGTACGTACGCCTAAAGCAAAGAGCATGAATTAACAGAGACCACATTTATGATACCCCTTACTCGTGACTGGGTCTACAGGCTGGGTGTCCAGTCAGCTTAGTCAAAGAAATGAAGCTCTGCTCTGACCTCTGTCTATATTACATTTTTTCAGAGTTGTCCCAATCCTTTATGTCTAACTAATGAACCTCTGACTGAAATAATATCCGTGCAAATATGTGTTGATGATTTTCTTTCGTGTACTACATTTTATTTTGAAGAAAAGAAAGCATGAAGCAGCTGGGGAGCGCTCTGTGCCATTTTACTTTACTTTCAGTGCAAAGATGGAACTCTTCTACCTCCTCACCTTCGAATGTGTACAGGATTTTTTTGTGTTTCCCCACCTGCAGGTTGTTGACCTTGTCAGTGATATTTCAGGCTCTAGGGACTTCTTTCACTTGGCTGGAAATACTCGCTGGTGGATGGAGGGGGGAGGTTGTCATGGAAACATTCCACTGGGATGGGACATGGTGCAGGCTCCAGGAAATAATTTGAAAAGCTTTCATTGATAGCTGTCCAATGAGCTGATTTCAGGTCTGTTAGGCTACCCTCTGAGGCTACTTAAAGGTTCATTCGTTCTGTGCACACAAAAGGACAGTGGCACATTATTTTTTTTTAAATGTGCAGGTTGACAAATGTCACTTGTTCATCACTTTAAGCAAAAGACACCAGTCCCCTGATAGTCCATGACATTAACTGACTTTTGGTTGCATCTCTTACTAACTGTATGAAATAAAGCTGTGGTGTGGAAGACAGTTTCCTAATCTGCATTACTTAAAGGTAAATGCACCCAAAGCTTAATTAGTTATTGACACTAGTGTTACAATGGAGTAAGTGACACTTCACTTTAACCCCCCTTTTCACTTATATTCAATTCTTTCATGTAAAAAGAAATCACATTACAATGTAGATTTAAAGACTTTTTCAATATTCATAATTTGATGCCTCAATTTCTTCCATAGCTTCTATTAATGCGGCTGTGGCTCAGTTGGTAGAGTCGGTTGTCTTTTCAACCGGAAGGTTGGGGGTTCGATCCCCAGCTCCTACAGCAACATGTCATTTATTTCCTCGGGCAAAACTCTTAATCCCGAATTGCTCCTGCTGCTTTGTCTGTGGCGTATGAATGTGTGTGAATGGGATTATTTACGACTGATGGACACTTTACAAAGCAAACTCTGCCATCAGTGTGTAAATGGGTGAGAATTGGTAGCTGTGACCTGCGGTGTAAAAGCGCTTTGAGCAGTCAGAAGACTAGAAAAGCGCTATATCAGCTCACGTTCATTAACCATTTACAATTTATGCCCAACACAAGGAATTCATAAAGAAATACAAAACTTGTATAAAAAGAGAAAACTCTTAATTTTTAATATGATTGAACCATCTATCATAACATTCTTGTGAGAAGCTGTTATTACAATTGTGTCATATTGCTAATCCATTGTCAACTGGTTAAAGACAAACCCTAACTGCATACGAGAGTAGCTAAACAGAAATGGTTTGATTGCACCATTAAGCCCAGAGTTGTCCTCATAAATTAGTTATTCACTTATAAGCAAGCCTATGAGATAAAGATGTGCACTGTGGTGGAGTTATGAACCTGGCAAAGTGTGCCGTAAGTATAACTCAACAGATGACACTTGTTTACACACAGAGGGATGATTGCTGTTTTATCGTGTTATGACGGCAGCGGTGAAGAACATCGACTCATATTGCTATAGCATATGACCGTTTAAAATGACACAATGATGAATAACTGTAGCCTCAAATGTGCTCTGATGTCCTTACCACGAACAGTGCAGTATAAAATACGAGAACATTTTGGTTGAATATAAAATGGTGACTTAGTGACAAACAATTGTGTCATCTGTACTTGCTATCACTAACTGTGATCAATTATCGACATCTCCTCCCCATTCCTTCAGTCGCATTATCCTCCCTATGTGGTTTCCTTTATAAAAACATGGAGATGCAGAGTTATGTTCACAAAAATGATGGCAATATATCCACTATCTTGGTTTGGAATGACTAGAGCTCTGTTTCTGATTTAACGGTATATTGTGCAGTAAGTATATTGTACCAGGATAAGAATTTAAATGATTCTCTGATAATGGCTTTGCAGGGTCAAACGCTGCAATCTGCAGCTCGCCTTTTCTCTCAACACTATCGTTGTATCATAACACCCATAACTACGATCATCACGCCTTAACTAAAGACATGTATATGACATGATGATTATTTTGCCTTAGCAAAATTCCCCTGCACAACAGTCATGCTCTTTAAAGTTTACCTCCAACTTGCAAATGTATTTAATGTATGAAAACAATACAAATTTTGTACTTTTGATAGTAATGGCTCTTGGTGTCAAAATTGTTTAAAAAAATAAGAGGAATGAAGATTTTATTAAACTTGCTCCTCAAAACAACATGTTGAAGTGGGTAAACCATAACAAAAGCAGTGATTGTATACATATCGTAGCAAAATAAGAAAAGAAAAATGTCAGGAAATTTCAAAAGCCTTACATCTACTTACCTAGTTCATAACATTCATATCCTATTGCTGGTTTACAGTAGCTGCTCTGCAAACTTTAAGTCTACATCAAACATAGTGGTATTCAATGTACAAAACTTAATTTAATAATAGTTGATACAACATTACAGAGGGATAGCTAACATTATTCAGTAGACAGCATATCAAGTCTAAACATACTTTGTTTAGCTTATATTTGTGTTGATAGACAAATTTGTATATATATTTCAGTGCACAACAGTCAACAGTAAAACTGTCTCACGAGAGAGAAAGATTGCAGTATCTAACAGTTCTGCCAAAAATGTGAAAAAAGGTTTGATTTTGCATCTTTGTCTGCTCTTGTATGCTACATCAGTGACAATGCTCATGCTGTGTTAATCACAACAAGTACTAAAGATAAAGCACAGTGAATACTAATTCAAGAAAGCTTTACAAAGTTGCTGTGTCATGTTTCGAAATGGAGGTTAAAAAAAGCTGTATGTAAACCAAAGATCTATAAATCTCAGTTTGTATTTGAAATTAAAGAGAACGTCTAAAAGAAGTGATTCAAAAATTCAAACAGGAAAGACAAAATAACTCAGTTCACTTTTACACAAAGAAGCATTGATGTATATTTGTGCTCCTGAAAGAAACTAGTCTCTCTGTCTTCCACTGGATTGTAGCTCTCACCACATGTAATAGCTGCGTGTAGTGTCCACCTGACTGGGTTTGGTCTCAGATGAGCCCTCTTTCTCCTTTTCAGTGTCAGCCTCCCACAAATTGATAAGAGGAGGGTACAACTCATTCAGGGGTATTGATGAAGTTTTCTGCATGTACTTTTTCAGAGAATGGTGATAGTTTTTTCTCTTCCACCTCTTAGCAACATACACTCCCAGACAGGCCAGACTTATAATTGCAAACATTGTTGCCATGACTGCTGCAAGAGCAGTGTTGGTCCCTTGGTCAGATATTTCAACAGTGAAAGCTGATTGCTTTGTTGTCACGTTCACACATGACTTCTGCGTTTGTTGGTGGATGTTGGAGACAGTGAGGCACACCTCATAGTCAGTTGCTGGTTGTAAATGTGTGAGGTTGTACTCATGGACATCCACAGGTACTTTGGCAGTGTAGGTAATATGTGGGTTGTCTATTTTCACGGTGGCAGATGACCACTTAAGGTTAGAGGTCATTACATTGGAGTTTATTTTCCAGGAGACCAATATAGAGTGAGATTCTGTTTGTTTGATGTAGATCTTCATAAGCTGAGTACTGTCTAACAGAGTTCCATTCACTCGTATGGCTGTCACTCTTGTATCAGTTCCCTCTGAATTTTGAGCCACACAGGTGTATCTGCCAGATTCCTCTATTTGGATTTGAGAAATTCTCAATGTCCCTTCATTGTTCAGGCTGTACTTGCCAGACAGGGTGTCCATCATTACCTTGTTCCCCATTGGTGTTACCCAGTAGATTTCCGGCTCAGGCTGGGACACGGCTCTGCAGTCCAAGTCAACCGTCATGCCAATGTCAAGGTTGAGGTGGCTTGGGAAAGTATCATGAGAAATCATGGGCAGGCACAGGTTTACTAAATGATTCTGCAGAACCTCCCTCACATGCAGACCCCTTACCTCTGCAGGGATAGCACAAAACATGGACAGAGGTTCCATAAAACGGACAGTGGTTTTGTTTGAGCCCATCCACTGGATAACACAGTCACAGCGCAGGGGATTGCTATGAATGCTAATCTCACGTAAATTTGGCAGAGAGTCCACTGTGGACTTATAGAGGGCATTCAGGGCATTGTTGTTGAGCATTAGACTCTCCAAGGCCGGAACGTCTCGAAAAGCCTGACGGTTGATATAAGATAATTTAGGGTTGTTAGTGGCCTCAAGCTTTGTGAGCTCAGGAAGGTTGTCCAGTGCATACCTGTCTATAGAAACCAGCTCTCCCATGTTATTTATGCCCAGTTCCTTCAGTCTTAGCATGTTCTTGAAATCTCCTTCTTGAATCTTGTGAACTGGATTTTTGTTTAAATCCAAGAATTTCAGGTTTGGTAGTTTCTGGAGGGCTCTCTGAGGAACTTGCACCAGCTTATTGTCATAAAAAGAAAGGCTCTCAAGATTGTCAAGTCCTATAAAGGCATTTCCAGGGATGTCCGTCAAATCCATCCCAGCCAAAACCAGGCTTCTGAGGTTGCCCAGTGGTTTGAAATTAAAGTCCAAAATTCCAACAACAGGGTTCTCTCCGATCATGAGAATTTCAAGATTGGGTGTAGATTCAAACCACTGGCTGCTTATGGCCTTCAGTTTGTTAGAATTAAGATGAAGCCTGAGCAGGTTGTGGAGCCCAGAGAAGGCATTGGCGGAGATGGTGCTTATCTGATTGTGGTTTATGTAAAGCTCCTGCAGGTTGCTTAGGTCCTGCAAACAGTAATCAGGCATTTCTGTTATTTGGTTCTCTTCCAGATGAAGTGTGGTGAGCTGGGTCATATTGGAAAGGCCAACATCTCGAATGCTACTGAAGTTGTTCTGTGACAAGTCCAGCTCAGTCAGGTTGAAGAGCTGCTCCAGCTCCTCACTGGTTCTGGCAATGTAGTTACTCTGTAGGAGGAGAACCTGAGTTTCACTGGAGAGGTTCCCCGGGATGCGAGTCAAGCGAAGGTCATTACAGTCCACTGTTATGGCTTCTCTGTAAGTGGACTGTGGAGTAAACCATGGTCGGATCTCACAAACACACAGCTGGGGACACTCATTGCTCTGGACAAAGGATAGTCCCACAGATAACAGTATCAGGCCAGCAAACACCTGGCCTAGAAGAAAGCAGTCTAATCTCCATCTAGCCATACTGAGAGGGGACAGGAGGAGGGGCAGAGGACCTTGTGAGTGTTACAGTCATCAACCAGCTTTCCAAAGGAAAGGTCTTTCAGTCCACTGAAATGGTCAGAAGTTGAAGCATACGGCAGAATTTTGAACAAGATCTTGAAGCCTCAGTGTTCTGCAAGAAAAAAGAAAAGACAAACATATTTCATTAGAAAACATGTCTACCGAACATAATAAAGAGGATAAACAATTGTTAATAATGTTTTAGTCTTTTTCAGTTTTCCAGCAAAAGCATCCTACAGCCTTGGTAAAGTTTAAGTACTTGGCTTTAAGTGAAATATGTCAACAACTCCTTAAAAGTTTACAGTAAAATGTGTTTATGATATCCATGTTGCAATTCAAAATAAATCTTCAAGTTTTGTTCTGTCACTGTCTCTGCCGTTTACAAACACTCCACCAAGCCAAGACATATCTAATCCTATAATTGCACAAGGGATGGCAATGTGAGTATGTCATCACTGAGTTGCTTGGTTTAAACATTTGGAAGGACTGAGTTATCTCTGAAAGATTTCCTGGATTTACAACACTTTTATTTACAGAAGTCAATTTGTTCCAAGAGCCAGCATGGTGTAAAATATTTATTTTCAAGTAAAATACATCAGCAAGTATTTAACTGATTTTCATTCAATTTGGCATCACCACATTTTTCAGTGTTGGTACATCAAATTCTCAAGTCCATTAAAACATGCCTTTAAAAGCTAAAATCAGTTAGTGTGACTTTAGACTCTTTTATGTCACACTAACTGTTTGTTCACTTTTTTTTAAATAGAATCAGATTTTAAATAGATTTACAACTTCCAAAAATCTATTTTTTTTTTCACTTCCTGCTAAGTGCTAAGGCTAGCTCTTTAACTCAGTAGAATGCCAAATGGAGCAGCAAGAAATTCAGCCAGTCACACAGATGACAGGAGTAGATCCTGAAGTATGTACTAATTCAAAAATAGACATGAATCATGAATCATGAATCATTATGAATCAAAAATTGTAAAAGATAAAAAAGACAATGTATTTCTGTGCCTTTTAAGATATAAAAACTAAGTTTTTAGATAAATGTGGTTGACCATATTTGCAGGCTGTCCTTCATCAACCTGAGTACAACCCAAAGTCAAATCCAGGTAGTGTAGCCCAAAAGTTACCAGCCTCCTCCTCATTGCCATCAGCTCCAGAATTTGATTGTCAGAAAATATATTTAAAAAAAATTAAAATGTTGTTTGGGCTTTTACCTTTCCTCCATGAACTAATGGCACATAATATCGTGGTTATTGGCCGGCTAGCTTGCTAAAGTTGCTAGGTAACGTTAGCTTCAAATATATGGGTTAAGTGTTGAACTTAACACTTCTCACAGTGAGTGTAGAGAAAAATGATCAAATACCTTTTACAGTAAATATATGGTATATTCATGCAACAGTTGTATCCCTATTGCTCCACTTCTTACACAACATGTACACTTCTAGCTTTCTGCAGCAGGACTTAAGAGATCCCATCACTCAAAATCAGGTGAATTTACTAATTGAGACACATAGACAGTGCAGAGCCGTACGGCAGCACCATAGTACCACCATAGCCTTCTCCATCACACCGCTTTATGGTCAACACCAGCTTAAGTAGACAGCACTTAAGAGGCTTTCAAACAGGAGGGTGGTAAATT
Organism: Tautogolabrus adspersus; assembly: GCA_020745685.1. NCBI lineage: Eukaryota > Metazoa > Chordata > Actinopteri > Labriformes > Labridae > Tautogolabrus > Tautogolabrus adspersus. The sequence goes on along the minus strand of CM036538.1, from coordinate 9,178,605 downwards.
CATCTGAATGCAAACTGCCTGGCAACAACACTAAGAAACATGTGCATGTCTCTGCTCCTCCTACACTAGCTATTCTCTATGGAACAGGGCGGAGCACAAGTGCAGCAGGGATACAACAGTTGCAAGCCTTTAAGCTATAGCACTGTATATTATGACCATTTGTGGTCAGGATTAGTGGACGGAGATACTGAAGTGGAGATTAGCTAGAAGCAGTGTACTTGATTCTCAGAGGGAAACAGGTCACCTAACACTTGATTTCAGTGGAATCTAAGAAACATGCAACGTAGAACAGCAGGGTTCATCTCTCAATTTCAAAATAATTACGAAACGTTTGTTATTTAGAGACAACCTAAAATTTGTTCTCATTGCAATATTTCATTTAAACAATACATGACTCATGATGATTTAATAGAAGGACTAATGCAGGATGCGTTATGAATTCTTCCTGCACAACGTTCATAAATGATCATGTCACTATGGTGTTATGAAGTTAGTTCAAGTTTAATAGATAATCAGTTAAATTAATATAAATCCTTAACAATATTGAGAATTAATGTGTGAGCGTGAGGATGGCAGGATTTCAAACAGGAATGTGTTTTATAACTGTTTAAAAATAATTATTTTTGTTAGAGCAGAACCTGGTCTGCTTTCAGAGAGGCTGAGCAAAGACATGTTTGAAATTAAGCTTTAACGGTGCAAAAACTTTGTGAGCAGGATATATAAAAAACCTTAATTTGTGCTCTTCATTGTACAACACGTTGGGGTCAATCTAACATTCACTTTGTTAGCCACTCACAGCTTCGTTTGTGCTACCCCTTTATAGAATATAAGATGAAGATGTTTCTAAACCTGTCTAATAGTCAGTGTAAAAATCAGTGTAAACATCCTGTTGTTGGTTTTTACAACTACTAAAAGTTGTAGGGGCCTTTCTGACACATGTTTACATGCAGGTCCATTGTGGTCAGAGTTCTATAACCACAGGACAAGTTTAAACACACAGCAGGTAGAGTAACACTCAACGCAATACAACACAACCTCAAAGACAGGAAGACAGGAAACTGAAAACCCCACAGGTTTGAACCCTTTTGAACTTTATGAAAGTATACTTGAAATAAATACAAACAGCTGCAGACACGAAGCATATTTTTTTGGTGGAAGTCTCAGATGGTGAGCATCCTGATGCTAGTTAAAAATACAAAGGGAATTTAGCAGAAAGGCCATTAATTACTTGTCATGTATTCTTGTCATGGTATCAATGGTACATAGACAAATGGCAATTGAACTTCAATGAAGAGTTGAAGTCAGATTTTGGTCACAATAAACATTTTTAACCTAAGTGGGTGGGATACAATGCAATAAGTTCATTAAACAGTGCTTTTGGGTATTACAGTAACTGAAATTCAATTAATGAGCCTTTTAATTTTTATGGACAGGTTGAAACACAGTTGTCTATATATTATTTTTTAGCAAAAAGGTACTGACTCCGCCTTTAATATCAATAAAAACAAAGTATTTTCCTGCATGCCGTGAAAGTAAATATATGTCATTTCATTTGAGGGAATGTCACTTGTGTTATACCAACTTTAAAATTAGGGCGTTTCTGTTGAGTTTTTTAGATGTGCCTTTTTAAAAAATATATCAAAATATTGACTTAAAATATCCTAATACTGCTCTTTGCTGTAAAGTAATAACCATTTAAACTATTGAGTTGGACAGGTACTGCATCTGCCACCAAAGTGCTCAGAATGTGAAATTTCTCTGTAATGAGCTCTGTTGAGAAGTACTTTTTTCCCCAATGCTTCTACGTCTATTTTCCTTATCCCATGAGACTTATGTATGTTGATATGTGAGTGATCTTAGATTAGAACGCCCTTTAACAAAATCATATATCTGCAAAACTAGATAAAGTCCATTTCTAAATCAACCTGAAACCCTTCGAGTTCAAGAATAAATGTTCAAATTCCTGTCGAAGCCGAACTAAGGACACTCAAGGGAATCTGTAAATCTTGATGCAATAGGAAATGAGACTGAAATGGGAAAAGAGGAATGTGATCTAAAGCTGGTTGTGCTCTCTCACATGAAACAGCCCAGAGGGTATTCAACTCTGCTGGCCTAGGGATGCCTTTGAGCACTCTTAAATGACAGTATACTGATTGCATGGGGAATATTATGTAGGAAACTGACAGATAATGACGGGAAACATGCATCTATTATGTGAATGAAAGAGTCTACATTCTCTTTCCTCATCCTTTCCCACTTGTCTCTATGACCTAAAAATAAAATAAAAGCATGTTGCAGCTTCCTAAAAACACTTACACCCTGTTTAAGGAGTGATTACATTTGTTTTCTTTAAGGACAATGAAGGAATGCAGTGTTGGTTATCCTTCAGTTTCCCTGATTGTCATAATTTCTTATGCTCACACCTGCCTCTAACGATCTCTGCAACAATTCTCCAAGGATTTAATTTAACACTCTAATTCCTCGCAGGAGTCTCAAATAAGCAGAAGTTGAAAAAAGCCTGTTTTATTTGAAATGTAAAGAAAGCTTTCAACACACAAGGAGAAAACACATAAGGATAAGACACAATTAAGATATGTAGGGTATTTATGTAACACATTTCACTACACATATATCTCCCAACAAATATAACTACATTTTAAGAAATGTAGTGGATCTCTATTTAAGTGTTAAATATGATTGTGATCGTTTCACATTTGATGATTCACGATTCAAGGGCTTCCTAGTTGGAAACAACTGGGCCACACTAGGTCATCAACAAGTTCAAGTAACACTTGTGGTATTGATTTAACAGCAGCTTGATCGCTGTACCTCTCAAACTAATTCACCTTCACACAGAAAGTGTAGGTTCTGATTGGATGGATGGAAGACTTCGAAAAGGGCTGATTGATTTGATTGAGTATGTTGATGGTCTTTTGGATTAAGGTTTCAGGAAACAAAATACACCACAAATATAAACAGCAGTTTTGCACTCGAAATTTGAGAAAAAAATTAAGGAAAATGTTGACCCATTGTCCATTATCAAAGTGAAGTTTCTGAAGTTTCTTTTCTGACTTGGTTTTAGACACCATGGAGCAAGACAAACCAGGTGTGTCCCTCTCTGACACATCCACACATACACAACGCCAGGCATACACATTTCCTGCACCTGGTAGCAGTACACATTTTGATGTCTCTGCATATCATATAGAGGGCAGGGTGAGCTGGACAGTTACTGTGTCTGTTGTGTCTGAGACCTAAAGCCCACAAAGGACAAAGGATTAATGCTTCAGCCCTTCTTCTGAATAATAGCCCAAGCTAAGCTCAATAACCTATAGCTCCCCAACCCCCCTTTACCCTTGGGAGCTAATGTTCGTGGTGACTGGGGATGTGGGATGGGGTGTCCCCCCCATGATCCCTGCTGTCTCCTAACCCACCCCCCTTCCCACCAACACATGTACACATGCAGACAGGCATACACCTGCCTTTGACACACATGCCACACTTTAAAGGTGTTTAAAGGTGTTTCCTTAGGCAGCAGCTGCTAGTACCAACAACAAAAAAGTGTGCAAGAAAAACTGTTAAATAATTGTATTAACAGTGTAAAACCCAAAGTTCCACAAAAAAGAGGACTGTCAGCACTTTGCTCTTAAAAGAGGTCAGAGTCCTCAGAGGTTGGACTCTGCAGGACAAAGCCACAGAGTAAAAAGCTAAAAAAATCATCTGTTCTCATCTTAAACCTCTCAACAGTAGCTTCTGTCCCTCTGCCTAAAGTTCAGTGAGTGATGCAAGTCAGCAGTCTCCATAACAAAAGAGCAACAGCTGCAGCTACAGAAGCAGCGTTTGAGAACCACAATACACCCCCTGCCAATGCAACCCCATCCTTACCAACCCAATCTTCTACAGAGGGCCTTGTCTTTTCCCCGAAAAAGACACAGCGACTTCTTGCTAAGAACGGAGGAACCGAGACATCTGCCGACATACTTAAACATTAATATGCTAATCACATTTAGTAAACACAACGTCGCGCACGCTGCACCTTCTGGCATGGCAAGTAGGCTACCGCAACGAGATCAAAGTAACTTTTATGAAGAGTAACATCTACCGCACCTTAAAGGATTGTGCTAATTTAATCAAATAATACCTAACAGGTAATGATTTATGAAGTCCAACCTTATTACGGATCGATAGTTCAAACCAGACTGCATTTAAAAAAACGATCATGCCCTTGAGTGTGTCTGCATCCACACATATCCTAATGCATGGCCTTTGCAGGGAAATATTGAATGAAAACAAATTACAATGTATTATTTTTTTACACAACAAAACACAAGTGTTGAGAAAATGTGGAGACTATTCAAATCACTGAAAATACATTTCCTAACCAAATTTGCTGCGTAAAACAATCTGACTGGCTACAGCGTGAACATTCAGTCGTTTCTATCCTCACCTTGTTGGCATTCCAGTCCTATGTTCCCAAGCACACAGGTCCTTTAACCAGATAGCTTGCCGGCTCGGCTTCAATAAAAAACAAGAAATAAGATCAATGTTATTGTGCCAAGGGGAGGGGGTATCGTGGGGTGTTTACAGCGATTTGTCCTGTGCGTATCCGATCAGTCCTATGGCTCCTCTGAGAGATGCATAGTGTGGTCTGCAGAGAGATCTCCGACCTGCTGCCATCCACCACCGACCGGTTTGTCGCTGCAATAGTCCTCCTCTGCCGCCGCCGCCTGCTCCTCCTATGGATGGAGAAGAAAATTGATTAAATAAAAAAAACACCTGGCGATGTCCAGACCAGTCAGCTGATTCCCCAGCAGGCTATTGGCTGAGAGCGTCTGCCTGTCACTGTCGGCCAAGCAAAGCAGAGCACCATCTGCTCCGGGCTTGTTTTGATGAGAACAAAGACAGCAGAGGGCGGCGGGGGCATGGGGCGAAGGAGGTTGCGTGGGTGAGGGGGGATGATGGGTGCTACATGGCATTATTGCTGAAAAAAAAAAAAAAACCAAAACTTCTTCCTTGGCCTCTTACAATAATCTACAATGATCCTATACAAACCTGCGTGTTACTTTGTGTCACTAAAAGATCACCGACGATAATTATATTGTCGCTTATTACTACATTTTTTTCTTTTTCTTTGGTTTTGTTTTGTTTTTGTTTTGTTTTTTATGCATTGCCTGTAAAGCACTTTGGTCAGCTGAAGCTGTTTTTAAATGTGCTATACAAATAAACTTGACTTGACTAAATTCACTATAACACAACATGCATTTATAACAAAAAATTGCAAAAAGTGAAGTTACTAGGCCTATATAAAGTTTTTCAAATGTATTTATTTATGAATTTACGTATTTATTAAATAATGAATTAATGAATTTATAAGGATCTTTAAAAAAGTATATGGTCAAAAGTATGAAAGCCCCCATAATTGATGACATGATGAAAAAAAGATGATCCATACATTTGGAGCATGAAGAAAGGCATTTTGAACAGATGTTTTAAACAGATGTTTAAAGATACATGTAACACATCCATTGATCTCAAGCTCTGACATGCACATTTTGGATGGGGTTGCAGGAAATCAATATCACTTCTTGGTTAGAGGAGAACACAAAATGTTGAGAAATGAAACAATAAAAATAGCAATAAGGCAACAATGTTATGCCAATGCATTTAAAGAGGACATATTATACCCCTTTTCCACCTTTTCAAACAGTCCCCTGTGGTCTAAATGAAACATCTGTGCTGTGCTTTTGTCAAAATATAACATGAATCAAGCATCAGAGGAGTTTGTGACCCTGTATAAACCAGTTCTCTCAGATCGCTCAGTTTTGGTGTGTGTGTCTCTTTAAATGCAATGAGCCCCCCTGAGTTTCACAGTAGACATCACTCCTCTGTAGCAAGAATAAAAATGGCAGACCTGTGCTGCTGTGCAAAAGTTTTGCTCTAGGCTGGGGGTGGAGTCCATGGGTGGAGAAACCAGGGTATTTTTTTTTACCAGAATCCAGCTTGTGATGTCACAAACTGAGAAAATTTGAAACGGAGCACTTTTCTCTGTGTGGTAAGACTTATGCAGACCACAAACAAAGGACTGGATGGGTTTATTTCACATTTTGTGGGTTAATATACACTCAGGTTACCCAAATATATGTTAACAAACACTGTAAAAGTGGATTTTAGTAATATGTCCCCTTTAAGAAATGTAATGACAAAGAATAACTTAATCATCATAAGCAATGTATAATTCTTTGTGGAAGCTACAGATGACTTGCCAAATTAATGGTATATTCAAATCAGTTATTCAGTGACTTGTGATATAAAAAATGGCAGCATACACACACTGAGAAATATACCCTGGGAATCGGAATAAGCAGCTAATTGTTATACAGGGATCACATGATTACATATACAATCAGCTGAATATGGAATTCCCCTTTAACCAGAGCTCAGGCTTCAAAGCATTTTGGTTCTATTTATAATATAATTTATTTTAACATCTTACATGATTTGAATTAATTATTTGCTCACAATTGTGATGATACAAGGAGATTATGAGCCCTGTGTTGTCTTACGTGCTACCTGCTCCTGCCTGTTGCCATGTCTCAAAGTGCATGGCAACTGCAGCAAAGTATGAATGAGGTCTAAAGGGGTCTAAGTATGAGCTATGAATAAATAATTGGCTTTCATTCTACAGCCTGAGAGCTTTATACTCACCTTAAACCAATTTCAATCAAACCTCCCGTTAACAAAAAAAAAATCTGTACACACACATGATCTTATCTGCTCTTAATTTTCTGATATACATTTGTCTTTCATTCTAAAAACCCACAACTCTTAGGGAATCCATGCTTGTGCTTGCAGCAGCCCTGGTGTTAAAGTGTTTGCACTGTCCTCCAGAATCAATTTGCTTCATGAGTGTCCTTCACTTTGAAGCACCACCATCTTAATGCACTCCTTCACATGAAAGAGCAGGCTGTTCTGACATCTTTAAAGCAGACAGTAACCAATGGCTTATTGCTATATCATGCAGGTTCATACAATGTACCAGATCAGTGCAGAGAGCTATAAAAGTGCATTTTGGCTTAATGTTGAAAGAGTGATGATTGTCCACCAGAAGAATGATAATGTACCTTTAAAGTCACACGCATTGAGATGGAGAGGAGGTTGTGTGGGATGGCTGAAAGTGGGGAAAAAGCAGTTCCGTTCAGTACTCATTGTTTTCATAGGGCTCTGGCCCGAACAGAGGAATGAGGCTGTGAATGGTGGTATATATTCTTTTATTAAAAGATGGAGCTAAACTCTTTAATTCTTCTCATTACTACACAAAACAGTTTTTAAAATATATCCTGTTAAAACATTCTTGTGACCATTTCTGCTGCCTGTCTTTTTTTACTTTTGTCAGCATTCAGTTTGAAACTGCAGCCAAACAGAGGCCACTAATCTGCACTTTAACCCTTCAAATTCAGTTTTCATTACAAATAAAATGGCCTCAATAGTATTAAGGAATATCGAGCCAGAATTGTAGATCCCAACCATGGCTTTTATAGCAACGCTTAAGCCAGTTTTTTTGTGTGTGTGCTTTTCAATAATAGAGTTGAGCCAAACATAAAATCTGGCTACTGTTGTTACAGAATCTGGTTCCAATAAGGACTTGATCCTTCAAAGAATGATTGGACTGCTTAGCCAAAAAGCATTTACAAACAGATTGAAAAGCCACTCTGTGGCACTGGCTGACTTGTTTATCTCCACTGCCATGAACACAGCCAATGTGGTGTATTTGACATTTTTTTATATCCCACATACTGCATAGCACACTCTAACAAACTGACTCAGAAAATCTCACCATGCACCCATGTATGAGTAACATTTGCTTAAAACCACAGCCGTCAGCTTTTTTTTTTCATGGGAAATGTATGTCTTCAGCATCAGGAAAATATTTGGGAAAGAGGGCATCAGACTGAAATGATAACAAGATAGACAAGAATCAACAATCTTGTATTAAATTGAAACAAAACAATTCAATTTTGTCTTAGTCTTCTCAGTGTCTTTTGAGGAAAGAAACACAAAAAAATACAATTTTATTTTTGAGGTGTGTGTGTGTCCGTGTGTGTGTAAAAGAACATCTTTCAGTCAGCTGTCGTGGATTATGTAAATTGTAAATATTCTTGAGCTTGTATTTCGCTTTAGTCGCCTGATGAATCAAAGCCCTTTTAAACTGGTTTCACCTACCCATTACACAATGATGGCAAAAGGCTGTTACTTAAAGTGACCATCAGTTTTAACTAATGCCATTCATACACAATCATATGTCGCTAACAATGCAGCAGGAGCAACTTGGGGTTAAGTATCTTGCCTAAGGACACATCGGAGATGTGGCTGCAGGAGCTGGGGATGGAAGCCCAAAACTTCCGGTTGAGACACGAGCGACTCTACCACTAAGTGATCATGGATCATGTAGCCGTGTGTTTACAATCCAGGCTGTTGTAGTTGGGTTTTTGTACAAGACTGTAACTGGTCTGGTTTGTTTTCTATCGATTACGTTTCTCTGTCTGTACAGTTTTAAACACCACAATCTCTCTTTACCACTGGTCATTATCAGGGCAGTGCACTCCTAACCACATGATGTCCATCTTCTCCCTTTTTTCCAATCTTATTGTTCAGTGGATCTTTCTATAGTTCATCTGATCTAATGCAGGACAAATGTGTTTGATATGGTGAAGACAGCTGTAAACTTGTGCAGTAAACATTCTGGACTGTCAGGTTTTGTCATCTAAGGATGTGACACTGTGCATGTGCAGCTTCAGATCAAATAACCAGATTTAAAGAAAACCTTTGTGAAGCAACAGACATATTTTTTGTGTGCTGCGTGTGTCACAGTTTTCAGCAAAAATGTATCACGCAGGAGCTGGAATGAATAAAAGTTTTTGTGCAAATGACTGCCAGCTGCTGTCTAAAAATAGTTTCACTTCATGAGGAAGTTAGGAGGGAGATCAAGGAAACTAGTCTGTGTGATAGGAACGCTTATATCTAACTACATTTGAACATTGATGATAAATATAGCCAATCTCCAGGAGAATTATATGATGCTATATGATTTGATAATAGAATTTCACTGCAGTTACACTTCCAATATTAGGACAGTTTCCCCAGCGTACACTGCAAAAACAGAGTACGCTATTTTTAGAGAAACACAAAAAGCAATTGTCTTTTAAAGGTTGTGTGGAAGAGGTAGGGGGGGAGGATGATTTAATAGGTGGATGTGGGCGTAACAATGATTCAGGGCCAGACCTGGGTGAAGGCAAGCCCAATGTTGGTCCTTTGACGGACGAGCCTCTGGCTGACAGGACAACTGACAGAAAGTTGAACATGAGCCAATTGAAGCAGGAGCAGACTGAGACACTCGCTCACTCACTGGCTCACTGGCCGACTGGACTCTTAGCACACTACCCTCTCAAACCTCTGACAGTGTAACTCAGTGTGAGACAGGACCGGAAGAAAAAAAGGCACATGTAAACCAAATTTTGCTCCAGATTAATTCAAGTTTAAATTGAGTAAAGATTTTATATTTTTGGCTCTCACTTCAGTGTTTGTATTTCCCCCATTGGAAGGGAACACCAAACCATTTTCCTGAAGCTACATTCTTTAATATGACGATCTCCTTATCGGCTGCCTTTCTTTACCTTCCTCTCTTTTCTGTTTTTTTTTTCTGGAGTTGCCCTCAAAACTCTCACTACTGTTCTCCCATAAAAATAAACTATTGTCCCAGGGCATTTTCAGGTAGCTGCCTTTCTGCTAAGTAAAACATTTTCTTTGTGACACAAAGGCTAAAACACATGTAGTCAAATTTGATTTAATTTTATAAGATCATACAAATGAGTTAAGATGACAATGGAGGACAGAGTCCCTTAATGGTGCAAGGGTAACATTTTTTTGTAAACATGATGGGCCTACCTGAGGTTGTGCTATTTCAAACCACAGACAGACTGCTAAAATTGGCCCTCAATCTCCTGTTAATCATCTTTCACAAACTGTAATAGAGGTTCCTTAAAAGGAATGTTCATTTTATTTTTGTTAGTTCCTTTGAGCACTGATAACGTAAACTCTTTCAGTTTACATTTAAAAGGACCTCAGTTGATTTTGTACATTTTCTTAAAAAAAAAGAAACAAGGATTGCTTGGATTGGATCTGTACTGGCAAACAGTTATACCAGGTTAATTTTACATGTCCATACAAAGCAAATCCAAGGAAAGGATGAGAGAGATGACTGTCATGCAAAGTTAAAACATACCCAATCAGGTTGGATAAAGACCTTATCAACAACATTTAAAAAAAAGAAGCTGTTTGAGTAGACTGGATGAGCAAAAGTGGAACCAAAAAAAAAAAGAATGAACAAGTTGCACAACCCTAATTGATCAAAGTTAAATGGTTTAACTTCCTTTTACCTGGTTTTGTTGACACATTATTATCTGAATTAGCAGATAATACTTGAGGTCATATGATCTGTTCATCTGCTTATTTTACATCTCTTTGCTGTTAATTATCAACACTTATGCTGTGCATGCATGGGCATGCTCAGGAAATGAGAACCCATCTATTTTTTTCTGCCCCTTTTTTATACATGTACTGTATAAGACTGAAATGGCTCATATTATAACAGTACACTTTGCCCACTGTACATGCAGAGAGCTAATACACCACCTCATATTGACAAGCAACACAGAAGTCAGCATTACAGTTTGAGGGTGAGAAGGTCAAAGGGAGGAATCAAGCTCACTAGTAAGTCAGCTGATTGTTGTTGAACCAACTGTGGTTGCCAGGCAGATTTGGCAGCTTCATATGTTTTAGGCAGTATGATCACTTTCACACTTGTTTTATTTCCATCCTGTTTTTTTTCACATCCTATCCCTCCCGTGTAGCAGCCTTCTCCCTACACAACCAAGGTGTTTCATTACTCAGTCACTTCCCTCTTTTGCTTCAGTTACACATCCCAGCAATAAGGCATGCATATGAACTCTTTCAAACTCAGGCTGTAAATAACAATTCAGACTTTTAGATTGCATACAAAAATATCTTCCTGAAATGCCTCCAAAGGGGGCAGAGTATCGTACTGTATAGGGTTGTGAGCTGGAATATAAATAAGCAAACAAGAAGTAAGAGGGTTTCTCTGTACTCTGTCAACTGTTTGTGACAATAGCAGACGAACGATCCTGCATCCGTAGGAGTCTTCTATCTTATCCCATGAGACTGAGCAGCCTTTGCACCGCTGAGGAAGTGAATTTACACCACAACAGGCACAGGAACACTGCCTTTAAATATTAATAACATCTGCCTAGTAACCGAACATGAGCTTCTCCTAGGGATGTTACAACACTATGGGCCACAGAGCATGTAAAGCTTGAGAGAGAGGTCAGCTGCTCACTCAAATGGATGGATTTATGGAGGGAAAATCAAGAGGTAGAGAATGTAGAAAACCAACACCATTGAAATTCATATATTCCCACATGGAGCCCCATAGACAGATCAAAAGCTAACTGATAAGCTGGCATTGCCTGTCTGCTTCAGCTCCTATCTCTGGATGGATACCCCAGTGAATATCCCCCCTGTGATCACTGAGCACCTGCTGGAAAGAGTTAGGTGTGAGACTGCTGTGTGAATGGATGGTCCATTTCCTGGGACGTGGTGGTGGGAATTGCTTCTGATTTTCAGAGCTGTTGCTGTCCAAAGTGTGTTGCTGAGTTCATTTCAAAGCGGGAATTCCCTGCAAAGAACTCTTCCAAGCAGTAAGGTTCTCCCTTAAAATATATGAATACATTTTTGATTTGTTATTCCATATGTCCTCTATAGGCTAGGTATCTCTTTAGAGGGTCCTTCGCGGATTTACATTTTTTTCGTTTGACATTTTTGCAGAAGATAAAGCCACAGCTATACTAGCTTCTTTATAAAAGTTTGCAGTCGTGCATTTGAAAAAAAAAAAAAACCTAAAAAAATATACCAACTGGAAATTCTTTTCTTGATCATATGATGTGCAAACATGCCCATAATCGATATAATCTGATCAGTAAAAAACTTAAAATTAAAATGAAACTTCAATTGCTAACATTGCTTTGCGTGACAGTTTTGTATAATTTGTAAGAAAATACTTAAATGCTGACAACACACATTTACCAATTCAATTAACTCTTCCCAATCTGCAGTTATATATATATAGTTGTTTTTTTTAACAACTGCACCACTTAGGTTTTCATGTTTTATTGTGACGGTTGGAAATTGTAATCATGGATGTATGCAGTGTTGAAAGAAATCTCCAGCATAACCCAGTTTGGAAGGTATTGAAAAGTCAATAAAAAAGCTAACAATCAATATTTGACTTACTCATGGGAGCATTTTTAACTATGGATGTATTGTTGTCTTCATCTCCAACATTTACAGGTGCTAACTATTGTTTATTCTGCATAATTAACAATTACATTTCATAAGGTTTCATAAGCTCAGGCTTCTAAAAAACTGCTGAAGAATGTTGACACAGAAATGGCTCAAACAAGCATTTGTAATGTTAGCTAATAGCAAAGTGTTGCTAACGTTTAAAAGCGTGTATGACGTTATTTAGTTATTCAATGTAAATTAAATATACTCACAAATTAAAGGCTAGCACATGAACAACACAAAATCTAAAATAAACAAATAACCATGTATAGTCATGCACAGTATCAGAGAGCTATTCAGGTCTAAGGTTTAAAATCATATCAGTTACATAACTACTCTTTGTCCATCTCAAATGCTACAGAAAAGCTCATTAAAAACAGAAATGCAAAAAACAATCATATGTTATGTACAGACACCTCTCAAGAATGGTTCTTGAGACAAATGAGTTCAAATGCAGATCTCACAGTGATCATGCATTGACTCCACTGAAAATGAAGCGACATGGATCTCACCATGATCAGAGCGACTGAGGCTGGCTCACCCAAGTAGTGTCATTTAATTAAAGAGAAAATTACAATCAACCTCACAGCACTAAACAAGACACTGCTAAAGGCGAAATAAATTTGCCTCATTAGGTCACAATATTTTACACAGAATTTGAGCATAACCAGAACTACATATAGTTTTTGTTCTTAAAAATCTTCCTTGGCAAGAATGCCTTGAACTTCACATAATGGTACGTTTAAAAAGTAAAAGTTTCCAATGCTCATACAAAAACGACCTGTTGAGGTGCCATCAAACAAGGCACTTAACCTCCAACAACTTCTGTCCAGCATCTCTGTTGAAAACAAATCTGATTGCTGTTGTGCTAGGTAGGTTCCAAGTGTGAGTACCTGGTTACTGTCAGAGTGAAGCCTGAAAAATAGTATTTGTGCACTTTGACTACTCGGCTCACATAAATAATAAAAAAAGGCATGGGGGGGGGGTTTGGAGTAGGTCAAGTCAAACATAAACATTTATTTTCTTCCTTGACGTCCATGATATGAGATAAGATTGATTTTACCAGAACAGCAATTAAACGATGTAGTCTTGTTTTAATATTCCGAGATGACAATGTAATAAGGTAGGAATTTGTGGGAGTCAGCTTTGGCAGTTGAGGTTGAGTTGGGGACTTGCAGTAATGACTTGCATTTCTGTTATGATTTTGCATTAAATTGTGACAACAAGTAGAACTCATGCTATGTAAGGTCTGGCAGGGCGGCCCTGAGAGAAAGAGAGCAGAGAAAGATGCATGTGCGTGTGCATTCTGCAATGGAACAGATGGAGCGTCTGACATCCATATGCATAAGGCAGGCGGTCGCCAGCCTATCACCTTGACCCTTGCTATGGGACTGGGACCTTGGACTCAATGGAAGAGAATGGAACCAGTCTAAGCCTAAGTCTAAGTCGTGTTTAGGCTTTATCCTGTTGTTAAGAAAATCGGCTGTATTCAAGGCTGCATTGAGACAGTTGAGAAATGCTGCTTTGCTCTCAGACACCTGCTTGGTCACATGGAATTAGTGTTAGTAAATGATGGATGAGGGGGGAGGAGACATGAGAAAATGTCACAGAGACACCTTTGTTTCTAAGGCTTGGAAACAGGCAGAGTTTTAGGAGGTATGGAGAAAGAGTCTTGGTAAAGAAAAATATGCTGAGAACAGACAATCATTATAAACAGAACATAATTAATCTTTCTATAACTAGGAAAATAATAAATGGAGTTCTTAGATTATCAGTACAGTCTTTACTTTCTGCAATTCTTTCTGATCATTTGGATTCTGCTCTGACATGAAGACAAAAGTAAAAGCAGCAGCAGAGACTTTATTATACAATTAACCTTTACATAGTTCTCGGGAAACTAAAACAATTATCATGAAATACGAAACAGTAATGACTGCAATCCATATTTAAATGAACTTTTCACGGGGCTGTCTAGACCCTTGTTTGGTTCCTTTGCTGGAAACAGATTTCTGTCACAGTGATGGTAATCCAATTTCCAGTCATAAAGGAATCTTCTGCTTCTGATTGCCAATGTAGGTGACCTTTGTATAAAAGAGATGGTGGCACAATTCCTCTGACACAGCCGAGAAATGGATATGCTAACACTAAACCCTGGGTTACTTCATTCATTTATTCGCATGGGATACCATCCAGCATCAACTCAGCAAGTCATTTTTCAGAAAAAGGTTTTTTTTAACATGACTTTTTGGGCTTTAAGCCTTTATTGTAGATAGGTTAGTGGTTAGAGTAGGTCATTGGGGTGGAGAGTGGCATGCGGCAAATAATAAAGGATACAGTCTCAACCTGTTTTTTTGTGTATCTTGACTTAACATTAGTTACGAATTGGTGCTAAACAAATAAAGATTGATTGAATATGATTGAAAGTGCCAAGAGTTGAGTCAAACACGGGCAGCCCACTTCTAGAAGTATAGCCTTCTTACATTGGGGCAGTATATTTTTTAACTCATTTATTCTCTAAAAGCCTCCCTTTTTTGTCCCTAAGCTTGTGAAAAATAGCTTAGATGTACAGCTATGTTATTTCGAGGAAATATCTCTGGTAGTGCCTAGATAAAAAGCAATCAAATATTCAAGAAATCACAGTAGCATGGCATGTTGTAGCACAGGCCTATTCAACTGGCAGCCCAGGGGCCAACTCCGTCCTGCGGATCAGTTATATATACAATTAAAAAATAAATGTATAAACAGGGAGGGAAACTTGTGAATGACTGTCATTGTTGCCACAGTAAAGTGTTAAAAATAGCAGAGCTCTCCCGTTTAATAGAACATCTTTGGTCCTGTGCTCGCAGCATATCACAAGCTTGTATTGTTGATGGAAAAAAACGGCTTTTGTGCACTGTACTGCTGTGGTGGGCTTGCTTGTCTGGCTTGAATAGCCCTGCTGTAGCACAACACTCAAATAGGAGGACACATGATATAGGGGCATGATCTCTGTTGATACAGAGTGTTGGCCCCTTCTAGGGGAAGAGAGATAATGCAGAGGGATGTTTTTGATTTAACCTATGATTTGAAGCCTACTCATTATGCCAGTAACATGCAATCCTTTATGTAGGCCCTTTGTTTTAAACATATTCGTATATGGAAAATTACGTGTTTCAGAGATAGACCTCTCATCAGTTTAGCAGGTAGAAAGAGGATGAGCAGTGTGAGCAGTATGTAGATGTTTAGTATAAGCTGTGATGACAAAGCAAAGTTCACTTTTAACCATGCTCTGCTAAATTGTCAAGAGGATGGTGAAAAATAGCTCCTTTAAAGCAAAAATATGTAACTTTTCCACATTAAAATAGTTGTTTCAAAGTCTAAAGCCGTTTTCACATATGCACTCTGGATAATATCTGGAGTAACTCGGAGATTCTCCCGACCTGGCTGTTCACATATACTCCTGACAGTGGGAGATTATCCCTGTCAGATGGGAGGAGGGTCTCCTGAGGTAAGACGGGACATAAAAAAACAAAACGCGGAAGTAGCGGACGAAGCAACAGAGTCCGCTACACACCGACCTATAATGACAATATTTGCCTTTTTATCAATGCTATGTGTAGTCCAACGAAATGACAACATCAACAAAAGAGCGGAGAACAACATACTGACGAACAGAAAACGTAATGCAGCTGTTTAAGTACATGCAAGGAGAGCGTAGCGGTCGCATGCAGACACTCTATGCACCGTGCAGCAGTCACAGTATAGAAACGTCACTCCTCCTCCTATTGGATCGAGGTGAATTATCCGGAGAATATCCTGCGGCGTTCTTACATCAGCGCACTCGGACTTTCTGCGGAAAAAATACCGTGTAAAAGTCAGAGAGAAAAATTCAGGTTTTTCAGGAGATTTAAACAACTTTAAACAGGTGGAATCTGGTCTCTCACTTGTCCGCAGATCGCCCTGGTCTCCTGCCTAAAGCGCTATAAGTTTGGGAGCAGGCCACAGTTCTCTGGCAAGAAGTGGGCTTCTCACAACACTGTTCCTCTGCTTGTCAGCAAATACACGTTGTGTGTGATAGGGAGTAGTGGGGGAGGCATATCAGCACTGTGTGTTTTACAACAGTGCAGTTGCATTCAGAGACCTTCGGTTGGCGCCAAAGCAACCAAAGAACCTATAAAGCCCTGTTGAATAATTTACTACTGCTAGCTGCGGTACACAGCAACAACCTATTTTGAAGCAAATGCTGTGAAAAGTGGGAGATAATGTCAAGAGAAATTCCATCGAGTACATGCTTTTGACATTTATTCTCTATATTTTATTTGTCCATTTGAAGGCAATACTAATTCAGTGACTTCCAAAATAGAACAGCTCACCACAAGAAGTTACAATATTGTTTTCTCTAAATTTGTGTAAAAATGGTTTGGTCTAAATCATCTAAGTTGTCTAAAACATCCACATTGTTAGAGAGGACAATTTGATACTGAAGATGAAGCAGGTTTCTGAATGAGAGGACAAAAGCAGGAGTATCTGAGGAAACAACCTGCACAAGGTGAAAGCTAGCAGCGTCTAAAAAGTGTGTTTAGCAGTTAAGAAAACAACACCTGCCTCTGACTACTTCTAAGACGGGGCTTACCTAACATATACAGCAACATATGATATTATAGAAATCCTATTGTACTGCTACAGTTGTACACTGTGTGGAACAGGTTACAGTCACTGAAATGTGAGCTACATTAGATTAAAAAAGTGTAATTGAGAGATTCCCATGGGCACGGATGGAGTATCTCTACTCAAACTACAGTATGGGTAAACACACATTGGTCCATGAAGCAAAGCTGGCAGGAAAAACAAGGGAGTGTTGCCATTGTGAAGCAGCAGAGCAGTAAAAAGTTCTTTCCTCACAGCCGGAGTGGGAGAAAAGTTCTCTGTGGAGAGTGGGAGTGTGTCTCCTTGAAAAACTCATGATGCTGAGGCAAGCAGTATAGAGACAGCAAACGCAGGCTGGGAGATGGCACTGAACATTGTGTGCATGTGCATACATGAATAAATAAAGGATAGTATTGTCTTTTGAATACTTGGTGGATCAATCCTGCTCAGAGATCATTCATTGGGAAAGTGCTTAATAAGGCTTTGCTCACTTTAGTAATGAACGAAACTGTAAAATCTCAGTAGTTTTACCTGAGTGTGTGCTCATCTCTCTCAGCACTGTTGGGTTGTGTGTGTGTGTGTGTGTGTGTGTGCGTGCGTGCGTGCGTGCGTGCGTGCGTGCGTGCGTGCGTGCGTGCGTGCGTGCGTGCGTGCGTGCGTGAGAGCGTGCAGCATGCATGCATGCCTCTCTGTGTGCGTGGGTGTGTGTGCCTGCATGCGTCTACTTTGTATTTTACATATAAACAAGTGTTCATTGCATGTGTCCCTGTTACATTTACAAATAAAAATAAATTAAATAAATTATAGCCCTAAGTGCTATAAAGCTTTGCTCATTGACAAGCCATACTATCAGTGTAGCTCCTTACCATGAGGAAGGGCACTTTGTTACACCTGCTGTGTGATGTGTTTTTTTACTAGCTCCATGGTACAATATGTTCCCTGATCTGATGTTTTGTATTTTTTTAAAGACTGGATTAGCCAATTGTTAAATCAGCAGTGCAGAGAAGTGATGACTGCAAAAGTTTATGATTAAAATAATCGTGACCAAAAGTGCTTTCTCCAATCCACCTTTTGGTTATTTATCATTTTCCTTTATTTTCATTCTCAGAAACAACCAGTTGATTGACACAGTTGTCAAATATCCCCCAAATAACATGCCACCATACTCTTTCAAGTACTGGGTGTGAGAAACAATAACATCCATTTGTAGACGTTGCAGCGATACACTGTGTGAAATGGAAAGATATGATGAGCAAATGTACCACATGCTTTCTTTTTCAGGGAAATGGGAAGCTAAGTTATCCACCTACTATAGTTGCACATATATCAACTTAACACCCATAATTCAAGAATCTTTGGTCCTAAGCCTACCATGCTCACAATGTTTTGTTACAACTCTATTAAGGTGGGAAAATTATGAAGAGAGAATGCACAGTTTTTAAATAAACATTCTGTACCTCGAAAAACAAAATGATCACTGGTATTGCATAGTTTCATCAGCCTATGCCTTACTGCCTTCTCCACATCCATGGAGACCCAACCAGAGAATATTCTCTTTGCTTCCCATGAAGCTACCAAAGAAATGCTGATTGTGCTTTATCTACTTTCAAAGGACACCACTGTGTATCTATTCACAACCAAATTTAAATAGCATAAATTAATAAATATGCAAAGAACATGGCCTACACAGGCCTTTCTTTATCACAGAGTGATACATTTGCATATGAAGTAATGGTGTCATTAGTACAGATGGGCAATCACAGATGAATGAAGCCCACAAACCTCAGAGAGTGAAAGACCTTACACTTAATTGTTGTGCCTAATTTTAGAGAATGAACTACATTGCTATATATCATTAAAAAAAAACTATAACATGAGTTTACAACCACCTAGCATGGCCTTACTTGCAAACATTTAAATGTGATTTTTTTGTAATTCTATTTATATTGAGACAAAGCAGAGACATACATGTCAGTTTAGCATCTTCATACATCATCAAGCTTGTTTTTTTACACCAAAGAGGGAAAAAATAAACAAATAAAACTCTTAACCCTGACCTGATTACTGAGGTAAATTACAGCATGCTCAACTCACAACAAATGACAGTATATAGTGAGCATATTCACAAGTGAATGTTCATTTTCCCTCCATGAACTCATATATGAATGTCTTCACCCTACCCTTCTCAGCAAATTAAGTAATGCACTGAACCTCCAATATTTAAAACAAAGACATTATAAATACACCAATAGTTAACTCTAAAGGAAATTACCAATACATTTTGTTAGCAGGGATCCATCGGTAAAGTCTTTAACACTCTAATCATCTGAAATCTTTCCTAATTGGCAATATGTACTCAATCCGCAGTGTTTCTACAGTCTTTAACATTTTTCCTGAAGGCAAAGATCAACCTCTATCTTTAACCACCTTCTGGTGACAGCTTTATTTGCTTGCATTCAACATTATTCTTGGGGCTACAATGTTTGCAGGCTGTTCGATAATCTTAAAAAAAAACAAGCTGATCATTGTTGAATATATCCTCTTTATGGTTATATGGAAAAATAATCCAATTAGTACACTGCAGATAAAATAATATTATCAAATTCATATGGAAAAGTAAAATCAACCTCTAGTCATTAATTTTCTGCCTTGCAATCCAGTTTTGTTTATGGTTACCCAGCTGTCGTTGATTCCTTATATTTTATTATATTCCTCATATTTTTTGTTGGAATTTTAATGATTTTAAAAAAATGACACCCATAAAACCCATAAAATTTGCCAAAAGTATTGCTTTACTCTTTTCTGAAAATTGGTGCATTTCCAATAGTATTTTTAAATTTGAATTTAAGTGTTTTTTAATTTAATTTTTATTGAAGTGAACACTGGCTGAATTCTCTTTTTGAGTTCATGTAGCCCTTTTCAGACATTTTCCATTTGTGTTAGAACTCTATTTTTAGGCAAGGCATGATCTGAGGCGAGGAGCTGTCTTTGATTCCTGTAGAGGTGGCTCTTTGTCTGGGCCAACAGCCAATCAGCAGCAGGCTGTCTTCCACTCGCTGCTGTCTGTGGGTGGATATTATGAAGAGAAATGGCAGTACAGGGAAACACACAGTGCTCTGTAGTAATATTGCTAGATTTGGGATCGCTGTTAGTGCCTCTATGGATCTGTGTGGCCTGATGGAACACAACACAGCTGCTACTTGTGTTGCTTCCTGGCCTTTGGCTGGCCACCAGTTCTTATAAACATTTAGTATTCAGTTGGGGCTCATGGACTGGGGCCAATAAACAGAGAGGCTCTCAGATACAAAGACTGCTGTCTGACTTAAGTATCAAAAATTATGCAGCTGTTGCTCTCTTGTTTCAACAGTTCGCTGACAAGTGGAGTGTGAAAAATGTCGTCTAAACTGCAGACTTTTTGTTTGAAATTTTAAACTGGGAGTTCTCTCACGATTTCAACGATCTTAAAGAGTAACTGCTTCTTAATTTACTTTGATTATAGGTCTGCAGGTGGAGAAGTGTTGGTGTAATGAGTATCTCCAAGGGTGGAGGGTGTTACATCCTTTAAGTATGGAAAAAAAGTGGTTGACACTTGCTGACAGGGCCTTGGATGTGATGCAGAGACCCCATCACTCCTCTTCTCCTCCTTGTCACACACTCCTCCCATCATTGCAGGTTTACATCTAGAGCAAAGTGCAGATGTGTTGGTTAGCGATGGCTGCTGTGCCATTCCCCTCCCCTGGTCCTGTTGATTGATTCCCCTGACAGGAACCCCCCCTTCCCACAAACACACACACACACACACACACACACACACACACACACACACACACACACACACACACACAAAGAGAGTGATTAGAGAGTTACAGAAAAAGTGTCTCAAGCACTTTTGGTTTAAACTCTGAACCAAAGTCATTTGAACTTGAAGAGACATCCATGTTCCGGCAGGCCTTCCACCAACGTTCCCAAGGAACCTAAGAGGAGCAAATGATGTGGTTAGTAACTGAGATTTACAGATAACAACATGCAGTAATATGATCTCACAGAGAGAGAGAGAGAAACCCTTTTCACGCATACGAAAATCTCCTGAAAAACTCTGGAGATTACCCGGAGGGGCTGTACATGTGAACGCAAACAGCCGAATTTTTCGCGGGGACTTCACCCGGAGTTTCTCCTGCCAGACCCCTATTATTTTTTCCGCAGAAAGTCTGAGTGAGCTGATGTGAGAACGCAGGAGCATATTCTTCAGATAATTCACCTCGAGCCAATGGGAGGGGGAGTGACGTTTCTATACTGTTACTGCTGCACGATGCATAGAGTGTCTGCACGCGACCGCTACAATCTCTGTGCACGTACTTAAACAGCTGCATTACGTGTTCTGTTCATCAGTATGTTGTTCTCCACTCTTTTGTTGATGTTGTCATTCCGTTGGACTACACATAGCATTCATATAGGGGATAGGGAGGATCTAAGAAAGCAAGACATGATGTAAAAAGAAATACATGGAAGTGGCTGATGAAGCAACAGAGCCCAACAATATAATGACAAATTTTGCCTTTATATCAGTGCTATGTGTGGTTTGAAAAATTCACAATACCAACAAAAGAGCAGAGAAGAACACTGTAGCAGTTTCATTATGTGCATGGAGAGTGCACTGGCCAGTGAATACAGTCTATGGTCAGGATAAAAACACCATCCCCTACTGCTTGCTCACAGTGAATTTTCCTTAATATGTCTTGCTGCGTTCCTACATGGGATGGGCAGGAAAAATATTCAGGTAAAGTTGCAGTGAAAAATTTGACTGTTTGCGTTCGCCCATACAGCTCACCCCGAAAATTACAAGAAGTTTTCAGGATTCGTGAGCATGTGTAAAAGCACCATTGTTACGACCAGCCTAGGGAAACCAGCCGTAGCATAAAGTGACCCTCTCCTTATTCACCCTCAAGGATTAAACACACCAAACAACGAATTTGCAGTTCTCAATGTGCTATTTATTTAACAACACAATGAACTAAACTTCAGGGAGAATGCCTGAAAAATAATAAACAGAACATCTAAGTGATACCCAAACTACCTTACCTATAATAAAGAAACAATTAAAGAAAATACAGGTATCTTACCTAACTCCCTAACGAAAAACAGGAGAAAATACTCAAAAGGAAAAAGACTACTCTCCCCTACCAAAAGAGAACTGCATGACAAAAAAAAGAACAATTAGCTAACACAACAAACACAATCTCAACGGCGATAGTCAGTTTTGCTTTGAGAGTGAACAAGAAGGAGGGCCGTTCCACTTCCTCGGCTCTCTTTTTAAAACAGGCGCCATCGACCCTCCACCAATCCTGCTGCACCAGCTCGACTCCAATCAGAGCGCACCTCCCGCGTCACTCCAACCCTGTGGTACAGGCAGCACAAAGACAGACGGACAACCACAACACAGAACACAATAATAACACAACACTTAATACAATTGACTCTCAGTCATAACAACCATAAGTAGGACTTCTGGCTCTTACCAGCAACATTGGTTGTTCCTATTACTCACAAAGGAAGCAGCAACCAGTAGGTCTCTCTCAGCATGGATGATTCATTCTGAAGGCACTTTCTTGTCAAGAGGACTTTTAGTCAGGTAATAAAGGCAATGTGTTCTGTCAGGTGTTTGAAATTCAAATGATGTCTTCCACTTTGTTTTCCACTGACAGCTTTGAAAGTTCTCATAAAAGGGGAGAAACTGAGATGGGACCAACATAAGCTGAAGGAGAGCAGAAAGGCAAATTCAACATCGTCCCAAAAATAGATGACAGTGTCAAACTGAAAAGATATAGGAGTATTGCTATTTTTGTACTAGTACTGACATTTCAGAACAGTTGTCTGTGTTGTGCCTTTTCACAGTTATTAAGAGAAGGGCTGAAGTGTTGCAATGCTATGAAAAAAATATTATTTCACCTGGCAGTGTGTTCCTGCAGTGTACCATTGTATAATAAGACCCTCAAAATAAAATAATGTAATTTTCCTTTGTGTTTAGGTTATTGATAAGAACTAATGTAAACAATTCAGATTGATATACAACCCAACTTGGGGACCAGAAGGTGTGCAGCATTTTTTTAGCATCACAAATGTAGATATGAGCCAGTCAGCTTTAAATGCAACACATCATAAAAATATGGCTCTATAAAGCAAATCACTGCAGTGACACAGCTGATTTAGTGACTCATAAATCAAGAATAGACAAGCTTTTAAGCACCTGAAAGATTTGGGTTGATGGCCCTGTAAGAAATCTGCCATAACACCTCTGTTAACTGTCTAACAGGTGTCATCATGAAATTAAGACTTTGAAAAGTGGGAGTGAAACATGAGACCTGTCATTGTCCTCAAGTTTCTGTTAATCTTAAAATTCAAAGCTGCAACACAGTGGCACAGCTTCCCACTGAGAATCTCTAAAGCTGACAGAATGGTATATATATAAAATGATGATGATGATCATACATACGATGCATCCTATGTACAGTGTGTACATCTCTGGTTATCTCTGGTCTCTGGTAAAACAATCTGACAACCAGGGAATCCTATTAATTCAGAAATCCTTCTTCTTTCTGCATCTCCCTTTATCCCATTTTCCAAGCCCATCACAATTTTGGCAGATGGCTGTTTATCATGAGTCTGGTTTTGGTCAAGGTTTCTGCCTGTTAAAAGAAAGTTGTTCCATGCTACTGTAACTTTGCTACATGTTGCTTATTGTTGTGGTCATTGTGGATTAATGTAGGCTCTTTGTAGATAATATAACAAAGAGAAAGGTCTTTAACCTGCTCTTTTGTAACTTTTTGAGATAACATTTGTTATGAATTTGTGATATACAAATAGAGATTGATCGATTCATTAAGTAATCCCCAACACTTGGTTTCCTTGTTGTTGTCATCAACATTTTTTTTAATATTTCCAGCCTCTAAAAGAAGTTTTATTGTTTGAACAATAATTAAACCAGCCCCATGCATGATTGGCTTAGCAAGTCTGAACATTTATTGGAACTTTGTTTCCATGTTTTTCTGATGAAAACGTTTTTATTTCTTTGAATGACTCACATCTGTAGAGATTAGTTTAGTTTAGTTTAGTTTAGTTTAGTTTAGTTTAGTTTATTAGTTTATTTGAATCAGGGACATTGTACAAAAAAAACCATTAGTCTCAGAAGAGAAGAGATGCTTTGTACCAGATTTAGCTAACTAGCTAATTTCCATCCGTTGTCCCTGGGTAGGTGATGGCAAGAGTAAAATACAAATCAACTAGTCACGTGTGCACGCACAAAAACACACACACACACACACACACACACACACACACACACACACACACACACACACACGCACGCACACACACACACACACACACACACACACTTCATAAGGGGGACAAGAAAGACAGAACAATATACAGATATTATAACAAACATTATGTACAAGTTTCCCTGAGATGTAAAAGGTTATGGAGATGACACATTAATGCTGACAAGACTGGTTACTTAAAATCCATTTTTTTACTTTGCGGACGAAGGTGCAGAGGTTTGTGTAAAGTTTAAGACTAGTTGGAAGATTATTCCATTCTTTTATGGCTTTAAAAATACAGATTGTGCTAAAGCGGAGCCACAGATCATTTTAGTTGGGTCATAGGGCTTTATGTAAATTACTGTGCAAATTCATGCTTTGGCTGTTTTTCAATTGCAGCTTTTCCAAGCGATTTTGTTTGTCCATGTATTGAGAAGAACTTGCTTTGGGGCCGATCCCACAAATGTGATGGCCTATCATCTTCAACATCAATGAATCTTGAGAGGATAAACGGATAAGAGCAAAAGAACTGAATAACTCTTCCCCTGTGCAGAGCAGGTGTACTTACTGCGTGGGGTATAATCACCAGGGATTCTGCAAAGCTTAGCTAATGTGATTTTAGGCTGTGAGTTTAAGGAATTTCTAATGAGACGAGAATATTCACAGCAATTCAGTGCAAGCATGGGTCACATCAATAGGGGTGTCAGATGTGAGGCTGATGTTTAATCTGCATGGCAAATGCAACTTTGTCAAAGGCTCATAAAAAGTGTGTTTTCAAGTATGTTGAACCTGATGCACATCAACTTAACAGCAAAGCACACTCGCTCTTTATTTCTAAAAGAGACGGGAGTGTAGGCCAGGTAGAACAGCAAAGCATCCATTTTAAAGAAGCTTGCAGCTGATGTGTTACTGGATTATTATATAAGACTTGGACTGTCATTTCATATCAGCTTAGCATTTTTCTCTTCATTGAACTTTTCTAAAGCTATTATTATTGAAAAGTAGCGATGCAGAGCAGTTTTATTTCATTTATTAAATCCTCCAAACAGTAGTCGTCCAATCAAAAGCTATAACTGAGAATGACACAGCTCTGAAGCTTTGGTTTTCTCTGTGTGCTGATTGGTGCACTTTCTTAAATTCATTAATAAGGATAAGGATAAGGATAAACTTTATTGATCCCCCAATGGGGGAAATTTAGATGTTACAGCAGCTCAAAAACAGGAATATAAACAGCATCAATAGCAAAAAGTTAAGAAAAAAACAGCTACGTGCATGTTTACATGAATTAAATAAAGGAAGTAAAAATACAATAGAATTAAATAATACTAGGCATAAACACTATGTACACTTTCACTTGTGGAAAGACAGATCAGGTATTATAAAAAACACACACAGTGTGTAGCATTAATGATATTGATGGTTATTATACAGAGTCATGAGGCGGTGATGCTGTTAAACAGTCTAACTGCAGATGGAATAAAGGACCTGCGGTAGCGCTCAGTCCTGCAGGGCGGATGTCTCAGTCTGCTGCTGAAGGAGCTGCTCAGGGCCCCCACAGTGTCATGCAGGGGGTGAGAGTGATTGTCCATGATGGATGTCAGCTTCGCTAACATCCTCCTCTCACCCACCTCCTCTACAGAGTCCAGAGGACAGTCCAGGACAGAACCGGCCCTCCTGACCAGTCTGTTCAGTCTCTTCCTGTCTCTCTCTGTGCTCCCTCCTCCCCAGCAGGCCACTGCATAGAAAAGTGCAGACGCCACCACAGAGTCATAAAATGTCCGTAACAGAGTCCTGCACACTCCAAAGGACCTCAGTTGCCTCAGCAGGTGCAGTCGACTTTGGCCCCTCTTGTACAGGACGTCGGTGTTGTGTGACCAGTCCAGTTTATTGTTGAGGTGAACACCCAGGTATTTGTACGACTCCACCATCTCAATGTCCAAACCCTGGATGTTCACCGGTGCAGTCTGGAGAGCACTGTCCCCTGTGGGGCCCCCGTGCTGCAGACCACCATGTCCGACTCACAGTCTTGGTCTTACAGATAATTTATCTGTAAGACCATTTCTCTTACTTACTTTTTATAGTAAATCTTCCACCTCGATTGTAGGCCATCACACAGTAGTATAGGGCATCATACTAGCATGTGCAGGGTTCAATGGAAAACTTGAATCCGGTTGAGAGGCTAACTGTTCATGGTACATTTTGTTTCCTGATAATGTTAATTGTCAGCTAACAAGTACAACTCATTAACAACCATGACAAAAATTGCACATTTTTCCTTACACTCAAGAAAATCTTTACACATTTATGATCATGTAAAAACAACAACAATCCAAAACCAACAGTAAAGACTGAAAAAACAACAACTTACTAAACAGCGTTAAAATCTATTTTTAAAAACAAACTTTTACTTTCGAATCTCAGTTTTTCTTTTTAGAGATGTGAACATAAGTGAAAATGAAACACCAACCACTATATATTTAGAAGTGCTATGTTGTTACACTCTGTTCTTTTGCTGTGTGACTCATTATGTTAAACTTACCATCTAAAATATATGTACAGAACTCTTCATACCACCCTTTCATGCCATGAAGTGTTTTTATATTCCTTCTTATTCTGTTCTGAGGAGATCTGATAGTTCAATCAGGAGAGACAAGTGATTTTAAGAAAATTATTTATTACAATGAATAATATGAAAATGTGACTTGACAGAAAAAGTCTTTGGCGCTTGGACTCTATGGGGTGGTTGATGTGTTGAGAATGAATTCTGAGCGTCCTTAGAATAAAATCCCCCCATGGAGTCCAGACCCTGGTGGTGGTGAAGCTGATGACTTGATGAGACTGGATGGGTGAAGAATTGATGGATGATGAATCTGCTGATGAAGATGGCGGTGATGGGGAGGTGGAGGGGCGCACGAAACATCAGCATGAAAGAACTAGGGTAGAGAAAGAATCATATTTAAAAGGGGAGCAGAACGATGATAGGCTGAAAATGAGGGAGGAACGCCGTGCCATTGGTTAGATGAGTACCGCTGACGAGACAGCTGATTACCCAATGATAGCCCAAAACTGACAGCTCGAGAATGACAGCGGAAACGTGAGTGTGCGTGCAAAAGAAGAAAGGGTGAATGAGAAAGACCTGATCGTGAATCACTTATAGTCTTCCTGACTGAACTTGCGCTAGAGCTTTATTTCTCTGCACAATTCAGTGAACAAAAAAGATTGTACTCTAATACAATGTGAGATGTCTGTCTTTGAATGAAGGACATTCATGAGAGCCAGTAAGAGTAATGTTGTTGAAATGTCAGTCATGTCTAAAGTTTACACTGAAAAGAAGAGTTGAAACAAATAAGCTATGCAGCTTTATTTAGTCATTTCAAATTTAAATATGTTAGCACAATACATTTCTAACTGTGTTGTTTGGTTCTGGGTGGGTTGACTTTCAGACCCTTTTCACGATAAAAACAGAGACTTTTGCTAATAGTTTTCTATGTTAAACTGTACTTTTTGTACAACAACAGGGACGTATCAGACATATACAGATAGTCAAGTAAAATTGTCGTCACGGACTGAGAAACAGGGAACTGGACCCAAGTGCAGATGCTAATCAAACATATTTATTTTAAACAAAAAAAGTCAAAAAGACAAAACAAACTTACTATCAAAATGTCCAAACTGAAAAAACCACAAAGGGTCGTTATTGTCCCTTATCTCCATCCCTCAGCACTTGTCCTCCAGCTCTTCTCCGTAGCCGCACAGGACTTACAGCCTAACCATTTTAACCACATCCAACAATCCAATCACTTCCACAATGTATCTGTTTCAATGTCACAGACAGAGGAAACTGTTGTCCAACGATATTTTAAATGCAATGGATTTCTTGAAAGAAATGATTGATTTTCTAATGATAAATTTCTAATATGACTGATAGCCATAAACAGCAGTGAATCAGCTGCTTGGAACTCAAAACAGAGATACAGCTTTGTAAAACAACAACATCTTTTTTTGACTTTCTTCATCCTCCTATTATTGCTCATATTGGTATTGATTGCAAAGATGGCTGTTTGAGGAGCAGTAGGATGTAATAAAAGCTTGAAGGCATGTCCTGACCTGACTCTGCTACCCCCATAATACCATAGAGAGTTGAGCAGGGCACAGGGCAGAAAGCACATCAATAATTCACAGTGGTCTCACTCCACATGTAATCTGGCTTGTAACCCCCATGCATCAACCAAAGGACAGAATGTGTGCCAATTTAACTCATCCAAAGAGAGATCTTTGAGTAGGAAAAACAGGTTGTCTTTGCACTTGAGGCAGGTTAGAGCAGGGAAAAGGTGATATATATCAAATCTGTCACTGAATTGATGCAGTGTTGGCCACATATCACTGCTGTATCTACTGCAATTTAATCCTTGTATAATTGTTCCAAATTATAGTATGTTTGAAACCCTTTGTGGTCGACAAGTGCAAGCAATCGACAAAGGCTGAAATGACTTACATTAATAAAAACGAACAGTACATTCAGAAATGCTGTAAATTCAAACAAATGCAAATGTCAAAACAAATACAACGGCTGAAACACGCTGCAAATGAAACAATTAAGCAGCAAAAAGCCAAAACAACTGCATTCATATCAAACACACTAATTATACATAAAACACATGTTCAGAAGATGACTTCAAATAGACAAATCCTGCAAATCCAGCCTTTTCAACATAAGTGCTTGAGGCCTGTAGGGGCACTCTGCGCTAAAGCACTAAGTCCTTCATCAAAACCAAATCTTTCTTAGATGGGTTTTTATATTTGGGTACATAATCATTTATCTATAGCTTGTATTTTGTGTCGCCTTTAAATGTCTGGGGTTATGAGTGACTTCTGCAAGTACGACTGCTTCACTGGGAGCAGTGCAGTCATTTAGTAGCCAACTACACCAGTAACAAATCTAATCAGCAGCACCCAACAGAATGTTGTTCTTTCAACCTCAGCCACTCAATTTGTCAGATCCAATCTTTGTCCAATTTTACTCATGTTTCATTGAAAGTCAAGGGTGCTGCTTGAAAACTGCTAGCCTGTCAGTGCAGCTCTCTTCAAACAATTACTTGGTTACAAATGAGTGATCTTGGTGTCACAGATCAGTCACAAATCCCAAGGAGATACTCTGACTCTGAATCTTTGACAGCAAAAGTGTAGAAAATCAAAAAGCAACCCTGTTATAAGTTATCCAGTGGCTTTATTTTTTTTTCATGTTCACTCTTACATAAAAGGTTTTGCCAATAACTCAAATGTTGTCCAAATAAGAAGTACTTTATTAGATCCGGATCTTAAGATCTTTTAAAATATCTTCTGTATATAAAAATGTTTAAACATTTCATTCAAACTGGCTCTATTATACCCAAGATATTGATTATTTTTGACATGTTACTATTACTATCAATTAGATATCAGATAATAAATCTAATTTTCAGCTCATTTAGTAATTGACTGTTATGATGGCTCATCAATAAAAAAAGAATGAAGTGCTCTAGACTCTCATCTAATATAATTGCTTATGTTTGCACAAAGGTGTGCTTCTGTGACTGTAAATGAGGGAGGGAATCACAGTTTATGAATGAACAAATCTAATCTGAGCTCTGCGGCAGATTGTTACACAACAGCTTTGCTTTGGAAATCCTGGAAAACCATTTTATTCATGCAGCTTTGCAGCATGGAGGGAAGTTTGACATGCTCACTGAAGGAGGGCAAACTTCTCGATACTTTTTCTGATCAGCTTTTGTTGTGGTAAAACATCATGTATCTGATGACAGAGACATGTTCTTTCTGCAAATTACTTTAAAAGGAGATGAAGGATATGCAGAGGTTTCTGGGGAAAAGAGACTCATCAGTCTTTTCTCTGCCAGGATGACTTGGGCATGACTGTCATTTTCATTTGTTCTTCTACTCTGCTATCCTCTTCTCCTCCACTCACGACTCTATCCACACCAGCCTTTTATGGTCCACTTTGATGCTGGTTGTGTTCTGATCTTTGGACTATTCTTCCTCTGTCTCTGTGAAGATGTCAACACAGCTTAACTATATTAACAACATTTTGTGTAGGTAAAAATATTGACGGTTGAAGGGCAGAGCTTGTTGGTTTCAATTTTAAATGCCAGGAGACTGAATTTAAAGAAGCTGTTGGTCATTTTAGGAATATTAATCTTATTTTAAATTCATTTTGCCCTAGTACTATTAAAAACACAGATGCCAATCATGTGACTGTTACAGCTACATAGACTGGAAAAGGGGAAAACTGATTGCATACAAATGGACTGGGTGTAGTAGGCAAGAGATAGTCATCTGTAATAGCCTTTCTTTTTCCCCCCTTAAACTTTTGTTGGTCTTTCAGTCTCTATACCTCACAATAGTGCTCAAACATCAGTGCTCATCTCATCATACTTTCATGTTTTCCAGCTTTAAAGGCTCACTGTTGAATAGCACTGCAAACCCAATATTTCAACATAGGTGATTTTACTTGATAAGAACAAAATACCTCTTTGTTTCACTTTGCTTCATGATGGCTTGGAGGAGACTAGAGGTTAGGAGCACAGCTGTGACACTCATAGACTCAATAGACTCACTGTATCTTGCAATGCCCCCAACACACTTTGGGCAGATGGCTGTTCAACATGAGACTGGTTTTGCTCGAGGTTTCTGCCTGTTAAGAGGAAGTTGTTCCTTGCTAAAATTTGCTAAAAGTTGCTTAGTGCTCATTATTGTTGGGTCTCTGTATGCTCTAGACCTGCTCTTGTAAAGTGTCTTGATATAACATTTTTTATAAATAAAGATTGATTCAAAGATTGAGTGTTGCCCCTGCTACCCCAAAAGTCTGTGAATATTGAATTTTTAATTTATCTATCCTCTTCCACTAAGATATCAAATAAATCAAAGCCAGATGTTTTCACATTATTTGTTGTTACTTGCTTTATGCCTTGTTTATTATATTTACATATTTAGTTGTTGATTTTATAACAATCTGGTTAAAAACACTAAGCTTTAGAAATGGTCTGCACCAAATCCTTCAAACCGATTCATTACATTTACTGTTTCATGAATTTGACTTAATCAGCAAAGGATCAGCACAAGTGTCCTTACTCGCATCTGTGGCTGGCTGAAAGCAACCCAGTGAATAATCTGGATTAATAATGTACACTAAGTGGCAGCTCGGCCTGCCAGCTGCAGCAGAGCTTCCTCCTCTGCATCCATTCAAGCAGCTCATCTTTGAGGGCCTCTGCATCCTGGTCCAACCTACTGGCTGGAAATATTTCACAGTGTCCAAGTCATTAGGCAGTTTTTGCTCAATATATAAACTACAGTATTTTAGTACAGTTGGAAAAATATGCATTTGATAGAGACACAATGGTTGTGCTGCATTGTGACAAATTGCTGAAACAAGCATAGTCAAAATGGGCTCTGACCTTGGCCGTTGTCTGCCGCTGCTTGACTGATGACAGATAGTCACCAAGCACAACAAAAATAGAGTGATTGATCTGGCTTGGACTCACCAAGCCTCCCACTGATCCCCACTGGGACGAACTCCCATTACATTATGAAAATAAAGAGAAAAGTCTGATATCTGGTCTCTCATTGCAGTTATGTTACTTTTTTATTGGGCAGTGATCACAGTGGAATTCTCAGTCTGACTGAAAAGATGATCAGTGATATTATATTTATTGAATATAGATGTATGACTATAATGGACTTTTGAAAACTTGACAGAGGTTGAAGACTGATGTTAGACTAAAGTGGTCCATTTGTTGTTGGCACAATCCTGACAAGAGCAAGAAGGTATAATCATTCATAATCACAGATCCATTTCTCAATCAATTCACCTCAGGTCCTACCTAAAGGGTCATCACTCCATACCAAATCGAGTTCATAAAAGTATGTTCCTTGTGTTATTCATTTCAACTTGACAGCACTGACATCTTCTGGACAAGAGGGAAAGTACCATATATAGGCCTACACAATAATGTTGATTTGATTATATGCAACTAATGTAATACTGGCCCTGTCATAGACTCTGGGTGATGCGAGGTCAGTGTTTATATAAGCTATTTTAAAATTGTAATTCTTTGATATGAAAGCTCTTCATTTAGTAGTTTGTTGACTGTGTTCTGAGCTGCTGCAGTGGTGGTGGCAAGTAATTTCCCCTAGGGGGCACTCTTCTCTTGCATCTGGTTGGACCACTTTATCGGGTCTGGTCAATTCAGTCAATGCACAATACATGATTGTGAGGCACCGGGATGCAATCTTTCATTACTGTAGATAAAAGAAATGCAAAACAATAAAACCATTAAGTCATGCCATTGCTTTCATGCATTTATAATCAGTGAGAAGTTTTAGTAGTTCTATTATTAAACATGATCTCAGATTTACAACATTGCAGGATCATACAGTATTTTTTGTAAGTGTTTTATTTTGAAGTTTATAGAGTTTGTGCTGTTGATTTTTTAGCGCAGATTCTCAGTTTCATATGTCTACAGCAATATTTGCATCTGTTTTGATTGTATTTGTTTCAATTTTCGGCAGATTTATTATTATTATTTTTTTTAAACTAATTTGACTTTAAGAGATAAACATGTGTATGTAGTGGTGCCACATAGGACAAGTTGTACTATGTTGTCTGTTATATCTTTTTTTCTCCAAAGATCAAGATTACTTATGACAACTTTACTCCTGTTAATGCTTTACCTTGATCCCAGCAGCTCATCTGCATTTTGGCTTTCAACAAAGCTTTCAAGCTACACTCTATTCACTTTACAAGCGAGGTGTTCTGCTCAGTCAAAGTAGTTTTATATATATATACATATATATATATATATATATATATATATATATATATATATATATATATATATTGCATAGTTTAAGTATGATCTTCTCTCTGGCTCCATTCCCCTTGAGTTTGCTGGCTATACTGCTCCTAAGTTCAAAGCGTCCCTGACCAAGAATACAACATTGTATTGCACACTTTTTAAAAAACTGACATGATGTACTGTACACCTAGTATTCCTGTAACCCTTATAGATAACAATGATCTTTTACAATAACCGTGTGCTTTATACTTTCAGTGTGAGCCTTGAGTAATTTATTAAAGCACAATGATCTGAGTTGAGCCTGGCATTCCTGCACAGAGCAGCCTGACGGCAGCACAAGTTCAAATTGCTCGACTTCGCTCAGGTATGTTTTCAGGAAATGTTGCTGTATAGATGCAAGCTGTGCGGAAGTGGCAACAGTTAATGGGATGGTAAGAAATAACATCTGTCTGCACACAATATACACCTCATGCAGTCTGCCAACCACTCAGCTATTAGAGGGTATTCAGAAAATATGACAGGTGTTACGGCTGTATGTTTCCCTGTGCAGTTTATCCCTTCTCCCTTTCTGTTGTCTCCTGTAGGTGAAGCTACTAATTGCTTAACGAGGCACACCTGGCCTCATTGCTTAAAAGCCCGGTGCTGGCTTCAGGAAGGGGGAGGCATTTGGAGTTGGAACTGCTGTGCTTCTCAGTCAGGGATTGTCTGTTGTATTTTGTCACATTAGTCTTAGTTGATCTCTGTTATAATTTAGTTTGTATAATGGCAATAAATCCCTTCTTGGTTTGACTTTGTAAAGGTGTTTAGTGTGTTTTAATGGGTAAATGTGTGGATTGTTGTTAGGCCCATAGGGCCGCCTTATGGTGGGGCGTAACAAATGGGGGCTCGTCCAGGATCGAACAACCATGAGGTGTGTTTTTGTGTAACTTGTGGCCTTAGTTTTCTTTCTTGGTCACTATTGTGTTCATGGTGAGTATGAGTCGAGTCCAGTTTCTGAGTGTTTTCAAGATTTGAGCGATCTCCCTGGTTAGCGAGGGAGTGGGCCAGCTGGGCTGATTCATTTGACTCTTCCAACGGTCCACTATTTGTTGTTTTGCCTTTTTTATTTTTGGAGGTAATCCTGGGTGGAGACGACTGAAACTCTGATGTTTGTCTTTAAAGTCGCCTCGAGCCCGGCAAGCCTCTGAAGAAAGTCAGGTTTAGTTATAGGTACCAGGTGAGATTACTTTTTTCTGTGCTGCACTCAGGTGCTTGCTAACTTTGCTTGCTCATGGAAGAGTTTGTTGTGAGTTTCTGTAGCTGCAGTAAGTGCTTTCGTGTGCAGTAACTTTTTGTGTGTGACTTTTCGGGTGGTACTTCTAGTTTGTTAGTTTGTATAATGGTAAAAAAAATCCTTCTTGGTTTGAATTTGTAAAGGTGTTTTAATGGGTAAATGTGTGGATTGTTTAGCCCCATAGGGCCGCCTTATGGTGGGGCGTAACACAGGTGAAAATTGGACACTGTTGACAGGTGTTGCAAATTAGAATTTTACTATAAACACTAAGCAGTGCATCTGAGACTTATGCATGGTTAAATGTTACAGCACCAATGTTACTGCATGTAAATGTTGAATAAAACAAATAAATAAATCTCTTTTTTACCAAGAACACAACACAGCTTCCTGAGCCTTGAACGTTTCTATGGTGCTTTATACATAGTACAAAGGGCATCATAATTGCCAGAGGTTGGGAGCACACAGCAAGGCTTCGTGTGATTATTATTAATCACTTTACAGAGAACAATGAACAATGACATGGTTGTGGAGAAACCATTATATCTGCATGTCTTTTAAGACAGACTTCTTAAGATGTAAAAGGGTGGAAATGGCCCCTTTGTAAATCAAGACAAATTGTGCTTAAATTGAGGTACTGTAGCTTCCATGAGCATGTGAAATAGTATGCGCTTGGATTTGGATGTCTGGAGACACATTTTTTAAAATGGCTCAATGTTCTCTCTTTCAGAAAGATTGACAGAAATAAACAGAGGCTGTTATTTTCAGTGTACTACATCTGCTTCAAATATCCCACTTTAGTTTCTTTGAGTTGTATTTTTCTTTTTTAGGTTTCAGATTAAACTGCGAGCAAATTAAACCCTTACATGAAACAGACCCATGCAGTCTGTCTTTAAGAGTGTGATGTATTCAACTGAGGGGTTTTACTACAATAATGAGAATAGTGGGGATTTTTATTCTCCAGCCACCTACCGTTATCGTGTCTTTTATTGACTTTCAGAGGTTGTTCTCACTGCACAATTGCACAGAATTGCAGACATGAAGGCAAACTGCACGCTTGAAAAGCTCTCCATCGATTTCCCCAGCTGAATTTGGTTTCTATGCTTTAGCAGTCTATGTGAACCAGGCAAATATTAAACATGACAGCTTTGTTAGTTCTTTCAAATTAATCTGTGTATCTTTGTAGATTTATATTCACTATATCTATATATCCATCATATATAGCCATTCATTCTTCAAAGGAGTTATTAAAATTATTAAATTGTTTGACATTCTATCAGAATGTCACAGCCAATGATTGTGATATTGAAAACTGATTTTCATCCTTGGGGAGAAAAAAGTCTGAAACTTGAACAACATAAGTTTGAAGCGAAACCACTTAAATTGGGCTGAGGCTCAGAGTGGCAGTAGAACATGTTCGATTTTCTGCTCTTCTCTTTATGATAGTCTTTGAACTACACAGACAAATTACCTAGAATTTAGGTAGAAAATTGAGGCAACAGGAGATGAAACCAGCACAAAAAAATAAAAAGTTAAAACTGACTAACACTTAAAGTGAGTTCCATTTCCATAGCTAACGTTCAATTTTGCTCCTGTTTCTATTACTCCTCTTAACTCTATATTGTCCTTTTGTCTCTGCACCTTCTACAGGGAATCAGGGGATAGACATAAGAAATGGATGCCAGGGGACTTTAAGGAAAGGCACAACTCTGCTTCATGATTGAAAGGACTTATAACACACAATTCCTTAGGCTGTCAG
The DNA here is from genome assembly GCA_020745685.1 of Tautogolabrus adspersus. NCBI lineage: Eukaryota > Metazoa > Chordata > Actinopteri > Labriformes > Labridae > Tautogolabrus > Tautogolabrus adspersus. The sequence goes on along the minus strand of CM036538.1, from coordinate 9,142,371 downwards.
TCACTGTTTTTCAGTTAGTCACTGGCTGTTATTTTAAAGATCCTCCTTTACCAACAGACAAATGTTCACTCACACTCACACTTGAGAAAAAAATTGACTAGAAAGACCCCCAGCCAGCTTGCAGGTTCCAACAATACCTTCTAGTGAGCAGCTGGGTTTAAAATTTGATGCGAGCAGCAACTGGGAGCCAGTGGAGGGATATGAACAGAGGAGTGACAGGTGCTGTGTTGGGAAGGCTGAAGAGCAGTCCCGCTGCTGTGTTTTAGATCATATGCAGATGTTTGATTGTGCATGCAGGAAGACCTGCCAGTAAGGAGTTGCAGTAGTCGTTGCGTGATATGACAAGAGCCTGTACCAGGAGCTGTTTAGCATGCTCTGACAGGTAGGGTCTGATCTCTCTGATATTGTACAGGGCAAATCGACACTATTGGGCAATTGAGGCCACGTGAACCTTTAATCTTAGCTGGGCATCAGTCATGACACTAAGTTTCTGGGCAGACATTGTGGGCATGAGTTTGGTTGGTCCAAGCTGTATATTGATTTGTGGTTGCATAGAGGGACAGGCTGGATGACAAGGAGCTTAGTCTTAGATAGGTTAAGTTGAAGGTGCCGTTCATTTATTCATTCATTCAGAGATGACAGCTGGGTATTCAGCATAGCAATTGTATGAGAAACCATGAGAGCAGATGATTGCACCAAGTAAGGTGGTGTATATTATGAGAAAGGGACTGAGAACTGACCCTTGAGGCACCCCTGTGGATAAATTGTTTGCTTTTGAAACTTCTCCCTTCAAAGATACTCTAAAAGGTCTCCCTGAAAGGAAGGACACGAACCCGCAGAGGGCAGATCCTAAGATGCCAAGTTTAGAGAATGGTGCAATATGTTGATAGCAACATATCACAACGTTTCCCACAAAATAACTTTTTTTACATTTAAACTGGTTGCTGATACTTCTAAAATAAGAAAACGGGGATCACTCAATTACTTAACAAGCCATCAGTGTTTGAATGGGTAGGTGTGACCTGCAGCATAGCACTAGTAGTCAGAGGAATAGAAAAGCACTTTACAAGCTCGAGTCCATTTTACCAGTCATCATCTCTTGTTCGTCATAGGAAAAAGGAAGTATGGTCCCCGACAAAGGACAAAATGGACAGGAGCAAATGCTCCGTAATTAGGCCTATAATAATGTTTTTTAGGTGAAAGGGAATGCAACATATGTTCAATTTTGTTTCAACAAGAGAGAGAAAATAAAATAATGAATTCAAGACCTCTTAATTGGCTATAGTATTTTACTCCTATAGGGCATTTGGACATATCCAATTATTCACTGTCAGTGATTTTTGTGAAATGTTACTGTGAAATATAAATGTTGCCAGTGATAGTTTTACATAGAAGTTAATTGAACCAGCACAAAATGCAGCCTTCCACCTCCTCAAAATTTGCTCATAACTTAGCAGGTTTTCTACAAATTATGTATTCAGGTTTATTTTGATGTCTTATGACATATAATATGTAAAATGTATTTTATGTACAATTTCATGATCTTTGATTGTCTATTTTCAGCTACCCAAACAATTAAGTAAATTTGGAGGGAGTAAGTCCTTCATAACACTTGAAATGTTATTTTTCCAACCTCGTTTGTTTGTCCAGACAAAACTTTTTTGTGTGGTTCTCTTTCAACAAGAAAATTCAGTGAGCTGTTCCATGAACTGACTATCATCTTGCCTCTTTTTCACAGGATGAAGAACAGATGCCAAGATGCTTTCTTCTGCCTCTTCTAGCTGCTGTTTCACAGAAATGACTTGTGAGAGTGTCACTGAAAAATACTCTCTTCTCAGGCTTATTCGAAATAACAAAGTTGCGGTGATTTAACACAGTGCATTGTCCGTCCACACTACATCAGTCTGTACTTAAAACAGATAAATTGTCTTGTTCTGAAATGGTATCCTGAATACAAGTCACATTTTTTTCCTTTGACATATCTAAGTTTCTGTCTGGATTGCAGTCGCCAGGACTGTTAGCTCATGGTTCATTTGGAGAAAGTGCAGAAATGAGTAACCAGTGGTTGGAGAACTGCATTTTTGTGAGCTAATCAAAATACAAATATAAGGAATATCTTTTTATTATTATTATTTTGTGTAGCCTTTCCACCAGCCAGAGTTTGGTGTGAATATGATGCCACGGCATGAACTCCCAGCAGAGCACCTTCTGTGCATAAAACTCACACAACGCTACTTGATGTACACTCATGCATGGACAGAGGTCCAGTAATGATTAACAAGTAATAAACAACCTCCTGCTTTTCTCTCCACACAGGATTGGCATGCGAAGGAGAGCATTTTATTCAGTAGCCATGCCAACCACATACATCCAGGTATGTGCCTTTCTAAATGACACATACTGTATGGGGAGAGGGCTGATCCCCGAGAGACACATAATGATGTCGCTCTTTATGCAACACTTCTACAGTATTTCTGCACACATTTTGTATACTAATGTAAGTCATGCAAGTCATGTTAGTCAGACCATTTTGAAATGTGTAAAACAGTGGAATCCACAAGTGAAATGGATTATTTAAATGAGTGATAAATGTAAAATCATTTGTTTTTATAAATAATACATTTCTTTTAAAAGCTGGCAGCGAAAAGTGATAAAAGACAAAGAAAACAAATCTAGGTTTGACTACTTAATTTTGTGCCATCAGCCTGACAAAGGGTAATGCTTGTGGCAGTATTACTTCTAAAATGTAAAAACCTTTTAAAATGCATCATCACCTTTAATATCCAGAGAATAACATAAAGCACGTTAAAATCAAGTGTAATGATAAGCATTAGACCAGATCCTTTTTACAGTTGCATCGCTTTCACATAATTGTTTCCACCTATGCACTACACATGTTACTGGAGGGCAACCCGGCTGTATGAAAATACCTGATTTGCGGAATGTTAACAACAAATATGGCAACACACAAGGAGATTACTATTATGTTAATTCTCAGATCAGAACTAAAATAATGGTGACATCAATAATCAATAGTAACATCAAATCAGCCCATGACATTATGCACCGTCCCACTCCGTTTCTCAAGCATTTTCCTCCATACATATTGGTCCAGGACTTGTTTCCGTTCAGTTTTGCAGGTTTCCACTTTGACTTCTTCAAAGGAACTTATGTTCCTCTTATGTTGTCAGATAGTTTTGATATGTTGGTTGTTTTGTAGTAGCAATGACACATTGTACAGATGTGGATAATTGTGGACTTGGTCCATCTGTTTGTCTCCAAAACTCTAGGCCATTGTTGTCACTGCAGCTAATTGTCTCTGCCATATCCCCTCTCTCTACTCTATACTGCCCCTGCTGTTCATGTACATACTGAATCTTACATCCAGGAGGACGTGCATAGCCAACGCGCAAAGCAGAAGAAAGGGACGTGAGGCAGCCTTCATGTGCATGTGTACCAGAAGCCTTTTATAATAAACCATATACAACTATCTAAATAAACTTTAGAAAGCCAAGATAGGCCAAATAAAATCTTTGTTTTATTGTACTTTAACTCCTCTTTGACTTGATGAAGACTCCTGACTGTTTCACCACTTCAATGCATCATTTACAGAGACTGAATGTAGGGACTTCATATGTGATTGACGCTAAAATACATTGTCATTTTTTCCCTGTATGACCAGAGAACGTTCAGATATGTTGGATAAAACTGATAAATGAAGCTAATGCAAGAATATGAATCTAATTTGGAATTCATCATGACTTCAGTCTTATTGATATGCTATACCACAGCTCTGGTTCTTAACATCCTTAACACCCTCGACCCATCCTTGTATTGATCATTTATTTTCTCTTGTGTTCTGCCAAGATCATCAATTGCCTGACTCTACTAGCTAATAGACAGTTGGTAATTGAGTCAGTTTCTTCAAATAGTATAATAGATGAAGGTAATGTTTGATCAGTGCAGATAAGATCAGAGCCCGTACCTAACTACTAAATCATATGTATGGTTCTTCAGTGCAATGTCTGACATTTCTGAAATAGGAAAACCCTTCAGAAAGAAGAACGTGCCACTAGGCAACGTTTTTTAATGCAAGTCCTGAAGTGGATTCAGTCTTGAGGAAGAGGGCATTGAGGTTGATGGAAGTTGGTTTTCATCTACAGCTCATGTGGCTCTCAGCTTGTCTGCAGTCAATTCTGCAAACAATCTCCCAGCCAGTTTACCTCCTTACCTATATCTCCTACTGCTATCCCACTTTTGCACATTAGTTTGCACATTACACAACACAGAACCCAGAGTGCCTTCCAAATGAAGCTAATACATCAAGGAAATACTGTTTACCATCTAATGGTCTGATTTTGGCTCAGTTACATGGTCTATTGGGGTGACAAAACAGCTCTGTTCCACCTCCAGTTAGTATCACTATATTTGATTCATATGAAAAGGGTTTAATCTGCTTGACTGAACTTCATTGAAACGTTGCCAAATCAGTGGAAACTGTAAACCTAAATATATTTTGTTTTTTAATGTTTTTTTTAGTTCAGTAAATAATGTTTATTAAGAGAAGTATGTTTTTCAGTAACAGGTGAACAGGTACAGTATTTATCACTCGTCATTGTGCCATTCACAAACTTCCATTAAGTATTAATTAATATTCTAATGAAAGTTTACACAACACAGAGCCTTTATTATTTATTTCAATGGCTTTCTTGAAAGTTCTGATTTCATGTAAGTTGTATTTATTTGCTATATTTGCTTTTTTAATTAAGTGTGTTGGAGCACCAGTTTTCCTCTGCAAATTGACTCATTCAAAATTACCACAGCCAGTGAAAAGATCAGTGTAAAAAAAACAACAACAAAAAAACCTTTGCTCGGAACAGGTGTTAATTATTTATGCAATTTCTAACATTGCATTGAAATTGTGGCACTCTTAAACAAGGGACCAGCAAACACCATCTTTCAATTAAAATTCTTACCATGTTTTGTTTGCATTCTCCTCCTCTTTGCGATGGCCAGGCACATGCATTTGAGTAAAGATTTCTTTGAAACCATCTGCATGTGCGTTGCTATACACAACATGGCAGTGGCAGTCTCATATGCACAAAGTAGGATTGTGGTCCAAGACCACTGCTCTTTTCTGAATGTTTGCCTCCTAAGTTGAAATTTGTATTGACAGGGCTCAATTAGTCTGTGAAGTAATTGAATTTCACGTCATCCAATTCTCTAGAAAATAGCATCAGCAGTAAGCCACCAGCCAAGTCCATGTAAAGAAATCTCAAGATCCCACCTTAAAGACTCTATAGTCAAATTGCTGCAGGGTATATTTGATTTCCCTCCCGATTAAAACATGTTGTAATTTGTGTTGAGCATGTTTTTAGTAAGGAGCACGGGTATGGCACAGTTGTCTGTCTCTATATGTCAGCCCTGTGATTGACCGTCTCTCTGCTCAGGGTGTACCCAATGACAGCTTGGATCAGTCTCAGCCCTCCCTTAAACATTTAACAGGATAAGAGCTTATGATGGCTAGAGCCAACATGTTTTAAGCTTCCACACTCACATTATTATCACATGTTAAGTTATTTTCATTTGCAGTCTCTTAACATAACTTAAAACATACTCCATTTGTTAAGCTTAGAATTTGTTTGTTAGCACTATTGATAAAAAAAACGTTTCTTTGATTAAATGCACACATAAAATGCATAAAGCTTTTCATTGTGGCTCAGTTGGTAGATTCGTTGTCTCTCAACCGGAAGGTCGAGGGTTCAATCCCCAGCTCCTGCAGCAACATGTCCGATGTGTCCTTGGCCAAGACACTTAACCACGAATTGATCCTGCTGCTTCGTCAGCGGCGTATGAATGTGAATAATTGAGATTAGTTACTTCTGATGGTCTCGCTACATAGCAACCACTGCCATCAGTGTGTGAATTGGTGTGAATGGGTTGGTGTGACATGCGATGTAAAAGCGCTTTGAGTATTCTTTGAGTAGACTAGAAAAGCGCTATATAAGCTCAAGTCCATTTACCATTGTTTGTTGATTCAATTAAGTTATGTTAATTTGTGTATTTTTAACCTTAATTCAATTCAATTCAATTCAATTCAATTTTATTTGTATAGCACATTTCATACAAACGTAAACCCAATGTGCTTTACAGAAGACAAAGATAAACAAACACAATACAAACTCATTTAAAATAATAAACGAAACAAAAATAATAATAATAATACATGAATAAGTGGATTCAAGAGCACACACACTTACAAAGATAAACTAGCAACCAAAGGCGCGAGAGAAAAGCAATGTCTTAAGACCGCTTTTAAAAGAGCTCAAAGTTTTTACAGACCTCAGGTCAGCAGGTAGTTTGTTCCTTATGGCTGCTGTGCCTCCTGGTTTGGGCAAAAACTGGAACTGTGGGCGGATCCTAGCTTTATGGAGAAGGACTATGAGGTAGCAAGAGCTCTGACAGCCTATAGCCATTTTCTTTCTTTGTGCGTTGCCTAACTAGCCTACAAAAGCGGTATTGATAATGGATGGATCCATTGGTGATTTTTAGTACATCTAGATCAATGAGTATGCATTCAGAAGAGAATGAGATCAAACAACTTTATTGTTGAAATTAAGTTGATACACTTTAACAAATTCCAGTCAATTTATGGTGGATTAACAACAGTGTCTTCATGTTTTTCATAATGGTTGTAGAAATATGTTAAAGGGGACATGTGAAAAATCCACTTTTACAGGGTTTTTGAACATATATTTGGGTAACCTGTCTATACCAACCCACAAAATGTGAAATAAACCCATCCAGAGAGCTGGTTTATACAGGGTCACAAACCTCCTCTGGTGCTTGATTCATGTTATATTTTGACCACAGCACAGATGTTTCATTTAGACCACAGGGGACTGTTTGAAAAGCTGGAAAAGGGGTATAATATGTCCTCTTTAAATTCAGGTTGTTTAATAATTCAAGGTCTGTTTTTATAAATCTGACTGCTAACACTACTTATTTTATAACTGAAGAGACAGACTGAATATTGGCTGAATGTGAATTTGGAATGCCTCTTGTCCAATCAGATTACTTTGTTGGAATTAACTGTTGTGTAATGTTTGCTCATTTTGCTCAGTATTTTGGTGTTTTAAAGTACTTACTTTTAGTAGGGGAATGTTAGATGGAAAATATTATACAGAACAGGATTCAAGACATGTTGGTTCCATGCACTCACAAAACACAAGAACATGTGCAAATATTTATGTAAATACATGTTTTGGACCACATCCAAAAACAGTTCCTTTGAAAAAAGAAATAATAATTTGTGGTTTATAACCCATATTTTTCTGTTAAAGGTTTTTTCTATTAAATGTGAAGAACCGCCAAGAGATCTTCTCAATCAATCAAAAGGACAGCCATTACCTAGCAGGTCAAGCAATTTGACTATTTGACAGGACTTGTGTTGATAAACGCAATAAATAAGCTCTTCATGCTTCATGCATATAAAGTTGTCAGTGGTTTACAAACTGTATGTTTCTAACCTTTGAAAACAGCAACTCGTTCATCTTTATTTCACTCCACACCAGTAAACACGTGTTACATAAGGATGTATGTAAGGAATGAAATAGCTTTTTTGAATTAAAATGCAGTAAGCAATCTCTACAAGTGGCTCCTTTGGAAAGAACAATTTCAGACATCTAGGGCCGTGTGTCTCTCAAGAGTAAGCATTATTAGTTTGAACACGTATCGTCTTAAAGGCTCAATAATTCACTTTCTTTACCACATGGGTTTGAGGCTTCTCCAGCAAAGCCTGTTTTGTTTAGCTTTTTTCTCCGAATTTGATTCAGATATTTCACCATTGGATCAAATGGATATTTTGGTATAGATACCAAATATTTAGATATCTCTTTATTGTAATGAAGGAATTTCATAAAGAAACCCCCAAGAAAACCAATGCGCCTGTGCTTAAGAACAAAGTTTGTAGCATAATAAATGCAAAAGCCATGATTTTTTTGTTTCATGTTACTTGAATTCCAAGTGAAGACAATCCTCTTAGCTCGTCACTGCAAAGTTGTGTGCACACAGAAATGTGTGACCAAGTACTGTATGCTCAGTTAGCTAAGTGCTAGTGTAGGGATTCATGAAAAGAAATTCTAGCTTACATTGCTTTGTATGATTGCTCTTTTTAGTTCATATTTGATTAGACTTGACCACATGTACCTTTAGTCCTCATTCCACAAAGAGGAGCTGTGAATAGCATTCTAAACTGTACAGAAATGCATGTTAACCTGTAGCTCACATGGTTAAGTGTGTGGTCCCTTTTCTATTGGAAAGGTTTAATCTATAACCCTTATGCACAATGTAGTACAGTATGTATTCATCTCAATGAGGCAACAAAAAAAAGCTAAAGTTAAAGTAGGTTGACTTAACACAATCAGACTGTTTAAAAGTATATACAATTATTTACAATGAACTCCAAAGACTTTTATTAACATTTTAAGATGTATATAAACTGCTCAACTTTGTACAAATGTCATATAGTCCAACAATAAACATGTTAATGGTGCTTATAATTAACACATATATAGCCTTATTAACACACAAGTATTTCAACTGATATAGTATAAGGGATTTTGCAGAATGTCAACCTGTAACAGTTACTTTCATAATTCCATTGTTAACAAAATAAATAAATAAATGAGAAGATGGTGCATGCTGTGCACAGTCTAATTGATTAACGATGCCATGACTTGTCAGACACATCCCACCCAACCTTTCCTCTCTGAATGTACAGCAGCTGGAAGTGCTGCAGAGGTGGCTGCTGGTCATTCTATTAGTGTTAAAGGTCAAAGTTGAGTTCCAGCCACCTGCCAGACAGTCTCTGATGAGAACAAAAGCCCTCTTTGTAGGACGATTTGCATTGGATTTGCTTGTACTACTTGGATAAATTAATTTCACACCCTCTATAATCAGATCTTTGACAAAGGAGGATCATTTTGAAGTTTTCAGATTTTATATGAATCTCATGCCAGGTTTTGCTCATGTTGATCAACTGCCCTTAAAATGACATAAAGGAAACATCATTAAAATACTAAAACCAAAATCAGCTATTTTCCCCCTCAAAAATACAAAAAATATGCAGCCTGTTGCTGCCATCTGATAGAATCAATCATGTTCACATTTTTCAGGCGTTATACAAGGAAAATATCACATCACTTAGCTGAAAAAAGTGGCCTTTGAAAATACAGCATGAACTGAAAACTGAAATCTATGTGGCTGAGCCCTTTCCAAAACTGCTGTTTGGAAGTAAGAAAAAAGACAACGGTTTCTTTGGCAGGGCAGCACATCTGAGGTCTTCAGGGATGAGGAAAAGTCTTCATGTAAACGAGTAACATTTACAAGTGAGAGTTTTGCTGCATATTTTGAGATAGTTGAGAACCACACAACATGCATGTATTTGTCTGTAAAATAGCCTGAGAATTCATATTCAAAGGACACATGACATATGTAAATTAGCCTAAGGCTAACTCTGGTGCAATGCATCAAATGGTTACATTTATGTTTTAATTGCACATAGTCCCTTACAAATAAAGTTGAATTGAATTGAATTGAATATGTGAACTATTAAATATTTACAGAAAATAAGTCACATCCACTTTTTAAATCACAAATACATACATGAAGTACTTAATATTAGAAGTATCCCTTATTTCACAATTTAAGTTATGAGATAAACAAATGACCGAAAACATTACATGTGTACATGTACATTCTTTTTTAAATAACATTAAATCCTTAACATTTGTATTTCTGATAAAATAACCGGATCCATAATTTGATGTGGTTTCTGAATATATGTGGTAGCCATGCAATGCCACAATATGGTCTCTCCACAACACAAATAACTTAAGATCCAAAGGACTGTTTTTTAACAGCTTAATAAGAGAGTTTAGTGTATTTTCACACACAATTTGAACAACCTGAGGTTCGGAACATGATATCATTTTATCGACTGTCTGCCACGCTCTTGAAGCTGATGTAAAGGGAGCTGACCATAGTGGCATCATCCTGGATGGAGTCCTTGAGGTTGGGCTCAACCACACACATAAGGGCCACCAGACTTTTAGGAAGCTTCCCACTGAAGAGCGAGTAGATGCAGGGGTTCACACAGCTGTTCAGACTGGCAAGCAGCATCAATATAGTGAAGGTTGCAGCTGGAAAGATAGACAAGGAAATACGGTAAATGTTTTTTTTTTCTTTTTTAAGAATTTGGTCTTTCAAATCAGGCAGGATCAATTTCTATTATTATAATGCTATTCTGAAATGTTTTGAATTCTACAAGATATTTGTTTAACATGGTTTTATCTCTGACAAAGCCAATCTACCTTATGCTTAATTTTGTGATGTGAGATCCCATACCCTCTTCTCTTACTCTGTGTGGGTGCCTCGACGTCCCAAACAGACCAGAGCTGCACGGTGAAGAAAGGCGTCCAGCAGATTATGTAGGCGAGTACGATGACCACTGTCATTCTCACCGTCTTCACCCTCGCCTTTGAAACTCCAGCCACGCTGCTGGCTCTTGAATGCAACGGCTTACTGGTCGCCTCTCCAACATGATGTGTCTTCATTTGAAAGTTAAAATGTAAGGTTCGGCAGATGCGCACTTGGCACACGACCACCGTTAGAATGGGTAGAACGAATATCACCAGAGTCGTCCAGGTCACGTAGGCTCTTGGTCCCCACGGCTTTATGAACTGCGCCCAGCAGTCGTGCACGCCAGGAGCAACCTCGACCCGTGAGAAGATGAAAATCTGTGGGAGGCTGCCGATGAGAGAGACGCACCAGGCAGCGCTCACAGGGCCGTTCCAGAGAGCCCTGCGCCTCTGGAAGGTCACCATGGGGTTGCAGATAGCTTGATATCGGTCTATCGTCATCACCACTATCATATAAGTAGAAGCAAACATTCCGACAACCTGCAGATACTTCACTAAGCGACACAATATATCTGGACCGACGAACCTGTCAGTGATATCCCACATGAGTTGAGGACAAACTTGAAAGAATGTTACCACCAGATCGGCGACGCACAGGTGGAAAACGAAGACGCGCATCCTGGAGAGCTGCTTCCTTCGCTTCCACAGCACTAAAAGAAGCCAGAAGTTCAGTATTCCTGCAGTGATGAAAATAATGGAAAGGAGAGCTATTTCCACATGAGCTAAGCGCTCATCTCGTGGCTCGTCTCCCGACTGAGTGCGCTCTAAAGTAATGTTACTGTTATTTACATCGATCAAAGCCATGCTTTAAAAGAAAAATCCCCAATGATCGATCAACTGAACGCTGTTATAGAACTATTTCAAGTTACTGCCTTTAAAAATATGACTTATTACTTATTGACTTGTGACAATTTATCAATTTGGCAACAGGTCTTGACAGTCTCCACGCACAAACTGACACGACCGAGCGGCAGACTTTATATCTCATCTCAGCAGGAGGGAGGAGCAACTCCCTGTCTCGCAGTGCCAAAGGCATCATATTATGACAGCTATATTAGGTTTAAACGTATAGGCTACTGTGCAATGTTTACATTAACGAATCAACATGATTGTGTGGCCACACTTTTTATTGAACAGTCTTTACACAAAGAAAAGAAAACATACCTGTGGCGGCATTTGAAATGATGAGAAACCCAAACTAATCAAAACCAAACTTAGGCTTTCCAATGAAGCTTTAAGTTATAAACATTGAAGAGATTGACAGTTAAGATTTCAACTGGCGATCAATATGCTCTCATTTCTAAATACAAATGTAGTGACTTTAGATGCTTTTCTCCATTATACATTTTCTCATTTGGGAGCAGCTGTGATGCTGAAATCAAATTGTGTTTTTGATGTCTTTGTATTTAAATAATGATGAAGGTTAATTAAAGTGGCATTATTCTAAAATTAAAATTCATTTGTTTATGTCTCAGTATTTGAAGTGGCCTTTTTTCAGCAAAAACAGACAGTCTGGACAATAACAGTGTCAGCCAGGTGTCCTTATCTCCAGACAAGAAAACACGCCTCTTTTTGTCTCTGCTACGTCTTTACGTAGCTGAGAAGTTCATCTTTGTCCATCTGATAACGACTTTTCTTCCAGATGTCACGGAGATTCTGTAGAGTGGCACCAATCTCTTTGCCTGAGGTGACACCAATCTTTCTTAGGTCATGACCACTGACGGGGAAGTGAGGGATGGACCACCTGCACAGCTCTGCCAGAAGTTCCTCCTCACCTTGATACTTAAGTAGCTCACACACTTTGGTCTTGGAATCCAGCTCCCGACTCTGAAAAGAGTACGTGCAACAATCAAAGTTAAAGTCAGAAAAAAATATTGAGCCATTTTTTCCTTTTTGGGTTTTACATTTAAAAGAATGGTTTATGTGCTGCATTAGGACTGTGTTTGACTAGATTTGATCACCAGTGGCCTGGTTCCTACATGCACACATCCCCTAAAACTCTCACCACAATTTGAATACAATTTATTTTTTTGCAAATGCATTTAAAACATGCTCCTTAATCTGTCGCAAAATGTCTTTTCTTGTTTCACACCTTCATCCTGCCTTGTACACGTCTGTTAATAGTAAAGATGTGTTTAGTGTAGTATTTTAAGCGTAGTGTTAAATGAGTGAGTTGCATCCGAATAATTTCAAATCACTTTTTCAATCTATTTAAGTTGAGATATTTATATTAACGGTTGAAAAAGTTTCTAAACTAAGAACTTCAGCTTCACAGTAAACATGGTATCCTTATCTCTAACCAAAGATTTCTAGATCACAAAAGAACTGATTACAAACCTCATATCTACAGAAATTACTACCATCATTTTCTGCATGTTACTTTTTCTTATGAAATGATTTTTCAACACAGAGCTTAAAATATCAGACCATACAAGTCGGAGGTTCGAGCCCCAGCTCCTGCAGCTAGTCCTATGTGTCCTTAGGCAAGACACTTAACACTAAATTGCTCCCGCAGCTTTATCGGTGGCGTATGAATGGATTAGTTACTTCTGATGGTCACTTTGCATAGAAACCTCTACCATCAGTGTGAATGGGTAGGTGTGACCTGCGGTGTAAAAGCGCTTTGAGTAGTCAGAAGACTAGAAAGGCGCTATACAAGCTCAAGTCCATTTACCATATACTAGATGCAGGTCACCTGCTGTTCAGCTAGAACAATCGATAACTAATATTATGCTATTATTGAAGCATTTATTCATCTTGTTGTCTTTGTACTATCTGAAGGACTCTGAAACTCACATCAATGATAAAGTCAGTGTAGGGTTTGAGGCTTTGTGGCTCATCTTCGTTTTTGTGGAGCTCTCGTCTGTGTTTGACCAGGAACAGAGCCAGAGTCTTCTCCTCCTTGGATACCTTCAGTCGGAGGTCCATCTTTTCCACCTCATCTGGGTGGTGGAAGAGAGAAGCCAGGATGGTCATGGGTTTGGGAGAGTGGTCTTTGGTATTCTGCCACACTCGCTTCATCTCCTTAACGTTGCCATCTGGAGGTAAACCTGAGGAGCAGCAGGGACAGGAAGCAGTTATAAGATTTTACATCAGCTACCAAAACTTAACAAGATGAGGTACTAGTGGGAACATTTGTTGCATTTACAATCCATGTGATTGGGGTTATGCCGACAAAATACCTGAAGTATAAGTATTCTGGTTGTTGTCCTCCCTGTTTAATATTTATTCTTGAAATACCCGACAATTTAAAACCCTGCTGCTTGCTTACAAAACAGTGTCAAAAATGGCTCCTCCTTACCTAAACTCTCTCATCTTGGTCTACACTCTCTCCTGCCCATTATGCCCTGCAAATTTAAGGCGATCCAACCTTCACAACAGGGCCCTAAGCCTCTAGCTAGAGTAACTCTTCTCCTCTGTTGCCCCCCAGTGGTGGAATGAAGTACCCAACTCCATTTGATCTGCAGAGTCTCTTTGCATCTTTAAGAAAAAGCTAAATAACCAGCTCTTTCATAAACACATATGCACATAATGATATTGATGAGGACGATGGTGATATTGAGGATGGTTTTGATGCTGATTAGAACTCTCAGGAGCAGTAATCGATGTTGTTGTTGATGATGATATATTAACTTTAATTTAAAGGGGGAAAAAAGGGCTCTGGCTCTGTGCACTGCCGGTCAGCGCTTGTGTCCGATCTGACTTAATGCGGTTTGTTTGCACTTACTGACGTTGTTTCCTCCTCTCTAGATCCTTGCTAGTGTTGTCCTTACTCTCTGCTGTATGTTGCTTCGGACAAAAGCGTCTGCTGAAGGAATTGTAGAATTGTAGCCTACACGTAGTAGGTTATTAAAATTGAATAAATATTTATACAATAAAATCAGAGCTTATAGAGCTACAGATGTGAAAAGGTATCACACTGTCACCCTTCAGAAACGGATAAATTATTGTGATTCTCAAGAATTGTTGAGCTTTGACAATATTGATTATATGCAGGCATTTGAAGGATGCCTGCACTTTGCAAATAATTACTTAATAGCTCAAAAGATGTTCTCTCAGAAACTTTTTTAAGAGTGTTCTAAGCCACAATAGGAGGATAATATGTTCCATAATGTGGGAACATTTGTTATTGACACATGTATAAGGGGGGGTCAATATTTCAGCCAGGAGTGACTTGTTTTTATGGTGTCACAATGATGTCATTAGGGTTATCACAGCTTGGGTTTGAGGCCACAAAGCCACAAAGACCAATGTAGATGTGAGCTTTGAAAGAAGTCACCGTTTATGACCCTGGTAGGTTCTAATAAAATGATTAGAGTTGGTGCCATAAAAGGCAACTCTCTCTGTAGAACCATTACAGAAATTATAATTAAAATCCTGTCATTGCCTATTCACACTATCCGTCTCACCTAAGTACTGGGCCAGTTCCAGACTGTACATCAGCTCCAACAGATGATCAACATGGTTACCAACCACCATTTTCTTTAGTTCCATCCAAATTCTTTCTCCTGATATGGCCGACAGGCCACGGCCATTTTTCCTGATGGCAGCCAGTGTTTCTGGCTCATGGTCATCAGGCTCCTCAGCCACTCTGCCATAGAACCTGGGAAGAGAAAAAAGGGTTGCCATGTCTTTTTTGTCAAATATGTACATTCTTTCTTTCAATAACATTCATCTCCAATAAAAAAAAACAAGTTGAAAACAAAATGAAGGTAGCACACCTGAAATAACGCAATATTCTCAGGTAGTCCTCCTGCATTCTTTGTTCAGCACTGCCAACAAACCTAACTTTACGTTTCTGCAGATCCTCATACCCTTTAAAATAGTCATATAATGTGCCATCAAGACCTGGGAGGGGGCAAAAATAGGAAGTTAAAGTGTCAAAAAAGAGTAACAACGACCTCAAAATGGATCCAATATTTACTACATACTTAGCATCTTCACAACACAATTAAAGAGCAAAGTCGGTCTTTTTCTTCAACCAGTGGAGGACAAGCACAATTATACCTAAAAACATGGAATTGATGGTGAGGTCCCTTCGCTCAGCATCCTTCTGCCAGTCAGTGGTGAATTCCACCTCTGCATGACGTCCATCTGTCTGAACATCCACTCGCAATGTGGTCACCTCAAAGTTCTCATTGTGTATCTATAAGGGAAGGGAAAAAAGATTACAAAAAGCACAGTAAAGCCTGCCCTCATGTTACTGTGATAGAATGCCAGAGACATGCCAGTGTGTCCTAAAGTTCTCTCTCCTTTTTTTCCAGTGCTATTCAGTGCTGTAACAGTGTATAGCTTTCTCACAATATGTACGGTTGAATTTTTGTTTTTTTCACGACAATTTTTATCAATCCAACATCAAGTAGCCGTTATGTACCTGCTTATAATGTCTGCCAATAGATGCAACTTACATATTCTAAGGGGAAAAAACAGTAAGATGTAGAGCTTCCTGTAACTGGGCAGAGAATCTATGAGAGATTCTCAACCAATCCATTTGTTAGATTAATCCTTAACATCTAAAAATCAAGATTAGAGACCCACTGATAGAGGATTAATTGTCTGTCAAAGAAGAAAATGGTCCACATAGTACTTAAGTCTACCATGATGCAACTGCTTGGTGTTAAAACTGTTGTAATGAATTTTGTATTGCTGCTGCTACATATCCTATGACTTGTACGTGTTTGAATGATTGTGGTAACATATTAAATCAACATCTTCATATGTGTTTTTACCAGATTAATGTGTAATTAAAATATTTGCAAGTACAAAATAATAATCATAGAAGCCTCCATTGGCATATACACCTGGAGATTTAGTTTAGCTATTCTTCAGCAAAAGTAAAGAACCTAAGCTTTTGTATAAGTATCTTCAAAGCAGGATTCCAAACAACTATGAAAAAGCCAAATCTATATTTGTGCCCAGCTTGAAAACTTCAGTGTCTTACTCTTGCTGTAATAGTCCCATGCTTCTCTCCTTTGTTGTTGATCATCCTGATCCCAGCCCTTTGGAACATTTGCTTCATCTCCTCTGGAGTGGCTGTTGTGGCAAAGTCCACATCTTCCGGTCGCTTCCCCGACAGCAGGTCCCGTACAGCACCCCCAGCTATCCTTAGCTCATACTGGTGCTTCCCAAACACCTCTGGGAAGAACAAATGTCAAGTGGGTAACTTTTTAAAGGAATCCACTAACCTAAAGATAGAAAAATCTAGATGGATAAGAATCGTTTCTGTTAATAAATTCATTTTTTTGTGATCTAATACAAACCATTTATTTTGTTTTGATTTATATTCTGACTGCTCTTTTCAGTTTGACAAGAAGCCAACTACTCTGTTAACCTCAACTCTGGATTTTTCAATAGTTTTTAATTGCCTTCAGTTCAGATCAGGAGATGTGCTTTATGCCTAACATGACAGCTGTTAGGTCCAGAGCATGTTTAGGCATATTCAGAGAGAAATGCCACCAATGTATCATAGAAAGACCACTTGACTGGTAGTCTTCTGCACCTGGAAGGATTGTGTATCGTCTGTGCCAAGTCGGAAAAAATGATGATGATGTCACTAGATTATCTTTGCTTCACACATTTTATAAAACATCAGTCCGAATCTAGATATTTAGAGTAAAGAGTGTAAATGAGACTTAGACAAAATCATTAAGATGGGCTATTGTAAAAAGTTTAGAATTTTCAAGGTCAGGATATGTTGGCATCTATTACGTCAACTTTGACCTTGTAACCCTATTTTAATGTGCAATTTTATTAAATGTATTCTGGACAACCCAAAATCAGAATCACTTCATTAATCTCAGGCAACTGCTAATTTTGTACTTTCATTTTTTTTCCAAATAAACACTAAATCAGATATTTACTGATTTAATGATTGATTATTTTTTCATAATAATAACATACATAAACATTGTTGATGAGAGCATTCATTAAAAAAAACTTGCAGGCTTTATACTAAGCGTTAAAAGTTAAAAAAAAAATGATCATGTTGCCTCAATTCCACAGCACAATCTACGTTTAATGACATTTCTGTATGCAACAAAAACAAAATAGTAGCGTTAAAAGTAAGAGAAACGGTATGTTTCCTAGTTCTCCTCACCTGCTAACCCATTCAGTCCATCGCTGAGCAGAGACTGGAACTCACTGGTCTTCAGCTTCATAGTGAAGAGACTCCTCCAATGTAAACTTGTTCTACCAATTAGACGAGGACTCAATATTCTGCTCCACATCTGTTAATACAACAAAACAGTCATCATGTGCCTATTTGCGTTTGACTGTTAGACTTTTTCGAGGCAGCTAATTCACATGTCACTGAAACCATGCTTGCGGTGTGCGGCTCTCTCACGTTGTCATATTGCCAACGCATACGCAAAATGATTACATCAATATAAACGTACCATTATAACAAACAGAACTGACCTAAAATATCAATAGCAGATTTTAAGGGCAGACGACGTAGTTACTGCTTCATGTTATCCTATATAACTGCCTCGAAGAGTTTCAGGAAGTACATCTCTAGCGTCCCGTTGCTATCCAATAGCGCTAGGTTTCGTCAGGGTCATTGGGCGGGGATTAAGAGCCCGTGCTGACAGCAGCTTCTCGCGAGACTACCAGCAGGTTGTTTTAGAAGATTATGCTCCGGATGTTTGAGCAGTACTGTCAGAAAAGGAGAAGCAGTTGTCAAATGGCTAAAGTAGAGCTAACACCGCTTAGACTCTGGGACGACTTCTATCCCGGCTCGGAAAGATTCTCTAAACCAGATGTTAAAGATCTGGCGAGATGGAACAACAGAGTTGTCAGTAACCTGCTCTATTATCAAACAAATTACTTGACTTTGGCCATCGTTGTTTTCCTCATTGTCGGGTGAGTTACATTTGTTGACATCAGTCTCTGGTTGACATACTTTATCAACAAATAAAGTTAGTGCTTTAGTGTGTCTTTAAGCCTACGTCAAATGTGTGTCACCTTTAGGGATGTTTTTCTCATTGTTGTAGGTTCAACTAGGATACTACTTTAAATTGATATAAAATGGGGTACAGACAGGATGTAGGGTCCTCAACCCTTTCGTGCAGGTGGAGTTTGAATTAATTAAGATTAATGGAAAATTCCTGTAATATTTACAGTCTATGTGTACCACCAGCTAACAAGCGAAGGTTTTCTACGTTAATGTTCTCAATGTGTAGCCCCTTCCCTCTAAACATGAGTACCAGTCACATTTGATTTCGTATGTTACCCGAGATTGTGTGTTTGATTGCATAGTATGAACATCCTGTACTCCAGCGCACTTTCGTAGACAGACTGAATTTGAGAGGGAAAAAAAGCGTCTGCATCAATGTTCAACTTTATTTCTCACAGCATCAGAAACAAAATCAACTTTTCCATTACCCTGAGCTATAGGCCTTGGATCTAGACTAGACTACTGCAGACTGTTTGAGGAACATCTCAAAACTCCATACAAGGTCAGATCATACAAGGTTTAATCTCTCCTTGGCAAACTTGAATTGGCACTTTGTTTCATCGTAATCCCAGCTAACTAAAAATAGTGATGCCCTGCCATGGTCTGCCCACTGAGCTGTATGATGACACATTGTTGATGTGTCCATCACAGCTCCTCCTCCATGTGTATTGAGCAGTTACTCTTCAGAAAGCATAGTTTTAAGATAACAGCAGCTCGATCAACTGCCCCCTGTACCCCTGAGTAAGGTGTTTTTTCAGTATTGGATATCTTGTCACTGAATCAATTTCTGCTGCTAAACAAAACCTTATCATTCAACTATGTACTTTTGAATAAGGTTGTTTTGTAACTTATAACCCCTGCAGTCAATGAGTGCAGTTCCCACCTTAGGGACTTCTTCTGATATGTTTTAACTGATTTTCCAATGAAGAGGATTCTGGGTTTTTCTGTGCGAACAAAGATTTTTAAACTGAAACACAGAAAATAAGTTTTTTTTAAGGTTTTTCTGGAGGCTTTCTACAATTCAACAATTCACTTAGCAGACGCTTTTATCCAAAGCGACGTACATCAGAGATGAAGTACAACACAAGCAAGGATCTAGAAAAGAGGAAACAATGTCAGTAAATGCAAATGAACAGCTTTGAGTCCGATTGGACACACAGGTGCTGACAGGCAATGCACAGAGGCAAGGCACAACATTGACGGCAGTTCTTAAGAGCTCTAACCAGTATAGAAACCATCTTAAAAGTTGTCGTTATCAAACAAAACCATCGTCATTACCATCATCATCATCTATCGATTATAATGCTTGTTGTGTAATTATTGACTCTTCATTTAAATATATATTGGTTTATTTCCGTTGTCTGTTTTGTTGTTTAAGAGTTTATTTCTGTAAGGAGGTATTCTAGTGATGGAAACTTCATACTTTTGAGAATGAATACGTTGTTTTGTGTCACCTGTTCCTTCAAAAGTAGTTCTTAAATACATCAATATAATGGGGAAGAACTCATTTTAAATTCTGCCTGTCCATGATGCTTATAGGTCTCATGTTGTTATAGAAAAAATATCCAACCACTAGGTGGAGCCAGTGACCATACATAAAAGATCCTTCTGTGCTTTATATGTTTCAGGGCAGGTTTAAACTGATCCCTCCTCACTCTTGTGTTGCTGCCCTGCAGGTTCATGAACCCTATGGGGATGTTCACAGCCATGGCTGTGGTTTCAGGCATATTCCTGGGATCAGTGTGGGCTGGAGAGAACAGAGCGGTGATAAACAACTTCAAGAGGCAGAATCCCTCAGCATTTGTGATTGCTGTTATGGTGGCCAGCTACATCATCATTTCTATACTTGGGAGTGTAATGGTGTTTATGTCTGCAATCACTTTACCTCTGGCTAGTAAGTTCAAAGAGATTTTGGACAACAGTGTGTTTGGCACTGGGGACTGAATTTTCATTGCATAAAATAAATATATACAGTCTAAAGAGCAATATCATTTTTAGCAAAAAACTTAAAGTACAATAAAAAGCAATTTGCTAAATATAAACCTTTGATGACTTAATGGATATTTATCAATGGTTTTGAAGTATAGTAATAAGAAGAGTTGTTTTTGGCCAAACATTAACGATCACTTTCTCATGTGCTTTTCAGTGATATTTGCACATGCTTCATTTCGCCTTCGCAACATGAAAAACAAACTGGAGAACAAGATCGAAGGAGCTGGACTAAAGAGATCACCCATGGGCATTTTGCTGGAGGCTCTTGGTCAGCAAGAGGAGAACCTTCAAAAGATTCAGAGTTTTCTGGAGGGAAAACTGAAGGAGTGACTGGACATGGAAAGGAGCACAGACACGTGCACACATTTTTTTTTACCAAAGATTCTTGAATTTTCTTGTGGATGTCGCACAATTCTGAATTTTTCAGTCTAACTCTTGTATGATACAGCATATTCACCTCTGTGTGTTTAGAAAAGAAAACTCGTAATCAAAAGGGCTTTATTTTTACCTCAGGTTATCTGTCACTCCACCCAGAACTTGTCGGGGCACTTTATAAAGTTGTGATAAGGACATCTCAACACTCCCTCACAGCTCTGCTATGCAATTTGCTCCTGTGCAACCTATTTACAGTCTATGTGTGCAACACAGCAAATAAAAAGAGCCAATCAAAATGGGAAAAGTGTCAGCTTGTTTTGAGCTATGGGATGCATGTGACTCCGAAAAACTGTGTCCATATTTAAAGTGAAGACCTCAATGGAGTGCAAGGTCTTCACCCATGCCCATCAATATTCCCCCTGCACATCTGAATGTTTTATCTTGACAATGCCCGCTGGGTAATAGGGTGGCTATTGTTGCCTTCACTTACTCCAATGCTAATCAAAGAGCTGCAGTCGATTATGGTTGGATGCTGAGGGCTGCACAGTGACAGAGTGAATTCGTCTGCAGTCATACACCTCCAAACCCAAGTATGTTGCTGTGTCAGCTACTTCAGCTGTTTTTTTTTTCTCTTTTTTTCTTGTTGGATTCTTTTTGTAATTAACTGCAGATTATAAGAATCCATCTGGAACATGTTGCAACTTTTATGGAGGCAGCTAAAAGTAACTGGGGACAGAAGATATGAATGATGGGAATTTAAAGGACAATTGCTTAAGAGTGCAATTTTTTTCAATAGTACTATGAACTCATTTGCTTTCATAGTCACTAAAACTAATTTCTTTTTAAGAAACGCATAGTATTTAGTGAATGGCCCCCTCTGCACACTTGAGTGTCATACTATCTTTCATAGTAGCTTTGCCCTCTGCTACAGTATTGATTTATGTCCTCTCTATCCATATTGTGCAACTTGGATGAGTGAACAGAAGTGCTGATGGCAGTAAACTCTAGTTAAGTCATGTCTGACGGCACAGAACAGAGGAGGCCCTTGTTCCAACTGCTGCAGCTGCTTTAAGGATCCTACTGACACGTGTGCTGCTGCACACCCAACAGGTGTGAATCTTACATGTTCACTGTTTAACAGAGGAAACATATAGATAGATAGATAGATAGATAGATAGATAGATAGATAGATAGATACTTTATTGATCCCGAGGGAAATTCAAGCCAGGCCAGATTCTGTAGAACAAAGAGGAACTGAGAGGAGTCCAGTGTTCTTTTTTTGGCACTAACATACAAATGAACAATAACAGTCTTTGAATCTATTGCTGAAACTTTGTACAGAGAATAATGGGTATTGGAGGAGGGGAAAATAGATAAGAGTCCACTGTTTATGTAGTCAAGTGTCAGATGGAACAGTCTTGCCTGATTACAGCTGGTGCAAAAAGTGCAAATGAAGAGTGTGTGTTCTGTGCTGATATGAAGTTATGCTATATGTAAACAGACTTCCTTCTCTTTTCTCTTGTGTCCAAAACAAATTTCTCCTAAGGGAGACAATAAAAGCAACTAACTAAAGCAGCAAAGGAGCAGAGAACCCCCCACCCCCACATTGCCTCTGGTTAAGCTGAGGATCTGGAAGTGTCAGAGACCTCCCAAGCGCTTGATCAGGAAGCAAAAACACTGAGCTGCACTACAAGCAAAGTAAAGCTACTCCATTATGGCCTTTCTGATATATCTGGGATAAATAATGCTCCCTTACATGGGGGAAAGAAGGAAGGAAGGAAAAGAAGCTGAAGGGTTACAGAATTGGAAGGGGGTGGGGGTATAACACTAGCTTGTCATTTACAGCGAGGGCAGAAGAACAGGTTTTAGCTCATGACAGGTGTGAAAGGTTTTAAAGACTGGTTTGGTCAGTTTATGGCTTGAGGACACAGAAAAGACAACTAGTAACACAACAAGGCAGTGAGAGCAGACCGCAACAGAGCTCTGCAGCAGGAGAGTATTTCAAAGAAAATAACTTTTGTTATTATCACTCATCCTGACCCATTGAAGCCCTGCCTTTACTCGCAGTACCTTGAAAAGAAGGGGAAAACTGTGATGGTTCTTAACTTTACTGCTTCCTTAAATTCAGCCCAGACAAGCAGTATTCGGAGCCTTTGTAGGTAGAGAATGCATTTGTGTTCCTTTTTACCAAGACCACAAACCTCAGACTGCTGGAGGAAAACATCCAAACGAGGCTTGAAGTGTTGACAATCCTTGTACTTTCCTTAAAACCTACTGTATTCACTGAACAGACATTCGATGACCTACTTTAATGGGTTTAGATTTTTAGTGTTTTTCTGCACTTTGCTGGATGAGATTTTATTTTGTTCAATTTACCTGAAAACTCTGTATTGTTCTTATTTATATCAAATTCAAACAGAACAAATGATTCAAATGCTGATTTTTTTTTAATTAAATTGAATTCAATTATACAAATAACTAAGAACCAGCTTAAAACAATTGTTAACTATATATTACATGCTTCCAAAATACATACAAATGTTCTATAAAAGGTGTAACCAGTGTATTTACAATATCAATATTTACACATAGCGTCATTCTCTTGAGAGAAATAGTGAGCACCAGTCCATGACTTCCAGCATGGATGAAATAATCATGTAAAAAACAAAAAAAACAAAGCAAACATGGATTTTCTGTCTTCCTGCAGTAACTGATCAGATGTGGCACTGATATACGAGTTAATGACTTCAGGAAATACTCAGTTGGTGTGGCAGAATTATTCGGCTCAATCTGCCAGTGAGATAGACGGAATACTTAGTAAATGACAAACAAAGGTAAATGAAGCACTGTTGTGGCTATAAACAATACTTTGATAAAACTTGATCTGGTGACTTCAGGTGGTCATTGTCCTCATTTGAACTCATTATTTTAAATGAGTTCAGTCCTTCATTTTAATGAAGTCTTTATCAATCCTTCATGGTTACAGTGTTCACACATGTGTGAGGCAGGCAGAATGAGTCTGTTTTGTTGTTCATTGATGCTCAGTATCCTCTTACAGTGACAATCCTAGTCCTTGGTTTGAGAAGTCCGTATCTCCATGAAGACACACTGCTGGGTTAAGTCCACATTCCCTTTGGTGATACCACACAGTCCACAGCATGTCCTTATATAGTTTAAGTGCACAAGTACCATCACCCCAAACACTTGCAATCCAGACCTGTAGACGCTCCTGTGGGGTTTTGTTATGCTGTAAAAACTGTTTTGCGATTTCCTTCTAGAGAACAGAAAATGAGAGGACAACATTCCCCTCACATGCATCATTCCACAGAAGTTATGATCTTATCTTTGGACCATTTTGTATACAAAAACAGGTAAGTGCAGTTTAAGGCATAGTGACAACTTGTCAAGGTGAAACAGACAGCACAATGACATAGGCAGCTACACTATTGTTCCTGGTTTTGAGTCTTCATGCCAGCAAATTTGGTCTTCTGGCTCCAGGTTACTTTCCATTTGGTTGACATCTATGTAAGATCTGTGAAAACACAAGAATTTAACACATTAGACAGGTAGCAGAAAACTGTAGTTTTTGACTGGTAAAAATTACTGGAATGAAGTAACCCTGGGTTTTCAATAACATCCTGCAATATTTTAGCCACTTAGTAGGAACTAAACTGAAACCGGGATAAAAATAATTGATATTCTTAGTTACCAAACACCATTTAAGCATTTAAAAAAAAATGTGTACAAAGGAAAACCCAGGGTCATACATTCTCACCCAACAAAGCAGCAGATGCACAAAGACATTATGCACACGCATAGCCTTCAAATGTGACATACAGGAGTCACTTTTGTTCCTCTGCCACACAAGCACTCTCCCACAACCACAAGACACCAAGAGAAACAAAGCAAAATCAGAGGAGCAGTTCTTATAAATGATTTGGAACCCCTCAGTCAATCAGTCTCTGCCATATATAAAAACACACATCACCATCACCATGACAACCACGTGGGAAGTTTACAGTCTCGTCTCTCACCCTTTCTTCTGTGCTGTGACTTTGATTAGTGAGGGGGGAGGGAGTTAATTTTCCTGGTCAATAGCATAGGCAACAGCATCACGCTTCTCTAAATGCCCCACAGGGCATGCCATCCTATCAAAGCTCTGCCACTCAAACTCTGGGGGACATCTGCGCATAAGAAGGGGCAAAGTCAAAGGTGAATAGAAGCACATGGGCAGGAAGCTGCATATGACGCAAGAAAAAGATTAAAAGGGGACTGAAACAAAACAACATTTTCTGAGGAGTAAAAACACACTGCAGAGATATCTGGTCAGGAGATGACAGTATGCTTGAAGAATAAACTGGGGCAGGCAAGCTCTTTTAAAGCCATGCAGTTACCTTTTACTGAAATGCAAGCTCACTTCAAAACATCAACAAGCAGACTATGAAATCACGATGCAAACAAACTGAACGGCGCAGAAGCACAGGCTCTAGCCGTTGCTGTTTACTTACTATGAACTACCTCTCACAAAGGGCCCCTTACTGAGCCTGTGGACTCTGGAGGATTGTGCCTGTGCAGGGCTGGAGGCCACCTGCCTAACCAGACAGCCAGGAGAGTAGGAGGAAGAGGGAAAGGAGGAGGTGGAAGCTGAGGAGGAAGAGCTAGCAGGGTGAAAAGCACAGTGCCGTTGGCCATCAGGGCTGTGCCATGAGCCCTTAAAATGCTGGGAGGTACCGTATCTATAAGAAAGCATGGGCCAGCAGACAGTTAAGGAGGGAGTAGAACTAGTCTGAAGCTCTGAGGAAGAAAAAGTGGCTGCTGGCTGCACAGATCCTATAATCCTCCTGCTGGACTAAGATGTCATGTGAAGTAGATAAATGATTTCTTGAGTTTTAACTTAAGTCTGAGTTTGAAGACACAGTAACATTGGCTAAGCAGCAGACCACGGTATTGTTGTGTGTCAGGAATTGCAAACCAAACAGCAGCATTTTCTGTGACCAGCCATTCAAGGCAATTAAAAACTAGTGCTTAGCACTAAGGATAAGCAGGATCAGGGAGTGACTTATTGGATAAGCTGAGTTGAGGCAAAGTTTTTTTTTCTTACCTGTTGTGGGCGGAGTGGCTGTAGGGTGCTGTACTGTAAGAGTAAGACTGCGATGCGTGCACGGGCATGTCATATTCCGACATACCACTAACACTCATGTTGCTGTGCCAGTTTGCACTTGAGGGCACTGAGGACACTGAAGAAAAACAATGGTACAAGTCAGAATATGATCCACCAACATGAAATATTAGGGTCTACAAAATAAAGCAGTAGATATTTGTAATATAAGATGCAGTGATCCAACCTGTTGAGTAGGACATGTTACTGTTGTGGCTGTAGGGCGCAGGCATAGTCTGATAGCCCAAGTTCTGCTGGGAGCCTCTGTCGTAGTCGTAGTTGAATGCTTGCTTGTGTGCAGCGTTGCGGTGGTACCAGCCTCTCAAATGTTCGGCAACCAAAGCCTTCTGGATGTTATTGCCGACCTGCTCGTTGCTACGGGTCCCTGGACGGTTCCTAGGTGGCCTCAGTGTGGCGTAGGGGTTCTGTGACAAGCCATCTATCTCATCATGACCATAGTTGCTGTGCATGACATGGCTGTGATAAGCTGTTGGGGTTGCATGGTAGGAAGGGTTGACATTATAGTGTCCCTCCATCTCATTGTCGTACATGTAGGCACCATTTGAGTAAGGCTCTGGTTCTGTATAGCTGGGGTAGCCTGTGACGTAGTAGGCTGTTGTGGTAGGACGGGCTCGCGGCTGGTAGGCATGGCAGCGGGTGTCTGGCTGTGCCAGGTTGGGCATGCTACCAGTGTTGGCGTAAATGTCTTTTCTGTGTCGGCCACGAGCTCTGCGTCTGTGTACATGGTTGCCTGGGATGGTGTATTCTACGCTGGACTGGCTTGTGTAGGAGGAGCCATCATCAAGGACCTCAGTGCTGTTGCTGCGCCGTGCTTGGGAGAAGGTGAATGTTTGCGCAGGCGGTTCGGACTCCGTCGGGAACTGAGACTGGGACTCAAGACTACCACTGCGCTGCCGGAAATGTTGAGGGACATTCTCTGACCTTAAAATTGAAAAATATTTAATTGAAGACGTCATTTGACTTACTCCCACGCAGCAGATATTCAAGAAAAGAAAGGAAAAAAATATACGCAAAACATGTTCACTCTTTGAGGACCTACCGAAGCTGGGTGCTGCTGTAGGCATTGCGGGTGAGGATGGGGGTGGGTGGCATGCTCCGAGCATCACGTGGCTGTCTGGAAGCTGGTTTAAACAGGCTGTTGTTGCTTGATAAGGCATCACGGTGACTGAAGTGGAGTGGTTCGTGGACTTGGTTGTAATTTAATCTAGAACAAAGATAACACATTTTCAGAGAGTTTGCCTCCTTAGGGCAGAACTTTTTGTATCAGATAAACACATTTACTTTCTGTCTACTTGCTCTCAAGACTGAAAGGGGAAAAACTCTGTAAATGTTTGAATGAATCACTTTAGTCATTACTTACACCTTAAAGGCTGTATTCACAAAGTCAGTGAATCTTTCTTTCATGCAACAGTGAGCATGATGATTGCTTTAAATGAGATTAAACAGTTTTAGCTGAGGGTAACAAATCATACATCTAACTTGTACACAGTTGTTTAGTTTTCACAATCACTTTCCCTCTCTCCCTTTTAGCTTAGAAGTGTTGCCTGCTTCTCCACAGGCAGCT
The DNA here is from genome assembly GCA_020745685.1 of Tautogolabrus adspersus. Taxonomy (NCBI): domain Eukaryota; kingdom Metazoa; phylum Chordata; class Actinopteri; order Labriformes; family Labridae; genus Tautogolabrus; species Tautogolabrus adspersus. Next base: position 9,114,826 of record CM036538.1, on the reverse strand, counting down.
ACATGTTCTGTTCCATCTATTTTTAAAGCCAGTGTATAGAATTGATAAGAAGTAGGTTATTATAGAGGCAGGGGAAGAAGGGAGGAGGTGACTGGCAGGAATGTAGCTCTGGATCTACACTACAGGTCTCTACTAGCTTCATGCTTAGGGCCTCTCAAAACAACTCTCACACATATACAGAATGTAGTTCATGGGTGTAAGCAGGAGCTGTATACCTGCAGTCTCCATGCTGGTCATTTGCAGAAGGCCGTCTGTCATTGTTATAATGGATGTCCAGAGTTTCTGCATGGTGTGGTCTTGGGGAATACTGAACCGATCGGGACTGCTGCCTCTGGGAAACTAGCTCATCATCTGGAAGATAAAAGTTATTGCCTGGTTAAAATTGATTTGAAATGCTGTGAAAGGAGAAGGAGTAAACACATGCACATTGGGCATGGCCATGCCTGGGCATTTACCATCATCCAGAGTGAGGCTGTCAGATAGAGAGCTGAGCTCTGAAGGGTTGACATCATCTGATAACGGAACAGAGACAAGGGTCCTTAGAGACACCAACACTATTCCACTTTTCAAACTAAATGAAAACTGTTCCTACTAATCATCACCGGTAAAATAAAAATCATAGTAAATAAATACTTATTTCAAGCTCACTGCTATTATCTGTGACATATACCTGCTAAGATTAGTGAGGCTCTCTGCGTCGGTTTCTGTCCTTTCCTTATCCTGTAGTTGTTTATATCCTTCTCAATTTCCTCCAGTTTCCTCATTGCATCAAGGCAGTTATTTCTTCTCTTCTTCTTCACTGTCTTGCCGAGGTCACCTTCATTGGATAACTTAAGTGCCGCTTCTACGATCTTCTGCTGCAATGCGAACCTGCTCTCAAGATTCCTCAGATATGGATCCTACAGAGCAACAACAAAACGAGCACAGTTTACAGCAACGGCAGTAGTTTGGAGAAAAAAAGGACTTAACACATCTCACACTTTAAAGACAAAATACTGGAAACTTTATCAATATATTTTCTTTAGTGTGCCAACATGTTCATATTTAAATGTTTATTGGGCATTATGCAATGTAAGTCTCAGAACACGTCAATCTCTTCAGCCTTATCTCAAAAAGTCAGCTTCATGATAACCAGGCATAAACAGTTGTGTTGGACATATATCACAACAAAAACACACAACGACAGCTATACCAACCTCATCATAGGGGAAAAGGTCATCCAGCTTGAAGGCTGTCCCAACACGACGCCGCACATGTGGAGCCTTCTCACCTGATGCCAAGGGATACTCTTCAGGCAGTTTGCCTGTAAGCTCCTGCAATAAGAGTGATAACAGTTAGCTGGAAGTTTGGCTGTTGTTGGAAAATTGCTGAATGAGAGTGACACTTACAGCTTCTCTCAAGCAGATCTTTTTCAATTCCTCAAGTTTCTGTGTCAGTGTGTCTTGGAGGTTCTTTTCTTTCTTCTTCAGCTCAGCGATCTTCTCTTTCTTCTGTTCGTCGTTGACTTCTGAGTCTGCAGAACCTGGAACATACAAATGTCAAATAAAAAACAAGTTCTAGTAATAATTGTTATTCATCATTTACGGTAATAATATCACATTATTTGTCAACCTGATGTGGAATAGAAAAATGAGCTAATGAACTCTCTGTTTACCGGCTGAGATAAGGCTTCCATTGCTCGCCATGATAAGCTGATCTTTGCTGGAAAGTTTACTTATCCGTGGCGCACAGATTTCTGTGAGGTCCATGGCGATGTTGACTGAACTCCTGGTCGTGGTCATCTTTGACTGGAGGGGTGAGAAGAAACGGTAAGGAGGAGGAAGTCGGGATGAGGATGTGGGAAAGGAGTAGTGAAGAAGTTGTTGCATGTATTTCATTTGAATGAATAACTGCAGTAGAGACAGCTCCATTTGCATGCTCTCATCAATCAGTGTAGGCTCTATTCCTGGATGAACACTGACACACCATCTGCCTTTGAGGCACTCGGTGGCTGAATAACCTCATTTGACTACAGCTACACATACTCATCCATCTCCCTCACGAAATGCAGATCGGACACCACTCATACTACATTATAGTAATACAATAGCCCCAAAAACTCAGCAAATGTGCATCATCAACAAACATATGGAGCACTGTGTTAACCCTCAGACAAGTGACAGCTCTACTACAACTACTTTTATAATATTGTGCCTTTAGTATGGGAATTCTTCAGAGGATATTCATGTTCTTGTCCATTTTAATTTGAGCTTTTCAAGTGCCTGTAGCTTAGATTGAACTGAGTACAGACATTCTATTCCCATTCAAGAAAGTTTGCCACAGATTTCCCAAAATAGGGCTGACCACTAGGGGGACATTGAAACTAGAGGCATGTGATATCTGTTTGCCAAGCTATTTAAACAAGTCATAATCCTAGAACAGACAGTGCATCACATGACAAACAGTCACTGTGACAGCAGGCTGTAACACTACAATAACATAAAAAAGGCCACATTCAAACAAAGGAGAACGATGGGCACTGCCAAAGCTCAGACCTAAGAAAGTGTATTCGTTTCATTCCTAGTAAAATATTTTTAATATTATTTATTATTCTAGGTAAAAAAAAATGTCCATGGGGCAATTAAGTTTTGCTTGTTGTGTCTTTAAATGAGATGTACTTGGTAAATTAGTCAGTATATATCATTCCAAGACACTAAACCAGCAGAATTTGACTGCCTCATTGTCATATTTTCTTTAACTTACAACAAACATTTTGGGCCTCACTTTTTGCTTTTTATAATAATAAGTGTAATGAGATATTTTTGACTAGAAATTAGGCAAATAAACTTCCTTAAACCTGATTCATGCTTCTTGCGGACGGCGCGGCAATATTGCACAATCACGGCCGGCGCGACAGCGCGAGGAGGGTCCGCAGAGAGTGTGAGAACAGTTCAACAGTATTTTTAATACCAAAATTTGAAATAGTATCAACAAGAATTAAGTTTCTAAAAGGTCTCATTATTTGACAAACTGTCCAGTGAAAAACAAAATGACATTAATCAGCCAGTCATTCAATCCTCAAGCATCTCTCTTTCACAAAGTGACCTCACCTACACAACCTTCACCTGACACTGATCTAGAGGTTGGTTAGCTATACAGGACACACTACATGAGTCATAGTTCTCATCACAAGTCAAGCATCGTGTAAAATAAGAGTCTGTTTCAAACTAAATCTGAGGCAGGAAATGTGAACAACGTGAAGGTGAGAAGAAAACAGACACTCACTTTGCTTTGCTTCCTGTCCAGATAGAACTGGTGCTGACTGATGGACATCACCCAGAGGGTTTTAATCAGAGAATGGCTTGCATACCATGTGTGAATAACAAGACCAGTCTGTCCAAAAGTCCGCTTGGTCACTGTTCTTCTTAGGGAGATAAAAGACACACACTCAGTATTTGTGCTGATACAAGAGGCATAAGGGACAACAGATGGAAATTAGCACTTCTGCTATAATCTGGCATTTTTTACAGCTGTAATTGTTACAGCTGTTCATTAATATGCAGTCCCTAACAAATAAATAAATAAATATCTGCATACATACTCCAAATTATTTATGGTATATTAATTGTAAAAGGACTTGGACTTGTGTAGCGCTTTTCTAGTCTTCTCACCACTCAAAGCGCGTTACACTGAGTGTCATATTCATCCATTCACACACTGATGGCAGTACTATTCCATTCACATGCCACTGGCATAGCAGTGGGAGTAAATTGGGGTCTTGCCAAAGGACATTTCGACATGTGACTGCAGGATCTGGGGATTGAACCCCTAACCTTTCGGTTGAGAGACCACTGGGCACAGCCACCCCCAAAATAAACACAAACAAGACTTTTCAAAGAAGGGATTTTTAAAAGAAGTGTTCAGCAAAGTTTAGATTACAATTAAAACATTTTATCTAATTAAGTATGTCATAATAAAAAAAGAGGAGTTAGGCAGGGAGATCAAACTCATCCTCAAACAGAAAGTAGATTTTAATAACAGAGTTGGAAGCGTTTGCGATGAGCAAATGTCTTATTAAAACTACAATAATAAAATGACACTTGAAACGCAGGAGAACAATCATTGAACAGACAGGTTATAACTTATAATGTGTGTCTTAATTTGTCCACTGGCTGCAGATACCCTTCACAGTGTGTACGTTGTAGGTTAAGGGCAGAGAAAGCAAGAGAGCAGCAGCTAAAGTGGGAACTTTTAATAACAGGTAATGGTCCAATTCAAATGAGAACAATGAAAATAGATTAAGAGGTCTGCCTCTTCTGACCTGTGTGGGTCGTTCACTTCCACAGCAAATTTCTTTTCACGGAAATACAAATTTTCCAACTGCTTCCACTGAAACAACTGCAGAGAGAGAGAGAGAGAGAGAGAGAGAGAGAGAGAGAGAGAGAGAGAGAGAGAATTGGGGGAGGGAAGGTAGAGAGAGACATCACACTTAGTACACAAGCCAACACATGAAAATTGATTGAAAAGAGACAAAACTGTATCGAAGAAAAAAGATCATTTAATACGCGATGGTGGTAAGAGACAAATTAAGTCAAAAAAGAAAACACAATATGGAGGCAGGTATTTAAAAAAACTTGCTTTGTTTCTGCCACTGCAGTTTGTATTATACAGTTTTTTTTCTGAACAACTTGCAACACTGGCAGAAACTACAAAACAGCAGAAGTTCATCAGGCCAGTCAGAGATAAGTTCAGGCTAACACAGGAGCATTAATAACGCATGATTAACTGTAGGGGGCTTGCCAGCTTCTCATGTCATTCTGATGTGGAGGAAAACAGAGGCAGAAAGTTTGTGTCAGTGAAACCTCTGCTCCACTGATACTAGGATCAACAGACAGACACTTATCTGCAATAACCCCCCCGTCATTTTGGGGACAAAAGTGATTCAACTGAGGAGCTGACAGAAATGAAAGATGTACTTTATTCTAGACACGAGGAGGCTGAAGTTAGAAATTGGGCATAGGTGAAGAAATCACGAGGAGAAACATTTCCCTTTCCCCCAAAGAAACATATTTCTTGTGCAGTTTTTACAAAATGTACACGTTTCAGTTCTTCCCTTACTGTTTAGCTCATTAGTAAGGAAGTGCAAGGATCTAACAGAGAGAGAGTAAAACAACTTAAACAATAAAACAGGAAGGTAATCTATCTATATAAGCTGAACAGGTAATATAGGCTTACCGTAAGGTTTTTTTTTTCCGCTTGTCAAATCCTCTCCTGGATTCTCTTGGGTTTACATTGAATCCTTTGACTTTGAGTTTCCCACAGGGCTAGGGCTTCCTCAAACAATACTCTCTCTTGTCTATCTGGAGCCAAATAGGTGTTGCAAGACTTTCAGCTATACTGGCCACACCCCCTTAACAGCCCCTCCTTCTGTGACATCACAGATACCTGCTGTCTTCAAGGCTCTTCTCCCCCTCTCTCCCACATAGCTCACTAACATTTAAATCAGAAGTGTTTCCTGGGTAGTGTTTTTTCCTTGTTTGAAGACATTTCATCTCTTGTCCACTTCCTCTCACAGACAATAAAATGATCAGTCCACCATAAAGTTTGAATACTCAGCTTCTATCTGGAATGTTTTCTGCATTTTCAGCTTAAAAAAAAAAACATCACACAAAGCACCGTTGTAAAGCCAAATCTACTACACCCATCTAGCCTCCTAGGGAAAACATGTTTGGAATTTGTCACTTTTGTCTAATCATTAATAGCAGGGGCTCTCTTTGCTTTCCTGTGCCATGGGAACACTCAGTTCGGCCACTTAAGACAAAAGGAAACACTATGTGTTTACAAACACTAGCCAACAAAGGTGAATCCTGAGTTTGTCAAGCAGAAAGTTTAATTTGGGTTTTAAGATGCATTCACAGAAAGATACATTTTTTGTTTTTTGTACGTAAGGTTGAATTTTAGATTATTTCATTGTGATCGTGGGCATGGTCGACCAATTCACACACATTCCAGCTAATCCTGCAGCCTGTATCATACAGTGAGCCTACCACTGATATAGAGACAGTGGTACTTTATAAACAATGGCATCCAGCTGCTAAGACACTTCCAAATAGCTCACCCCATTGTCAATGGAACATATTCCAAGAAAACACACCCTTGTTGCTATCAGTAGAAACATTTACATTTTAACAAAAGTCTGGGAAGAAACCTTCACTTCTTCCAAATCATCCCCCAGTAAGAGAAACTCCACACCTTTGTGCCAACACATAATGAAACTAACTTCCTACTATCCTGAGACCGATGCTCATGTCACACCCTAAATATTTCAAGGATGTGACACTCCTCAAGCTCTACATTACAGGACTACAAAGAGGAAACACTTGAAAAAATGTATTCAAAACAAAAGCCACTTCACATAGTCACATGAGTGACTCATCATTACTCCTTCAAAGTACACAAAACAAAAGTGACAATTCTTTAAAAAAAATAAGCCACAATAATTGAAATGAGTACATTTCAATTGTTGTGGCTTCATTTTTTTTGAAAGAACTTCTCTCCCGAGACTGCTGCATAATGTCTGATACTCTGTATCTTTAGTATTTCTATCTCTCTATTTTGGCAAAAATTGTCATTCATAGCAGGTGTAAGTAATCCAGAAATGCCTGTGGTTTTAGATGAGACCAGACTGTTCGGATCCAGCTCACACCCACAACTCAAGGACCCCCAGGGCCAGGAGTCTGCAAGATTATACTCAAATGAAAATCTGTCAATGCACTGACTCACACGCCCATACAAAAAAAAGATCTGCCCCACCCTTTACAAAATGTGTCATGCACCAGCACTGACTTCCTGGCAGCATGCTGGCAGCGTGCATGTGTGCGTGCATGTGTGTTTAACATGCATGCACGCACACACGGTTGAAATATGACGACAAGACTATCTAGGTAGACTATTCAGCTATCTATCTTGCTTCATGATGGAGGGAACTTGACTCGAAAAGGGGGCTGGGGATAGGATCTTTCAGTCATAATTTATGTGTTTAACTTTATTGCCAAGACACAATATTTTTGGTCTCTCATATCTTGTCATTATAAGCCAAAGGCTGACACTGTCACCAATAAAATTTTTTAAAAAAGTTTTGGTTCTGCCGGCTCCTCATTCATTTAACAAATTAAGTCTTAAGATTTTCTTGAAAATGTCAGGACATGCAGGCCCTGATACTGTAAGGAACTGTAAGGCCTTTCACTCATAAGGAGTGTCAGATGCACTCTCACAATCTTGAAATTCTCTGTTTGTTTTAGGGGGGGGGGGGTCACTTGCAGGATGAGGAGGAGGACTCATTTGACTAGTTTTCAGGAGTGCAGGGCATGTGTGAAACAGACTTTAAATTGACAGGGCAGAAGTGAAGGTATGGGTTGGGTTTAAAACAGAGCTGTGAACTAAAGAAGCATTATGATATTTGTCAGGTCTAGAGGTCTCTCTTCAGAGGACAAAGTATTGTTTTTTTATCACAGGAAATTCCAGAGATGCTAATGTTACTGTCCCCTTCTTGTGTGCAGTAGTAGGTGAGGCCAAAAAAATGCTATTGAGCCCTTACAGCACCCCAACAACCTTCCTGTCCCACAACTCGAAACATACAGCAACCCACACGACTGGCTAAAGGCCAACCACAATCACAGAGGCCTGCTGCCTCCAACAGAGAACCATAATTACACTTTCCAATAGGGGGGTTGGTGAGAGGCTGTGGCTGTTAGTGCCTCCGTGGAAAAGCACATCCTGCTATGTCAACAGGTTACTACCATAGATTAAAGGGACTGGGGAGAAATGCTTTGTTGGGACACATAACAAACACCTCACAAGCAATGGGCATTAGTATCAACTCAAACATGGTTGAACAGGAGTTTTTTTAGTGGAAGTATTTTTTTACAGACATGTTGTAACATGCATTGTCAACCCTCTCAGACCAGATATGTAGGTATATATCAAACCTCCTATTACTGATTGATTATTTTAAAGAAATAATTCACCTGTAAAGCTTGTCTCCACAATGATATTAATTCTAACAATAAAAAGGGTCAATGCCACACGTTATTTGTTTTTACACATGTTCTCCTTATAGGCTTGTCAGTTTGACTGCTGTGCAATCATGATGACTATTCATTCAACTGTGGCTAGTGTTGTATTCTATTTGCTCCTACAGCGACAGCCTTGACTGCACACAGCACTGACTGATAAATAAACATAGAATTCCCATTTGTCTTCCTCTCTCCTGATTGGCATGGGAATCATGGTCTTAATTCGCTTATTTACAATGTGGATGGATAATTAACCAGCTGACAAGAGGCATGATGATGAAAGCTGGTTTAAGCACATTTAAATGAAAAGATACTACATGCTTTAAGCTTGAGAATAATGTGTTTTACTTTTAAAGTTTAAAATTATACAGTATACCTTTCCCATACGTTTGTTTCTTAACTTAAACAAACAAAACATGTTTCTGTAGTGCTGGAGTTTGCTTTACAAAAATACAGTTTTAGCAAATAGACTTGGTGTAGACTAGAGAGAGGTGCACCTACTTTTCTTGGTTTGAGTTTGTCCTGCAAATCGTACTGGCCAATTCCTTTGTAGCTGACTCCCAGCCACCAGGGTATCCCTTGCTTGTCCTGATGAAAGAACACACACAACACCATATTAACCTTCAATACAAACACAAACAAACTACAAACCAAATAGGCCTGTTGCCAAATTCTTTTTAACTTTAGGGCTCCTTCCAATAATAACACAAGAAGAAATCAAATACATTGAAGTAATTTGATCTGGTCAGGCACCTTGACCAGGTTTACACCTATCAACATCCTTCTTGAGTGATCAGAATCTGATAGATCACAAGCTGATAGTTTAAGCACAGATATAAGCATCCTGAGGATGGATTGAGATCTGATGGTAAATGATAAATGACCTTGAGTTTGTATAGCGCTTTTCTAGTCTTCTGACTACTCACAGCGCTTTGACACCGCATGTCACACGTTGGCGTTAAGTGTCTTGCCCAAGGACACATCGGACATGTTGATGCAGGAGCTGGGGTTCGAACCCTCGATCTTGCGGTTGAGAGACGACAACTCTACCAACTGAGTCACAGCCGCCCCTGATAACTCAGGCCACACATGGGAGGTCTGCATTTGTCCCGATTAAACTGGATTAATAAACTCAGCTCACATACAAATATCACTATACTGGGTTCACAATATGCATTTATCACGCTTTTTTTCAACTTTCTTGTTATTATAAAGACTTGAGATTCAGGTCAATGTATGTATAAATGTGGTTCTTTAATATGTATTCACTGACAATAAAAATGCACAATATCCTTGTTCTTGTTTTTCTTTATAAACACACGTGTTTTTATACACTTCATAAATACTTTTTAAGTTTGAAGTTGCATAGTTACTGATTAAACAATGCACATTTTCACTTAATAAAAGTTGACAGTGATGAAATCTTTCAAAAAACACTTTTTGAAACTTGTGTTTAAAATAAAAAAGGGGGTTTAAAACAAATCCTAATTCAAATAAGTACATCTACAGGACAACAAGGGAAAATCTCTTTTTCTAAAAACAAGAGTTGCAGCCTGTCTTTCTGGCATTGAAGCACAGAAAGTTGTCAAAAGACAGAGAGTTTGTCAACTTGAGCAACCTTATATAAGTTTTCATCCACAATTTTGTTGAATCATTGCCACTAGCTCTAATGTATTCACCATTAGCCCAATGTGTCACCAACTCTCCCCATATCCAGGGCAATGATCACGTGGATTTATAGAATGAATTACTGATTAAATATATTTGTCCACTGTGTCTCGTGAAAATCTTTCTCACTTGTGATTTCAACATGTGAAGGTTTATGCAGTAGAGCCAGGTCTGCATGAAATACAGGATATTGGTTTCCATATTATTAAATTAGGAAGACTGCATTTAATATAGAAGGAAAGATTCCATGAAAGACAAGGGAGAGAAGAGTGGGACACAGCACAAGTCAAATACTTGATCAACGAGGGGCCTAGCTTCCAACAGTTTATATTATAATACATAAACTTTGACTGACGCACGAGATCAGTCACAATATGTTAATCAGTTTATAATAGAGCAGTGTAATGAGAATATAGGTGTTTCATCTCTCAGAGAGGAGACAAGCAGACATACACATCCTGTCACATCCTGATATCATGAATTATGTTAGACTCCACATGCTCTGAATAAAGCTATCTTGACATGTGACCCGCAAGCATTTCATCAGAGCAGTTTATAAGCACAGTTAGCAGACGGCTGTTTCATAACGTGGATATGTAATAATCTGACCGTCTGTTTTCACTGTAAACGAAATCTTCAGCCTGCAGTGTGAAGTTCTTTTAATTCACTTAAAATCACTCAAATGCAGAGGAACATCATCAAACAGAGTTCTAAGTCACATCATCACTTCAGACTATAATGACCCACTCCTCTGCACCACTTGTGCACATAAGCACATCTCTTCCCCCTGTGTGCTGCGCTTATGCATCACCTTTTTTCTATCATAACGTGTTTTTCAAAGGCTTAAGGAAGGGGAATAAGGCTCCCAATTAATTTCCATACATACAGTATCTCACAGAAGTGAGTACACCCCTCACATTTCTGCAAATATTTTATTATATCTTTTCATGGGACAACACTGAAGAAATGACACTTTGATACAATGTAAAGTAGTGAGTGTACAGCTTGTATAACAGTGTAAATTTACTGTCCCCTCAAAATAACTCAACATACAGCCATTAATGTCTAAACCGCTGGCAACAAAAGTGAGTACACCCCTAAGTGAAAATGTCCGAATTGGGCCCAAAGTGTCAATATTTTGTGTGGCCACCATTATTTTCCAGCACTGCCTGAACCCTGTTGGGCATGGAGTTCACCAAAGCTTCACAGGTTGCCACTGGAATCCTCTTCCACCCCTCCATGACGACATCACAGAGCTGGTGGATGTTAGAGACCATGCGCTCCTCCACCTTTCATTTGAGGATGCCCCCACAGATGCTCAATAGGGTTTAAGTCTGGAGACATGCTTGGTCAGTCCATCACCTTTACCCTCAGCTTCTTTAGCAAGGCAGTGGTCGTCTTGGAGGTGTGTTTGGGGTCGTTGTCATGTTGGAATACTGCCCTGCGGCCCAGTTTCCGAAGGGAGGGGATCATGCTCAGCTTCAGTATGTCACAGTACATGTTGGCATTCATGGTTCTCTCAATGAACTGTAGCTCCTCAGTGCCGGCAGCACTCATGCAGCCCCAGACCATGACACTCCCACCACCATGCTTGACTGTAGGCAAGACACACTTGTCTTTGTACTCCTCACCTGGTTGCCGCCACACACGCTTGACACCATCTGAACCGAATAAGTTTATCTTGGTCTCATCAGACCACAGAACATGGTTCCAGTAATCCATGTGCTTAGTCTTCTTTTCTTCAGCAAACTGTTTGCGGGCTTTCTTGTGCATCATCTTTAGAAGAGGCTTCTTTCTGGGACGACAGCCATGCAGACCAATTTGATGCAGTGTGCGGCGTATTATCCGAGCACTGACAGGCTGACCCCCTACCCCCTCAACCTCTGCAGTAATGCTGGCAGCACTCGTAGGTCTATTTTCCAAAGACAACCTCTGGATATGACGCTGAGCACGTGCACTCAACTTCTTTGGTCGACCATGGCGAGGCCTGTTCTGAGTGGAACCTGTCCTGTTAAACCGCTGTATGGTCTTGGCCACAGTGCTGCAGCTCAGTTTCAGGGTGTTGGCAATCTTCTTAAAGCCTAGGCCATCTTTATGTAGAGCAACAATTCTTTTTTTCAGATCCTCAGAGAGTTCTTTGCCATGAGGTGCCATGTTGAACATCCAGTGACCAGTATGAGAGAGTGTGAAAGCGATAACACCAAATTTAACACACCTGCTCCCCATTCACACCTGAGAACTTGTAACACTAAGGAGTCACATGACACCGGGGAGGGAAAATTACAAATTGGGCCCAATTCGGACATTTTCACTTAGGGGTGTACTCACTTTTGTTGCCAGCGGTTTAGACATTAATGGCTGTATGTTGAGTTATTTTGAGGGGACAGTGAATTTACACTGTTATACAAGCTGTACACTCACTACTTTACATTGTATCAAAGTGTCATTTCTCCAGTGTCGTCCCATGAAAAGATATAATAAAATATTCGCAGAAATGTGAGGGGTGTACTCACTTCTGTGAGATACTGTAGCAGAAAAGTGAGATCTGATCATATGTGGTCTATGGTGACACATTTGGCGAGCATGATCTAGCCAGGCTCTTACTGAGAGCTGTCCACGTGTGGTCCTATCAGCCAGACCACATTGCTAATACCAGGTGTAAATTCCCCCCAATAATTACATTTGGTTCAGTCGGTAAAGTTAATAGAATAAATTATAGCATGGAAATGCAGGAATTAATTCGAAGTAAACATGCCTTAATAGCTTACTAGATTTTTGACTTCATTTCTATAACATATTTATGGTGTAATTCTTGTACTAAAGCTTAGTTAGTCATGTGTGTTCCTACAGCAGCAAACTAATAATGTTGCAGCTATATGACGTGTGATTATAAATAGGAAAAGGCCTCATGATTTAAGTGTCAAGCAATGCAAGCAGTACAAGTTAGTTTCATGTCTGATATTTTAAGCAAAAAGGGAATGAAGATATTATGTCGACAGAAGCTTGTTCAAAGGTTAAGCTTCTGAATAGCTTAGGACAACACTCTTACCTTCACTGGGTAATAATGGACTCCATATGCCGGCAGGGATTCCACCAAGGCCAGATATCTTCAGAGAGACAAACAAGTTAACAGGAGTTCCGATACTTTCACTTGATCACTGTCAATCATTGGCTGTTGTACAACAGATGGAGTTGAATTTAAGCTATAGTCATTGAGAGCCACAGTCATTTGCAGTGGCAGGCTTATCGATTTTTTCCAGGACCATGACAGATGAAAGGACAGTCAATTGATCAGTTCAAGGGCATCAGTTCAAGAGGAGGACTGGTATCCTGGAAAGGCCCACTGGAGGCCTACTTTCAGAAATCCTCCTCTAATATATTAGTGCTTTCACAATTGCACAAAACTCCTGAAGTTTTCAGGGTGAGCTGCATGCGTCAACGCAAACAGCTGAATTTTTCACTCTGACTTTATCTGGAGTTTCTCCTGCCAGCCCCCTAGTATTTGTCCACAGTAAGTCAGAGTGAGCTGATGTGAGAACGCAGCAGGATATTATCAGGAGAATTCAACTCAAACAAGTGGGAGGGGAGTGCTGACGTTTATTCCCTCCATCCGATGCACAACCATAGATTGTATGCACATGACCTACATGATCTTCTTGTATATAATTTAACTGCAGCTTTATGTTTTCTGTTTGCTAGTTTGCTCTTCTCCGCTATTCCGTTGGTATTTAGATTCTGTCAATCTACACATAGCATTGATATAAAGGCAGATATTCTTATCATAGCGTTGTGAAGCAGACTCTGTTGCTTCGTCTCCTGTGTGAACAACCAGATCAGGAGGATTTCAGGGGCATTCCTTCTAAAATTCTCTAGATATTTTCAGCAGTGCACATGTGAAAATGGTTTTTAATTTACATACTGGCTTTTGACAGCCATCTGTCAAAATCAAAAAAGATTCTACAGTACAGATATGTGAGGTAGATGAAGAGATTCTGGTGTAGGGGCTAGAGTACTGTCGCATCAAAGAAAAGTAGTGCATAAGGCACACAGAAGCACATTTACCAGACTCAAACTCATTTTAATTATAGGATATATTTGTTGTTTTCAACTTACTGCACAATGGCTTGTCCTCTGGTCAGTCCCTTCAGTTTCTTATAATGTTCTATCACCTTGTCCTCACTGCAAATGGATAGATACAACATTTAATGAATATTCCATCAAGTGTTACACATTCCATCCACAGTGTTGGTGAGAGGGCCCTTTTCTTTGACACATATTCAGCCTGCTCATGCAGAAAATGTAATCTGGCCTACTGATGACTCTCATCTAACTCTTCAGTAAAAACATCCAATTTACTTCTCACTCTAAGCATCCCTCTTAATAGCACAGCAAGATGGGAAATAAAATGCAGCTGAGCAGACACAAAGGGACTGAGTGAGACAGAATTGGTTGAACTCACTCATTCACCATAAAACAATCATTTTAATTAGGATTTTTTTTACTGATGTATCAGAATCAGAGACTGCAGAAACATCCGAGGGCCATTAGCAAGAAAAAAAGGGATGAGAAAAGGAGTGAAAAAAGCAGCATGGCTATCTAAAGGATAGTTTCCCCTTCTATATGATCTTTCAAAGCTAATGGGAAAATGTAATTAACGCAACCGAGGCATTTGTCACCCCATCAAAGTAAAAACTGTCTGCCAAGTATCAAGTAGGTCTAAAGACACGTAGACACTCATAAATGTTCTTTTGGGAAAATCACTGCTCAGTACAACCCGGTGTTTCTTACCATTGAGGCTACCTGACAGCAGAATTGTTTGTGTGTATTGCAGAGGAAGGCCTTTTGTAATAAACACCACAATATCTATAATTCTCTGTGTGATCATCCCAATCCCTGACCCGCAATCTTTTTTTTTTTTTTCAGAAAACTTACCAGTATTTAAGAGATGGATGCTCCCTTAATACGCTGGTGGGCAAAGCTGGGAGCAGTTTGAGGTCTGATCTGGCAGTCTCTGCACTGAAAAAAAGAAAAGAAAAGTGTCTTCCATCTTTGTGCATTCACAGTGTTGTTTGAATTTCTTTCTTAAGGCATGACCGTAAGAGTTGGCTTTGCTTAATTTAAGTAAAGGTGCTGTGTCAGGATATTTCTTTTATATTTCTTTTCTATATTAGGCCTGCACTATATGTGTTGTTCTATTCTGCGATGACAATATGAAGTGTGATAAATAAATAAAAAATGATCAAATAAATACATATTAAAGAATGCATATTTGCTGTGACTCAAGTCTTAATGTGTATCCCCTGTTTTTTTTTCACATTAACTTTTTGCAACATGTTACTGAATCCAAAAATAAAAACAAAAAACAGTTTTTTTCTTCACTACTAAATTGGATCTAATTAATCTGAGGGTAGCTTAAACTTCATTGGACTGCACTGGAATGGAGTAAAAGCAGGACACATATACACAGGTTTCCATCCAATATTTACAATATATGCAGGCTGAGTTCATGTTCGTGTTTACAAAATAAAGTTGTATCACGATAAATTCAGACTTCTGCAATGTGTTTATTGCAAATGATCATATCACGATAAGATTAAAATGAATAAAGTGCAATTAATTGTGCAGCCTCTACAGTATAAAGAGTTTTACTGTTGGGCAAGACTGAACGTGAGCTTCACTCATGTCTTGCCAGACTTAATTACAAAAGTCTGGCAAGACATGTGTCGTAAAGCACATAAAGATCCTTTAAGTCATAGGGAGCCTTTTAAAGGGCTTTGTGAAAAATCTATTTTCAGCATTCCATGCTCGTTTCAAAACAAAAAGCCCTCCGTCGCCATTAACTCTTAATAAACAACATTATAACTAGTCAAGTTCACACCATGACACAGGTAGCAGGTAGAGTTGGTCTTATTCACAAACAGCTGTAAGAAAGTTTGGTAAACTTATGCATTCTGACAATTTTTTGGGTTTGGCACTGTCAAGGTCTATGATTGTGATCCCTGATCCATTCCAACATCATGTAGGAGGAAGTACTATGTAGTTTCTAGCTGGAAAAGCAGGGCTCTTGCTTGGTGGGCCAGTCCACTGCAGACAGGAACAAAAGCCATTCCAAAACACTTGGCAGCGACTCCCTGTGCTGAGGAGTATTGTACAAGCCCTGGTGCTGTTTCAAAAAAGTCTGTGACTGCCGACACAGAACATGCATGACAGATCCTTTCTTCAATTAAAAATCCTCAAGAAATATACCAGCTATACCAGTCATCTCATCATGACTCCGGTAGTGGCCATATGATCTTAAGAAACTTTCCTGGGGATCAGTTTAAGTCCCCGAATAAAAAAAGAAAATAGCAGCTGCTGACATTGTGGGACAGAAGCATAGCAATCCAGTTACTTGAAACAGCTTACTACACAACAAACAAGAGTGAGCCATTGCAAAGGTAGAGGCACTTGAATCACTCTTCACTGTAGCTACCTCTCTTAGGTTGACTGCCTTTTGCTGCCATGGCACTTTGCTGCATGTTTGACGGTATATACTTTATTGGGAGCTGGAGCCTGGCGTTGTCGGGGTGATCTACTCTGCAGCCGTGCTGCTCTGTCAGCAATCTGGAATACATTACTTTCATTACTACGTCTGTTATCTCCCCACAGCCTGCGGCATAGGGGCAATTCCTACACCCTGTACAGACCAGCCCAGCCCAGTGCAGCCTACCCAGTGTGGGGGAGATAATACTCATGTCAGCAATTCCACTGGGCTGCAACGTGGTTACTGTAGAGGAGTACAATGAGAGAGCCTGTTGCTGTGAATGAACCACTAACTACAAGCTACACCTGCAAATAGAACTTGTGACTACTTCTGTCTGGGTGTAATACTGGTCCATGTGGACATAAAGACAAGAGAATTGACATATATAGCTGTGTGTATATAGAGAGAGAGATTTAAAGTGGCATGCAGACAAAGTCTTCAAAAATGTATTTAAGTTCAAGAAGATCCCTGCTTCGAGAAACTGTTAAGCAACAATGGGATCATCTATTTGATGATTTCCCATGTTTTCGTAATCCTTTTAATTAACTCCCAGAGAAGAGTTTTAAATTGTTGAATTGATCTTTGGTTATAGCTGTAGCTGATCAGCAATAACAATATAGTGTGAATAAGTTTGGTCAGAGCAAGATATAATGTAAAATGTAACACAGTTACTGACATAGCAAAATAAATTCCCATACAAGTAACCCTAATGATAGTGCATTCAATCAATGCACAGCAGGGGGTGGCCCACAACACCATAATACCATGACTACAGTGAGTCCTCCTGCCGCCAAGTTGTCTACCATTGGACAGTCTGTCGGGCTCATCCGTCTTAAGGCAACTGACTGTAGTAGGAGGAGGAATCCCTGACTCCTCCACAGCTAATCTCACTGCTCCAGGGCCCTTTGTTGATACAGTGTAGAGAAAAGGCATTTATATATGGCTTATGGGGGGACAATAAGGAGGAATAGTCCCACAAGAAAGCAGGAGGTACCTCAGTACAAATAAAGTGTTTGTACTTAAGCTAATGCAAGGTTAAAGTTTCAGAACAACTTCTATTGCCATTAACGCATTTCTCCAAAGAAGAAAATGAGCAATAATATTTTTTTTACAACATGAAAAATAATATCTAATAATCGAAACAGGCAGGGAAAAGCACTGTCCTGGCAGATAAAAGAAAATGACTGCTTGATTTGGAAACACTCCCACCCTTGCTGATTGTATCAGATTTGTTGGCAGGCTGTCTTTAGTTGTGCTTTCAGAGTAAGGACAAAGTACAGCCCATCCCCACACCCACATGAGCACTCTGTAGACTGCACTCTACACCTTAAGGTTTTAAATCAAAACACTGAGGCAAAACGTCTGTACCAAAGCTGGAATAAGTAATAAATTACTTTTATCCAGCCATTCAGGGCTGTAAGAAATTAAGTGTGTAATACACACAATAAGATAAACACTCAAACTGTGTTTTCTTTTTTGCAGTAGAACAAAGGAAATAGTTTGACATGAGGTTGACCTGCATTTTAAGGATTGCTTGTATTGCCTGTCAAACCATACATGCACAATCTTTGTGTTCACATAATGGACAGAGAGGCCCTTAGAGGCAAAGCACAGGGGAAACATACAGGTTGTGCTGCTTCAACCTGCTCAGTTACTCACTCAGACAGAGCAGTGTTTACTTATCACAGCCAAGGACCTTTACTTCTATTGCAAAAACAACACACCTTATCAGAAGGTCAAGCCAGAGAGCACCGAAAATAATTTCAATGTGTAAGAAGTTATGGAGATTTTTTACAGCCTCCAACCAGTGTCATCATCCGGGCGTAAATGCTTTGTCAATGTGAAGGTGTCTAATAGGACTTGTTTTTCAGGATATTTGACCTTAAGTTAGATGAGATGTAACATCTGCATGCCAAAAAAAACCTGCTAGAATTGTGTTACATTTTAGTAAACCTTGAATTGATGCATCTTCCTTCAACAGGCAAGGGAGTGAGAGAAAAAAGTATTTTGATTTAATAGAAATGTTTGGATCATACATATGGCAATGTGACACTTGGGGTCCAAGGTAATGTCACACGAACAAATCAAGGTAATTATTAACGTAAGGATGTCAAGGGGAAAAAAATCAAATCTGAGCAAGTAAAGTTAAACATTAACTGACTGCAAAGGCATTATTCATACACTGAAGACTGACCAAACAACCTGAATACCAGAATCTGGTTTCTTGACACAGTACAGAAAAAACACTTAATACATTGTTTGGGTTAGGATTATCAACTGGGCACGTTAGTATTTGAGAGGGTTGGTTGATATCTGTACCAATCCAAAACATATAAAGTCCATGGTACCAGCACACCGAAAATGTCAACATTTCAGTACATAACTTACTAAATATTATAAACCTTCTTTTGCTCGCACAAAAAAAATGTTTAAATGGGAGTCAAACTTAATATGAAAACACGTCTATATCAATTTAAGTAAAGATTTAGAAGTTATTTTTTATATATTCTTACCTGCTGTAATCTCCTTTGGCCTCCTTTAAGGGCAAAAAAATGAACAGTTAGTTCAAGTTTAAGAAGAAGAAACTGCAGAATTACCCAGTATGCATTGTTAGCTACGTGCATTATTTTCACATAGGTAACGTTACACGATCCACCAAAATGAAGTGTACTTGTATTATGTTCCTCAAATTACTGAAGTGTTACATTACATATAAACATTATATTGTTTGACAGGGCAATAATAGTTTAAAAAGGGGTCCGTTTATTTAACAATGGCTCCGACCAGAGCAACCTCAAGAGACAACTGTCTGTTTTCAAACGTTGCGTAGCCTCCTCGACACACTTCATTAACATTTGGAGTGAGTGACACATTTTCAATCAGAAATTCTGCGACAAACTCTTTCTTACCTGCAATGCGAATGCGGTTAGCCTGAAAACATTTTCACTCTCCACTTCGATGATCTCCTATGGTTTAAAAAAATGCAATATTAGCTCGGGTTTTCGAAAAACACGCACACACAAAGTGCAGGCTGTCCCAACACTTGACTTAGATCTGTGAAAAAAATGTTCCCGTCCCGTACCTCGGTCCCACCGTTACCGACTGAACCACTACCGCTGAGGCAATACGGAATTCACAGTTTTCCGTGAAGCGTTAATAATGCTGTCTTTCTGCACCTGAGTTATTATGACATTTTCCATAGGCAACAAAAAACACACGCTGGTAGATAGAGAGCTCAGTTGAGAGTCCTGCCTAAGGCAACTACCCCCATCGATGAAGTGGTACGGTCCGTAAGCAGGTTGAACTGTCTCCCATGGTGACTAGTCTGCTCTCCCCGCGAAAAAAAACTTCACTGCTGCGTTTGGTCATACGCTGCTTTCAATTGCTGCTCGGAAATTCTCGTATGACATAGGCTACTCCGTGCACCCTTGCCAGTACATTTTCATGGTTTATGCACTCCTAATTATTGTTAATTATTTTCTATAACGGATATGCAAGATGTATGTTTTAATAGAAGTAGGCCTACACCAGTAAAGTTTTTCCATTTGACCCATGACATTCATTTAAAGGTCAAATTATTAAAGCATAGCCTATTACTTTATTAAAAAACCTTCAGAGAAGGCATTTAAGATTATTTTAAAGCAATGTGTAAATCCTCACACGTCCTAGAACCCTGTTATAACTAAATGTAGGCCTGAACGTTTTGTACTGGTGTGTAAGGCGTTTGAATGACACGGTAAAAAGTTACCCAACAACTTGCAAGGCAGAAGCAGTCTATGGGCAGAAGGCTAAATCATAAACTCTAATGAAAGTTAGGATTTTTCATCAGCACATGAAAGCAGCATTCAAATTAACAGAAACATATTTTTAAACAGTCTACAGTTGAGTGAAATGATGCCTGTAAAATGTTTCAGAGGAATATTAAGACATTTATTCTTCAAATATATATAAATGTTTTACAACTATTCTGACTAAAGATAACATAGAGCCGAGTATAGTCCTATGAAGTCATGAAGAAATAAACCTGTGGATTAGAAGAAATAGTTTAGGCCTATAGCCTAAATCATAGTTTATAAGCCTTTAAAAAAAGAGACATAAAGCTATAGACAATTTTGTGAGAACATTAGCCTATATGTAGGCCTACACCATTGTTAATTCGACCATGAACCCCAAGCATAGCCTCCTCATAACAAAAGAATGATAGCAGATCAATAATCGCATATCTTTTCACAAGGCAATCAATTGTTAAGAGCAGTGATCTAAGCAGGCTGAAATTCTCGATGAGGAAACAAAAATAATAATTACAACACTTTTTCGGTTAATCAATTATAAAAAAAGAAAAATAAAAACTTACATTAAACACTAAAGATTTAGCATTTAAGAAGAACAGCTCCACTGTCGTGTTCTCTTTCAAGAAGGTGATCTTCTCAATATAAAACCTGGAAAGAATAGGTAGAGTAAGCTAGGTACACTTGATAAATATCCTGTCAATGCCTTTTTTTTCTCAGTGCTTTAGCAGGCAATAAAATCATAATAATCATGTTCATAAAGTCTAGTTTGGCTTAGATTAGCAACACTTAAACATCACTGCCACCTGCTGGCCAGGACAAGGCTGTGAGGTCCTCAGTATGCCTTGCCACAAATCGGGTCTCATTTATACACATTTTGCAAGCTTTTACTGACAGAATACTCACCTCACAAGGAACTTGAGTTCCAAAGGTCCTGATGCCTTAGAGAAGTCATGATCAAGGACTTTACGATCCAGCTTAAGCCAGTTATTCTGGCCACTAAACAGATATGAAAGAATAAATTATATATTGTAATTGAATAATGCCATTATTATGTGTCTACCCTCTTAAGGTTTCTTTAAACAAGAATTCTAAATCAACCAACGTGTTAAATTACAACACAAACACACTTGGATAAAAAACACTGTTCATCATGTAGCCTAATTGTCTTTATAAGGAAATATACTTACGTGTCATCTATAAAGCACAATCCAAAGTAATCTTTCTCCTTCAGGTTAAAATGTGAGGCCACCAAATCTAACAGCTCAAGGGACAACAGCTTGGGCTGTTAAGATAATCGTAAAATACAGAAGGTTTGTTTAATTTCTTTACATGTTAATTCAAAATCAATCAAAAAATGACAGTGAAAACTTGACATACAGAGATAGACAGATCAATTTAACAAAAATAAAAAGCAAAATAGTGCTCAATTGAAATATTCTTTAAAAAAAGGCTTAATCAAATATATGGGGATAACTCTTAAGGGGGGCTTAGCATCATTTGTGCATTAGAAATCAAGCAGAAAGAGTCAACTACCTGAACCAGCAGCTCCAGCTTTCTGCTATCAAGGAGGTGAACCTGGCACAGACGGCCCTCTGTCATCTGTAGAAGGAGAAATAACATGAGTCATGACAATTCCTGCAAGAAAAACACAGTTCAGTCTCCACCTCCACTTGGGCCTCTCCACTTAAGAAAACAGATTCCACTTTCTGGCAAAAGAATGGCTGCTGCTCTTTCCTGATTGAACAGTTACTCACCTAGTAGTCTTTGTGCTGACTGAGTAGTTTAAAGTCACCATATATGTTTATTTCCATTTGGGGGGCATGCTCCAAATCAAAGTCTTATAGAGAGAAAACACTGTTACTCGTTTAAAGTGAAAAACTAAAAGAACTGCAGTGATATTTAAGCCATCAGTTCTACAGAAGAGCATAATTAATCATATAGTTTCTAGTTGCCATTATAACCTCTGCACATGCTATTGTCTTTTTCACCGCACAAATCATTTCTCAGCAAGAACACTAGTTAGTCAAAAACCAGTGAAAAATCAACATGCCATGCTATTTCTGCTATTCAGAAACACAAAAAAAACACAATGAAGTTTAATTGAATTCCAAGCATATTGTTAAAGAATAATGGTTTTTAGATTAATTCTGCTGCAGTCAGCACATCTGCCTTTCAGTGAGGACAAGGTATGATAACGTGGCAATGAATGTGATTCAAGTCATATTTTAATGTGTTAAGATTTTTCCATTGTTGAAAAAGATGAGCATGTTCATATTATTGCATTATGACTTTTTTTGACCACTTTGTACAAAATCAGATGACATGATGTGTTATTATCAAAAATAATGGGATGCATATGTTGTATATTAGTTATAGGCCATTTTTTGAGTTGAGTGATTTGAGAGCAGGTGAGTTGACTTTTTGAACTCAGGTACAATGAGCAGAACTTCAATGCACAAACAATGTTTTCCTGTAAACCAAATGCTTTTTGCTACCCAGTTTTTGGCATCCAACTGCTTGACCTCTTGTGGAAAGTGTTGGTCATGGTGACACTCAGTGAGGCTGCAGGGCTTGAGGTCTCTTTCTGGCATGGTATTCATCTTCAGTCTACCATGACAAATGTTCTGCGCTATCATCTCATTTTGATATTGTCTTAGTTATTTTCGCTCTTTGTTTTTCTTCAATGCCCTAAACACAAGTGATTTTATCAGCTCTTTGACTAAAATTTACTTCTCAACAAAGGTTTTCAAACTAACTTGCTTGCTTTTATGCAAATTTGAGATGGAAACACATTACTCACTACTTTAACTGTTTGATGTGAGCGTCTGATCGTTTTCAAACTCCATATCTCAGTGGTCCAGAGGATGTAAGCATCGTTTTACTGACATGAAAAAGAGAAACACTAAAAACAACTAAATAAAAAAAAAAACATCTTTGTGATATGTGCTGACAGGAATTATATTAGTGGTTGTAAAAAACAACACATTCCATAGTTTAATATGCAACTTATCACTATAACCCTTTCATGAATTGTTGTTGTCGTCCATTGCACAATCCTTTCAAAGGCCCATCTATCAGTGTGGCATTGTTTCAGGGCAGTGACATCAACACTCTGACAAAGGCCTTTAGTAAACAGGGTATAAAGCCAAGTCAGCCATTGAATTTTAGATTCATCTTCAAAATCTGTCGAAGTTATACCAAATCCAAGTCCTTTATCCCAATCTAATCTGTGCAGGCCATTAAAAAGTATACTTAAGTACAACAAATATTTTTAAAAGATCTACTATAGGATTATTAGAAAGATGTATCAAAAAAGTTGCAGTATAGCAAAGCAGCCTGTATCAAAAGGAGGACCTGAAATTCTTTTTGTGGTCTTTGACAACAAAAAAGAAAGGTCAAGTCTGTGTCAGGGAGGTCCTACCCTGGCAACCCTTTCCTTAAAGGCAGAGAGCCCTGATGGTGCTCTTTTCACATGACCCTCAGCCATACTGACCTGCTCAGACTGAGTTTGGCACCGTGCCTTGGTCACCTTCTTTATGTACCAACTATTTGTAGAGTGACAAATAATACTGGCATATACTTTGGTGAAAAGTAACCAATAAATGTTTCAAATGCAGTTAAAACGATTTTTCTGCTTCTTCGACTCTGATACATGTACCCACTGTCATTTCCCTTATCGTTATATCACTCTTATTCTTATATTTTCAATGTTCACATTATTATCACTCCATTATCTTGGCTTGCACATTGAGTGCAACAAAATAAGTGAATTGCAGAATTGATATTGCAGCTAGCTAGTAAGTGTTAGAAAAATTAAGTAGCCACTGAATGCAAAAGACAATTTTTAATGGCACTATGTTGTTAGAGAGCTAAAAGGTGAACCAGAGACGTTTGAAGTTTACAGAACTAATGCAAGAAGGATGTGTTAACCACACAGACAGTCTTCAGGTGTTCAGCAACAAAGCATTTCAAAGACAACTTTGAACGTTCTCCTCCTCAGCCAGACAGAGAGATCAAACGGCCGGTCATGCTGCTTTCTAATGACTGCCATATGTGCTGAGCCCTTGTTAAAAACAGGCTTTGTGCCTCACTGAGAAACAGCCTTTGCCTTCTCACATTGAAACAAATAAAACACATGCATATGCTAATGAGCCAGATGAAAAAAAACTGGACTCACTTCACTTAAAAAAGTTGAAGGGAGAATCTAGGTAATATAAGCCATAAAACTCAATGGGTAGTCAGAAAAAACTATCTGGCAGCCTACTCGTAATCCTTAACATATGCTGCCCAAACATTTCATAAAACATGTTCTTCTTTCTACAATGTATTTACCAACATCATTTACACCATTATTGCTGGAGGAGCTGTCCTACCTGGTAGCATTTTCCAATCATGAACCAGGCTTCAAGAAAGCGTCTGCACGGCATCAGCCCATTATTGTACCACCTCCTCAAGGTCTGCTGTGCCAGGCTCCAGACAAGCTGGCTGCCTGATGCCACCAGGTCTTCCATTCCACGAATGACTCGCACAGCCATAGTATACTGATTTATCTTCTTGTCCGCTAGGTTCTGCCCCTTATGATGACATCTCACAGTTTCAGAACCAAGAGAAAAGAGCACTTAATTTTGCTTCAGCACAACCAGCTGAATGGAGGATCTACACTGCAAACACACATCTACTTTGTGTCTACTATTATGTCTCCAGCTGATGTAATGTCAGTGAGAGTCGGCGCTCTGGAGGGACTGGTGTGGAGGAGCTTGCCTCAGGCTTGGTCCTGGGACCAGGTCCAAAACACTGCCTCATTGAGTGCAGGGGAGGGCAGGACAGAAACACAGGGCCTCGATCTTCCCTCAAAATAAACACACTTGCATAAAAACAAAACATAGATAGAGACAATGTTTGTCTGGACAATAGGCCTACATAATCATAAATACTTTCCTTAGTGACTCACAGTAAAAATGGTGAAAATGGTTTGATTTGCTGATCCAATCTGTGGTCTTTCAATACTCAAATTATGAAGACAAAATTAAGTTCCTTTTTTTTTTGTTGCTTAACAAAGTGAAATTACTTTATTGAATCGTAAATCTCAGCATGTATTTCAATTTCAATGTCTTCAAACAGGAGTGGGAATGCTCTGTCACTTTGTCTGGGATGTGGGAGCTATTTCCTGCTGAGACCAGACACATCCACCCATTATATCCTGCAAGAACCCTAAAAATAATTGGTTTCTTGTTTTGGATCAACAGTAATGGTGGAAATGAAAAGGCTGAACTAAAATGAAACTGCAGGAAAAACATTGAGAACCAATGTGTATGAATAAAAAAAAGTACAGACAGATGTAATTCTTTAAATTGTACGTTTGTTATTGACCTGCAAATGTCCCAAACAAGCTGTACACCCAGCTCACATAAACAAGTCACAAAATGTTGAGAGCAGCGATTCATGGAACAGCCCCCAGCAGTGAATTTATCTAATTAATCAAGAAACAGAACCCTGCTGCTTGTTTTTGTGACCATTGTTTCTGAAATCTCTTAAAGTGTCTGATGGAAACATGTATGTTTTACTGAAAAAGATGAGCATAATTATCTCATAGCATATGCTCTGTAACCAACACACAAAAACGATGTAGACACGGTTTAAGAAGCAGACCAGTCACTCTTTTTTGTAATAATTCACCAAAACATGTCAAAGAAGTTAACAATGGTTTCCACCTTTAAACTAGTACTCAGAAAGCAGAAAGCTGCTCAGACAGTGGCAAATAGTTTAAACTGGTAGTTTCCAGTTACAGCCCGTCCTAAATGCTCAGCCAGTATGCTTCTCGACACAAAACGACAATAAATAGAATATTAGCTCTGCTCCTGATCAGCCATGCATCTAACTGCCTCAGCAGGCAGTAATGCAGTAAATTGTAAAACAGCTCTGAAGCATATGTTGGATATGAACATTTATATTACCACTCAGGCATGCAGGTTATTCTTAGCCATGGAGGGCAGCTGTGACTTTGGGCTTTTATAATAAACAAAATTAGAATTTCTGAGAAACAACATAAATATAAAAATCTTGTTCAGACACAAACTTATCCATATACTTGCCAGGGGTTAAATAAGAAGACCAAGACCAACAGTTTCACAGCAATATCTACCAACAAGACAAAGTAAGAGCAACAGGTTGGTGTTTGCATTAGTGTCCCATTAACTGTATAGAGGTCAATTGAAGTGCAATAAACACGGACAATATCCGACCACATTTTTTCCAATTTGACCGTTAAAATGAAACCTTCGCAGGGTCTGAAATGATCACGTGCAGCAGGAGCAGTCAGAGATATACACGTCCACTAACCAGCAGGCTGATTATATTAAGTTTACAATATTGTCAAAGCTAAATCAGGAGAAAACTTGTTTTGAGCATTAATAATTCATTCTTCTCTGATGGATTTTTGTTTTTAGTCTGTAATGTTGTAATGCAGGGGCAGTGTAGAGGGGAGCAGGAGGGGGAGTCTGGGAACTACTGCCTACAAATAATACAAAAAACAAAGGCCAGCAAATATATATTTTTTACAATTTCTCAATTTCCTGATCTGATGACATGATCGAATCTGTGACTTAAATTTGTTATTGATTAAACAGAAAGTTATGAACAATACAGTTGAATAATTAGGCTAATAATAATTAATAATAATAATAATAATTTCCTATACATAGTAAAGAAATTTCCGCCATAAATTAATTCAGAAAAAGCAGAAATTGTTGCATAAAAATTCACCAGAATGCAGGAAATGAAGTGTTTGATGCTCAAAATTCTCTGGGGGGGAACCCCCAGACCCCCCCCCCCCCCCCCCCCCCGCTGAAAATGTGTCCCCCCCAATGTTGAATCCAAACCTACGCCCTTGCCAAAAGTACCACCGTCATATGAACTCGTAATGTGTGTTGTGTGTGCAGAGATTTTCTGCCAAATTGTATTCACTCAAGACAACAGCTTACTCAACAATGACAAAAAAGTTAAAGGCAGCTTTAGTTTGTGCAACACTACTACTAATGGAGAGTAGGGAGCATAAAGGGAAAATATTGAGCCATGTATGTCTCGAGGATGCAGACAAAATACTCTGTATGTTTAGCAATTCAGTTTAATATCACAGCAGTCTTTAAGCCCCAATAAGTTCAACACGTTTCCAGTTCTATTCTATTGTTCTATTGTTTTTAACAGTATTAAAAACTATGATTCTTAAAACACTATTGCATTAACTGTATGGATCTATTTTTTTACAGGGCAGTATTCATCATTTATTTATTTTTAATTTCGCAGGCATACATGAATCATATTCAGTTAACCTTGATAAACAAGGGCAGATACACACCTGCCCTTGTTTATCAGCTGCCAAACATATGCTGGAACAAGCGGCTGTTGATCACTCACATAATCACCATGAGTGTTGGAGAGCAACAAATTCTGGCCCACATTATGTCAATAAAAGAAGAGTTCTGATGGAACACAGTATGTTTTGATTAAAAAATATATATATATATTTAGCACCACTCTGCTTGTGTAATGATTATATGAAGACAAGAACTTTGAACAGAAATGTACAATAAACAATTGAATCAACAGCAGCATTTTAGGAATACAAAATACAGAACATTGTTGGACCATATGTTTTATCTAAGTAAAAAGTATGGTTGAATTTCATTGTAAGTTTCATGCAGATAATGGTGTCTACAAAACCATGCACACTTATTTTAAACACACACACACACACTCAGATACACACTCACACACATGTGCCAAATGCCTGCAGGCAGCAGTTGATTTCAGCGCTCTACACTGGAGTCTTGGTAAGGTGAAGATGAAGAAAGGGCAAAACCTCAGCAAGAATCAATCAGTGGAAGTCTGCCCTCAGAGAGGGAATCCCAGGGACAAGTGCAAATTAAGTATTTGTGATCATTCTGAGAGATGAAGAATAAGCAGTTTAGTTGTTTGCCTGCTGGTGTCCATGTTTAGGTCCTTGCAAAACACATTTTTTTGCTGCTTTTTTAAAATAAAATGATTGTAAAGAATGAACTAGTAACTAACTTGACCTTAAAACCAACCTATGACAGATGCTAAAATGATCATGAACTGCAAAGTCAAGAGATAATTCTCAGCTGTTACAACAACACACAATGTTTTTTAAACCACATGCACTAATTTGATACCATGTTACTATTCAAATATTGACGACAGCAGCTTTGAGCTCTTTGTATCAGTTTATCAGACATTAGACAAACCTTCGAAATTATCAAAGAAGGATTTTTTTATCTTGAACATCTGTCATTGTGTATGTAAACAAATATGACAATGATAAAGTGCATTTTTCTGTAATATGATTTTATAGACATGCACATTACCCTACTACCCCAGTATTCATTGTTGATGTCCACGGCCTGGCACCATGGCTGTAAACACCATGACCTCACTCCACAGTCTGTCATCCTCTCTGACGTCACTATAGTGTCACTCCATTTCTCTAAGCAGGTCATGTGCTGCTCACAACACAATACTCAGTTAAGGCCTCATTCTTCTGTCAGCTTTTGTGATAACCCCCACTACACAACCCACACCCCTGATGGAATACAATCAATTGTTGTGCAAGCTGAGTAGTCACTGACATATAACTTTCAGGCTGCAGTATGCCTTCATAACCAGCAGGTGGGGGAATTGAAATGTCTCTCACACAATCCCAGAACATACTGAAAAATGTTAGTTACCTCTCCCTGTTATCTTCAACCTTGTTGTGTTGTTCCTCCTAATATCATATATACATAATGTTTAGTGTCTGGATTAAATGTTCAATGAGAATACAGACAGGCTGCATGTTATGATTTAGCTCTATGCTATGCTCAGTCCATGATATTTATTATAAATAGGCCTGAAACTCTTGAGAATACAAGAAAGGGCAGGGCAGGGGCAGCCCTATGACAAGATCATCCTTGTTTCCTAAAGGCATTTTAACATTGGATGGCAATTACCATGTACAGTAAGAGGTAGATTAATTGCCAAGTAGGGGTAGGCCATTGAGTGAATACAACAAAGCCTGAGCAGGCAGGGAAACAACTGTCATCCACAAGGGCCAACAGCTGACGAGCTATGCCACATACTGAGACTGCATCTGACACGATGAATGGAAGCAATTCTGTGCAGTGTGCCTAACACATGGCATGACACACACACACACACACACACACACACACACACACACTCACACACACACACACACACACACACACACACACACACACACACACACACACACACACAAACAAAGAACTTTTCAACCCCACGTTATTATTTTCATTGCCACACAGGACCTACTTGCATGCTTTTCCACTTTCCAGTCACTTGCAGTTAGAAACTGGAAAAGTGGACACAGCTGCCAGATGCCATGATACCCAATGGGTGGATGATTTGTAGTCATACATCATATATGAAGAGATTAAGCTCATGAAACATAAAAGAGGCCTATCTCTGGTAGAAAACAGAAACTGTTCCACCGTGCTCTTTATAAAGAGCATAATGCATGCGTTTTGAGAAAATACAGTTAATATAAAATATGATGTCTTTTTTCCTTTTTAAATTATTTTCTAGGTGGCCAGGTATTCTCAGACAAAGGGCCTATCCAAAACACTTTGTGAAAGGGTAAAACACATACCACAATACAAACACAAATGCAAATACCAAAACATGAACGCAAATAATTTTTTGTTCAGTTATCTTGATATCTCCCTGTATGCCTATGTTCTTGTGTTGCATAAAACAAATTGTAGCCGTAATTTATTAATAAAGTTTGAAAAAAACAAAAACTAATCTTTCACACATGTCTGTTAGGAATAACAGTCTGACAGAAACACTAGCCAGATCCTACAGGCTTAAACTTCCGTTGTGGCTATGTGCATTCACGTTATGACATTTGTAACCATTGTTTTCATTTCTGTTGTGATGTTCGAATTCGTATTGTGGCCTCTGTGTTTCTCATTTCTTTTACTGGAATTGAGTTTTTCTCTTTTTTAGCTTTTTGGATATGGCATTTGAGACATCTGAGACTTCTTGGACACCATAATAAAGAACATACATGTAAAAATGTTGCTGGCGTTATATCAGTTTGTGTTGAAAAAAAGTAGAAATTGATATAGTACCTAAAATAAATATTGTAGATTTCTCCAATACCAGTGTTTCAAAAGACACTTTTGGGTGACGTTCGGTGACACAGTCAAGCCCAGCTTTTTATGGCCTATAGCAGGGGTTAGAAAAGGAAAGCAATTGGCATGTAATGATGCGAGGGCCCAAGGGCTTCAAGCTTCCACCATCCATCTATTAGCTTGTCTGTTGTGTCTGGGGATTTTGGGCCAGCTTCTCTTGCTGTATGGTGCATTGCTCAGGGGATCACTGGAGGCCACAGGCCATGATAACCTAGTGTGTGTATGAAGCAGATGCTGTGGGGAAGGAGGAGGAGGTCAGGGGGGAGGGAGTTTAAGGCAGCAGTCCGTGGTGTAAGCAAGCAGCCCCACACTTTCTGCTGTGACAAAATGTTGCCCTGAGGGATTGTGGGTGACCAGATTTGCTCAGACATTTCTTATCAGAAGCACAAAGAGCCTGTGTCAGTAGCTTTCAATATCATAACCCACTAACAGAAAATATAAATGCCCACTGTTGACTTCTCCACAGGCATCCAAAGGAAACAAATGGAAGAGAGATAAAGCAGATAAGAGGGGCGGAAGGAGACAACATATGAGCCCTGAGGAAGTGCAAAGTGTGAACTCAACTGAATTAACAGAGAATAAAAATAACTAAATAACTCTAAATTGTTTGGCTTCTGAAGTTTAATATTATTATGTATATTATCAGGGTATCCTGGCCAAGACAACATCATAAAAAGTTTCATATGTTCACAATGTTAAGTATGAAAAATAAGCATACATTCAGTTGTCAAGTACTCCTTGATCCTACTTTTTTACTCTTCCATGCTTCATTTTAAATCATTTATTTGTTATCTCTGTGGTTCATACAATGCAATAATGATAAGACAAAATTCACTATGAGAACATTGAGGGGGAACCAAAGCTGGCGAAACAAGAACACACCCAACCCTGCATCTTCAACCGATTAACCTTATTCAGCTTTAGGAGCCACAATGTCAAACTGAATCTAAATGTTTCAATATTGAATCTCCCCAGCCCTGGAGACCTCAAGAAGGAGAGGTATCCATCAATCAATTTTGAATTTGGCCAATCGGAGGATTACAATCCTCAGTCAATCAAAAACTAATTTCACAATCTCCCTTTTTTAGCAGATCACTTCACAATTTTAAAACAAGAGAAGATCACAAACAAGCAGAAGCAACAGAGCCAGGCTGAATATTACTGTAATAAGCATGTAAGAGTGTTTTGTTTCATTTTGATAAGCATTTAGATTTCAAATAAGTGGCCATTTTATCCAAATAAAGACTATATGAAAAGTCATATTAACATAATTGGAGGTGCCACAGCTGAAGTTGCTACTTGTTAATATTGTTAATGGGAATTATTTTTCTTTGAAAACATAATGTTTAAAGATTAAACCAACAGAGCCTGTATTCTTAACTCCATCTGTTAAGCTTGGACCTACAGAATCATAGAATCCCATACAGATTGGTAGTAGCAAATTATTACATTGCAACTCACTGGAATTCACTGACAGTGGGGACCCCAATTGGCGCCCGGGAGACACAAGGGGAACTTATCTCCAACAAACACAGCTCAAGCTACTGGGTATGTCATTTGTTTTGCAAATATTTATGCATAAACTTTAATCTCAGCCATATGATTGTGCTACATAAAACAAGACATTGGAAAAACTGTTTACAAGTCATTCTATTTTGGATGTCAGTTTGCAATGGAAAAAGGCAGGGGTCTCCAACCTTGCCAAGCTGAGAGCTACTTTAACAAAAATAAATTGGCAGAGAGCTACTTGCATCTCATTGCTTATGAACCAACTGCATACTTTCAGCACTTGGTAATCTACTGTATATGGTTTGAGTGTTATCAGCCAATTAAATGCATTATCAGTTATAAAGAGCATAGATATTAGTTGGACCTTTCGTATCTTCAATTGATTAAGTAGGCCTTTATATCTGTTGGGATGTTTCATATTTAAATAAAGGCACTAACAACTAATGTCTGAAGTTTTTATGATTGGAGTACAGTATAGAAGGAAGTGAGGTGATAAAGAGCAGGAAAGTCCTGATCTGGAGCTGGTTGGGGTAGATGTGGGTCAAACAAACACAGGATACAAGGTTGGAGTCCCATTTGTCACCCAAGGTTTAACAACTTCTTTTTTTTTTTTTACAACTGGCATTTGGACAACAAAAAACACTTTACTTATGCTGCCAAGTTGGAAATGTATGTATTATAGGCCTTATTCATGTTTTTCACCATTATTCACTACTATGAAACAATTTGTTCCAACCAAGTAGCTTGATAGGGCTTGAGGCAGTGCATGATAAAAAAAGCTTTGGTAAAATCATGTGCTTTTAGTAATTTCATTTTGATTCTCAAAACTGAATTTGTGACATAAAGGGATAATGTATTTAATTTGCTTCATAGCCTACTGTATATGAAACGTACATTTAAGTAAGATAGTGTAACAGTATTGTATTTTAATTTCATCTAAGGGGACATTTTAAGGTACGGTGTTCTCCAAAAATGTACATTTATTCAATTGAAATCAAATAAAAGTTAGAAAAGCACCAAATGCCCATATTAGACAAGTATACTAAATGTTAAGCTTGTTGCTTGTGAAATTAAATTAATTTCTCCAAACATTTCACCACAATTTTTCTTTCACTAATCATCAATACAGGTAAGTTGTAGTTTTAGCACTGCTGTCAATAAAAACATGTAAACCCAGTCTGGTCTGAAAGGATGGATGTATGCGAAAATAATATGGCCATCCATACACTGCCTTCCCCTAGAGATAAAGTATTATCTCCACTGCCTGTGTTCTTGACAACTTGTAGAACTACGTTCTACACATCAACTTCATATCAGCTTTCAACCCAATTCTGTCAACAGTATCATTAAACACTGTCCTCCTGACATATTTCATTTCTGAAGACTGAATATGTAATGTCCGACTTTAATTGTCCTTAAATGGCATGCTTCTGATATTGTGGCCATTAACAATTGTGTTGCTGTTCCATAAAGTAGAGTGCAGATAAAAAGGTATAAACACATTCATAGAGGAGAACCTTTTTTTTTTGTTCAAACAAAGTTACCAAGCCTTATACCAGCGCAATGAAACCTTGAAATTACCTCTAGAATAAGCAAAGCTTTTACTGAACTACCTGTGATAATGTTCCTCGTTAGACCACACACCTCCTTCCTATATGTTCTTGCTAACATGCAAGTTTCTTTCCACAACCCTGTTTCCTTCTCACAAAGCTCACAGTGGCCTGTCTGAAAGAACAAGCAGGATGCTCGGTTACAGTCCATAGGACGGTGATAATGACTTCCCTACCTGCTTCTCCTCCTCCCCCTCATTCCAAGCTGCAGTTATGAAGGTGACTACAGCTGGTTGATTTTGTTCTTTAACTGCAGGGGATATGATTTGGAGGTTGGGGATCTACTGTGTATGTGTGTCAGTATTGGTCTGGGGGGGTTTTTGTTTCCATCAGTGTTAACCCTGCAAAAATAAGGCTCACATAACACCCCATTAAAGATGAATGCTAAGCTCTGGTGGTACCTATACAGCCTCCATTTCTATTATCTACAACACCACACCCTGCTGACATACACAGTATAAATTCACCCCAGACACAACCAAAACAAAATTAACTCATTTAGTCAAGGCTTTAATAAAGACAAATCCAGCTCAACCCATCAGGAAATTACTATTGGGGGGATTGGGGGCGGGGGGAGGGGGGGACTCGTAGTATCAGACATTCACTGAAGTCTCCAGTGATTCTCCTTACCATGCCTCCATCCCTTCTGGCAGTAAACATTTGAAACACTCACACAATGTTTTAGGTATTGAGCACAATCGATCTCTGAAGATCTGAGGCTGGGGGGTACATCTGCTGTGAGAGCATGCTTGTTTTTTTCAGACTCGACACCATGTACCTTTCTATTTGTGCCTGAGAGGGTAATAATAGCAGCTCAGGCCCTTTTCCAACCCCTCCTCATTTACCTTACACACACCCACAGTGTAGGGAGTCCCATTCTGGTCATAACCATTGAGGCTTTCAAACAACCCCTCAACAAGGCCTCCAAGCTCTCCTTTGTTTGTGTGTTTGTGTGTGCGTGCGCGCGTGTGTGTGTGTGTGTGTGTGTGCGTGCACATGTGTGTGTGTATGCATGTGTGTGTGTGTGTGTGTGTGCGCGTGTGTGTCTATGTCTATGCTTCTTTGTCTATGTCTGTGTGCACCTGATCTATGAAGTGTGTTTAAGAGGAAAATAGGAAGAACTGGAGAGTAATAACAATAGATTACAGGAAAAAACAGCCCCATCCCTTTGTCTGAAACCTCATTGCAAACCTGCAGCAGCACATACAAAGGAAGCAATTTTTGCTTTGTTCTAATTTTCAATTTCTTAGCCTCAGAAATTTCATCCTAGTGTGATAAAAATAAGAGAAGTAGGAGGAGGTGAACAATACAAAAAGTAGGTTTCCTGCACTGGTGTGGTATTGAAAAGATATTTTGCGTTCAAGGCTACCTTCACTGCTTGTGGTTGTTGATGAACTCACAAGAAGTTAGTTCACCTGTTTGGTAGCAGATCACACCTCCCCATCTATGCAACAGCCAACAGTGTTTTCACAGAGGTCTAGATGGGGATCATCGGGAGGTACAGAACTACGATTTCAGAATCTGCAGGTAAACATAAATACACTGACATTTAAGCGTCAGAAGTAGAGCCTCAAAATGGTGGGTCTGTGTGACAAGGCAACGGTATTTAGATCTGCAACAAGATGACATGCTAGAGACCAGAACAGCATATGGTGGGAAATTATTGATCACACACATTGTGATGAAAAAGTGCTCTCTTTAAGACATTAACTGTATTTGACTCTCACACTAGTACACCTGGCCAGTAGTTAAAACCATAATCATCATTTTACATCTTGTTTAAGTGCAGACGTAAAGAGCAATACGCACTTATGCCTTCGGACATGGTTTACACATTGTTAAACTCCCTACCATCCTAACAATGAGCACAGTTTAGTTTTATATAATGACCCCTTATCATCATTGGGCTCAAGGCAAACTACAAAAGCTGAAGTCTGGACATAATTAGCCTAATTAGCAACCCTTCCAAACTGTCAATCAATGGAGACTCTTGGTAAGGTATTTCTAAAGGGGGAAATTAATATCCGGAATTTATTAACCATATGTTTCTATTATTAGAGTACAATTCAATAGTGATAATTGTGATTTTAATCAAGTTAAAAGAGCAATGTTGTTTTTAAGAATTGAAAAAAACGTTGGTTAGCATCACATTTACCTATACGGGAACAATGTGCATATTTGTAACTGTTTCTCAATTATTTGCGCAAACCTTATCCCCTAGATGTGACTTTTATATATTAATACATACAGTGAAGTTGTGTAACTTTTAAATTTGTACATAACTTTTAGTTATTTACATCTTTGTTTGTCAAAAAAAAAGGAGAATAAAAAATGTTGTGAAGAGTAAATCTCAAAAGAAATCCTAATGTTTTTCTGTCCTTTCCCCCGTATATAAAAAAAAGTTAGCTTTGTCATGCTGAATGATGATGTATCACCAGCCTATTAAAGTATATAAGTTGTTGCACTTGCATTTGCCATGCACAGTTGGAGTTGTAATTAATTTGTGCAAATATTCCCCTGGAAAAATAGCTTTTTTTCCTCTTAAGTGCTTGGGTCAATAGCTACTAATACACATGGGTAACCTTTAATTCATCCTTGTGTCCCTTGTTTTAATTATTTATAAGGAGGTTGGGTTGAGTCCTCGAGCTTGTGGGGAATTTGTTCACAAACTGGCAAGTGTCTGTCCTTAGACAGAATATTTAATTAATTAAATCGTGTTCATCTTAATCATATGTAAACAAGATCCCAGTGGAATTACTGGCTAAGAACCACTCTCCAGGGCTGATGATTGTGTTTTCTACTTTAATCTGAAGGGGAACAAAGACAAAGCCGGCCCTGAACACCATTACAACATCTTTCAGAAATAATCAAAAAACAGAAGTATTTTTGTCACATATAACTTTTTCTATGTTGTATTCTTTTATAGAAGAATCGTAAATGTTTTATAGCCATGAACGCCAGATTTTTTAGAATCTATGATTTGCTCATAAAACTAAGGGCCAGACTTTTGATTTTACCCAGGAAGTCCTGTCTGACTACAATACAGCCAAGAAAAAGGGAAATAAATGAAGAGTCTGCTCACTGCTGAGTTGGTGTGTGGCCAATGAGGAACAGAGTTATGTTGACACAACTTTTAGTGAGCATAAATGCAGGCATTTTGGCAGAAGGCTAAAAGCACTAAGAACATTTACAGCAAAAGGTGGAGCGTTTAGACATTTGGAGAATACTTTATGGAAATACTCTTCAATCAAGGCTCCAGCCTCTCTACTCAGACAACCACTCTACACTGGTGATGTGAATTGATTTACACTGCTAAGCCTATAGATTAGTGTTGACCTACAAAACAGTGACTAGAAATCAATCCAATGCCTGACCTCGAATAAGGCTTCAAGCTGCAATCCTGTTTACATACTGTATATAAAGAAGCCAATAATACACAATATCCATGTTTTCAATTTGACAACAGCTAAGAACTCCTTGATCTGGTGTGTT
Organism: Tautogolabrus adspersus; assembly: GCA_020745685.1. NCBI lineage: Eukaryota > Metazoa > Chordata > Actinopteri > Labriformes > Labridae > Tautogolabrus > Tautogolabrus adspersus. Next base: position 9,077,950 of record CM036538.1, on the reverse strand, counting down.
TGCTGATAATCTCAGACTAATGTCAAGTTAAGATGATCCTGTTTAACTTTCAAAAGTAGAAATTACAGTTTTCCCTTTCACAAATAAAAAAGTTGTAGAATAAAAAAATGAAACTTCTCAATTTGAATTTTTTTAAATGATTTTTAATAGGATATAATTATATAAATATCCTGGCAAAGCCTTTCTTCTTGGTGGGCTGTTTTTTGTTATGTGACTTACAGCTACACATTGACTAGCATCAAGGATTCAAGGATTACAGATGGTGTAGACCAGATTCTTTTCTGCATTATGCAAAAAAAAAACAGTTTTTGTTTGATTAATCAAAAGAAAAACATTTCTCAGACATTTGCACATGTGCAACTTTATTTTTCTATTTGTCATGTTATGTCTAAGACATGAGGAATTGTCTTTGGTATTTTTAATTTTGGCAAAGGCCAGACACAAATGCAACTAACTAATTTTAAGTATAGATAATAGAAAACCCTACTTCCGATCACTTTGAACAATAGCTTTGCAATAGGCTGTTGCAAAAATAAACCTGTTTTATAGTCTTGTTTTGAAGGGGCACTATCAGTTGACATTTTCAGATTTGCCAGATGAAGGTGGGCCCCTGTTATGCCTATAGCTTGAAATGTGTGACGCCCAAAGGCAGAAGGGTTGGGCAAAGTTGTTTCACCCCTGATCTGCCATCGAAGGTAGTTACAGATGTGTAACGTCGGAGCTGTGTGTGTGTGTGTGTGCATGCCTGACTGTGTGTGAAGCTCCTGCTGTGTATTCACACGCCCTGCCTGTTGAGCTTCCGCAATGCCGTAATGCAATGTGAATTCACACACTGGGACACCAATGTTTTGCCTTTATGGATGCAATGTGTAAGGGGCTACGTTACACATCCAATCAGTTTATCATAAGGTGTCTGCAGCATGTGAAAAGAGTTGAGTAATATCCTCTGGTCGTGTTTTTTGGGGGAAAGCTCCAAGCTTTTACTTAGATTATTTCGTTTATAAATGTTTGCGTTTGTGAGTTTCCCAACCAATACAAAGTCTAACACTACTTTGCTAATGCATCACTTTATGGGATTTAAAGTAATGTTATTCAGTTGAACTGTCTTCTCTTTTGGTCTTGGAAATCCTGCCAGAGACTTGATCCAATAAAAGATCTACCAAAACGAATAAGATGTTCATGACCTGGTTGATTTTATTTATAGTCAGATCTTTTTATACACAGACTCATACAATTACTTTAAAATAAAATAGCATGTTAAAAATGTATTAATTTAAGATCCCATTACCATTCACATGTTCACTATCTCGTGCCAGTCTCTGCTAAAGGGTTCTTTAAGGGGATACAATCTGTTGTCAGAACCAGTTTGGCAGGAACTTATTTTCTACCAAAAGTGCTGAGATGTGTGAACCTGTGTGACGACAGTATCAAATAGCCTGAATGACAAAAGCTCTCTTGCAAGTTTCCCATTGGACGTTAAAATAAAGATGTGTGGGAAAGAAAAAAGAAATGCTGATGAACAACTTTTAACACATAGGTTCTTTAAGGGGAGTTGGGAACACATACACAGCTAATTTCAAACTCTCCAGGTTGACTGAATCTGCTGTTTAGTCTTGTTTATGAGATCACCATATACGGATAGGACTGTAAATGGGCCCTGATTGGCAAATAACTCTTATTTGTGCCGAGCTGAGCTGTGGTGTTGGAATATTCTCTGGCGGTTAATAGCTTTATTGAATTGGAAGTGCTGACCCCATTAAAAGCAACTGAATATCCTAGACTAAAGTTGACACAAAGCAGCGCTGCCTTTGCAGTTTGTCTGTCTGTGTGTGAGCGTGCATGTGTGTGTGTTTGTGTGTGTTTGTGTGTGTGTGTTTGTGTGTGTGTGTGTGCGTGCGTGCGTGTCTGTGTGTGTCCTTGTATCAGAGAGAAAGAGAGACAACATATGTTGCACTCATGAGGCACCAATTCAATACTGTCACCTATGTTGTTGTTTTTTGTACCACTTATGCCCCTCATATCGCTGTGTTTCTTCAAACAAGGTCTACTGAGTTAAAATCAATAAGCTACAATGAAAAAATTACACTGAAAAATAAATCATCCTGTTTTCAAAAACCCCAGCACCACTAGCTCCTGTTTATTAAGGTCTGCAATGACACAAGACCCATACAGGATATCATGTGCTTTCCATGCCGGCCTGCCCATTGTTTGTTTTGTCCAGGAAACAGGATATTCACACAGAGGAGTGCAAACCAGCTGACCACAGTTTGGGGCCAGTAAGAAAAGGGAAGGTGCAGAGCAGTTATTTTCCTATCTTCAGTGAAAGTTGAACCACAGGTATCAAGGTGATGTCACAATCTCAGGTCATTGTTGTCCAAATAACCACTGCTGTCCAAATAACATTTACAACAACAAAAAAGCCCACATGTTACTTATTGGCTCATCACTTTTGTTTAGATGTCAACAGTTCCACAACAGGTTGACAGTCAAAGGAAAGGTAAAGTAAAAGACCTTATAGATCTGTATGCCAGTTCACAGGAGGCATGAATTAATTTACACCTTAACAGAACAAGTGAGCGGTGTTTTGGATTGATGCAGTGAAAAAGAGATGTTTCACCAAAGAAATAGAAGTAACAATAGAACATTTAAAGCTGAAAATAATATTGATTAGTCTCATGAGCAAAGTAGCCTACCAAATAAGAGCGAAGTTAAGGAGATATTGACAATGTAACAAAGCCTATTAAACCCGAGCGCGTTACAAATGAAAGAATAGGCTAATATAATGTAATATCTTTCTTGGATATAAAACTAAATGCCATAAGCGCGAGCTTTCAGTTTTTGTGTAAAACAGAACGTTTCTCACCTTGTGTCTTTTGTTGTGATCGGATCTTTCCTTGTTATTGCCTGAGCGCAGAGCGTCTCAGCCACCCGGCACCGCTAAATCAAATAAAGCCACCTCTTTCTTTGAAAGAACGAGTCTTCCTCAAAAAAGCGATTTGTTAGAATGAAAAAAGAGGTTGTTCGGGAGAGTTCACGAGGGATCGGGATAAACAAAAAAGTCCAGGAAGGGAAGCTGTTGCCTGTTCGGCATGTAACCTTGTCTCGCACTGTCAGCCCCATCCATTCACACTCCCCGCCTCTTCCTCCCCGCTCTCTTCCACAGATTCAGGATGGGACATGAGGTCTCCTCGTGCATCGCCTCAGCGCACATTTGGCTGGAAATGGAGCAGCGCTCTCTGCTGCGTCAACGCTTTATGACAGTGCAAATGATATATAGGCTAGCCTTATTTAAATAAGTCATTTGTTTAGTTTTTGTAAATTGAACATAATCAGAAAAACATCATTTTGATTAAATGGTGTGTTATAGATTGCATTCGTGCAGGCCTTAATTTTCAAGGCAATTCGAGTTGATTTGATTGTGGAATAATAACCTGGACATTTATTTATTCAAAGGCTATTCCACGTCTAACCGTCAGCCTGTCGTTTAACCTTTGTTATTCATTGGTCAGCCTTGTTTCTTGAAGGCCCATTTGAGATAATTCAGAAGTGACACAAATTTTTTCTTCTAATTTTCAAAAAAAGTAAACATGTATAAGAATAGCCTATCAGTTTGATGAGTAATTTAACTGGCATATAAGGCCAGTACAACCTCTTACTTTAAAGTATATGACTATAATAAATAATGCTTTTTTATATCAGCAATCAATTGTTCAACCATTATTTTAGGCTCAGTGATTTTATTTCTGTCTGCAACTTTAATGTCTTGACATCTTGGATCACCATGTACACTTTCATCAGTGTCATTTCCAACAGCTGACAGCTGCATTTTTCACGCACACAAAAATCTCTCTGATATGTGTTACTATATCTGCTGAGCACTAAACATCACAGACATAGCCAGTGACCATAGCTGGTGAGCAAAGAAGCATTAAACAGCTACAGAGACAGATATTTAAACAAAACAAAAATAGGCACAGTACACTATATTGGACTTGAATTAACCAGTTGATCCCAAAAAGAATGTGTTGACAGGTTTGCTAGAACATCATTTATTAAATGTTGCCAGGGTTTTTTAGTGACTACACTGAATGAGAGTTCAAATCAGCACTGTTGTGGCTTCCCTCTACAACAGGCTGAACAATAGGATACAGAGAAACTGCAGCTTCAGGGAAATGGGAGTGATCAGTGATCAGTTTAATATGAACCAGTGGAACAAGTGTCAGGGCAGTTAACCTCAGCTGTGCATACACATGTAAGAGAGAACAAGAAAAAATATTCATCGTCTACTTGGAGCCCAGCTGCATAAGTCTGCAAAATGCTTTCTTCGAAATCTAAATGAGTCACCCTAGAGACAGGCCCCGCCCCCCCCTCCCATTTGTTAGGATTTCTGCAAGCCGGTGATTAGGCTCACCCTGGTGCCGTGTGTGCCCCAAGTACCCCCCCCTCCCACACACATGCACACTAAATCTCTGCTTGGCCTCACTCCCATTAAGATCATCCCACTAGCTATTGTTCTAGACACTTCATATTAGCTATACGCTCTTTATGAAAATGTAATACAATGTAAGCACTGAATTACTTTTTGCCTATGTAGAATATACAGTGTGTGGATAATAAGATATTTAAACGTAAATAATGTTTTCCTTCTTAAAGTAAGGTTAAATAAAAAATAAATAACAGCAAGTTAATAATTACAGAAAAATATGCAGGAAAAAAATTATTTACATGTGAAAATCTTTCAGAGGGGATCATTAGGAAATGCGAAAAGTATTATATTTGGTTAAATTGACTAATTAGCAGAGATTTACTGCTCAGGTTAAACAACTGAAAAAACAGAGAATGCAATCAGTCAAAGTTAGGGGATCTTTGTTTGTGCTAAGAGAGGAAGCTGAATTTTAAGTACAAGAGGATTATATTGTGCTCGTGGGACAGATGTTAATATGGAGAGGTCTACTCGGCCCATGATTCACATGCTGTCCCACAGTCATTGGCCTATTGTCAATGTGCATCCTGTCTTGTGAGTCTTTAGTTGCAGATTGCCCCCACCCCCTTCAGGGTAGATTAACACTGCTCCCCTGCTATCAGTCTTGACCTTGATGGACTGGTAATGTCATGTTCTATTGTGCTTTGACAGACATTCACTCCATGCTTCCCTTTAAAGAAAACCTGAAGCATTTGTGAATAGCTTGAGATAAACAAAAGATGGCTGACAATAAGTAAAATTAACAATAAGTGAGCACTGACCCCTCCATCCCCTGTCATCCTCTTATCAGACCGCTAAGCAGGTCAGCTGTTGTGCTGCTGTCCTCATGCCACCAGTCTTCATTCTTCCTGATAGCTTGGTCATTTCAGTGTGTCTTTAGTATTTTCCAGGTCAGGTTGAATGAATAAAGTAATTCTTCATTGTGTATTGTTACCCCTCTACAACATCTTAATGAAAAGTTATGACCATTTTCTTAAAAACCTGGTGCAGAAATAGACTCAATGGTTAGCTCTGATCAGTGTTGTATACTGCTGTAACTCCTGTATTAACATTAGGTTTTTCTTTTCTTTATGATGCACTACGTGTTTTTTTTTCTGTTTTGTTCAGTGCTGTGTATATTGATATTATTTTTACATTTATTAACATTTTTGTGTTGTGTTGCTATTTCAAAAAAATTAATCAGTTTTTCCCACTTTACATACAAATGGAAGTCCAAAAAATATTCACATTAAAACAGTATGGTCTAGACCTTTACATTTGAAGTGTCAGGATATACCTTTTGTTTTAATTTGGTGATATACAAATAAAAAGGACCTTGGCATCTTTGCTCGTCAAAATGTAATATAAAACCTTGTCCTCTTAAAAAAAGCATCTGAAGAGTTTGATTCCCATAAGACAGTGGACAACACACCAGACACTTTTTTCCTTGGACCCCCATCATCAACAAGAAGACTAACTATTTAGTGAATTAATATCATGCATGTATGTTGCAGTTTCATAAAATGGGAAGAAAGAATGGTGTCTGTGTAAACAGCTGCCATGATAGAAACCCTCAGTGTGTGTATTTGAAGGATACCCTGATTGTTTGAACATGATGTCAATATGAAAACTGTAAATCACACAACTGGACAGCAATATGACTGTGCTGTGTGTTCCAGTGTAAAACTACAAACGCTGAGTAACAGCAGAGCTTTCTAACAGCACTCTTTTGGAATCTCTGTCTCAGAAGTGGCAGCATTAACACATGGAATTTACAGTAACTTGCAAGTCAGTAAGTCTGATGACCCACGAAAGAAGCATAGGCTTTTAAGGGTTAAAAAACAGCCTGTGGATAAATGTGTGTACAACTGAGGTATTGCACAACAAAACAATTATCACCATTCTAGCAGGTCCTGGTCATATCCCCATTATACGAATATGCTCAATGAGTGAGGCAATATTAGACTGAACTTACTAAAAACTCATACAGATCCTTACTTTTAGCATTAATACAGAGATGAGCCTGCATGTTCATTGACAGACCTATCTGGTTGTGAACAGAAGCTATAGTACTGTTGCTGTTTGCAATGAATTCGCTACAGCATTTTTTTTTTTTAATCAGCGCTCTTTATTTTGACTTGGGTTTATAACGGACAGTTTAAAAATAGCAGGCTAAATAAAAGGTTATACAATATTTTATGATGTCAAAGAGGTGCATACATAGTGGTAGTAATTTATTCTCTTAATAGTAAGGGAATATTGCAAAAATCTGGGAATAAATTCCTTACCAATAGCTTTCTTCACAAATGTGTTCATAAAGGTGTCTTCTAACACGTATAAAAAGATTTAAATCCAACCCCTGTAGGAAAATCTGTGAGAGCGGCTCAAAGTCGGGGTACCTGGAATAGTACCTGATTGGTACTATATACTTATGGGTGAAAAAATGAAAATGTTAACCTCTGCTTTAGGTAGCTTGTGAGGGGTCAAACTAAAGGTTCTTTAGGATTCTGAATCCATTGCACACATTTGTTTTGCAAAAAATCCACTCCTTGGTGGAAAAATGGCCAAGCTCACTTTTACATGTAAATTTACAGTAGCTTTATATGTTGATTTTAATATCTTGAATACTAGTTAAAAAAAATACTGCCCCACATTGTCAAATGTCTTAGGGGTCTTAGGTCTGAGTCTTCTCCACACTCTACTGTTCTTAAAGTGGGGATTGGGACCCCCTGGGGGCTCGTGAGACACTGAGAGGGGGGTCGCAAGATGCCTTCCATTACCAAATAAAAAAGTTGAATGATCTAAAATTGCATATTTTACCCATTATTGTGAAAAAACATTCAAATATTAGTTGAATTTTAAAATTCCCTTACTATAAACACAATTCTTGTAAGGTGAAAGTCCAATGTGACAAAACATGATCAAATAAAATTGGAATGACTATAGTCAGTCACAAAAGGTTCTGATATGAGATGTATATATAACATAGAAAACAAAACCAATACTGGATTTCTTGGTGGCCAACAACTTGAATGAAGCCACCTAAAAGACCTGGTTCTAAACAACTGAAGGGATTTTTCTTGGTATACTTCAACAAGTAGCGTATTGTTTGGATAAAATAAGTCATGTTCCAATCATTTCTGTTGATACATTATTCAATCCTAGCTGTTGTATGTGATAAAATATAACAAGAATATAATCTAACAAAGGTCTTCTTAAAATACTGTATATTGAAGCAATGAAATCTAATAATTCTGTCAGAATTAACATAAAATCACATCTAACAGTTTGTCGATTGTTCTGTCAGCCTTGGATAAAAAAGTGTATGAATTAAATGTTAAAGTTAAATTAAATAGCTTTAAATTATCTTATATTCCGTTTTTGGCAAACAACACATCTGTGTAATTTTGCCTTGTGTAGCTGCTGAGAGCACATTGAGTGTCCTGTCTCCTTCTGTTGTCTTTGTGTAATTACTTTATCTGGAAGTGAGAGCCAAAGGTCAGACTGCATGGGATGTGTAAGACGGGGCTTTCAATTTTCTGTGTAATCAAGCCTCATGACTTTGACTTTTCTTTTGGCTGCTCACGTCAAAACAGTATGTGATCACACCCTGAGAGAAGTAAAACCTTTTGAATGTTTTGAAATTACTGCACACAACAAAAAATACACATAACCAGCTGAGTAAGGATACAAGGCTTGTTAAACTAAACACAGACATTTAAATTTCAATTAAACAAAGGCTATTATATGATTGAATTACTGGACTTTTTATTTTGTTAAACTTTATTGTTGTGTGCCATAATTGTTTTTAATGTTCTCTATGCACTCAACAGGGTAGGAAGGATGTTTGTCAATGGTAGATCAAAGCGCCTTTTAAAGCTGTGAGAGTACCACCATGTGGAGAAGATGGATTGTGCATCTTAAACTGCTAAGAGGAGAGCTTCACTGAACTTCTACTTCTCATAAAAGACAGAGAGGGAAACAGATTATATGTCTTTGTTCTTCCAAAGCATTTATACCCTTAGTCATTAACCTTTTCCCCCTTAAAATCATAAGCAATATAAAATTGGTAAATCCTGATTGAAAAGTAAAGTTGTAATTTGTCTTTGGCGCCCTCTAGAAGAAAACGTTCAGCTGTAGCTATGGCCACAAAAAGCAGCCCTAGAAAATCATACAGTGACTGAATTGTTGAACCCCTTCTCAAACGTGAACTGAAAACCTTAGTGACTGAGCCTTTTTATCGCTCTAGTTGGCCACATATAGCCTTGATCACCTGACTTTCAGTCGTGTTCTTCAGACATCTGTCTCAGCTGCATGATAATTTAGAAACTCCAAGGCCCTGTAATCTGGCTGACCCTGAACCATAACCACTAAAGCAGCAAAAACTAAATTGTCCCGGCTTTAATCACTCACAAAAGAACAGTTTTATAATCATGTTATGCTCAGTGTTTATCTCTCTGCTGAAGTCTTGTATGTCCCTAAGTATGTTAACTTTACCCTCCGTCATGGTTAACTGTTTCTCTTTTCTGATGTATACAGAATGCAACATTTGATTACAACAATTGTATCATGAGTGAATCACAGCACAAAGAAATTTGAAAAAGGACAAGAGAGAAATGAGAAAAAAAATCACATAATAGGGGGATTCACTTTACATTTGTATCACTGCGTGTGTATTTTTTATTTGAACTGGTCCACTATTCACATTTTTTAGTATCTATCGTCCTGACTGAATGACTCTTTTCTTTCTGTCTCTTACTCTGCTCCAGGGACTGATGTTAGTGTCAATGTCAATGATTTGTTTTTACCTTGTGTTTATCTGGTCATTATCAGTCTGTATTCTTCAATAACACTTTGCCATGTCTGAGTTTTTTTTAATCTCCATAACATGCCAATGTCAGGGAGAGTGTGTGTAAGTGCGTGTGCGTGCGTGTGTGTGTGTGTGTGTGTGTGTGTGTGTGTGTGTGTGTGTGTGTGTGTGTGTGTGTGTGTGTGTGTGTGTGTGTGTGTGTGTGTGAGAGAGAGAGAGAGAGAGAGAGAGAGAGAGAGAGAGAGAGAGAGAGAGAGAATTTGATTATAGACAGTAGTTAGTAAAAAGTAGTAGGACAAAAATGGGACATTTGATCATCAACCCTGATGCTCTATAATTTTATTTTTTATGTAACCTTATTTAAACAACAGAGAGAAGCCACACATAAAATACAAAAAAAAACCATTGTTAGACATTTAAAGACAAATAACAAATTTAAACAGCAAATGTTTGTCAAGACATCAGGGAGAATATCTACAGCCATAAAAGAGGCAACAACCACTCTCTGCTTAGATTAAAAAGAAAGACAGGATTTGATTATCTCATCATGTTTATCAGGGAATTGTATGAAATCCCCTGCAGTCCAGACATATTCAAAGATCATCATAGGCCTATTTTACTTACATTTTCATTTAAAATTATTGGTAGGGACAATTAAGTGGTAGTTATTGATAGGGACTTATCCCTAATGTTCCTTCCTCTCAAGTTAAGCCCTTTTTGAGGATAGACACAACATGGTCCCACAGAGAGACAGAAGTAAAACAAAAATCAAGGTTTGTTTCACTTCCATCATAACACTCAGTTGTCCATTATCTCAGTAAAGACAAGTCTGGCAGAGACACAGTTCTCACCATCTGCTAGCTGTGGGGCAACAGCCTGATGCATATATGGTAAAACCTTAGACTAAAGTGTTATAATCACATTAAAAGTAGTACTGTGACCAGTTTTATGGTATACATTCTAAAGGTCTTAAGTTCTAACTAAACTTTTTCCCCCTTTTTTTCTAACATTAATCTCCTTTCATCTCTTCATTCACTGTATATATGGCTCAACCAGTTCTCCCTCTAACTGGTAGTTAAGATTACATTATAATATCTTTATTACCGGTCCTTGTACAGGTGAAACAAAGTTAGGTAAGAGTGAGCGACTGTGTTTAGACTAGCGCCCTCTTAGTCTGAAGGGCATTCTAGCTTTGAAATTTCTTCTCTTGAGGCGCTTTAGAGGGTACATTTTCTTGCAAATTGGGACAAAAGTTCTCCTATTAAGGAGGCAAGGAGTGGGGCTTTTTACCTGCCTTTTTTCAACATTTGGATAACAAGAAAGCCCAACCCCAAGCCTGAAATCTCTGCTGGTTGCACATAAAAGGCGTGGATAAGTTTTTCCAGGCTGGAGACGCACTTTCAAGATAAATGTGAATAAACATGCTCATTTGCTGTGTTTCAAAAATCAGATACTTCGACTGATAACACTTTGTCATTGTGTAAAGGATGTAACTGAAAGGGAGGTAGCCTTCAAAGCTCAGAGTAGACTGAAAGTATTCCAATTCAATACAATCCTTTTGATTATTTGTGTTTAAATATTCAAAGCAATTCTTTGTGCTTTTTTGTCGAACAGATAAAATGGACTCTATACTTGGACTGATGAGTTCCCAAACTGTTGCTGTCCAAAGCTGCCCAGATGGAGCTCAGCGTACGTAAGTTCAAGCAGGAAGACTGGTTATATTCTTTCACACATTCATTCATCTCTTCATTCAACCTAAACCACTCCCCCTACTACTTCCTCTGTCTCCCTGCTCTGGTGATCAGTTGATTATGGGTGTTTATTCTTTAAGTAATTAACCAACCAGATTCTGCCACAAACTCTCTCAACCAATCATCCTGCTGCTGCCAAACGCTTAAACAGTTCTCTCTCTTCCACAGTCATTCTGTCTTTTCAGTGCAACTGCTGCAACCCTCCTCTGCACAGTCACCTCCATTGCAGCTCAGCAGAATGGATTCAGGCTCAGAAACCTACTACTCATAACAGCCTCCATTCCTCTTTACCACCACCAGTGTCTAGACTCCATAGGGGGTTATCCTATCCTGCTGTCGGCCTCATTCCCCTCTGAGTACATGAAGTCGTCACGACAGAGTCTAATCCCCACAAACTTTGCACATTTATTTCTAAATTGTTAAATAAATAATTGTTCATCCTTAATTAAGTCTCTCCTGATTGAACTGAAACTAGATGGAAGATAGATGAACTCTGGTTCAGTATTGGCTCAGGCAAGGACATTGCAACTATAACAATCCAAATAAAACATGTTTAACTTTTGTGGTGTTTTGAAAAGTATTTAATGAAAATAAAAGACTTGCTGTTTCCCCCTTCTTTGACATATATATTCTAAAAAATGTGACTTTGGAACTATTGACATTATGCAGTAGAAAGTTTTTTGCCAAACATAATTAATAATCCTATAAAGAGACAGTCATTGATGTCCAGGCCCTTGGTGTAGATTATCTGAATATCAGACAGTGATGGGTTGGAGATCATTAGGAAAAGGAAGCAAATCTGTACTATTCTGTGTTAACTCCTGCAAATATCTCATTATCCTTGGAAAAGAACACACTATACTGCTTTGAATTGTCCTTTGTGGGCAGACAACTGGTCTTGTAATGAGTTGTATCCTTGCACATTAACCAGTAGAATGAATTTTTATGCTCCAGCAAATTATGGAGCACAGAGACAAAGGGGAGTCTCTTCTATGAGTCCTGCATGAAGCTAAACACATTCAAGAAGAAACCACGTTTACTTACTTCACACACTCTGTGCCATGAATTATTTTTTTCACTGTAGGCCAATGTTAATGGGGTTTTTTTTTAACTGAAAATCAAAATCATCACAGTAATGTGAAGGCTGGAACTGTTTTTATGTGTTACATTAACGCCCACTGGACTCTAAATAGATTTCTTTACATGCACTCTGTGTGTAGATTTATATACACTGTAAGATTTGTTTTATTGTCAACTGCACAGATCCTTCATTGCACATTTTGTACATTTTGTGTTTCTTATATTTTGACATTTTTAAATTGTATATTATATATATTATATATATATATATATTATATAATATATATTATATATTTGTAATTGCTTTCATATGTTATTGTTTAAGTTCTTGCTATTTTGCTTTATTTCCTTTGCTAACTGTTTTTGCACCAATACACCAAGACATACTCCTTGCCTGTGTGAATGTACTTGGCAATAAAAACTGATTCTGATTCTGAAATAAGGCAGAGAATATTGCACCCTTAAAAATACAAAATCATTGGACTTTACTGAAACAAGACTCTTAATCCTTATTTCATGTTGTTCAGCAGGATGGTGTACATTTAAAACAATGAGAAAAGTACAAAACATTAGTTGATTAACATCCAAAACCAGTTTCAGGACTTCTGCTGTGATATCAAATATTTGATTTCATCAGTCTGACAAATCAAGTAGTTGGAGGAAGGTCACGTACAATAAAACTCTCATTTTAGAGCAAGGTTTCTGCATGGAAATGGTTTAATCACAACCCATGTTTCCTGCTTCAGTGGCTGCAATAGCTGTTACTGTTTAATGTCGAAACATTAAAATTCCATAAGGACACAAAAATAACTTCTTATAGTCACAATATTAATAAGTTCAACATGTAGATTGATTACATTCAGAAATACTTGCTTTGCTTAAATGTGTTGTTTTAAAGAAATTGTCAAAATAGCCTTGCTATCCTTAAGCTTTCTAACATATTACATTAAATTGATGTGCCTCATTTAAATCATAAACCATAGTTCAAATGTATATACATACCAAGATGAGCAAACTAGAAGCTATAAAAAGACAAGGCTTTCTTTTGAAAATGAGACAAACGAGGACACTGACCCTGTGGAATAAATGTCATGGTGCATTACATGGCTCAGAGCTGGTATCAACACTGGGAAACAAACCTGTGTGTTAAAGGGCAATCAAAATGGAGGGAAACAAGACAAAGGGAGGAAGTAAGACAAGACAAGAAACACTGTGAACAAGAACTACAGAATAAAGTAGGAAACACTACACACTGGTCTCAGATATAAAACAGATCCCTGCAAACACAGGCAAAAGAGAAACACAAGGACACAAATGACAAAAATAAACACTAGTAACTAACAAAAATGTCTGTGAAGCACTGTTCAGTGAGCTCTATGTATCAGCAACAATGAATGGAGATAGTGTGCTTGAAATCTGCTCTAAAACTACAGAACTGCTGCCCCTCCTTCTCTAAAAGAATGTGTAGAATTTAACACTATAAGTCAGGGTATCCGGACCTCAACATGAAGTCAAATTGCAAGTGAGACATCATGTGCCACACAAGGAAGTACGCCATCCAACATTTAAAATGGCCCTAATAACTCAAACTCTTGCAACAGTGAAGTGGAGACCTTAAAATCACAGATAATCATTCAAATAAAAAGGAGAAAGAAACAATATTTTATACAGATGATAATCTGAATAAGTCACGTGTTTCATTTGCATCAACAAATAGGTCAAAAGTGGTTCATGGGTTCTTGTATACTTTCATATTCATCTGGTGGAAGTATGCTTGAGCATTAACCACATCCTCAAATCTGGCAACACAACAACTATGTTTTCTGTGCGACACATGCAAGCAAATCAATTTTCGTGGCCTTATTTAAATGCCAACTGTAAAGAATTGACTATCTGTGGTTTCACAGAATACACTGGCCCTGCTTGCAGACAGCAGGGGCAACTTGAATTCAAAACAAAAAATAATTGGACTGATCTTCTCTTGAACCCTTACTGTTCGGTTATAATTTGACCAGTTTGGGCATTTGACAGTAGTAAAAACACCCTGAATCTCATTATTTTAGCCTATAACTTGAGGACTTTCCTAAAGTGACCCAAAATACACACAACAAAGTGTGTATTGTGCTAAAAAATACAACAGGTGTGTTTGCCTTGAGATTAACTAAATTACTCAGTACATCAGATTTAAAAGACACCTAAAAAGTCAGTTTTGCTTGCCCCTTTGACAGATTTTTTAAACGTGGTGGTTTTTATGGAACCTTATAACTATGAAACTGTACATGCCATGTTTGTATGTATTTTTATCAGACAGTAGTGACAGTGGTCAAGGTGGACCTAAACACCGTCACCAGAACTACCTGCTTTCCCAGCACATGTGCCCAGGTTCCTGCAAAGATAGACACCTATAGGTCTTTTATGAGTATATGGGGAAATCTCAAAACAATGTACAACTGCATATATGGTGCTAATAAGCATGTTTTTCCTCTTATGTGCCAAGTGTAATATGACATTGAATTAATTATAGTAGTTTAAATGTTAGTTATGATGATTTTTTATTATATCAGTGAGGACAGTGTATCACAGTAGTAATGGTTATACATCGTTATTAAACCCCAACAATTCTAGGATGTTCTTGACATTTTAGTTTCAGTAAAATATATTTCAATAATTACGGCTGTTGTCTTTTCATGTCTAAGGTTAAATAGGACATGATATTGTATTATAGTATGTTTTGTTCCCAAAACAATTAGTGTAAAACCTAGATTTAAATTCCCCTATCCCTGCTGTCTGAATCATTATATTTGAATTAATCATCCATTTATTAATGTCAGATAGGCTAATTATACATTTTAAAAAGATCTGTAGTTCAAAAAGGTATATACCCTTAACCCTAACCAGACCATACTATGAAGAACAGTAAATAAGGGTTAACATTAAAGCCCGACCGATTAATCAGCCAGCCGATAATATTGGCCGATAATAGCATTAGTAGTTCTCTGTCACCAGCAGAGGGTGCTATATGGATTACAACAAGCATTATCCCTCTTCAGACTGTCAAGCGTGATGCATGTACATGCGCTGTTACTTTCCAGTTGAGTGACCATCTTGTCTTCATTATATATCTTTTCCACAAGTGCAACTGCCTTTGAGGGATCAACGCTAAAAATGTATATATCTATATCTATCTCTATTGATGAATATACTGTAGATCTAAGAAAGATATCGGTCGATGTGTATCTGATTTTTTTGCTCCCCAATATCGATATCAGTATTGGCCCCAAAAATCCCTTATCGGTCGGGCCCTAGTTAATATGGATTTGACATGATCTACGTGGTCATTGGGTCAAGGCCTTGTTGTTTGAATCGATGCAACTCATCTGTGCTCTGCTTGTTCAGGAAAGCATTAACATTAAACAGTCAACATTAGTCTGCTGAATCAGGTGTAGGTGAAGCTTTCAAATTTGACTTTGATTTAGTCACTGTAGACATATTTTATCTTCTAACTGACTACCATTTTTTAGTACAGCTTGGAGGCACCAATTAACCACAGTGGACACGCATTCATCAACCATTTATTATAATAATTCATTGATAATTGTTAATCAACTGCAAATAAACAGACAATACCAAAAGTCATGCATCTGTTTGGTGCAAAACTTGGCTTTCCTGGTTTGCCTTGAATCATAGCCATGAACAATGTTGAGATGTCAAGTCTGACATTTTTATTACTAAACTCTTTAAAAATCATTACGTTTTCTTAATTCTCGGGCCTGCATTCACCTTAATAAAAAACAACTTGCCTTAGTTTTAATACCAGTGATTCATTGAGGTGAGGGCATTGTTAGATGTGAAGGATGTTTCATATTAAGTGTCTTGTAAACTACTGGTATCTGTATTTCACTCGAGATCAATCAAGAATTTATCTTTCTATTCATTGATCCATCCATTTGTCTATCCATCCATCTATCTTACTATCTATCTAAACATGTAGTATTTCCTTTTTTGGTGTCATGGAAATTCTTTAGCAATTATTTCTGTTATTTATCACATGATATATATATTTTGGTATACATGAGCCTACCTTGTTAAAAAAAGAGTTGACACTTGAATAATTTTGTTTAACTCCACAGAAGTCAAAATATAGGAAATAAAGACGTTAGAAATGGATATGAGTCTACCTGCTATCTTTATATACTTAATTGTGAAAAAAACATGTATGAAGAGTATGTCATACATGTCAAACTTAGAAACTTCTATAGTGATGACTTTGATTTAATGAATCACAACTTATACTCAGGGTGTCTGTTCTTCTGTACAATATCAATCAATCAATCAATCAATCTTTATTTGTATAGCGCCAATTCATAACAAGTGTTATCTCAAGACGCTTTACAAAAAGCAGGTAAAAGACCTTACTCTTTGTCTATTAATATTACAAAAGAGCAGGTAAAAAGACCATGCTCATTGTTTATGTTACAAAAAGCAGGTAAAAGACCTTACTTATTGCTATATTACAAGGACCCAGCTTAATCCATCATGAGCACTTTAGCAAAGCAGCAAAAGATACAGTGGTCAGAAAAAACTTCCTTATTAAAAGGCAGAAATCTTTGGCAGTGACACCCCGGCTCATGACGAAACAGCCTTCACAGCCTAGACTGCGCCGGGCTTGGAACGGGATAGGGGGAGATGGGATAAGATGCAGGAAGAGGGATAGGGAACAAGGGAAAAAGGGGGGGGGGGGGGTGTTGTTCAGGTGGGCCGTCCACCTACGATCCCGAAGGGAGGGGGGGGGGTTGTTTTGGCAGGCCGTCCACCAACGATCCCGTGGAGCCTAAGAGGGCTCAGCAGGAGCAACAATCCCAAGGAACCTAAGAGAGCTCAGGAGCTCCCAGAAGAAGATGTGGTTAGTAACTGATGAATGTATTCATTCATCAGTATTCATTGAGGCCTTAAAGAATCTTCACAATTTTTTTAATAAACAAAATATATATTCGCAGAAAAATAAAGATTATTGAGTTTCTCTACAAGTCCTAGGCTTTGCACCATTTTTGATGGTAAAGTGATACCTGCAGACCCAGGCAAATTTGACATGCCAACCTAATTAGTGCGATTATCACACAGCTGCACAGCCTGAGAGGATTTGAAGTGGTTTCATCAAAAGGATAATTTTCCTTGGGAATGCTTAATCCTGACAGCGTATGCACCACCAGATCTATCTCAGTTTAGGATGTGCATGGTCTGTCTGCTCAAGTATATGACTGATGGGAAAGAATCAGCTCATAGTTGACAAGAGGAGAGTAGTGGAAGCACTACACTGAGTTGTTACTCAGTGAACTCAAGTGATTAGAGTCAGATTGTGTTTTGCAATGGGCACAGTTACTGCCACAATCCTCGAAACAGACCAGTTATTGGAACTCTGGTGGCACAAAATCAATCCTTTCTACACCCAAAATCTACACCCACTCTTAGCTGGCAGAGCATAGAGGATAAACCAAAATTAGGCCCTAATAACCGTACCAAACAGATTTGGCTACAGTTGGTTGGCTAATTAACAGAATTAAAAATTAGTGTAATGCCTCTGTTCAGATAAGGATTTGAATAACCTTCCAAATAAAGGCTAAGTTTGAAGTAAAGACATATAAACCCACTATACAAAACCTGAAAAATACCATATGGCTGTTGTATTAACTGCTTATGAACATATATCTCTCTCAGGTGTTATTTGATCCCAAATCAGGTGTTGTTAGAGTCATCTTTAAACAAAAGCATGACTTGAATTGTATTTTCTTTTTTTGTAAGTGTGAATACACAACTGTCTGTTACAACAAATTCACACTATAATCTTGAAAGGTTTTGTTCCTGTTGTCACCTAGTGGTTAAAAAAAGTTAAAGGTGCTCTATCAGTTTCAGTTTGCAAATAAATATGTTCTACAACAATATTTTTAAGATAATCAACAAAGCATCCTCTATCATGTTGCACAACATTCTCGAAAACATGTGCATTCTCATTCAGAGAACAATAATTCTCAGTCAAGTATCTCTGCCCTCTCTCTCACTCAAGCATCATATTGTACTACAAATTACCTCATATTGCTAACTGGCTCATGATGGCTGAGAAAAATGTCACTGCTCCTGCACAAATGCACCAGTATGTTATTTAACCTGGTCTGTTAAACTACTCCCTCCCTTATTCACCCTTGGGTGGTCTTGGTGTGTGCACCCCAGCCTTCCTGGCCTCTACAATCGGCAGAGTTCCCACCCTCTACCCGTCGTAACGTCACAAGCCCACTCTGAGATCAGAAGGCGTTTGCCCATTCCCAGGGTCAAGAGCGAAGGGACCACTGACAGAGGAAGAGCTAGGACCCTCTGACACAGGGCACCTAACACACCTCCACTGACAGTGTCAAGCCTCTAAACAAATGCTGGGAGCCACATGGAAGTTTTCAAGGTAAGCTGCCAAATCATTGGTATACCCATGAGATGAAGCAGTGATGTGAATATTGATCTTGTTCTTTAGGTGATTTAGTAGTGGGATAATCTTTTACGTTCTTGAGTCCACATATTCTCAACCGGATTGTATATTTTGCGTGTCTTCAAATCACAAATTCAACATGATCATGGACTCTAGCGTCAGAAATTCCTGTCTGTGTCAGCTCCTGAGACACTGTTTAAATCCAAAGAGAGGATTAGCTCTTGACAGAATTCCATTTTCCAGACATTTGGCATACAACACATTTAATCCTATTTGCTCCGCTACACAGGCATACTTTCATTCATTTCATTCCTGGTAAGACCAAATTGACCCTATAAATTGGATAACATACCGTTTAAAAAAAAAAAAAAAGAAAGAGAAGAAATGCAGCAA
Organism: Tautogolabrus adspersus; assembly: GCA_020745685.1. NCBI lineage: Eukaryota > Metazoa > Chordata > Actinopteri > Labriformes > Labridae > Tautogolabrus > Tautogolabrus adspersus. The sequence goes on along the minus strand of CM036538.1, from coordinate 9,058,982 downwards.
ATTTCCTGGAAATAAGTGAGTTCAAAACTATATACATTTATATAAAAGTTCAATTTCAGATCAGGCCCCTTTTTTGGCTTGTCAACAACATAGACTGTTCAACATACGTTACAAAACATCTGTTACAAGCGGATTCCAACTGTAAGATACTTGGATGAAACTTTTCTGCGTTTGGTTAACTGGTGCCCCTCAAATGAAAAACAAACTTTTTTTTTCAGCCAATTATAACAGATATGCATGTGATATTATTAAGTCCCATAAATTCTGCAAGATAAGATTGGCCTTTTAGCCACTGTGTGATGGAGAAATAGTTATGTAGTGGTCAAGAATAACATTAGATTGTGACTTTTGTGATGAGGGTTTGATTTATGAGTGGGAGTTACTTTTTTTTTAGGTCAAGTCAATGTGAAAACCTGAACATCTCTTTCGTGTATATTTTTTCCGTGCTACTTTCATTTAACATACTGTAAATTCATTTAAATTTACAGTATGTAAAATCCGCCGCTAGGGGGCTCTCAATCAAAACAATAACAAAAGATGACGTCGAGGCTTGTGGTGTATTATGGGAGTAAAAACGAACGAATCAATACGAACGGGCGAAACCGACCTGAGAAAGACAATATGTGTACTGACGATGTATCCAAGTATAATTTACATGACGTTTTTATCAAAGCAGCACATACTGTCATGGTCTTTGGTTTTGTATTTCTCAGTTTAGGTTCATGTTTTAATTTTTTCCCTAGTGTTGCTTGTTTCCCTGTGTGTTTATGTTTCCTAGTGTTGATTGTTTAGTCTTTTGTGTTTCATGATTTACTTTGTAGTTGTCCTCAGTGTGTCTTGTCTTGTGTTCCTTGATTCATGTTGTGGTTCTTGTGTTTCTAGTCTTGTTTCTGTTCCTGCCTCTGTGTGTTTCCCTCCTGTCTGATTGCCCTGATTGTCTTCACCTGTCTAACTAGTCTCAACTGTGTTGATTACCCCTGTGTCTATTTAGTCTCTGTGTTTCTTCCCCTCTGTGTCAGTTCATTGTCTTTTGTTGTCGGTGTTGGATGTTCGTGCTTGTTTCCCCTTGCTTCTCGTGTTTCCCTGTGTTGGACTTTTTTGGATTTATCATTTCAGTAAGTTTTTGTTTGCATTTTTGCCTTTTGCCGTTTTTGTTAAAATAAATAAGTATTTTCGTTAATCTGCAATTGGGTCCAGTCCTCCTGTTTCTACATACCGTGACACATACAGCGACAGAACGGCAGCTTTCAGTAGCAGCTAGCGCTAGCTTATGCAGCGGTCTTTGATGTAACATCCGGTGTTTCCTTGACAACGATCAACATTTCCTGTCTATCATGGCGGCTCATCATGACGGCCGCCTACAAGACACGGTCCGTTACAACTATATAATTACGGATTTCTCAATTTTTATTTTAAGTTAGATATTAGTAAACATTAGCATGCAATTCTACATACTGTACCTTTAAGTGGGGCATGATAGTTTTGTTTAGGTTCCGTTAAATAGAAATATGTTGTAAAATGTTCTTCTTCTTCTTATGGGTTGACTTTGTCTCAGGCTCTCATCTCTGAACCGGAGGTTGGCGGTTCGATCCCCAGCTCCTGAAGCCACATGTTGAAGTGTCCTTGGGCAAGAGACATAACCCCAAGTTGCTCGTGCTGCTCATCAGCAGCGTGTGTATAAATGAGATTAGTTAATACTGATGGACTCTGAACATAGCAACCTCTGCCATGAGTGTGTGAATGTGGTGTGAATTTTACTACTAGACTAGAAAAGCGATATACAAGCTCAGGTCCATTTACCATTCTTTAAGTTGGTCTTGAAGAGGGAAGGTTTTAAAATAATGAAAATGTTTATAGAGAATAGTCCAGACAAACTTCCAAGGTTTCTTGAGCAACACCGGCCCCCCCCCCCCCCCATTTCTCTCTCTCTCACATTCAGGCACACACACGCACACGCACGCACGCACGCACACACACTCACACTAAAAAGCCATGAAGGCAAGGCAAAATGAGGTTGGACCTGCTGGACCATGAGAGTGAAAACTGAAAGCTCAGATGAGGTTGTCTAAAAGGGGACGGGGGCCTTTAATTAGCTAGGTTCCCTCTGACCCATATGAGAATGGAATGAAAAAAAAACAGACAAAGGAAGGCTATCTTTCATCACATAGGCAATGTTTAAATAATCACAATATCAACAGTAAAAAATATCAAATGACTTTGTTAAAGCTGTTGCTCCTCGTTATGAACCTTTTAACTGAAACTAAAGACAAAGGTATTTGTCTTTTTTTGAGAACTCATATGGCAAGGGCTTGAATGTTATCCTTGTTCATTTGTATATAAACGTCCCCGGACTTGAGCTATAAGACCAATTAGATATTAATATTTTAAATAATGGCAAACCAGAAAGTACATTCAGCAAAAGCCTGAAAGACTGAGGATCAGCATCGGCGCTGTATGGGAGAAAAGTTTGGGTGATTCTAAGGGCCCACGATTGACAGGGCCCCTAAAAATGTGTTCTTTTCTCACATTTAAATATTAAGCTGTTGTGAAGTGAAGTATTTCCTTACACTGTACTGATTACTGTATCTGTGTCTTTTCTTGTTTGCCTGTTTTTTGAAAAAAAGTAACATCCAGGTAGCCTTTGTATCGCTAAATTCCTCCCCCTCTATTTTCAGTAAATGGTTTTGTCCTGCCTCAAACCACCAGCAAGCACTTCTTGCTGAGTGAGGAGTAGCCCTACCAGAGCACTGTCTGACCCCCAAGAAGCACAATGAGGGGATCAGAAAGAAAGGTGAAAGAAAAGCAAGATGATGGAAATAAATCAACATCGTAGGTACAATCTCTTATGCATTTTTTTAAAAATAAATCTGACCTTGTGGTATAGACCACTCTGGAGCAATATTGATAGCGTTACATCTCTGATATCAACAGATTCATTACAATCGGTAGATTTATATGATAACGGGTGTCACGCTAGCTTTACAACTGAGCCTATGACTTCCTTAAGAACACAATTATTTAATACAGGTGACAAGATAGACTAATTTTCAGGGTTAAAGAAGGAAAGGTAAAATAGAATTTGGGGGAATATTGTAATTTTAAGGTCATGTCAACAAAAGCAATCCAAAAAAATCTAACCAATAAAATAACATTTTAACTGAAAAAGATGCCTTAAAGAACATTTCTTATGAATATTAGTCTTGCTTTTATATATCACTGAATGCATGAATATCTATATGTCTAAATGTTAAAATGTTATAGATTCATAGACTGTAGCAAGTTCTAAAGTAAAATACATTTATGGCCTTAACCCTTGAGGCCCCTTTAAAAAAAGCGTACACGTCCCTTAGGACCCAAAACGTTCCCTCTCATAAAAGTGTAATAAAAATGAAATATATAAAAAAAAAAATTCCCTTTCACCGCATCAAATATTTTCAACAACTTCAGACCTAGCCATAGATGTTAAAGTTTATTATTTATTTTTTTATGTTTTTATGCCCTTTTTGTCATTGTTTTTTTCATTGGGAAAAACACAAAATATGCAATATTTCCCAAAATGAGGTGCAAAGTGGAATATTTTGAATGAGGTTATTACAGCCTTGACTAGGTCAATAATTAATAACAAAAAATATATTTGTATTGTTTTAAGCTGTTTTGTTGTCTTCAAACAGAATAACTGGGCTACAATGACTTGCCTACATGCCAAGAGTGATAAGAGAGTGTTCACGTAGCTTTTAGAGACAAGTTTGCTTAGTGTATAAAGTGGTCTGTTATCACATGGACCAGGCAGAGACCTTTGACACTACTTTCTGTCTTTCCTACGTTGTTTTGTAGATTTGTCTCTGCTATGAAAATAGACGTGTCTCTCTCACAAGCTGTGGCAGTCACTGTGGATGAGATCGATGAGGGAAAGGTGGACATACATCCTTGAGAAATGTACTGACTTTTACCTGGGTGAAAGTTAAGTCCCTGTCATTCACATGTTTTCCCATTGATAGAACCCTCTGTCCTGCAAGGAGCAACCTGCTGATCAGCAAAGTAACATCACATGCTCCGGAGTGTGACATGTTAGTTTTTTAAAACTTGAGTAGTGCAAACTGGTCTTGTTTGATTGATCAACATTTTATATATGATAGCAGCATATTTAAATTATTATTATTATTTTTTAAAGATGTAATTTTGGGCTTTTTGTGCCTTTATTGGAGAGACAGGTCAGATATGAACCTGGTCCACCCGCTTGGAGGTTTACAGCCTCCGTACATGAGGTGCGCCCACTGCCCAGCACCCCAGCATATTTACATTTTTGTACATTTTTTAAAGGGGAAACTATATTTTTGGTGTTAAACTGCATTCAGATATCAAATATGAATCTATAAAAGCATAGGTAAGGACAGTCCATGTTCTCCCAGTAATTAGGGTAGGCCAATGCTCAAGTGGGTGGGTCCAGGCACTAAAGGTCCACCCATAATGCCGTGCCTGCCCACTAGGTAAAGTCTATAACATCAAAGACTTTAGAACTTAACTATCATGTTTAAAAAAAACCCTCTTACATCCGAACCCAGCATTAATTGTTAAGTGCAATCTTGGTTTTCTGATAGAGGAGTGTATAAAATATAGACATAGCCTCAGTGATGACACCCACTTGTTTCTGAAGTGAAGCTTTGAAGTCGAACGATGTGGTGTTTCAGGACTCTAGACTCGGACTCCCTCATTGATTTGGACTCTGATGATCAAGAGGAGGAAAATTACTTATTTACTGTTAAAGGGATAATGCTTTCTTTTGAGGTTTTTATAGGTCTGTACGAGTTACGCAGTTTTGAGAAAAGACTGGTATGTGCATTCACCTGCATAAATGTTCTACTGGCTCAGCAGCATTTCTGGCTAATGGTGATAAGTTAATTGCAGTCATATTACTGAGTATTGGGTAAAAGGCATCATATAATTTTTAATTTTGATTGATGTCTGGTGGTTTGCAGGTATTTTTGAGTGCAGTGATCCCACTGCAGCAGGAATGATCATGGCCTCTCCCCAAAGGGGCACGGTGTGCATTGAACTTAGACATGCAGACACAATCATTCAGAATCTTAGCTTAACATAATACTCTATTACATTAGTGAATGACTATTTCTACCCATCCAAAAGGTCCCACACTGTCAGTGGCGGTTCATATAGTGAAACAGTGGTCCTCCTTATAATCCTGGGCTCCATCAGAGTGTTCAATGTATTTTCTGTGAATGTTTCCTCCGTCCTGTCAACTTATAACAGTTTAAACAGGTTTTAGTTTTCGTTCCTATAAATGTCCCATGATATCTGCTGCAGTGACATCACTGTGACATCACTGCAAACATGGAAACATTTACATTGTCTGTAAACAGCTTCTTATCTTTTAAATTGAATATTTTAAAATGACCTTCATATACCAATACAATACAATAAATATCATCTGAAAGCTTGAACTACTCAACATAATGTATAATAATTAATGATCATTTTACTCTGTGTTTTATTAATATATCACACCCTCAGACTGAGGTACAGTATAGACATGACGACTCACAGATTATAGAGGTAAAGCTCAGCTCAGTAGCATTTAACATCTTCAAATAACCACATTAATGTGTTGAGGTAGAGAACTGAAGCGCATCTTTGAACTCGGCTTAGACTCTGAGGACTCGGACTTGGATAATGGGGACTCGACTCAGACATGACTTGAACTTTCCTTTGTTGACTTGAACTCAACTCGGACTCGAGCACTAGTGCGCACTCGACTAGGACTTAAGGTTTGGTGACTCGACTAAAACACTGCTGTCTCAAACTAACTTACTGTAACCTAGATACAGTTAAAGAGCTGGAGTTCAGGCAGGCCTTCAGCCTCCTGGAATACAGCTGTAACACACCCACCTGCCACGCACAAAATAATGCATAACTCTTAGAGCCCTATCGTACACTTGGGCAAAGAGTCTTGGTGCATAGCGTCGGTGTTTGTTTTCTATTTTCTGCCTGACACAGTTGTCATTTTCTCGCCAAGGGCCTACGCACCTACACAGCAGCACTCCAACTGCTCAGTTAAATATATTCATGCAATTGCTGATACAATAAAATGTTGTTTTTAATTTGCCAGAGGTCTGGGATATAGCAAGCTTCTGCATTCCTTGTCTGCTGTCATTTTATTACCTTTCTTCGGTCTGGTATTGTCAAAATGGAGGGAAATGCTCACCGCTACCCCCATCATGCAGGCTCACTCCAATGCATGTTCTGTTTAATACATGCGAAAACACAGGCAGAATCACACACTCAAATGCTCCTATGCGACAGAGTTGGATTTATATTTATTCTTATAGCTATAACGGACGAGCTGGAACTACAAATGGCTGGGAATAACTATTTTTGTAACTGCTGTGTTATGATTATAACTGAGACCTGGCTTCACCCGCGGATCCCCGACGCTGCAGTACAGCTAGCAGGCCGCACTCTCCACCGCTGGGACAGGAACAAAGACTCTGGTAAGAGCAGAGGAGGGGCTCTCGGCATTTACGTGCAGAACGACTGGTCTAACAACAACAAAATCATAGATAAATACTGTTCTCCGGACATAGAATCCATGTCAGTAAAATGCAGACCATTTTATTTACCCAGAGAGCTAACAGTAGTGATCGTTACTGCTGTATGTATACCACCGGATGCTAATGTTAGCACAGCTCTCGCCACCCTGCTAAACACAATAAACACACAGCTGCATGCTCACCCCGATGGAGTTCACATTATAGCTGGGGATTTTAATCAGGCAAACCTTAAGACGGTTCTCCCGAAATTCTTTCAGCACGTTAACAGTCCAACCAGGGGTGCAAACACACTTGACCATTTTTACTCTAACATCAAGCACTCATACAGAGCCATACCTCTCCCTCATCTAGGCCAGTCAGACCACCTCTCTCTGCTCCTTACCCCTGCATACAACCCTCTCAGGAGGAGAACTACACCCCTGACAAAGACTGTTACAACCTGGCCGGAGGATGCACTTTCTCAGCTACAGGGCTGCTTCGCTAACACTCAGTGGGATGTATTTGAACATCAGGACCTGGCAGAACACACAGAGACAGTACTGACCTACATCAAGTACTGCATTGAAAATGTCACTGTTGAAAAAAGCATCCAGGTTTTTCCCAACCAGAAACCCTGGATGACCAGCCAGGTCCGAATGCTGCTTAGAAGCCGAGACTCTGCCTTCAGGTCAGGTGATAGAGAGCTGTACAGTGCTTCTAGAGCCGACCTGAGGAGAGGAATCAAGGATGCTAAGTCGGCCTACAGGAGGAGGATAGAGGACCACCTCTCTGACAACAACCCACGACAGGTGTGGCAAGGTAAACAGCACATCACAAACTTCAGGGGCTGCAACATCACACCTGGGAACCCAGACGCCTCGCTTGCAGAGGAGCTGAACTGCTTCTTCGCAAGGTTTGAGAAAACTGAGCTCCACACAGCCACACCACCTCAGCCCCCACCCGCACATAGAACTGTCACACTCACTGTACAGGAGCACGAAGTGAGACGGGTGCTAAGAGCAGTAAACCCCAGGAAGGCAGCCGACCCAGACGGAGTACCAGGGAAGGTGCTCAAGCCTGTGCAGACCACAAGCCACCATTCCATCCTGCCTGAAATAAGCCACAATCATACCCGTGCCCAAGAAATCAACCACGGACAGCCTCAACGACTACCGTCCATCATGAAGTGCTGGTCATCATGAAGTGCTTTGAGAGGCTGGTTCTACACCACATCAAAGCCAGCCTTCCTCAGACCTTCGACCCACACCAGTATGCTTATAGAGCAAACAGATCCACAGAAGATGCCATAGCCATAGCTCTCCACACTGCGCTGAGCCACCTGGAACACCAGGGGAGCTATGTAAGGCTAATTTTCATCGACTACAGCTCAGCCTTCAACACAATCATCCCGGACATTCTGGTTAAAAAACTGTCGGACTTAGGCCTCCACTCACACACCTGCTCATGGATAAAAGACTTTCTCACAAACCGTCCCCAGGCTGTTAAACTTGGCCCCCACGTCTCCTCCACCCGCACACTCAGCACCGGCTCTCCACAGGGGTGTGTGCTGAGCCCACTACTGTACTCCCTCTACACATATGACTGCAGCCCAACCCACCCCGGTAACACCATCGTCAAGTTCGCGGACGATACCACTGTGGTTGGACTAATCTCAGGGGGAGACGAGTCTGCATACAGGGATGAGATCCTGAAGTTGACAACGTGGTGTTCAGTAAACAACCTGGCACTGAATACCACAAAAACAAAGGAAATCATCTACGACTTCAGGAAGCACCGCGCAGACCCAGCTCCGCTCCACATCAACGGTGTCTGTGTAGAGAGGGTCCAAACCTTCAAATTCCTGGGCACCCTCATCTCTGCTGACCTCTCCTGGGCTCCTAACATCTCTGAGATCACCAAGAATGTATTAATTTATTAATTAATTCGATAATAATAATCCGATTAATTTATTTGGGGCAGTAGCTCAGTCCGTAGGGACTTGGGTTGGGAACCGGAGGGTCGCCGGTTCAAGTCCCGATGCGGACCAAAATATGGAAGTTGGTCTGGTAGCTGGAGAGGTGCCAGACCACCTCTCGAGCACTGCCGAGGTGCCCTTGAGCAAGGCACCGAACCCCCATCAGCTCAGGGGGCGCCTCCCGTGGGGGCTGCCACCGCACTCTGACATCTCTCCAATAATGCATGTCCACAGGTCTCGTTGTGCATGTGTGTGATTCAGGCCTGTGTGTGTGAGAAGCATGTCTCTAAAATAACAGAGTGCGAACCAGAATTTCCCCCTTGGGGATTAATAAAGTATATAAAATAAAAAAATTAAAATAAGAAGGCACAGCAGCGCCTGCACTTCCTGAGAGTGCTCAGGAAGAACAACCTCAATGAGAAGCTGCTGGTGAACTTCTACCACTCTTCCATAGAGAGCCTGCTGCTGTACTGCATCACAGTGTGGTACGCCAGCTGCACTGAAGCAGACAGAAAGGGGCTTCAGAGAGTAATCGGCACAGCACAAAAGATCATCGGCTGCACTCTCCCCTCCCTAAAGGACATTTACAACTCCCGCTGCCTGAACAGAGCAAAAAACATTGTAAAGGACAGCTCACACCCCGGCTTTCATCTGTTCGACATGTTGCCCTCTGGCAGACGCTACAGGTCTGTCAGAGCACGGACAAATAGACTCAAGAGCCATAACCACACTGAACCTGGACATGCGCTGACCCTCCCATCCTCTCCACACACACACACGCTCAAGTAAAAAAAAATTAAAACAGTGCAATAAAACCTTTTGCAATATATATATATTTATCCTGATACAATAGTATATGCATACAGGTGCATCTCAATAAATTAGAATATCGTGGAAAAGTTAATTTATTTCAGTAATGAATTTAAAGTGAAACTCAAATATATATTGTGGATTAATTGCACACAAAGTGAAATATTACAAGCCTTTATTTGTTTTAATCTTGATGATTATGGCTTACAGCTCATGAAAACCCCAAAATCAGTATCTCAGAAAATTAGAATATTACCTAAGACCAGTAAAAAAAAGATTTTTAGAACAAAAATGTCGGCCTTCTGAAAAGAATGTTCTTGTTTATGCACTCAGTACTTGGTTGGGGCTCCTTTGGCATGAATTACTGCATCAATGCGGCGTGGCATGGAGTCGATCAGCCTGTGACACTGCCGAGGTGTTATGGAAGCCCAGGTTGCTTCGATAGCGGCCTTCAGCTCGTCTGCATTGTTGGGTCTCGTGTCTCTCATTTTCCTCTTGACAATACCCCATACATTTTTTATGGGGTTCAGGTCAGGTGAGTTTGCTGGCCAATCAAGCACAGTAACCCCATGGTAATTAAACCAGGTATTGGTACTTTTGGCAGTGTGAGCAGGTGCCAAGTCCTGCTGGAAGATGAAATCAGCATCTCCATAAAGCTTGTCAGCAGAGGGAATCATGAAGAGCTCTAAAATTTCCTGGTAGACGGATGCTTTGACTTTGGACTTGATAAAACACAATGGACCAACACCAGAAGATGACATGGCTCCCCAAATCATCATTGACTGTGGAAACTTCACACTGGACTTCAAGCAACTTGGATTCTGTGCCTCTCCACTCTTCCTCCAGACTCTGGGACCTTGATTTCCAAATGAAATGCAAAATTTACTTTCATCTGAAAAGAGAACTTTGGACCACTGAGCCACAGACCACTTCTTTTTCTTCTTAGCCCAGGTAAGACGCTTCTGACGTTGTCTCTGGTTCAGGAGTGGCTTGACACGAGGAATGTGACAGTTGTAGCCCATGTCCTGGATGCGTCTGTGCGTGGTGGCTCTTGATGCACTGACTCCTGCCTCAGTCCACTCCTTGTGAAGCTCCCCCAAATTTTTGAATGGCCTTCGCTTGACAATCCTTTCAAGGCTGTGGTTATCCCTGTTGCTTGTCCACCTCTTCCTACCACACTTTATCCTTCCACTCAACTTTCTATGAATAAGCTTGGATACAGCATTCTGAACAGCCAGCTTCTTTAGCAATGATCTTTTGAGTCTTACCCTCCTTGTGGAGGGCGTCAATGACTGTCTTCTGCACAACTGTGAAGTCAGCAGTCTCCCCATGATTGTGAAGCCTACTGAACCAGACTGAGAGACTATTTAAAGGCTCAGGAAACCTTGCAGGTGTTTGCAAGTTCAACAATATTGAACTTTTTCACAATATTCTAATTTTCTGAGATACTGATTTTGGGGTTTTCATGAGCTGTAAGCCATAATCATCAAGATTAAAACAAATAAAGGCTTGACATATTTCACTTTGTGTGCAATTAATCCACAATATATATACGAGTTTCACTTTTAAATTCATTACTGAAATAAATTAACTTTTCCATGTTATTCTAATTTATTGAGATGCACCTGTATACATATATATTTATATACATATATATTTTCTCTACTGTTGCCTGGCATTTGCAATATCTACTTTTGTATTTATTTAATATCTGTTACCTTGCAATACACTTTTTATACTACCTCATGTAAATACTCTGCACATACTTTGTTCATCTACCTGAATGAGAGTTTTTGTTGTTTTGTGGATGACTATATGTGTGTGCACTTTAAGGTGAAGCTTTAATTTCGTTGTACAATTGTATAATGACAATAAAGACATTCTATTCTATTCTATTCTAAATGCAGTCGAGCCCACAGATATTGATAAACACTGCTTAGTTTCCATTGTGCACACATTAAAGAATACAGGCAGGTATTCCAGCAGAGAAAATTAGTAAATACATTTTTATTTAATCTTAGGCACTCAGAACTGTATACGTTCACAGGGAGCCTGTTCAGTCATGAGCACAGAGGAAGAGCAAGCCTTGCTAGACGGGGTTAACTTTTTTTGGCAAGTGAATGATGATAAAACTCCCATATCATTTGCTAAATAATAATCTTCTGCTTTCAAATGTAAGTAAGAAAACAGAACAATGACATGCTAAAGCAGAGGTGAGGAGGTGAGCAAAAAAATGGTTGGTATAATGACAATATGTCAATATTGCTTTAATAGCCCATTGCTCTATCAAAAACTTCAAAGAAAATGAACTCATGCAGGATTTAATATAAGAAAGGCTGATATTCAAATCAGTTTGAATATGTACAGCAGGGAGTGCTCCCCTGCTGTACTGTACATGTTAATGTGAATGCTTTGAGTCAAGATTAATGTGTTAAAACTATCAAAAGTTTAACGACATTCTTTACAACCTTAATGGGTCCTTTGAAAGAATGCAACTTTGACAACTGCAGGTTGCTGTATATATCAGATGATGATTTCATAGCTGCATAATCGATGATTTGAGAGGCAAGTTATTTTGTCTTTTTAAAAAATATAATTATTTGTATTATTTCAATTAGTCCTTAGTCTTTGAATTAATTAAACAATGGGATCAAAGACATACTTATGATAGTCCCCAAGAACTCTTGACTTTTAAAAATCATCAGATTCAACTCCACGTGCAGACATTTATGGTTTACACTGACCTTTTCCTCAAACTCCAGGCACTTTAAGCCGAATAATGCTACATCTTTGTGCTCATTGATTTTCAGGGCAGACTATGAGGTCTCAAGTCAGCAGAGGCCAAGCTAAGAGGGGCCTTTTGTTCATGAAACCCATCTGAATAGAGGGCCGTAACCAGCCGGTAGATTTTTCAGGATAAGTTTTTTTTAAAAAGAAAGACATGCCTGTATAAACCCACCACAACAATGTTCCAGTAGACTGTTAATTTATTTCTTTTTTAGTATGCTTCCACTTTAAAAATGATAAAACATGTATATTTCATTTATGCTTTTGCTGCTTGCTTGAAAAAAACAACAACCTCTTGTTTGAATCTTGTTGCTGTTTTACTCAGTTTTAGCAAACTTAGCTGATTGCATAGCCTCTCACAAGGAATGTTAAGGCTCTGCGTGTTGCAGTTAAATTCAGATTCATTGTTTGTCACTTAAGCAAGTGCATTGTCCTTATCCTGCAGAGACTGGATAATGTGTCTCATTCTTGGAAGAGGATGTTACATGCCTAATAATGTTAACCCGTAGCCAAAGGGTAAAAAGCAGAGAAGACATCTCTTTGTCCCATGCTCCTCCTCTCGATGAAGTAGTCTGTCTCTACTGTTACTGCTAGATCTTTTACAGAAATGTCACTTAGGGCATTAGGCAAGAGAGCAAGATCTATTTCCTTGAGGCAATGGCAGAATTCAAGTAGTTGTCTAACTCATATTCTAGTGGTATAATCATATTCTCAAGTCATGTGTAGACAACCAGCTCATGGATCAGTCTCCTCTGCTCTATACTGCCCCTTGCCTCATCCCTTTTGGATTCACTGAAAAAAATAGAAGTGCTTGTTAATGCTGGCATTTAACTAACCCCCCAACCTTCCCGTTCACTGGTACATTATGTGCCTCCTTCCGATTCAAGCACATCCTGTAACACCAACTTCAATGATAACAAGATAATAGACATACTGAACACCTCTATCTAGCTAAAGCTGCTGAGATTGATAAGACCAGCAAGGTTACCAAAAGTTTCCCTCGTCACTTGCCCCTACCTCGTCTCATCTTTATGGAAGTGTATAACTAAATGTTCGAAACTGCTTCAAGCAACAATATGTTGGACTGTTTGGTGCGCTTTACACTTCAGCGCCACTCTGTGCAACTGCACTGCTTTATAACACATATATTGTGCTGTTGCTCTCCCTCATAGACAACCTGCATTTGTTGAAAAGCAGAGGTTGGCAAAGCCAGCATAGACGTTGTGAAAGGCCAAACAACCAAATCGACTAACAAGGTCCGGAGTTTCTGCAAATGTGACTGCTAGTATCTTCAGCCTCTTTTTTGCAAACTGTTTGAATGTGTATGTGTGTTCTGTTGACATAAGGTTGTGGCTAAATGGTTACATTGGAGGGGGTTATTTATTACATGCTAGTTGAGATAGATAAGATCGACTTTGTAACTACTATTTTTAGGTGAAAAAGTTACATATTGTTGCTAAACCAGATGCCACAACACATCGCTTGCAATCAACTGGTAGCTGATGGACGGGTTTTTAGTAGCTTGCCAGTCCTCCAAGAGGAAGACTGTGTACAAAAAATCGAATATAATAAATGTACCTTTTTCTACATGTCAACCCCATCAATACTAAATGATAGGAAAGGCCTGATGTCATTAAAAATGTGATGCTCCAGTCACGCCTGAAACTAGCCAATCACAGCATTGTCACCTCCATTCACATGTTGTGGATCGGTGCTATTTGCACACGTACTATTGCCACAGGTTGGCAGAAGAAGTAACTTGCAGTATTGTGGAGCTTAAAATTGCACAGTAACATTGTGCAAAGGCTGCTTGCACATGAATGATAACATTGTTTTTTAGGTTTACTACCTCCACACCAAACACTTTTTGCTTTGTTTATAGTATAATTGCAAACATTCTAGGTTTTCTACGTAAATGTGACTTTAGTGCACTGTGTTCTTTGCTGGTAAGTGTGCTTTGGGCATTGACCTTAGAGGGGACATGTGATGTGATTTCCTTGTATTTGGCACTGGTGTCAGAGGTGGGACGAGATCTCATTACAATGTCGATGGGTGTATTTCACAGACTGGAAATATTAATGGACGAAGCCTAAGTGACGTCACCCGTCTGTTACTGCAGGGAGCTCTGGAGGCTCTGGAGTGTCATCGCAGCTGCCATGCTACAAATCCTGTCTCAGGATTTCAGACAACCAAACGACAGTCTAAGAGCTGGAGCTGAGGCGGGTTTTAAGCCTCCTGACAAACCGCTGCATATGCATAACTCGTATTGTTCATAAAATCAAAACATAAGGACATAAGGAAGTTTATTGTCATTGAAGTAGTCTGATAAAGTTTTAAAGTTTTAATTCATCACAATCATGTTTCGACCAGAGGTCTTTTTCAGGTGATCATTTTTGAACAAAAGAGGGGGGGAACACCCATATATATAGATTTCAACAATAACTAATCAGAGCAGAATCATTTTTTGTACCAGGCTGTAAACATGTTAATTTCTACAGCTAAAAGGGTCTTTTTTGAATGTGGTGTGTATGTGACTTTATTTTTCAACACCAGAGGTTTTTGCTTGGCGTATTCTGGGGGTGAGGAAACAATGTTGGGGCAATTCCTGCTATATCCTCCTTTGATAGGATGATGCAGAAGGTGACTTCTTGTTCACCCGTTTTCATGGTCTCAAGTTGATCTTAACCTTTTTTGAGTCTGCATACAGATCACCTGTCCTTTTTTTCAAGGGCTGCAGGGACAACATGTAGGCTGGAAATGAGACATTGTTGAGAAGCTGGGTGTTGATTTGCTTGGAATTCTTCATGGCTCACGGTAATACTTTTGCATGTCTGACATTATATTTGACATCCAAAGGGAGAGCCGCGTGTTGGATTGGATTGTTGGGGAATGTTATAATGTTAAAGAGATTTATGAAGACATTGGTTACATTGAACCAGTCCTCACTTTCAGTAAATCGCTGTGGAGAAAGAGGACACATTGTGCGGGCTGGAGCTGACTCTTTATATCATCCTTGTTAAACGACTAAACTGAATGTTTGAAGAACCCCATTCTTCCTCTGGGCAGGCTTTACTGATGTAATACACAGACATGACATTAAAAGCATCATTTTCAAGAAGGATTCAGGAGACAAGTGGGAACTTATAACAAAGTCTCTACTACTTTCACAAACTGAAACTATTTTAAGGCAAAAATGACAACTAATTTTTTTTTATTACCCCTATCCACACACAGGTTGTGTGTGAAATTTGTATCCTTTCAATATGATGTTCTTCACGTTCATGTTCTTGAATCCTCCCTGTAAAAGGGAATTCTTTAACATCCTCAGATAATCCAGTGCAGACATTCTACACAATTTAGGTCATCTATTATCTGTCTTTACTTGTTGACTTGTGTTTTTTTGTGTTCAGGTTGACAACCCTGGAGAAACAACAACTCAAGAATTGTGTTCTGCATCTATAAACTAACTCAATGTATCAATCAATATTTTATTTATGTAGGGCCAAGTCATAATTCTTTTTATCTCAAGACACTTTACAAAAGAGCAGGTAAAAGTCCTTACTCTTAAGCAGTTTGGTTGGAACTGGGTCTAAAAGACAGGTTGACGGTTTTGACGAATAAATCATTGAATTTAGTTCCGATAGGTCAATCGGAGAAAAACAGTTAAGGTAAATATGAGATCTAGAGCTGTTTCTGCCTTACCAAAGTTTGAGGAGGAATCTGCACTAGGTGACTAGGTAGGAGAAGGGGGGTTACCTATTTTGTCTCTAATGTTTAGAATTTTATGATTAACCCTAGAACACTATCGCTAAAATTAGTAACACCATCACTAACGCCGGGTGATTTTTACCCGATATAATATACCCAATAAAAAGTACTTGTCATCAAAATATGACAATTCATGACAAATTAGAGTAGTGTTCTTTTATTTTCAACTGTGCCATGTCTAACAAAATGAAAAAAAAGTATCATGGGGGGACCCTATAAAAATGCTCCAAAATTATCGAAAAATTAGGAATTCGAGAACAAAAAATCCTAAAAAAATAAATAATGAAACTGGAAACTTTGTCTTTGGTCCACCCATTCCTGGGACATTTCAGACTTCCCTGGTGAAGGCACAGTCTCCTTGACACACAAACAGCTGCAGGAGAAAGAAACTATTGCCGGGTGAAAATCACCCGAACACGTGCCATGTTTTGGAGAAGGGAAACACCCACGCCTTCAAAGACGTCAAAGACAATGCTGAAGCTACCCAGGGACCCATGACACTCAGACAAACGCAACATAATGAAAATCATGTAAATACGTTTTCTCGGGTGAAAATCACCCAGCGATAGTGTTCTAGGGTTAAAAAGCTTAAGATCATTACTGCTGAGGGCTAAAGGAATACATGGCTCAATGGAGCTATGACTCTCAGTCAGCCTGGCTACAGTGCTGAAAAGGTATCTCAGCTGGTTTTTATTTATTATTATTATTGATTAGCGTGGAGTATAGGAAGCTCGAGGATGACGTAGGGCGTTCATGTACTGTATTTATTAAGACTATTTTGCCAAAGTATACAAGATTCTTCCATTTTTGAAGGAGTGCCACATTCTTTCGAATTTACATGACATTTCTTTCATAATTTTTTAATGGGCACCTAGAAGTGTTTTTATGTTTTTAAGGTTCTGAGGACCATAGAAGCTTTTTCAATCTTCCTTATTTTCGTTACAAATTACACTTTTGTACTTCGCATAATGGTCAACTCAATGTATATTTTCTTTGTATCCATTTTGACCTAAATTGAAGCCTAAATTGCTGCTACTAATGACATAACCTTTGAGGACTATTCTACACCTGAATCAAAATCAGCACTTCTCTACTTTCAAGCTTTTTTCCATATGCCCTGAACGGCATTTATCTGTTCAATCTTAAAAAGATAGAGAAAACCAGTAGACAGTAGAGAAATGTGGTATAGCAGAGACCTGTAAATCTGTAGTAATGATTTGACTAAGCCTTTTTAGAAGAAGGAACTTGAAATAAAACTTCACATCTTTTCACACATATTTTTTAATTGTTTTCTGTATTGTTTTCTCAAAAAAATTCCTCAACATTCACTTACATATGAACACCATTACTTTATATAAAAAAGAAGAGGTGAGTATAGAGAAATCTCAACAAAAAAAAAAGTTGTATTGTGTAAGTGTCCATGGATAGCATATTTTATATTAGAACCAGTTCCCCTTGCCTTTGTCTTAACTACAAAATTTGGTCTTAATAAAATCTGTGTTGCTGGCATGTTTTACTCATCCATACGTCCATCCAATGTGCACCTGTGTTAACTTTTCATGCTGGTATTGATGTGATTTTTAGGTATATGTTCAGCAACCCTAATGGAGCCCTCTTCTTAAATTCTAGTGCACATAAAATCTTTAGCATCCACTTTGAACAAAATGGAAGAAAGAAACGGAGTGAAACTGGTCAGGAAATGAATGGATCTGTTTCTTTTCGGGGGTCAAGGAGTGACGACTTTCTCTCTAAATGTTATGGTCCTCAAGGCATAAGCCTAAAACATGGACCCATGTGCTCTCCCTGAGAAGGTAATAAACCTCTGTCTTACAAAGAGTCTGTAAATAAAGTTCGAGCTTGACTTGCTGTAGGGATAAATGAAACACATCCCTAGTTAATAGTTCCTTTTCCCGAACAAACCCAAAGGTTTAGCTGAAGGAAAAGGCCACACTGAGGAAGACAAATAAAAGATCTATTATGAACTCACAAAGAATGCTTTCTCTGTTTAATCGTACACTCCCTGTCCAGCCAGGGGGCACCTTCCCTGCATTTTTGTTCAACTCTCAAGCTCCTGGAGAGTTTCCGATAATCCAGATAAAGACATTTATTTACCCTGTGGTCAAGCAGCATTACACGAGATGCAGTGGCAGACGTTTGGTAAAGAGGATACACAACTGATAAACAGCCTTATTCCTTTAGATAATATTTGACTTGTATGATGGCAAAAAAGCATGAAATTAGCTTTCAAGGTAGAGAATAATCCAAATGTGCTTTGCTTATAAAAGCAGATTTCTTTGCCATTGATAGTGTCAAACGTGAGGTGAAATTGTGATCATTAAAAAAGGTAAATAGCCTAAAAATGTTAAAGCTTCATGTTACTTTGGAGCAGAAAGTTTTAGACTTATTATGGTGATTTTAAAATCAACACTATTTCTTTTGCAAGTTAAAATATGTACACAATATGTTGCCTGAATATACAGTCAGGAATGTTTTCATCAAAACTTAGATTAAGCAGTTTAAAAAAGAAAGAATCTTCTTTTACTTGATTACTTTTAAGCACTGTTTGGCTGCTTTTATAGGTTGCATGTTTTAAATGAACAAAAACTCTTTATATCTGTTTAAATAATGTGTGAGTCAGGGTTCAACACAGTGAATTACTTCCAAACAATCTGAGTATTTATAATTCTAAATTCAATACATAAACATGCATTATGATTATTTACATACAACTTGAAGAACTAGTGTATTCTGATGGGGTATAGTGCGTGCACTATTGAAGGGATTGGTGTACAAATAAACAAACCAAAAAAGCCTTTGAAGAGACTGGATAAAAGGATTTCTGAGTAGTTATATTATAAGGTTTCTAAATTGTGTTAAGATTACTTGAAAAAATAGGACATTTATTTTGCACTAACAATATTGTCTGACACAATAAAGTATTAAATAAAAGATTTTTGGATCCCTTGAGCCTAAAATGATTTCCCGGAAAATCCAACAGTTAATCTTCTTAAGCCTGCGATTGTGACTTCTTAACGATTGACAGATACATTTATTTGACCTCCTCAATCTCCCCAAAAATGGTTGAGCTAGTAAACACCATACATTTGGTTTTTTCATCTAGCTTTTTTTCTTCTTGTGAAAACAGTAGTTTATGGTGTTCTCTTTGCTTAGAACAAATAATGTGTTATGCTAGATGAGCAGAACTAAAGATTAAACGATAGTTGGCCTTAAGCAAGCTTCAGCTCGCAGACTACTGGCCAACAAATAAAAAGACTCTTTTGTGAACCAGAGGTGGTGACGTCAATTGAGCTGCATAAAGAAATAAATTCATAGTTGAGCTGGAACAACACAGCAGTAGGAGGATGGGTCTCAGTGTCTTCCTCATTTTCTTAACTTGCATAACTAATGAGCCTTCAGCCTTAGATAAATGAAGTGGGGCTAGTGACTGCTCTTTGCATATGCTAGCTCATTGTCCACAGTGTAGGCTGTAACTAGATAAAGGGATTATGGACTGTTTATAGATACTTTTGATCAATTACTACTCAAATAAGATGTTGGAGATGCTGGAATACAGCCACTATCAGGTAAGATGGGTTGCTTTTATGTCTTTTATAAAATAAAAAACAAACAGATAACTGAGATAGAGTCTGAAGCTGAAGTAAATATTTTATGTCTTTCTTTTTATTGAAATAGTTTTTCTTTTACAATATACAGCACAGGCTCATGAACTGTCGAAACTGCGTCATTGCCCTTCTTAGGTTGTTGTCTAAACTTGATAAACGCAGTTCAGAGCCCCTTATGTCAATGGAATCAAGCAGTAAAGTATAAAAGCTAAAGAAAAGTTTGTATCTGCTGCATCCGTTTTTGAAGTGTTGAAGGACATTTTAACTGGTCCTAGATGATTGAAAATTATTATTATGGTCAACAGCATCATTTCTGGGCAGAGTTTATGTCTTGGGACAATAAAGTAGGCCTGTGGAAGTGGTAGTAATGAAAACAAAAATATCTTCAATACACGTTTGAATAATTAAATACAGTATAGTTTCCACAGAGTTGACATATGCACAGTGTAACAAAGCAAGGTTGAAAGAGAATGTTTCACTTTCAAAAGGAGCTTTGAGGTCAACTTATGATCTTCATACACAATACGTATTTTTACTGCAACATAGTAAAGCAACTTAGTTTCTATGGTTTCAGGCAAAGCTTCTGATTTGACTTAAAAATGGAAGCAAACATCTTAAAAGTTATTATAAGATATCTTTACATTTTAAAGGCTTACTTTAAAATAAACTGTTATCAACACATACAAAGTATTAAAAAAAATAATTACAACAAGTATTATTTGAAATCACAACTCCTTTCTTATATGTCTTTCAAACATCATGCATTCATTAGTTATGGTTTGCGATTCTTGGTCCTTCTTCTTAAACCACAATACAGAACCAAATACTGGACCTAATGAAGGAATAAATATGTTTGTAAATTCTTGCTCGTGTAGGTGCAGCCCCACCTGGAGAATCCCACAAAGTACCACATCCAGCAAGCTCAGAGGCAGCAGGTGAGGCACTATCTATCAACCACCCTGGGTGGTAAAGCCGGCAGTCAGTGCCCCAGTCAGCCCCCCGAGCATGGCATGCCACCCGGGCCTGGCAGCAGCGCTCCAAACAGTCCAATGGCCCTGCTTACTCTGAGCTCCAACTGTGAGAAAGAGGTGCCTGCTCATTAAACCACCTAAGACTATAACTTTTATTGAAATTAGGATTACCCAATAAACCTTAAATATTTTTAAATCAAACTTGGTTTCCTAAAATACAGATGGATGATGTCATCGATGATATTATAAGCTTGGAATCAAGTTACACTGACGATGTTCTTGGACTTATGGACCCTACTCTACAAATGAATAACCCGGTAATTTTCAAATGATTTAGATTTTCAAAATATTGTTTTAATAACACTATCATTGACCTAAATTAAGTATCTATGTTTCTTTTTATTTAATTCAGCAGCTCCCTGTGTCTGGTAACCTTCTTGATGTTTATGGCAACCAAGGACTCCAACTACCAGGCCTCGGCATCAGCAACCCCTGTCCATCCAACATTAAGAGGGAATACACAGGTAGACATTAAAAACACCGTTTTAACTTCTTGTTAGTTTTTTGATTTTCTGTTCTGATGTATATTTGGGTTGAGTTAAAGTTGGAGTCATGGAGTGTGATATCATTTCATAGTAAAGTTTGTTAACTTTTCTGATACTTGACTATTAATTATGGCAATATAATGTGATTATATTGAATAGATATTGGAGAAAAGTTAAGTTCAATAAGAGGGAAAATATTATTTATGACAGTATCCTTAGCTGAGATAAAAATCAACCTCTTTAAAGTAAAATGGAAAAGATGCATGAAGCATGAGCCTTGGAAAAATTCAATATTGTGTGCAATTTGGAAATGCACAAGATACTATTAAGTCAATTATTTGCCAAATAGTAACTCCAGCTCCTGGCATGAAGCAAGTACTGGACAAGACTGGATCCTGTGGCCAGTATGAAAGCTATCACAGGTCAGAGGGCTTTCCAGTAGGTAAGCACAGCAAAATGATGATGTTTTGTAAAGTGTAACAGTTTCTTTTCAGTCTCATCTCAGTTGTATATAGCATTTTGTGTATTACTTAATTTGCACACAATATAAACAATCTAATATTATAAATTTGGGATTGTCATGATTTCAGCTTTACTTCCAACTAAAATCCACAAAACATTGAACCTATTTCCTATTTGCCAGAGAGCAACATAAAGCATAGAAAACACATTTTCAAAGTGCGAGAAGAAAGAGTGATAACAAATTATTCATAATTCTGTTTAAAATAATGAATATTGGCACATTCTTTTGCTTTTCAGAAGCTGAAGTACGTGCTCTTGCTAAAGAGAGACAGAAGAAAGACAACCACAACTTAAGTGAGTCGGTCAAACAATTGTATTTTAGAGTTAGCTTTCCTAATGACTTTGTTAAGCAGTTCTAACTCACAGTCTGAAGAAGCTGGTATCGCTACAGTTTTTTAATGTATTCTGAGAAATACCGCGGCAGCCTTCCAGAGAATTTTTTTCTTTAAACATTATTTATAAAGTATTATTATCATTCTACATTTCACGCAGAATAACTGAATATTGTTGAAAGTATTAGAAATAATAAAAATGGATCTGTTTTTACTTAATAAAAAAACGATGTATTTGTATTGTTTTGTTAACACATTTTATGAACTGTGAATACTTACAGGTCAACTCCAGCACACTGTCTAACTTGCAAACATACATACAACATACAGTACTTGACTTTTATCAGGCCTGATGAAGGTCTAGTACTGAAACTTTGCCGGTAACTGTATGTTTGCAAGTTGAACAGAATGTGGGAGTTTACCTGTGAGTTTTTGATGGATACATTAGCCTCCTGTTCACCTTTCTTGTGAAATAGATGTACAAAGTATTTTTCTCTTATAAACTGTAAGAACACCTTTACAAAACTTCAAAGCCCATCTCATTAATTGAACATTCTTTCTTTTTTTAAACAAATTTCAGTTGAACGAAGACGGAGATTTAACATAAACGATCGCATCAAAGAACTCGGAACCCTGATACCCAAGTCAAATGACCCGTAAGTGTTTTGTTATTTATGCTCATGAACCAATTTGTAATCAATCTATCAGGTTCTTCTCTCAATTTCTAGTACCCTAAACATTTAATGGTATGTTTGTTCTAAGGGCTGTAAATATTTTTGTACTGTTATGGTCAGTTGGTCATCTGACTCTGACTGAACCCTTTGTCTCCTAAATACCCCAGAGACATGCGCTGGAATAAGGGCACCATTCTGAAAGCCTCAGTGGACTATATCAGGAGGCTACAACGGGAGCAGCAGAGAGCCAAGGAGCTAGAATGCCGACAAAGGAAGCTGGAGCATGCAAACCGCCATCTGATGCTTCGTATACAGGTAGGTCATTGTCTTTGTGCTTTTATTCAGTCAAATGTCTTTGCTATTCGATATGTTCCACCAGAGCTGAAGCCTGAGAAAAGTCTCTTTGGCCAGTAGTTACACTTGTTATGAATTGGCGCTATACAAATAAAGATTGATTGATTGACTGATTGATAGTTCTAAGTCTTTGTCCAGTAAACGTACCACCATCAGCACTATTTTACGCAAATAGGTGAATTTTAGCATGCAAAGATGCTAAACTAAGGTAGTGAACAACATAATCATCACAGTTGTTAAACATCAACAAGTCAGTTTGTTGTGCTTAAGCATTTAGCTCACATTAATCACCGAATAGAAAGTGCAGTAGCACTAAGTTTATTAAAACAATATATTTTCTGTCGCATTTTGTTTGTCTGTATAATCATTTAGGAGTTGGAAATCCAGGCCCGAGCTCATGGTCTCACAGTGGTATCATCCCCATCTTTCTGCACAACGGAATTGATGGCCAGAGCCATCAAACAGGAGCCTCTCCTCAGCGACTGCCCCTCAGATCTCTACCAGCAAAGCACAACTCCAGACATGTCTCCTCCAACCACACTTGACCTCAACAATGGAACAATAACCTTCGACCAGATACCAGCAGATGCTGGGGAACCTGGCCCTTATGGAAACACCAGGACTTGTAAAATGAAAGAATTGGTAAGGGATAACACCCTGTCACCAATTTCACCAAGTGATCCCCTATTGTCCTCCATGTCCCCAGATGGCTCCAGCAACAGCAGCCACCACGATTCCAGCTCTGGCATGGAGGAGAATGATCAAGGCTGTTAGCATCATTTAATGAAATGAGCTACACTTGTACTGAAACTTTCTTTCTGCCCATTAATGAGGTACATCCCCTAAAGGGACTCAAAGGGGGTAATGAAATTGAAAATTGTTTTTACCTTATCTGTATACCTGTATTTTTCTCCTTCCCTCCCTTTTCATAACCCTGATGTTTAAATACTGTATTTAAATACTTCTTATTTTGTACACAGTATTTCTAACAGTCACAGAGGAACAAAATACTACAGTCTACTGTTATATAGACTGGTCAACAAAAGCTTGAGTTTATTTTTGTTTGTCCAAAATCTACTTTCAGTGACAAAAGAAACTTAACGTAGACAATCATGAATTGGTAGGGAAGTGCAGTGAGCTGTTCTTTGTTCTTAAGATATTAACCTGTCCTTCTCAAAAGAATCTTTTTAAATTATAATGTGCTTACAAACACAGTGTGATTCTTTTCTTGTTCTGACTCAATATAACAACACAATTTTAACTTCAAAATGTACTAAGTGAAGACACACATGGATGGTAAACAAGTTCATGACAATAAACGATGAAAAAACATAAAAACAAAACAATTCTTAGAAAGTTCTAAAAATAGAATTTTAGGACCATTGAAGAAAAAAAAGCCATCAAGGAAGGGGGGTAATATACATAGATATATCTCAGAATAAGCTAAGTTGAAAGGGAACAAGAAACTTTAATTCTCCAAGTTAAATATTTAGATTCATGATAAAAATCTCACAAATTTTGAACGTCAGAAATAAAGGCACAAACCACACAAAAAAAGTTAGTTTTTTTATGTCCTTTTTGTTACATTGTCCCATTTGTTACATTTGCAAAACTCCAATGGTAAATGCTAAATCGACTTGAGCTTGTATAGCGCTTTTCTAGTCCTCTGACTACTCAAAGCACTTTTACACCGCAGGTCACACCTACCCATTCACACACTGATGGCAGTGGTTGCTATTTAAAGTGACCCTCAGAAGTAAGTATTCCCATTTCTACACATTCATACGCCACCGACTAAGCAGCAAGAGCAACTGCTTTTAAGTGTCTTGCCCAAACCACACATCTGACATGTAGCTGCAGGAGTGACCAACTCTACCAACAGTGCCACAGCTGCCAATGTCACATATTGCTTGATCTTGAGCACAGTTATTTATAGAAAACTGCTGGCCAGACTTTTCACTTTCTGAGGTGGGCATTCTTCATCTAATATGGGTTGACTAAACTAAACAATAATCATAATAAAAAGCAAAAAAACAACAACAACAACGACAACCACAAGGCTTGTGGCGCCAGTATGTCTCACAAACATAACTGTGCAACAGGATTTTTGAATTGCAAAGTATTCGATATCATCCACTGCAGGCATCATCCAAGTGTGAATATATTCATTGAAGAGATATTTGAAAAATGACTATAGTCACCGTGAAATACATTAACAGATATACCGAAATTTCATCATCTATTTTCTCAGTTGAAAGCCAGTGTTGCAAATCTCAGTGACTGCAGGCTGCCAAAACCACTTTGTTAACATTTTCCACAGCAAGGATTCAAACTGAGTGATACGTTTGGCTAAAGAAAGCAGGTGTTTACCAGAAAACACTACTTTCACATACAAATCAGCAAAGAGTGGTACTGCTTTGTCCACAGGGGTCACCAAAATCAACACAAAATTAAAACTCCTGTATGTGGGACTGCTGGCAATATTCTTAAGAGGAAATGGAGACACTTAAATGTTGTTCTGCTGTTTTTTAACAAACAAAGCAACAACCCCCACATGCACCCCAAATAAAGAAAACATGTTGTATGCCTCTTGTGTACAAAACGTTGTCCTCCAACCTGATTATCTCACATTTAATGGACATCATATGATACAAACTATTGTTTAAACATTGGCTGTGTCACAAAGACACATTTGGTCTGGATAAAAGTGACTTGCTCATTAGGATAAAGATGTCTGAGGTGAACTGAACATGTTAGCCTTAAATTCCAATTTACACATTCAAACACAAAAAAAAAGATATTTCATTTTCCTATTCTTTAGTATCAAAGTCCAATATCTAATTATTTCCAAGACAATGCAACAGAGACTAAACATGCAGGGCCTGAAATTTGTTATTTGTGTGTGTGTGTGTGTGTGTGTGTGTGTGTGTGTGTGTGTGTGTGTGTGTGTGTGTGTGTGTGTGTGTGTGTGTGTGTGTGTGTGTGTGTGTGTGTGTGTGTGTGTGTGTGTGTGTGTGTGTGTGTGTGTGTGTGTGTGTGTGTGTGTGTGTGTGTGTGTGTGTGTGTGTGTGTGTGTGTGTGTGTGTGTGTGTGTGTGTGTGTGTGTGTGTGTGTGTGTGGGGTGTTTTATAAACCACCTAGCCTAATTTTTTGACAGCTTCACCTCAGTAATGTTACCATTCTTAAGATTCTTCCTAAAAGTTCAGAATCTGTAGGTGGGGGGACAGAATTTAGCTATAGTATTCTGGTGCCTGTTTGTACTCCATGGAGTATTGTCCTCTAACATCTCAGCGGGCGTTGTCTGTATGAAGGAAAATATTCAATCTGAAGAGCGAAAGGGCCAGAATGCATTTGTGAAAGACAGGAACTCATTGGCGGTCTTTTAACAACAATTAATTTAAAATTGATGTCTATTAACAAATATCAGTGTGTAATTGCTGCAATAGGGGATGTGTACATGTTGTTTCTCATCACCAACTCTATTCTCAGAACTCCAGTTATTAGTCGAACAGTAAACACTGCATTGGACAGAAAAGGAGTCTTGGCTGGAAGTTATTTATTGCTTACTGCTGGCTACACTGGAAACCCCAAACAGTTGGCCCTTTTTGAGGCTATTTCTGAGAGTCTGAGAGTCCACAGATCTGTGTTGGGAACAAACATACTGCCACCTGCATTGAGACATTTATAACTTGCCTCTGCTGTGTTGACCTATAGGTTATACATGATTTGTTTATTCAAAAGGTGGTTATACAGTAGTTGTATGTGTACTTAAGTTGGGTACAGTGGTATTTTGTCAAGCAGTCCCTTTTCCTATTCTTTGCATACCTTCCATAACTATCAAAAAATATTTGATAAACATTTGGAGCAGAAGAGTGTACAGACAACCTTCCCGTTGCGCCACCTGCAGATAGTCTATTCTGTATAAAAGACTAAAAATGTGTCTGACATACAGGAACATTGTGAAACTTGTGTAAATGTTAAATCTCATGCTACAATTCTACAATTGTACAATTCATTTAGCAGACGCTTTTACCCAAAGGGACTTACATCAGAGAGTAAGTAAAACACAAGCAAGGATCTAGAAAAGAGGAAACAATGTCAGTAAGTGCAAATGAAGAGCTTTAAGTCGGATCGGACACACAGGTGCTGACAGGCAATGCACAGAGGCAAAGCACAACATCGAAGGCTGTTCTTGAGCGTCCTAATCAGCATAGAAACCATCTTAAAATTGTCGTTGTCAAACAACACCATCGTCATTATCATCATCATCATCATCATCATCAATAATATCCAAACCATCGTCATCATCATCAAGGTCGTAGGAATTCATGAAAGAGCTGGGTCTTTAACTATTTCTTGATTTTTCATGCATTACCATTAATATATTTTGGGAAAATGTATTATGCAGTCCCCTACAATTCCTTCCTAGGGGTGTTTCAAAAAGCACACTGGCTTGATTGATCGAACTCTGAACTCTAAGTGAGAAGAAGTGAAAGTCTAAATGTGTTTCTGCGTTTCTTAATCCTGCTTAAAATGGTGACCGACTTCTTTAAAAGTACGGCTAACAATTTATTCAACAGAGATGTTAATTCATAGTGTCCATAATTACATAATCTCTGAATAGATTTTATGATAGGGCCTAATCGATTTCACTGTCCTTCTATGCCCATTATCACTAGAGAGCACATGTTCTCAAGTTTTTGGAACCAATCAGAGCTCCTGAAAAAATGTGTCCTACCTATCAATACGGTCTACCACACTTCCTCATTAAGATACAAATTTCTGTCCCTTCCTTGCTCAGAGTTGCTCTGAGAACGTTCCTAAAGCACTCCTAAGCTAAGACTCCTTGATAGGATTTTTTATGCAAATTATGAGCTCTGAGAGTGAATTTGTGTCAGACTATCTGAATATTTCTTGAAATATTCAGGAAATGGCTTTGATTTCCCCTTTTCTCTCAGTTCAATATGTCCACTCATGACAACTTTTCTACAAATTTGACCAATCCCTCTAGTTCCTCTATGTGCAGCAATTTACACCACTAAACCTTCAACTGGCCATTAGAGAAGCCCAAAAACATCAAGTTCATTCTCTTTTTAACACTGACAATGATCAATGTTTTCGGCCCTTGACACTTTTAGGACGTTTGCTTGCGTGGTAGATAACGTTATTTCAGGTGGATTGCAGTACATGACAGGACATGTTGGGCATATAGCTTTATTGGAATTCTTGGAAACATTTCAGATTCACTTTATCTACATGTAAGCATGTTTCTGACTGTTAAAAGGAAGATTTTCCTTGACATTGTAGCTTTTGGAGATAATATAACAATCTGGAGATCTTAGCCCAATATAATAAAGGCTTAGGTCTTCTACCTGCTCTTTCGTAACATAATATAACAAAGAGTAAGGTATTTTACCTTTACCTCTTTTGTAAAGTCTCTTTAGATAACAATTGTTATGAATTGGGGCTATACCAATAAAGATTGATTGATTGATTGATTGATTGATTGATTGATTGATTGATTAATTGATTTAATTGGGTGAGGCTTGAGACTCCTGCTCCAGGCCCAAAATACATTGTCACCCAATAATTTTGCAGATTAGGATTGGATAAATAAAAGGATTTAGAAATGGCAAAGGTTTTAAAGCAATTTCAAGGCTAATCGATCTAAATGAAAAAAACTAATGGACAGCAGCCCTCAACCTAGTGTAACTAAGAGATTATACTAAGGTGAGTGTATATGTGGTTTAAATGCATTAACACCTCAACATTAAACAAAACTCTGTGTAAATTATATTGTGACCAGGTTTTCTTCTCTCCAAAATGAGATGAGAGGGTGTACCGGGTCTGTTGAGATTTAAAGCCAGAGTTTTCCATGTAAGCCATGAAGCTGGCTCTCTTTATCCTGGCTAGACCAGGTTATGTTCAGAGTTACAGATTCCAGACAAGGCTTTTATTAGTTTTTGTTTCGGTCTTGTTTTTAGTTATTAGTTTGGTGTCTTCACCAGCTGATTATATTCACCAACAGTGGTTTAAAACATTTGAACAACATCACGGTAGTTCTGTCGAGCAAATTAAACACAGACAAGTGTCAAGTGTACATTTATTGAGAGATCATTTAAGATTCCAACATTTTTTGGAGGTCTTATTCTTCAGTTCATTTAGCAGACGCTTTTGTTCAAAGCAACGTAGAGAGGAGGAAACAACGTCAGTACAAACGAACAGCTTCAAGTACGATCAGACACAGGTGCTAACAGGCATTGCACAGAGGCAGAGCACAAGTTTTATATCAGTTAATATATCATCATTAACAATAACATCGTCAGCTGCTCTTGAGAGTTTTAATCAGCCATCATCATCAATATCATGATCAACATATCATCTTCATCTTCTAAATCCAATAAATGATAGCCATTGTTGTGGTTTTGAAAAGGCTTATGAAGGCTTGTTCATAGAAATAATCTCTATGATATATTCTAGGTCTGAAACAGGTTAAATTAGACCGAAATACAATAAGAGAGTTCATTACAATGGGTAACTAGGATGTCGAGAGCAAGCCAAGCAAACCCTAGATATTTGTCTTGACGTTGCTGGAGACCAGAGCAGTGCAAAACAGAAATTGCATTTTGGTCTTAGTTTTGTCAGGTTTTCTATTTTAATATGTGCTTCAATGTTTTTTTTTAATTTGAGATAAACTATGAATTAAAAAAATGATATAGTAGTCCTCTTTAACAAACTGCTGTTGGATGTACAGTGTCGGGTTAGTGTTAAAAACGAAATGTTAGCACATTGAAAGTACGAAAAGTATTAATTGAAATTAGTTGAAAACAAATCTAGTTTTATTTGTAAACATTGGCCTCAAAATATTGTTTGAAACTGGTATTCTTATTAAATAAGAAATTCAAAGTAAGGAAGATATTTTGGAATCTGTGATATTTTAATAACACACCCACTATTAAACAGTAAACATCTTTAATGATACATAAAGACACATTTCACAGACTTAAGAGAATGGATAGCTAGTTGCTTGATTCACTTCTTGTAAACGCCCGATTTACTCTTGGTAATAATAAAAAAAGAAGACATTTAGAACAGTTAAAATAGTGCTACTATTACAGCCATTTTATTGATTGACAAGGCATGCAGCATTTGACTTTCTAACCATTGGCAAAGAAACATTACAAGAACACATGCTTGGCTGAAATCTGTAGAAACAAAGACTAGTAGTTCCAATACATTGACTGAGATCTCTGGTCAATGTTGCCATAACGTAAAAATACAATATTCTAATGCTTTCTACTATAATAGCTTTGCAAAATAATTAAAACAACGAGAATTAAAGTTCATTTAATACATTCCCTACATAATTCAAAAGGATGTCACACAAAAACTGTAACTTGTAGGATGGGCACATTAACTCTCACTGTTGTTGTCCAAGGGGTTGCTCAGCTCATCACACCATTTTTCATAAGCTCTGTGCAGGATCTCACAAGATGTCTCATTGAAGATTTCTGCAACGAAAAAAAAAGAGTTCCAAGTCCTGCTTTAACTGTACTGATAATATATTATGAGTTTGAAGCTCTGACAACAAATCTTGGAGACACGTAATTAGCTTTTCAGTGCATTTAGATTAGGGTCATATTTTCAGAAAGCTAAGGACCTGGGGGCAGAGAAGCAGAAGTACTTAATAAAGTTTGGAATTTCCATACAGAAAAGGTTACAAATGTCAAAGTGAGGACTCTACTCTCACTTAATCAGCCCTTCAGTTTAAAGGAAACTTCCTGCCTACATCCTCACCACAGCCAGCCTTTCACTACCTATTGCAGAATTCTCTGCTGTTTTATTAAGACGTTGTAACTCAAGTGATTTTTACCTGATTGCCCAAGACCAACGGGCAGAGGCATTCTGACCAGACCGCCAGAATGTTTAAGCCTATCCCGCAAAGACCTTTGTATCAGCTCCATGGTGCAGGCCTCATGCCAGACTGGCAGCTCCAGGTCCACCATACAGTTGATTATCCTTTGCTTTTCTTCTTCTGTCAAGAGACCACTTTCTTTGGATACATACACCATGTAAGACATATCAATGTTCACTGCCTCTCCATGCAGCAGAGATGGGAGAACTTTCTGTATGAAAAAGGAAAAAAGAGATTGCAAAATGAGGAGTATTATAGACTAGCATTGAACCAAATGGTGGATGTTTATGTAGGATTTATATCATAAACCTACAACAACATTTATAGATACAATAGGATGCAAGTATTTAAATGTAGTTTTGCAATTCTGTATTAGGTGTGTTTAAGTTTAATAAATACCAACCCACACTATAGATGTACATTGTCAAGAAACAGAAAAACTCAGTCAAACCAGAAATATTGTGGAATCTGGAATATCTGCTGCTCAAGGGAAAGTTAGCCTTAGTTGATTTATCGTATGTTGCAAAGCATGCAAAGGGCCACCTATTTTTTTTCCATTTGCAGAGCCAGGGCTAAAATAACAACACCAAAATGGATGGCACAAGAACTGTAGGCCGAACATTACAAAAGCTGTTTTATACTACAATCACAAAGCATACATTTCAATACGAGTGTTATGGGGAAAATTACCATCTCTAATGCTGGGCTGATTAGGTGGCCGAAGTCCACAAGTCTGTTAAGATCATCCTCCCAAAGATTTGGGGCTAGCTCCTCCAACATGGTTGTGATGGCTATATATGTTGCCTGTGATGCAGCCTGTAAGCAGTTGTTTCCATATGCACTGTTGTCAGCCTGGAATTTGGTGTCCAACAGCATACGGCCCTGTTCCTCAAGAAGCTCAAAGAGGCCTCTGTGTTTCATCAAGGCCATCTGCAAAGAAGAAAATATTGAACATCTTAACAAGCATTTTTTGCACCAAATTAACTATTTTTAATTAACCATTAATAATAATTAAGTACCTGAATTCCTCACCCAAAGACAATGATAATTACAAGTTCTATTTTCGCTTGCATTAGGTAATGAGTTCTTTTGGCTTCTGACAGGTATCTGTACTGCTCAGTGAAAAATTATGATCATATTTACACTGGAATTATTGTTTTTTCAGTATGTAGCAGCTCAAGTAAATATTCCACAACTTGACTGTTATATACCTTTAACATCTCTGCCAGACCGTTAGAGATGTGTCGTCGAGGTACTGTTTTTATGAAGGACAGGTCTAGGAAGGAAGCGACAGGGGGAATGTAGGTACCCAGTTTGTTCTTGCAATTTGCAAAGTTAACCCCCGTCTTTGCTCCAACGCTTGCATCGATGTGGGAGAGTAGTGTGGTTGGTACCCTGATGTAAGGGGTGCGTCTTCTGTAGAGTGAGGCCGCCAGGCCCACTATGTCCAGGCATACCCCTCCACCAATAGCAATGATGGGCTCTGTGCGGCGGTCAAGAGAAAAATTGTTGACCTCTTCTAATATGTTCAAGACCATTTCTATGGTCTTGTTCTCCTCAGTCGTGGGTAGTGCCAAAATCTTGTACAGAACATTGTTTGTCTCTAAATATTCAGTTAGCTTAGCACCATAAATTTTGTAGACTTCTTCGTCAATGACCACAAAGCGTTTTATTGGCTCAATGGATTTTTTTAAATCCTCAAGCTGCTGCGAGTCAGTGATGTGGCCAAGCAGGAGTGTATCATTGCTTGGGTCCAGCAGGCCTCGGCTCTCAGTTACCTTGTATGTAAACACAATGGGGCTCACAACTGTCCAAGAGATCCCCCTTTCTGTCTTGCTCTCACAGCTGCAACACAAAACACATGAAGACATTATTATTGTAATAGCATAAAAACCAATCATTGTAAACAATTAATTTGTTTGAATCAATAAAATGAACTCTACAAACTCTATTGACGGATTGTTAGGTACAATTGGCTCAAACTAAATGCATTTAGCCCTCAGGACACTAACGTTCTGTATTTGTAATGATGGGTAAGATGTAAAACTGATGACAGAAAGAGGAAAAAACATGAACTGAAAAATATGGCAACAAAAAGTACTTTCAGCAAAGTGTTAATTCAAGATAAAATAAGGCTATTGTAGTGTAAATATGGCTACTCTTATCTTGGGACCCCTTGTAACCCCCTTATTTTCCTCTGACAGTCCCTGGACTCTGATTTGAGAACCACTGTATTTAACTTGAAAATAAATCACGTTTCAGCCTTACAATACAAATAGCAATATCTTGAAGCAGTCTGTTATCACAAAAAAATGCATTGATATATTTTGCAACTTTTGCTAGCTTGGCCTTCTTGTGCATCTTCCCAGGCTTTCGTTGAGCCGCTGGAGGGAAGAGACAACACAGGAAAACACCAACACATCACAGCCCATAACAGCCGGAAACAGGCTTTACCCACATCTGCCTTGTTTGCCATTGCTTGTTGTAGCTGCAGTCTTTTCTTTTTTGGTGGATTTTCCGTATTTTTATCCACACTTGTTCGCCACAGGGCAACTTAATAACATGAACAAAACTTATTTCAGCGCTTTTGATGCTGTTTGTACACCTGATGCACAGTAGAGGGGCTGTGATTGGATGACAGGTGGGCTACTGGCTGTGTCTAAGTATTGTCCAGTGACATAGAAGTAACGTCACTAGGGCTCAACAGTGTGGTTCCAGAGAAAAATTGCAACAAATTTTCTCAACATGGGGTTATTATTAGCCCTAATGTCATAACCATCCAAAGTAGACCCAAACTACAAGATATTACAACACGATCACTGTTCAGCGTGTTTCAATTAAAATACACATGCAAGTTATAAATAGATGCACAAAAAGTAAAGTACACGTATTTTATCCATGTCACCTCCCGGGCTCTGTAGTTCCTAGCAAAAACAGGGGCAAGGGGTTTTGGTGTAACTGGTTTAATCTCATGGTGGGTATTAGGGTTGCCAGCCGTCCCGTATCAATCTGGACTTCCAGATTAATATACCTCCTGGACATGTATACCTCATTCACATGTACACCTCCAGCACTTTTACACCTGTACATTCCAAGTAAGCAAGCGTCAGACTGTTTGTATGTCTAACGGTAAAAATATCGACTACTTTACAGCAAATTTTGAACGCTCTCTTTGCTTTACTTGGGGTACATATGAAATGCACGCTATCCTGGTTATGGCAATACAAAGCCTGGTGCAGGCAGAGCATACACAGAAAAGTTTAGGCCCAATTGAGATTTACATTTAAACATGCATGAGTAAATGAACCCCCAACCGCATTATGGTGTTTTAGTCCGATTGGAGAAATTCCACCTCGTATGATTTCAGTTCAACCTACAGGTTTACATATATTTCATAAGTCCAGCTTTAGTCGGACAAAAACAATAAATTAAATGTTTTTAACATCATGTAAACTCACTGCAGATGAGTTGTTTTTATTATTGAATCTTGTTTCCAGACAATAATGGGTCCCATACTCCAGTTTTCTCAAGCCCTCACAGACCCACACACTTACTGACTGCATTCATGATGTCACTGAAAACTAACAGGGTCCAATGTTTTGGCTTTTGGATAGAAATTGGGATTTGAGCCAGTGCTGACTTTGTGTGTGCTATTAGAAGATGACATTACAGCCTTCTGTGTAAATATTTAAATGCCATTTATTTGGCTTTAATTGAATTGAAATAATTCCCCAAATGTTGTCAAAATACCTTTATTTAAATTGTCTGATCATTGGTACAACTTTTGGAACAAAAATTCTACCCTTTTAGCTTATTTACATTTTAATTAACATGTGTGTAATGACGTTGGTCATTGATATGCCCTTCAGTGTTTTTAGTAACAGTAGTGAAGGACTTTGGCAGGGTTGGTATTATCAAGCCTTGGTTACACTGATAATTGTAGTTATCAGGGTTATTCAATGTCTGTATCTTGAAGGGATTGTTTCAAACTAAATTGATTTAGATCAACTTCTGTTGAATAATGACAAAAGTTGCCCTCTTTGAGAAAAACAAGTTCTGGGAAAAAACTTAACCAGTCTGACTTCTCACAAATAAGGGTCAGATCATACAGTATGTAGCTTCTTCTATTACATACGAGACCTAAGCATGTATACCTGCGGCAAAAGGACACCTCCTGCACATGTACACCTCCTACACATACCTCCTGCACATGTACATTTACATCTCCAGCACATATACACCTCTGGCACTTTTACACCTTTACATTCCATTTAAAGTTCAAAGCTATTATTGGTAGAGGCAGGGGTAGTCAACGTGAGGCCCACAATATGTGACACTGACACATTCACAAGCCTTAAGTTCTAATGTTACTCCTACCAGCAGTCAGCCTAAGTTTCCTCAACCACAAGGTCAACTTATTAA
Source organism: Tautogolabrus adspersus (assembly GCA_020745685.1). Taxonomy (NCBI): domain Eukaryota; kingdom Metazoa; phylum Chordata; class Actinopteri; order Labriformes; family Labridae; genus Tautogolabrus; species Tautogolabrus adspersus. The sequence continues at coordinate 9,023,742 of CM036538.1, read as the reverse complement.
AACACAACCATACTTCACCTCTTAATGCAAGTGTCTTTCTTTTATTTAAACCCAACTTTCTTGTTTTTGTATGTTTATCAGTGACAGTTCCCTTTTGTGTCCGTACAATATTAAATATTTAGAAAGAGATAACAAAAATATATATATATTAAAAACTTATTAAAGAAATTAAGTATTTAATTTAAACTATAACTGTTGTAATGAGGATGCTTCTATATATTGTTTTTATGATAATTGAAAGTTTCTGACTTTGATTATTTTAACAAAAAATATTTTTACATATATTTAGCTTAATCCATTAGTGTTCCAAACTGACAATTTCATTCTTATCTTACACTGGCTATTAAATATGAATGCATAAATCGTATGCTTCATTATAGCATATGTATCAAATACATGTCAAAACGCGCTACTACTAACAAAGAACCATTAATCAATCAATCAAAACATTTTTAATCAAAGAGTTCCAAATCTTTTTTTTAAAACAAGATAATTTAAGGGCACTTTAAAACAAATCCAGAGAGTACTTTTTGTTGTATCTTTTAAAGGGGCTATATGTAACTTTCAATAATACTGCGTTTGTAGCGATACCGCATACCATTTACATAGGCTATGTAGCCTTTTACATGTATACATCGTTTTTTATCGCCCACTAAGAACGTCTAACTGATGTGAAAAAGTAGATGTTCACTGTCTATTTGTGTTGCCTGTAAACATTTTTCCCCCGGTCGTATTTTCTATAAAGCTCCAGGCAGTGTCATTTTATTTGCGTTCTCAACGTCCTCCTCACTCCGCTCCGCTTACAGAAATCAACAGTACAAACTACAAACTCATCACACACTCCCGGTCTTCACCTGCACAGCCAGAGGCCGCCTTCCACACACTTATCCGTCCTAGGAGCTCTCACAGGCGGACAAACTCAGCACACACTCCCGGTCTCAGGCAGCGCCTGCCGAGACTGTCGTTTGTAGGATGGAGAATGAGACACACAGACTCCTTCACAGACTCTCACATGTGCATGACCACTTACCTCCTTTGTAAACATTATGCCGGTAAATATCCAATGTTTCAGGGGCGATATTGATGCTCGATTGTGTACGTACGAGCACGTATGACGAGCACGCGAGGGAGAGCGAGCAACAGGTTACTGGTGCAGTTCGCCTGACGGCCATGCGGTATCGCTACAAACGCAGTATTTTTGAAAGTTACATATAGCCCCTTTGGAGTCATCATTTATAAGAATGTGGCAAGCGAAAACTTACAGACAGAAACCTCAGACATATAAAAGAGTAACTTCATGACATTGCTTCATATGACTCACCCACTTTTTCTTATTCATTTTATTCATTTGTATTTTTTTAAGTGAATAACAATGATATACTCACATTTTTGCAGAAGAGACACAGTCAACTTTGTCCCTATTTACCTCCTTTCCTTGTTTGCACTTCCAGGTGTCTTTAACCCTTACTAAGCTGAATTCTGTTTTCTCTTCTTTGATATCGTTGTCCTTCAGATTAACCTTTCCCATTCTTGCAGTGATGACAGTAAATTATAAGCATGAAAAGAGTTGTCCCAAGTCTGCAAGGGGAAGCCCAGCCCAGGAGTCCTTATATACTCTACAGTATATAACCTGTGTAGTAAGGAGGAGCTTGAGTGTCCAGTGTGATCTACATGCCTTTACTATACACGTTCAAGTTCAAGCTGCTTTTTTGGCAGGAATGGTAACACCTATTGTTCTCAAAGCATAACATATACTATTCATAGACACCTTAAATTATATCCAATCAAATCAATTACAATACACTAATGACTGAAATAATACAATTAAGTGAACTAACTAGCTAACTGACTGCTTATCCATATATGGCTTCTGGCAATCGCATGATGGAGCAAGCCGATTTGGGAGCCAAATTATCAAAAATTATTAGAATCTAAACTTTATATTTCATGAATACTTTAAATTTGCCAAGTCTTCCAAAGTATTACTGGCAGAGACACACATGATGGTGAAAAAGAGAGAGAAAATGAGGGAGAGACGGAGAGAAGAGAATGTGTAAGCAAGAAAGAATGTTAACAAACCTTTCAACATGGAGTTAGTCAACAATTCTTTCAAATTATAGTCATATTCCATATTGCTTCATTGCTATCTTTTAGAGGTTCAAAAAGAAAAATCGAACAGAATCATTAACACCAGGGTAGATATCAAGGTATTGTAGTGGCAAAAAGGAGCCAAAGAAAGTTATAGGTTTATTATCCTGAAGTACACCGTGATTTTGTTTTTGCTAAACATACTTGGTGCTGCACACATTATGACCTTCAATAATATTTTGAATAACAAACCAGATGAAAACAGAAGCCAGACATAAAAACATCTTCCTTTGACCCAGTATGTTGAGATTTGTAAGGACAACAAGGCCATCAGATGTCCAATGCACTGTCTATTCTGTCACATGCAGTCTTACCTAACCTCCCCTCTCAGAGATATTCTACAATATTTTAGATGTCACAGGGCATAGATGCGAAATTGAGCTTCAACCTAAAATCAGAACTTTGATTTGACCACAGAAAAATTTAATGTTTCTTAATCTAGATTACCACCAGTTTTGTTTAATAAAATGTTGATGTAATTATTACAACTTGCCATGCAGCCTTTAAGAGACCAATAAATAGTTTAGTTTTAGGGTAAAAAAAACATCATTAGTTATCTGCCCTTTAAGTTAAATGTCCCCAGGCAAGTGGACAGCAATACAGTATGGTAATGTAATGTAATAGTTAAAAGATCACTTACATTTAATTTTATTGAGTTAAGTAGCATATTGCAAGTGTAGATAATTGAATTAACATTGTCAGTGCTCCATTAGAAATGTTGTAGTGGATCACGTGAATGGAATTTGGTCATCATGCTCAAGTAGTCATATGTGACATTGTTGCTTTTTAATGTTCAAATTTCTCAATATTATTTAATATTTGTTGCTGAGAAGGTAAGGCTCAAATACATTTTAACATTGAACATTTAAGTAATATTTTCTTTGTTTGCGTAGTAGCCTATGTTTTGGTTAAGGCTATAAAGTTCGATAACTTTTGATGTTCTCTTAAACTCAGATAACTCGGGTTTAATGGGGGAGTGTTCCTGTTGTTGAGGTATTTTGCAGTTCAACCTGACTCGATTCTTCAACCCAACTGTCTCCAAAGTTTGCATAACTTTGGAGACAGTTATGTGACTCGTTTGAGGTGTTATGTAGAAGCCTGATCGAACCATGATTATGAAAACAAGCAAGTGCGCGCGTTTTTGCACTTCTTGTGCAAGCTATCAGTCACTCCCCTTACAAAGTCATTTGCATGCGTGCTGTGATATAACCTACACTCCACGTCGCTTTCCCCACTCAACTTATCCCTTACTACAAAATCGTCACGCCCGGAAATGAGCACCATGCCTGCCAACAAGGGTAAGATTACAGACCGATAAATCGTTGTTGCGCGTTCATGTGTCAATATCATAACTTGACACAGTTCGTAACTTTGGATGACTAACTCTATTTGTATCTAGTGGTATGGCATATTTGCAAATCCGATGCACCGTGCTACATGCTGTCAGTTGCTTACACTGCCTGGTATCTCGTCTCTGGTGTGGAGATAGAAGTGTGTGTAGGCTATGTATAAATATAATTTCGCGCAGGGCCATACGTTTTGTCAAAAAGCGAGCTAATTCTGACGTAAATTTAACAACGGCCAACATCCACCCAATTTATTATTTTCTGATAGACTATTGTGTCCACTCTGCTGAGATTATTACTCCGGTAATCTACAGATCAATTCATTATCAACTAACTAATTAATACCATGTTTATTTGTAGATGTTTGTAGACCTATGTGATAAATATTCCACGTGCTTTTACCCAGCCAGCTACAAATAACAAAATGAACAATCAGTGAATTTAACTTGTTTGTACGGTTTTGCATCTTTTTTTTCTTGGCTATAGGCCTATTAAGCTGGACTGTCTTGTCTTTAGGACCAAGCAAAGAATTAAACTCATGTTCAGCCCTGGGGTGGTTATATTTGGCATTTTCCCACATTGTTTTGTCATTTCTTACCAATAATTTATTAAATTGAGAAAATAACTGGCAAGTCAGTGACCAGTATTTAAAGTTTTAGCCCGACATTCTATTAAAAAATGAAGAAATGTGTGGAGAGAGTTGATAATTACTTAACTAAAATTGCTTGATACTATTCCCAAAGTTCCTGACACCCCAGTGGAAGTCCTTGTGGATCTCTTAACCAAAGCTAATGAGATAGCCAAAACAAGTGATAATGTGCCAGAAGGATTGACTCGTCACTTGCAGAATGCCTTGGACATAGCCAGTGGCCTGGACGACTACTTGACCAAAATGACCACACAGGAGAGTAAACCTCTGGCAGAACTCTATGAGTATGGCTTGGCTTCCTACACATAATCTACAATTCTATAAACTTGTGAGGCAAATTTGTTAATATTTTAATTTACTCTTTTTGTAGGAAAACAATTTCCCATGACTGGGAACAAGTGCACAAGGAGGGCAAAACCATGTTCAAGCTTCCCAAAGAGTGCATCACTGGACATGTTGAAGGTCTGACATTTTTATATATTGCCCATTGCCATTATTCCCTGTTTTAGCACATTGCAACTTTGGCTCTGTTTTGTTTTTGTCAGGCCAGACCCTCAAGATGCTGATTCACATGAGTCAAGCTAAGAGGGTTCTGGAGATTGGGATGTTCACAGGCTATGGTGCACTGTCGATGGCTGAAGGTCTTCCTGAGGATGGCTGCTTAGTTGCCTGTGAGTTAGAGCCATACCTCAAAGAATTTGCCCAGCCAATTTTTGACAAGTCTCCACATGGAAGAAAGATACATGTTCATACTGGGCCTGCCATGGACACCTTAAGGGTGAGCAAAAAGAAACATTTCAACTTTAAAGGACTGCAAGAGAAGACTTCAACACAGTCATGTGCACAATCAGAGCAGAAAAATATTAACCCTGACTCCTCTTTGTTAAACTTTAATAGGCCGGGGGATCCGTTTTTTAATGACCCTCTGTCTTTTCTAGGAATTGGCTGCTGCAGGTGAGCAGTTTGACATGGTGTTCATCGATGCGGACAAGAATAATTATATCAACTATTACAACTTTATTTTGGAGAACAACCTGCTGAGATTGGGAGGGATCCTATGTGTAGATAACTCACTGTTCAAAGCCAAAGTTTATCTAAAAGACTCCAAAGATGACAATGCACTGGCTCTTAGAGAATTTAACCAGTATGTCTGTGATGATCCCCGCGTGGAGCAGGTACATTTCAATTTTCTACATGAAACTGTGTTTGCTGTATTTGTGCTTGACTGTTTTTTAATGCCGCTTTTTGTTTTTAAGGTCATAATCCCTCTTAGAGATGGGATCAGTTTGATCCGTCGGGTATCTGCTGTTTTGGAATACTCAGTGACCCAGGTAATGTTTAGAGACCTCAAGGAGCAAGTGCTGATATGAAACATATGACTGTCTGTTTTCCTTTTCATTAAGTTAAATTGCCTTTCTCACTGACTTATCAGCTGATCTTCTTTATTTGTATAAGAGTAAAATAACAGATGACGAAGTTTTCCGTGGGGTCAAGGGGCGCTCCATCCTCGATCGAATGCGACTTGATGGAAAGGTGGCCTATGTAACGGGTGCTGGCCAGGGCATAGGCCGGGCTTTTGCTCATGCCCTGGGTGAGGCCGGTGCAAAGGTGGCCATTATTGACCATGACAAAGCTAAAGCTGACGCAGTGACCAAAGAGCTCTTTCAGAAAGGTAAGAACTGTTGACACGAAAAAGACTTGTCTGAGCTGCAAAGCTATGTTATATCCCCACAATTCCTGCACTTCTAGCCCTGTAGCTGAGTAAATAGGGTAGAATTACAGCAAACTGTTGGTCAGAATCTTTATATCATTCTCCCTTTACATGACCTTTACACTTGATTGAACAAGTGGTTAGCTCTGTCTTACAGTCAGCTATAGTATTACTGCTTATTTCTGCTTTTGACCTTTGAAATCAAATTTGCTGAATACTCTTGATTTATTAATATGTGTAATACATAAAACAAAATGGAAATACATTATAAATCTACATTTCAACAAATATAAAATAAAGGTTCAGTTACCATATAAGACGAAAAAAGCAGAACAATTTATATTTAACTAGCAATTTTTATTCTGACTAATTATTCATCAGAATTGTAGTTCCTGTCAGATAATAGATTGAATGACCAGTTCCTATTTGCAGATTTTAATTCCCTTTGTGTGCTCTCATTGTTCTCACTAAGTCATAATGTAAGAAAACATCTGCTTTTCTGTTTTTCAGAGTTGTGTTTAGAAAATAAATCCTCCTTTACTGTCTCCATTTCTAGATGTAAAGCTTACAATGGGAAGGTCATTATTTTGGAGGAAATGAATGCAAGTTAAACGATAGCATAGTATTTTCCTGAACATTTGAAAGGGCTTTTTACATGGAGCAATCCTTTCAAAGAAACCAATGTAAGGAATCAGCTAACAAGAGAGGGCAGAACTTGTCATGTTTCAGGACTTCTGTGAGAACCTCTGAAAACAGACTTTTGTCTAATGCCATAGGTTCTTAGTGTGGTTAGTTTTGATTTTTGGCCAGTAGAGGGCAGCAAAATAAAAGATATTCTTTGTCAGGATGATGTTCCTCCGAGCCTCAGTAGTTTTGAGTAGTGATATTTTCTCTTTATCTCTTAAAAGCTTTAAATGCCCTTTGGATTAACAAAAACAAAGCAATTTTCATTCACTTTTCTTTTTTTTAATTTGTTCTTCATTCTGATAATATTTAAAATCTTGATTGTCTAAAGTGTCAAAGTATAGAAGTGGCTTTTATGCATATAATGCGGCTTAATCTACAAAGTGCTCTAACAGAAAACCTTTTTTTATACAGGCATCCATGCCATTTCTATCACAGCTGACATTAGCAAACCAGCTGATGTCCAGAGAATGGTTGATAACATTGTCTCCAAATGGGGGGCCATTCACATTGGCTGTAACAATGCAGGAATTAATTTGAACTCTTCCAGTGAAGACACCAGTCTAGAGGAGTGGGACCAAACCTTTAATGTTAACCTGAGGGGTACTTTCATGTGTTGTCAGGTTTGTACACACAAAAATGCATTGTTTTTTGTTATATGCTTTTTTATTGCAACATTTTTAACACTTAAAATGTAAATATTTTATTTTTTAATTAACTAGTTTTAACTCAAACGTAAAAGTGAAAAACAAATATTACTAATTAAATGTAAAAGACAAGGTCATAGTATTATCAGTGAGGGCAACATGATTTTTTGTATTTGTATTTTTTTGCACGTTTTGGAAAGAGTTAAGTTATTTTTCAATTAATCATCAGTGAGTAAAAACTGTTGGTCTTTCATTCATCTGAAATTCGAAAAATCCAATGGTATCTGTTAAAGAAACTGTTTAACCTTTTATTCAAATGATTTAAGGTGTGTGTGTGTGTGGGGGGGGGGGGGGGGGGTAAAATGTTGTTGTTTTTTATTGATGGCTACTATTTAACTAAAATAAAGTAGAGTATTTGAAATTATGCAAAGCTGCAATGTAATTGTGGACGAACCCTTTGATGAGAAAAATCCAATATTTCCCTTATTCAATTAATTTACAAAACACAGTAATCCTAACATGACTTCATAGATTTTTACCATTCTTAATATATATATATATATGTGTATGTGTTAAAACTATGATACCCAATGGTCAGAACGGCTTTACCTTCTCGGTAGTCGGTTGAACAGGTTTTACATGGTCAAGAGATAGTATAGTCGTATAATATATTCGTGCAACAATAAGGCCTGTAATGTGTATCTTTCCTCTGCATTTTTGCCTTAGGCAGCAGGCCGAGTGATGTTGAAGCAAGGTTATGGTAAGATAATCAACACAGCCTCCATGGCCAGTCTGATAGGTGAGTGGTGATTCTGTTCCTGCACATTCTCTCTTGACAGAATGTGCAGTAACGTGTGCTTTTATTATCTGCTTTTTGCGTGAAGAGTCGTGTCCACATCAGGAAGGAATAATGAAATACTTACAAGCTATACAGCTGTGTGCAGAAATACATTTTTACAATGAATAGGTTTTTTTGGGGTTGAAAGAGAGTTATCCTATCTGATTGAAGATCATTACATGGGCAAAGTTGAAATAGGCAGTTTTCCTGTTTATGAGAAGCTTAGGTTGAACCTGCTCATTTAAAGCAGGATTAGCCAGCCTTTGTGTTTTGCAGTTCTTATCCACTTATACTGTGCTCTAAAGAGATTCATCCACCCTTGTATACAGTAAGCTTTGCAGAAAACTCTTGTAATTGCATCTTGCTGAGGTGCTTTTGCATCATAATAAACATCCCCTCTCTGTGGAGATGTTTAGAGGATGTAAAAGGCGACCTGAGGTACAACAAGGGAAGGGAGGGTTCCTGTGCAACGGCAAAACCCAAACCTGTGCCAGCAGCGTTGTTTGAACAGCGGAAGACACTTTTAGACTGTAGTGAGTGCCTAGTTAAAGGCTTGAAATGTGTAGCACTTGTGTATTGTTCCTCCTCCAACAGGTTCCTCCAGAGGAACAGCAACACTTTATCAGCAGTATAGTCAAACAGCCAGTAAACTGCTCTGCCATATGGGCCACAGTCCCATCTGCAGGGGCAATCTGTAAAACAGGAGCATGCTGGTAAATAGAGGCCGGCATAAAAAAATGATCAATTACTCACATTACGTACAGTCCTTCAGGAATTTACTTTATTGGTCTGGACATCTGTTATAATATTGTCATAATGTGTAATCAGATGGGACCTGTTCTAGCCAAGTGGAAGCCCAAAAAGCAGCCGTAAATGCCCAATTAAAATGCTCAATGACAGCTTTTTGTCCATCTGCTGAATAGATCGTGTGTGGAGGGGGTGTTGTTGGGCACACACACACACACACACACACACACACACACACACACACACACACACACACACACACACACACACACACACACACACACACACACGCACACACAGAGTTAACAAAGTCCCAACCATCAACCATTTTTTCCCCAAATAATGGCCTGCAGATCAAAGACTCCCAGACAGGAAATATCCAAGTAAATATGGTCACATTCCGCTTTTTGGCTGAGGACCTTTAAGAGGCTTTGTGACTCTCATAACTGCAGACATCTGCTGCATAGCAATTCACATGAAAACAGCCACACCATTCTGGGAAAAAGTGCATTATTTGAACTCTGAAGAATTCAAAATGTAAAGGCAGGCCTGATAAAGAACATGTTTTCTCCCACTTGAAATGGGCAACAAGTTACAGGGTGAATGTTAAGGAGGGCTTTTGAGAATGCTCTCCTGCTAACTCCCTTTCCCTTCTCTGGGGATTACTGCTCTTTAAGACAGCGAAAACATCAATGCAGGTTTATTTAAAGGATGAAGGCATTTTCTGAATGGTATTTTGGGGCCGTATCATCAGGTCTTGAGCGAGGATTAGTGCTGTTAGGCATTTTGAGCTGTGTTTCCTGTCCTGATAAGTCGGATTTCACCTTCAATCTGCGTGTAAGCCCTGGGCTCTGCCCCTCCTTGCCTGCTCCTCTGAGGTCGTAGCCTATCCTTATCCAGCCCAGCCCAACCGAACATTACCTTTGTCTGTTATCTATACACAATCCCACTCAAGCACACTCTCAGCCACAGTTCTGTTATCCCACCCTTTACATCTTATTTCTTACTCAGTTTCCAACTTTTACCTCTGTCCTGGAAATATATCCTTTATTTGAGCTAGGGATGCGGGATGCTGCAGCCCCTTCTCCCCTCTCAGCCTCTCTGCAGCTGGCTGGTATTCATCATCGCGGTCTCACACTGAAGCCATTTGGCAGTCAGATCGACGGGTGCTGAGGTTAACTACTAAAGTTGTATGTAACTTGGAGCTTTTCTTGTGATGATTAATCAACCAGCAGAAAATGAGCCCCTGTCCCGGCATCCCATGCAGTGTGCAGCATCTGGGATGGTCAAGGCAAACAAATGACTACCTGTCTTTGTTGCTGAGGACAGAGCATAACTGGACATAATAAGCGATTAATTTTACATGACTTCGTCCGTAGAGGCCTCAGCAGCTAATGGAAGAGCTTTTATGTAGTATCAACAAGAACCACATGAGCTGATATATGAAGTGTATGCTGGTAGCCCCTATGAGAAAAGACCTATTCTCTGTTAAGAAAGAGAATAGTAAGAGTACTCCTAAAAAAAACAAAAGATTTACAATAACCTGTAAATGTCCTAAGTGCCTCCTTTTATTAATTATGCAATAAATGTTATCTGTATATAACACTGTGTTAGGTCAATTTAATCTTTCTATCCTCTTCCTTGCAGTCCCACATCCCCAGAAGCAGCTCTCCTACAATACGTCAAAGGCTGGAGTGGTCAAACTGACTCAGACTCTAGGCACTGAATGGATTGAAAGAGGAGTGTGTGTCAACTGCATTTCACCGTGAGTACTGTCCATTCTCAGCCTTCTTCTCCTACCGTTATTTGCCAAAACACACGGTTCCACCTTTTGAGCATTTTAAGGGATAGAGCTGCCAGAGAAAGTGGTGATTAGTGTGTTTGCTTTCATATGAAGAGCCCCATTTAGGAATGATGCACTAATTTAAATCCTCAAACAATACATCAGTTCTTAATTAGATGATGTCTTGAGGGATGAATCAACCAAACACTTGCTCTAATTGTTCTATTCAATTAGGGAATCAAATTTGCACCCTCTTTCAAAGTGTCGCCGCAACAATAGCGCCTTGTTTGTATCTATTTGTCTGTGAAGCTGAGCAGGGGGAAGAAAACAGTAGAACACAGGGCGGGTTGTGTGTGAGTGTGTAAGGAGGGGGTTTAGTGAAGCATCCCTTAGCCCCAGCCATCCCTGAGCAAAATCCGTCCGGTGGCACCAGGCGAGCCAGCACAGTCATAGCCCCAGAACAAAGCCCTCACACACGCTTCACGCTCAGCTTTATTTATCGGCAGCTTGTTTGCTAATTTTAATTTGCAGAGAAGCATGTGTCTCTCCCCTCGCTTACTGGGCGTCTCAATGGACTGCTGATTTCTTTGAAGTGACAGTCGGTAAATATGCATAAAAAAGGGACACAATTAGTGCTCAGGAGGTTGACTGGAGCCTGATTCTATTGGCAACTTTAGCCGTGGTGGTGATAAGCTGCATTATCTAGAAAATTGGCTGAGGGAAAACAGTACCTCTGATTGCCAGCAAAGGTTCCAGATAACAGGGCAGCTGAAGTGATATATAATTGAGGTGGAATATGTTAACCATGGTGTCTTGTGGTTCTTAGAAGTGCTAGTTTATCCAATGTTAGAATTCAATATCAAGGCAGCAGAATACATTGAACAACAATTCAGGCCTCAAGGCTTTTTAGTCCATGTCACGTCAGTTGTGAATGTCATTCGATGTCGTTTTTTTTTAGAAGAAAGTGGTGAAAGCTCTGTTACAAGATTGTTGTAGAAAGGGTATAGAGAGAAGTGCTTCTGTTGTGATTGAGTAAATGTGTTGCAGAACTATTGGATACTAATACACCCACAAAATCCTAAGCATTGTTTTATTTTTTTTAAATTCCTCCTGAATTCTTTGAAAATTTTAACTGGAATCAGAGCAGGAATATTAAGGAGCAAATTATGCCAGATGTCCCCTTACACCCATGGGCTCTTCATGAGATGGGCCGCTCATCTGAGTACCACTAGTCCCACAGTAAATACCATCAGAGATGTCATGCTATGCCCTTTCTCCAAAGGATAATTGGGTTTATTTTTGTCACCAAAGTGGTGGCTCTGAAGCAACGCTGTCACTCCTGTGATGCCTTCTGATTCAATTTTGCCCCCTCCCCCACCCCTTTTCTCTCACTTTCTTTTTGTCTCTCTTTTCAGGGGGATTGTTGACACCCCTCTCATCCACTCAGAGAGTTTGAGGCCGCTTGTGCAGCGCTGGCTGTCAGATATCCCCGCTGGTAGACTGGCTCAAGTGACAGACCTGCAAGCTGCAGTGGTCTTCTTGGCATCTGATGCCTCTGACTACATGACAGGGCATAACTTAGTCATAGAGGGTGGGCAAAGTCTCTGGTAGATGGGGTAGATGAAGAGATGAAAACTTTTATCCCCTCTTTACTCTCTTGGCAAGAGTCTCTCAAGAAAGGTTTGATGTATATAATCTCCTTAAGACACATTAACCACAGTATTAATTATAGTGGTAATAATTAGGTATGTTAACATTTGTTTCATTGTTTGATAAGAAATCTGAAAGCTTTCATTTTTGTATCGGGTACGTACAGTAGGTTCAGTTTGTTGTGTGCTTTGGCTGGCAAAATGATGCCAGTTCTTGTCAAACAGTGGAAATGTGTTATGTCATAGATAACTCCTTTAGTTCAAGAAAGTGGAGAAAAACTGTAACCACTGTTTTTCTTAAAGCAACCCCTGATGATTGTGTCTCTGTTATTTCTGCATGTTCTCTATGCATTAATTCATCCTAAAACAATGAGGATAATTGTTGCTTTTAGCCTTGTCTTACATGTCACTAAGACACAATATCTCTTAATTCTACTTATGAGCCATATTTTTTTTTTAAATGCTTAGGTTAGTGTTTGTTCTTTACTGGAAAACAACAGGGGTGACATTTTCGTATTGAGAAAAATAAAAGGGCTTCTGCTTTGCTTTGCTTGCAAAACACATGAATGACTCGTACAATAACTAAATAAACGTGCACATTTTGGGCTTGTTTATCCGACTCTGTACACTGTTTTTTAGGGTTAAAATAAATAATGAGCTTTATATATTTTTTACAGACTACATGGGAAGTGCTACCTACTAGAATGGTTAACAGTCCATTCAAAGCACAAAAGGGTAAAAGTGAGATGTATTGTACACTGTCTGCACCTTGACTTACCACTCCCTCTGGTCCAAGACTCTTGTGTACCATATGCAGGATTACAGCATTCCAGTCTGCCTCTTTCCAGCACTTTCTTGCCAAATGGCCCCTACAAGTGGTGCTTGTGAGTGCCTTCTTAATTGCTCCATTAACTGTTTGTGTGCTGAAAAACAACACTTAAAGGAGAGGTTAGCTGAGGACGTGACCCCAGCTGCTGCAATTATATGAAAAGTAGTGGCCAATTAGCTCACTCTGTAATGTGACACTGTTGGTGTTTATGTGAGCAACTTCAACTTCTCACTGTTAGTGACTGTTCTCTGATTTACATAATTGGGGGATTGGTCATTAATGGGAATGGCGTGTGAGAGGATCCCATTAAGATATGGAGTGAGATCTGATCATCTCCATTGCTCTCTGCTATTTATCTACAGCTGAAATGGAACATTAGAAGTTATTGGGATTCTTATCCTCATATTTTATGGTAAAATATAAAAGTTTTCCAGTGTGTGAACACAAGGTCTAGGAGAATTGTTCACATAGAGGCAAATTTTCTCTTGGCTGCCGTTTCCTGTCTTGCCACCGAGGGGCAGTATAGAGACAAGCAGCTGCAGCACTGACACAAGGACAAAAAGTTGCAACAAGAGCATATAACATTATTTTCCATAATCGAAAGTAATAAAAATGAACTTTGGCTTACGTGTATTTAATAGAATGAGAACAACAATCTGATCAAGTATGCAAAACAGCTCAACCTCATAGTCAAAAAAAACTACACTACACTGCATTATAAAGACATATTTTCAATTAAATGTGTAGTGTAGTGGACAGTTGATTTTTTTAGAGATATCTTTATTAGTTTTAACTTAAAAGAAGGACAGTTGAATTTAAAATAGAATATCCTTTCCAGTGTTCAAAGATAGTGAAGTGCAAATCTCAGGTCTAAGTTGATGTAGAGCAATATCCATTTGCATTTATGGATCGCTCTCATTGCTGTTATTTTTTTCCTTCCCCAGGTCTACCAACAGTGGTGCAAAGAAATGTTGTCTGTTAACATCAAAGCTTTTTTACCCTCTGTCCTCTTTCAAGCCATTCAATAACATCACTCTGAGGCAGTGTCTAAACTGTTGTTTTGTCATCATGTTTTTCACTTTATTAAACTCTTTAAAAGCCCTCCTTGAAAGTTTGTGTTTTCTTTACAATTGCAACCAATAGAGCTAAAACTATAATTTGAGCAACAAATTGTGTTTTCCCCTTTGAATGCCATAGCCTGCTTCAAGCTGTGTAAGTGATCTTGAATCCATTATTTCTGACACTCTTTTGCTACCATTACAGTGAAGAGCGGGACCCTGTTGTACATAGTGCTGTTTAGCTAAACAGTTCTTCAGCCGAAAAAGGCACTTGTGCCCTCACACTGAAAATCAACTTTGATTAACTCTCGGCTCTGTCACGGCATGCAACATTTTACAGCAACAGCCGTTCAGAGGGAGACCCCGGTAGATGGTGAATAACACAATAAGGCAATGTGTGTTGCTGAGCAGGTTGTGTCCTGGTGACAAGAGGACCCAAGGTTTTATAGATGACATATTAACATCTGACATTATCAATACACTTTAATTGATGGATTATGGCATTCTGTTACATACCCACTCAGTGCGGTCTTTGAGGATGAAATGTTACCTATTATAAATTGAATCGTGTCCCTGATGCTATCATCAGATGTATGACTGTGTAACAGCAAAAGGAAAATGTCAACATTTATCTTCCAATGAGACCCGAGAGTGTTGTGTGAACTGCATACTCAAGAAGCTAGACGATTTCATCCAACACATTTACCTGGAGTAAAAACTGATCGCGATTGTAGCCAAACATTGGGTCAGTTTGATTCAAAATACAATAACAACTTTACCTTTTCAGCCTCATATAATATTTTAAGTGTTAATTTGTCTAAATATAATGTTGTTAAGCCAATGATATGGATACAGACCGTAGCTGGACAAAATGTTAGCAGTTACTGTAGCACTGTATCTTAAAGTGCTATGCCATTTAAAAAGGGTTTACAGTCATCTGTAAATATGAGGAATCTGATATTATTACTGTATTGACAACAGAAGAGAAAGTGTTATGGTAAGGACGCTGTGTAGTAGGAAGTAGGCATAGTACAGAGTGTTGTTCTATTGTGTTACTATTGGCAAAAAAAGCAAACTTTTTATGTCCACCTGGTTATCTTTCACTATCGCTTTATGCACTTATGACTGCTGTTTACTGCTTATTGTAAAGTAATCAGATGGCCTCCCAATGAAAAATTGTGATGGTTTTTCAAGCTGCAATATTATATGTTGTTCTGTTTGAATGCTTTGTGTAGTGATTCTGCATACATTGAAAAGTTTGAACCAAGATCCTGTTTTATGTATATTTATTTTTCCCCCCCTGTTAGTTGCTTGGCCTTTAACACACTGGATATTCTATAATTTTCTAACTGTTGAAATATTTTATTATCAAGTCAACACCTCCTGACTTTTTTCTTTCATGATTTGTAAAGGCTGCAACAAGGCAGATGTGTTACTGCTATATCAGTTTTCAGACTTGATTATCACTACATTATATGTCATATGACATCTAAAGTGGTGTCTAAAAACATTTCAAGTTTCCACATTAATTTTGTACGTTCTGAATCTAAAGGGCTTTTATTTAAAAAGAATACTGAGCCGGGAAAACATTGCACTTGGAGTTCTCTAATTACAATGCAGCTAATGTGTTATTTCCTTCCCAAGTGAGATTACTTTCATCTTTCCCATTAAGATGCACGTTTTGTTTGGATACTCAAATTACAAACCCCATATTAAATCTGACTGTGCAAAAGGCATTGATCATAGCCCCGATAGCTGCACTCCAACTTTGATTTAATTTGCACTTCCATTAATATCTATGAGACGTCCGATTGTCGTCTTGGGCATATTGATGGTATTGTAAGCCCTGCCTTCATATAATGTTCCCCAGCGGCAATGAGGAAATGTTACAGAGAATTAGGCCGAGAAGCAGGCTCAGTGGAACTGGCACTGCAGTCAGAAATTCATTACCCTAATAAATGGGGGGAGGGTGTCTTAAGAGAAATTTCTCTCTTCCTCCATCTCTCTCAACACAAAAACACAAAAGCCCTCACTTTGGCCTCAGAGTGGATGACTAACTTAGACGCTTCCTATTATTGCTGCCCATTCACCCAAGGGTCATCTTCGAACGGCTAGGAGAGTCTTTAAAATATGCCTGACAATTCAGTGCAAAGGCAGTCACTTATTGCCTGTCCATCATATAGCTGTATGTCTACAAACTTAACTATTTGGATACATGCAATAACAGCTGTGTTTTATTTAACATATCTAATCTTTAGAATATAATGGAAGAAAACACGATACTGTAGTGGATTCCTTTTGGGCCAGTAAAGTGTCAAACCATGTTGATTTCTTATGTTGATTAATGAAGTGCCAATGAGAATATGTACTCTTTCCCTCCTTTGTTGCAGCCTTGACATGCTGTTTCCTATGGGGAAAACACTACTGGAGCCCAGAGACATGAGTTATGCTGTAATTAAAGCAATCATGAAGATGAAAATAGCTGTTGTTGCATCTTGAAGACTGTAATGAAGAGTGTATGAACCAAGGAGGAGGAAGATTCATTGTTTGGTAACTGTGTTCAGAGACTGTGCTTTTTTCTGAGTCCTCTCAAAGTCTCATCAGTGTATCTTTCAAGAAGGAACATCTCTGAAACAAAATATGTTTTACTGCATCTTCCTGTAGCATGCTTGTCATGCCAGACAAGCGTTTTCAGTGGATGGCACAATTTCCCCTTTTGTTTTCAAAAAGGGGGAGGGCTTCTGTTCCCTTACGATACTGCCACAGTGATTCATTTTCAGGTCATTAAAAAACTCGGCTTTTGAAAATGTTAGGCTGCTCAGGTGGCGAAGCCTGTACAGGGGAGACATGTCGTAAATAAAGGCAGCTACATTTCAAATGCAATAAATAGGGGACACCTAAGGACCTTGCATGATTGCAGACATCTAATCATTTAATTTATGCGTGTCTAAAGGAGCCCTCATTAACATTCAAGTAGCACTCATCTGTCTAGTGGGATCATTCCAACGGCTGCATCACTCTCAGACGGAACATAGGCTATCTATTTGGGCAACACAGCATGGCTACGCTCAGCAAGCACCTTCTTGCTATCCTCCTCAATGTCATGAGAGACACAGCAAGTTACTCGCATTACGTACAGAGTGTGATTTGTGATCCAGTGATTCTGTTGCTGTTAATGTGGAGAACCTTTGACAAAGTTAAAGCCATATTCTCTAGGTCACAGTAGGCTACCGTGTTGGGACTAACACATCTGAATATGTTGCAGCAAATCACTCAACCCTTTTTTTTCACAGCAGTCTGAGTAAAGGAGCAACTGTGCCTTTCGGACTGCAGCTTTTTTAAAGATAGTCATCAGCAGACTTCGATGAGGACAAGCAAAGCCTTTGATGTTAATTTTTGAAAATAGTTTAGAGTCTTTGTTAGCACTGTGATCCTGCAGCAGACCTTAGTGCCTGCCACTGCATATGAATGCAGGACAGAAACTCAATAATAATTGCCATGGATTGCTTTTGACGCATGCTGGTTGACAGCTGCATTGTTCTTTGGTCACATTTTATATTCAACACATAAAAGCATTGGGATCCTTCTCACTCTAAGGACTGATGGTACTAACACTTAACTGTTAAGATGAGAGATAGAAACGGTCTTTCTAGTGAAGATAAAGTCAATTTTCCTTCAGTGTTCTGTGTCTTTTTACAGGAGATTTTGTGAGGAGTTATTAGCACTAATTTCATGCACCATGTAAGTATTCTGTTCTGAAAAATGCTCTGTTGCATGAGTAACATGTCCTCTAAGTGAATTGCATTCCTATTGTGAACATGATACATAGATAGATAGATAGATAGATAGATAGATAGATAGATAGATAGATAGATAGATAGATAGATAGATAGATAGATAGATAGATAGATAGATAGATAGATAGATAGATAGATAGATAGATAGATAGATAGATAGATAGATAGATAGATAGATAGATAGATAGATAGATAGATAGAGTTTAGCTTAAGATTCAAGACAAGAGTGAGTAAGTACTCTGAGGGTGATATTGTTGTGTCTAGAAAAATAAATAAGATCGGGATTTTTTTGTTTGGTTGTTGTTTTTGAAGATCATCTCTAGCATTGATGGTCAATCATAGCTTATTCAAAATAACAAGGCTTGGCAAACCTGTCAATCTTCGGATTTCTCACCTTGGTGTTTGTTGTGCAACATCTTTAGTAGGAGCAATACTTGGCAATTTCAGACTTTGGATGGTTATGTATTAACCTTTACCCCAGACAGTGTTAACAAACAATGTGGTTCATTGTAATACTATAAGCCTTTTCTCTTGTTAGGTAAAATTTCCAGGATATATTTCAAAGGAGAACATGGTTATTTTGAATGAATGAAGGGTCGAACTGAAAAAAAATTCATATTTTACAGTATGAAAGCTGTAATAACTACACTGTTACTCAGTAAACTGTCACATTTCCCTGGATTAAGTAGCTTTAAGCATGAAGCACTGTATAATCCTTGCAAACAGACACAACTGAAGACTGACAGAAGTAGCTAACAGTCAATATAAGCTTGCATATCAACAGTAATACTATTGCAAACAGACCAATGTATCAATGTGGCTCATAGGTTTAAGTAAGAACTCAAAAGGGCAAGAGAAAAGTGGAAAAAAACAGTAGTGAGATTAGTCCCCTTATTAGCAGGAAGACCTGCAGCAACCCCACTTTATAAGGTGAATTAAAGCAAGGTGGGAGTCTTTAAATAGCCTTGAGTTAAATACCACATTTTAACTGATGCACCAGGAGTGAAAGAGGAATGCTCCTCTTTATAGGCAGTATCCAGCATCATTTTGATGTCTCTAACAAGAACACAATAAATTGTTCCTCATTATTCAGTAATTAACTCCAATGCGCTGGATCCCCATCCCCCTGTGCCACTATCTAAATCACCACCCTCCTCCCCTCTTCTCCTCCTGCTACACAGCTCTTTAATTTCCTCTATGCTGTGGGGGGTGGGGGCAAGAGCGGCGAAAGGGGGGCAGACACAGCTTGATGCACTTCATCATCCCCTTGCTACCCTCCCGTCAACCCTTCACCCTATCTAAGCCACACCCTTCTCTTCCTTCTACCCCCTCATTCCTATGCCAGCTCCTCATCAATGTGTGCTCTCCCTATAGGATGCCACCTGGTTAAAGGAGGGAGAGGTCACCTCAGCCGTGACGGTAGGCCCCAGTCACGTTTGACATAGCAAGAGTGCAGCGCTTTGTACTATCAAGGCAACTAAACTTGCTCCCAGGTCCTATGCGTTGTCTTTCAGCTGGGCTTTCCCTCCCCCCTTCTTGTAATTGTTAAAATGAGGTCATTAATTGAAGACTGAGTCAAATCACCTGTCATTTCAGCAGGGAATCATACACTGATTGAAAGGTATCATAAAAACCTGCCAAGGGCCTGTTTTTTTGTGCCTGCTGGGAGATCCCTTTGTGCCTTGAAAATCTCTGCCCATGGGCACACAACTTCCTTTACTTTATCTGGTGGAGATTGGGTGGGTGGTGTTGGGTGACACACATCCACACGCCTGGCCCAAATATAGATTCAAGAGAGTCAGTAGTGTCAGGCACAATTCCTGGAGGATGTTGTGGGGAGTTTTCATTTTCCACTGTACTATTAATGCCCCTGACCTAATTGACTATAATGCTCATACACACCACTTCACTATAAGAAAGTGAGGTCAGGTTCATTTTAGGGGGTAATTGTGGAAATGGCATGTAAACTAGGACAACAGAACAAATGACAAAAAATTAGGACAGATGACATATTTCTTGATAGAGTTTTAATGCAGTAAATGTGGACATGTCCTGTGGCCTATACAGTTATAGTGTGGTGGTTGAGCAACAGAATAAATGGTATGAACCGAATTCTGTTTTGAAGTGGTTACCATCTTCTTGTATCAGCATTAGTGGTGCTGAATGTTATCACAGATCATGCTCTGACAGTGGTCAGCATAACAGGTGTAAATGTGAAAGACATTTATCAGAATAAGTGTATAACATTTCTGAAGAAACATAAAAAATGCTCAATTTATTTAAAGAGAATTTCATATTAAATACAGGAAATATTAACACAGAAATACCATTACAAAAGCAGTTCCAAGTTATTCTGAAGGCACAAAGCTTCAGAACTCCATTTTCCACATGGACTTAATCCTGAGGAACACTACATAAGATGCTGACAAACCAGCTGTTTGAAATAAAAATCCTCTAAACACATGGCATTAATATTTAATGGTGCTGCTTCCTCAAGAGGCCACTACAGGCTATACGGCGCTGTGTCTTAAGGGAGACAGTATTAGTTCTGTGTACTCTGGAAGAAGAGCAGCTTCACACTAATGAAGCGATCAGGGCCTGAACCCTGAAGAAACCTCATATCCTATTAGTGTGCAGAGATGCATGTAAACATGGCTAAGCAGCACACGATTAGATCACTGTGTTAATGTGAGTCTTGTGTCACTTAACAACAGTGGGGCGGTGTGCAGCGATTGAAGTGTTTGGTCAGACACGTTTCACATTTAATCATTTCAGTATAGTTTCTTTTTGACCCTCTACAAGTGTTATGATTAAACCAAAAACTAGAGGAGAAGTATGCAAAGTGTATGCTAATGAGCTAACATAATCCTCTGAGCAACTATTAAGGGGCATGCATGAGTTGTACAGCAGTGAAACCACCTGACCTTCTCCACATCGGCTTGGCCGGTATGCAACAGCTTTTTAACTTGGCCAGAAAAGGACAGGCCATTTGGATGTTATTAAAAAACAGAGTTCCTGAAGGCCATCCTACTCCCAAAGCCATCAGGTAATTTGACTGAGATCCAGTGAGTTTAGGATGTGCAGATGTTTTTGCTTTAAAACTGGCATCTGTTTATGCAGACACACTTTATGTTCGAAAAACCACAAAGGACCTCCAATAGGTTTTATAGAGCACTTTCAGCCAGAGCACTCAGCTTTGTAATTGTGCTGCACCAGGTAATGAGAAAATTGGTCACAAGCAGTGTTCCCTGTAGATGTAACCTGCAACATACAATTTTGCACAGCATGTGCAGTATTTAAATTTTTTCTTAGACTGTGCGAGGTAGCCAAAGCTCCTCTTCTGCTTTCAGGGGATGTACATAGTCACAGTTTGAGACATTCACACAGTAAGAGGATTATATTCCATCAAAAGTGAATGCATGATACAAAACAGTTATCGTTTATCATCAAACAATACCTAGAAAAGAAGTAAATTAAATAAATGCAAGTCAACCTTCTCAGACTTTGAGTACAGACAATTAGAAATACTGTATGTAAAATACTTTTGATACAGATCTTTGGTCAGTTCTATGTAATTTTATCAGGTTATCAAAATATTCACATATTTATGATTAGAACAAACCCCAGAACGAATTATTAAGAAATTGAAGTTCAGTGTTAATCAAGAAAAAATAAAAAATAACATTATTTACCTTTCATATTTCAGTATAGATAAGAAAATTTACTTTTTAAATATTAGTCAAATAAAACTACTAAACGTCAGAAAAGTAGGTAAATCTAGTTAACAATCAGCTCTAATAAAAACCATACACTTCATAGGTTTTGAAATAAAAAGACAAATGCAATTCAAAAAAAAAATCAGTTATGGTCTATTTCTCAAGCACCTTTTAAGTTTCTACGAATATACATGTATAAAACACTACATCAATTTACTCAACAAAATTAAAGCAGATGTTAACAAAGCTTAAATGAGACATCTGTGAAATATTCTTATTATTTGGAAAGGATAATATGGGAGTGTGTGTACTTTCAATTACTTTGTTCTTGGTTACTTGCTATTTATGTGCTTCAGCATATTCCTCAGGAAAAAACAAAGATTACCGATTTTAGTTCTACTTTATTTAAAACAATTAGGTAAAATACATTATTAAGAACAATTGTAATGCACATTTGATTTTGAATCCTGACTAATAAACTCATCTTGTACAGTATAACACAATTCTTTCTTTCATTGTTCTTTTCTAGATATGGTAAATGGACTTGAGCTTGTATAGTGCTTTTCTAGTCTTCTGACTACTCAAAGCGCTTTTATACCGCATGTCACACCAACCCATTCACACACTGAACGCAGTGGTTTCTATGTAGTGAGACCATCAGAAGTATATAATCTCATTCATACACCGCTGACAAAGCAGCGGATGCAATTCGGGGTTAAGTGTCTTGCCCAAGGACACATCGGACATGTTGCTGCAGGAGCTGCAGATCGAACCCTCGACCTTCCGGTTGAGAGACGACAACTCTACCAACTGAGCCACAGCCGCCCAGCTACTAGAGCTGTGGTCCTGTGGCCATTTCCCATTATGTGACAAGGACACATTTAAGACTGAAGTGATCCAAACAGTGTTCTACCTCTTCAGAGAAATGTCTTTGAGATTGAGTTTGAGAGGAGTGTCAAGTAGTGGTGTCCCACAAATGCAGATCCCATGTTCCTGCTGTACTTGAACTGAAATAGTCAGCCTCGAAAGAGAATGGGCATGATCTTTTTTTTTTTTTTTAGTTTAGAAAGACCCTCATGCTGAAGCTGGAGTGCTTGCTGGTGTGTCAGTGTATTAACACAGCAGCAGCGGCTGGAGTGCCGGCACATAACCTGGGCTATACATTGCTGCAGATGGGGCAATTTGTACCCGTTTTTAAGAAAAAACAGCACGAAAATCAATGATGATATAAGTGTACGCTATATTTAGAATTTTTTCAATGCTTAACTTTGCAGTCAGCAAGCCAATTTGTTTGACCACTACTTCAGCACACCAGATGTGTGTTCTTCTGCCTGCAGTGCACTCAACAGCTGTTCAGGTTTGTGGCTATGAAATGCTGTTTATTGTAGATACAATATGATGGAGCTGGAGGACACGAGAGGTCTCAAGTTACCTGGTGCTGCAGGTATAAACTTTGGGCCCATGTCCACTAACTTGGAGAGCTACGAGTTGGACTTGGTATGTGTTTACCTAATCAAATGACTATAGAGTCAGTTGTTGAAGAGGAAAATTACAATATCAAACTACTGTATACAGTCATTACTGTGTTGTGTTAGCTTGATAATCTTTTAAAATCCATCCCTCAATCCAATATCTATACCCCTTTTCCTGTTTGGGGGGTCGCGGATGGACTTGGGCCCAGCTGTCATTGGACAAGAGGTGGGGTACACCTTTGACTGGTTGCCTGTCAATCACAGAGCTGACACAGAGAGACAGACAATCTTTAAGGCTCACACTCACACCTACAGTGTACGGACAAACAAGCATGTCTTTGGACTTTGGGACAAAGCTGGAGTACCCGGCTGCAAACTCCAAAGAGAAAGGCCCTGCCCAACCTGGGGCCGGATTCACAAAAGCTTCTTAAGATAAAAAAACTTCTTAATTGCTGATTTCTTCTTAACTTCAGTCTTAAGACAAAAGTTAAGAAGATTTCATATTCATGAAAAAAGTTCTTATATATTTTCTTAACTTTCTTCTTATTTTTCTTCCTAAGAAAAAACTTAAGAAGAAATGAGATTCTTGAAAACAAAGTTCTTAAATTTCTACTTAACTTTCTTCTTAACTTTAAGATCACACTACACTTGTCTTAAAATTGTTTTTGAGTGAATTGAGTGGAAAGGTAAGCCTCTAAATTCTTAAATTTAAACACATTTTAGACAATCGATTTGAATATTCAGTTTTACTAAACTTGTCTCAACTTTTATTGTTAATTTTAGCCAATTTTGTTTTTGGTGTAAGTCTCATGTCTCTGGTACTCCTGAAAATAAGCTAGCACAAAAAAAAATGTTGTCACTAAAAAAATCCCCAACTGTTGTCTACAGCAATAATGTTGACAAACAAGCTTATTATAAAGTATTGAAATAACATTTCAGTCCTTTAGTCAATGATTTCACGTATAGGCATATGTATAGGTCTATTATATATAAGCCTGCAGCACCGGAGAAGTTCTTAAGTAAGAAAATAAAGAAGTTCTTAAGTAAGAAAATAAAGAAGTTCTTAAGAAATGACACTGTTCTTAAGAAAATATTCAGGAATTACACTTAAGAACATTCTTAAGAAATTCCTAACTTTTTTCTTAAGAATCTTCCTAAGTTTTATCTTGAGAAAATGTTTGTGAATCCGGCCCCTGGATTGGAACCAGGAACCTTGTTGCTGTTAGGAACAGCACTTACCACTGCAACACCGTGCAACCATATTTTTACATGTGTTGCTAAGAATTTTCTTAAACTTGGATGTAGTACTAATAAAGGCAGGGTTGGTAATTTTAGAAAACTAGCAGATGATGGATTTTCTTTGTTCCTTTTTCAGAGCATTAGTTATTAATTTATGTCAGGACCTAAAGACTATTTCAACCAAAATCTTAAAAAGTGTATCTGGAGAAAATTACCAACACTGCCTTTAACATTTACAATATGGTCAGTCAACCAGGCAAATCCACTAGCTTTCAGTCATGAGGCCAGCGCGAGCAATAAGTGCTCAGGAAAGTGGCGGACACCATTGAAAACACTGTAGAACTGCAGAACAGGCTTTTTAATTTAACATTTCCTATAAATTACACATACATCACCTAACAACCAAAGTAAAACAGAGATATTTAAACAAATCATGAGTTTGGTGGTTGTCAGACGTTATGTTCCCTCACAAATGCCTCTTGGTCTAGCTTTCATTAAAACATACCTAATAAATATATTTGACTTTATGATAATGCAAAAACTAAACAGAGAGGCATTCGTATGGACACTTTCAGTCATGTTTGTCCTAAAGTCGTCAGTTAATATGGTAACTCTGTTAATTGTAACACCAGAACGTCAATTCAGTAACGTTTGATTATATTAAGAGAATCCCTTTCCTTACACTGCTGTAGGATGAAAGTCTGCAAATGTACAGACAGTTTTATGAATTTTTTATGTGTCTTGGTCAATAATGCTGCTGTTTGACAAATAGAGGGCAAGCGCTAATTAGCTCACATTAGCTAGTTAACGTTAGCTAATGATAGTATGAAGATCACTGTCAACTGTCAATTTCAGTGTTCTGTGTAAGCATTGTTGGTTAAAAGGCAGGAATATTTTGATCGAGTTGACAATTTTTGATGTCAGGATTAGGAGAAGTCTGTTCTCTCTGGTACTCTCTCTGTCTTCTGTCTTCTCTCTCTCACTGTCTCTGCCCCCCCCCAACTGGAAACCAAAGCACCGGACACTTTTACAAAAATGCCACTTTAAAAGTCTGTCCCTCATCAACAACACAGAAGCATCAGTCACTTTAAAAAACTAAAATGGACTTCTTTTTTTAAAAATAATACAAAAACAAATATTTATAATTTTTTTCTGCTAAGTAAGTTAGTGCCTTATATTTATTTATGTCAAATCCAAGTCCATGCACATTTGTTGTTGCTGCTGTTGTTTTTTTTCATGCACATCCTTGCACATTATCATGTATATAATTTTTGTATTTTGTATATCTGTATTTTTATTTTTATCCTCTAGTTTTTGTATATATTTTTTTAAATCTTTTTTTACAGTTAACTTACACCGTGGAGCGGAGAGAAACGTTTTTTCGATTCTTCTGTATGTCCAGCACATGTTGAAAAATTGACAATAAAGATGACTTTGACTTTGACTTCTTTTGTTCCCTCACAGGGATAGCTCAGGTGTAACGGCATTAAACCACCAATCTCCTCCTCTCTTGTTTTTCTTTCTCAGATTAAATTCTGTAGAAGAAAAACCCGGGCTCATCTCCTCGTCGGTTAGTGTATCACATTCAACACTAACTGTCTTCCATTTGAAAAATTGAAAAATAAAACTGATTAAAACATGTAGGTGTCAACTGAGAGCGATAACTTCTCAAAAGTGTGCAGCGGTAGAAAGCCTTTCTTGCCCACCAGGTGGGAGGTTCCATATGCATGTGACGTCACGTGAAAGCTATGAATTGACCGAGTGTGCTGCAGGCGGAACAACACGTATATCCTCAAACCAAGTATCTTGCTGACAGTAAAGTTGAGTGCTAAAAAAAATCTAATTATAGCGTACACTTACCTAGGCATTGACTTTTGTGTCTTTTGTTCTTAAAAAGAGCTAAAGTGCGTCGTCAAATGGTCCCGTCTGAAGCAATGTATAGCATAACTTCCGTGCTGGCCTGTTTCTCAATAAAGGGGCCGAGCTGACCGGCATCTCCTGTGGCAAATACATTTACAATTGACAAATACTGTCATGATTTGATCTGGTTTAGTATTTTGTTTCTTTCAGAGTTTAGATTTCATTCATGTTTTAATTTCTCCTGTCTATCCTAGTGTTGCTTGTTTCCCTTGTGTGTTTTTGTCTTAATGTTCCTAGTTTAGTCTTTAGTGTTTCCTGTTTTTATTTTGTAAAGTTTCTCTGTTCTAGTGTGTATTGTTAAATTCTTGAGTTCTCTGTGTCTTTAGTGTTTCGTGTTTTATATTGTAGTTCTTGTCCCCAGTGTTTCTTGTCTTGTATTTTCCTCATACCTCTGTGTGTTTTCCCTCCAGTCCTGATTGCCCTCATTGTGTTCACCTGTGTCATTTGTCTCACCTGTGTCTGATTACCCCTGTCTATTTAGTCTCAGTGTTCCTTCCCTCTTGTTGTCAGTTCATTGTTATATGTTAGTTTTCAGTCTGTTGGTCGTAGTCGTAAGCGGAGTACACACTGCAAGGTAATTCAAGCCGATTTTGGGCCCGATTCGCCCCCTTCCGACCAAAGTCAGCAAAGGCCCGATTATCTGATGTTCCAAAGATTATCTTGCCAGATTCTTCTGTGGTGTGAGGTGTGTTAAGAGTGATTTTACCCTCCCTGATCTGCTCGGAAGACGATCGGGGCCGCTCCGATTTGAAATCGTAAATATTAAACGTGATCAATATTTACGATCAGAGATCCTGTTGTGTGGTGAGAACACAGAGAACAGCCGAGCACGGACTCTGTGAATTGTCATGTGGAACGGAACAATAGCCAATAGGGAAGCAAGCTGACTGAAGCAGGAAGCACAACAAACATTACCATGGCAACAACAGCAATCGCGAAGCATAAGTTAGATGGATGTCATAAATTCAGGACCAACTTGTTTATTTGTGGCAACAACACAAGTGTTTTTAAAACGTGTCCTGTAAAACAAAACACAATCCAACTTACAAGGAAAGGATTTGGACCAAAATGTTTACCGTAATGGATGTACCAGCTAACAGCTAGCCACATTTAGCTTGCCCATCATGTTTGTTTACTGTTAAAATTGCGACTGACCGCAGGAGATTACACGTTGTGATAGTGGAGACTCGGGTTGTCGGCGAATGAATCGGTTAGTGTGTGGTGTGCTGAGTTGATCGTCTCGTTGCACACCACACACTATGAGATCTGAACTGTTAATCGGTCACGATTGTTGTTGTGTGGGGTCTCTCACATTTTCAAAATCGTTTAAGATTTGAAAAATCGTTTAATGTGTGCCAGGCATTACCAGTTTCTCCTCGTGATTAGTCGCGGCTCCGTGTGATTATTTTTAGTTGGATTTTTCGAGTAGTAAGTTTTTGTTTGCCTTCTGCCTTTTTGTTTAAAATAAATAGTTTTGTTTTCTGCACATGGGTCCTCTTTGTTTTTTGAAGAACCATGACAAATACATCATACAACCCCCCCTTCAAAAATACCTAGAATAAAAAAAAACGTGTTGAATTTTATTTCATTTAATAGGAACAATGCATTTTAACATAGCTTCAGTATAGACCATGACAATGATGTATTTCACAGGGAGTTCATGTAATTAGCTAATTTTCAATTCTTGTCAATATAATAACATTGTTTTTCTTTTGTTTGCATTCTTGAACAGTGAGAAATCCGTCATGCAACATGGAAGAGTCTGACATTGGTTCCTAACTGGAAATGATGCAAACAAGCAAGCAAGTGAGTGAACGTGAGAAAAAAAAAAAAAAAAAAAAGTCCTAACCTGCTCTGTGCACCACTGAAAAATCCTGCTGGCCCTGGTTCTATTCCTGCAAAGTTTTGCTCACCTGCACTTCATTTGCAAGGGGGAAATCACCGAAAACACTTGTGTCCCTCTTGCAGCCCTGCAACATTGCTTGCAGTACATCTGGACAGTTCATTGCCCTGCATCTGCTACAGTTCCCTTGCTTGCCTCATGTTAGGAAGGAACGTAATCTCGATTATATGACCCATTTCTTATCACAATTTGTGACTATTATCATTTTACCCTAGTGATAGCATAACTCTGAAATCTCCATAGCCAACTCCAAGCAGTCACCTGCATCATGACAGGAATTAAACAGGCCGCAGTCCATGTCCACGCAGGAGTCATCGTTATTGCTGGGTGTGGTCTCAGATGTGGTCATGACTTGTTTGTAGTTTGGGCAGCAGTGGTTGGTAACTCTCTCGCAGGAAGCTGGTAGCATGAGCATCATATCGTAGAACCGGCAGAAGAGACAGTTCAGGATAATGCCTGCACAGTCAACTGAGGGAGACACATGGTAGTCAGGAGGGACATTTTCTATTTATTTTATGTGAAAATATTTTAGTTTTTAATAGTCCTTTAAAAAGACAAAATTACCTCTTTAAGATAATGTTATATGTTTTGCTCAAACCATGTCTTGGGACATAAATCATGTTGCTATTAAGCGCCTGCTCTTCACTCACATCTTAAAACGTTTTAAAAGCCCCCCTCCCTGCCTTTACACATCAATAATTTAGGAAATCATGCCTTGATCCCTGACAGAGAGACAAGCAAGAAAGCTGTTTGGAGGCACAATCAATTAAAAGAGGTCTCTTCTTTATCTTATGCCAGGAGAATTTCTAAGTTTTGCTGTGGTTGCAGTGTTATCTCAGCAGCCTTTGCCAAATGGTTTCCCCATGGGTGCTATGAAGCATGAGATCATCAAATGACACTGACCATGAACAGACAGATTTTCATCAAAGACATGTTATAGCAAACTCCTAATGGACTTTGCTATAACGTGTCTAAAAAAATGTGCAAAGACTAATGGGGCTACAGAAATCTCTTAATTTATTAGTATTTTTTCTCAATCTGCAACTGCGTCAGTTACGATTTGCAGCTTGGAGAAAATGTGTAATGATATTGAGCTGAAGAGTTCTTAATCAGGACTTTATGGATGATGGGGGATCAGAATATGCGAGTGCATAATATACATTAAAAAAAAAAAAAAATGCCTTTAGAGAGTACATACATTCCTGGTTACGGACAATTCCAAGGGCCATGGTCACTTACTTAATATAAAATACATTTTTTTCATGCATTATGCAATCAATTTAAAGTCTCCAAGATAAAAGGTGTAATTATTTTCAAGCTAAGCTAGAGTCTGACTAATTTTTAAAAAAAAGTAATCCCCATCTCATAATCTTCTAATGCAATGATAATGCAGTAGATACAACCATAACTACCAGAGATATTTCTGGTCCACTGCCCAAGAAGAACTCAAGTAGTGCTTTAGCTCAGCTATGAGCCGCAAGGCTGAAGGTAAGATTCAAAGAAAAAAACAAAACGGTTGATATACAGTACAGTAAATATCATCTAGAAGTACTGTATGTTCAATACAGAGGCAACTGAGTTAACCAGCCATGCAATTTTCCTTAAATCAACAGTAATATAGTAACTACCAAATAATTCACTATGTTTACTGTGGGTTGTAGTCTGCTGTAGAAAGTTTATAAGCAAATTAGATATGAGATGATTGCAAAAAGTATCAGGGTTCAGAGTAACAGTGGTCTTTGAGCAGCATTTGTGTTACAGTTGCCACCCTGTGTTGCTAAGAGGGGCTGAAGGACTACACCAAAGTTTTACCATTCTTTACTTCTCATTTTCTCTCTCTTCTGCTGAATCCAAGTCATTAAAGTTTTCATAATCTCAAACATGTTAATAGAGACAGTTTGGTCTCTTTTTTCTTTTTCAAATAACTTGATACATTTCCACCTACAGTATAGAGTTCATAGGACAAGAACATGTGTATTTAAATTAATTACAAATTGCAGAAGTAGTTTAAGAGCCATTTTGACATATTATCTGGCTCACTTCAAAATAACCCAAATCTGCCATTAAGGTGTGCAAGCTATGTGTTTCATATATATTCCTCCTTTAAAAGCAATACAATCTTAAATAACATTTTTAAAGATATTCAATGAATGAGTGCATAAGAACATAAACAGCCTGTTGTAATCACATATGCTACTGCATCTGCTCTGGCGCATCCACTTTGGTTGCTCTTTTTTGTATTAATTTTTCCCTTAGTGCTGTACTTTCGGTTTTTAAATTATTCACACATTTTCATTATTCATTAAATGAACTTTACTTAAGCATTCTCACAGTATGGTGAGGCATAAAGCTTGCAATTTTATGTTTTTATTCTGCCTGTTGTTTCATGATTATACTGCATATTATTTAACTTATTGCATCAGCAGAAAAACTATGTTTAGTAAAGATTGTTACAAATTAGTTGACTGAGTCTTTGTTTTGTTTTTTTAACTTTTAATAATTTCAATGTGTATTTATCAAGGATAGGTTGGCAACAAACAACAACAGCTGTGTGTGTGCAGCCACAGCCATCAGAGCGGTGTAATGAGGTGCTGATGTCACTGACCTCCAATGTTGCTCTGCTGAGAAGGAGACATCGAGTCTGTGGTGGAAGATGCTGCAGAGAAAGATCTCCTCAAATACATTTTCAAAGAGAACAAAGGAGAATGAGAGCTGTCACATTCTTTTGGTCGCTGTGCATCAGTGTCTCTATTGGTCTCTTCAGGATCAGTTTCTGCAGAAACACCATTTCTCCAGCTGCTGACCTTAGCCTCACTTTGTATCCTTTCTGTCTCAAAGACAAAATATCAAATAAATACAGGCATATCAGTAAAGCTGAACAATGTGATTAGATTGAGTATTAAAGGAGTGCTGTGTGAAATTGAGTGCATCCTGGATAAGGTTTTAAAAAGCAGCCTAGCACCTTCCTATAGGTTCTTGTTAAAATCATAAAAAATGTACAGAAGGCCAGCAGAGCAAGTGTTTGGTTTGTCCATAGCATTATGTAGAAACATGGCAATGCAAAATGGTTGATTCCTCCCTACATACACAACCCTGCTTGGTTTCAAGGCATATACACAAAAGAAAACATACACTGCCAGTAGATCCCTCAACTTAACACACTGAACTCTGAATTGGAGACCAAACCCCCCAACATCTGTTGCTACAAAAGCACGGTCTCACAACTAGTACTGGTACATTTACAGATATTGTTGATTTAAGCTACTGATACTACATAATAGAAATCAATAGGATACAAAAATCCTTACGAAGGACTACACACACACAATGCGACAATACATCAAAAATTAATTCACAAGACATGAATAAAGTAATATGATTTTTTTAAACATATTGCAACCCATTCAAAGCAATACAACACAATACATTATGTAAATCTTCAAACTTAAACTGGTTTAAAGGGCATTTTCACAATCACAAGAGACTCCAGATCTTGGGTAAACCAGACTACTGATAATATTTCCATACTGGTGGCACTGAAGCTAGATTTAGACCAAAATATTTGTTGGAATGTGAAACTATGAGAGACATTTCTGCAGTGAAACAGCACTGTTAATGAGTGAAACCTGTAGAAACAATGCTTTAAAATGTAGTATTACTTCCAACACTTCTCAAACATCTAATGAAGAGTGACCATGCTATTCATCAGCTGTTGCAGTATTAAAATAGGGCTGTTCATGTCACTGTACTCGAGGATCTGAGTCTACACTTTCAGAAGAAACAGAATGTGCAGTTTGGTCGAGGACATTTGGTACCAGTGGACCTGTTTGTTAATATATGATTTAAATAGATATTAATGAATTATTGTGCTCGCTACAGACTTTACTTTTTCACCACCCATTTCAAATGAATAATTCAACATTACTTTCTCTGTTTTTATTCAACTTGTAATGCCTAATAATTTATTTACACCCTGGACACATTTTTGAAAGTTAAATACACTGTATTTGTCTTACCTAAACTGTTTGAAGAGAGATACAAATAGATGTTGCTCAGGGCTGTGTTCATCTGGGCATTTTTAAGATTTGATAAGCTGTTTTTGATATCTATAAAATAAAAAGGGTCACTTTTGTCTCCCTGTTATCACATTTCATCACATTGAAGTTTTCTTTTGTTTCTAATTAGGACTGTCCTTTTTTTCTGTAATTTCTTGGTTATTGAATGAGACATGAAGAAGGTAGAGATTGGTTTTTGAAGTACAACAAGTTTAAATGAACTTCACATCAGTGCTGCCTGTCTGTATGCTTGAGCTGAGAAGCAGTGTGGTGTTCCTGGGTTATCTAATGAATTAAGTAAAAAGGAAAGTTGGTCCATGCCCCTGACCATTGGCTGATAGAAAAATAAGGCCTGCAGGCATATTATGCATTTTTTAGGTTTTGTTCCAGTGTACCTCAGAGCCATGATCACTTATTAGACACCATAGTTACTCGGAGCGTTTTTTCTGATGAAAATTTCCCTTCATGTTTTGAATTAAAATTAGGATTCAGATTTGCAGCACATCAGAAGCATGGAACTGAAAACATCTGCAATTAAAAGAATGTCTCTAAGCAGGGGGCTGACAAAATCCATTTATTTCACTGCTCCAAAATGTTTTTTCTGTGGAAATTAATCTGGAACTGTACTTCTTTTTTTTTTTGCTCAGTAAAGATTTCTTTTTTTAACAAAATACTAGTGTCAAACAAACTACTAATAGTTTGAGTTTCCTTATATCAAGGATCAAGAAGGATGACATGACTATATCATCACAACACAGATTCAAATTAAAACAGTGGATTAATACTGTTGCTCAGATTTTTTCCCCCATAGACCGATGTCTTTTTCACTTACCTCCTCTCACCCACGTAGAACTCTCCTCAGCAGTATTTTCTCTCACATCGGTTGTCAGCATTATTTCATCTTCCATCTGGTCCATTGCATCACAAATAAAAAATACACTTTATATGACAAACTAAAGCCAAAAAGGGGCTGTGCACAACTAAGGCCAGTGTGAATGTATGTTAAACAGTGTTACCACTGTTCTGGATTAGGTTGTCTTGCAGCAGACTGAGACATAATCTCCTCGTCCTTGCTGTGGAGGCAGCTGTTTACCTCGACAAAGCAGAGAGCATCTAGGACAAATTACCCTCAACATTGCACAGGGTCCATTTGGCCTGCTGCCTACTGTACTATAAGCCTCTCAAATGTTCCCATGACGTTGGCAAAAATACGGGAGATCCGCTCCTATCAAGTCATCACAGGGACAAAGTCAGCAACATTTTATTAGCTTGCGCTAGGTTGCGCGATGAAATAATAATGAATACAAAAGCAAATGTAGAGCGTTAAAAAATAAAACTGGAAATAACATGTTAAAACTATTTTCACCTATGCTAATAAATATTTATCATACATTTATCAGGATACGCTATAAAGGAATTCTGCAATTTAAAGTGAGACAATAAGATGGGAGATTTAAAAGTCACCCTAATATATTTGTTGAATAATTATTGTGTGAAAATAAAAGCCAACATTGCAAACATGACTGAAAGAGAAAAAAAGAGCACATGGCCCTTATGTGGGATGGGTCAACAAAGATGAGAAATTAATGAATAGCTGTTGATGCAGGAAGGGGCCCATGGAGAACACCTGTGTACAGGTCCTAGAACTTTGTGCAGCTCCCCTACACAAGTGCATCCAGATACAACACCAGGCCTTCATGCAAGGCTGTGAGACAGCTGAACATATGCATGAGGCAGCCAGCGCTGGTTTGTTTGTCGAGGCAAACACATGGTAAAACATGGATAGCGAGCTGCATTCAAATTCATTCTCAAATTACAAGCCAACCAATTTACTCTTCTAATTAGGCTCACAACTAGAGTTGCATTTTAATTGACGCCCTGCTGTGTTTGCATATGTTTAGAGCACAAGAGCCATGCTAATTGAAAAATTAAGATGTGAGAGCATTTGTCTACTGAGCTCCTTTTATTCTGCACACAGTGTAAATATAAAACCTGAAGAAAACTTCCAGAGTCTTCCAGTCCCACAGAAATGTTCACTCTGGAAATAATTGTGCAAATCTGAGCCTTTTTTCTTTGGAGCTTTGCCTTATATGTGAAGTGACAGCACATATCAGGTACACATATCTAAGTGAAAGCCTTCTGACCTCATCTACTGCACTTACAGTCCACTGCATTATTTACAGCTGTAAACAGGTACTTGCTTCTCATTTCTGGTCTTACTGTGTTTATGTGCAAACCTGTTACCTTTCTTTCTCCGTCTTGATAAGGAAAAAAATATGAAAGCTTGACTGGTTTATCATATTGAAAATAACTATTTGCAAAAAAATGCTGTACTTCATCTATGGTGTGCAACAACATTTTTGAAAATAAAAATGTATCCATCCATCTATCCATTTTCTTCTGTTTCTCCGAGGTCAGGTCGCGGTGGCAACAGGCGAGGTAAGTCAACCCAGACTTCCCATTCCCCAGCAACATTTTCCAACTCCTCCTTCGGAATTCCTAGGCGTTCCTAGGCCAGATAGGATATATCATCTTTCCAGCGAACACTGGGCCTACCCCAGGGTCTCCTCCCAGTTGGGTGTGCCTGTAGGCGTCCAGGAGGCATCCTAATCAGATGCCGAACCCCCTCAATTTGACTCTTTTCAATGTGAAGGAGTAGTGGCTCTACTCCGAGCTCCACTTGAATGTATGAGCTCCTCATCCTATCGCTAAGGCTGAGCCCAGCCACCCTCCGGAGGAAACTCATGTTGGCCCTTACTATTCAAGATCTTGTTCTTTCGGTCACTATCCATAGCTCATGACCATGGGTGAGGGTTGGAACGAAGTTTGACCGGTAAATTGAGAGCTATGCCTTCAGACTCAGCTCCCTCTTCACCACAACGGGTTCAGTACAATGCCCTCATTAAATGGAAATGGTAAATGGACTTGAGCTTGTATAGCGCTTTTCTAGTCTTCTTACCACTCAAAGTGCTTGTACACCGCAGATCACCATTGTCCATTGTCCAGCAGCCAGGACAGAATCCACATTGCTCCTCCTGTATCCGAGGTCCGAAAATCCTCCTTTCCAGCAGCCTAGTGTGGACTTTCCCCGGGAGGCTGAGAAGTGTGAAACCCCAATAATTGTAGCATACCCGCCGGTTCCCCTTTTATAAAAAGGGAACTACCACCCCGGTCTGCCACTCCACAGGCACTGTCCCAGCCCCGACATTGAAGAGGCAACACTAAAAGCAACATAGTCGCACACAGTCCTTTTAAGGGGTACAACAACCAAAATCGTCTCAAAAGTCTTATCATAAATCTAACCTCATGAAAAGCAATGCCAGTAATACCAACATTGTCTATTTCCCAATAACCTTAAAGTCACAACAAATTTGTGAAAATGACTCCCTTAAAGTCTTGGTTAAGCAGAGAAATGTTGTTAGTTTTTCAGCATAAAACCATTCTGTATGTGTGCTCAGTAAATGCTAAATGACTTCAGCATGAATCAGCAAGAAGTTGCAGAGTTATGCATTTTTAAAGGTATATTTTTTTCTTCTCTTTGAATACTAAGGTCCCTGGCAAATAATGTTACTTCATTATTTACTTTCATGTATTTCTTTCTGAATAATGACATCTTAAACGGCAGATGTTTGCTAATTTTGAATTAAAACTACATGGAAACAATGCCAATTCATCTTCTTGCTTATGTTTAGATAAAAAAGCTTGTGGTACGGATGTTAGGTAAGAAAAGGTAGAGGTCCATGCCACCACTAAAACGTGAATTTGGTGGGGACATTTAGCATAATTGAAGTATATGTAGGATAGGGTCTTACAGAAAGTAATTCAGCCAATTCAATATACCTTGGAAGGGCTGTAACTTGACAGTAACTATGCATTGTTGTTTTTTTTGCTTTTTTGTTGCTGCTTAATGTCTTAGTTTGTTAAGCATGCTGCTAGTGCAGAGGTCACCTTTGCCTCTTAATAAGTTCCACAGAGAATATGTGTCATAGTGTGCCCTGGTGATGAGAGCAGAGCCACATGTCACCTTGAGGCTGGATAAGACAAAGGGGGGTATAAGCTGTGCGTTTAAAGGGATGGACAAAGAAATCAAAGAATCCCTTTGTGATGGACAAACTATCTTACTGCTCTAGTAGGAGAGTTTGATTTGGCAGTTTTTAATGGTCTTCATTAAATTCCACAGAGTTTACTGTGAAGAAGTTTGTTCTGATCTGCTTGAAGTGCTGTGCACCTTGTGTGCTCTGTTTCTTCTAAACCAATTAAGAACTCAGTAATTCATTTTCAAGAACAATTTGCTCTAATTGAACACGTCTCTTTCATTGATTTTTTTTTAAACATCTAAAAGGACACCTGCCTGCCTTTTATGACAGTTGATTCAGGGGGGGTTCTCCTTTTGTCACAAAGAGAAGAAATCCCAGTTTCTAAATTAAGATTGCAGATAAATGACCTTATGAGGCAAAGGAAATCAAAGAAGTATGGGGATGGGGCAAATTGGATTCCTTGGCGTCTAACAGTATATAACTTAAACCAACTGGGGATTCTCCTCACATTGGAGAGTTTCCTGAGGCAACTGTCTCACCTGGGACCTCCAGATGATCCATAGGGTGTTCGTAAAAAGCCTTGAAGTTATTCAACCCACAAAAAGGCTAAATAGATTTTTTTTTTCTATTAACATTTAGGCTGTATTGCTCTGATTTCAGAGCTTCTTTGCTGGTTTGAGGCAATCTATTTAATTTTACATTTAATATTCAGTATTTATTTTGCATAGATAGATAGATAGATAGATAGATAGATAGATAGATAGATAGATAGATAGAGGCCTTTTTTTAACTTAATATTGTAGGATTATTATTATCCAATTAAATTTTGGGAAAAGATTTTTACATTAGAAATAATGACATTACAAATTATTACATGTATCCACAATGTAAGTACCTAAATGAGTGGCACAACAACAATACAAGATATACATTATACTTACAAACATAGGCTTTGAATCAGTACAGCATTTTTCAATTTGAGCACACCTTACAGCTTTACACTGACATCATGATAAATACCCATTATTACAGACCAATTTGCTTCTTCAGATAATCAATGTTGGCACTGACTCAAGCTCTGTTCCACAGGCTAAATGTTTGAATTGATCACTGATGCCTTCTCACCAATAAGCAGTTTAAAATGACTAATTGGGTTGGGATAATAGTTGCCCAGGCTTTTGCTATTAGTGTAATGATGATATGACATCAGACATTTTCTGTAACGCATTGTCTTGTTGTTATTGGGTAAGACAGATTATGATTGGGTTTAGTTGGCGCACATTATGAGATGCTCCTTAAGTAGCATACATAAAGCAAAGCTCCTTCCGTGTCAGAGTAATAATAAGGGTTTTGATTCATATATACTTTAGGAGACAAGGTGAGCACCATGTTAGACCTGTGTTTTATTTTATTTGTCCTTGCTATTGGATCATGGATCTTGTACTTCTTTGTCTGTGCACACACCAAAGAGGAATATCTGTCTAGCAAGTCATTTATATGCCAACTCTGTTTTTAGATTGTCATTTTATCTTTCCATTACCATCATTACTACAGGCTCAGATACATCTCCTCACAAGGGTAATTGGGACAGAAAAAAAATGGGCCTCCTACCCTTTAAGTTGGATTTATTTCAAATACTCAAAGAATGTAAATGGTAAATGGACTTGAGCTTATATAGCGCTTTTCTTCTTCTGACTACTCAAACCGCTTTTACACTGCATGTCACACCTACCCATTCACACCCCTTCATACACTGATGGCAGTGGTTGCTATAGGGAGACCATCAGAAGTAACTAATCCCATTCATATGCATTCATACGCTGCCGCCGAAGCAGCAGAAGCAATTTGGGGTTAAGTGTATTGCCCAAGGACACATCGGACATGTTGCTGCAGCAGCTGGGGATCGAACCCTCGTTCTTCTTGTCGAGAGATGACGACTCTACCACTGAGCCACAGCCTCCCCATGTATATACTATATATATAACACTCTGTTATGTTGAAAACATCTGTTGATACACCATGATTATAACAGTGTTTTCTCTAACTCTGTTTTCTTTTGATGGTGTTTTAATATGGAAGATTAAAATTAGTTCAAATCTGTACTCTGTCTACGTAAACCGCAAATCTCCGACACAAACATGAACTTCGGTGTAATGTCAAAGCTTGTGCATACTAGCTAGTTCTAGTGTGAGGCAGACTAAAACATACGCTCATTCAAAAATCCATGCACAGACACATGCTTTTAAGTTGAGTTGGTTCCAACTTCTGATGTGATTTTTTTTCGCTGGTCCTTTTTTCTGTCAGAGCCCCATGAAGTCCTTTCCATCTACAGCTTAGTTCCTCGGCCAAATATTGACTTTGAGATCTGATTATTAAGCAATTTCCACAAAACTTCAAATTACTATCTGAACAATTATTTTAAAGATGTTATAAGACCCAGTAGACCCCTTAGGTCTTGAAACTGATTATGCAAAAAGATAATTGCTATGAAGATTTAAAAGGAATGGAATTGGTTTGACAAACCTATAAGTTGTTAACTACTGCTCAGTGCAAAGAATACATTTGCTGACAAGGCCACAAAGAACCAGTGAACGGGAGGCTTTTCCCAAGTGCTCAGGTGGGCGGAGGTATTGCTCTCTTTATTATCAAAGCTAATAGCATTCCAGATCTATCCTCAATTATACAGAATGAGGTGAACTATTAATTAATAATTCTTCTGATGGATAGATTGTGCCATGTTCAGCAAATGTACACTTCTTAGAGATGAGAGGGGACACAGATGGAGGCTATTGACCAACATTGGCCTTGTTCTTTATCTGCCTTAATAGATGTGTGAGCATTATCTCAGTTTGACACACTGTTATGTTCTCTGTCCCCTGCTTTGCCTTTCTGCCCGGGTTTCATCAGCAGGCGTTCACATTCTTGTGATTTACTGTGTGTAAAGCCAATGTTGTGTAATTTGTGTTTTAAGAAAAGATATTAATCGTTCCCCCCATTGCAGAATATTTTTTATTTTTTTCCTTCCCAGGTTAAACGTACACTGTTTGAAAAATGACACATCTGCAAAGTACTTTTAAGCAAAGGCTGCATTGTATAATTTTCCCATAAAGTAAAAGCGTTTAAGTGTAGAAAGGAGGAATTATATGGCTTTGAATTGCTTCCTTAATAGTGATATCACTTCCCAGAACAAAAGAAGGTGGCTCCACAATGAGCTGAGAAGTGCAGATGCTAGCTCGATTGGCCATTTCCATGGCTTCCATTAAGGTCATGCACTGCGCCATCATGCTGGAGAGTGCATGAGTGACAAAACAGCCAAGATGAATAGAGCACTCTCCCACAAACCTCGTTAAGACTGAAATCACCGAAAAAATAATAGTTATTAAATTAATTGCAGTCATAATCTCGTAAAATATGTGTCAAAAAATTATATGCGGTTCGATTAACACATAACATGAGTGTCAAATCTGTAATAAAACCCTGATCAATAAAACAATAACCATGTTGTTAAAAGCAGTCATTGAAAAGTGTTGCTGGCGGTGGGCTCCAGGGGTGAGCAACCCTTTTAATATAAACGGATTTCATCTTTCCACTGTGTCACCTAAATCACCTCAATGTTTGTGTATACAATTAAAATAAGATAATAAATTGCAGCAATGGATGGATTACGAAGGCTTTTCTCGACCCCATACATCAGGCCTTGACAGTAGCCCAGAAAATGCACGTCTAACAATCTGTTGATTACAATGCGGTGTGAGCAGAGGCCCTGCCGAGTGAAGGTGATGACTGTTGCAAGATACATTAATTTAACATATTGTTATGTTTAAATCGATAAGTTTTAAACGAGCACTAACGACTGCTATTAATTAAACGCTCAGGATCTTTTATAAGAAAAGTTACCACTTGTGTGCTTGATTTAATGAATGTTTTATAATTTCATTTTTTCTGCCTTGACCATTATGCCCAAATGACTTATTTTATCTAGAAAAGAACTAAGGCAAGCCATGGTTTATTTGCAATGCTTAGAGGATGATGATGTGTCAGTTGAAGGGCATATTTGTTTAAAGGTATATACTGGAGTTACCATGCCTATTTCTTGATACAGATGTTCTACCCTTTAACCCTATTGACATGATCTCAGACATCACCTCCAACTAAGGCCATTTAAATTCTATTAATTTTATTTGTGTGCCTTTAAAAATTTAAAAATGAAATTGAGAGATGTCTGGGAAAAAAAAGTCTGTGCAAGGAGATTAGATTGCAATTAATTGCACTGCAATTAAAATGTGAATGTAAAAGTATATATGGTAAGAATTAAAATTATGACTGGCTGGAAGTGTAAATTTCACAAGTGGAGTGAAAGTGTGTGTTTGTGTGTGTGTGTGTGTGTGTGTGTGTGTGTGTGTGTGTGTGTGTGCGTGTGCGTGTGCGCGTGCGCGTGCGCGTGCACGTGCGCGTGCGCGTGTGTGTGTGTGGTGGGGGTAATGCCTGCACAATGTTTGAATATAGCAAGCCTTTTCCTAAATTGTAATTTATGTGTCCACCGGTTTCTTCTAATTGAGCAATACTTCTGGGAAAACATGTTGACTTCTCCTCTGTAGAATGTATGTTATTCCATTACTGAGCACAGATAAACTGCCTTTTGTGATACTGCTAGAGGAAGCTCTTTGCTCTCAAGCTGCCATTGACAAAACATGTCCTACATTGTGCTAAAGTAATAGACCGGTTTATCAGCTTATGTTGAGAGTAGGTATAGGCTAAGTATGGTTGAGAGTCACAATTACCAGCAGACACAACATGATGTTTGTGTGCTTATGATTAATGCGCTGGATCAATGTGAGCCACTGCAAAGAAGCAGTGTGAGATATCTTTTTCTCCCTCTTTCTTTTTTTCCAACACACACTGCTATTAGCTAAATTGGATGATCAGCGGGGGAATTCTCCATCTCCCTGGGATTTTTGCTCTGGTTTGTAGATTTAGCCTTCAGCTTTGAAAAACCAAACTAGAGGAGTCCTTTATCCAGCGGCTGGCTGTTTTCAATTGAGTATTAAAGAGAGGACCAGATGTGGGAGGCTGACTTTTTTTTTTACCTGGCAAAGATAAATATGTTAAGAATTCTAACATCTTACTTCCTATCCTATCAAATAAAGCAACCTGTCTTTAAAAGTGACAATATTTCAGGCCTTAGTAAGATCTTTGCTGTTGTATAGTGTGTAAGAAATATCATTTACTTCCACCAAACACCAAAAAGAGTAGATTTATTGTCTAAAAAGTGTGGTTCCATTTTCTACCTTCTTGCATGATATGTTGCTTTGCAGAGCTTATGAGAGTATTGATACAACTCTTGTGTTTTTGAAGTCAAATGGTTCTTACAGACTGCTAGTTGAAGTTGTAATACTTACACCCCTGTTACAATATGTATCTTCAGAGCCAGTGATGCAGAACAGCGCTGTGTGTGTGTACATGTCTGAGTGTGTGTGTATGTGAAGCTCCTGCTGTGTGCTTACACGCTGTGCCTCTCGCGCTTCTGAAATGCCCTAATTCAATGTGAATTCACACACTGGGACATTAATATTAAGCCATTATGGATGCAATGTGAAAGTACAACGGTGCAATGAAAGCAGAGCTTCAATACTGTGCTCTTGCAGAACCCCAACTGGTAGGCAGAACTGCTGGTTGGCGGGAATCTGCAACCAGCAGCCAGTTAGCTTAGCTTAGAATAAAAGGGTAACAAACATTGTTGTCAGGGCCAACAGAAGTTTGAAGGCATAAAGCTTCCTATGTATAATGTACAGTATATATAAGATGTATGTCAGTACTATTACAATATGGTAAATCTTCCCTCTAAGCTAGCTTAAAACTGCATTTTATGAAATAGTTTTTTTTCTTTAATGACCATCACTACTGGTTATAAACATTTAATGCCTCAAAGGACATTCTTAATGAAGCTGGGTTGTTGAGTGTGACACGGAGCTTACCAATAAAAATGACTAGTGCACACTCATCTTTGATTTAAACGCACAGTATGTAAATTCCGCCGCCAGGGGGCTCTCATTCAAAACAATAACAAAAGATGACGTTGAGGCTGGTGGGGAATAATGAGAATGAAAATGAACTCTGAGTTAACCGTAGTTAAGACCAACGAGCAAAACAGACCTGAAGAAGAGAATATGTTTACCGACGGTGTACCCAAGTATATTTTACATTACATTTTTATCACATACAGCAACAGTACGGCAGATTTCAGTAGCAATGACCACTTCCTTCCTGATGTGGCCGCCATGACAAATTAAGGATTTCTCTGGCTTTGATGACTGTTGGAAATATCAGAGGTAATGTAAGTACTCAACAACATAAAATATACCGATATATAAAACATAGGTTTTGTCCATTTTTTTTTATAATTTTAGATATTTTAGTGTAAAACATTCTAATAAAATTCGACATATTGTACGTTTAAAAGGATTTTACAATAATATCTGATTACTTATAAGTCATGTATCTTCCATGGAAAATGCCAATATATGGTTTGATTCAAATTCCATACGTTTCAGCAAAAGGAGTGTTTTTTTTTTCCAGCTTCCTGAATGCTTAGCCCCGGAGACAGAGAAGAGGCAAAGAATTAGCCATCAACCCTTCGGCAGATTCAGTGGTCAATAATTGAATGAGTGAATCCTATTGTCCAATTACCCAGATTATCTGTGGCTACTCCTCTCATTAAATGCTAGGGAGGAAGTAGAATAATTAAAAAGATTTGCAGCAGCGGCATTTAATGAGTGTGCTGCTTTTGCCTGATATACTCTTCAGTACCAGTGAGATCATGTGGGTTTGGAGGCAAAGGAGCAGCCAGCTCCTCCAATGCACCCTCCCTTTTTCCTTGCCCTTTTAGGCTCTACTCTGACAGTGTGAAAGGATTCAGCCCCAGCTAAGCACGGAGAAACTCCCACCATAGCCTGGAGAGCTCCAACTGAAGCATTCCGGCTGTGTATCATTTGTAATTTTTAAAATTCACCCTCTGTAAATGGGACCACCTTAGAAAAGGTATTTCACCTGGATGGATGTGATTAGGTGGGCATGGCAGTTTATGCTTCAGGGAGCTGGATGGGCTTTCCTGTTTCCTTTTCAGTGACAGCCTTGTCCTCATGGAATACAGAAAATACCAAGCTAATGCATTGTTTTAGCCCAACCATGATCTTTTCACTAACATTACTTTGTGGTTTAGTTGCTAAGGTTTTTTAGTCACAGTTTGGTTAGGTATAGTTGCCAAAACTATTCGGTTAGGATTATGGTTATGGGAAGAATAATCTGTAGGTCTGCAACACCACCTAGCTATAATAAGACTTTTTTTTGGTAAATCCCTAGTGTAAACCTGCAACATTTGTTAAAGAAAAACGTTGCTATGCTAAAGTTCATAGTAAAAAAATTAAATAGTGATAAATTGCTGTCAGGGCCACTTGCAGTTGGGACAAATTGGCTGGGGAAGTCCACATGAGGAAGAAATTTGTTGCACCATTCATCTTGGCCACGAGACTTTCCCCCACACCTAAAGTTTAAAGCACAACTTTATTTAGCACTGACTCAATAAATAACAGCAGTGAAATACGGTGGAAATCTTTCGATGTAGGGGCTTGCCTATTTCTAATGATCAGAAAGTACATACATCACACGGTCAAGTGTGCGTTTGTGTGGTGTGTCTGTAGTGTCCTCGTTATACTGTTAACATGCTTGAAGTGTGC
The DNA here is from genome assembly GCA_020745685.1 of Tautogolabrus adspersus. NCBI lineage: Eukaryota > Metazoa > Chordata > Actinopteri > Labriformes > Labridae > Tautogolabrus > Tautogolabrus adspersus. The sequence goes on along the minus strand of CM036538.1, from coordinate 8,979,781 downwards.
AGGAAAGAGCAGAATAGAAAAGATTCATGTCTCAAAAGAAGCTGTCCAAAATCATGTCAGTGATGAAACAGCTTACACCTTCTTTCGTCACATCTCACATCAAGAGCCACTATTCAGCCTTTTGACAATGTAAACCTAACATCTTGTGTTTATGGAACTACTTTAGTGTTGTCAATATTATTTTAAATGTTTAAATGCAGATTGCATAGGACAAATGGCTGGGCTTTGGAGCTACAAAATGGATAAGCAAAGAGATGTTCAATGAAATACCGGAAACCTATAAGTTAATTGAAACATATTGAAGGTTAAAAATGAAAAGAAATAGATGGACAATGACTCAAGCCTATTTCTGTGTAGTAAAAGTCCAATACATGTATATCTAAATGTTCTTTGACAATGAACCCTAGAAACAGAACAATATTGATCAGCCAAAGTTACACTGATGACATTGCTTCGTTATAATAAAAATTCATACAGTTCATTTGGTGTTAAGCTTTTCTTTTGACCAGAAGAAGATGAGAAGAAATGATTAGATAGTATTATTGGTATCTATAACTTAAAAAATGGAGGTACCCCTAAAATTTAAAAGGGAAACTTTTACAAGCTCACAGACAGAGACATATTTTTCCATCTTGTGCAGCTTCAAGATTAAGAGCTGTGTAAAAGGTGACGTTAGAATGTCAGTGATGATTAATCACACTTATCCCTGATCTGTTGTGGCATTTCTAACTGGGTCACTTGTAAAAAGATTACTTCTGATATGAAACAGTCCGAGGATGATCTCTCAGAGTATAATCTGTCACAGTGATATCACCACATGTTAGAGTAAAGCAAATCTGCTGCTGCAGCTGTGTGTGTGTGTGTGTGTGTGTGTGTGTGTGTGTGTGTGTGTGTGTGTGTGTGTGTGTGTGTGTGTGCGCGTGCGTGCGTGCGTGCGTGCGTGCGTGCGTGCGTGCGCGTGCGTTCGCGCGCGCGTGCGTGTGCGTGTGTGTGCATGTGTGATTGTTTGTCAGTGGTCACCACAGTCGGATGTGTTTATCCGTTTCAAATGCTGGGTTCAGCTTTTCAATCTAAAAACTTGAAACTGAGAATAATAGGTTGGTTGTTTAAAACTGACTAGAATATGTTTTCTTAGGATATCTTTTCTTCTTCACCTAAATTCCTGTTCATGATGTCTGCAGCAGAGCACATAGTTCAGAGGTCACACCGGAGGAAGCAAGGGATTTATCAGTGCTAGTTGGAATTGGATTGACAAACAGTTGTTGTGGAGGAAGTGGGAGTAGCCCAATCATTCCAAGTTCACTTGCTTTGTCCTCTTAACTTTACGAAGAACAGAGTTCTGTCTCAAAGTTGAGTTGCTCAGGCCAAGGATTTTCCTTAACCTCTTTTGAGAAATGGACCGCAGGGTGAATTCATAAAAGAGCAGTCTGTTGAACAATTTGTCTTTTGACAGGAGGGAACATTGGAAGCCACCAGAGGGTGGTCAGTGGTGAGTGGCACAGGCGTGCCTAAGGCAGTACCTTCAGGCAATTCTTCCTCATGATTTGTCCTGGACCAAGAGAGGAGGGAGTGCCAGCGTGGGCCGCCATCTGGCCCAGGCCAGGGAATTGGGTGTTGAGGTGCAGGTAGTGGCTGCACGTTTGGTGTCAGTATAGCTCCATTAGGGCTGTTTGTGAACAGATGTTCTGTGGTGTGTTTGTACCAGCACGGCTCAGGAGGGAAGACGTGTCTATCAGTGACTGGAGGCTTTAAGGGGAGCAGTAGACTCTGACCTTGAGGCTGCTGCTTGTCAATCCATGTCTCCTAAAGCCCCGTGAGACAACAAAACATGGCCCTATTTAATTTTTATATGAATTTATTAAAGTGTCATCCAAAAATAAGTTACAATACTGATAACATTTCTGCAATCCTGATAAAAGTTCCACCCTCACTCTCAAAATGTACCACCAGTCAGTGATCAGTTTCTATTTTCCTTAGTCTGTATTATTAACAGAGGACAATGTAAAATGCAAGGGCAAGAGGATCTATATCCTCTGTCTCTATCATCTGGATCCCAGCGATCAATAAGCGTTTAATCAGTCAATTATATGGCACTCATTTAACAGCCTGCTAGTAGAGGCCTCTCAGAGCACTTTCCCATGAAAACATGGGCTATAGGGAATTTATCTTCTGGAAAATGTCAGAGCAGGAAATTACGTTTTCAGAGGAAAGAATCCACATGTACGGGGGGTAGAAAGGACAAACCAAAGAGCTGCAGTTGACAGTTTTAAAGAGAAGACTTTTGACCCGATTTAAGTAAACGAAGAAAGAAGCTTTGGAATTGAAAATGAAGAGAATATTTAAGCATTTATGATAAGAATTCCATAGTAAGGGATCTTTGTAACAACTTTTGAGTGCTAGTGTGCTGCTCTCAGTGTCAGTTGTGAGCTATGCCCTCTCTCAGCATTGTACTTATTAAACAAATATTCCTGCCTTCTCAATACCGTTAAGAACCAGAATTTCCCCTCGGGGATTAATAAAGTATATAAAAAATAAAAAAATAAAAATAAAACACATTTTTCAAAACTGAACTCTGTAAGCAATTATTTGTTCATTAACTTGTAGCAACTGGCTTTGTCAAAGATAGTTTAGCTTACATGGTATCAACAAGAAACCAAATATAATAGGACATAGTGTGAGGCTTACATTTTTTGTCCATATTTGAATTGTTTTGGAGCAGTATTATGGACACTAGCTGGTGTAGAGGGTACATTACAGCTCCTCACTCACCTATAAAAACTAACATCTGTCGAAGCATACATTATGTTTAAAAATAACTGTACAGAGATCACCGCCTAAAGTACAGTCAACCAGATGTCGTTGTAAAAGTGCCAGATGGAACAATGAAAGCGGGATTGGAAATAAGAAAGCACTGTGAAAGGTCAGATCAATTAAGAGAGCTGTGTTGGCTGCCATATGACAATTAAGGCACGTTCAAAGCTCCTGAGCTAACGGAGTGAGTGGCTGTTGCAGTGAGGAACTTCTTGGGGGCATGGAAACGTGTGCATGCAGGATGGGGGAGCTTCCTGGACTGAAGTGCATTTACACCAGGTCAAGGTTAATGACCCGCACAGATAAACCTGATAGAACGCCTCACAGCACTGCTCATGACCTTTGTCCATCAGTATTAAGAAGCCAATAAATTATAGCTGTGACTTTAAGTGACATTGGAATTGACTCTGCACTAATGAGAGAGAGAGAGACAGCAGCAATGGACAGAGAGACAGAGCTGTGGGTATGAGAACTGAATGCAGGTAATCTTGAAGTTTGGTTGTGATAAGAAATAATTTATTACATAAACATTACAAACAAAGCACAACATCTAATTCCCCTGATTCTGCAGTGTGTCAATTATGATTCCAACATTACATCTGACACAAATGCATGTCCTCTCAGCTTTATTTTATGCCTCCTAACTAGGCTATAACAGGCACCATGTCTCTGCTTTCCCAGATGTCTGCAAGCTTTCCTCACATCAATGAGTGCACATAAACCACAAGGGGGCAATAGTTGCATTGTTTGTCTGCATCCTCCCCAGGCACATCCACTTGATTAACATTTGTGTTTTGCATTTGCACATTTGGATCAAGTACAGTTTAGTTCATTTACATTACATGTAAGCAGCAACAGTAATAAGCTGTTTCCTTTAGCCACAACAGCTCACACTGTGGATAACAGGACCACAGGCTCTTTATGTTACTATTTACATGCTATATAAAATAAGACCTAAACAGCAGCTTCTCTTTTAAAGATTGATTGATCCAGTGCTTATCTGTTAATTTGAAAACATCTGTTGTCCTGCCTGCTCTAGTTTCATTGAAGCCCTGGATTACAAAGCAACTGTTTTGGTTGTCAAGGTTGCTGTTGTACAGTTTGGTACTTAAGGCTGTGAGGAAGGAGATCCTTTCCCCAATTAACACTCGGGACAAGACCATTTAGAAACGTCTTACACAATTTGTTCTGTCGATTCCTCCAAAGTTCTGCTGTAAGCAATTTAACAGTGTGCAAACGGAATTATTCATCCCATTAAAGATAACATATAAATGCAGCGGTGACAGAATTTAATGCACCCATGGAGATAACCTTTATTTACCCATGAATAAGAATATGTAGAGCTACTTTTGCAAAATGGGATCGCTGTAAAATGATTCTTTTGAACTCTGTCCCCACCACACTGAGAAGGATATATGTTAGGTCTGCTAATATCTCCATTGGCATGTTCTTAAATATAGTTTTAATTATAGATAAGGAATGCCTGTGATAGCACAACCCTCAAAGCTCACTCAGAATGTTATTAATGTAGAGTTTTTATACAATCATGTTAATGTGTTTTTCCCCCAGAAAGCCCAAATTGTTAATATTCTCTTTTGCTTTGCAAATTCTGGAGACTAGATCTTTTTGTCATTTATGCTGAATAAGTTTGGAGTTAAACCTTTAAAGCATCATCACCCTCAGATTGGTTATTATCTGTAGTTATTATACAGTTGACTACGACAGGGCTCATGTTACAGTGTTTTCTGTCCATTGACGTTTGGGCCACTCTGATGGAATGTTGGAATTAATTATACAATCTGTATAATGGACGAAGGCACATATAGACATGCAGGGCCCAACCAAGTGGCGGCATCCTGCTGCTCTCATTGTCCTTGAGGAACTCTCTTCCAGATGTTCAAACTGATTGGAGGCTGACCTTTCACCTGCTCCTAATTATCATCTGAATGATAACATGGCCTGGATCAATATTTCTCAGCGCAGTTTGAAGATCACAGATAATAGGCCACGTTGTTGACAGAGAGAAAATGCTAATGCAGTTAATGTTCAATAATTTGGTGAAAAAAAAGGATCTGTTGTGTGGATATTAATGATGGATATTTACTCCAAGCAGGCCAATGAGAGAAAAAGACTGAAATCAAGGAGTTTTGGAGTCCATTTAAACAAATGTACTGCTTATGCTGGAGTGAAAGTGTAAGGCAAAGAACCCTCCCTGAGTATTACTAGTGATGAGATAAATGGAACTCTTTAGAGCAGTGACTCCCTCAATGCCCTCCCTGCGCTGTTCTGTAGGTGCACGTGTGTGGTCAGATAATGTTGATACTCAATGCAGGCATCTCTACAGTCATCTAACTCAATGTTACTGTGGACTTCATGGTTTTATACTTAATGTTTACAGCACACATTCAATTATATATTCTCTGTGATTACTTATTTTAGATCATACAGTATATTCTGCGTGAGCTTGATCCCACCCTCAGTAGTATATATATTGTGATTACTCCATTAACACAATACTGACATAAATCACAATTTGAATTTAACATTTTTTGCTGACTTATAAAAAGTGATTTTTATTCCTTGCAAATGAAAGGTTTAAAATACAAAACATCTAAGCATCTTATACGATATATTTAAACCTTACATATTTTTTTTAAATAATAATAACAATTAAGAATAGTCTGTGTTGTTTTTTTTGACAGATTAGATCTGACCAGTCATATTTCAAATGTGTAGGTGTATAAATAGTTGGACCAGATTTGTGTTCAATTCTTTGAAAAGCTAACCAGCTGCTGGGTGTAGGTTCATATCAAGGCCAATCTATAGTCAAAGGAATAGTATTCATTTTCATATCTGCGTGCACAACTTCATAAAAATTGCTTTATTGAGTTGCTTGTTAAAATTGTTGTCAGAGACACAGCACCCTCTAAACTTAGAGTGAAACTTATTACTTAGGGGGGATATGTAAAAAAGTGAAAAATGTTGAAAATCAACTAAAAAATATTGATCAATGTGTTTTTGCTTTCCAAAGACAGCCTAAAACTAAAATGGTCACTAGGCTGCACTCTGATTCTTTCTTTCTTTTGCCTTGTGTCCTCTGTTGCTGTTCAGCGCTGTGTTCCTGTAGTCGCTAATGATACTGACTTACTGGTAAAACAAATCCCTACTGGATCCTCCGCATCGCAACCCTCCACTATAATATGTGTTTTTCTCTATGATGTTGACAGAGCTCAGCACTCTCTGACTGACTTAATTCACAATTATTCTTCTAAACCTCTGCTCATAGGGGCAACATCTTTTTTGTAAGAAGCTGAGGGTGTAGGGTTTAAAATCATGAAGCCAACATGTCAGTAAGGATCCCATCCCTGATTTTGCAAAGGTGAATAAAACATGTTGCAGGGAAACAGGCAGAGATGCTGAATCAAAGAAATATTAGCACAGGATTTTATCAGGATTTTTAACTATCCCATTCCAGCTTAAATGATATACATGAGCAGTGAAGAGAGAGGGGAAGGACTGTTTATATGTGTGTGGGAGGATGTGATCTTAACAAGATGGAGAGAGATGGAGCAATACAATTTATTCCTTAAGTGAGATAAAGGCCATATTGCCTACCATTAACAGAGCAGAACATCGACAGGGGCTGATAATTAAGTAATCCACGAGAGCATGAGCAATATAGGACAATCACTAACATCCTCTGCTCTTTTGCTACGTCAAGCCACTCACTGTTTTTTTTCTCCAACATCATTTCAGATTATGCTGGGAAATATTATTGCATTGTGATTTGAAACTGCTGCTTTAAAGGAAAATGTTCTGCTCACAGCTCCAAACGAATGATTCCAGTGAGATGAGCTCATTACAAAGACGCGAGTCGCCTGTCACACAGATTTGCTTCCTTTGCAAACTTTTAGTTTGAGCTGATGAAAGTTGTTATTTTTAACAACTAGTATTAGTGGTGTAAAAAATGAAACACATATTTGGTCTGATGCATAATTCATACTGTAAAATCTTCGCCTTCTATAATTAAATGTAAATTTGTTGTCATTAAGTTTTGGAAACAAATCCTGATCATCATGTTTTATTCAAGTATTTAGAGGAAATATGATATCAAAATTAGAGACACACCTTTTAGGATCGATACATGGCATGTTTCAAGCATGTTTATTCAATTACATTTTTGTAATTTGCAACATTGCAAGTGGTGAAAATGTTTGACTTTAATAGTAAATAACTATTTTAGAAATTATGAGCATTATGTTGTCACATAGAAACCTTAAAAATATTGCCAATTGTGAACAGTGTAAATCCATCAAGAAAAAAATACATATCAGAAAACTGTCTTTGTGTGTTATAATCATCTAAAAGTTATTTGAAGTAAGCTGATTTACCTAAAAAAAAAAAAGATAGGAATCATCTACCTCAAAGTACCATCACTGGTTGGATACATATTTTAAAGTTTGTACAGTAATGAATCGTTACTTTTCAGTCTTTCATTCAACATGTAAAAATAGGGACTAACTATGCTTTTTACATTTTTACTGACTTGAATACAATCTTGCTGAGATCTCAGGATTGACATTTTTATACTCATATTTGTCAAGTGTGTTTGTAAGTTGTATTTGTATATTTATATAAGAACACACTGTAATTTTGAATCATAAAATAAATCAACAATAATCACGTTCTGGCCTTTTAATAGCTCATACCGATTTGCTGTAGAAAAAAATGTGAGCTGTTTTTTTCATACATTTACAGTTTGTGTTAGATAATCAACATTATCAACTGACTTGTAAATAAGAACAGCTGAATAATTCTCCATAAAATGTACTGAAAGACTAAAAAAATTATCAGCTAAGATCATTTTATGTCATTGCCTTACTCGACACACTTTCGTGTGCTTGCTTCACATTCGGAGAAATGGTCAATCTGCTTTTCATCATGTTCGTCCAGTAGTCGCTAAAATATTCATTCACATTGCAATTTACAACAATCTACAATTTAGGACAGCAGTCTGTATCATCCATCTTCCTGCTTGTCCAAATGCATTTTCATTGTCTCTTCAAAGACACTGAATCCAAGGAGGTTTAGGACAAGACTCTTCAATTTTTTTCTCTTGCTTCCTTACAAACGGTAACATTTTAATTCTTTCTTTCATCCCTCAAGACTGAAAATACAATTTCATGATCACGTCGCTGTGAGAGCCATGTTTAATAATTCCCAATTATGCAGCCAGGCACCTAGTCCTCAGTGTGAGCCCCACCACGCAGCCTGTGCAGCAGCTTGTTCACTGCTGTGTGTGTGTGTTCAGTCACCTTGATATCATCGATGAGCATGTTCCCCCATCTTAGCAGGACTTATGCTGTTGTTTTAATAATACAGTAAGGTATTGTCCAGGAGGGAGTTACTCTGTGTCTCTGGTCCCAGCCTTTTTTCTCCAATTTGTTACGGAGTTTACCCAAACATGGAGCATGGGGGGTCTCCGGCTGTGCATGTGGCATATGCACATGGACAGTCTGCATCTTACGTGGGCATGTAATGAGAAACTTTTTTTTGTTTCTTTTGAGTTTTTAAACTTTTTTTCCAATTTTTAGCACACCTCAACAGTGGAAAGAGATCTAATAGATATAATAAAAAACAATAATAATACCATCATTCAGGTTGATGCCCATTGGCTACATTGGACTGATCTCACACCTTGTCTTGTTTATGCATTTTCAACTGAAAATTACACAACTGCCCGAAGAGGATACAAATTCAGCTTATAGTTGATAGTCAACATGATTTCTGAAATCATTTGAAGGTGGAAAGAATTAGATGTTTTACTTCAGGGTTTTTTTCAAACAGATTAAACTATGTTCAGTAAGAGAGAGAGTCCTGTCTGGGATTTTAGTGTAAAGTATTGTTAGCAAAATCAACTTTAAAAAAGAAAGAAAAGTTCCTCATGGTTTTATACCAATGTAGATGAAATAACCAAATCATAATGCATTGTTGTGTTTGTTGCATTTTACTATTGCAGCTGATTTTTATTTTATTTATATATCATGAATTTGTTGCTTTGTAGAAACAAATACATGTGCAAGCAGTAAAACTGCAATGTTTCCTTCTTAAATATATTAGAAGAAATATTTACTGGCATCAATAAGTAATCCTCAAATGAATTACCTGAAATTGTAATTGAGTAGATGTCATTTGTTATTTGTTACATTCAATACCTACTGCTAAAGAGTTAACTCGAGAAAAGGGTTGAATGACCATTGCTCAGGAAAATATATTTTTTTAATTTGAAGTAAAATAACAAAATTAATCAAAGGATGTTGCAGTTCTACAACCAGCAACTTAGTAAGTTGCCAATAAGCAGCTTACCACATGAAATCACTCAGATAATAAGGAGGATGTGTTTTGTTATGTCTTGGCTCAGTTTGTAAACACATACTGTAAGTCATCCAGAGTGTTACAATGCATGCTTTCTTTCACCCTACAGCAATGCTTTATGTTAGAATATTGCCTCAGCGAGTTTATTTTAGTTTCATGGTTTTTCCGTGAATATTATAAAGTAAATAGTATATTTTGCTACTTTTTACAAATCAACACCAACTTCATCTTAATGAATGAGGCTATATACTGGGATGGGAATGGGATGGGTACAAGAAATAACATAACACCCACCTGAACCCGAACATGTACAACCACGTACATGGTTGTAATGTCTACGCATATATGGGTAGACAGTGAAAGTATTCAGGATAGGTCTAAACACAGTACTGTTCAGTTGTTTATTTTCTTGGGTTTCTTACTTCCTTTGTCTTTGGCATGTCTTCTTTCATACTTGAGTCCATCTCCGTATGGAAGAAAGCACAAAAATAGTGATTCCAGGTTACGTTGGGGTCAAAAGTCTGATCAGATATATGTTCTAAATTTATAATGTGTACATTTTTTCAAGTCAGTTCATATGAAGATCAATCTTTGCATCAAATCACTATTATGCTCTCAACAATTGTGGAGCATTGTTATGAGCCTGCTGTGCACCTGCCTGGCATGAAAACATTTAGTGCAACCTTTTCTCACGGAATGTATTGTGCACTAAGATGTAGGCTGAATTTCTGAGAAAACACGCCTGAGGGTGCTCAAAACTTTTTAAAATCTCATTTAAAGAAGTTTCATCTCCTTCCTCCCTCAATTACCACATCATTGTTTCTCATGATCAGTGTAGTTTTTATTGTATTATATTGCTTGCCAAACCTAATTTTTCATCACATTAAGCAGCAGGGGTTTGATGACAGTTTTTTTTAAGTGTGTCATTTCATTCACAATTCTTTGAAATTTCGAAACATAAAACCTAAACTGTACTTGTCAGAAAGAGCAGCAGCACAGTGTATGTGACTTGAGCAGGAAACAAGAAATAGTTTATGTACAGAGTGTATGAGGTCAGTTGTGTAAGAGCGTTCACCTAGGTATGTGTCATTGCATTAGATCTTGATCCTTATTTTGTACTAATGTGCAGAGCTGTGCAGGCTCTTCAAAGCAATCTCTCTCCATATGGTGTGGTGTGCAGTGCGCAGGTCAACTTGCAGAGCAGCTCTAGAGAGGAGAACATTCTCCCTTTCCCATTGTCTGACCACAGCGCCTGCAGAGAGTGCCTGCCGTTTTCAGGGCATCACTGCCAGCCCCTAATATGGCAAATGAATGCATGAGCGAGTACAGGGGTGAATAACTGAATGAATAACCAAAGACAATTTACATAATTGCATGTAGGGTATGTATTCTCTAACGTTTCATCAGCTATTTGCATATTCACGCTCTATAGAAATTATTCGGTCAATACTGTAGATCCATCATGTAAATAAAACTCCTTTGAATTAACAGAAAAAAGGGGGAGAAAGAACTCACACAATAATAATGTTAATGATGTTTCATGCCCTGAGGAAAGATCTCCTCCCAGCCTCTAGAGCAATCACCAAAAGAATAAGAAGCATGATCCTATGAATTCAGGTATGACATGTTTGCTTAGTGGTAATTTTTACCTGGTTAAAAAAAAGGCTTCAGTGTGTTGTGTGCTTTTTTTCTTTCTTTGCCTGCAGCATTGATCTAAGCTCAAACAAACCATCCATTTCACCCATTTCAAATGTCAAGGGGTCTTTGTTTCACACATGTGATCACAGTTTGCAGAAACTCGCTGCTAATTGTTGCCACTGTCTTGTTGCATCATTTGAAGTGCTATTTTCCCTCATGTCGCCCTCATCTGTTATCAAGATAGACACTGCGTTTATGTGCGTCGACATCTTTTGAACTATTCAAAAGCCCCAACATCACTCCATGTTCCTTTTGTTGTTGTTTTAAACAGGATAACCTTCACATCTCTTGCTTGAGATGAATGCAGGCTGGTTTGCTGGTGGTGGTGGAGGGGAGGATGCAGGAGGTTGAAGTGACGAGAGTGGCAGATGAAGAGGGAGACGGGGAAAAAGGTGGATAAAAGTGTGTGTGTGCGTGTGTGAGTGTGTGTGTGTGTGTGTGTGTGTGTGTGTCTAACCTTCACCTTTTGTCTCATTGCGTGAGGCTATGGTGAGTGCTGGAGGAGGACGTGTGAAGAGCCGGACCCTTGCCAGCAGAATAGCACCCCTGCCTGCCTCCCCCCACTTTTCAGTCTTCCTGGCCTGCAGCGAAAAACACACATTTTCTCTGTTAGTGGAGGTTTACACATAGGGGAACCAAAGACATCAAAAGCCTATGGCTAGAGTTTGTAGTTGCATTTGACCAGGTCAGTCGATGTTGTCAGATATTACACAGGGTTTTCCTGCATTCACTCTATCATCTCATTTTGAAGCTCTCAGAATACAAGCTTTTGAAGTCTCATGTTTCTTGTCATACTTATAATTCTCTTGTTTGTCTGTTATAATTCAGCATCTCATGAATTAGTCATGAGAATAACGGCTTCCATTTAGAGGCTTTAACCTCTGAAAAATTCTACTTGGATGACTTGGCAGTGGCACACGCACGCTTGCACATATCGGGAGGGTGCTGTAGGCGGGAGCCTTGGTAGACTTGCAGTGCTCTGTCCACAGATGGGGGGGATGTAAATGAGATGGCCTGCAGTCCTTTGGAGGGGTTTGCGCTGCTGATCATTGTCCAGCGCATTAGCACCACTCATTCCCTCCCGCTCACATGTACAATCATCTCATCAAATGCAAAACAGCAGCCTTTCAGTTTAAAAAACAACAACAGCTGCAGTAATGAAACACTTACTTTAAATGTGCTTCAGGGTAGCTGGATGGTGATGGAGAGATGCATTTTTAAAAGATTATCATGAAAAAGGAGGGCTTATTGAACATAAAAACACGCAGACTCTCCAAAATGTTTTGTGTTCTGTTGTCAAAAGGATGATTTAATGATTGGTGATGATTTTATTATAGTTATTATAGTAATTCTTTTCATTAACTTTGTCAAAATGTAAGAATGCTAGTATTTAGGAATTTGACTGTTGGGGCA